>CM077002.1:115301812-116601187 GCA_039090855.1 Macrothele yani | reverse complement strand
GCTACCAACACAGTCGGACGGTATGGTCAGAACGATCCACGTGGCGAGCTGCGACCTCCCTGCAGTTTTCAGCGCGAAGATCAGGCCTCTCTCAAAATCCTTAAGTTGCGTAAATCGACGTCTCTGGCGTCTACCCGGAATTATTGTCACTTTGTACTCTTGCTTGTGTCGGCCGCTGCTTTTCTATTTCATGGGGCATCGATTACACGCCAGTTTATAAGGCTGCCGGTTCGTGTATTTAGTGCGACCACAGGGTGTGCATTTGTGCGCAATCGCCCCAAACGTGGATCATTTGTATATCATGATGCACTCTAGCTATTTGCAAAGTTACGCGGTTGTAACATTTTTTTCTACGTGCGCAAATTTCATTGTCCGTGAGTGTAGCTTTACAGGTGTAAACAGTTATGTCCTGTAACATGAAGAGTTTGTGATATAAATTTCATTTGAATAGCACGATTCTTTCTTTGTGCTGTAATTTTCGCAAAAAGTAGTGTATTTCTCTGATATCTTCAACTTTTTCTTTAGTGTAATGGATTGTTTTACAGAATAATTTGGGTTACCATGAAATTAGGAACACAGATTTTTCATTTGAGTGAAAGCTCCCGTTGTTCAAAACAGGGCGATATTGATTTTTTCCCTATGGGTAGAATTATTTCCGTTCATATTAGAGTCGCTAAGCTGTGTAAATCAGCTGAAGAGAGAAGACTCTTTCTAAATTTTAACCTGTCTGTTTGTAATAAGTAAAATACACAGGGTGTTTCCGCATTTTAAGAAAGATTTTCAAGCAATATAATTAGTGTTTAAAATAAAATTATTTCTTTCTTCAATGTTCTATCTTATAGCACTTTCTATGGATATCAACCTGCATCTACATTTCCAAGATAACAGGACATTTCTTAAAATTATGGTGGTATTTTATTCCACTCCTCTTCCACTGTTTTCCATAGTCCAATAATTGCTTTAGGTCTGCGTTTAGAAAGCGATCTGTCTTTTTAGCAATCCTGAAGCAGAATAGTCCGTTGGTTACACACCAGAGGACTTCAAAGGAATATGAGCAGAAGGTATAGATTTGACACCCGTCTCCTTTTTTTAATTTTTTCAAGAAATAGAATGGTAGATTTGGATGTATGACTGGCAGTTTTATCCTGACGGAGTTCTACTCTTCCAATGCTGCGTGGATAAAGAAATGGTATTTCCTCTTTAAACATACGAGTTAGAACATTATTTTGGTAATATGTAGAAATAATTTTAGCATTGTTTTCAACTTTTCTTAACTTTAGTTTCCCATTATACGAGAAACTAGGAATAATCATGAATCCTTTACTGAAGCTTTCTTGCCGCCACGGTAACGCAGTGGCTTAAGCGATGGCCTCTGATCATTCGTCCGAAAGGGGTCCGGGTTCGAATTCCGGTGAGGCATGGATGTTGTGTTTTGTCTTACGGCACTGGCTCTCTCCCTTCCCTGGAACTAGTGACCCTAAATTAGGGACGGGCGATTGCTTATAGCACATTGAGTTGCTCATGGTGGTCGTTAAACTTCCAATACAAAAAAAAAACTTTCCTTGGATTCTTGGAACAAAGTTTGTAAGTTCTTGCGATAGCAAATCGACCTTTTTTTTTTTTTTGTTACAGTGGCTTAGGTAGATCCATGGTTCATCAATAGTCACAATAAATTTTCATCTGTCTCCGGCTAAGTGATTTTCATAAAAAAAAGTCTACACCGTGCTCTGCATTCAGCCACGAGCATAGGCAAAAGGCGTTAAACATTATATATACATATATATATTTTTTTCAGATTCCAATCTTTGTTTATTGCCTTATTTACAGTCTATATTGAGATTTTTAATGACTTAACGATTGCTGTTCGTGTCGCTGGCTTTTCGCTTAAAACAAGAGACCTTACTTTTGAAATAATCGTAAAGGTACTTACCTTCTTTGGACACTCGTTCGGTGTTATTTTTCCTGTAAAAAGCAATGCTTGGTGATTTTCCCTCTATTATTAATAACATTGCTTATTCTACATTTTTTCACATTCCATGATTTTCACAGCATTTTTAGATTACAGGATACGATTATTTCTCTTCCTAAAGAGCAAAAATCTTCTATCCATAACTTGTTCACGTGATCTATTTTCTTAGCAAACGATATTTAATTGATGGTTTTTTCGTGATTATCTAACACGCTGTTGCCAGTTTCAATTTTTATTTTCTGTAATTTCTTATCAAAAACGTTCTAAAAATGTGTGAACATCCTCTGCAACCTGCGGTTTCTTGAGACATAAATAACCAAACTGTAAAAAGAAAGTTGTATCCAGAAAAATAGCACTTCGTTTTGTTTCCAATTTGAGAAGAGTTCAGTGTGTACCTTATATATATTTGCTTTTCTTCGTGTTCCCAGACGTGCCCACTAAAAATCTTTCGAAGCGCGTGAAATTGACATATTGCAGCGCAGGAGTTATGAAAAACGGCAGCAAACTATTTCGAAGCCGAACAAATCAAAGCTTTCGCCTCTTTTTCCTACATCCCTTTAATGCACTTGTGGTGTACTTCTGGGAAAACCTGGGAGATCTCGTTAAATCTTGTCCGAACTGAAACCCACTGTGTCCTCCATTTTCAGAAATCCACAATGGTTCCCGCTGCGTTGGCTCTGCAGCAAAAGAGTTCTTTCAGGGGGAAAAAGGAACTGCATGTAATAGAATTTTTCTTATCCGTGGAAGGTGCGAAAGACATGTAGGTGTTGACAGAAATCCAACAGCTTTCTAAGAAGGCTCCTTTTCGACCAGCATTTGCCTGTGACAAGCCCATGTTTTGTACACTCTAGCAGATACGTTCTGCTCCTTTTTTGTGTCTTGTTTGCTTTGCTGACATAACACTGGTACTCACAGGAATCCGTAAACTAATTTTCTTTTAGACACCTTCACGAAATTAATCGCAATTGGATCGCGAAACCTCTTGTGTATGCTACAATGGTGTTGTATTTTTTCCTAAACGTCTCCGTTCCTTAATTTTAACTCCTTTAAGCAAATATTTTTTGTCCCGAAAGAACCGGAACATAATTGCTTTATAAAGCAAATTTGTAAAAAAAAAGGCAATATGTTTCAAAACGAAAAAATTCTATGATAATAATATTTTAATTTTATTCTGAGTTTATATAAAAACGTGATTGCGAAGGAGCGAAATATTTAGTTTAGATCAATAGTTCTGTCTTCTTAGTACAATTAGCTGGAAGAGAATTTTCATGTGAGGATTAATTCTTCAGCTTTTTGTCGCCGTTTCTAAGGTACAAGTGTTTTGTAAAGGAAGTAACACAGAACATTCCATAAATGAAGGAAATCTGAATTTGAAGCTGCTTAATGGGAATGTTTGACTTCTAATATTTAAAACATTTTAAAGACTGACGAAAAACTGTTTTTGTGCCCGAGATCACCGTTTCAAGAAAATTGCGCAGGTTCCGCAAAAGGCTCATTCCCATGTGAAATCAAAGAGGGGTCGAGACCTTGATGTCTCAGATTTCAGTGATTTTTTTGTTTATATTTTGTACCTATGGAGTATATGAAAAATTTAAAGTTTCAGATTTTTTGGGTCAGCGGTTTTTTTTTATTTCTGATTTTTAAACACCGCAAAATATGTCAAATTTTGCAAGAAAGCCATTCACAGAAAATATAATAAGTCTGCAGGTATTGATGCTGCAGGGCACATCTATAGCTCTTTTTAAAACCCTTATTATGAGCTTTTATTTGTTATGTAACATACCCCACTTTGGACCATAAAAGACTTTTGACAAATTTTCAAACACTTTGATTTTGAAAATCTCAAAAACACCTTTTTGATTTTTATCAAAAAACACATGTTAATCTTACACATATTGGGTAGAGGTAAATTGAAGATGGAGAAATGATGGTCTTCAGAAGCTGAATTTTGAAGTGTAGTATATCTGTAGTATATACACTGGCGGAAAGTGAAAAAAGAACACCAAGAAGGAGACGTCTTATACCAACAAAATTTATACAGCATAATAACGGAATACAGAGGAAAACGTGATCAAAACATTATGGCAAAATACAGCTGTATTTGCTGGTAAACTGAAAAATAACATTTTCCATGTAACATGGTTAGTACGAGGTGGAACCGCCATGAACTGCGTCACACTGTGCAATTCTAGCATGGAGTCTGTCGTACAGATGTTGGATGTAAGTTTGGGGTATTGAGTTCCAAGCATCCTCAAATTGGACGCGTAAATCGGGGATGGTCGTGGCTGGCCGTGGAGACCGGATAAGTCGTTGTCCCATAAAATCCCACACGTGCTCAATGGGGGACAAATCCGGTGAACGTGCAGACCATGGAAGTTGTCTCACACCCTGAAGTGCATGTTGCGTAGCACGTGCCGTGTGTGGGCGTGCGTTATCTTGCTGGAAAACACCACGATGGACCGACCTTACAAATGGAACAACAACGGGATGAATGATGTTGTTGATGTAAGAGGTGCTGTTTAACGTACCCGGTACAAACACTAGTTGTGCACGGGAGTGATAGCTGATCTATCCCCACACCAGGAGACCAGGTGTAGGCCCTGTGTGTGGCTGGCGGATTCAAGAAGGGTGGAGGCGCTCCCCTGCATGTGCATCTGCGAACTCGTATACGGCCATTGGAGGCTCCCAAGCAGAATCTGCTTTCATCGCTGAACACGACAGATCGCCATTGAGTTCTCCAGTGCAGACGTTGGCGACACCACTGCAGCCGATCCTGACGGTGGGCTGGAGTCAGAGGTACACATGCCAGAGGCACACATGCACGTAGGCCTGCATTCAGCACACGGTTGCGGATTGTTTGCACAGTTACCTCAGGTGCAACGGCAGCTCGGATTTGCGTCGCAGTGGATGTTCTGCTTGACAACGCCGCTCTTCGTATGCGTCGATCGGTCCGCTCATCAGTGGAACCGGGAGTCACAGAATACTATAATATGGCTGATAGCCTTTTATCAGCCATATTATAGTATTCTGTGACTCCCGGTTCCACATCTTCTCGTGTGGGAATATTTCTCGGACCATCTACGCCACCATCGTACCACCACCGATACTTCCCGTCCAATTCGCTCCGCAATACGACGATACGACCACCCGGCCTCGCGGAGTTGGACTAGACGACCTCGCTCAAAGTCCGATAACTGCTGAAATCGTACACGAATATCCTTTTCGCCCTTTGTGCTGTATTTCATGGTTTTATAAGCCATATTATAGTATTATGCAGTAACGAGAGCGAGTAAAAATCTGTAAAGTCCGATAAATATGGTGGGTACGGCGGCAAAAGTTCTCCAAATTTGTGTTGTATTGTCATAGCCACATTCTGATTAGCGCTGTATTGATGGAAGATACACCTATCCGATTCACCAATCTTGGGCGCTGTCAAGTTGCTCAGAGACAACATTCACTGCAGTCATTTGGTTAAACGCTAATAGTTCATGATGAACTGTACTATTGCATTTCCTCCAAACACAAAGCATGACGTTTTTTTGGATGGCGATCAGTTTTCGGCGTCTTTCCTAACGTTTCCTTCTATTTTGGCAGAAAGATTTGGTGAGTCTAATATTCTTCTAAAACGCACATGCTTTGTCTCCAATCACTATTTTATCCATAAAAGGGTTGGTTTAGAAACGAGATTGTAGAGATATACTTGTCATCACTCTATCTTTTTGGCCCTCAGCTCATAAATGATGTGGTTATCATTGATCCAGTTTTAGGACTATTGCAATTGTCTGAATTATCCTCAATGCAGTTGTTGGATGAACTGAAGTCTATCGGCAATATTCTTGTGCATTTGATAAAGACCTGGCTTAATTGTTTTTGTATTTCTTCATTACTCACTTCAGAAGGACACCTAGAAAGGGGCTTATTCCCAATGGTCCAATCCACTTCACCCGCAATCGAAACTTTGTTAACTAATCTCGTAATGATCGTTCATTTGCAGCGTCTGACCCATATACAGAAGACATGTCCCTATATCCCTTTGAGGGTGTACTTTTTTTCATCGAACGCCAAATACAGTTTACCGAAACTGTTATCAACACCTCAAATGCCATACCCAGATCGAGTTGCAATTGCCAAATCGCCTGTTTTTATCTCAATAAAACTCCATCCGACTAACTGCACAGTGCTGCCATCGCCTTTATCTAAAAATCGAAATACGTCTTTTACAATGGACACCAGATACAATGTAAAATATTTTTCCCACAGTGTCTACATAAAAAATATAGTTTTTACGCCTATAGACCTACCTGAAAATAAACTCGTAAGAAATTATAACTATGAGCACCTGCTTTATAGCGTGTTCGACCATCTCTCGCAGTGATAACTGCTTGCACTCGGCGTGGCATTGATCCCACCAGGTCGCAGAAAGGGTTCCTTATCACGTAGACCGTTTCGTCTACGTTCTTTTTTTTATTATTATTGGAGTCTTAACGACCACCGTAAGCAACTCAGTGGACTATAAGCAGTCACCTGTCCCTAATTTGGAGCCACCGGTTCCAAGGAAGGGAGAGAGCCAATTCCGTAAGGGAAACACAGCATCCATGTTTCACCGGAATTCAAACCCGGACCCGTCTTGGACGAATGATCAGAAGCCATCGTTTAGACCACGGCGGTTGCCGCCCCGGTGGCGCAGTGGTCTAAGCGATGGCCCCTGATCATTCGTCCGAACGGGGTCCGGGTCCGAATCCCGGTGAGGCATGGATGTTGTGTTTGTCTTACGGCTCTGGCTCTCTCCCTTCCCTGGAACCAGTGACCCTAAATTAGGGACGGGCGACTGCTTATAGCCCATTGAGTTGCTCACGGTGGTCGTTAAACCTCCAATCAAAAAAAAAAAAAAAAAAAAAAAAAGACCACGGCGCCATCGGGGGCGGCTGTCTATGTTCAATTGTTCCAGTTTATTTTGTCCGCCGTTTACTTTGTCAGCTGTTCATTTCGTCCACCGTTCACTTTGTCCACATTCATTTGGTCCTCAGAATGGATGGAACACCGTGGAACTTTTCTGTTTTTATGGAATTTTTCTTGTTACTAAGCAAAAGAAAAAAGAAAAGATCTGAGGACAATGCTTACATGCCATTTTTTTCCAGTTTAAATTTTTTGATTTAAATATAACGATTTTAAATGTTATTTAAAGTAAAACGGGGAACTGAACAAGGAAGAGATTTTTAATTGTTTGGTATGGTACGATATAAATCATTATGACATTAATCAAAGTTTATTCCTTTGGCTACAGATTTGTTGGATTGAAGACGAAAATTTTAGAACACATTTAACCTTTATGTTAAAAGTCTGTTTTCCTTCTCTCACACCGGAAATTTACAGTACCTCACAGTGCGATATGATCGCGGTCAGCTGCAGGCTTGTTTTTGTACCGTTTGCAGCTGTACCGCGCATCTTAACAACGCAGATGATCCGTTCATTTGCTTTTGAAGAGGTGTCAGGAGACTTCCGTCAGCATAGTATATATTTCACAACTGCTACATTTTGTATCAAAATCTCACAATTCTTACATCTTCTGGAACAAAAGACGAGTGGATTACATCCGAAAATTTGGTTGTATCTCTCCTGCTGTCTATTGTAGCCAGGAGGACCAGACGTCTGGATTTTGGAGGACATGTCCTCCTTTTCTTATCATGTCATCCTGTCCACCAGGCATTACAGGTAACAGCCCAAATGTCCGGCTTTTTCAATAACGAATAATCCAAATATATTTTGATCAAATTCTTCTATTGTAATCATATATTCTATCAAGTCATCGCCAAAATGTATTTATTCTGGAGTCTCCTTCGCGCCCTCTTCCCTGTGATTTTCTTCCCGCAATCCTGCAGCTGCCTGCTGCAGTGAATCACTTGTGAGTCGACAGCGCTGAGAAAATCCGCCCGTGCGAGTTAGTCGTTTGTCTGTATGTCGTTCGTTTACACGTGGACGGTGCCATTTGGTGAACTTGTGTAAACATTGAGCTCATACTGCTTGTTTTGTGTGTTGTGAGTCGTTGCTATGAATTGTTTTGTGTTTATAATTCAATCACAATTATAGTGAGAAAAGTATAATGGCCTGGAAAGAGAAACGGAAGTGTAAATTTAATGATATGTTGCAAACAAAGTACTGGTGTTTTCTAGAGGGAGTGATTATTATGAAAAGACTGAAAGATACTGATTAAAAAGACTGATGAAAGGAACAGGTTTCTTAATCACTCAGTGAGGGGTATATTGCTAGTTAAATACAACTGGAAAGACATGTCATGTTCTGAATGTCCCAAATATTTGTTAAAGAAATCTGATTCTATTGAAGAAAATCTTTTTCAGTGAAAAATATAAGTAAAAACGTCCATCAGACCACCCACACAGCACAGAATATTTCGTATATGTTACAAGTACGTATCACTGAAACATCGAGACTTTTCAGATACATTGCGCAATGTAACAATAATGTTTCAGAAACCTTACGGTTACGTCAAAATCTCCTCAAACGTTACATAACTTTGAAACATAACCGAAACGTTACAGTGAAAGGTCTTTGTAACTTCAACATACCAACTTCATGTTACTGTTACGTATTTGAAAGATATTTGTAACTTCGTTACATTACTGTTACGTATTTGAAAGATATTTGTAACTTTGTTACATTACTGTTACGTATTTGAAAGCTATTTGTGGCATCATCATATTACTTTTACGTATTTACTACGTTGAACAGTATAGTTCTGATAAACTTGGTAAAATCACAATAAAACATATTACACTCGACAACTGTTTCAAAAGCAACAACAGTCGTATTACGAGTTCTTTACATTTTCACAGCTCCAATGCAGTCCGCTGTCCATTGGGAACAGTGGCGGCGTTTATATATAGACAACAAAAGAAATAAAAATCGGTCTTAAATGAGGGTGTTGAATTTTTATTATATATGTGGAATAGACGATATTTCTGCGAAAAACAGAAAGAAAATCAAATTCGTCATTTCTCTAAATGCCTAACAACATGAAATTTCTCAGCTTCAAGTAAAAAAACCATGCTGGTATAGTATATTAATACAACAACATAGCCATCTACTTAGATTTTATAAAAGGATTTTTAGAATTTAAAAATTATAATAATCAAAACAATTGCTTACATTCAAATGATCTTGAATCATGAAAAAAAAAGAAAAACGGATGAAATATTAAATCAACTAAGTAGTTAACTCGCGTACGACAGTATCACCAAAGAATATCCCAGTAGCACGTGGAAATACGACTACGAGAGTGCTTCGGTTAAATGTCTTAAATGCGCATGCGCATCCACGCCGTTGCCAAACCAAAAATTTTAAATATCGCCGTAATGTAACATCAAGGTAGCAATTATGTACAATAGAAACTAAAAAACAGTAGTATTGGTGAATGCTATTTTTAACGTAACCATAATGTACTGTTCCAAAATAGATGTTGCTGAAACGTAATTGTAAGATTTCTCTGACGGTCTAACGAAAATGAGAGATTGTAACATTATTGATATATATTTGAAACGCTTTGTGCTGTATGGCTAAAATCACTCTTTCTTATTCCAATTTTTACAGGTATAAACATTCTAACTGCAAAATTTTAAAAACAGAGCATGTGCATTCGTCTTTATTTTGTAAAGATTTATTATGTCCTCCTTTTTCTCAAAATGTCCTTCCTTTTTAATGAAAATGCCCTCCCATTCCGAAAAGTCATCTGGTCACTTTGGTTGTAGCTGGATAAATTTACAGTCAACAAAAATCGTACCGTAAGTCATAGGAGATAAGTATTAGGATAAACATTTTTTTTTTACGTTAAAACAATTTATTCTCGGTCTCAAAATTTACACCAATAGTCAAGCGTTATCTCAGGAGTTGTAAGAGGAACGTCTTCGACAGAAAATGTCCGCTGAATTCGTGTTAGTTTTCGTTCAAGAAGAAAAGAGCTGGAAAGAAGACACAGTGCCATACAGCTTGAACAGGAACACCCGTTGTGTGTGACAGATGCTCAGACAGATCAGTTACAGTAACAGACACGAATATCATTAATCATTTCAACAAAAGCAATAACTCATTTTTCTGAACATGTTTTTGTGATTTACTGAGGAAAGCCACTAAAACGCAGTTTTTTTAGTATAATAATCGGGCAAAGTAAGCTAACACTAGATGAAAGAAAGGAAAATATTTTAAACTATAGAAAGGATTGTTTCTCGATTTTTAATATGATTTTCCTAATTGGCGTTGCCTGTAACCGGCCAGAAAATTACTTGTATGCCGTATTTTTTTTTTTCATTTTCGAAAGCATATCACGATTTTATGGAATCATAAAATTGCTGACATTTTTATATCTTTTCTCCTTGCCACACTGAGTGTGACGATTTTTTTCATAGAGCTGCTACACTAAGAAGATGCTAAACCATTTCTAATCTCAATTAATTTTTACATGTCCAAATTAGGTAGATCATTATGATAGTTCTGGTCATGATCTACACTGCTGGCCACCCAAAATGCAACACCAAGAAGGAAGCATCCGATTGGCCTGAAATTCGCAGCATGCGTCGCCCGCGAGAGAAAATGCAAAACGGTGCACAGAAGGCGGGGTGTAAGTAGTGGAAGTGCGTTGTGCTGCCAGACCTGTGCGTGGGAAGCTTCCTGATGCCTCGTCGCAGAATACGGCAGTCATTCCAGCACGTTTCGGAGTTCGACAGACGATGAATAGTGGCTTATCGCTACAGCGGTTTATCGTACCGAGACATCGGCGCCCGTGTAGGACGACATCCAGCCACTGTGAGGCGAGTATGGATTCAATGGGTGCAGGAGGCACGGACGGACAGACGTCATCGATTGCTGCAGCCGCGGCACACCACCTAACGAGAGGACCGGCACGTCGTGCGGCGGACATTGACGGCTCGCACCGTCACATCACGAACGTTAGCGCAGGAATTAGGGTGTGTTGCGCAACAACCTGTGTCAGCACGTACCGTTCGACGTCGTCTGCAGGAGCGGGGACTTGTCGCACGGTGCCCATTGCTTCAATTACCATTGACGTTACACCACCGGTGAGTGCGGCGGCAGTGGGCCGTTGAACGCCGCACCTGGGCTACGGAATGGGACGACATTGTCTTCTCCGACGGATCCCCCTTCTGCCTGCAACACCACGATGGTCGGATCCGCGTGTTGCGGCACCGCGGAGAGAGACTGTATGACGCCTGCATTATGCATCGCCTTATCGGTCCGTCGCCTGGCGTTATGGTTTAGGGCGCAATTGGATGTGACACCCGCGTGATCTGGTACGCATCGCCGGTACACTCAACAGCCACCGCTATATCTCCGATCCCTGGCGGCAAACACCATGCATTATTTTAGGAAGAAAGTATTTTCAAAAGTTTTTCGATGTGAGCGGTAACGGTCCAAGATAAAAAAACTTAGTCTAGTTTTCAGAAGCTCCGATTGTGCTGCGAATACATCAGAAGCAGATATTAACGCTTACGCCCGCTGGTGGCAAACCATTCTTTACCAAATATTAGAAAATTATATGAAAAACATTTTCCATCAGGATCTGTATGCCATGCAGGAAGAATTTTTCAAATCGGAATTTTAGACGCAGAAATAACGCAGATAACGCAATTTACCTTTGCGCCCTATAGCGGAAAATCTATGATTTACTTGAAAATTTTTATTTATATGAAAAACATTTCGCATCGGAAATACTCTCCAGCAATTTTTCAAATTGGACTCCTAGAAGTAGAGATATTGATAAAAATAAGATATACATCTACGCCCCCTTGCATAGAAACCATGCATTATTTAAAAAAAAATATTCCTTAAAGGTTTGTCGACGTGAGTAGAATTGGTCCACAAACGAATTTTTTTCAATCTAGATTTTAGAAGCTCAAATTTCACTGCAAATACATCAGAAGCGGAAATTAAGCCTTACGCCCCCTGGTGGCCAAATCATTATTTTCCAAATATTAGAAATTATATGTAAAATATATTCCATCAAACATTGTATCCGGTGCAGAAAGAATTTTTCAAATCGGAGTTTTTGAAGTAGAGATAGCGGGGGAAATGAACTTACCTTTACGCTCGCTAGCGGAAAGTCTATGAATTACTTGAAAATTCTAAAAACTATATGGAAAACATGTCACACCGTAAACTCTATCCAACAAAGAAAGAATATTTCAAATTGGGCCATTAGAAGCAGAGATATTGACAAAAATAAGATATATATCTACGCCCGCTGGAGGAGAAACCATGCAATATTTTAAGAAGAAAATATTCCGAAAAGGTTTATCGACGTGAGTGGCATCGGTGCACGAAAGATTTTTTTCAATCGAGATTTTAGAAAATCAGATTTACTGCAAATACATCAGAAGCAGAAATTAACTCTTACACCCCCTGTGGCGAACCATTCTGTACCAAAAATTAGAAATGTATACAAAATATTTTCCATCAGGAGCTGTATCCGCTTAAGAAAAAGTGTTTCAGATCGGAGTTTTAGAAGAAGAGATATCGGGGGAAACGTAATTTACTTTTAAGCTCCCTAGCGGAAAATCTATGCGTGACTTGAAAAAGTAACTATACCTAAAATACTCTTCAACGTAAATGGAATCGGAAGTTAAAATATTTTTTCAATCGGTTGTTTAGAAGCAAATATGTGGAATGAAACGTATTTTTGAATTCGACATCATCTGCATTTAGGCCTTCTAGCGGCGAAATTGTACATCGTAAAGAAAAACGAAATAAAGGATCATGATTCGGATATTTCAAGCTTTCCAGTGCAAAAGGAATTTTTCAAATCGGACTAATATTTGCAGAGATATCGTGTCTACAGGCGGACGGACGGACAAATTGGTAACATAAGCACGATCTTTCTTTACAAAAGACGTGCTAAAAATACAATATGTTATTTAACTTTTCTGTTATTGCTTTCAGACTATACTCTCTTATTCAACAGAGGAAAGACTACTTGGCTGAATACGTTTAGTTTCAGGTGGCACGAAGCCAGTGAGTTACATAAGAGGGTTGATATTTGTATGGATTTGAAACACACCACCCATGCCACATCGGAACTTGAATGAGATCCCATCGCCTTTATCTAGTCAGCAGCCAGGTCTTCTTACCAATCGGTCACCCTCGCAACGGAGTATCAGTTGTGAAGAAGAATATTTGAAATGTTAAATCGCTGTTAGAAATTCTCCAGAAGCTTATAAAGCATAACTTGACCGGTGGAAAATAGAATTGTACCCTTTAAATGTCTGAAATGAGTTAACTCGGGGTTAGTAAAATGACTGAGATCAGCTCGAACGAACACATTCGGTGTGTATAAGGAGTGGGCTGAACGCAGCTGGAACGAGTAAACCCGCTAATCGGAAAGCGTTGCTTTCGCCCTCAGTTTTTTAATTCAAAACCGTCATTTAAGGGGATGATTGACCCTAATTCTTACAGACTGATAACCTTCTAAAAGGACTATAACAATGTCGACGAGCATAAGAAAGTAGAAAAATATATGAGGCACTTTTGTGACGTACCTGCTAGCAGGACGCACACGACATAAAGGCAGATAGGAATCAGAATGAACGTCTGCGTAGCTCAGTTGGTAGAGCGACTTGTTTCGGAATAAGCGGACTCGGGTTCGAATCCCGGCGTAGACCAAAAATGACGGGGAAATTTACTTCGTTATACTTTTTTCTACGCAGTGGTATGATGTCCGTCCGTGTTAGGGATGACGATGCCCGTCCGTGTTAGCCCTTCCACATCATACAGTTGGTCATTTAGCACAGAAAAGAGGACTAGAAGTAGAAGCTCTTATTTATTACGTGTTTATCGTCGGTACTGCTGAGATGTGAGGGGGAAAAGGAATTGTTCTGCCGTAACTTTCGTAAAACATTTCTGTTTGGGGAGGGCAGAAAATTTGGGGCACTATTTCATTCTGGGTACACTGCAAGCTTAAAGGGTTAAGTGGAAAGTATAAATAATGTACACTACACTCTAAAAAAATAAATGGTATAAATTTACGGAAAATGTCTGAAAATAACGTGCAGCAAAGTTGCCGGTATGTATCTGACCTTTTTCAGAAATATCCGTTTTAAAAAGTGCCCGTTTATTGTAACTTCCGTATTTTCACAGATTTTCCGTAGACAGAAATTCCGTGTAATTCAGAAAAGCCAATTTCAAGGTTTTCCGTATTTAAACTAAAATTCCACGACCTTTCAGTCCTTATCGAGGATAATCCCCCACCTAGGTCAGCTGTCACAACAGGCAACTCGCGTCTTTAACCACTGTCCTACAAACGCTCAGTGATCAACTTCACGTACATCGTAACATCAATTCCTCTACGATGATATTTTGTTTTTTGTCATTAATGCAAGTCATTTAGTCATTTTATTTTCTGTTGGAGATTATTATTTTTTCTGAATAGGTTTGTAACATTTTTTTTCTGTAGGAGGACTCTAAACAAATTAAACATTTTTCATCCTGATTTTTCGAAGCAACAAAATGCTTCGCATCTTAATTTTTCTAAACTGATAATGAATTTCAGTTATCTTTAAAAAATGTGAAATGTATGTTTTATAGTATTATTGTTCACACACGCACACCCACCCAAACTTAATATAAAATTTGCCCTTCATAGCTTTGCCTTAAGTTGTCCAAAAACTGATACCCTGACATCGTATAATCATAAGTACGTGGTTTCTTACAGTAACACAATATATAATAAGTAGCTGGTGCACCAAATACGGGAAAAAAGAAGAAATATCCTGGGCCACAATAAACAAAAATCATGCGATATGCTATCCACAATATCCGACCTTCCTACGGAACTTCAAAATTCGACAGACGATTGAAATTTAAAAGTTAATCAAACCTGAAATATTCTCGCCAATCGCTCCTATTACCGCAATTTCTCGTCATACGGATACGGAAAAAGTGAGAACAGAATTTTTCCGTTCATATACAAATGGAATTGCGGAAAGGTTTCTGAAAATTCAGAAATTTCCGTTAACACATCTCTAAAACGATAATTTACCGTCAATATAAGAAAGAAACTGAGGAAAGGTTTTTGAAAATTCAGAATTTTTCCGTAGTAGGAAAATCTCAGCTCACCAGAAGGACGTCAGCAGATAGGTGGTTTAACCCTTTAACACCATGACCCCAAAATCCTGTATCACTCTAAATACCATAACGCCCGAAACTGTCTCTTGTTTTACTTCTTTTGTTTAATAACAATAATGATTGAGGGTGACTCCTGTTGATATCTCATAGGTAGAGAAAATTTGAAGAACAAATTAGGATAGGAAATATGACTCATTCTAGACAGGCGTTTCGGGTGGCTATGGTCGTTTGTGCGTACGGGCGTTTTGGGCGTTATGGTCGTTAAAGGGTTAACTCAGTGGAAGTCAGCCGTCAGAAGGCGTAGAGTGTAAGCGCCAGCCAACATGGAAGTGAACTAGGAGCGCATCCGCCCATTGCATGCTGTATAAGTTTCGTCGCTGTAGCACCACCGCAAGTGCTGTAAGGAAGAGTACCAGTCTGTATCACAGTGGCATATAACATCTTCAGTGCTGTAGTTGGAATGGTTTCGAGAGGGAAATTTTGACCTGTCAGTCAGTCCTAAAGCCGAAAGACCCGCAACAATGGATATGAACGTGCTGAAGACCTTAGTGGAGACAGACACACGTGTTAGCATGAGGGAGTTGGTCGAAGAGCTGGGGACTACCCACACGAGCAATATCACTCGCCTGCCTCAATTTTGGAAGGTGTACGAGAAGGGAGTTTTGGTATCAAATCAACTTACAGTTGAGCAGAAAGGAAATCCCATCAGATCATGCGTTTCCCTGCTTACACGCGACCACGTGGAACCGTTCTTGGGCCGCACTGTGACAGGTGACGAGCAACGGGTCCTGAATGACAATTTCCCCATTTAAAAACAGTGGTTAGACCCAAAACAGAATCCCATGCCGACTCCCCTAAAGCCGGCTTTCACACACGTAAGGTCGTGCTGTCTGTTTGGTGGGATATGAGGGGTGTCGTGTTTTTTGATCTACTTCTGGACAACCCCACTATCACCGCCGATGGGTACTGCCGTCAGCTCGGCGTTCTGCACGCGTCGCTCTCGTCGAAACAACCACTACTGCTGAATTGCTAAGGCGTCCTCCTACAGCAGGATGGAGCGACACCCCACCCAGCACGGGTGACCTATCACAAGATCAGGGACCTGGGCTGGGAGCTGCTACCGCAATCAGCCTAATTCCTTGACATTGCCCCAAGCGACTACCACCTGTTACGGACATTGCAGCATTTTCTGGGCGGGCAAATGTTCACCTACTGGGACGATGTCGAACGCACACTTACTCAATACTTTGCGTCCAAGACGCCATAATCCTACAGTTCTACAGGGACGGTATACAGTAGCTGCTCAGACGATGAGAGCAGGTCTTAGCAAATATACTGTAGCAACTACATTTTTAACTGACTCGTACTTGCATAAACAGTAATTAGAACTTTCTATTGCCTTGCATTTTCAGACATTACTTTTTTTCCAACCCAATATTTCTGTCAAATCACGTATGAAAACGTCTGTGAAATTTAGGTGTTTTCCATCATTTCATGGGAAAGGTTGAATCAAAAATATCATTAAGGACAGACATTGCTGCAAATGCTTAGTGAATTCCAAGAAATGTTCTAAAGTATATATTTCTATAATATATACAATGAAGTGTATATTTCTGTAATATAAACACTATATTGACAAAAGTCACCGGACACCTAGAAGAGAAACACAACACTGCATTTATTGACATATATTAGTACGGTGTCAGTCCACCTTTGGCCTTAATGCATGCACTGACCTTTCGAGACATGCTTTCGACAAGGTTTTGAAACACAGCGATAGGTATACGCTTCCATTAGGTGCATAATGCGGCCTCTAACTGTTGCTTAGTAGTAGGCCTTGGTTCCAAACTTCTTATGCGGCACTCTAATTCATCCCACAGGTGCTCTATGGAATCAAGATCAGGGCTCTGTGCTGGCCAGTCCACACACGATACGGAATTATCGTCAAACTACGCCGTAACAGTCCATGCTTTATGGCTCGGTGCATTATCCTGCTGGAACCAACAAGGCTCGGTTCCATTGTATTTCCACAGAGTTGGTAGGGTATAATTCTCCAGAATATCGAGGTAGATGTGCTGGTTAACAGGTTTGTCTACGATAACCAATGGGCCAGGACCATACCACGAAAACCACCCCCACACGAGTACACTGCCAGCTCGAAACGTGACAGTAGGAACAGTACACTGTGGTAAACAGAGTTCCCCAGGCTTCCTCCATACCCACACAGTGCCATCAGACTGATGGATAAGTGTTCTTTACACCATGCTAAACGACGAGTAGCATTCCGAGTGGAGATGAAAGGCTTATGAGCAGCCGCACGACCACGGTAACACATTTAATGAAGTTCTCAGCGAATGTTACGTTTCCATACCAAGGGTCCAGCATTTTTACTCACCTGTACACTGAGGTCTTGTGTAGTGCTCCGTCGATTAGCTGTAATGACTCTCCTGAGGCTTCGACGTCCTCTACTATCACTGATTTTTTTCGGTCTTCCGGTACGTTTTGCTGCTTCAGGCATGCCATGTGTCTTCCACTTATTCAGTACATCCAAAAAAGTTGACTTGTGTATGTGTAAACGCCTCTCGGTTTCTCTTATGGACAACCCACTAATATAACACCCAACAATCATTCCTTTCTCAAAGTCAGTTCTCTCCCGCCGTAACATTTTCACTCAACCTCAGAGTGCGATTTGATCGCGGTCAGCTGCAGGCTTGTTTTTATATCGTTTGTAGCTGTACCGAGCATCTTAACAACGCAGCGAATCCGTAAGTTTGCTTTTGAATGGGTGTCTGGTGACTTTTGTCAATAGAGTGTATTATAGAAGTACATATTATTATTTCTATTATATATATATATTTATAATACATACACTTAAGTGCAACTAACTGCCGAGCAGACTAAGATAATGACGATATGAAATATAAGTAGAAGACATTCTATAGCATAATACATAACCTTTTGCGTTTGTGTCTGGGGCAAATCTAGATATAGCTACTCTTGTTATAAAACAGGTGCCTACATCTCTTTTAATCTTTATGGTCTCTGTTAAGGTAAACGAGTGTATAAAGTAACAAAGACATTCATCATGGACACTTCCGTGCCCTGCACAAGTGCAACATTTAACCCATTCGCTATAATAGCGCCAAACGCGCCCTTACATACAAACCACAAACGCCCGAGTCTCCCCAACAATGTGAGTACGATTTGCTAGCCTCCATGTTCTTTCAATTCGCACGGCGTCCGAGGGATTAGCAGAAGTTGCCCTCAGTCATCGATGTTGTCGCTAAACAAAGAAGCGAACCAGGGTTGGGTTTGTCCCACGGCTATATCATTCAGCCTTCTCACATCGCTCAGTAGAACTCTTGCTTTGTTGACACGTGCTTCGTTTGTCTGCGATATTTTGCTTTGTCCCAAAAGCGGAGTTTATGGGGAGAAATATTTCGTTAAAATTCTTTCAATTTGCTCAATCCAAATAAACAGATTGAGAGCATATTTCTTACAAGAAAAGGATAAAGTAAACAAGATTTTCCAGCTATTACAACTCTCTCGTGTCTACCTAAGACTCTCCGTAGAAGAATGCACTGACTGCCGCAGGAAAACGTCCAAAGGTCAGTGTATTTTATGCCTAGAAATCGGAAGTTCCGAGTAATGACTCAGCACTAATCCTTCTTTTGTTAATGCAGATGGGAAGGGGATGAAATTCGGAAAGGAGCAGCAGACCTTTTTGGGGTGTTATGGTACTCTGAGAAACAAAACATGCTAGGATCGTGGTCAATATAGGGTTAATGCACAATCTGTTGGGTCTGATTTTCACTTAAGTGAATGATTGTGTGGCGAGTTCCACCTTCTGAAAGCTCTAAGCACGAAAAAAGTTTTATTTTAGGAATTCTATTTGCGTGTGTGCAAATCTGGTAATCAGTGCAGTAATATCTTTGTAACATATGCATGAGAGAAAATCTCAATTTATAACACTTCTTTACCTTCGCAGTGGCCGAGCACTCTTAGGAACCTGCTACTGACCATTCATCTGAGAGTGAGAAGTTCCTGGGTTCGAGTCCGGGAGGAATCATGTTTACTGTATATTTGTGTTACGGCATTGGCTCTGTCCCCTCCCTGGCACTAGTGGCCCTTCACTAGGGTCGGAAGGGTGCTTATTGCTGTATGAGTTGCTTATTGTGGTCATTAAACCCACAAACAATAAATGATTTCTCTTTCTAATCGTCTTCCTTCTAGGTGCAAAAATGCATGTTTTATTTTTGCTTCTCCTGTTACCATAAAAATTCTTCTTTCCGAAGAAATATAATGACATGTTTGACAAAACGCACTCTGCCACCCAATTGGCATAGTGATATAAGCATTTGTTGCTGACGATTCTTCCGAGGTGAGTCTGGATTCGAATTACGGTGAGGCATGGATGTTATGTTTGCTAATGGTAATGGTTCTTTCTCTTCCCTGGAACCAGTGGCCCTAAATTTGGGACGGGCGACTACTTATATAGCTCATTGAGTTGCTCAGGGTTGTCATTAAACCCACAATATTAAAAACTAAACGACCTTGTGTAATCCTTCATGAGCTGCAAAATAATGAACGTACTCGAAATTGTTAGTGAAGTCCAGTTTCTATCGAGACAGCGATGTAGATTCGACGTAAGGAAAGATTCCGACCACCGATAGAATAGAAATGCCCAAATCAGGAAACCTGTTTTGTTCTCACGAAGCTCACATGATGAACTTTTTCAAACGACAATGCCAGTGCGTGCGCGGACGTTAATGTCCCATACATGATCTGATCTTCCTCTTCAGTTGACATAGAAACGGCACAGCATAGCAAATAGGTTTGCTTTTATCAAGCTTTCCTTTGCTGAATTTCGACTTGTAACCGGCAACTGCCATTCTGGCACAATCAGCCAAATTTTAAAGTGTTTATCACGATTTTCCGACGAGATTATGCTGACACAGATGCGCACATAGAGACATTATCTAGTAATAATTTAGATATCGGTTTTATGCAAAATGCACCTTCTTAAAAGGATAAAAGTTTCTATTATTGCCGCTTTAAGTGATGGCAGTTCTAACAAAAGATTTTACGTTTCCTATATTAATGGAAAGCGGATTACTATAAATGGAAATAATGTCATCTCTTCCCTTTCATCGCTTTAGAAGAGATTATACTTAGAAATAAACATAATAATGATGCTATAAGCTCACTCATTAATTTATCGTGTTCATTTTGTACACAGAAAAGATGATATTATTTCCATTTAATAAATGATATTATTTGCATTACTTAGAGAAAATGATACCTTTAATTGTATTACCACATCATTAAGTACATTTCCGTGTTTACAATTTCACATCTGTCTTTGTGTTTCTCTTGAAGTCGGAATTCTTTATCCATTAAGAGACTGATGTTAAATATAAAGATTTCATTTTGTTTCAAGTTATTTTTTATTTCGGCCGAAGTTAATGCATCACTGGAGATATTAATGCATTCTAATAAAGTAAAGGAAATATGATTCCTCGAAATTGTAGCCAGATGAAAATGTGTCGCAAGTTGACGATTTCCGTTTTAATGATACCTTTTCTGAGTTAGCCTCCTAAGTTTCCGTTGGACCTAAAAAAACTGAAAAAAAAACAATAGCTCAGCCTGATGCAAATAATGAAGTTAAAATACTTGTCCATCCTTTCATATGGTGTCAGCAATATTTATAACTTGATGTACACTAGTGATGGCATAAATCATTCCTTCCTGGGAGTTCATCATTCATGCAAAAAGTCATTCACGAATTATCATTCAAACGAATGAGCACTCGATTTCCAAGTTATTACTAGGTTCGCGGAGTAAAACATTCGTTGCAGGATCTCGTGTTTACGACCAAAGCGCTTTAAAAACCACAACTCTCTTAGGCGAACTGCCCAAAAGAATGCGAGCCCTTCACCATTCACCGTTCACGACGAATGATTCGCCACGAGAACGATTCGGGCACACCGTTCAAATGAATGGCATCCACGCATCATTCGCATTCTTAAGTTTCACCATATTCCTAGCTGACTGCTGATTGCTCATTCACATAATGGTTGGCACTTATTAATTCTCAAGATTGTTTTTCTAATTGGTAATTCGTTTCCAAACTCATACGGGCGGAAGAAAGTTAAACGCGCTTGTACTTCAATGTGTGTCGCAGTAATGGTGGATTGAATGACCATTCAGAGCGGTGAGAGCGAACCATTTATAGTGGAGAAACATTCGTGGTGAATGTATCGTTCATGAATGATCCCTTTTATACTCTTCCTTATTGCTTTTAGGACTTATGTTGGGTTATCCAAGCAAGAAAATATCAATACATGTATTTGAGAAATGTTAAATTTCTGATCCAGCTTGATATACGCTGTTTCACATCTTGTGAAGTTTTAATCTTTTCATAGCAGTAGTTTTAATGATTGATTAAGTAGCTAATATTCTTAGATAACTTCATGATGTAGATAATGTTCTCAGATAATTTCGTTGAGTTGTTAATGATCTTAAAATAACTTCGTTGAGTAGCTAATATTCTTAGATGACTTCGTTGAGTAGTTAATATTCTTAGATGACTTCGTTGAATAGCTAAAGCACTTAAATAATTTCATTGAGAATAGCTAATGTTCTTAGATAACTTCGTTTAATAGATAATGAACTTAAATAATTTCGTTGCGAGTAGCTAAAGTTAATAGAATAACTTCTTTGAGTAGCTAATGTTTCCAGATATTAGGTGTGCAACTTGATTCTCGGACCCTAACCGCAAGCGATCATAGAACGTCGGCAAATACGAATAGCTGTGTGTGATAATGGCTGATTGCAGCGCCATCCAACAGCTTTCTAGGTAACGGTAATCGCTCACATCTGTAGTGACAGAAGGTACGAACGTTGACGGTGAAAGCAATGTCATTCGAGAAGCAACATTTGAGGCACTGCCTCCTGTTCGCGTTTTAGCTGAAACAAAGTTCCGTGGGAGCCCAGCAAATGATCTGTCCTGCTTTGGGGGAGACTGCTGTGTCCTACAGTACGTGTAAGAAGTGGTTCCAGCCGTTTAAGCAGGGAAATGTCGATCTCCGTGATGCAGAACGTCCGGGGCAGCCACAGAAAGTTGACGATGAGGAACTGGAACAACTATCGGACGCAGATCCCTGCCGCACACAGTCAGAGCTCGCCCAGGAACTCGGAATAACACAGTAAGCCATTGCAAAGCGCCTGTACAATCTTGGACGGATTTACGAGGGGTGCCGTTGGGTGCTCCACCAACTCACAGCTGCGAACAAGTCTAGGCGCTACGATGTTGCTGTGTCCTTGTTCTCCATATTCAAGAAGAAGGATTTCCTCCACAAAGTTTTGACCTGTGATGAGAAGTGGATCCTCTACGATAATCCCAAGCGGGGAAAATCGTGGGTTTATCCAGGTCAGCCTAGCACCAGTACTTCCATACCGAATATCCATGCCAGGAAGTTGTTGCTGTGCATATGGTGGGATCAGCGCGGTGTCGTACACTATGAGTTGCTCAAACCTGGTGAAACGGTCAATGCTGAACGTTATTGTCAGCAACTCATTCGTGTGAGTTACGCAATGGAGGGGAAAAGGCCGTACACCGGCAAGGATAGATGGTCGGTCCTGTTGCTTCTGGATAACGCGCGTCCTCACACCGCGAAATCATCACCGACCTGGGATGGGATATTTTGTCCCACCCGGCGTATTCTCCAGACTTTGCCTCGTCGGATTATCACCTCTTTTGCTTCCTGCAACATCACCTGAGTGATACGCACTTCACTTCTGTCGAGGAGGTCCACACAAGTATTGATGACTTTATCAACTCGAAGCAACCCTCTTTTTCCCTAGTGGCATTCGGCAGCTCCCTGACCGATGGCTCAAATGCATCCAACATGACGGGGTTTATTTCCCTGATTAGGTACGTATTCGATTTGCTAAAATTTGCTGTCAACGTGTCGTGCTTGTGGCCGATAATTAAGTTGCACACTTAATACTTGGAATGCCACTATTACAGAGCCTAAAAGTACCACTTCAGGTGGTGTACAAAACTGTGGAAGAGTTCACTTTTGATTCTTAAAAGTGGCACTCCAAGACTCCAAGTAACTATAACGAAATAAATTTCTCCGTCATGTTTGGTCCACACCGGGGATCGAACCCGAGTACTCTTATTCCGGAACAAGTCGCTCTACCAACTGAGCTACGCAGACGTTCGTTCTCGCTGCTATCTGCCTTTTTGTCGTGTGCGTCCTGCTGGCAGGTACGTCACATCTCCCCCCCCCGAAAGAGGGCCGGGGGCATGGCCCACGGGTCAGCCGTGACCATGAATGGCCGTAGGCAGTCATCCACTGACGAACATACCCTTGAGAACTCCCAGTCAATCTGGTGTGTGGAATGCAATATCACACACATTTATTTTTCGAAGCGCTGAAGAAGGGATTCTCTTATTTTTCCTGTCTCGCGGTGTGGAAAGAACATCACACCATTGCGAGATCTTGAACGGCCGGGTCATCCGGAAAGTTCGGGCGCCAATATAACGAAGTAAATTTCACCGTCATCACGCCAGGGATCGAAACCCGAGTCCGGTTATTCCAAAACAAGCCGCTCTACCAATTGAGCTACGCCGACGTTCGTTTTTGCTGCTATCTGCCTTTATGTCGTGTGCGTCCTGCGGGGAAGGCACGTCATAGTACCTGTGCGTAGTGTGGTTTCATGTAAAAAAATGTGCATCCCCTTCATCAACTCTGAGTATCAGAAGAGATCAACGACGTTTGATATTCATATGAAAAAAACAATATTTCCAATGTTTCTTGAAATATTTCGCATAAAAAAATAACGGAATAAGGCACCATTCCCAAGCCCACACTTCAGCCATCAGCAAGAATAGGTAGGAAATTATTTTCAATACAATATGTCTTTTCAATATGTCTATGTGAACAATTTAATTAAAAATGTAGTACAAAATTCATGAGCCCTTATGAGGTATACCGATCTATCGATGAAGATTCAGAAAAAGAGTACATAACAGCAAGTACTTATGTACTTGTTATATTTTGAATGATAAGTACATAAGTACTTGTTTATTGACCAACAAGTTTTCTCTTGAACTCTTTAGGCCGTAATCACTGCATTTCTAGCATGTAATCTCTTTCAATGATGACCGTTGTCTCTCCAGAGATTCATATAATAGCCATGATCATGGGCATCTTCATTAGCTCTCGACAAAACCAATGGTCCCCTAAGACGCTATCCCAGGAGTTGGTATCCTGCTTGACCGGGTCTAAGGGTGGTTTACATTCCTCTTTACCCCTTGCACATGACTCTTCTCCTTGTTATTTTATACATAATTACTCAATAGCAGTTTCACATCGACTGAGTTGCCACATTTTCAGAAACAACATTTTCATAAAATATTTTCCTGCATTCTGCTTTACCACTTGTGCATGTATCTTATTATTACTATTTTATACGTAATTACTCAATAAAAGTTACACGTACACTGAGTTGCCTCCATTTTAAGACAAAACCTTTTAGCTAAATTACTTTGGAGGAAAAGGGGCAGCACAACAGCAGAGTATTGTATTAATACATGGTCGAGTCACATTATTGTGAATACCAGCTAATATCCGGAGTAACCGCTATGTGCAGCGCTGACAGCAGCTAGATGGACTGGGGTTACTCAGTAAGGTGCTGAAAGGTGTTCACAGGTATGTGGAGCCATGGTGACTGCAGTGCATCTGACAGCTGCTGGAGGGTGCGTGGTGGAGGATCCACAGAGAGAACAACACGATCGAGGTGGCCCCACAGATGTTCAGCTGGGTTTAAGTCTGGGGAATTAGGGGCCAGGAAAGTACTTTGAATTATTCATCATTCTTTTCCAACTACTCCCGGACATTTCTGGAAGTGTGACACATCGCATTGTCGTTCTGGAAGATACCATCATCCCCAGGGAAAACAATCAGCATGTATGGGTGTTCGTGGTCTGCAAGGATGGATTCATAACGAATTCAGTCCATAGTGCCTTCCACAGGTATGAGTGGACCCAGGGAATGCCATGAAAACATTCCCCAGATCATAACGCCGCTACACTAGCTTGTGTTCTTCCAGCAATGGTTGAAGAGTGTTTGTTCTCCGATGTTTCTCGCCTTATACGCCAATGTCCATCCGTTCGATGAAGCAGAAAATGTGACTCATAGGAGAAGTCAATCCTTTGCCAATCAGCGGAGGTCCAGTTCCAATACTGCCGTGTAAATGTAAGCCTTTTCTGCAGGTGCATCTTTGTTAGCATAGGTACAGTGAGCTTCCGTCTGTATCACAGCCCCATACGCAGCAGGGTTCTCTGAACTGTCGTTTTAGACACACTTCTGGTAGACCCCTGGTTCATTCGGCCAGTGAGGTGCTGCACTGTAACGTTTCAATCGGCCCTCACGCACTTTCGCAGCAGTCATTCACCTCTCACATCAATGTAACGTGGTGCTCCGTAGTTTCCACTTCGTTTATTCGCAATGGTGCTATTTCTCCAATTACAATACACTTTAACTACAGCAACACGCGAATAGTTCACAAACTGCGCTGTTTCAGAAATATTGCCACCCTCGGCCCGAAAGCCGATAATCATTCCTTTTTGCAAATCTGATAAATCGCTCCTTTTATTAATGACAGCAACGAGTGATATGTCTTCAGAATGCCTACAGCACACCTCATATGCCCTGCAAGCCAGCTCACGACACGTGCCTTCTTTCATTGCCTACGCGCTGTTGACATCAAAAGTAGGAGGTGGTCACAATAATGTGACTCGACTGTGTATACGCAATCTTTTAATCATACTTGATGTAGGATTCTATGTTATAAGATAGTAGAGAACTAGAATTTATTTCATTAAGAAAACCTTTACGTTTTTTGTGATTCAGGTGCTGCTTGTTCTGAATCCGAATGATCTCGGCATGTCTGAATAACGACGTACTAATTGAAAATAATTAACTGAAGATTGAATTTGTAAATAACCTCGCTGTCTCTAAGTCCTTGGACCGTACTGATGCAGTGTTATAGTTAATATTTTGAGCTTCTACGACTGCAAAGATATTCAAAGTATCACAGTGAAGCCGATTTACTACGTCAAGTTAAAACTTATGCGATATAAGTTGAGTAGTGCTTTACAGTAAGGCTGGAGATAAACCAACAGGCTCGAAGCTTTAAAGTTTTACAAGTAAGATAATAGTTACAAAAAACTTATATTCAAATATTATGTTGCATAGCTTATTATTAAATGCGTCAGATATTGGTATTCTGTCCATCCACATAAAGCGAAAACTTCCAAATTTCTCTTAAGGGACAACACAAAGGTACATGAGCGCACTTTGAATTCGACTTATTTTCCCCTCACAAAAAGATTGCGATTGCAAGAGAATTCCATTTGCTGTTTGTTAAGTATCCATGGCAACCAAAGGCCTCTCTCATTGGGCGCATAAGGAGAGCGTAGAGGAGGAATGTCCTTTCTTTAAAAATTGACAACAAAGTTTGTGCTTCCATATTCTTAAAATTGAAATTAAAATTAATACCATATTTCAGTGCTTCGGATCAGTTCTGTGGATTTTTACATGTCCTCAGTGGAACTTCTCTCGAGAATGCATTACAGACGATGTTCATACATTTTTAGAACGTTTTTGGTAAGAAATTACCGAAAATAAAAGAAGTTCAAAGAATTGGAACTGACAATAGCGTGATAGATGAACACGAAAGAAACATATGTTGTGGTTAAATATCATCTGCTAAGAACATTGCGCAAGTAAACAAGCTGTGGATAGAAAGTTATGTTTTCCCTTATTACGAAGAGAAAAATATTCGTATTCTGTTATTAAAAGAACGCTGTGAAAATCATTGAACAAGAATTTTTCTAAACGTAAAATAAACAATATTATTAATAATAGAGGGGGAAATCTTCGGGCATTGCTTTTAGCAGGAAAAAGAACACCAAACGAATATCCAAAGAAGGTTCGTACTTTTACAACTATTTCAAAAGTAAGACCTCTAGTCATAAAAGAAAATCTACCGATCCAAAGAGCAATCGCTAAGTCGTTAAAATTCTCTGTATCGACTATATTTGAATCTGAAAAATACCAAAAAACATCATGTTAAGCGCCTTTTGCCTAGGCTCGTGTCTGAGCGCAGAGTACAGTGCAGACTTTTTTATGAAAATCACTTAACTGGAAACAGATGGAAATTTATTGTGATTAATAATGAAGCATGAATCTACCTAAACAACTGTAATAAAAAAGTCGATTTACTATACAGCAAAAGAGCAGAAAACGACTTACAAACTTAGTTCCAAGAAACTAAAGAAAGTTTCAGCAAAGGATTCTTCGATATTACTGGTTTCTCCTACAACGTGGAACTAAAGTTAAGAAAAGCAGAAAAGAATGTAAAAGTCAATTCTACGTATTACCAAAAATAATGTTTTAACTCCTATATTTAATATGCCATTCTTTTATATTCCTTATACACATTCGAGTCATATTATTGTGACCACCTCCTACATTTGACGCCAACAACGCGTAGCCAACGAAAGAACACACGTGTCGTGAGCTGACTCGGAGGATATATACTGCAAAGTGTGCTGTAGGCATTTCGAAAACATATCACTCGTTGCTGTCATGGATAAATGGAAAGATTTATCAGATTTGCCAAAAGGGATGAGTATCAGCTTTCGGGCCAAGGGTACAATTTTTCTTAAACAGCGCAGTTTGTAAACTGTTGTGCTGCTGTGGTTAAAGTGTATCTTGATTGGATAAATGGCACCATTGCGAATAAACGACGCGGAAACTGCGAAACACCATGTGCCATTGATGTGAAATGTGAACATCGGCTGCGAAGGTGCGTGAGGGCCGATCTACACGTTACAGTGGAGTAACTCACTGGCCGAATGAACCAGGGAGCTACAGGAAGTGTGTCTACAACGATAATTCAGCGAACCCTGCTGCGTATGGGTCTCCGATGCCGAAGGATGGTCACTGCACCTATGCTAACGAAGGTGCATCGGCAGAAAAGGCTTACATTTGCACGGCAGTATCGGAATGGGACCTCCGCTGATTGACAATGGATTACCTTCTCAGATGAGTCACGTTTTCTGCTTCATCAAACGGATGGACGTTGGCGTATAAGGCGAGAAACATCGGAGAACAAACACTCTTCAACCAGTGCTGGAGGAACACAAAGCTAGTGGGGACAGCGTTATGGTCTAGGGCAGGGGTTCCCAATCTGTGCGTCGCGACTATAGGGAAAAAGTAAAACTTATAATTTATAGTGAAACGCAACATGCAAATTTTCAAGACTGTACATATTTTAAAGAACGAATTGTAAGAAATAATGTTAAAGAAAACACATCATTTTTCTTGTTATGAAAGCGCTCTGCCTTCATCTGATTCCGGACTGTAAAATGCTCTTTGAAAACTTGGTGTGACGTATGGATCTCGCTCCCCCTGCTGTCTGAAAATGGACTGAGCCAGGCAAGATCAAGCGATAACGTTCTGCCGCTGCACTGTTATGCGCTTCATTTGATACATACGTAGCGTGTGTGAACATTCGTTAGAACTTACCTGCTGTGTTGTAATAACTGTGAATGCAGTTATTTCTATGCTAGTGTGTGGTGTGTGTTGCTTTATGATAATGGAGAAGTTTTTAAATAAAAAACGTGGTGTAGAAGAAGTTGCAAGCAGTTCTAAACAGGCGAGAAGGAACAAGTCCAGAAATTATTATGACACGTACTTAGATTTCGGTTTCACATGCACTGTTGTTAAGAACAGTCCTCAGTGTGTAATTTGTGTGTAATCTGCCTGAATACAAGCTAGTAATGTAAATGACTATTTTCTTTTTTAAAAAACAAACAAACTCGAATTTGGATAATTTTTTTTAATTTTGCGTACGGGGCGTCGGACGGAAAATGTGACATCTGAAGGGTGGCGCGGTCACAAAACATTTGGGAACCTCTGGTCAAGGGAATGATTTCGTGGAATTCTCTGGGTCCACACATACCTGTGAAAAGCACTATGGACCGAATTTGTTATGAATCTATTCTTGCAGATCAGGTTCACCCATACATGCTGATTGTCTACCCTGGAGCGGATGGATCTTCCAGTACAAGAATGCGACATGTCACACAGCTAGAAATGTCCAAGAGTACTTGAAGGAGCACGATGAAGACCTCAAAATACACTGGCGTGCAAACATTAAGGACGAGACGGTTTTTCGAATGTAACGTCGTGCAGAAGTGCTCCACATCGACTCAAATCACACCATAAGACCCCAAGATGTATGAATATGGGACAAGTGAGCAAAACCGTCCAAACAAGGAATCCAAAATATACAAAGGCACTTTATTGAAAGGGTAGCTTCGAGCACAACTGGACAGAAGACAGAAACGTCTATGTGACAGGCGGCTGCCAAGAAACCTCCAGTCTTTAGTAGGGGATAATCACCCCTGACTGCGTTGCAGGATTTACAACGTCTGTCCATGCTGAGGACGAGGTTGTCAGGGAGCTGTTGAGGCATCGCAGCCCATTCCTCTTGCAGCGCCAATCGCAGCTGCGGAATCGTTGCTGGCGGCTGGTGATGTGCTGCCAAGCGTCTCCCGAGAAGGTCCAACACGTGTTCGATTTGATTTAGGCCCGGGGACCTTGCGGGCCAATCCATGCGTTGAATATCTTCACCTTCCAACAGCTCTGCGACAGCCACTGTACGAGGAAGAGTAGAGTTGTCGTCCATGAAGAGAAACTCAGGACCCACAGTACCTCTAAACAGACGCACGTGAGGCAGGAGAACCACGGTACAATAGCGGACACCAGTGACTGAACTTTCTTGGAAGATGTGGAGGTCAGTAAGGCTACGAAGCATGATATTGCCCAAAACGAGAACTCCGCCACCTCCAAACCGGTCCCTTTCGATGATGTTGGAGGTGTGATTGCGTGTTCCCTGCTCTCTCCAGATGTGTATACGTCCAGAATCGCTCGTCAGACTAAATTGGCTCTCATCCGTTAAGAGAACTCGACCCCATTGCTGATGTGTCCAGATCTTGTGTTCCTGGAACCGCAGAAACCGCCGTCTTCGATGAGATGGTGTTAATAGCACACACCGTACTGGTCGTCGTGCAAATAGACCACCTTCTTTGCAGCCTCCTGGCCATGGTAAAACGCGATAACGGACGTCCAGTTTTCTGTTGCACGTGCCTTGCGATTTCCCCGCTCTCTGCCGTCTGTCTCTTCTCGCCTGTAGGACAATATACCGGTCATCCGCCTCCGTGGTTGCGCGTGGACGACCACTGCTGAGCTCTCGGACAGCTGTTCCTGTCGTTTGAAATGCTTTCAAAGCTCGTGAAACGATGCTGTGGAAGATGCCGAACTTCTCGACCGCACTAGTCACACTTCAACCTTCTTCCAACTTCCCATCCTCCACCGCGCACCCTCTAGCATATGTCTGATGCACTGCAGGCAGCATGGATCAACATATCTGTGAACACCTTTCAGCACTTTATTGAGTCACTCCCAGCCCGCCTAGCTGCTGTCTACGCTGCACATGCCAATTACTCTGGATATTAGCTGGCGGTCACAATAATGTGACTCGACCGTGTATTATTCATTATATTCCATCAGAATAAGGCCGCCAGTCATACGTCGAAATGTACCATTCTGTCTCTTGAAAAATGAAAAACGTAACGGGTATGAAGTTTATACCTCTTGCTGATATTCTTTCAAAATCCTGTGATGTGTCACCAATGGATTATTGTGCTTCGGACTCCTAAAAAAGCGTTTTATAAAAGCAAACGTAAAACAATAATTGGACTATAGAAAGCAGTGGAAGAAGAGTGGAATAAAATACCCCTACCAATTTTAAGAAATGCCCTATTATCTTGGAAAGTTAGATGTATGTTCATTCAAGAGAAAAAGCAATCAGATAGAACATTTAGGAAATAAATAATTTTATTTTTAACATGAGTTATATTGCTCGAAAATCGTTCTAAAATGTGTAAACATCTTCTGTATTTCTAATAGCTTCAGTGACTCAATGTTCCTCTTTGTAATCAACATATGAGACGCTATCAAAGAAACTGCCTACTCGGTATGTATGCGAAAAGTTTCAAGAAACCAATCTGGACTGATAAATACTTCACTTACAATTTTTCAATAAAATATTACCTGAATCTAATTATTCGTATTTGTGCTTTTTTATTCCCAACCTTTAGATATTGTCCGTCCATATTATGATTCAAGCTTAAGCTCTGCGAGAAAGCAAACATTTTTGCATCTCGGGAAAACAACAGATAATCAATCCAAAAAGTAGCCAAGCATTTTGCGCTTCTGAGTAATTTAGTTTTAATATCAAAAGAACGTAACCAAGGAAATCAAAAGAGAATGCTGAATTAAAGCTAGTAAAGCTACGTAAGAAAAAGAAAAATCAGCTGTTTAAGACAAAAATAACCAATTTACTTGTCCAAAATTAAGTGACTTTAAATAAGCAATTGTTATATTCAAATCTAGCATATACAATAATGTTAAATGTTTCTGTGGCATATGGAAAAGTGAAAGTTGATGTGGAATGTTTGTTCCAAAAGCAGCATTATAGACTAATACACTGTCTACCAACAAGTAATTGGACACCCCTGCAATCGACGATATCTGCGATCCTGCTACACGTCACGGCCGCCGCCGTTAAATATCGTGTGGGAAACAACAACGCAACCAGTTGCATGCAAGATGCCACGCAGTTCGGTGCTCTCTGATTTCGAGAAAGGTGTAATCGTCAGGTATCACAGAAATGGCCGATCCCTACGTGACATATCCAGCAAGTTGAAGTACCCAACATCGACAATGGCCTACGTGATTGGCAAGTGGAAGATGAGAGGTGACTGTCGGAATGTGCTCCGACCCGGCAGACCCACAAAACTGGGAGTTAGAGACAGACGGGTGCTGGCCAGAGAAATTCGGAAAACCTGCACCATATCGATGGGCCACATCCGTGAGGAGTTTCAACAGGCACCCGGGAGTGTGCTTTCAATGAATACCATCCGTAAGGAAGCCCATTTGCTCGGTTATCTTGGACGTGCTGCCGCCCTCAAGCCTTTGATCACCAAGTCCAATAGCGCTGCTCGGCTAACGTGGTGCAAAAGAACGTCGACAGTGGACCGCTGAACAGTGGAAACAGGTTCTCTGGAGCGACGAATCAAGGTTCACCCTCTACCGTTCGGATGGCAGGGTCTGGGTTTGTCGTCAGCCTGGAGAACGCCTCCTGCCGGAATGTATTGTGCCAACTGTGAAGTTCGGCGGCGGTGAAATTATGCTATGGGGGTGTTTCTCCTGGTATAGCACGAGACCCTTGGTCGCAATTCCTAGTAGACTCAACGCCGAGACCTACTGCACCATTTTGGATGACCATGCGCTTCCTATGTTGTGGCAGTTTTACGGGGTGGACCCATGTTACTTTCAGGGTGACAATGCCACCTGTCATGTTGCGAGGTCCACCATGGCTTGGTATGGTGACAATGGGGTTAATCGAATGGACTGGCCTGCGCAGAGCCCGGACCTTAACCCTATCGAGCACCTCTGGGTAGAGTTGGGGCGTCGAGTTAAGGGTCCGAAATCGGTGAAGGAACTGACTTGTCTTCTCCAAGCCGAGGGGAAGAAAATACCGCTAGCCGTCGTACAACGCCTGGTTAAGAGCATGCCCCGGAGGGTCGCATCTCTAATCGCCGCTCGTGGAGGCTCCACCAACTATTGGAGGTGAATAAACTTCGTTTTCCTTTGCTATCACAGGCGTCCAATTACTTGTTGGTAGATAGTGTATGTGACTATACAAAAAATAAAGAACAGCTAAAACACAATATTGAGAAGATGTCTTTAGCAACATATGGACACAGGAACAATAAATATTAGCACATGTGAAAATGAAAAGTTCAACATTTTTTATTATCCTTAGCATGCTGCCGATATCATTAATCTTTCAGATTTTTAAGTCAAGCTTTGCGATCACCTTTTCAGTTTGTTTTGATGCAGCCATATATAAATACTCCCAAAGTGTTTACTTCTTATTAACATCACAACACATTTAAATAACCTTATTTTTGTTTTATCGAATAAGAGCGCATGTACCGAGGTACAAAAGAATTTGTTGTGTTTCTTCAAGAATGCAATTCGGATTTTTCTTAGGATGTATTTGATCTTCCAGTTAAGCAGGGCAATGTAATGCCCCATGTTGAACATCATGACTACTGTTGATTTCAAAGAAACGTTTTCGAAGAATCCGAAATATTTTTCGAAAACCATGATATTACCTTACATAGCAAACATCGCTCCAGGCGAATTTCTCATTTCTTGGAAAAATTGTACATTGCCCTCTTTCGACCTAGGCTGAGGTTCTTTTTCTTCGAATTCAAGAAAACTGAAGAACCATAGTCATACCACACAACGACGAAAGCTTCAGAAAAGCAAGTATTTTGATACACTTACATACAGCTGTATTTTAGGCTGTCTATACTTTAAATGCATTTGAAGAAGGAAAATACACTGGCTTTCCTATTCAGCTAAGCTAATATCTTAAGCTAATATCTTGTGTAAGCCAATATCATTTTTCAGATTATATTCCAGCTCCAAAAAAAAAAACTATATTTTAGCTTAAAAAAAAAAAAAAAAAAAAAAAGGTGAAACATTTTCTAAACATAAGAGTAATGCATAATACCAGAGAAAGATAAGATATTTCACTTTATTGAACTCAATATCAAAATATATGCATAAGTATGCTGTAATTGAGGAGATTGCGCTACGTGGCTCATAGTATGATCCTATTGACGTAATAACGTTAATCAATTACAGTTCAACACGTTATTCCAGATTAATAAGAGATTTCAGTCATGAGCCGGACTGATAATAAACATATAGTATGTTCAAATAACCAAATATTATACAATACTTATAGGACAAAATACCAATATTCACGCCGTTGATGGTTATGTCCATTTCTTGTGGCACGTGAGATTTCTTGGAAGACTATTCGAAAATATACCTCGTTTATATACGAAACATCATGTGAATAGCACTTGTTACATAGAATTTGAACCACAGAGTGAATGTCCGACATTGAACGATAAAAGACTATGCAATAAGAAGACTACACAATGAAATCACGATAGGAATAAAAACATTTAAAATATATATAAGTAAAATGAAGTAAAACAAGCAATCCTGGTTCATTGCGTTCAACCTCGCACAACCAGACTGGTTTCAGCAAACATTATGCCATCTTCAGTGGTACTATATGTGATCTATCCTCACAGCAGGAATAAACTCTCAACAATGTAGCTCACAGGTACAACATATCAGCCACACTCTTCAATATCGAGATGCAATGCATCATGGGATCCGTGTAATGTGTCGTTACAGGGCCATTCATCGATCGATCACGGAGTTGTCCTTGATTTAAATCTTCATCTATACCACTTGATTTCATACTTTTATTTTGGACACCGTATTTCTTTTTTCCTTTCCTGTTCTTTTCAGCCTCTATCAGGTATTTCCACGCGTAACGTTACGTTACGCGTGAAAAGGAATACCTGATAGAGGCTGAAAAGAAAGGAAAGGAGTTACTCCCTTGGTACTTTATCATTACAATTCTTATTTTTAGTTTTTTCAGTAACTGCCGATTCAGAGCTAAATTGCTGATCATACTGTTTGTGAGCAGTTATTAATTTGATGTCTGCTCAATCTGGAGTTAAATTGTTTTCGAGACGGTGTTGTACCAGCGAAGTTTTCATCGTCTTGTTTTGCGAATTTGACATATGTTCATGCAGTCTACATCGTAAACGTCTCTCGGTACTGTATATTTACGATTTCATACACTACAGTATATTGACAAAAGTCACCGCACACCTCTTCAAAAGTTGTGTCTATTCGACGTTTAAAAAACAAGCCTGTAGCTGACGGTGATTATATCGCACTGTGAGGTTGAGTGAAAATGTCGCGGAGGGAGAGAACTCACTTTGAGAAAGCAAATATTGTTGGTTGTTATATTAGTCGGTTGTCCATTGGAGAAACCGAGAGGCGTTCAAACATACCCAATTCAACTCTTTTGGATGTACTGAATAAGTGGAAGACACATGGCGTGCCTGAGGCAGCAAAACGTACCGACAGACCAACGATCATCAGTGATAGAGGACATCGAAGCCTCAGGAGAGTCGTTACACCTAATCGACGACGTACTGCACAAGACCTCGGTGTACAAGTGAGTGAAAATGCTGGAACCTCGGTATGTACACGCACCATTAGCCGAGAATTTTATTCCATGTGTTACCGTGGTCGTGCGGCTGTTCATAGGCCTTTCATCTCCACTCGGAATGCTACTCGTTGTTTACCATGGTGTAAAGAATATTTATCGTGGACCGTAGATCAATGGAAACGGGTCCTATGGACTGATAAATCCAGATACACGATCCATCTGTCTGACGGCCGTATGTGGATATGGCGGCAGCCGGAGGAACGCTATTTACCACAGTGTACTGTTCCTACGGTCAGGTTTGGAGCTGGCAGTGTACTCGCGTGGGGGTGTTTTTTCGTGGTATGGTCCCGGTCCATTGGTTATCGTGGACAAACTTGTTAACCAGCACGTCTACATCAATATTCTGGAAAATTATGCCCTATCAACTCTAAAGCAATACTATGCAACCCAGCTTTATTGGTACCAAAAAGATAATGCACCGAGCTATAAAGCAAGGACTGTTATGGCGTGGTTTGACGATAATTCTGTATCGTGTGTGGACTGGCCAGCACAGAGCCCTGATCTTATTCCCATAGACCACCTATAGGATGAATTAGTGTGCAGCAAAAGAAGTTTGGAACCAAAGCCAACTACTAAGCAACAGTTAGCGGCAGCATTATGTACAGAAGGGAAGCGCATACCTATCGCTGTGTTCCAAAACCTTGTCGAAAGCACGTCTCGAAAGGTCAGTGCATGCATTAAGGCCAAAGGTGGGCCGACACCGTACTAATGTAGGCAAATAAATGCTATCTTGTGTTTCCCTTCTAGATGTGCGATTACTTTTGTCAGTATAGTGTATTACTCCCTCAAAATTAATAATAGGTATGGAGTATACCCCTGATCTTTCCACGACAGATCTATCATTCCATATGGTGAAAAATTTCCCGTTGTAACATACCGTTTCCGCCAAAATAATATTATGTGGAAAACATTTGTTTTAAGCACATCGCTCAGCGGAATTAAGTCTGGGAAGTTCATGAATCGTTGTACACTGAAGAGCAATTGAATTAGAGATACCTGTCTAGTAACGTGTAGCAACACCTTTCGCCCTGATGTCGGCGGCGATTCGTCTCAGCATATACTCGACAAGACACCGGAAGCGTTGGGAAGCCATACGGATTTACGACCTCTGAACAAGCTCCCACAGTTCACGAAGATTTAATGGAGGGGGATGGCATCCCAGATATGCTCGATGGGATTGAGGTCAGGTAACCTAGCTGCATAAGAAAGCGAGGTTTCGTTGGTAAAGTGTTCATCCAACCATTCGGATACAATTCGGGAGTGATGGCACGGTGCATTTTCTTGTTGCAGGATAAGGTCCCCATTGGGATGTTAAGACGCACAAACGGGAGCAAATAGTCGTCCAGGATATTCCGGTAACGTTGACCTGTGAGGGACGATGTCACACGTACCAGGGCTCCTATTTCAGTCCACGTAAACAGTCCCCAAACGAGAATGCCACCCGCACCAGCTTGAAGAGTACCCTGCTGGCAAGAAGTATCCATCGCTTCATGTCGTTTGCGCCGTACTCGTATCCTGCCATACGCATGTACCAACGTGAATCTCGACTCATCAGTCCAGACAACCTTTTTCCACCTGTCTAGAGTCCAGTGGCGATGTTCCCACGCCCATGCTAATCTTTGCACCCTGTGATGTGCGGTAAGCATCGGTACGCTCGTTGGACGATGGCTTCTGTACACCATAGCGAGGAGATGGTTCTGGATGGTGTGGCTGCTTACACGTTTTTGTGCACCAGCGTTAAATTGACGAGTGATTTCTTGCACTGTGGCCAGTCTATCCGCTGTTACAATGCGAGCTAGCCGACAATGACCCCGCTCATCCACACGATGTTGTCCACGGCAGTTGGCCCTTGCAAGGATGGTTTAACCGGATTCTATGTAATCACGGTGCACCCGTGACACAGTGGCTCGTGAAAATCCCAGTGCTTGCACGACTTCCGAGATGGAGTGACCCATTCGTCGAGCCCCGACAATTTGCCCACGATCAAATGCGCTTAGATCCTTCGTCTTACCCATACTACGTCCGGCTCTTGCTGATTCCCGTCGCATCACATAGTTCTTCACTTGACCATACCATTGTGAGATATGATTTGGTGGCAGTACATTTTGCCCAATCAATTAGATCAATGTAGTCAGTTGACTGAAAATTTAAAGTGGGCATCCTGAATTAACGCCCTTTCTATTTTTTTCTTTCTTGCATTTAGAAGTATCCTGATTCCTTATTCTCTGGCATGCTTTTGAGGGTCCGTAACTATTGCCAGCAAGTGGTTTTCTAGGTGCGCGAAGTAAGCATTCTTCGCAATTACATTGTAAATTTCCTCTTTGACATGATCTGAGAATTACCTTGAAAGTGTTATCATGCCTCTATCAGAAATCCAATCTCGCTACTTTCATTGTGACGTTTTATCGACATCTGACCCACTTTCGGTGATGCCAAACTAGAAAAACTTTTCCAGAAATTAATGTATCATTCAGACAAAAACGTTTAACTAGAAGAAATCAAATTTTTACAAGAACACAGAAACTTAAAACGAAAGTTAAATTAGATATATCACACCTTCTTCGACACTTCTATTGCAATGTCGAAGACGTTGAACGTTGAAAATTACCTTGAAGAATATTCTTGGAATGAAACAGAGCGGAACTACTCTTTTGGCCAATTTGAAAGATTTTTAAAGACACGCCTACTAAGTTTTCCGTTTTCATAAATCCTGCCTCTCTTACTCTTTAAAACTCAGAGTGTTAAAGCGAATATTGTTACCTTTAGAATTCATAAAATGACAAAATGAAAAAAAAAGTACAAAATTTGAAAACTGTCTGTCACGGGCGGAAATTTTTTCTACTGGAAAACGTAGAATGTAATTTAATGTTATTTTAGACATACTGGCCACTCCCCAAAAAAATCCTTCTTACCCTGTTTAGAGAAATAGGCGTAAGTGGTGATGAAATGTGACTCAAATGAAACAGACGTAAGAAGTGCTGACTAAAATGTCATCAGATGAAATAGATGTAAGAAGTGATCAAATATGACTCAAATGAAATAGACAAAAGTTAACTGCGTCTTTAAATCTGCGGACACCTATGAATAGTTATTGCTAATACGTCTGACTCGAATGTTCGAATTGTTCTCGTTTTCGTAAACTCTCAACAAAATAATAACCAAAACTTTTATTACCTCAAATGATGTAGGGATAAACAGTTATTGTTTTATATATTTCATCAGTGTTAAATGAAAATATGCACATATATTTCATTTAACACTGTGCCAAGTCGCCAAATTTCCCATTTCTTTGGTAGCATTGAGAGTAAACCATTTTTGTTTTTGTTTGTAAGTTCATCAGTGAACAGTCATTGCACCAAATAGTCAAAGTTTCCTTTTAATCGATTACAGTAGAAGCGAACGGCATGACTGTATTTCACCATCATCATCGTCAGCCATTATCAATAAATTTCTGTATGTAGGTCACCCTAAGTCTCTTTCACAGCTTCCTATTTCGGGCCAGTCTGTTTTCATCCACCCATCTTTCACGTTATCTTCTTCTGGGTCATTTTCTGTCTCTTGATAATATTTCCGTTGTCCAACGGTGTCAGTTCTTCAAACAATATGTCCAGCCCATTGTCATTTCATGATTTCTATCTTGATCATGATGTCATCCACTTTTATCATTTTCCTGATCCATGAGTTCCTCTTTAAATCTTTCTTGGTTTTCTCCATGCTTCTTTCAGGTGTCTGCAACCTCTGAATGATCCTTTTAGTTAAGTTCCGTGTCTCTGATAAGTAAGAAATGGAATAATGCATCGATTAAACACTTTTCGTTTAGTACATAATGCTAAATTGCTCTTGTAAATTCTACGGTTTCTTCCATGTGCTCTCCAACCATATTTTATGCGCCGATTAATTTCTTCTTCCATGTGACCCTTGCTTGATATATTTTCTTCAAGACAAACGTTGGCTTCATTTATTTCTAGCATTACACATCAGCTTTGTTTTTGTAAAGTTAATTTTTAGTCTCACTTTTTTCCCCTTTTCAGCAAGTTCCTGGATTATACTCTTGAGCTCTGAGGAGGTACTTCCAAAAATGACTGTGTCTCTGTATTTATCTTCCAATATTTCATCAATATTTTAATAGTCGATGCACCAACTAGCTGAAACTTGTGTGGGAGTGCCCCTCAAGAGGGTACCATCTAAAAATATCTTTATGAGTTCTGCGAGATGTTTTTGGGATTCAGTTCTAAATATTATTTCTTTTTACTTTAAAAATTGCTTTTTGTGCTTCATAGCTAAAGGAGTCATTTTCGGAAGACCATATTTTTCTCTAGAAGGACACTTTTTACTGTAGTTTGACAGTGATTTATGAAATGGGCTACATGACAGCGGGATCACTTGCCAACAAATTGAAAAAGTGTTTTATAAAAATAAAAAAAGTCTTGGGGGAGGGCACGATGATATTCTTGTGAAAAGCAACGCTGCATACATTTGACAGCGTCACCGAAGAGTGACAAACTGCGTAAAAAAATGAATACCACAAAAATTGAGCCGTAACTTGATCAATGGGTAAAAGTTGACGGAAGATAAAAATCATTTAAGGTGCGTTCGGTACTACAATTTATACACGTCAACATCAAAAGAGAAGAGTAAAAAGCAAATTTTATGTAAAAAAAAATATCGATTTCGTATCTGTGCTTGTTCTTCTTGATTTAATATCTACAACACTCAAAGCAATTTTAAGATGATTTTTGCATTATATGTCCTGAATAAAGAATTCAAATCAATTAAATTATTAAGAGCACTTTGAAGATAAATTGTGAAACTTATTGAAATCACTGAAAGTTAAGTGCAATTATTATTTCCAAACTACCGGTAAAAAGAAATTTAATTTTTTAAATTTTATGTGTCCCCATGGTGACCGAATGGCGTAAGACGCAGGCTTCTGATTGTTCTTCTAAGTTGAGTCCAGGTTCGAATCCTGAATGTGGCAGGGAAAAATTACAGTCTAATTCAATGAGCAATTACGTGACAATGTGAAGGAGATTTGAAATTATTTCCCTTCACTTTTGATACTAATAAACTATCACTACATTGTTGTAAATTAATAATTACAACACACAATGTTTTCACATAAATACTACAATACGAATATGAATCTCAATACGTTTTTTTTTCTAGCGGGAAAGGAATCTCAAAAAAAAAATATGCTTTATGTGTTTGTCTATTCATTCTCGCGATTTAACGATTGAATTGTTTTGAAGAACATCTGTGCTTGCTTTGTCAGACATTAGAAATTTTGTATCAAGATCAGAGTGACAGTTGTATACAGAAATTAAATATCTATCCTCGATAATGAACTAACATGTTTTAGTTGAAGAGGTTTGCGTTTTGTTTTTCTGTCAAAGTAGTAGAATAAATGTGTTTTTGGAATGTGTGAATACAGTTTCTTGTTTTTGTATATGTAAATTCGATAAAGTATCCGTCAAGTATTTCAAATATACACTGCCTGACAGAGAAAATGCCACACCATGAACGAATGCTCGAAAACAGACTAAACTGCACACACTGATAGCTAAGCAGGTCCTGAACAAATGGTTTAATTGTCACATACAGACTACGCTCCCGTGGTCGAATATACAAGATGATCAATAAGGCGTGTACTCCCCTTTTTGGGCGATACAGCGTTGAATCCGACGTGGCATCGAGGCAATGAGAGTCAGAATAGGCGGTATAGTGGACTATGTGGTGTTGATCCGAGTCCACAGTCCATCTTCATTTTGATGGGGTGGGAGGGTACTCAATCGACGCCCAATCGTGTCTCACACATGCTCGATAGGCGAAAGGTGGGGGATCGTGCTGGCCACCGAATCATCCGCACTCCGTAAAAAGCATTAAGGCCGATCCAAGAGGTATGCGCCCGGGCGTTATTCTGTTGAAAAAAAAACGGCGTTTGGGATGCCCTGCAGATACGGTAATGCCACTGGCAGCAGCACCTCGTCAACATAGCGGCGTGTCGTCAATGTGCCCGCAGTGCGTACCAGCGGTGAGCTTCTGTTTTCGCTGGTAGCACCCCACACCATGATTCCACGTTACCGGGCCTTGGGGAGCTCCACAATGGCGGAGGAATCCGCTCTTTGGCCACTTCGCATCTGCACTCTCACACGGTGATCATCCGCGGTGAGACAGAACCGTGATTCGTCGCTGAACACCACACTGTTCCATTCGGCACCCCACGCAGCTCTGGAGCGACACCACGCCAAGCGGTGTCGACGATGGCTTACTGAAAAAGGATAGCCTTCGGAATGGACTGCTGGATGGCAAACCAGGCGCAGCCAATCGGCGCGACACTGTCCGCGTCGATATCGGAGCATCCAAGCCTCCCCGTACTCTCCGCAAAATGCCGCTCGTAATGGCCTGCGGGTCCGCTACGGCATGACGTAGGATGCTACGATTGGTGCACTCGGACGTCCGTCTCTGAGTTCCGGTCCCCCTACGACGCCACACAGGACCTTCCTGCGATCACTTTCTTCAAATGCGACCGACGGTTCTGGCATCACGTTGCGTTTCTTCCGCAATACGACGCAAGGACAATCAGGCTGTAAGAAGGCCTACGATGACACCTCTCGTGAACTCATCCGTTTGACGCAATCGCGTACGACGGCGTCTTAACGACATTGGCACCCTTTGTTCGTTCTCCAGACACGGTTACAGCAGAACCACTCACTTCTCGCGGCCGTGACGATGTCTCGACTGATGGCCTGACGGGCTCGGCTGGTTGTCCAGTTATATCCCGCGTGCCGTTCGTGCGATTGGCCTGCAAATGCAATCATTTGCATAACTCGTACGTGAGCAGCCACCCTACAATTTGCATGGCGCTGTGTTCACGTCTTTGTAGTGTGGCATTTTCTTGTCAGGAAGTGTATTATAGAGAGTCTGATCCGTTTTAGTGTCTGATCTTTGAGCTGTTTCCGGTTAGAGGTTGCTAAGTTAGTGTGTTTGTATTGAAATGTGGTAGTGCTTCAGAACTCGTTCTGTTTCGGAAATCGGTATTATTCTATTCGCAGCTTAAAAGGCTCTCTCAACTTTAGTGGTCCAGGCTTTATAATGTAGTACAAGTTTGACAGCAACACAACAGAGAGTTTAAATGTACGAGGGAAGTGAATGAGCTCAGTGTTGCTGAACATTAGTAGTCCATCTTTGATAATGAATCAACTGGTTTTAGTTGAAAAGGTTTGCGTTTGATCTTTTCCGTTAAACTAATGGAATACATGTGTTGTTAGATTGTATAGATATGGTTTCTTGCTTTAGTATTTGGAAACTCAGTAGAAGTATCCTTGAGGTTCTTCAAATGTATTAAACATGTAGAATTCCATACTTTTGTGCAGTACGGTCCAACTGGCAGCCCGCGGAAGGAAGTTTTGCCGCCCGGAAATGAAGGATAAATCAAATTTGTTTGAAAAGAGATGACGTCAAGTTCAGAACGTTATATCGCTTTAAGCATCATATGGGTCTTCGCTGGGACTACCAAATGTAAAGGACGAGGTAGTGAGAATAGCGAATTCAACCCCAGTAGTGGATGTAACCGTGTTTTTAATGGAAAACTCAAAACATTTTTAAATGAATTTGACGCCAAATATGCTGACTTGCTTTTGAACAATTGCGTCCATTGGTTGAGTGCCGGAAAATGTTTAGAGAGATTTTTCCAATTTCTGAAAGCACTTTATCTCCCTTTTTTTGAAAGAAATAAAATGTGATGCCGATCTAACTAAAAAATCCCAGGGATGTTGCTTACCTTAGCTCACAGGCTTTCCTAATTGACGTCAAGCACAATTTGAATACTCTGAATATTGATCTACAAGGGAAAGCACAAAGTATCAGTAACTGTTGGTCTTCATAAAAGCTGCCGTTATTGAAATCAAACTTAGAAACAGTTTGACTCACTTCGATTACTGCAAGAAACTTTTCGATGAAATGACAATACTTGGAAAAGCTATAGATTTCAAAATATTTATTTGTCCCTCAGCTAGACACTCTTATTAAGGGTTTTGATGAGAGGCATACACAATTTGATGAACTCAAACTAAGCATTCGTCTCGAAATCTGAGACTATCTCTGATTTCGAGACGAATATATAGATTAAGAAAATACAACGTTTGTCACGAATATATTATTTTTTCAAGTCGACCAAGGTTTAGCTGTGCTCTCGCCTAGCTTCATCAGGACGTAAATATTCAAATTGTGTATGACATCATAAATGGTGTTTATAGTCATGGGTTTTGGTTAGTTGCTTCCACACGCTTGACAGAAATGGGGTCTATACCATGTCATTAACATGGGATTATGGCTAAACACTGTTACAGTAAGTTTCTCTTTGAAGAGGTAAAACTAATAGACAAACCAGATTCAATCATCAAACTTGATATTTTGGATGCTTTCCATATATGCACGGTCGAGTCACATTATTGTGACCACCAGCTAATATCCAGAGTAACCGCCGTGTGCAGCGCGGACAGCGGTTAGACGGGCTGGGAGTAACTCAATAAGGTGCTGGAAGGTGTTCACAGGTTTGTGGAGCCATGCTGACTCCAGTGCATCTGACAGCTACTGGATGGTGCGTGGAGTAGGATCCATAGAGTAGGATCCATAGAGCGAACAACACGATCGAGGTGGTCCCACAGATGCTGAATCGGGTTTACGTCTGGGTAATCAGAAGGCCAGAGAAGTACTTCGAAGTCTTTTGCGTGCTGTTCCAACCACTCTCGGACGTTTCTAGCTGTGTGACACGTCGCATTGTCGTTCTGAAAGATTTCACCCCCTCCAGGGAAGACAATCATCATGTATGGGTGCAAGTGGTATCCAAGGCTGGATTCATAACGAATTCGGACCACAGTACTTTCCACAGGTATGAGTGGTTCCGAGGTATGCGACGAAAACATTCCCCAGACCAAAACGCTGCCCCACCAGCTTTTCTTCTTCCACCACTGGTTGAAGAGTGTTTGTTTTCCAATGTTTCTTGCCTTGTACTCCAACGTCCATCCCTTTGATGTAGCAGAAAATGTGACTCATCGGAGAAGGCAATCCTTTGCCAATCTTTGGAGGTCCAATTCCGATACTGTCGTGCAAATGTAAGCCTTTTCTGCTGATGCACCTTTCTTACCATAAGTGCAGTGACCACCAGTCTGCATCGGAGCCCCATACGCAGCAGGGTTCGCTTGAACTGTCGTTTTAGACACACTTCCGATAGCCCCCTGGTTCATTCGTCCAGTGAGTTGCTCCGCAGTAGCGAGACGATAGGCCCTCGCCCACCTTCGAAGCCGAAGTGGACCTCTCTTATCAATGACACGTGATGCTCCGCAGTTTTGACGTCGCTTATTTGTAATGGCGCCATTTCTCCAATCATGGTACCTTTTAACCACATCAGCACGGAAACAGCTCACAAACTGCGATGTTTCATAAATACAGCCCCCTTGGCCCAAAAACCGATGATCATCCCTTTTTGCAAATCTGATATATCGCTCCCTTTATCCATGACAGCAAGAAGTGATATGTTTTCAGAATGCCTATAGCACACCTTATATACCCTCCAAGCCAGCTCACGTCACGTGCCATCTTTCATTGGATACACGCTGTTGACGTGAAAAGAAGGAGGTAGTCACAATAATGTGACTAGACTGTGTATAATATATCAGATTCCTTCGTATTTTGTTAATGACACGGCATCCGTACCATTCCTGTATAGCGCGTGGAAGAAACTAGGCAAAACCCGTGTCACTAAACACCATTCATGATGTCGTGTAAAATTCTAATATTTACGTGCCATTCGCCCTGATGAAGCTAAGGCAAAGGTCAGCGAAACATTGGTCGACTTGAAAAAATAAAATATTTGTGACAAACGTTGTACTCTCTTAATATACACTATATCGAGAAAAGTCACCGGACACCACTTCAAATGCAAATGAATGGATCCGGTGCGTTGTTAAGATGTTTGGTGCAGCTCGAAACGGTATAAAAACACGCCTGCAGCTGCCCGCGATCATATCGCACTGTGATGTTGAGTGAAAACGTCGTGGCGGGAGAGAACTGACTTTGAGAAAGAAAATACTGTTTGGTGTTATATTGGTGGGTTGTCCATAAGAGAAACCGAGAGGCGTTTAAACATACCCAAGTCAACTGTGTTGGATGTACTGAATGAGTGGAAGATACATGGCGTGCCTGAAGCAGCAAACCGCACAGGCAAACCAAAGAAAATCAGTGATAGAGGACGTCGAAGCCTCGGGAGATTCGTTGCAACTAATCAACGGAGTACTGCACAAAACCTCAGTGTACAAGTGAGTAAAAATACTGGAACTTTGGTATGTACCCGTACCATTTGCAGAGAACTTCATTCCATGGGTTACCTTGGTCGTGCGGCTGCTCATAAGCCTTTCATCTCCACTCGGAATGCTACTTGTCGTTTAGCATGATGTAAAGAACATTTATCGTGGACCGTAGATCAATGGAAACGTGCCCGATGGACTAATAAATCCAGATACACGATCCATCAATCTGACCGCTATCTGTGGGTATGGCGGCAGCCGGGAGAATGCTATTTACCACAATTTACTGTTCCTACGGTCACGTTTGGAGCTCGAAGTGTGCTCGTGTGGGAGCGTTTTTCGTGGTATGGTCCCGGCCTATTGGTTATTGTGGACAAACTTGTTAACCAGCACGTTTACCTCGATATTCTGGACAATTATGCTCTATACCAACTCTTTTTGAATACTATGGAACCGAACCTTGTTGGTACCAGCATGATAATGCACCGAGCCATAAAGCAAGGGCTGTTACGACGAGGTTTGACGATAATTCCGTATCGTGTGTGGACTGGCCAGCACAGAGCCCTGATATTAATCCCATGGAGTACCTATGGGAAGAATTATTGCGCCTCAAAAGAAGTTTGGAACCAAGGCCTACTACTAAGCAACGGTCAGCGGCAGCATTATGTACTGAATGGAATTGCATGCCTATCGCTGTGTTCGAAAACCTTGTCGAAAGCCTGTCTTGAAGGGTCAGTGCATGCATTAAAGCCAACGGTGCACCGGCACCATACTAATGTATGTCAATAAATGCTATGTTGTGTTCCTCTTCTAGGTGTCCGTTGACATTTGTCAATATAATGTATATTAGCACGCATCAACGATTTATCGCATGTTCGGATTGAAAGCGCATTAAACGGAATTATGCGAACTTTAAGCTGATTAATTTCTATAGAGCTCGATGAGAGATTGCGGTAAAATTGTTGAAATATTTTTGCCGAGAAATATCCAAACGTATGGAGTTTGGGATCCCATGTTGTTTTTTCAATGTTTATAAATATTTACACATACGAAAGGATATTTTGTGACACGAAATGCATAAAGTTCAGACGCAGGAACACTATGAATGACTGTGCGCTTGAACAATTACTTCGACTTTCGAGGATAAGCAGCGAAGTAGACATGCAATACTTTTAACGGAGTTAAATCATGCACAAATTTTAAATTTCACTTATTCTAATATTAATAAGAAGAGAGTAAAGCTATAAAGAATTGAGCAGTTCATTTTGATGTTTGCATTCTCTTATATATGTATATTTTGAGTTGTGTAATCATTGGGAGGGTGAGAGGTGACCATAAATCACAGCGCTGTGTAGAGTCCTTTACTATTTGAAGGTTTACCTATAGCTTACTGAACACTAAATGCAATAAATTCTTCTTAAGCACTTCACTTAAAGTGCAACAAGAGTCACGCAAATAAAGTCCAAAGAAATAGTTACTTACAGTTTTTTTCCTTTATTCTGTCAACACCTGATAAATGCTTTTAATGCACAACATTAATATTAAAACAACTTCAACTCATTACAATGGTAGTAATACTTGAAAACTAATTAACGAACTTTAGTCAGCAGAAAACGAACTTCGAACGCTAAATATATAATAAAAAAACTCAACACGCAGCCTTCAAATTGACATAACTTCAAGTAATAAACAATAATAAACAAGGATTTCGTGCCACATAGACTACTCAGGGTAAGAAACTTGCTGTTAACGCACGATGTACAAACTTGCCGAATGGTTCTAGTTCCATGCAAACCTTAATAACTAAAATCACACACACAAGTTAAAAATCTATTTACATGGTTTAAAACAACATAAGTACTTTCGTGCTCGCTACGAGCACATCATCAGATGAAAGACAAGTTGGAGTTCCAGAAAACACATTTATGTATCGGTGCCGTTGCCAATCGTTCACACTGAGGAAAGAAATACAAGAAAGTTCACTTGCTCTAACGTAATGTGAGCAAATAGAGGCCTATAGAGTTCTATTAATGATGGTCAGAGTCTGCTATGTTAGAAGAAGAAACAGGAATCGAGGACAGTAAAGTTTTCCAAGCCTGGGAAATATAGCTGGGTACTTCATCGTTGCAACAAGTGCCCACTCGATGCAAAATGTGCAGACTCTCTGTAAAGAGCACTGTTTTCCTCGTTGTAGAGGTAGAAAGAATGGAGACGTCTGTCCAAGATGGGTAATGTGTACCAGCTGAAGAAAGCCTGGCTAAAGCAGTCGATGAAGAGCCATTTTTTACACTATATTGGTGTTCCTTAATTCTTGTTTGCAGTCTCCGTAGGGTTGAGCCGATATATATGAGGTCCTTGTCTTGAGGATCGACAGATTTCATAGAAATGGAATAGATGCCACATTTGTCCAACAATTCAACACAGTCCCGATCATTTTTAATCAGGGAATAAATGTTCGATGTTTTTAACCCAAAACCGACACCGTGACTGTGACAGATGTTCAATAAACTACCGTTCACATGAGGGACGTAAGTCATCGATCCAACATATTTGATATCATTTCGTTCACGTGTCAGGGTAAAAAATGTTGAACTTTGGATTTTTCGGTAGATTCTATGGACATCTGAATGAGAAAATCCGTGCTGATAGGCAATGGTATATATCTTTTGAAGTTCCTGCTCACGGAAAGCTACAGAAGAGGAGTGGGTAAATGCTCTTCGAATAAGGAAGAGCATTTACCCATGCTTATCAGCACGGATTTTCTCATTCAGATGTCCATAGAATCTACCGAAAAATCCAAAGTTCAACATTTTTTACCCTGACACGTGAACGAAAGGATATCAAATATATTGGTATTTGATATCCAATACCAACATATTGAGAACCCACCAGGTATAAGGTAGCGAAAGCCATCAAATTCAGTAGAAGTTCAAATATCTCTCCTGCATCTAAAACCCTCCGTAAAGAAAAAACTCAGCTGCGGGCTCTTCGCTCGAACCCTAATTTGGCAGTTATCACAGCAGACAAATCCAACCAGGTTGAAATTCTCGATAAGCAGGACTACGTAATGAAAATGGAAAATGCCATTGATAATACCCCCATTCTATTATTCAAGGTGATCCTACCTCTGCCACTATTTCTGCTTTAAGCAGACTCCGTAATCATGGGGCCTTACCCCCTTGCATTTCAAACTTCATGCATTCACCTTTTGGACCTAGGGTCCCAGAATTATTTGGGAAACTGAAAACCCATAAGGAAAATCACCCCATTAGGCCTTTGGTTTCTCTGTATGCTAATCCCACCAGGCCTTTGGAGAAAGCACTTGTCAAATATCTTACCCCCTAATCTCTTCCTCACAATATTCCATTTCTAGCTCCGTAAAAGCCTTGCAACGTATCAAGGCTTTCAACCATCCTGGTTCCTCTTTCCTTATGGCTTCTTTAGACGTAGTGTCTCTGTTTTCCAACGTCCCCATTTCTATTGTACACAATATCATTGAAAGCAAACTTTCCCAATTGGGGTCTGTACCCCCTGAGGAAATTCAAGCCGTTCTGCAGGCATTACGCCTCATTCAGAAACGTTCCTTTTTCAGGTTTAATGGCATTTTATATCGCCAACTTGAGGGAGCCCCCATGGGATCCCCACTCTCCCCTCTGTTGGCTGAACTTCTTCTTCAAGACATAGAACATCGCATTTTGGACTTTTGTCAGTTTGTACCTTTATTATATCTTCGGTATGTTGACGATGTCTTGGTCTTTTGGCCTTCGTCAGTTGAAAATTTGTTCTCTTTTGCAACCACGTTGTCGTCTGTTTATCCTTCTATATCCTTCACTGTGGAGGTTGAATGTGACAATTCTCTTCCGTTTTTAGACTTCCAACTTCGTAGGAACCCCACCTCCCAGTACCTGAGCTATTCGGTTTACAGAAAGCCTTCCTCTATACCTATCTTGATACCACGCGTTTCTGCCCACCCGACCAGATATAAGGTTTCATCCTTATACTTCCTTATTCGAAGAGCATTTACCCACTCCTCTTCTGTAGCCTTCCGTGAGCAGGAACTTCAAAAGATATATATCATTGCTTATCAGCACGGATTTTCTCATTCAGATGTCCATAGAATCTACCGAAAAATCCAAAGTTCAACATTTTTACCCTGACACGTGAACGGAAGGATATCAAATATGTTGGATCGATGACTTACGTCCCTCATGTGAACGGTAGTTTATTGAACATCTGTCACAGTCACGGTGTCGGTTTTCGGTTAAAACATCGAACATTTATTCCCTGATTAAAAATAATCGGGACTGTGTTGAATTGTTGGACAAATGTGGCATCTATTCCATTTCTATGAAATCTGTCGATCCTCAAGACAAGGACCTCATATATATCGGCTCAACCCTACGGAGACTGCAAACAAGAATTAAGGAACACCAATATAGTGTAAAAAATGGCTCTTCATCGACTGCTTTAGCCAGGCTTTCTTCAGCTGGTACACATTACCCATCTTGGACAGACGTCTCCATTCTTTCTACCTCTACTACGAGGGAAACAGTGCTCTTTACAGAGAGTCTGCACATTTTGCACCGAGTGGGCACTTGTTGCAACGATGAAGTACCCAGCTATATTTCCCAGGCTTGGAAAACTTTACTGTCCTCGATTCCTGTTTCTTCTTCTAACATAGCAGACTCTGACCATCATTAATAGAACTCTATAGGCCTCTATTTGCTCACATTACGTTAGAGCAAGTGAACTTTCTTGTATTTCTTTCCTCAGTGTGAACGATTGGCAACGGCACCGATACATAAATGTGTTTTCTGGAACTCCAACTTGTCTTTCATCTGATGATGTGCTCGTAGCGAGCACGAAAGTACTTATGTTGTTTTAAACCATGTAAATAGATTTTAACTTGTGTGTGTGATTTTAGTTATTAAGGTTTGCATGGAACTAGAACCATTCGGCAAGTTTGTACATCGTGCGTTAACAGCAAGTTTCTTACCCTGAGTAACTTCAAGTAAACAACGCCGCTTCCACTATTATAACATCACGTAACCATACCACCTTTTTTGGCTACTGCTTCAACAATATATATGCCGGCCCGGTGGCGCATTGGTCTAAGCGAGGGCCTCTGATCATTCGTCAAAAAGGATCCGGGTTCGAATCCTGGTGAAGCATGGATGTTGTGTTTGCCTTACGGCACTGGCTCTCTCCCTTCCCGGGAACCAGTGACCCTAAATAAGGGACGGTCGACTGCTTATAGCCCATTGAGTTGCTCACGGTGGTCATTAAACTTCCAATAAAATAATAATACTATTAAAAACAAAACGAAAAACATTATATATCTTCTAGTTCTTATCTGTCTCATGCATACGTCATACGATCTGACCCCAGAGGCGTTACCAATCTCATTCCGCGAGAAAGAAGATATAACGTTAAGGTTGGAAACGCTAAAAGAGAAATTTACATAGAGAAAGCAACTAAAAATGACAGTTAATTTAGAGCATACGTCACAGCTGGCCAAGAGGGTTGGTGAGTGTGAGATAGCATTTCCTCTAATCCAAGTGATATAGCTATACCGCTACGTAACGGTCGTCAGAGTCCCTTCAGCGGGAGCGTACCGGAGTGACATGGAGGAGACAGGCTCAATACAGACACCTGTGGGAGAAACTTGAGGAAACCTTCATCGAGCAGTGGATTGATAATATTTGACAATGATGATCATGATATGTATTTAAAGAAATGTGGCTTGCAGTTTAATTATTTTATACATCTTGGGCCGCGCCTCTATCCATTGAAACACCTTTTTCTCTCTCCTTATTTGGTGGCCGAGTGATCAAAGTCATGGGCATATGACCAATCTCTCAAGAAGGAACCGGGTTCGAGTTTCTGATGAGCACCAGCTTCATGGTACCGGTGATCCCAAATTATGTATACGGGAACTCCTGTATGGTGTTTGATGCTCTCAAAAGTGTGTTAATCCTCAAATACATTTTTAGGAAGTGAGACCAATTTAAATTGTTATTTTCGTAACACCCAGATCTGGAAAAGTGGGAAAACTAATGAATTTTAAAGTGGCAACCCAGCTTCGAGTTTACCGAAAGATCCACTTTTCCAAGAATATATAAATAACAGTTTTATTTTACCCCATAACCTTACTTTTACAAGAAGTCCTTTTCCTCTAATCAACTGGCTTATGTCAAAGGAAAAAGTTTCATTATTTCAAATGGAAAGCAAATCATCAAATGATATAAATGTCGTATGTTGCATAATAGCCACTCTTAAACTTGTCTTTAACCAGTTACCACCAAACAGGAAGTTTTTGTAATGCCCTCAATTTTACAAACAATTAACTGTCTCAAACGTTTGCTTTCCCAGTTATATTTTTTAAATATTCAACAGATACTATTATCTTCGCTTGGCCATATCAGAAAATATCCCCTCTCACTGCTGTTGGTTATTCCTTCATGCTTCAATTACTCTTCGAACTTCTTCCCGGTCTTTACTCAGATGCCGTCGCTAACCTTGAGTTGATTGATCGGGTGTCTGTCTTACGCGCAAAATGTCCGCATTATTTCGACACACACGGACAAGAAGAAAGAGCTCTTTGTGTATCAAAAGAAAAGCACAAAATGTCATTTGTTATCATTCAGAAGTTTCTCATGGACAATGAATGGCAAGGTCTATCCATCATTTCACACTCCTATTTGTCCAGTTAAGGTTCTAAGCTCACGGAATATAATACATGGGCACAGTCTCAGCTTTTCCAGGACAGCAATATAAAACGGCAACTGGATGTGAACTTCTTTAGTTCTTTGAAATTTCTGGGGATGATTAAAGAAACTAATTCTAGCTTATATTTGGTTCCAAGAAGATCATCCACACTTATACAATTTATTTATCTACCCGTATTTTTCCTGAAGTTTTAGTTGCTTATCTACACCTGCTTGATAAATTCAAAAATTTCAATCACCAGCAAAAACCAAACCAATCGGAGGGAACTGATTAGCCTAATTAGTCCCGCCACCCTCCTCTCGAATAAGTCTATCTTATTCAAAGGGTTATTAGGCAACTAATCTTATGCAAATATCTTTTAGACCTTCTATGTCGAGATAAATAGTTATTTTCAAGCATGTCGAAATGTATTTATGCACTCAGTGCTCACTGAATCACCACCATCTCTATGCGAAGTAATTTGCACCCAATGCGAGTCCACTGAAGACGATGTAGGCTATTGGCTAAAGGATTATATGTATAAGAGGTTGGTGGTTCAGTTAAGAGAGATGTTACGGACGTGGTGATTAAAATAAGGAGTTATCGGAGTTTACAAAGATCCATATTGCTGACCCAGGAAAGCTAGGACGCCCATTTCTCAGAAATTGTGACATTTGCGTGTTGTTTGAGAGCTTTCCTGGTTAAAGTGTATCAGGAGTGATGTCAAAGCGGCGAAAAAAACAAACAACAACTTTAAAAAGGCGGTAAAAGGTAAATTCCAAAAGTGAACGACGTGCACGTCGTCTTGCACAGGGCAATTGGTGCAGCACAGTTTCGTAGGTAACGTTCCAATACCATGTGGAACCAGAAACAGTTTCGCAGGTGACGTTCCAATACAATGTGCAACCAGAAACAGTTTCGCAGATGACTTTCCAATACAATGTGCAACGAGAAACAGTTTCGCAGGTGACTTTCCTATACAATGTGCAACCAGAAACAGTTTCGCAAGTGACGTTCCAATACAATGTGCAACCAGAAACAGTTTCGTAGGTGACGTTCCAATACCATGTGCAACCAGAAACAGTTTCGCAGGTGACGTTCCAATACAATAAGCAACCAGAAACAGTTTCGCAGGTGACGTTCCAGTACAATATACAACCAGAAACAGATTCGCAGGTGACTTTCCAATACAATGTGCAACCAGAAACAGTTTCGTAGGTGACGTTCCAATTCAATAAGCAACCAGAAATATTTCTGCAGGTGACGTTCCAATACAATAAGCAACCAGAAACAGTTTCGTAGGTGACGTTCCAATAAAATATACAACCAGAAACAGATTCGGAGGTGACTTTCCAATACAATGTGCAACCAGAAACAGTTTCGCAGACGACTTTCCAATACAATGTGCAAACACAAACAGTTTTGCAGGTGACGTTCCAATACAATGTGCAACCAGAAACAGTTTCGCAGGTGACGTTCCAATACAATGTGAAACCAGAAACAGTTTCGTAGGTGACGTTCCAATACAATAAGCAACCAGAAATATTTCTGCAGGTGACGTTCCAATACACTAAGCAACCAGAAATAGTTCCGCAGGTGACGTTCCAATACAATAAGTAACCAGAAACAGTTTCGTAGGTGACGTTTCAATACAATGTGCAACCAGAAACAGTTTCGCAGGTGACGTTCCAATACAATGTGCAACCAGAAACAGTTTTCCAATACACTAAGCAACCAGAAATAGTTCCGCAGGTGACGTTCCAATACAATAAGCAACCAGAAACAGTTTCGCAGGTGACTTTCCAATAAAATGTGCAACCACAAACAGTTTCGCAGGTGACGTTCCAATACAATGTGCAACCACAAACAGTTTCGCAGGTGACGTTCCAATACAATACGGAACCAGAAAGTATAGTAAGTGACGTTCCAGCACAGTATGACGTTCCAATACAATGTGAAACCAAACACTGTTTCGCAGGTGACGTTCGAATACAATACGCAACCAAAAACAGTTTCGCAGGTGATGTTCCAATAAAATATGCAACCAGAAACAGTTTCTCACGCAAATATGTGTCGAACTCTGTCTAGCACGGTGAGCTACAAGTGCAGATGTTCCATACGCCACCCTTTTCTAAGAACAGTCCATCGAGGTAAACAACTCTCCAGCATTAGGATTGGACGTCAGAACATCGTACGCAGGTGTGCTGGTCCGATGAAAAACTGTATATATATATTCCATTGTGCTTATAGTCAAGTCTGAATATGGCGTCGGCAGCATAATGCTGTCGATTCTTTACCCTTGGCATCGGCAATCTAGACCGGTTGGGGTGATGTGTGTGATATGAGGCATGTTTAGGTGGCATGAACAAGGACCTTTGACACGTGTGGATCAAGCATACAAACTCCAGTATCTACCACAGACTGCTTGTGGACCCTATGCACCCCACAATATTGTACGTCCACGCAAAAGGACCTGCGTTCTTCTAGAACAATAATGCCCCATGTCATCGGGATTGCCTGGTGCAAGAATGGTTCGATGAACACATTGCTCGTATCGAATACACTGCTGTGAGATTAAAAGCATGCAGGCCTTTCCAAATTGCCATTGTAATAGGAAAGGAATTAATATCGAGTCGGTCTACCTTTTGATGTTATCACGGCCTCCACTTCACTGGAAACGCTTTCAACTAGATTTGGTACTCGTTACCGGAGTTACCTTCCATCATGCCATAAGAGCATTAGATCTCTCACCAACGGTAGGCAGTAGGGTCTGCCTCGCAGTTGGCGTTCCATCTGTATTCTATAGTGTTGAGATCGCGGCTCGGTGCAGGCCAGTGAAGTTCTTCCACGCCCATCTCGTCAAACCAATTCTGCACGGACCTCGTTTTGTCGACGTGAACATTGTTTTCTTGTGTGGCGTGTCTGCCACGCATCACGTACATGAGATAAAGTCAGATAGCAGCGAGAGCATACGTCCGCGTAGCTCAGTTGGGAGAGCGACTTATTCCGGAATGAGCGGCGCCGGGTTCGATGCCCAGCGTGGACAAAAATGACGGAGAAATTCACTTCGTTATATTGGCGCCCGAACTTCAGGAATGACCTGGGCGTTCAAGTTCTCGCAATGGTGTGATGTTCTCTCCACACCGCGAGACAGGAAAAATAAGAGAATCCCTTCTTCGGCGCTTCGAAAAATAAATGTGTGTGATGTTATGTTCCACACGCCAAATTGTCTGGGATTTCTCAAATGCACGTTCTTCATGGGATGACTGCTTACAGTGACACGTGGTCCCGACTGACCCGTGGGCCATGCTCCCGGCCCTCTTTCGGAAGGGGGTGGATGTGACGTGCCTGCCCCGCAGGACGCACACGACATAAAGGCAGATAGCAGCGAAAACGAACGTCTGCGTAGCTCAGTTGGTAGAGCGACTTGTTCCGGAATAAGTGGACTCGGGTTCGATCTCCGGCGTGGACCAAAATTACGGAGAAATTTACTTCGTTATAGTTAGCAAAGTAAAAGGTGTTCACCGAAGTGTTGTCATAATGTTGGGAGCCCAAATTTGTCGAGAATGTTAGTGTAGATCGCAGCGTTATTCACTAGAACTACGTCTGGGTGGGAGGCAGCCTAAACCCTGAAAAACCGCCCCAGAGCATGATACCTCTTGCACCAAACTGCACAATTGACACAACACAGCACGGAAGGTAGCTCGACCCTATTTCGTTCAGCGAGCAGGGTCGAGCTACCTCCCGTACTGTGTTGTGTAGTTGATCGGCCGTGGAAACCCTAATTTGTTCGCCGGACTGCGAGATGATAAAGCGTGATCCACCTCTTCAGAGAATGTGGTTTGCACTGCTCCAGAGTCCACTGGCGCCGAACTTTACACTTCTCCAGCTATTGATTTTTGCTAGTGTTAGTCTTGTGTGTGGTTGATCGGCCGTGGAAGCCCATTCCATTCAGGTCTCAATTAACTATTATAAGCGCTGCTACCGAGGTCAGGTGAATACGTCGGACCAGCCGATTCCAACGTCTATAAGGAACGACATTGCAAATTCTTAAGAAAACTTCACAGATCTATTAAAACTAAGTTACATCACCCAAAAGACGTACAGATTATCTTTCATCAGGATAATGCTAAATAAAACACTACATTGAGCATCTGCGTCTTTCAACAGTTGCAAGATTTGGTTCGCCTTGCGTGTAGTCCTGACTTGGCACGCTCAGTTTTTTTCTTTTGGTAAGTTAAAGAAATCCGTACGCGGGAAAGCATTTTATTCTTATGAACATTTTATAAAGGAGATCAAGCACTGGTTTCAACCTGCATGTTTCCAACGTGCTTTTGTGAACTGGCTAAAACGCGGGACAAAATCTGTAGCAATAATAGGCGGATATATTGAATGATACCGACACATTAGATAAAAGATGGATTATTATCTCTACCAAATTTCGTTTTCGTAAGTATTATAGGAAATTTATTGTGACCGATTGCGCGTGACTTTCTTGACAGACCCTTATATAAATTTTAGTTTATTGTGAACAGGAAATTTGTAACAATTAAATTTCCAATAAACAAGAATGTTCGATAATTTTACCCTCTAAAATTATATTTTGATCAAAACATGAACATTCAGTGTCGTAATCAACGATGTAGAAGTAGCTCAGACGCTCTTCCGCGCATACACACACACATACGCACACACACACACACACTCACGCACAATAAATTACGTTGTTTCAGCACTATTGAAATTGAACTCTCATAATAACTCCTATTTTTTAGTTCCCATTTCTCTGAAAAATATTTTTAAAAGGATTACAAGATCAAAAAAAGGGTGTTCACGCCTGCCAAATTTGAATTTACGTTTGGTTTTCCACCATCGCTAAAATTTGTTCTTTGAAGTGAAATATAATAGCACTGCAACCTCAAACTTCGAATGCTGAAAAACGTGTTCTAGAAATTATATAAGACTCGACGAAACCCGTTGGGATCGACGGTCCGTTTTTTTTTTTTTTGTTTTTATGAAAATAATAAACTCATGTGAAACAACAAATCGGAAATTTATTTAATTGACAAATTCATTCAACCACTTCAGTAAAGACAATAGTCCAGGTTCGTGATTTTTTTTTCCTTTTTTGACTGAAGGTTTAGCGACCACCGTGAGCAACTCAATGGGCTATATGCAGCCGCCCGTCCCTAATTTAGGGTCAGCGGTTCTAGTGAAGGGAGAGAGCCAGTGCCGTAAGACAAACACAACATCTTTGCCTCACCGGGATTCGAACCCGGACCTTTCACGAACGAATCATCATAAGCCATCACTTAGACAACTGCGCCACCTGGCCTTCCAGGTTCGTGATGAGTATCACGACTGCACCATTTTTCAGTCCTAAAATGTGAGGCGGAAGGCCACTCATCTTGATCGTGTTCAAAAATTCTACTGGATACTTGCAGTCTTTCACTCTCATTTTCAGTCACAACAGTGTTTGTAAATGTTGTTGGAATGAAATTCGCGATGCGAATACTCTTCACCCTTCGGAATTGACGGTTATTTTTTTTTTATTTGATTGACAAATTCATTCAACCACTTTAGTAAAGACAATAGTCCAGTTTCGTGATTTTTTTCTTCGACTGAAGCTTTAACGACCACCGTAAGCAACGCGATGGGCTATAAGCAGTCGCCCGTAATATTTTCACTAACAATGGTCAACGTAATGTTCATTTACATCTTTACATAATTGGAAACGTCTTACTTACGTGAATAAATTGGATCGAATGTATATTAAATTGTATATATACATCACACAATCCAACGGCATAACGCAATCAGGTCTTCGAGAGTGTTCGCTGTTCCGATGAGAAGAACTTTTATAGGAATGCCTGCTAGCGTTCATTTGCGCAACGTTTCGCTCAGAAAAGATAAGACTTCGGACTTTGGACTATCTCAGTCCCTCCATGCCTCCGCCTTCAACAACGCGTGAGTCAACCGCACACTTCTCCCATAGACTTTACATGGGATCTTTGCCGCCCCGCAACGCCCGAACCGTTGCCCCAATCTCATTTTTCTGTTCGAATGGCACATCTACATGGTAAGACCTTTAATTTCGATACCTCAACCATATCTTTACGTTCAGCCGTTCTCTCAAAATATGACTCACAGTAAAAAAAACTTATAGAATTAATATATAGATTCTTAAATAAACTGATTTTTATGAAAAGTCAATGTATTTTAACTGAAGTTCCATATATCTGCAATTCCTATGAAAAGGCTTATGCAAAATCTATGAGCCGTAGAAAGTTTCTTTTTCTTTGCGGGTGCTTTTTTGTTTTTGTTTTTATTTGAGAAACTTTCTCATGACAAGGAAATTACAAAACGCGTATGTTAATCCTTTACGGACTTTTTTCGAATTGAAAAACAAGTATAATATTTTTATTATTTGCATGTATACAGCTGCATTCCTCATACATTTTGCAATCTATTGCACCAGTTTTAAAAACCTTTAAATTTTTTTATATACATATGTGTGTGTGTGTGTGTGTGTGTGTGTGTGTTGTGAATTCGAGAATTCACATTAAGTGAATAACAACACTGCCTGCTAAACTCTAGAAATGAGAGAACACTCGTATTTTATTACTGGTGGGAGTAAATTTCGTCTGATGACACAGCGAGGTAACGGTTACCTTACTGAATGTGTTTGCTGTTCACGTATCCATGAAAGACAGATCTGCCGATTTTAATCATACAGAGAAGTGTACTTTTTTTTACATTTTTAGTCCCGTGTTTCTCATTTAGTTCTTGTTAAAGTAATTTTACCTGAGCTGTTGTCTTATGAATATCGTAAATCTGTAAGTTTCATCGTACAAACTTTCGGAATTTTCTGCAAACTGTTAACTACATTTCCACAGATATCTGCATTTTTTCGGTTAAGATAATTTCCTGCAAATTGTCTGAGATTATCCCCTAGTCATGGTTTAATTATCTCCTTCGTTTTCTAATTTCATTGAGAGTTTAGTTATTCTTTTCTTCTGTGTTTTATTTAATGAAACACAGAAGAAAATGAATAATTTCATTGATTACAGTTATTATTTTCTTGTGTGTTTTATTAATACTGTACTTGCAGATGTACATCATGAAAAAATAAGTATGCTGAAAGATATCGCCTGCTCTTTCCGGACCCTTTACACGTGTAATTACACAGGAAATATCCGCTACAAGTTCTTAAAATTGCTCTCCGAGCAACCTCAATTTATTTTATAAATCAATTCCATTATTTCCGCAATTTATTTTATAAATTTCAGGTGAACACTTCTTTTTTAAGAATTACGTAAATACTGAATATTCTTTTTCAAGGATTTATTTTAAAATTACTTACAATTTATTTGATGAATTGAAGGTAAATCATGTTTTTGCCTTCAATTTGTTTTAACTTATTGAGGGTTCTTCGAGTAGCTTCCAGTTTATTTTCCGTTTATTGAAGGTTGTTCTCCAAGCAACCCCAATTTATTTTATAAATTGAGGTGAATACTTCTTTTTTAAGAATTATATCAATACTGAATGCTTCCTTTTCAATGACATATCTTTAAAGTAGCTACAATTTATTTTATAAATTGAAGGTAAATTACGTATTTTTTTTTCCTTCAATTCGTTTTCTATATACTGAAGGTTCTCCGAGCAGCTTCCAATTTATTTTCAATTTAATGAAAGTTGTTCTCCGAGCAGCCTTCAATTTATTTCGATACTGAGCTTTACTTCCATAACCTCCTTGCTTCCATACGTCACACGATGGAGTGTACGTATACTGAATAATTATCTTTTTAAGGAACATACGAATGCTATTTTCAAAATTTCTGTTCTTCCATGTCAACCATCCAAGATAGATTGTTCTAGTAATTTGAGAACCAACATGATTTCCGTTAACGGCACGAATTTGGCCTTTTCAACCTCATTGAACCCGAAAATGTAATATCCGAGAGCGATGTATTTTCTGCAACAAAAAACACGTTCTTTCTTCGTAATTTGTCTGTTTATTTGTTTTAAAGAAAGGAGAGCAGAGGCTAGTTTAACGACAATCTCTTCATCGTATGCTAGGAGGGGACTTCTGTGCTTAATTTAGAATTAATTTAGAATTAAGAACTTCAAAGAAATGAAAGAACAGGAACTAAAGACGAAGAATGCAGGCCATGAATATCATGGATTTGGACCCCAGTCTTCGTAGACAGACACTGGCATCACAGTAGGCCTACTTCAGACACACGCGGAAACGTTTTCACTTTTTAGAAATAAATTCCACAAAGCCTGCAATCAGTCTTTCACCCGATATTTGAGAGGTTCGGAGCCAAAGTTGCTTCTCCGAGTAGAAAGTCTAGAATAAAATTTGGACAAGGGCGATGTGTATGCTTGCCATTTCTAAAGCCTAAATTCTAGGCTAAAAGAGGATCAGTGTTCGGCAGCCGTTTCGGCAAATTATCCACTGTCACATCTGCGCAGTACTGCAGTATAAAGCACAAAATACAAGGATTTTGGCCAAAATTAATATAAGCTCTGAGCTTTACTGTTTTAGTTTGTTTGCGGAATATATGTGCAGTTATACCTCGATTTTTGGCAACATTTCGAATCACTTATGGTTAAAAATTACAGAATTCATATTTCACGAACGTTTTCATAAATATGTACCATTTTTCGTTCCAGAGGAAATAAAAATGTTTACATATTTTTCTTGAAAGGCAGCAGTATTCGACAGCCGAATGATTTAGGGGGTGGGGAGCTGTGGAGACGAAGGAATTTAAATTATCCTCACGAAAGTATCGGCATGTGACAGTTATAACTGAGACCTCGAAATTGACTACATTTTATACTTGAGGAAAAAGCTACATCAGAACGTTTTGCATTTTATTAAAATCAAGGCATTTTTGCTCGATTCTGGGCATTTTTCTTTATTTCGTATGATCGCTTTGCAGATATTACATTTTTTGTTGCTCGCATATATCCAATTCTGAATTCTTTAACATTTTTTATACTGGATTGCATCATCAATTTTTCAGCATCTCGACTGCTATATTTTTCATTTTATCCCTTATATCACTTCCCATGATTACTGTAGTAAATGTAGAAATGTATTTGCTGTTGGAAAACTGTTTTTCAGTGTCTGCATTAATTATTATACATTAACATTAACGCAGAACATTTTATAAACTTAGTTTTTATGCATTAGTTTTCAAATGCGTTTGGTTTGTTTAGTTTTGTTATCGTAATTAATTATTTAAAACTAAATCTGTGGTGGGTAGAAAATTTAAAATTTGATATATCGGATTTTATTGCAGGTCTTGCAAATCACCTTTTGTTCGGTTCGGGGTTTGTCTACTACCTGAAAAACTCTTAGGGTTACAAACAGTCGTCCTTCCTCAGTATCGCGCAGCCAGTTTCCGGGAAAGGAGAGAGCTACAGCTATCAGACAGAAATTTAACCTGTGGCTCGAGCCTAGATCCAGCTCGGACAACTAGCCAGAAAACAGCGTCCAATCACCCACCGGTAGTAGTCTTTTATTCTGCAGAGTGAATCATAGGTAGAAATCAGAGTCCCTTGATATACCCTAAATTGACAAAAGTGACCGGACACCAATTCAAAAGCAAATGAACGGATCCGCTGCGTTGTTAAGATGCGCGGTGCAGCTGCAAACGGTATAAAAACAAATCTGCAGCTGACCGCGGCCATACCGCACTGTGAAGTTGAGTGAAAATGTCGCGGCGGGAGAAAACTGACTTAGAGAAAAGGAAAGATTGTCGGGTGTTATATTAGCGGGTTGTCCATAAGAGAAACCGAGAGGCATTTAAACATACCCAAGTCAACGCTTTTGGATGTACTGAATTAGTGGAGGACACATGGCGTGCCTGAAGCAGCAAAACGTACCGGCAGACCAAAGAAAATCAGTGATAGAGGATGTCGAAGCCTCAGAAGAGTCGTTACAGCTTATCAACGTAGTACTTCACACGACCTCAGTGTGCAGGTGAGTAAAAATGCTGAACCCTCAGCATGTACACGTACCATTCGCAGAAAACTTAATTCCATGGGTTACCGTGGTCGTGCTGTTGCTCATAGGCCTTTTATCTCCACTCGGAATGCCACTCGTCGTTAAGCATGGTGTAAAGAACATTTATCGTGGACCGTAGATCAATGGAAAAGGTCTTAAAGACTGATGAATACAGATACGCTATATATCTGTCTGATGGTAGTGTGTGGGTACGGCGGCAGCCGGGGGAATGCTATTTACCACAGTGAACTGTTCCTACGGCCAAGTTTGGAGCTGGCAGTGTACTCGTGTGGGGATGTTTTTCATGGTATGGCCCCGGCCCATTGGTTATCGTGAACAAATCTGTTAACCAGCACGTCTACCTCGATATTCTGGGCAATTATACCCTACCAACTCTGTGGCAATACTATGGAACCGAGCCTTGCTGGTTCGAGCAGTATAATGCACGGAGCCATAAAACAAGGACTGTTGCGGCGTGGTTTAACGATAATTCCGTATCGTGTGTGGACTGGCAAGCACAAAGCCCTGATCTTAATCCCATAGAGGAACTGTGGGATGAATTAGAGCGCCGCATAAGAAGTTTGGAACCAAGGCCTACTACTAAGCAACAGTTAGCGGCAACATTATGTACTGAATGGAAGCGCATACCAATCGCTGTGTTCCAAAACCTTGTCGAAAGCATGTCTCGAAGGGTCAGTGCGTGCATTAAGGCCAAAGGTGGACCGACACCGTACTAACGTATGTCAATAAATGTTATGTTGTGTTTCTGTTCTAGGTGTCCGGTGACTATTGTCAATATAATGTATCTTCCAGTGCAAATAGAAATTGCTTAAAAGGAGGAATTGAAGTTGAATTTTAAATGGAAAAACAGTGCGATCATTTATTTCAGTGACTGTGGGCACTTATTTCATAGTAAAGTTGAAATGAATTATCCCTGTTCGATAACAATCCAATAGAAATTCGGAAAGCAATGTAAATCTGCATATATGCACGGGAAGAGATTCCAAAATTCTGTTATTGCAGTTATGGTACCAACCAAATGAGAATAACGTTCAAACTATATATATATATAATAACGTTGAAACTATATACATATGTATATTGAAGTGCCAAAAGTCATGGGATAGCAGCCTGCAAATTTTTAACTGGCGCTGCCGTCATATAAAGCCTTCGACGCGCCACGATTTTTATCAGTTGCGAGGTGTAATCTCGTGAGTCAGGTTGAACAAGTAGGATTATGGCAAGCCGACTTGAATTATTATCGGAGTTTGAACCAGGCATGGTAGTAGGAGCCAGACGGATAGGATATTCAATTTCTAAAGTTGTGCGAACATTCAACATTCCTCCATCCACGGCGTCACAGATGTACCGACAATGCCTCATGGAAGGCAATACCATCCACCGTGGAGAGCGCAGTGGCTGACAACGGTACTGAATGATCGTGAAAAATAGCGTCTGGCAAACATTGTCCATGCTTCCAGACAAGCGACACTGGCTCAAATAACATCCACACTCAGTTCAGGAAGTACCAGAGACATACCCATGAGGTCAGTGCAGCGTAAGTTAGCGTCCATGGGGTATGGGAGCAGAAGACTCACCAGAGGGACTTTGTTAACACCACGGCATCGGACACAGCACCTCACCTGGGCTCCTGAGCTCGGTAATTGGAGCTGGAAAGACTGACAACATGTGGCGTTGTCGGATGAGTCACGCTACCAGTTGTTATGAGTTGTTGGTAGGGTTCGGGTGTTGCTCAGACCCCATGAAGCCATGAACCCAAGCTGTCAACAAGGCACTGTGCAAGCTGCTGGTGGTTCCATAGATGTGTGGGGTGTCTTTTCGTGGCACGGTTTGGGTCCTTTGGTCCTCGTAAACACGTCATTAACCTGTAATCGCTTTGTTGCTCTGCGTGATCATTTGCAGCCCTTCCTGGACTTCGTGTAAACCAACAAAGATGGGATTTTTCAGGCGGACAATGCACCATATAATCGGGCCCAAGGTGTCCACAATTGGTTCGAGGAGCATTCCGGACAGTTCTGACGGAAGGTGTGGCCACCACGTTCATGAACCCAATAGAGCACTTATGCTGGGACGTGGTGGAAAGGTCAATTCGCACCCAAGATGCTTCACCTACAAATACGAGGGAACTGTGGATGGATGTTCAGACCGCATGGCTCAACATCTCTCCAGATGTCTTCCGGTCACTTGTGGAATCGTTGTAATGTCGAGTTGTTGCACTTCGCCGGGCTAGAAGAGGTGCTACACGGCACTAGGTACGCATTCCATGACTTTTGGCAAGGTATTCGTACTTAGTGTCGTGTATCACCTCCTGTTTTCGTGTATATATACACACACACCCTGGTCATAAAAAGTTAGGGATATTGCGGTATTGAAGGGAAAACGTGGTGATATGAAAGTTTAGCAACTACTGGAGATTGGTTATTTTAACGACCACCATGAGCAACTCAATGGCCTATAAACAGTAAGTAGCCCGTCCCTAATTTAGTAGCACGGGTTCTACAGAAGGGAGAGAACCAGTGACATAAGACAAACACAACATCCATGCCTCACTGAGATTTGAACCCGGGCCAACTTGGACGAAGGGTCATAAGCCAGCGCTTAGGCCACTGCACCACCGGGACCGCGTGATCGGTTATAAGTGTTGGTAGCTACGTCATATGTAAATTAGCATGATGAGAACACAGCACGTGGCATGCGAGCTCCAATAAAAGGGTGTCACGACAATTCGTCGCGTGCGTCAATTCGTCGACTACGTCAATTCGTCGCCTGCGTCAATTCGTCGCGCGTCAATTCGTCGACTACGACAATTCGTCGCGCGTCAATTCGTCGCATGCGTCAATTCGTCGCGCGTCAATTCGTCGACCACGACGATTCGTCGCGCGTCAATTCGTCGCGGACAAATTCGTCGACTACTCAATTCGTCGACTACGTCAATTCGTCGCGTTTACAGATTTTGGTTACATACAAAACGAATACAGGAAAACGTACGATTTCGAACGTCTCGCTCCCTGATCAAATTTATAAAGTTTGGACACGCAGACAGGATAGGAATATTACGTTTTTCTTTGGCACCAAAAATATTAGACGGTTAACGGTTTTTAGAACGGGGCAGGGCCCGGTTGGTCAGAGCCCCCCATATACAAAATTTTCGTAAAATCTACAGTTTTCAATTCAGAACCACCAAATCTGGTATACTATCTCGTGGTATTCTAACTTAGACTGTAGACGGTTTTGGGAAGCGGTTGCAGAGAGAGGGGGGTTAGAGCCCTCCCCCCTACAGAATTGCCGTAAGATATAGTTTTCAATTTAGAACTACCAAATTTGGTATATTATCTCATGGTACTCTAACTTAGACGGTAGACAGTTTTTGGAACGGGTCAGGGGCCCGGTTGGTGAGAGCCCCCATACACAAAATATTCGTAAGATCTACAGTTTTCAATTCAGAACCACCAAATCAGGTATCCTATCTCATAGTACTCTAACTTAGACGGTTGTCAGTTTTTGGAACGGGTCAAGGCCCGGGAGTCAGAGCCCCCCCCCTCGTACATACAAAATTTTGGTAAAATCTAGTTTTCATTTTAGAACCATCAAATTTGGTATCATGAAACTCTAACTTAGACGCTAGACGGCTTTTGGAAGGGGTTGGAGCCCGCGGGGTCCCCCCCCCTCATAAAAAATTTCGTAAAATCTACAGTTTTTATCTTAGAACCACCAAATTTGGTATACTATCTTATGGTACTCTAACTTAGTCGGCAGACCGTTTTTGGAACGGGTCAAGGCCCGGGTGGGTCAGAGCCCCCCACATGCAAAATTTTCTTAAAAACTACAGTTTTCAATTCAGAACCACCTGATCTGGTATACTATCACATGGTACTCTAACTTAGACGCTAGACGGTTTTTGGAAGGGGTTGGAGCCCGGGGGTCAGACCCCCCCGAATAAAATTTTTTTCGTAAACTCTACAGTTTTCAATTTAGAACCACCAAATTTGGTATACTATCTCATGGTCCTCTAACTTAGACGCTAGACGGATTTTGGAAGGGGTTGGAGCCCGCGGGGTCGGCCCCCCCTCATAAAAATTTCGTAAAATCTACAGTTTTTATCTTAGATTCACCAAATTTGGTATACTATCTTATGGTACTCTAACTTAGTCGGCAGACCGTTTTTGGAACGGGTCAAGGCCCAGGGGTCAGAGCCCCCCACATAAAAAAATTTCCTAAAAACTACAGTTTTCAATTCAGAACCACCTAATCTGGTATACTATCTCATGGTACTCTAACTCAGACGCTAGACGGTTTTTGGAAGGGGTTGGAGCCCGGGGGGTCACACCCCCCCCGAATAAAAACTTTTTCGTAAATACTACAGTTTTCAATTTAGAACCACCAAATTTGGTATACTATCTCATGGTACTCTATCTTAGACGCTAGAAGGTTTTTTGAAGGGGTTGCAGCCCGGGGGGTCGGCCCCCTCATAAAAATTTCGTAAAATCTACAGTTTTCATATTAGAACCACCAAATTTGGTATACTATCTTATGGTACTCTAACTTAGACGGCAGACCGTTTTTGGAACGGGTCAAGGCCCGGGGGTCAGAGCCCCCCCCCCACATATAAAATTTTCTTAAAAACTACAGTTTTCAATTCAGAACCACCTAATCTGGTATACTATCTCATGGTACTCTAACTTAGACGCTAGACGGTTTTTAGAAGGGGTTGGAGCCCGGGGGTCAGACCCCCTTCATAAAAATTTCGTAAAATCTACAGTTTTCATCTTAGAACCACCAAATTTGGTATACTATCTTATGGTACTCTAACTTAGACGGCAGACCGTTTTTGGAACGGGTCAAGGCCCGGGGGTCAGAGCCCCCACATACAAAATTTTCTTAAAACTACAGTTTTCAATTCAGAACCAACTAATCTGGTATACTATCTCATGGTACTCTAACTTAGACGCCAGACGGGTTTTGGAATGCGTTGGAGCCCGGGGGTCAGACCACCCCTCCGAATAAAAACTTTTTCGTAAAATCTAGTTTTCAATTTAGAACCACCAAATTTGGTATATTATTTCATGGTACTCTAACTTAGACAGTAGACCGTTTTTGGAAGGAGTTGGAGCCCGGGGGTAAAGCCCCCCCATAAAAATGCCGCGTAAAATCTACAGTTTTCAATTTAGAACCACCAAATTTGGCATACTCTCTCATGGTACTCTAACTTAGACGGTAGATGGTTTTTGGAACGGGTCGGGCACGGGGTCAGAGTCCCTCCGCCCATAAATATTTTTCGTAAAAACTAAAGTTTTCAATTTAGAGCTACCAAATTTGGTATACTATATAATGGTGTTCTAAATTAAACGGTAGACGGTTTTCAGAACGGGTCGGGGCAGGGGCGGTTATCCTTCCCCCCTACACACAAACTTTCGTAAAATCTATAGTTTTCAATTTAGAACCACCAAATTTTGTATATTATCTCATGGTACTCTAACTTAGACGGTAGAAGGTTTTTGGAACGGATCAAGACCCGGGGATAAGACCCCCCCCCACATACAAAATTTTCTTAAAATTTTTATTTTTCAATTCAGAACCACCAAATTTTGTGTCATGAAACTCTAACTTAGCGGGAGACGGTAAGTGAAAGCGCAACATTATTAACTTGATTTGTTATGCAAACCTTATAAATACGACCACAGCGATTAAAAGTTACTAAACAGTCCTTGTAAGTAATATTTTTTGACCGAGTGCAAGTACAATTTACGAAATGTCAACAGGTCAAAATATCTAAAGTAACAATGAAATTTGGAATATTTCTTTTTTCTTTCTTTTTATTTCAGTTTTGACACTTGTATTAAGTTTTAAAAACATATATTTCTCCTATCGTATACCTTCATTGTGCTTTCAACAGAATTTCTTACCATGTTTTGGGTATTTTGTTTCGTGTGGTTGCAGTTTTTTTAATGTTTTGGGCATTTCATTTTGTGTGGTTACTTCTTTTTATGTTTTGGGCATTTTACTTTGTATGGGTGTTTTTGTTATGTTTTTGTTATTTTCTTTTCTGTGGTAGTTGTAATGTCGACAGGATGAAAAGGGGAAACTGGGGACAGTCACGATGCCTACTTGCTTCTAATTTTTTTTTCAAATACAGCACATGATTTTGTATTGAGTTATACCACTTACTCATTAAGCTACTACAGGTTTCTTTAAATATGAACGTTTTCTTAGAGCCTTTTGTTTCCTCTACCTAGCTTTTTCTGTTCCGCAATTTCTTTTTTTGGTTTTAGAATATTTTCCTTATTATTAATCTATTTTCTCGTGCAAACTCTTTATGTAAGGTATGTTTATTCTATCGAAGTATTTTGCAATTATACGTGAAGCCCTGTTGCTGAAGTAAAAAAAAATATTTCCAACTGAAACAACGCAGTTCAGATATTTTCCCGCTGTTAACTCAAAGAATGAAAACAAAAACAACAAATCTGTGCAATGGTTGAGGCATGAGACAGTACTTACTGGTAACCAGGCAAAGTTTTTAGGAAGAATGAGCTTAAGAATTTCCAACTGCAACAAAAAGAGCATCCGCACTGTATCCCTCCCCATCCCCTAGTGCCGGCCTTTGGACGTCTTGAAAGAGAAGTCTTAAGGACACATCTGTATCGTAATTGCCTGAGCATTCGCGACAATCTTCTGGTGTCGTAGTAGAAAAACACACTTCCTACTTCGCCTAAATTGCTTGGATGTAATGCCAACGAACAAAGTTTTGCTCTCGCATTGGATTTCTGTTGCTTTTGATGGAATACTTTTCCCCTGGGGTTCACCGATTTCACTATAGTCTTCAGGACAGGCGGCAATACACCCCAACGTAAAACACCAATTTCACGGCAATTAACTGCAATTAGCGAAAGAGAGGGGCGGTACAGGAAATAAGTCGAACGAGACAGATCTGAACTTAGAAAGTCGGGAGAAGGTGTTGCATGAAAAACTGTGTTTGGCTTGCAGATCATTTGGCACGTAGGGACGTAGGTTTCGTTTAATATGTTACGGGGTAAACAAATTGTCTTTTCAGTATAACAATTTTCTTTCATACGCATGGTGCAACACAAAAAAAATGAATTTATTTTTGAGAATTAGCATGACGCCTACCGGCCCAGAGTACAGCTGCCCAGTCCGCGCCTGCTGCCGCCACCGGAACCTGGCTCCCGGGTTCTTCGCATCTGTTGATCCCCGCCTGGAGCGTCCCAGCTGTAAAATACATGTACCTCTGCGTTTTGGAAAAACAAAAGATAAGATGCCGATCCTTAAAATTAACCACTTCTTGTGACCGCAGGTACGAAAATCTTGAACTTCGCTTAAACCCTAACTGGAGGAACAAGCTTCACGTGATTGTCTGTATTCTGAGTGTTTTATTGAATGGTTACTCATTAGTTCGCAGTTGACTGGAGAACAGAGAACGTGCTTGTTGAAACCTTTGTTGTGCGTTGTCAAGTGATAATAGTGGAAATATATCATTCTAAATATTTTGGAAAGAGAAAGTGCATTGTTTTCCGAAGGCACTATGCAGATGAAGAATGCAACATAAATAGTTAACTCACAAAAAGAAAATGATTTGCTGAAATGGAAAGGGTATTTATTTTGCCATAACAGAGTGCGAGGTGATTTACGGTATTGTCACTGTATTGAAAGAAATTATGGAAATTGTACTGGCTTTGCTAGTACTATTCTTATTGGAGATGAACACAGGATGCGCAATGAGAAACCACATAATCATGCTCCAAGACCGGAGAAAAGGGATGTTGCTGTTGCAAGAGCGCAAATAAAAGAACGAGCGAGAAATACGGACGAAGCCCCCTGCACAAATTATTCAAACTGTGACAACGTCAATGGCTACAGTAAATGCAGCTTACATGCCTAATATGGATGCACTAAGGCAAGTTGTAAAAAAGAGAAGACATGCCAAGACATGCCTGCGGAGCCTACGACTTCAGAACGGATCGATGCCCCAATAAATTTACAGGAGAAGATGGTGCAAAATTTCTTGGCAGAGATAGCGCATTTGGACATCAAAGAATTATTTTATTTTTAACAGAGAATAATTTACGAAAGCTTAAAGGAGCACCCCTCTGGATTATGGATGGGACATTTGAAACTTGGCCAACCCTTTTTAGGCAATTATGTTCCATTCATGCTATGGTTGAAACGAATCCAGTTATGCACAGACTTGTCCCACTAGTTTATGGGTTACTTTCCAGCAAGTATAAATAATATAATACTATTATAAAGTATTTTTGTAGGATTTACAAGACTATGCATCAGACTATGATATTCAGCTTGCACCACAATATACGCATAATAATAGATTTTGAAATAGCTACCGTTAATAATGCTGCTAAAAAGGAATTTGGAAGCAGCACACACAAATGTTGTGGGTTTCATCTCGGAAAAAAATGTGCTGAGGAATATCCATCCTCTGGCATAGCCTTGGAATATAAGGAAAACAGTGAGTTTGCTCTCAAAGTCAGACATTTGCAAGCACTCGCATTTTTTTCATCTGATGAAATTCCAGCTGCTTTTGAAGAAGTGAAATCAATTTTACTAGAATATGCAGATTCTGTAGTTCAGTGGTTTGAGGAAAATTATGTTCTTGGAAAACTTCGTGGAAGCAGAAGAAACAATCCAAGCAGAAGCCCTCCGCTGTTCCCGCCAACAATTTGGTCAGTTAGTGAAAACAATTTATTTGGCTTTCCCAGAATACAAAACGAACTTGAAAGATTAGACAGACGCTGGAATACAATTCTGGGAGAGAAAAAACTGTGACTGTATGAAATAATCAGTGAAATTGCGAAAGAGCAGAGAACAACTATGGCTAAAATCGAAAGAGTGATAGCACAGATTCCAACAAATCCACCCAGAAGAGAAACGCTGGCAAGATAAAAAGGAATTCGAACTTCTTTGGTGCACAGAGACAATGTTAACATGTTGGACATTTTAAGAGGAATTTCATATAATTCTACCCTTTACTAAAATGTGCTGGTATTTCTCACTAATTGAATTATACCTTTTACTAACTTGTATTTGAATTTTTCAAGAATGTAATTCCGCCGAAGATGCAAGAATGTAAAACACAACGCAAAATTAAAAAAGTCAAAATTTTCAAAATAGCATGTCAAAAACATAAAATGTCAAAAAGTAATCCAAAATGTGAAACATATAAAAATTCAAAATGTGAAACAAATAAAAATTCAAAATGCAATCACAAGTCACAAGCATTACAAAAATGCGAAACGCTATGTAACAAGTACAACACAAAATAAAACAAATACCAAAAAAAATGCATACGCTTTGTAAAATGTACAAAATAAAATAAATGCCGTATTCACAAGGATTTCATGACGAGTCAAGTTAAAAATGAGCTTTTACTTAGACTTCAAATAATAATTACTAGCCTCTACACCTTTTTAAGTCTTTAATAAGTGCAACATCATTAACCTGACTTGTCATCAAACATTATCAATATGACCATAGCATACAATCACTTAAAAGACTTGTTAATGGATGAATTGAGGAATCACCAAGTTCAGCGGGTGAAAGTTAATGGCTGTTTATAGTTTTGTACGCGCAACACAGTAAACTTGACTTTCTCTGAAAATTTTATGTATATGAGCACGGTTGATTGAAAACTGATAAAAAGGCTTAAGGCCTGTTTATTAATTTTTGTGCCTCAGTCAAAACGCAGTACTATAACCTTGGCATGTTATCGAAACCTTATGAATACGTCGGACTAAAAATTCCTAAAAAAAGTTTACGCCTAAGGTCTTGTAACTAAAGTTTTGTGACAGGGTAAAACTGCAACATTAATAACTTGACATGTTATGTTAACGTTGTGAATATGAGCACGGCGGATTAAAGATTTCAACAAATAGCCTTTGGGATTAATGCGTTGTAGCTGAGTAAAAATGTAACATTATCTTGATTTTCTATATAAACCAAACTACGTGCTGAAATGGCCCAACTATATGTACGTATACTTCAACCATATACCGAAGCGCTGACAAGGTGAAAACAAAAGTGCAATTTTGTACGGTCCCCTAACATTTTATGGCCAGCCTACATGGAAGTGGACACTTTGATATCAAAAACATACTTTTTGTACGGTCCACAACAAATAGCAATGGACACGTCGCAATCTTAGGGAGGGGGGGTTAACGACCACCGTGATCAATTCAGTGGGCTATAAGCAGTCTGACATTCCCAATTTTGGGCCACTGGTTCCTGGGAAGGGGGACCAGCCAGTGCCAGAAGTCAAGCACAACGTCCATGATTCACCGAGATTTGAACCAGGATCCTTCTCGACAAGTGGTCAGAAGCCAGCGCCTAGATCACTCCGCCGCCGTAGCGGCACACGTTGAAATGTATTTTTCATACGGCCCCAAACGCTCTTATGGACATACTAGATTGAACTGGACGCAAATAAATCATTAATATAATTTGTACTAGCAGGGATACCAGTTATTTTGCCAGGTACATATTACTATTTGTGGAATCACCAAGTTCAGCTGGTGAAAGTTAATGAATGAAAAAGATATTCCTGCAATTTTCCAGTAAACTTATTTTAAATTTTTTGATTTAGTTAATTTAGTTTTGCGAAACAAAAAAGAAAGAAAAAGGAATGGGAATACTTACCTTCTAGGAGACATCTATAGAACTGCCGTACATCTGGCGTGTGCTTCTGTGAATCCCGCGACACAGAAATGCAATGTACCTATGTGATGTCGCATGCATACGACTTCACATTGGCATTGATCATCTTTTTCTTACCGTTTTGAATTTTGAATATCTGGAACTCTCTGTTTACATTACATTATATTTCTTTCTGATAAGCCGTTCGTTGGTAGTGAAAGCTAAACTATATAGATTTGTGTTTTTAATACACCATTAAACGCATATTTTTGCACTTTATTGTTATCTACAGTCCCTAACTTAGACCGTAGGTTGGTTAGTTGGTGTGTTGGTTGATGGTTTATGGTGCAAGGCCCTCAAAGGGCCAAAGAGCGCCTTAGAACGTAAATAGGGTATTCTTAAGAGTAAAAAACGGAACTTTTTACGAAAATTTTGCATGGGGCTACCTTGACCCGGGCCCCGACCCCTTCCAAAAACCGTCTACCGTCTAAGTTAGATAACCATAAGTAGTATACCAAATCTGGTTGTACTAAATTGAAAACTGTAGATTTTACGAAATTTTTACGAGGAGGGGGAGGGGCTTTCACCCCGGGGTTCCAGCCCCTTCCAAAAACCGTCTAGCGTCTAAGTTAGAGTTTCATGATACCAAATTTGGTGGTTCTGAATTGAAAACTGTAGTTTTTAAGAAAATGTTGTATGTCTGTGCGTGTGTGCGGGGGGGGGGCTCCGACCCCCAGTGCCTTGACCCGTCGCAAAAACCGTCGACCGTCTAAGTTAAAGTACCATGAGATAGTATACCAAATTTGGTGGTTCTAAATTGAAAACTGTAGATTTTACGCGGCATTTTAATGGGGGCTCTTACCCCCGGGCTCCAACCCCTTCCAAAAACCGTCTAGCGTCTAAGTTAGAGTACCATGAGATAGTATACCAAATTTGGTGGTTCTAAATTGAAAACTGTAGATTTTGCGAATTTTTATATGAGGGGGCCCTTACCCACCGGGATGCAACCCCTTCAAAAAATCGTCGAGCGTCTAAGTTAGAGTACCAATCGATAGTATACCAGATTTGGTGGTTCTGAATTGAAAACTGCAGTTTTTAAGAAAATTTTGTATGTAGGGGCTCTGACCCCCAGGGCCTTGATCCGTTCCAAAAACGGTCTACTGTCTAAGTTAGAGTACCATGAGATAGTATACCAAAGTTGGTGGTTCTAAATTGAAAACTGTAGATTTTACAAAAAAAAAAAAAAAAAAAATTCGGGGTTTGTCTGACCCCCCGGGCTCCAACCCCTTCCAAAAACCGTCTAGCGTCTAAGTTAGAGTACCACGAGATAGTATACCAAATTTGGTGGTTCTAAATTGAAAACTGTAGATTTTGCGAATTTTTATATGAGGGGGGCCCTTACCCCCGGGCTGCAACCCCTTCAAAAAATCGTCGAGCGTCTAAGTTAGAGTACCATGACATAGTATACCAGATTAGGTGGTTCTGAATTGAAAACTGTAGTTTTTAAGAAAATTTTGTATCTGGGGGGCTCTGACCCCCGGGACTTGACCCGTTCCAAAAACGGTCTGCCGTCTAAGTTAGAGTACCATAAGATAGTATACCAAATTTGGTGGTTCTAAGATGAAAACTGTAGATTTTACGAAATTTTTATGATGGGGGAGCTCCGACCCCGCGGGCTCCAACCACTTCCAAAAACCGTCTAGCGTCTAAGTTAGAGTACCATGAGATAGTATACCAAAATTGGTGGTTCTAAATTGAAAACTGTAGATTTTACGAAAAAGTGTCTATTCGGGGGGTCTGACCCCCGGGTTCCAACCCCTTCCAAAAACCGTCTAGCGTCTAAGTTAGAGTACCATGAGATAGTATACCAGATTAGGTGGTTCTGAATTGAAAACTGTAGTTTTTAAGAAAATTTTGTATGTGGGGGGCTCTGACCCCCCGTGCCTTGACATGTTCCAAAAACGGTCTGCCGTCTAAGTTAGAGTACCATAAGATAGTATACCAAATTTGGTGGTTCTAAGATGAAAACTGTAGATTTTACGAAATTTTTTATGAGGGGTGGGGGGCTCCAACCCCTTCCAAAAACCGTCTAGCGTCTAAGTTAGAGTACCATGAGATAGTATACCAAATTTGGTGGTTCTAAGTTGAAAACTGTAGATTTTACGAAAAAGTGTTTATTCGGGGGGTCTAACCCCCGGGCTCCAACCCCTTCCAAAAACCGTCTAGCGTCTAAGTTAGAGTACCATGAGATAGTATACCAGATTAGGTGGTTCTGAATTGAAAACTGTAGTTTTTAAGAAAATTTTGTATGTGGGGGGTTCTCACCCCCGGGCCTGGACCCGTTCCAAAAACGGTCTGCCGTCTAAGTTGGAGTACCATAAGATAGTATACCAAATTTAGTGGTTCTAAGATAAAAACTGTCGATTTTACGAAATTTTTTATAAGAGGGGGGCTCCGACCCCGCGGGCTCCAACCCCTTCCAAAAACCGTCTAGCGTCTAAGTTAGAGTTTCATGATACCAAATTTGATGGTTCTGAAATGAAAACTAGATTTTACGAAAATTTTGTATGTAGGGGGCGGGGGGTGCTCTGACTCCCGGGCCTTGACCCGTTCCAAAAACCGACAACCGTCTAAGTTAGAGTACTATGGACATAGGATACCTGATTTGGTGGTTCTGAATTGAAAACTGTAGATCTTACGAATATTTTGTGTGTGGGGGCTCTGACCAACCGGGCCCCTGACCCGTTCCAAAAACCGTCTAAGTTAGAGTAGCATGAGATAATATACCAAATTTGGTAGTTCTAAATTGAAAACTATATCTTACGGCAATTCTGTAGGGGGAGGGCTCTAACCCCCCCCCCCTCTCTCTGCAACCGCTTCCCAAAACCGTCTACAGTCTAAGTTAGAATACCACGAGATAGTATACCAGATTTGGTGGTTCTGAATTGAAAACTGTAGATTTTCCAAAAATTTTGTATATGGGGGGCTCTGACCAACCGGGCCCTGCCCCGTTCTAAAAACCGTTTACCGTCTAATATTTTTAGTGCCAAAGAAAAACGTAATATTCCTGTCCTGTCTGCGTGTCCAAACTTTATAAATTTGATCAGGGAGCGAGACGTTCGAAATCGTACGTTTTCCTGCATTCGTTTTGTATGTAACCAAAATCTGTAAACGCGACGAATTGACGTAGTCGACGAATTGACGTAGTCGACGAATTTGTCCGCGACGAATTGACGCAGTCGACGAATTGACGCGCGACGAATTAACGCGCGACGAATTGACGCAGTCGACGAATTGACGCGCGACGAATTGACGTAGGCGACGAATTGACGCGCGACGAATCGTCGCAGTCGACGAATTGACGCGGTCGACGAATTGACGCACGCGACGAATTGACGTAGAACCCAATAAAAGTACCCTGCGAGAAGTGGAAAACGGGTCTTTTCAGGGCTTGGTTTGGATGTTTACTGAATGTGTTACCTACAGCGTAAGATTAACCTGAAATGATTCCAGACGACGTTTAAGCACTGACAATATAAAAAAGGGTTGTTGGTATGCAACAAGCAAGAGCACGGCAAATCAATGTGTCTACTGTTTTAGGAGTTTTGCAACGTGTAGTAAGTCGTCAACGCACAAGATTTCTACGGCATAGAAATGTTGCATATCGACCCAGGAATGGTCGCTCGAGGATAACAGTGGAGGCAAGTTCGCTACTTGACAGTAAGTACCCATGGAAGGCCTAGTATCACCAGTAACCAATTCCGGGTACACTTCGAGTTGCTTATGATGCCACAGTATGTACTAAAACGATGCGAAACCGTCTTTACGAGAACGAGGCTCGCAGCGAGGAGTCGGCTAAGATGTACAACATTGACATCAGCTCACCGTCGTCAAAGATATATCTGGGTCCAATAGTACATATCATGGAATACAGAGAGGCACCATCCCGTTTCGCTCTTTAATCCATAGAAAAGAGTAGGTCTTGCAGTCGTACTGTATAGTTTTGATATTAAGTTTATCGAGGCACTGCTATCACAGAATACATGAGCCATGGCTTTCCACTGACTTCGACCTACTCTCCCTTTGTTTTTTTATTAGACCTCGCAGTTTCATACATTTGTAACTGTGAAAGTAAGTATTTGAAATATTTAACCTCTATTACTCGTTTACCTACTGTGACGTACTACAGAGGTAAAGCACGTGTCAAGGCGACAAATTTTTAGGGATACATTACGTCGGTGTAGCTTACTCGGTTGGAGCAACTCCCTCTGGAGCGAAAAGACATGGATTCGATCTTCGTAACCGACCAATTCCTGTTTTCACACTACTTATTAACAAATCTCCCTCCACTTTTAAACTACATGGGGTGTAGTTAAAGAATTCTGGTCACTTAGGACAAAACAAATCCGATGGGCAGACATAACAGTTGCTAGTAGATATTGATAATTCAGTTACTCTCTGCTTACCTAAGCAGAACAGTTTTTTCTCAAATATTCGTATTTACAGTAATGATTCCAAAGAAATGTTTTAAACGTTTCTAATTTTAATTTTACTCAATATAGAAATCAAAAAGAAGAAACTGTCAGAGTCTCCTTTAACTATAAACTAGATTTGTGCGTTGTGACGTATATTCTAATTTAACTTTCATTTTTATTTCCTTTTCCTATGCAAATTTGAGTTTGTTCTCCTTTACACTTTCCAAACTTAACGTGATATCTTCTCTCTCACATGAATGAGGTTGGCACCACTTTTGAGGTCAGAGAGAGTGACATATGAATGTTATGAGGACGACACAGCAGTTGCCGGGTGTGTGTATGGTAATGTTCGATCGTTGCTAAGGTAGATTATACAACAGATAATTAAGGCATTATATGTGATGTGTAAAACTCGCAGTGCTATATGTTGGATTTCATCTAATATTGCTGGACCAATAGTAAGTTTGACTTCTGTGTATGTTTCATCTGGCCGTAAAACCTTAATTCCGTGCAACTATTGCATCGTATTCTCATGGTTTTAGACATTGCGTAACACCAATATCGCACAATAAAAAAGGATTACGTTATTGGCTTAACAGTGGTTTTCCTGTCGCACTAACATGCCCGCGGAAGAAACGGTGACTTTAAACTGACCCAAATATCCGTTTACGACAGGGATGGTGGGACTGCAAACAAGTCGGAGAGGGGAGTCACCGTCTTGCTTGTAACAGGGACAAAATTACCGTTAGAGAGTGATCCGATAAGAAGCAGGAACAGAGCGAAGAATCACTGTGTCACGTAATGCTCTTGTTTTCTGCATACACCTTTTCTCAGTCCATCAAATCTCTGAAAGAGAAGACATTTTTTCTCTCGTCTACCGCTTTCAGGCTGATTCCCGTCTCTACCATTTATTCCAACGGGTTTAGAGTGATAACGATTTGTCTAAGCTCATCTTCAGCGGTCAATAACCTTTAGAGTAAAACTCCCTGCAGAGGGGAGATTTATTATTAGAACGGGGTGAAGTGACCAAGACCAAAACTGTGACACGGTAACTGTGATTTTGGATCTATTTATATCCTGATTGTGACACGGTTAACTGTGACACCTTAACAAGGATTTTGTACATAACGGTGATTGTGATTTTTCAGTAACGGTGACGTTTCAGATACATCTCTTCCACAGATATCAAGATAATTTCCTCTTGCGTATAATTGGTGGTAATATACACTCAATAGACAAAATATTAAAGATATACATTCAATCGACAAAACCTAATTATGTGTTGGTCCTCCTCTAATAGGAATAACAGCCTGTACACACCGAGACATCCACTCCACCAAATGCTAGAGTATTGAGTATTTCTGTGGGTAATGCCAGCCGTGCCTGTTGCAACATTGTCCACAACTCCACCCTATACTTCGGACCAGAATCCATAGATATAATGTTCTGCTCCACTGCATTCCAGATTTCCCGCGGGGTTTGGCCATTTTCACTCCAACGGTGAGCCACATTCACCAGCCTAGTCTTTATATATAACTCCAACGGTGATTCTCTCTCACCAATCTAGTCTGTACTCGAGCGCTCCAACGGTAAGTCTCACTCACCATTTTATTCGTTACATTAACTCCAATGGTGTGCCACCCTCACCAGCCTAGTCTTTACATTAACTCCAACGGGCAGTCTCTCTCACCAGCCTAGTCTGTACACTAGCGCTCCAACGGTAAGTCTCACTCACCATCCTATTCGTTACATTAACTCCAATGCTGTGTCCCACTCACAAGCCTTGTGTTTACATTAACTCCAACGGTGAGTCTCTCTCACCAGCCTAGTCTGTACACTAGCGCTCCAACGGTAAGTCTCACTCACCATCTTATTCGTTACATTAACTCCAATGGTGTGTCACACTCACTAGCCTAGTCTTTACATTAACTCCAACGGTGGGTCTCTCTCAACAGCCTAGTCAGTACACTAGCGCACCAACGATAAGTCTCACTCACCATCCTATTCGTTACATTAACTCCAATGGTGTGTCACACTCACCAGCCTAGTCTTTACATTAACTCCAACGGTGAGTCTCTCTCACCAGCCTACTCTGTACACTAGCGCTCCAACGGTAAGTTTCACTCACCATCCTATTCGTTACATTAACTCCAATGGTGTGTCACCCTCACCAGCCTTGTCTTTACATTAACTCCAAAGGTGGGTCTCTCTCACCAGCCTAGTCTGTTCACTAGTGTTCCAACGGTAAGTCTCACTCACCAGCATATTCGTTACATTAACTCCAATGGTGTGTCACACTCACCAGCCTAGTCTTTACATTAACTCCAATGGTGAGTCTCTCTCACCAGCCTAGTCTGTACACTAGCGCTCCAACGGTAAGTCTCACTCACCAGCATATTCGTTACGGTACCTCCAACGGTGAGCGGGTTTACATCAACTCCAACGGTGCTAGAGTGGGACAATGAAATGTTTCGTGGTTCAAAGTGATGTAATTGGAATCTGTACAGAAGTGGTAGAAGTCAGCATTAAAAGTGTATTATATAATTATTGTAGTGTGGAATGTTTAGAAGTATCTTTGTGTTATTTTCCATGTATTATTGTATTATACATTTTTTCGAGATTTTTCCTGTTTTGTAGGTTAGAAAAATGGATGTAAATGACGATATTAATAGCAGCTAAAATAAATTTGATTTAACGTTATTGAGAGAGAATATCAATAATGTCATGAAAGACACAAGCCAACATAGTGATCAAGATAACAATAGTGACGATAGTGATGAAAGAATTGGTAGAAGAAGAATAAAAATTAGAGTAATAGAAAGTGAAACTGATTCTGATCCCGTAGAAGGCGAAGATCATTCTGAATGGGAAGATGTGACAGAATCTGAAAACTTAGCAAGCAGAGTAACATTTAAAAGTTGTGAAAAAGCAAAGAATTCATTTATATTATATAAACTTGAGAAAACGCAGAGTAATTAGCGTACACTTAGCCATTTAAAACACGTGAAGTTATTGATCAATCAACTGAAAGGAAATGTTTGAGAAAACCGTGGGGCTGGGCGTGGTTCGACAACCACTACTACCGATATAAGTGTTCGATTAAATGTAAAGCTTCATGTGATGCTGACAGGCAAGATCAGAGTTTGCAAAGTCTGCTCTGACAGAACAAAAAATGGAAAGAGGCACCAAACAGGAAATTTTTATGACACCTGTCCCGAGAAACCTAGGATTCACCTTGGTGAGTGCTTTGTAAAATACTACACCAAACAGAATTATAGAGCTTGAGGTATAAGTATTATATTTCTGAAATATGAAAATGTATGAAACATTCCCCAAAAAAAGTTATCTTCAATTTGAGTATATACACAGTGGAGTCACATTATTGTGACCACCTCCTACTTTTGACGTCAACAGCGCGTAGCCAATGAAACAAGGCAGGTGTGGTGAGCTGGCTTGTAGGGTATATAAAGTGTACTGTAGGGATTCTGAAAACATATTACTCGTTCCTGTCATGGATAAAAGGAGCGATTTATCAGATTTGAAAAAGAGATGATTATCGCCTTTCGTGCCATGGGTGCAGTTTTCTGAAACATCACAGTTTATAAACTGTTCGCGTGCCGCTGTGGGTAAAGGATATCGTGATTGGAGAAATGGGACCATTGCGAATAAGCGATGTGGAAACTGCGAAGCATCAGGCGCCATTTATGAGAGAGATCAACTTCGGCTTCGAAAGTGGGTGAAGGCCGATCGACACCCTACAGTGGAGCAACTCACTGGTCGAATGAACAAAGGGGCTACCGGAAGTGTGTCAAAACCAACAGTTCAGCGAGCCCTGCAGCGTATGGGGCTCCGATATTGACGGGTGCATCGGCAGTAAAGGCTTACATTTGCAAGACAGTATCGGAATTGGATCTCCGCTGATTGGCAAAGGATTGCCTTCTCCGATGAGTCACGTTTTCTGCTTCGTCGAAGTGATGGACGTTTACGTATAAAGCGAGAAACATCAGAGAACAAACACTCTTCAACTATTGCTGGAAGAACACCTGCTAATGGGGGCAGCGCTATGGTCTGGGGAATGTTTTCGTGGCATTCCCTGGGTCCACTGATACCTGTGGAAGGCACTATGGACCGAATTCGTTATGAATTCATCCTTGCAGACCACGTTCACCCACACATGCTGATTGTCTTGCCTGGAGCGGATGGGATCTTCCAGCATGAAAATGCAACATGTCGCACAGCTAGAAATGTCCGAGAGTGGTTGAAAGTGCACGATGAAGACTACAAAGGACTTCCTTGGCTCCCTAATTCCCCAGACTTAAACACAGTTGAATATCTGTGGGACCACCTCGATCGTGTTATTCGCTCTATGGATCCTCCACCACGCACCCTCCAGCAGCTGTCAGATGCACTGCAGTGAGCATGGCGTCACATACCTGTGAGCATCTTCCAGTACCTTATTGAGTCACTCCCAGCCCGAAAAGCTGCTTTCCGTGTTGCACACGGTGGTAACCCTGATTAGCTGGTGTTCACAATAATGTGACTCAACCGTGTATTATCTTTTTGTATTTTTACTTTCAGAATATTGCGGAGTTGCTGGTTCTCCATGGGAAAAAAAGGCTTGGAGTGCATCTGGAAAGATAAGCGGGTTTGTAGCTGAGGCAGATATGATAAGCGAGTTGGAGTGCAAAGGGTTTAATTCTGGGACCTTGGGGGACACTGGATTATTCCAAACTCAGAAGGGTGGTCCCCAGGTGGTTGCGGACCGATGAAGCGGAGTATTGTCCTGTTCAAACAGACCATCGGCCGCAGTATGCCGAAGGTCATGAAAGCCTGTAGGTGATCAGACAGCACATGCTGGTAGCGCGTACCGGTAAGGGTCATCTGCAGATACACAAAGAAACCTAATGTGTTCCATGAGAAGGCTCTCCATGCCAGTCGGCTCCGCCTTGAACACAGAGCCGATATGGCACGACGGAGCGGCGGCCTCACTCTGTCGGTGTCACACCCGAACCCTCCATTCAGTTCGGTACAGCCGAAAAGGAAATTATTTGATCATACCACGTGATGCCATTCTGCAGAGGTCCAGTTTTAATGCTCCCGGCACCAGGCAAAGCGTAATATCCAATGACGAGCAGCCAACAATGGCACACGAGTAGGGCTTCGTCGGCTCCTGTAGCCCGTGGCATCCAGCGTGCGTCGTAATTTTTTCTCGCTGACGATGCTTGGGCCTTGGACACTTAACCTGGATGTGATTGGCGCCGCCGACGATCGACCTCGCGAACCCAAAAGTTCTTACCATTTGGGCGATAAAAACGACCCATCTGTCTTGCGCCGACGATCAAAGTCGTACAGATCTCCACGTTCACCCAAGTTCATCGATTGCGATACACTGTTGGGAAAGATCAAATCAGATCAGATCAGATGTAGAGGATTTTAGGAAGGGAGTGTCTGACCCCAGGTCTTAAACAACCCTTAGAAATAGGAAGCTAGGAAATTTGGGCTTGAGTTCCCTATAAGAAAGTGACACGGAAGTGAGGTAGAAAGGGGTAGGAAGACGCCCTTTTTTATTACCGGGGTCAGTACCCGGGGTCCGATGGCTTAACGTGCCCATCCGACGCCCGGCGGGTATTTGGTGGTTTGAGCGTTCGTACCTATCCAGGATCGAACCTGAGGTTATCTCCATGGCAGTCACGGACGCTGACTACTAGGCCACCTGCGGCCCCACTGTCGGGAAACCCTGCTGTCCGCATATTTATCGCCTGCTTTCGCTTCGGGTCTGTTCCACTCTGCACGGGGGATATCCATGCCAACTGCCCATCACCCTTATCTCTACTGTTTTGTCTGCTGAGAACACACCTAGATCTAGAATCTAGCAATACTTATTAGATATTAAGTAATTTCGTTCTTGCAGTTGTAAGGGTATTGTTGGCCGCCCCGGTGGCGCAGAAGCTAGCTTGTGACCAATCGTCCGAGAAGGGTCCGGGTTCGAATCTCGGTGAGGCATGGATGTTGTGTTTGTCTTACAGCACTGGCCGTCTCACTTCCCTGGAACCAGTGACTCTAAATTAGGGAATGATGACTGCTTGCTTATAGCCCATTGAGTTACTTATGGTGGTCGTTAAACCTTCAATCAAAAAAAAAAGGGAGGGGGAATTGTATTGTTGACTGCTATTCTGATTTCGATAAACCTATACAATGAGTATGATCCAGGAACTTGTGTTGTGCAATGCTTTTAAAAGAAATGAATATTTATCGATTGATGGAGAAAAGCTTGAGACAACGGATTCCTATATTTACTTTGGGCAGCAGTGAGGGTCACATTGCTGAATAAATTAATCAGCGTATAAAACTTGGATGGTGAGCTTTTGGAAGATACAGTGCAATTTTGAAGAGAAATATGCCATTATGTCTTAAAAGAAAAGTGACTGTTTTCCAAAGGACAGGAAATACCCAGAAGAAAGCCACATGGGAGATGAGTGGATGAGATTCGAAAGTATGCGGAGCAACATGGAAAAGCCTGGAACAAGACACACCGTTGTGGAAGAAACTTGGGCGGAACTTCATCCAGCAGTGGATGAATAATGATGATGATACAATGCCTCAGGCGTAAAAAAGTTAGCGTGCTTTAATTGCTAAACAGTAAGCAGAAAGTCAAGTGATTTATTTCTATTTTACTGAGTAATCATATGCGTTTTTCCTTGGGTTATCATGTGCCGCATACGTTGCGTTTATAGTGAAAATAGGGAAAGCGGGGTAGGGAGCATTGGGGTACTCACTCATAAACAAAGATATTTTACCAATAGAGACCCTGTCTTTGAAATGTATGTGTTACGTCAAAATACGTTCGGGTTACTTTGAGAGAAATGTAGAAATGACTGTTTCTTCGAAAGAAGCCAGGAGCCTCTCATGGGTAAATGGCGTAAGAGATATGATAAAAGATTTCTTCTGGCAATAAAAAAAACCTAGCCAAGCATTACGGCAGTTCGTAGGGACATCGGAAGATGACGTACTAATCATCCTTTTCGAAAACAGTATTTTATAAATGGTGAGGAATTTTGGAGGACTTTAGGCGCTAAGAAAGCAAAGCGAATACAGATCTCTTACCGAAAAGAAATATTTCATGATTTTATGTTGGCAACAATGAACAGAATTATCCGTATGTTTTTATGCACCCGAACGAACCTACTTATTACAATCGTAAAACGGCGTGCATACCCTGCGGTATACTGACAATGCCCTTACTCATACGTCACGGAAAAAGAAAAATAAGATTTGACAAGTACGTGACTGTTCGAAAACTCTATGTGACGAAATGATGAAAAAAAAAAAGAACCCAGGTAGGCTCAGTTCTTTTTGAGCCGTCAATTTGGAACGTAGGGCTACTATAGTTGCAGATCGGAGAGTTGAAATAAACGACTTCGAGATGGTCCGGGTACGGGTTTGATCGGTGCGTTGGATTTTTGTTTGGCGGCGACTGCTTTCGGGCGTTCTCGGTATACTCTTTAGTTCGTTAGGCTGCAGTCTTCTTGGGGTTCTTACATTCCTCATCACTTGCTCTTGTCTCTCGTTTTGATTTTTCTACTTCTGCTTGCGTTCATTCTGCGAATTCCGCGGCATTGTTGAAAATGTTAACCAGTTCACACGAAAACAATTTTTAAACAATTTACTTTAAACCACTGTGATCGATATGTTCTTTATATATTTGAATAGATCTCGTCGAACGATACGACGGACAGTCGATACCACGCACAGTCGTTTTTTACTCACGGTTGTCACATAAACCGTGATATTGTCAAAAGTTTTCACCGGTTCAAACAATACCAAGAACGATACCACGCACAGTCGTTTTGGAAAAACGATATCACGCACAGTCGGTTTGCACTCACGGTTGTTCGGTTCACAAGAAAACAATTTCTTAAATGTTCAGTTTAAACCACTGGGAAATGTTTGTGTATTTGAATAGATCTTGTCGAGAGCTTTAAAACCATACCACGCACAGCAGTTTTGCGTTCACGTTTGCCGAGATAGACTGAGTCAAACGCGGCGGCACACCCAGAAATATTGCATCACCTGTCCCGCGCACACGTAGCTAGGGGAACGTCTCGCGCACGATGTATTGCGCAGTACGCGAATTGGACTCCATGCTGTTTACGAATATGCTAACATGATTAGTGTGCGGCACGTATTTTTAACCCTATAATGATTTCAATTGGGACCTATTTATGTCACGGGCGGACGGCCGGAGTCAGACGTAGTCCTACGTCAAAAGGAAAAAGTTTCTGCAGTGTTCAACATTACAAAGAGCTATATAGCAAAACTGTACGCAAATCCTAAAAAACGGCCGTAGTAAACCATCAAAGATTTATCAGGACTCTTTTAAAGAACTGATTCCCATTTCGGAATGACTGTACATTCGTAAATAGCAAAAATAATGTGTGCTTTCCAAAATTCTCCCAGGACAAATATTCAGCATTGATTTCTACATTTTTAAGCTCAATTCGGAGCACTGTGTCGTAGAACGCGCTGGCTACTGGACATTCGTCCGAGATGGGTCCGGGTTCGAATCTCGCTGAGCCATATATTCTGTGTTTGGCTTACGGTACTGACTCTCTCCCTTTCCTGATACAAGTGGCCCTAAATTGATGACGGGCGACTGCTTGTGGCCCACCAGTTAATCACGGTGGTCGTTAAACTTCCAAGCCGAAGAAATAAGCTTAATTTTGTTAGCTATTTAACATTCTCACAACATACGACACTATAACGAAGTAAATTTCTCCGTCATTTTTATCCACGCCGGGGCTTGAACCAGGGTCCCTTCATTCCGGAATAAGTCGCTCTACCAATTGAGCTACGCGGACGTTCGTTCTGGCTACTATCTGCCTTTACGTCGTGTGCGTCCTGCTGGGCAGGCACGTCACAACACATAAAGTCAAGAATTTTATAGAGAAGAGGCTTCTGTTAGCATTTGAAGTTGCATATACATTCCTTATATATGCAACTTTAGTTTCATTGCGAAAAAAGAGATGACATACATTTAAAATTCGCGCAAGAACTGATTCTTCTGTTAGCGAGATGCGCACAGTAATGTTTTTATCAAAAATGGCAACGGTTAAGGAACGGTGCACCACAAAATACTGCATAGAGGCTGGATTTTAAAGTTGAGAATTACTCCATTAAGCCAGTTGAACTAAATAAGGTGAAGGTATTTTATGAACATTGGCAGAAGATGTTCGAAAGGACTAATACTTAGCTTAAACTAATAACAGGTTGGTTAAATGCAAATGAATTAGTTATTAATACTAACAAAACTAAATTAATGGTTTTCTAGAATCCACAAACTTCACATTTATACGATTTACCGATTAGCTCAGGCACAATGAGGCCATGGAGCCCTGCTATTAGTTGTGAATAGTACAGATCTATAGCAGGGGTGTGCTGATCTGGGGAATGTTTTCTTGGCACGAATTAGGCACCTTGATTCCCAACGAAGGACACCTGAACGCGAAGACGTATAGATAGTTCGCTGCAGACCAAGTCTCAAGCAGAATGACACTTCCAGCAGTATAAACGCACACCATATAGTCACTGAATTGTGGCTCCAAGAACATGACGACGAATTTTCCTTGCTTCAATGATCTGCACAGTCCTAGAAATAAAATCCCATTGATCATGTGCAGGATGAGGCGGAACGGGCTATTAGCTGTGACCCTGTACCGCAATACTACAGAAACAACTGCGAGACTGGGTCATTTTTGCAGTTTAAAATATTTTTGTGCGACATTTCTAGCATTTGGTGTGGTCCATGCTCCTACGAATTCGAGCTCTTCTTCAGTTTAATGGCGGCGCAACATTCCACTTGGTAAGTTTACCTAAGAGACTGGCATCTTAGTGTAGCTGTCAAACATACAAGCACACCGAGTTCCTTTAGTTAGCCTGGGATCAAATTTGTAGGAACAAGATTGCTTTAAGAAAACGTGAGCAGATGTTAATCCTAAGTTATACTCTGTTCGAGATGCCTCGAATTACGGTAAAGTGCCATTTGAAAGGAGCTCACGTGCTCCAAACTCAAACTGTGCCAGTTACTTATACTTTCGGCATTTTTTCAGACTTTCTGAAATCATTGCGTGCGTGTCATGCCATGACCCACATTCTGTCTTTGAGTCAAAATAAACTTACTCTAATCTCTAATTCACGTTAAGTACCTTCTGGATTATTAACCAGAACTCAGATTTTGATTTTTAGTGTATTTGTTACTTTCCCCCAGCATGGGATATAATTTTTTTCACATTTCAAATGATAGTCAAGTGTTTCAAGATGTCAAAAGTTTTATTGGTTTGATTTATTTATTGTATTTACCACTTTCATAATGTAGATGACTATGTTTCATCTGTAATCGGGTCTGAAAGTTTGAATTTACTTAAATGATTTTTTTTTACTTTTGAATGTGTAGTTTTCCTTCAATTTAGCGACAGTTTTGACTTTGTAGTTCAACGGAGATTTTTTCGAAGACATTTTATTATGTTTTTGTGATGTGTTTCTAAGTATTGCACGAAATGCGCCTACAATCACTAAAAAATTCTTGCCGTTTAGGTAGTTCAAGGTTAGTAGAATACAATGTTGCCTCGATCCTATACTTCCCTGCAATCACATTTTGGGTGGGGGGAGTGACGTCAGTGATAGACGGCCGGTCAAGGTTAACGCCCACCCATCCCTTCCCGAAAGAGTTAAATCCTATGTAATTTCAATGTAATCTCACTTTAAGCTCAGGAGTTTTTTGTGTAGCAACATTTTTCAGAGTGATCTATTAACTGTTATCTAGTAACATTCAATATTCATAGCTACTGTTTTATGTGACTGACTATCAGTAATGCCAGAGATGAGATGTACTGTTGCAATTTGCAATATCATTTTGTTGAAAACTTAGAAAGATCCTGATAAAAAGAACGTAATGCATCATTATTTTCCAAAAGACCCAGAGCTCAGGAAAAAGTAGATTCATCTTTGTCGCAGAGATGAGAAATGGAACCCAGCATCTGTACTGTGTGTTCAGAACATTTTGAACCCGAAGATTATGAGCGGGATTTGAAATTCGAACTTTAAAATTTGCCACCCAAAAGAAAATTAAAAAGCTTTGCCTTGTCTTCAAAAAGTTTGCTGAAAATTTCTGAGGTTATAAAATGCGTGGATTACTGCAAAAAAAATTCCATTGAAATATTTACTCAAAGAAAAACTGAAAACATGATTTCTGATTTGTTACAAGTAAACTTTTCAGATAACAGTTCTGAGAAGCAAAACGCAGTGGAATCTGATAGAGTTACAGAAATCAGAGATATAGAATATGGCGCATTAATGTGTAAATATAGGCAGTTAATGTCTAAAGATAGTGCCTTACGCGAAGAGTTATGTAATCAACAAAAATTAATAAGGGATTCAGCTCTAAAAATACGCAGATTGAAATTTGAAAATGTCGCAATGAAACGAAAAAATATTTGTAAATAAATGTTGAACTTCAAGTTCATTCAATACTACTCAAGATGTTTACAAGTGGTCAAGTAAATATGCTTTTGAATAAAAAAAAAGATTGTTTGATCCAATGAGAATATATCGATCGCTTTGACTCTGCGATGCCGGAGTAAGAGGTCATACATTTATTTATTTATTTACGAAGTAAACTGAATTATCCCTTGCCCGGATTATCAACTTTGCAGAAATGGGCGTCCAAGATTAATCCCCAACAAGGTACCATGACGGACGTAGTAAAAATTATGAAAATCGGGCATAATACAGAAAAACTCCAATACCCACTCTGATGAATCACACACGAAAGAATTCATAGTTGCATTAGTGCTGCGCCATGTTGGAATCAAAAGTGATGAAAAAATGTCCAAATATTTATACGATGCTTATTCTATGCAAGCAACAACGATAATGTGTTAAATACACAACAATGCCTAACCACAGTAACTGAAGGTGATGGCTGAGAGTATCTTGTTGTTTGGGTGGCCAAAAAATATAAAGAAAAATATCCACATCTTGGAGATTACACATCAAAAAATAACACTGTACATATTGAGGAATCATGGCTACATCATCTGTCATTTGGAGGACTCAATCAACCATCTCTTGAGTGGTCTAATATCGCTAAAAAATTGGAATATGAATTTCTTAAACAAAACATAAATTACTCTATAAGTAAAGAGACTTATATCGTAAAAACGTTGACCGACAAAGCATCTCTCTTATTTCCTGAATTTCCCACAAAGCTACTTAGGACATATGTTAAGATGAGAATTATAATTAGGATTAAATATTTGAATAAGAAGCTGCAGTCCACCCTAACTGCCAAAAGAAATACCAGAAATGAAGATGACATTCGCTCAAAGAAGGGAAAATCTATAAAAATAGTAAATTAGGAAAAGGAAAAAAATACTTAGACCTACCTATTTAGAAATAACCTCTAGTTTTGGGAATTGGTGTGATTAAATCAATTATAAGTATATTATTTGGATTATAACTCATGTTCCTATATCATGAAAAGCCAAAGAAACAGAATTGCAACTAGAGTAAACGTAAGTACAAAATAATGCACTTTATGCTTTAGTCGGAAATGTTCAATTTTTATAATGCATATGCATGCGTTTCTATCTTTTTTCTAACCTTTTAAATGTTTTTAATCTAAAGCAGGCTATGGCTATGTCTTTTATAATGGTCCTAAAAAAACACGATGGGTCTGTCAGTGACGTCATGCGCCTCTCCCTCTCCGCTCCAAGATTTTCCACGATCGAGGCAACCTTCTCTTCTACTAACCTTGTAGGTAGTTATGTAGTAAATCAAACGGGGTGTTGTTCGGTAATATCAGAAAAGGCAAAAGAAAAGAGCATGTATCATTTTAAATTGCACCCCATTTTACGTCGCCTTCGATCACTTGTCCTCAGGATGGGAAATCAACGATTCCTTCGCCACATCGAGAGTATCTAGCGATCATGTTCTTCAGTTTCAAAAACTGAGTGAATGTACTCTCGGTTTGCAAAATTTACTTATCATATACTCTGACAATGTGCCAATGTAGGACATTGCTGTGTTGTTATCGATGCGCCTTTTATATTCTTCTTCATTTTCTTACTCGTCGTGCTGATTTTCAGCTGCGGTAACGATAGCTGCGTCACTCATACGTATTGTTATCATGCTTCACATGAATCACTTGGAAACCACTCATCTCGACTTTTTTATGGGCGTTTTCAAAACCTTCGGTTGAAACCAGTCATGGAGGCTTTCTTTACTAACATTTTAAAACCTTCTAGATCATTCATTATATCCACTATCTCAAACTATATAATTGTTTCCTTTTTCTGCGTTAGACCCATACAAATTATCATCTACGTTTGAGAATTTCCCCCTGATTTCACACAAATGTTAATGGATTTACATTGGATCGGTCCTGAAACGTTACAGCACCCAGTACTGTATCACACGGAAAAGGATAAGATACGAAGTGTCCAAGGAAATCTGAGCACTATGATAAATCGTCAGTTGTTCAAGTATAAGTCACACAGGGACACTTCCAGTTTGACATTTGCAGTTTATATACACTGAAAGGACAAATTATTATGTACACCCGGAAGTAAACACGCAAAACAGCAGGGCAGCCGCAAATCGCGGTGTGCAGAAAAACCGTTTGGGGCTATAAATATAGAGTGTCGGCACGCACAGGAATACATTCCGTCAAGTGCCAGCCTCGGTCGAGGACGAGACTTAAGTGAGTTTAATCGAGGTCAAGTTATGGGAGCTAGTACCGCGGGATCTTCAATCAGCGCAACTTGGAAACTGTTAGGAATTCCGCGACAAACCGTAGCAAGTTTGTACCAGGAGTACGTGAAATCCCGCAAAACCGCTAACAGTCGGATGAAATGTGGCCTTAAAAGTGCATTGGATGATCGAGGGCGCCGACGATTGTCCCGCATCGTACAAACGAATCGGAAAGCTTGTTTGCAGCAAATCACGTCACGCTTTAATGAAGGAGCATTCACAAGCTTATGCTCAAAGACAATCCGTCTACACATGGCACAACTCGGCTGGGGAAGTCGACGATCACATCGTGTCTCGATGTTAACGGCACAGCATCGCATGATTCAGCTGCGGTTTGCTAAGGCCCATCGAAACTGGAGCATGGATGATTGGAAACGCGTCATATGGTCTGACGAATCCCGTTTCACACTGTATCGCGCCAATGGTAGCCAGTGTGAGTGGCATAAATCACACGAAGTTATGGACCCAGCATGACAATTTTGGGTACCACAGGCCGGTGGAGGAGGTGTAACTATTTGGGCAGCTTTTACGTTGTCCAGCTAGGGTCCCATGGTACCTCTTGAGCCTTCCGTCACTGGTTCCAACTATACCCTTTCATTACGTGCTTCTGTCTGATCAAAGTTCCGATCTTTCAACAGGACAACGCTCTACCCGATCGGTTGCGATTAGCGACCAACTGGCTCCAGGAGCATAGCAACGAGCTTATCACACACGCATGGCCCCCTCGCTCACCGGACATCAACCCCATAGAAAATTTATGGGGCATATTGGAACGAGCTGTTCGTGATCAGCCATCCACATCTATATCTCCGCCTGTTCTACGCAAGGCACTCTTAGATTGTTGGGCAGCGATACCTGAGTCTGTGTTTCGGAACCTCATTGAGTCCATAGCACGACATATTGTCCTGCGTAAAAAAGGTGGTGCCACACGCTATTAGGTGGTTGCACGTAATAATTTGTCAATCAATAAAATAATTATCCACTGGTAATTCCTAATATTATAATTGAGAGTACACCGGGTAAGGAAAAGGATCAATTTATGGAATTCAAAGAGGTTTGATCGAAACTTCAGTAATTTCCTTTCCAACCTCGTACATTTGTCTGACAGATCACTGAGCACGGTAGTAAAGCTCTTCGCATGAGGAAAAATAGAAGGAAAAAGCAGAAAGCAGAACAGAATTCTACTGTTTAGTAGGTGTAAGAAACCTCTATAGCGCTACATGATGAAACAACGCTGGGCCTTTAGTCTCCAATGAGGAGAGAAAAGGTGTTTATTTACTTTTCCCTGGAGAGAGAGAGAGAGAGAGAGAGAAGCAAAGTCTATCGCAAAGTTGTAAGCCTGATAAAAATAGTGCATAATGCTTTTGTCTGGAAACAAAGGCTGGAAAGTAATCTCAAAAATCTCCGATAGTATAATCCGAACAAGAAGCAACATACCTCGATTCAGACAATGCTACAACATGTGATAGCATAACGAAATTGATCTTTCTTGTTTCTAAACCCATAATATCCACCAAAAGCAAATGCGCACGTGATCACGGGTTCGCCTAACTGTCTCCATGTGCTGCTTAACATATCCACATCAATACTGGTACTTGGAGCTGTGATCCGCTGCTGAAGATCTAGTACACTCAACGGTGGTGTTTCAACATCTGTTACTTCAGGTGCCGCCATAGGAAAAGTAAAAGGAATAAGACTCGTGGACCTTGGTGGCCTTGCCATTGGGTACTCGTGTCCTATCCAGTGCTCGTGAAAAAGACCGTCTAACCACTGTGTTACTGGCACGCTCGAATGCACTGTGGCCTGTCGTATTGGCGCTACTTGTTCTTAAACAGCCGCAATCGCATATTGTCTAAGAAATGTGCACATGCGTTCTTAACAAATTCAAATATTTTTCAACGTTCAGGTGATCTCATTAAAAAACATGTTGCCCTTTCATGTAGGTACCCAACTGGATGCACTAAACTTTGGTGGACCATCCGACCGGATGATGTGTGTCCCTCGTCCAGTATGGATTATCCGGTGACCTGTAGTGCTTAATAAATCTGTTCACTATACCATCTTAAGCGACTTATGAATCATCTGTTAATTATGTTCAGCTAGATGTGTGGTCGCCTTTTTTACGCTTTCCAACCGTAGGTTGAAGAAGCGTAATGCTCCAGCTTTGTCCGTCTGTCGGTCTGACCGTTCGACCGCTCGATAACTCGCGGGAAAATGGTTCGATTTCGATGAAATTTTAGTATGGGGTAGGCAACAGCCTGGAAAGGAACCCTATTGAAAGTAGGCGAAGTGGGGTCAAAAGTCAGGACATAGGAGCGGGATCCATTTCATCGCCCTTATGCGTCACAACTTGTGTAAAAATGCTTCGATTGCGACACAATTTTATCATGTTTTTCCGGAGATGCACTGAACCGGTTCTGTTTAATATCATCGAAATGGGGTCAAAGGTCAGGGCACAGGAGCGAGATTTATTCCACAGCCATCATCCTCATAACTTGACTAAAAATGCTTATATTACGACAAAACTTTGGTATGTTGTTCCGGCGGTATACTGAACCAATTCCGTTTAATGTCATCGAAATTGGGTCAAAGGTCAGGGCACAAGAGCGAGATTTATTCCACAGCCATTATCCTCGCAACTTGAGTAATGATTGCTGGTATGTTGGAAAGGTATCATAATTAATGCATTGCCTGATTTTACTAACTTGTCTAACATATTCAGCACGAATTTACGAAACTATAGACGTTTTTTTTTAAATCTCCAGAGTATAACACCTGCTGAAAATGACACGAATAGGGACGCCTGTGTTGCCGTTGCACAATCTGTAGCACTCGCCGGGGACTCAGTTCTCTCTATTTGCCAAATTACCATGAGCTACATTGCGGATACGTAAATAGACTGTACAAAAATAAGTGACGTGAATTCACGGAAAATTTCTGATAATAACATGCAACAAAGTTGCCGGTAAGTGCCAGTCTTTCAACGGAATTTCTGTTTTTATAAAAGTTTCCTGGGTTTTTGTTTTTTTTTAACTTCCGTATTTTCACAGATTTTCCGTGATCAGTATTTCCGTTTATTTCAGAAAATTCCGTTTCAAGTGTTTCCGTATTCAGACATAAATTTCTCAAAATCTAATACGCTGAATATTTCAGCTCTTACGTGAGAGATTTCCTTTGCGCCAGTGGTGGGAAAAGAATCCAGGCCGTTTGATTTGAAGCCGCGCGTCTTAAACGCTGAGCCAGAAAAGTCACAGGGGTCCGACTCACGTTTCAGATAAAACTCATTGGGCGATGATGAATTTTCTTTTTCATTATGGGAGAGCATTTTATTTTCTATTGAGCTTATTATTTTTTCAATGCGTTTCTAATAATTTTATTTTTTTCTTTAGGAGCTCTTATTACAAATTACGTACTTTTTTCATCGTGCTTTGAGACGTTATTTTAACTGCCAGCTTTCAATTGTCTTTAAGAGAAGGTACAATGTTCTGTTTTATAAACTATTTCACAGAACTTCTAAACTACAGAGGGTGAGTAGAAAGTTTTGAAATATTTGGATCACTTCATGGATGGCGGAGATTCTCTTGTACAACTCGCTTGTTCGGCATTTGATGCTCAAAAAGCGAGTTGTGCCTAGATGTGCTATTGCGGTAAAAGCATGTCTGTATCAACATTCTTCTTCCAGCACACAAGGATTCCAATGCGCCATTGCAATTTCATCCTGTATGTCACCATTTCCATTCCTCCATCACAGGACAGTGCGCGGCAGGTTTCCTCCAACTCTTTCAATATGAAATTTCATTAAATTTTGTTACTCCGTTGTTAAAACTGATCAAAATTCATTCATAAAATTCATTATTATACCAAATAAAAGTTCCTGTTTCGCTCGTTAAATCCTGGATCTCGCTAAATACGGGCTCTTTATAAGCAGGTTCTTCTACAATGTCAAAATGAAGCCTACGAGCTGTTTACTATTTTGATTTTTGAATACTGGGATAATTGCTAAATCCATAAGTTAAAGATGCTGATAGTGCTTAAACATTCGACCACCCACTTCTACATGTGGCCTACTCGTGCTATATGTATCGTGCAACAGTACCAATCGTGCTACAGTACTGCACTAATCGTGCTCTGGAACAGTGAAACCTCACAATAATGATCACAAATCGGACAGAGAAAAGATGACGGTTATTGGAAAGTACAGAGGATGAGTCGAAAGTTTTGCAATATTTGGATCACTTTATGTCTTCACACATACCTTTCGACGAAAGCTGACTAGCATTCAAAATATAGGCCATCGTGTTGCACCGTCTTTAGCCATCTGTCTGCCAGTTCTTCGATTGTAAAGAGGGTGAGTCGAAAGTTTTGCAATATTTGGATCACTTTATGTCTTCATACGTACCTTTACGACGAAAGCTGACTAGCATTCAAAGTATAGGCCATCGTGTTGAACCGTCTTTAGCCATCTGTCTGCCAGTTCTTCGATTCCGCGGCGGTACCAGTTCTTGTCCTTTGAGGCGAAGAACTCCTTCACCCCAGCTGCCACCTCTTCCTGGTTGTTGAAGTGCCGCCCACGAAGGAAGTGGGTCATGGACTGGTACAAGTAATAATCCGACGGAGCAAGGTCAGGACTATTAGCCGAATGTGGCATCAGTTCCATGCCCTCAAGTTCCAAGAGTTCTGCCCGGGCTGTCAGCGCTGTATGAGGCCCAATCGTTCTCCTGCTGTAGAAGAGCGCGCCTTCTATTCACCAGTGCAGGGTACTTCTCCTCCAAAGCGACATACATCGGCCGCAGCCGTCCAGAGTAGAGATTGGAGTCGATTACCCGGCCGTCTGGAACAAATTTGTAATGGATTACCCATTACGCCCCTCGAAATTCCACCAAACGCAGAGTATCACCTTCTGCTCGAAGCGCCCAAGTTTGGCGACATATTAATGAAGCTGGCCCGGGCTCAACCACTGCCGTTGTGTGTTAGAATTACATTACGGGAGTAGACACACTTTTCATAGCTCGTAACAATTATCTTGATGAAACGTACATCGGGCGAGTTTTCTAGGAGTTTCGTGCACACTTCCACTCGGCGGTTTGCTTCAGTTGGCGTCAGTTCGTGAAGGACAATGCGGCAGATCCTGTAGACATGGCCGAGGTCATGAAATTGACGAACCACGGTGGTCTGTAATATGCCCAGCTAGCCTGATAATCTCCGAATGCTGGTTGTCGGATTTGTGTCTGCGGAATGGCGCACGGCCACCGAAACCACGGTTCGCGACCTACCTGACTTCGGCTGATCGGCGAAGTTTGTGTCACCTGAGCGAAATGTCTTGAACCATCTGTGATGATGTGGTCCATGAAACGTTCCCCTTTCGCATGACAAATGTTTCTTGCTGTTTGAGGAGCGTTATGGCCGCCCATATAGTACAAAACGTTTCAGATATGTATCAATAATGCTACAATCTCTCATTTTCGTTACACGTTCAGAGATATCTTACAATTACGTTTTAGCAACATCTATTTTGGAACATAGCTCTTTTGTTCATTACGGCTACGTTAAAAATATCATTCAGCGATACTACTATTTTATAGTTTCCATTGTACATAATTGCTACCTTGATGTTACATTCCGGCGATATTTAAAATTTTTGGTTTGGTAACGGCGTGGATGCGCATGCGCATTAATGCATTTCACCGAAGCACTCTCGTAGTCATGTTTCCACGTCCTACTGGGATATTCTTTGGTGATACTGTCGTACTCGAGTTAGCTACTTAGTTGATTTAATATTTCATCCTTTTTTTTTGTGATTCAAGATCATCTAAAGGTAAGTAATTGTTTTGATTATTATAATTTTCAAATTCTAAGAAGCATTTTATAAAATCTAAGTAGATGGCTGTGTTGTTGCATTAGTATACTATACCAGCATGTTTTTTTTTTTACTTGACGCTGAGAAATTTTATGTTGGTAGGTATTTAGAGAAATGACGAATTTGATGTTCTTTTTTTTCGCCACATGTATAACAGAAAATGGACACCCTCATTTGGGACCGATTTTTATTTCTTTTGTTACCAATATATAAACGCCGCCACTGTTCCAAATGGACAGCGGACTGCTGTTGAAACTGTGAAAGCCGCCACAGTGGCGCAGTGGTCTAAGGCGCTGGCCTCTGATCATTCGTCCGTAAAGGGTCCGGGTTCGAATCCCGATCAGGCATGGATGTTGTGTTTGTCTTACGGCACTGGCTCTCTCCCTTCTCTGGAACCAGTGACCCTAAATTAGGGACGGGAGACTGCTTATAGCCCATTGAGTTGCTCATGGTGGTCGTTAAACCTCAAAAAAAAAAAAAAAAAAAAAAGCCGTGAAAACGTAAACAACTCGTAATTACGACTGTTGTTGCTTTTGAAACAGTTGTCGAGTGTAATATTTGTAATTGGGATTTTACAAAGTTTATTAAAACTATAATGTTCAACGTAGTTGATACGTTACAGTAATATGATGATGACACAAATATCTTTAAAATGCGTAACAGTAATGTTACGAAGTTACAAATATCTTTCAAATACGTAACAGTAACATAAAGTTGGTATTTTGAAGTTACAAAGACATTTCACTGTAACGTATTGGTTATGTTTCAAAGTTATGTAACGTTTGAGGACATTTTGACATAACCGTAAGATTTCTGAAACATTACTGTTACATTGCGCAATGTATCTGAAAAATCTCAACGTTTCAGTGATACAAAATTTATAACGAGAAACATTACACCAATTAAGCAGTAAATAGTAACACTGTACTAGTGATCCGATTTATTGGCGTAGGAAATAAACACATAAGCGTTTCCAAGCTTTCGCACATCAACCAGATGACTTTTTGAAGGAAGTTAGACAGAAACTGCAAACTGAAAAATAGAACACTTAACAATTTGAACGCGAGAGCTTGACAATAAATATATGCGACGTTATATTTATTTAAAGATACGAGGCATCACGTTGGTTGCACGCGGGATCCTGGTAGAGAAAAGGTGTTACTTGAAGAATTGGTTCCAAATTCGTGGCAACTCGAGCGAGACACAATGCTGGAGAATATATTCCGCTCAATTGGGCGAACTATTCCTTATGCAAGGACGGGTGAAAGTGAGGATCCCATCGGAGCGCCATTATTCTGTTTATATACTTGTCCTCACTAATACTAGCTTCTACAGTTTCCAAGGACAAGTATATGAACAGAATAATGGCGCTCCGATGGGATCCTCACTTTCACCCGTCCTTTGCATAAGCAATATTTCACCCAATTGAGCGGAATATATTCTCCAGCATTACCCCACGGCCTACCACTTAGCTGCGTTATGCAGACGACGTATTTTTTGTATGGCCCCACGGAAAAGAGACTCTTCCAATTTTCCTTGATAAAATCAATGATATACATCCTACGATCAATTTCACGATAGAGATTAAAAGCAACAACGCTTTGCCTTATCTGGATGTTTTATTGAGGAAATCGTCTGACAACCACCTCAGTACACAAGTCTACTACAAACCCACGTCCGTCCCCAACCTGATGCTCCGCAGCTCTTTCTGTCCCGCAGAATACAAAGCAGCTATCTTTCGTTCTCGAATTCAAAGAGCCTTCGCCGTTTCTTCTGATACCCATTCTAGACAACACGAAATTGAAAGCGTCATCAAGCTAGCCACCGATGCAGGATATTCATTAAATCAGATACGTAGCTTTATCCAAAAGGCCAGAGCCAAACATTCCGGTCTTCCTGCGCTGCAGCTACGTTATATAGGCTCAATTCCCTGCATTCCAAGTGTGTCTTACAAACTCAAAAACGCCCTCAAGAAGATGAACTACGGCGTCGGCATAAGGTCCCCTGCATCTTTACATACTATACTAAAGAGAAATAGTGAAAACCCACCTCTCAACTGCGACGCAGGCGTTTATGCGATCCCCTACAGTATCCGAACGGCTCTAAACGTTACTACATTGGAATGACCAAGCGTTCGTTTGGAATCAGAGTCAACGAACATAAAAGGGACCCAAAATACGGTAAAGTAACCACGGCACTATCAAGAGAAGTCAAATTCAAGTCAGCTACTCCTATGAGGGATGATATAAAGAAATTAGCTAGCTACTCTACCCCTAAATGTACAGCCATTCGGGAAACCTTGAAGATCATTACCAACAGCGATACTTGCAATGATTGTGTCTTGCTCGAGTTGCCACGAATTTGGAACCAATTCTTCAAGTAACGCCTTTTCTCTACCAGGATCCCGCGTGCAACCAACGTGATGCCTCGTATCTTTAATGAATGTAATGTCGCATCTATTTATTGTCAAGTTCCTGCGTTTAAATTGTTAGGCGTTCTATTTTTCAGTTTGCAGTTTCTGTCTAACTTCCTTGAAAAAGCCAGCTGGTTGATGTGCGGAAGCTTGGAAACGCTTATGTGTTTATTTCCTACGCCAATAAATCGGATCACTAGTACAGTGTTACTGTTTCAGTGATACGTTCTTGTAGCATATACGAAATATTCTGTGCTGTGTGTGTGAGTTCAAACTCGTAAAGCAAAAGTTCCATAATTAGCAGGTTGTAGCTGTTCAACTTTTAGGCGTCCCAACCACAAACAGAACGACGACATGCAATGCTGTTCGCAGCAAAGGCTACCACTTTATATTCCTTTTGACTGACAGCAGTGCGCGATTGGACTAGTTTAAACACGTGAGATATCCGCAGCAGCACATGCGTTTATGCAAATATTGTAAAATCTTCGACTACTGTCAGTTAAAAGTATAAAATTTTCTCGATAGCTATATAGCTTTTGTCTTAAGAGGTCCGAAGACAGATTCATAGATATCGTATAATCATCTGTACAATAAATTAAGTACCTGTTTCTTTCAGTACACAGTATAATGTATAATAGCTGGTGCACAAAATGGGGAAGGGGAAAAGAAATATCCTGTGCTACTATAAACAAAATTCATGCGATATGCTATCCACAATATGCGATCTCGCTTCGGAACATTAAAATCAAATATTCCGACAGACTTGGAATTTAAGAGTTAATCAAACCCCTAGTTACTTCTGTGAATCTCTCCTACCACCGGAAATTTTTCGTCATGTGGACATGGAAAAAGTGATAACGGAAATTTTCCGTTAATATAGGAAAGGAATTACGGAAAGGCTTCTGAAAATTGAGAATTTTCTGTTAACACATTTGGGAAACGGTAATTTACCGTCATATAAGAAAGGAACTGCGGAAAGTTTTCTGAAAATTCAGAATTTTTCTAGCGTACAAAAAGCCCTCGAAATTCAGAGTTTTTCTAGCGTACAAAAAAAACCTCGGAATTCAGAGTTTTTCCCGTAATTTTACGGAAAACATTGTACCAGAGATTTGCTTCATTAATTCACTAAAGAAATCATGAAAATTGGCTCATGAATTTGGGAAAATGTGTACTGTGTATGTTTTCAGAACATCTATAGGATATTGCCGTGGCTGGCTTTTACTTGAGTGACAACGTATAGTGCCTGTAGGGATGAGACATAGACTTTCGTGATAAGTCCCACCTTCTTTCCCATAGGCGTCCGTGAGTTAATTTAATAATTTCCCCCTACAGCAAATAATCTGAGGTTCTCACTCTCGTAATTTATTAATAATAAATTTATCATCCAGGCCCCTCTTCCTCTGCCTTTTTGTGTAATTATCCGCGAATCAAGGAAGGGAGAGAATGGCTACTGTAAGGCACTTCATCAAATTCAATAAATACTTCGTGAATAAGAAAGATAATAAATTTAATGAATCAAAGTACTAGTGAGAGTCTGGTTCCGGTGCCAATGTCCGCGTCGACGAATTTGTGGCATGCGTCGTCCGTCACGAAGTGTTCAATCTCAAATCCGTTGTCCTAACGTCACTCTAATATCCGAGTCGTTCCGACTCCACGCTCTCTCTTGACACTATGTTTCACGCTATAAACCAGGAACTGCGTTCCTCGGAGCATAAAATCTCCACCGTCTATCCGTCTTCCAGACACTCGTTGCAAATCCTTTTCACTTTCTCCCGAAGCCTCCAGCTTCACGCAAATAACAGGAACTGCGTTCCTTGGTGCATAGAAGCCGCACATCTATCCGGCTTCCAGACGCTCGTTTCAATCTTTTACGCTTTCTCCCGAAGCCTCTAGCTTCGCGCAAATAACAGGAACTACGTTCCTCGGAGCATAGACGCCGCACGTCTACCCGCCGTTCAAGCGCACCTCGCATTTCTCCTTCTCTCTCCGAAGCTATCTCTCATCCCCCTCGCTCCAGAAGACCTCTCCCTTCTTTTTTTCGTCCCCCTCTAATACGAGGCGCTGACCTTGTCAGGTCCTGGAACGAACCTGACCTTTGTCCGCAGGCACACTTTCTTCGAATCCGCACCCCAGCCGCTCCTGCTTCTGAGGAATTCGCTCTCCCTCGCTTATTGTCTCCGTGCCCGACGACATACCACACATTCCACCTAACAGACTTCTGTACGTGGAAACCAGACTCTATACAAACAGAACAAAACATACAACAATACTGACATTCTTTTACACAAAGGACGTATTCAGTCTTCCCAGACAGGCTGGCGCCCTTCTAACCTTGGGCATTGTATATGCACACAGTTAATGAAATAAAGTTATTTCCTTGTTTTTATGTACATAAATTAGCACTAGATCATATCTTAATTGATATGCATCTCATTATTACTTTTCGCCCTTACAGTGCCAGTGTCATCAAATCAATGAGATTCATTCTTATTGTCCTATGAAGAGGATGTCTAGCACGAAACTGCTGTGCACACCCCCGTCGCGTCGTTACGCTGTACGAGCATTCCGGTTACTTTCACCATAAGTCAGCCATTTCTCAAAAATTTTCACTCGTAAGAAAAAAACAATCTTTTAAGACCTTTCCCAAACCTACGCCCCAAATCGCAACTACAGATAAACCGCTGCTTTCGAGTATCAGATACTTATTCACAACATTCCGCACATCTCCAACGCTTTAAAATACCGTGTTAAACGCGAAGGTAGAGGTGTATGCAAATTTTCTGCCAACAGAGACGCTCACAGAGCTACCTCCTGATGCCAACATTCAGGGAGTTCCTTTCCATCTTTCGCTTTGGGACAAAAACATAATATATTATTTTTATGGACGCTCTGTAACTTCGTTGTGTTATCTCCAATGTGGGAAACACTGCCCTCTTATTTTCTCCCATTGGGGCTATGAGTTTCCACGTCGTTTCATGATGTAACGCCATAGATGTTCACTAGTGCTCTACCTGCACAAAATGCAGAGCACTAGTTACCATAGTTCTCGAGATAATGGTCTGCTCCGTGACTTTCCTTCCCATCCTGCATAAAAAAAAATTGCGTCTCTCACAGCGCTAAAAATTTGGATTCAGTGTCATATTCGATATTTTCTTTTTCTGTACTGAATCGGTGAATAGCCTAAGGCGAATCACAGGTAAGAGTGGGTGTATATTTTTATTTGTCTGAAAAAAAAAACGTTCCGTCCTGTGGGCGTATGCGCTTCCTAAGTATAAGACTGAAGTAGTGTAAAATCTCTGTCATTATGATATTACAGAAATGCAAATTCTATTACACATGCAACATTTATGACATTATGATGGCTTATTCACACAAAAAGAAAAGTTACATTTTTCCACGTCATGTTTTCGAATTCTCTCGGCTTTAAATTTATCTCTACAAGACTGCACGGATGAAATATAATAAGATATTGTTATTCAAAAAAACATTTCGAATCAACAAAGAATTTTCTTCTAAGACCTAAAAATAGGATCAAAGTTTATCACGTTTTGTTTGCAACGCAAGAAAAACACTTTTCTTTTATCTGACACAAAACTCCATCCCTTGCCTTACATAAGGCACACAAATAGGCTCGCGCGAGTCTTCTTGTTCTATAAAGTAATGTGTCATGCATTATTAATAAATCAGAAGACTGCTTTACTTTATTTTGCTGTCACTGAATTAGCTTCTATTTTTTCTCTATTTTTATTTGCGATGTTGTTCACAACTCTTTGAAATCATTTCAAACTGAAGCTTTCTCTGAGGATTGAAATTTTCAGTACGAGAATCTGTTCTGGCAAAGGAAGTATAGTTTCCAGAAATGCTGTCAATAACCAGTTAATTCACACACGTCTCCCGCCAATGAACCGACTGAAACATGCACGAATCGATGGATCCCGGCTGCTCAATGTTTTTCTTTTTTATTGAAGGTTTAACGGTTTCCATGAGCAACTCAATGGGCTGCAGAGCAGTCACCCGTCAATAATTTAAGGCCAATAGTTTCAGGGAAAGGAGAAAACCAGTGCTAAAAGACCTACACAACATTCATGCCTCATTCGAACCCAGCCTCCCTCTCGGGCGAATGGTTATAGGCCATCCCTTAGATCACTGCGTCACCGAGAGCTGTATCTAGTGTCTGCTTTCACGGCGGAAATATCGCTCCTTTATACATCTGATACAGCACTTGGATGCCATGAATTATTTTAACATCATTGTGAATCAGTCACACTCGCGCACGTGCAAAGTGCTTTATGTTGGAGAGTGTTACTTTCAGAAGGATGGCGCACCATGACATCGGATGGTCATACTCTAGTTCCAGGAGCATGTCAGCGATTTCGAAATGTTAGAATAGCTCCCACAGTTTGTCAACACACAAATTCTCCGGTGGCGAAGATCGAACCGGCATCCTTGTGCTCCGGAACCGATTGCTTTTCCAATTAAGCTACACCTGTCGGAATATATTGCCAGAACTTTACCGTTTTGACATGTGTTTCAATTGTCTAATACTTCACACATGGATGAGCCATTACATTATGGCCACTCCCAGCCTAGAGAAATGAGCGCCCCTGGAGACCGAACGGTGGCGCAGGTGAAGTTCACAGAGCGGTATAAATTCAACCGAGGACCGGCTTTCAGTTAGTAGAGTGTTCGATAAAGGACAAATTGTGATGGCACGGCGCCTCCGAACTACGATCTCGGAAATCACGTGGCTTTTGGGTTGTTCACGTGCCGCTGTAGTGAGTACGTATCAAAAGTGGTGCACAGATGGCCAAACGACGAATCGTCGTTCAGCCGTGTGTCGTCTGCAGCGCATTGATGGCAGGGGGAGCGGAGACTGTCGCGCATTGTTCACAGCGACAGCAGGACAACAGTGCGACAAATCACCCGCGGCTACAACAGTGGTGATCAGGGTAATGTGTCACAGCACACAGTTCATCGCAGCCTTCTGCGCATTTGCCTGCGTAGACGAAGACCCCATGCTCAATGCACGTCATCGCCAACAACGCATGAAATGGGCCCAAGATCATCGAGATTTGGCCGTTGATGATTGGAAGAAAGTGTCCTGGTCTGACGAATCAAGATTATTGGTGCATCGTGTATACGGCAGAGCACGGATACGCCGATTACCAACGGAGGCTATGGCACCTGGACGCACTGGACGGAAACAGGCCGGCGGCGGCGGTGTCATGCTGTGGGCGATATTTTCTTGGGACACTTTAGGCCCCATTATCCTAATAGCACAATCCCTGACAGCTAACAGGTATCTGATCATCGTTGCGGACCAAGTTCACCCATTCATGGCAACTGTGTTCCCTGCTGGTGATGGCCATTACCAACAGGATAGTGCGTCATGCCACACTGCCAGAATTGTCAAGGAGTGGTTCGAGGAACATGCTGGTGACGTTGGGTTAACGCCCTGGTCTCTAAATTCACCTGACATGAAGCCAATCGAACATTTATGGTTCGACTTGGAAAAGATGGTTCACGCTAAATGACCACCACCCCGAAATGTACGGGAACTGGGGGACCTGCTGTTGACGTTATGATACCAGATACCCCAGGGTCGCCATGTCATCGAATCGATGCCTCGCCTAGTGGCCCCTGTTTCGCGACCTAAATGGGGTCCTACAGCTTATTCGACATGTGGTCATAATGTACTGGCTCATTGGTGTATATCTCTCCCCTATTTGAGAAAGGCGGGAGCACGAAATAGCAGGCTTCGGGTCCACTTCAAACCATGCTCGAAGTGACTCTCGGTACAAGAAAGAATTATTTCTAATTCCAGACGATGTGTGGAAGAAGCATCACACATTTTTCGAAGCGAAGAAGGAATTGCAATTAATTACAGACTATGTGTGGAAGGAAAATCCCACATTTTTCGAAGAACCCAACGGCCAGTAGATCCATTTCCACAATTGGGCGCCAACGTGAAAACCCAAATTTGCCAGTGGCGGGGATAGAACCCGAATCCTCCTCAGCTGGAGCCGAATGATTTCCTAATAAAGCTACGCCGACAGAATTCATCACTACAAATTTAGACATGTGCTTTACCTCAGTAGTACGTCACAAGTTCCCAGACCTTAACCAAATTGAGGGCCTTTGGGATGAGGTTGAGATATTCTTTCGTAACAGAGATCGTTGTGCAGCCAAAATTCTGCAACTGATGGACGCCATCACATGAGCTCTGCTGCGCATACGTGATGACTATCCCAGCACCTTCTTGAATTTATGTCACGTCGAATCAAGGATGTTTTGAAAGCCTAGGACGGCCCAACACGTTATTACGTGGCACAGATTCAAAATTGGATCGTCCCATTGTGGTTCCAGGAGCGTGAGTTCAAAATGCTAGAAAGGGCGCCACACCCAATTTAACCCAATTGAACACCTTTGGGATGATATTGAGAGATCCTCTCGTAACTAAGATCGTTTTGCAGTTAGGGATAGAAGACGGTGGCTCAGAGTGTGCCTACGTTCAATTGGAAAGCTGTGCTACCTGAGAATTAATAGAGTTCAGCAGGATGTGGAATATTAAATACATAAATTTTGCTTTTAAAATTATAAGAACGGGTAAAGGAAACAACTATAAATTTTGAATGTGAAGTGACTTATTAGTTCTTATTAGGAATACAAGATTTCATTTTAAACTCTTGCATGAGTTTTGAAAGGCAGATGCTCTGTTCTGTCACTCTTTAGGGGGAAGAAAACACGAACGTGGTAAGCGGAGCGAGAAGCGGAATAACGTATCCCGCATAGTGACAACAAAAGATGATCATGATCATATGTAGAGGATTTTAGGAATTGAGTGCCTGACCCCAGGTCTTAAACAACCCTTAGAAATAGGAAGCTAGGAGATTTGGGCTAGAGTGCCCGATAGGAAAGTGACACGGAAGCGAAGTAGAAAGGGGAAGGAAGACGCCCTTATTTATTACAGGCGGGCCAGCACCCGGGGTACGACGGCTTAACGTGCCCACCCGACGCACGGCGGATATTTAGTGGATCGAGCGTTCGTACCTGCCTGCGATCAAACCTGAGGTCCTTTCCGTGGCAATCACGAACGTTACCCACTAGGCCACCCGCGGCCCAACAAAAGACGGCTCAACGGGAAAGTCTTGATCCGGTTTGAGAAACCTTTGGTGCCAAAAGTTAACAATTCTTAAAACTGGGAATACTGAAGTAAAAAAAGATAGCCAACTTACGCTTGTTTTCAAAAAAGAATTGGCCGACTCAAGTCAAATTTAGACTGATAGCTTTTGACGTGGCCAGTGAGTGTGCCAAATTGGAGGTAAAAACTTTCAAATTATCTAATATGATATTTTGAAGTTTGGCTCATGTACTGCCCCTTTCAGGTAAATACCGACTTTCCCTATCTACATTATTACACTATTATTCATCTGCATTGACTCTCAGATGACATACAAGAAAAAAAAACACACCCGCCATAATTTACACATGACTTTTAGTTGGCAGAAGTTGCAGGAAGTTTTTCTAATTGGAAATTACCCGAACCTAATAATCGCCGTCATGGTCGCGCAAGGAATTGTTAAGTTTCGACAGCAAGAAAGCAGTTTTCGTATCTCGTAAGCTTCAATGACAACAATCCTGTGTTATGTCAACGGCTCGAAACGGTATCAATCTGGCATTAAGATGGTTCCACCTAAAATCTCTGTCTTATTTTTCCAATGGCAAAACTTCTTTACATATTTTCTTCGAAATTAATGAGGATGAAAATTAAAATTCTATTCCCAAGAATGAAAATTTGCACATCGATAAGACTAACTTTAAATTATAACATAGATGCCTAATAATTGCTGAAACATAACAATAATTAAGCAATCCAGCATTGTTTATCCACTCGCGTCATCAATGTACAGGTTGCGCCATCTATTAACAAGTCTGAACATTACTCAAAGAAAAATGATTGATTTTTTATATAAGTATGGTTAGGTTTTACAAAGTATCCCATGCTATAAATTAAAGTTAGTTTTTATAGATGCGCAAATTTTCATCCTTGGGAATGCATTAATTTCAAAAAAAATATGTAAATAAATTTTGCCATTGGAAACATCGGCCAGATGATTTTAGGTGGAACCACTTCAAATAGTGCTCTGTTTTACATGTGCTTAGAATCACGGAAAAGAAATGTGGCGTTTCTACTCCTTTCCTTTTTTTTTTTTTTATTGAAGGTTTAACGACCACTGTGAGCAACTCATTGGGCTATAAGCAGTCACTCGTTCTTAGTTTAGGGCCACTGGTACCAGGGAAGGGACAGAGCCAGTGGCGTAATGCATGCCTCACCAGCATTCCAACCGGGACCCGTCTCGTACGAATGGTCCTAAGCCAGCGCTTAGACGACTGCGCCACCCGGGGCGGCTCACTGCTCTTTAGTCACACTCCTATTTCTCTGCGCAAATTATATACGCATTTCTTTTGGCCCTGTATCTGCTATCTTCATGAAGATCTTACAGCCGTTCTCGTGGTCTAGTGGTACGAAGGGCTGAATCATTCGTCCCAAATTCCTGGTTGGAATCCCGATGCTGCATGGATGGTGTGTTTGTTTTACAGCGTTGAATCTCTCCTTTTTGTAGAACCAGTGGCTCCAAATTATGGAAGGATGACTACTTAGAGATCCCTGAGCTGCTCACTGTGCTGAGTACGCTCCTAAACAAAGATCTCAGAACAACATTTCAGCGACGCTGCTTCTCAAAAACAAAAATGAGAGAAAGGAAGAAAAAGAAAACTTCAGGATACCCCTTCTCATTTATACTTCCCGAAACCTGCACCTATCTACTTCCAGTTGTACCAAACGCTAACGAATTCTCTCTGTAGCAAGCAGCTGCTCCTAACCTTCTGCTGTGGGTTCAATTCAATTCATTTTATTTTGCTAAGCAAAAAACAAATGAACAGTACTACAGATAAAGCAGTTGAAACGATGCCCAGCTAGGAAGCAGTGGAAAAAGGTCAGCCAGGCCAGACAAGGCACCATGCTCCCTAGATCAGTTTTACAATGAGGGCCGTAGTTTTAAATTACAAAGAATAAATAGTTTACATCAAAGGCCAATAGTAAAAATAAATAATAGTTCTACATCAAAGGCCATCTGAAAACCCAAGGCCATAACATGAGTTTACTGCATTTGTGACGTCACTCTTATGTTACACAGCCTAATACGTCGGTGTCATGATTGACGACACACACGACAGCGTAGGAAACCAATTGAATGCCTTAATTTCCCCGTGACGTCACTAAAAGCGAGAACTCATCTCTAGTGACATGGTGTTGTGTTTTTGTGTTTTCTAGAGGGCTTAAGTTCAACACGCCTAAAAAAAAAGAAGAAGAAAAGAAAGAAAAAAATTTCACATTGTAAGAGAACAGTGCGAAAGCGAAAACTTTGCGTGCAGCTTTGTAGAAAACTATTTTGCAGGTACATTTTATACCTCTACGTTGTGCGTTTTCGGAGAAATAAATCTAGTACTCGAATTCTTCTCGTGCTTAATCGCTTTCCGGCAAATAAGATTTTCTATGTCAGAAATGAAGAGAAAATATGGTGATGCTGTTGAATCTGAAATGCACCTAATGTATACGAATTCAGTAATAGGATCTTTGAACAGGTACTTACTGCTCATTTCTAAAAAATATGGAAACGAATTCAGAAATGTATTTGTTCTCGGTGAAATGCTATTCTTTCGATCACAGACTATGGCAGATTTATAAAAAGCGCTGAAGTTTTAAAAAAATGTAAAAAACAAACAAATCAAAAAAGAACGAATATTTCTTTTCCATTCTTCTAGAGCACGAGTCTATTGAATTCACGCACATTTCGCAAAATCCGGTAATCTTACAGTTAGTTTAAAGAACCAAACTTCTGACTTAATAAAAAAAAACACGAATGTGAAAGATAGCGTACCTATAAAAATAAAAAAATACCTTCATTTTTAGAAAATCCCTCTGAAATACAGTTATTCTTTCAGTATGATAGAGAAGATAGAGTTTTCTTTCTGAAGCCTTTGCGTAGATTTAACCACTAACAAATAAATACAGGGTCCCTCAGTCTGTTGTGACCGCTATAAAAATTTCAATCTGAAGTCCATATTTGGTTTGTCTGAAAAATACGAATTAACTGTCCTACACAGCAAACATCTGAGTCCGGTTGGGGGTTTTTTTTTTGTCTTGCTCTTTTATTTTGAGCAACAAAGATCGATTATACAAATTCGATTGTTTTCAAGCAGACTCCATTCACATAAAAAAAAGTCTTAAATAAAGATACTCATATTTGAAATAACAGATAACCCAAAAATCAGAGAATTTTTTCAGGGAAGTAGAAGAATGTAGTTTTTTTTTCGGTTAAACATTTGAAACAAAAGCATGTAGAAGTAAATCATAAGGTCAAAATTACTTCCCTTTACAAATATTACTTACTTGTGCAGCTTTCATAAAGAAGGATGTCTAAGCTGCGTAAAAAAATGAATTAGTTAAGTGACCCTTTAGAAATGTAACATTAAATTTTTGCTTATCTCAAGAAATGCGAGAAAATTTTCTTTCTTTTCACATCTTGTTCAAACAGAGAGATTTACAGATCCATGTAGAGGATTTTAGGAAGGTGCTGTCTGACCAAAGGTCTTAACACTTAGGCAGCAGGAAGCTAGAAGATTTAGTCTGGAGTGTTAGAGAGAAACGTCACAGGGAAGCGACGTAGAAAGGGGGAAGAGCAAGCCCTTATTTACAACGGAGGAGGGGTAGTATCCGGGTTCCAACGGCTTAACGTTCCGCTCCGACGCACGGGAGCGTTCGTACCTGCTTGAGATCGATCCTGAGACATTTTTTTTTACAATTGAAAGTTTAACAACCACGGTCGGAGTTGGAAACTGCTTAGAACTTTCGGACCCGGACGTCCCATAACTGGACCCGACCCTGACTCGACACGATCGAGACCCGTAACTGACCCAGATAAATCGGCTTTGAACTATAAATTAGAAACTCAATTTATACATATATACATATAAACGTGGGATGTAAGGTCAGGTGATGCGTAACATCACAGCCTCTCCTTGACAAATGTCAACCCCGCCTTCTCGTGGTACATCCTGTTCCCACTAAAAGGGCTCTGACGACCGCCAATAGCGGTATAACTATACCATCGGCATTAGAGGAAATGCTATCCCACACTCACCAACCCGCTTGGCCAGCGTGGTGAGTTATGGCCAAACTCCTCCAAAATGACTCCACAACTTAAATCTTTGCCCTCAGTCTCCGGCAGCTGGAATGTACCTGGCCAAGGCAGCAGCCAGTGCGACATAAAGGCAGAGGGTGCTAAGAATCCCCAGAGGACCGGACTAGGCTGCCATCTGATGCTGACCTTGGCTACGTATAATGGATGCTCCCTATCTTCTGATTCAAGGCTTCTTGAATTGGAAGAGGAACTACAAAGGATCAAGTGGGACATCGTCGGGCTAAGTGAGGTAAGGAGAAAAGGAGAAGATCTCATTGAGATGAAAAGTAGACATCTCTTCTACTATCGTGGGACTGATACTGGCAGAACTAGTGGTGTTGGATTTATAATAAACAAGAAACTGAAGGATAAAGTTGTAGAAGTTAAACGTTCCTCTGACAGAGCTGCACGACTCGTTATCCAACTCTCGAGAAGATACCAGGCTCATATTATTCAAACTTATGCACCCACCACAAGTCATCCTGAAGAAGAAATTGAAGAATTTTATGAGGAAATTCGTCATCTAAATAATAAAGGTAAGAAGCACTTAAAGATAATTATGGGAGATTTCAATGCAAAAATAGGGCAACGGCAACAGAATGAAACTTCAGTGGGTAAATTCGGTCACGGCAACAGAAACCAGCGTGGAAATACTCTCGTAGAGTTTGCAGAGGCAAAAGGATTTATCATCTTGAACTCCTTTTTCAAGAAAAAGCCACACAGGAAATGGACATGGAGACATCCAAATGGGACGACAAGTGGAATTGATTTTATTATGTGTAACAAAAAATTCGCCATAGAAGACTGCAGTGTGCTAAACAAGTTCAACACAGGTAGTGACCATAAATTGGTGAGATGTAAGATGCACCTCAACACTAAACTCGAACGTAACAAGCTCATAAGACAAACAAAATGTATTGACATAACCAACCTTAAAAAACTCCATAATACCTTCAAGTTAGAACTGAAGAACAGATTCTCTGCTTTAGAAGTCTAACATCGGAAGAAGTGGATATTTCTGAAGTTAACAGAAAAGTAACCAAAGCTCTTAAGGAAACAGCAACAAAATTAGCTGGGTCTAATAACAAGTTGCATGTGAACAAATTATCAGGAAAAACGAAAATGTTGATGCAAAAAAGAAGAGAGATGAGGACAACTAAAGAAGATGTAACTTCCAAAGTGGAATATATAGAGCTATGCAAGACAGTACGAAAAAGTATCACTGAAAACGTAAGGAAATTCAACTGTGAACTAATAAGGAAAGCAATTGAAAACAACCAAAGCCTAAAGATAGCAAAGGGACATCTCAGTAAGGGAAGAAAACAGATTATGGCACTGAGAAAAGAAGATGGTTCTGTAACAAGAAATATTTGCGAAATTTTGACAAGAGTGAAAGATTTCTACTCCAAATTATATGAAAGGGATGATACATGTACTCCAGACATCATGAAAGGTACCAGTACCAGAGTTCTTCCAGTCTTCCCAGCAGAAGTTGCACATGCAATCAAGAACATGAAGCGGGGGAAAGCTCCAAGAGAAGATGGAATTACTGTAGACATCATACAAGAAGCAAGTGGAGAAATCGAAACAGTACTCGCCCAAATTTTCACTCGATGCCTTAATGAAGGGAAGATTCCTGGGGATTGGAACAACGCTACAATGATCTTGCCACATAAAAAAGGTGACATTGAGGATCTAAGGAACTACAGACCTATCAGCCTCCTACCAGTGGTTTATAAAATCTTCACTAAAGTTCTTTCACACAGCTTGAAGGTGACACTGGACATTACTCAACCGAGAGAACAAGCTGGATTCAGGAGTAGCTACAGCACAATAGATCATATCCACGTACTGAGAGAACTAATTGAAAGAGCGAGGGAATATGAACTTCCATTGAGCATGGCTTTTATCGATTATGAAAAAGCCTTTGATTCGGTGAAACCATCAGCAGTTACAATGACTCTGAAATCCCGCGGTATTGAAGATGCGTACATTAATATTATTATTAACATCTATGATAATGCAAGCATAAAGATTCGGCTGTTTGAAAATACAATACACATAAAAATTGGAAAAGGAGTGAGACAAGGTGACACCATATCTCCGAAGCTCTTTAATGCCACATTGGGAAATGTGTTTCAATCACTGAACTGGGAAAACAAAGGGATAAAGATTAATGGAGATTATCTAACCCACCTTCGTTTTGCTGATGACATAGTAATTTTTGCAACTACTCCATCAGAGCTGCAGAGTATGATCCAGGAGCTTGCTGACAGGAGTAAGGAAGTGGGATTAAAAATGAACTTTCAGAAGACAAAAGTGATGTTCAATGCTTTTACAAGAAATGAAGATTTATCGATTGATGGAGAAAAGCTGGAGATAACAGACACGTGCGTTTATCTTGGACAGCAGATATCAAGTGAGGGTCACATTGGTGAAGAAATTAATCGGCGTACAAAACTTGCTTGGAGAGCTTTTGGAAGAAACAGCATAATTTTCAAGAGCAATATGCCATTATGACTTAAAAGAAAAGTGTTTGATCAATGCATCCTTCCAGTGCTTACGTATGGTGCAATGACGTGGACCTTAACTAAAAGAGACATGCAAGCGCTGCAGAGAACTCAAAGAAGCATGGAGAGGTGCATGCTTGGTGTAACCAGGAGAGATAAGAAGAGGAACTCGTGGATCCGATAAATGACAAGAGTGGAAGACATCGTGATCAGAGTTAAATCCCTGAAATGGCAATGTGCTGGACATACTGCCAGAAGAAGAGACCATCGATGGACAGCCGAAATTTTGGATTGGATTCCAAGGGACAGGAAAAGATCCAGAAGAAGACCACATGGGAGATGGGTGGATGAAATTCGAAAGTATGCAGGAGTGACGTGGATGAGACTGGCACAAGACAGACCGTTGTGGAGGAAACTTGGGGAGACCTTCGTCCAGCAGTGGATTGATAATTGTTGACAATGATGATGATGATGACATATAAATGTAGCATATATATTCATCACAATAAGTACTTGATACTTAATAACTGAAATCTTTTTTTAATAATAAAATTTGGTTACTTGCTAAATTTTAGTGCCATTTTTAGTGCCACTATTTTGCGTAATCCAGAAGTAATGGCTGACTATGATTGTGACAATGGAGCATATTACAAATGGGAATCATTATTTACAATTGCACAAATGTATTTTTTTTAATGTATTTAGATTGTATTTATTTTGCATTAGGAGATGTATCCGCTGAAGAAAACATTTTTGAAATCGGAGTTTTAGAAGAAGAGTTATCGGGAAAAATGCAATTTACATTTACGCCCCCTAGCGTGAAATCTATGCGTAATTTAAAAAAGTAACTATATCCAAAATACTTTTCGACATAAATGAAATCGAAAGATAAAAAAAAATTCAATCGGATGTTTAGAAGCAAATATGTGGAATAAAACGTATTTTTTATTTTTTCATCATCTGCATTTACGCCGTCTACCGGCGAAATTGTACATCGTAAAAAAAAACGAAATAAAGGATCATCATTTGCAAATTTCAAGCTTCCCAATGCAAAAAGAATTTTTCAAATCGGACTAATAGTTGCAGAGATATCGTGCGTACAGACGGACGGACGGACGAACGGACAAACCGATAACAGAAGCACGATCTTTTTTTACAAAAGACGTGCTAAAAACTAAACGTGTGAGGAAAAAGGATTCGTAGAAAAGAAAAACGTGGTCATATTCTGAAACAACCAAGAGGCAGCGAAAGTAAATATTCTATTAAGAAAGTAAAATAAATGATATTGAGATTTTCTGAGACAATTTATTATAAGCCATTATCTTACAAACAGCTACGGAAACTCTTTTCGGGCCAAAAAAAAAAAAATGTGATTTCTTTTCGGTAAAGTGTAGGGTGTCAGGCCTGATCGCAAATGAAGTAATTCGAAGTCCGCTTTCAAGATTGCTGTCTGTAACACGAGATCTCCGAATGCATTTGACAGTTTTCTTATTACACCACACTCACTAAGACATGATGTACAATCGATCAGAGCATGGTCATATGATAATGAACCTTAAAACATTCTTATATTGGTCAATCAGCTCACTTGGTCTGTCTCTCCCTAAGTTAGAATGACATTTATTATAAATCATTCTATTCCGAGTTCGCGCAGCAATGTTAAAAGTATTTACCAAAAGGAGATTAAAAATGACAGAAACGTTAGCCATTATTTTTGAAATAGTTAAAATGATAAATCGAATCTCCGCATAGGGATCACTCTGGAGAATATGTCAGTGTCAAAATGTGGGGTTGTCTTTGAGCTCTGTAGGATTTTCACAAGGGCGCTCTTATTTCACAGGCTCTGATTTAATTAACCATGACAATGATAAACCGAACTTCCCCTTGAAAGAACACTCGTGTTCAAGACATTCGATAAGTAATTACTCCAGGAAAAGAAAGAAAAAAAAACTGAATAAAGTGAAAATACACGTTGATTCATAGCTTTAGAAATTCTGCCTCGGCTTTACTTTGAGTTTTCTAAAATCTAAGGTTTTTTCCTCTGCAAAAAAAAAAATAAAATAAAAATAAAAAAAAAAAGAAATAAAAGAAAGAAAGAAATGGAAAGGCATTTCTCAACATTTCAGTCAAAACAATAAACTTCGTATTTTATATTAATCCGATGTTAAAAATTTCTTGAGTTTCCCGGAGTGATGTAGCAGGACTAAGAGAAGCTGCGTACCTTGAAAAGAAAAACGCGAGAAGCTAGATTTTAGTAGCTTCGCTTAGATATGCTTCAGGTTAATGCTACTTTAGGTACTAGAGATATGTGTACTTCAGGCTAATGGTATGTCGTATATTAACCTGGAGTATACACAGTTCGCAATTAAGTAATGAGAATGAATTGTTAAAAAAATGGAAAAGTAGGAAATCTTACAGGAATATACACAGATATGACATAAGTAAATAGACACCTGTCGTAATGTCCTTTTTGCTATGTAGTGGAGTCTCTATGGCACTACAAGCTCTAATTCCCTTTAATATATTTTGCATGACAACATCAGTGAGTGAGACCAAACGAACATGTCTCGACCCAAAGGAGCCAAGGAACTAAGCGACTTTCATTTCAATGATAAAATCAATCATAAAAGTTTAAAGTAGCAGTCTTAAAAGCACGATAATTGAAACACCACACTAGCTTCCGATGAAGTGACGAACTTATTTAATCTACAAGTTAAGAGGTTAAAAATAAAGCCATAAGAACTTTCGGTATTTCTAAAGACCGTCATCAAATGGAAGTACTGAACCTGATGCTTTGACTTTCATTTCTTTTACCAACAGGACAAAGCCACACGTCCACACAGATAGGTCTGTGTAGGAATAGTTTGATGCGATTGGTGTGCCGGAACTTGACTGGATTGCCTGCAGCACCGAACTTATCCTCATGGAACACCTTTGGGACAAAATGGAACACCGAATCCGAGCTAGGCCTAATCGTCCGACATTGGTGACCCACATATGAAAAGTCTTCGTGCTGCAGAGTATTAGTTGCTATCAACGCCATCTAAGCATGATTCTACTTGAGATTAAAATCTATGGCCCAATAAAAATGTGTTATAGATTTTAATCTCAACTAGAATCGTGCTTAGACAGCGTTTGCTAATGGGTGACCCACCTGAGTAATGCGCTTGTGGCAGCATATGAGGCAATCCCTGCTGCAACGTACCAAAATCTAGAGGAAAGCCTTCCATCAGAGGGGAGGTTGTGATAGTTGCAAAGGAGTGAACCAACTCTGGGTTGACGATAGTTGTAAAGAGGTGGACCAACTTCCGGTGGACGATAGTTGAAAAGGGGTGGACCAACTCTGGGTGGACGATAGTTGCAAAGAGGTGGACCAACTTCTGGTGGACGATAGTTGCAAAGAGGTGGACCAACTTCTGGTGGACGATAGTTGAAAAGGGGTGGACCAACTCCGGGTGAACAATAGTTGCAAAGGGGTGGACCAACTCCGGGTGGACGATAGTTGCAAAGGGGTGGACCAACTCCTGGTGGACGATAGTTGCAAAGGGGTGGACCAAAACCGGGTGGACGATAGTTGCAAGAAAAGACAACTCCTGGTGGACGATAGTTGCAAAGGGGTAGACCAACTCCGGGTGGACGATAATTGCAAAGGAGTAGATCAATTCCGGGTGGACGATAGTTGAAAAGGGGTGGACCAACTCCGGGTGGACGATAGTTGCAAAGGGGTGGACCAACTCCAAGTGGACGATAGTTGCAAAGGGGTGGACCAACTCCGTGTGGACGGTAGTTTCAAAGGGTGTGGACCGCTTTATTCCTTTCGCATTACAGTAAGTTTGTATCAGGTTGTAAAGAAATTATCTGGAAAATAGAGAAGCATGTATTTCAGGCTTAAAAAATCGAAAAAAAAAAGCACTTAAATTAATCGTCTACTTAGATCCCATTGGAACTGATGCCTTTGTTCCACCGATCTACGAGTTGAAATATCCCATTACGAAAGAAGTATAGCGAGCGGGGGTTGAAATCATTCATGCAACATGTCATATCATCGTCATTAGCAAAGCTTTCCTCAGCGAGAAAATTCGACAAAACCGGAAATGATAAAAGTCGGAAGGGGCAAGGTCCGGGAAATAAGGAAGGGGTGCGGTAATATTTCCCATTCCAGCTCGTGAAATTTCTGCTGGGTCCGTAAAGCAACATGAGGACGACAGTTATCCTGGTGAAAACAACTCCACGGCGATTAATCAACGCTGAATAGTTTTCTTGCAATGCAGCATGGGGACTGCCCAACTGTTGGATGTAAGCATCCGCTGTGATGGTAATGTTCCGCGGTGATAGTTAATGGTCAATCACAGCGCAACAATTCCACTCGCAACTCAGCATCACCTTCCGTCCATGAAGGGGTGGCTTAGCGACCTTCTGTGAGGGTTGTCCCTGCTTGGCCCATGCTCATTTTTCCGTAATATTCGCGTATGTGACCCATTCTGGTCACCCGTGACCAACCATGCAAAATGCCCTCCCTTCCGTTTTTCTCTTTCACTCAGAGCAACAGCAATGGAGTAGCGTCACATCCTATTCTGATCGGACGAAGCATGGGATACTCATTTGCACTGTTTATACGAATTTCTCAACTTCCGAAATCGGATGTTGTTGGTCGTACGGGAAGTCTTCAGTTCCTGTGCCAGTTCCCGGAGTGTTGCAACAGGCTAGTTCGACAGCACGTGTTGCAGAGTATCATCTTCAACCTTACTGGGTCTGCCACTTCTGGCCGAATCAGACAAATCCCATACAATAGTGTCAAATTTCGTGTACCATTCAAGCAAGTACTCTGTCCGATAAATATCGTCACCAAACGCGTTTCGCAATTTTACAGGTGCTTCCGTAACTTTTACGCCTTTCATATATTCACGGAGCAATATCGCACGCAAGGTGCAACTAATCTTCGCCACAACAGCGTACAATATCTGCATTACACACGCCACATACGAATTTTTCCGGAAAATTTCTTTACAACTTGATATACACTGAAGTGCCAGAAAAACTGGTACAGACGAGCTTATGCAAAATACATAGCAACGTCACTTATGCGCGTACTCGGCTGCGTCCGCCAGTGCGTATATAAAACGATAGACATCCTTGCCAGCTGTCAGAGCTGTTTTCGACATGAGAATGACAAGTAATAACGATTTAAGCGATTTTCAACGCGGTGTCATAGTTGGCGCTCGTGAGATGGGCCATAGTATTTCGGAGGTAGAAACGAAGTTTGGATTTTCACGGACGACAAATGCAAGGGTGTGCCGTGACTACACGAATTCCGGCAAAACCTTCAACCTACGATACCAGCGTGGCTGTAAAAAGACATTGGGTGAATGTGACCATCGTCGGCTGTCAAGAATCATTTCACACGTCGCGTTTCCAACCGTATCGGTCAGATGGAAGGATTCGTGTGTGGCGCAAAACCCATGAAGCCATGGATCCCGCCTGTTAACAGGAAACTGTACCGGCTGGTGGAGGGTCCGTAATGGTATGGGGGGTGTTTAAGTTGACTTCACCGGGACCTCTGGTACGTCTACAAACGTCTGTGGCCGGCCAACGCTATGTGCGTATCCTTTCTGACGAGGTACACCCGTTCATGTCCTGCATTCATGCTGATGGGTTGGGCCTGTTCCAAAAGGACAATGCACCTCCACACCAGTGTCGAGACGTCACATTATGTGTAGAGGAGCATTCATCTGAGTTTGGGGTGTCGCCGTTCCCACCCAAGTTCCCAAATATTAACGTGATAGAACACATTTGGGATGCCATGCAACGCGCTATCGAACACAGGAATCCGAGACCTCAGAATACACCCGAATAGTGGAACGCTCTGCCGGAAGAATGGTGTGCATTGCCTACAGCATACTTCCAAAAGCTAGTGGAGTCCATGCCCCGTCGTATTTCTGCAGTCCTGCGCTCCTGTGGGGGACCTACTAAGTATTAGACTGGTGTACCAGTTTTTCTGGCACTTCAGTGTACATACAAGCGTCCGGATACCTTTGATCAGATAGTGTATACGGTATACACAAGGTGAGTTGTAGGCTTCGGTGAATGCACGGTAAAAGTAAACAACAGGTAATATTTAAGGACATTTACCTTACTGGCTTTTATAATAAACTCCCCGGATACTATACACTTTTGACATTGCTCGTATAGCTGCTCAAAGCAATGGGAAAAGTCCTGTGTCATGGCGTGCTGCTGGGTCGTCAGGTTCGCTTGAATGTCCAAAATGCCCGCAAATCTCTTTCCTCCTTTCAGCGCTAATATCAGTCAAAGAAACAAACTGTATTTAATCGGTGCTAAATCAGGTGAATGCGGCCTGAGGATACAATTTAAAGTAGAATTTTATATTGCTTCTTTATTTCATTTCGTCGTTAACAAAGTGCACCTACATGAGCTGCCGCGACACGCTCTCTGTGCCATACCCTTTCTCACAGCTTTTCGACGGTTACGTACCTATTCGCTCATGGACTTTACTGCTCTGTACAAACTATCGTACCTTTTTTTCGCGACCTTAACTTTTACGTCTTACGCCACTTTATTGACCCATCTTATGTCTGAATATACATGTAATTGCGAGCACACACACTGTGAAAACATAGATATGTCGGTGACATAGATCGAGACGCGCCTACTTGCTCCGGAACCTGTTGTTCTATTGAACTAAACTACACCGACGGAATGTATCGCTGCAGATTTGTCGTTTTGATACTTGCTTAACCTCTGTAGTACGTCACATCATCCCCTCTCTTATTTTTAGCACGTCTTTTGTAAAAAAAGATCGTGCTTCTGTTATCGATTTGTCCGTCCGTCCGTTCGCCTGTACCCACGATATCTCAGCAACTATTAACCCTATTGGAAAAATTTTTCCTGCATTGGGATGCTTGAAATATGCAAATGATGATCCTTTATTTCGTTTTTTTTTAACGATGTACAGTTTCGCCGGTACAGGGTTTAAATGCAGATGATGTCGAATTCAAAAATATGTTTTATTCCACATATTTGCTTCTAAACATCCGATTGAAAAATAATTTATATCTTTCGATTCCATTTATGTCGAAGAGTATTTTAGATACAGTAACTTTTTCAAATTACGCATAGATTTTTCGCTAGAGGGCGTAAAAAAAACTTACATTTTCCCCGATAACTCTTCTTCTAAAACTCCGATTTGAAAACAATTTTCTTCAAAAAAATCGTAGCTTCTATAATACCGATTAAAAAATTATTTCGTGGACTGATGCCACTTACATCGATAAACCTCTTCGGAATATGTTCTTCTTAAAATATTCCACAGTTCTCCGCCAGGGGCGTAGCTGTACATCTTATTTTTGTCAATATCTCGACTTCTAGGAGTCCGATTTTAAAAATTCCTTCTTTGTTGGATAGCGTTTTCCGTGTGACATGTTTTTCATATAATTTCAAAATTTTCAAGTAATTCATAGACTTTCTGCTAGGGGGCGCAGCGGTAAATTGCGTTTCCCCCTATATCTTTGCTCCTAAATCTCCGATTTGAAAAATTCTTTCTGCACCGCATACAGCTTCTGATTGGAAATCGTTTGCACATAATTTCTAATTTTTGTGAAAAAATAGTTTGGACACCGGGGGACGTAAATCTTAATTTCCGCTTCTGTTGTATTTGCAGCAAAATATGAGCTTCTAAAATCTGGATTGAAAAAAGTCGTTTGTTGACCGATACTACTCATGTCGACAAACCTTTTAGGAAAATTTTCTTCTTGAAAAAATGCATGGTTTCTACGCCAGGGGGCGCAGATGTGTATCTTATTTTTGTCAATATCTCTACTTCTAGGAGTCCGATTTGAAAATTTCCTTCTTTGTTGGATAGTGTTTCCGATGCGAAATGTTTTTCCTATAAATTCAAAATTTTCTAGTAAATCATACACTTTCCGCTAGGGGGCACAAAGGTAAATTGCGTTTTCTGCGTTATTTCTGCTCCTAAAGCTCTGATTTGAAAAATTATTCCTGTATCGCATACAAGACCTGATGGAAAATATTTTTCACATAATTTCTAATGTTTGGTAAAGAATAGTTTAGCCACCAGGGGTCATAAGTGTTAATTTCTGCTTCTGAAGTGTTTGTTGCAAAATCTGGGCTCCTGAAAACTCGACTAATTTTTTTTTTCTTCGACCGATACCACTTATACGGATACCTCTTTTGAGAATACTTTCTTACTAAAATAATGCATGGTTTTCCCACCAGCGGACGAAAGACACATCTTATTTTTGTCGATATCTCTGTTTCTAAGAGTTCGTAAGCACACGATTCCGTTTACAGCAATGTCTGAGGGATTAAAAACCCGATTGAAAATCTTCTTTCTTTCGTCAGATCTATTGTTTTCCATACCGGTTTTATTGACTTTGAATAGCTTTGATAAATTTAATTTGCGTCAGAACGGATTCAAAAGACGTGCTTATTACACCCGAAAATTCAGTGTCAGCTTTCTTGTTTTTTCTTGAAGTGAAGAAGATTTTTTTAATTCCATACGATGTGTGGAACAATCATCACACATTTTTCGAATAACCTAACGGCCAGTAGATCCATTATTTACAATCGCGTGCCAATGTGAAAACACAATACATATTTGAAGTTGTGATTCCGTTTTTTGGTGTAAATTATGACACGAGTGGTAAGTCAAATAACATCCAAAAGCATGAAAATTTCATCGCACTGAAGCAGGAATCGAACTCGAGTCTCCCGGTTTGTTTTCAATTATGCTAACCACTACACCACGCAAAACGATCCGTCTCATGTTTCCGAGTAATTTGAATTTATTTTTCACAGTACCAATAAAGGGAATCACAACTTCAAATTTGTATTGTATACGGGTGTAATCCCGTATTTCATGGTTTATCTGCTTCTCTGGGAAATCACGGGAGACAAAGAATTCTATTCATCCAGTTTCGCTAAATATGAATGCCGTTGCTTCGACTGGCGATTCCCGTGATGTGTTATATTCAAATTACTCGGAAACTTGAGACTTGGTCGTTTTGGGTGGTGTAGTGGCTCAAGGTAAGTAGATAGTATAGGTTGGTCCGTAAGCCAGTCGAGCGGTATTGGTACCGCACTGCTGTGACGTCAAAGGTGAAAAGCAGCTAAGGACCAAAGTATACGGTTTAGCGTTTTACAAACTTTTGAGAGAAGACTTTGGGAGTAACACTTCAAGACTTTATGGAAAATGCTTAAATAGAATACTTCAGAATATTTTACACTGCATTAATGTTGAGTATCTTCAAATACAAGGCAACAAAATGTATTTCGATTTCCAAAAGAAGTATAAATATATTTTTTAAAATGTCAAAAAAAATAAAATTTGCGCTTAGAAACTTTTTAAAGAAAAACTAAAATCGCAATAAAATTCATTATCTGAATAGCTAGTACTTTAAAAAGAAATACTGCCGTTTACTATAAACCATACAAATACCTTCGCCATTTTTTTAAACTAAAGATTAAGAGCTGATAAGTTTTGTGTTTGATTTTCAGGTGTGTACTTGAAATTTATAGTTATTTTCAAACCTTCAGCTAGGCGCTGGGTGTTGAATATAAAAAAATTAATTCACTCCGTGAACACTTTATTCTAGTTACAATAAATAAAATATCAAATGTGGTGTGTTATCGTATACAGATAGCTGCAAAGAGCAAGAAACAAGATCACTACATTCCGGATAAAAAGGAAATTCCGATGTTCATGTTAAGATGCTGTATGATATGATTTGTAACATTTAACAACTGTGCGTATATTTCTTCATTTTCAGAAAAAAAATTGCTACATTTTAGGTAACAGAAATGCAAAGAATATACCTTTTGGAGTTTGAAGTACCTATCATGACGAGATTATTTTACTTTTGAGAACTTTTGCCGACTTTTACTTTGAAGAACTTTTTGCCCACTGTTTATTTTTTATTTTCATATTAATACTGAAGTTTCGATCGTAACTCAGTCATACAATTATTAAGGAATTTAATCCTAATAAAAACGCTCAATTTTGGATGAAGATGTACGATTTTTTCATCCACCTCTGGAAAAAACCTTTTTGAGTTCCAAAGATAAACACTTAGCTATACGATGTTTCTCAAGTTGTTCTCCGTGGATTTTCAGGAAAACACTTTCAAATTTTCGAAGAATTTCCATACAAGAACTTGTAAGATACGTATGACCACCTCTGCTGATATGCTTTTTGAAAACATTCTGCTCAAAGTTTCTTTTGCTTTTTTCACCGTTTTCCTCAGCAATAATAGAAAATCTTTTTTTTTCTTTTCAGCAATGCATTTTCAGATAATACATTTCTAGCTTTCAAATAATTGATTTTAGCTTTGGTTTGCCAATACAGAAGTCTCGGTCGTAACTCAGAATTTCTTTTATTGAGCTTTCCTACATATTTTTAATGGTGTAATGCAATTTTCTTTCCTTATTCTTCTATTTAGACTTTTAAGCTAAATGAAAAGAATCACTTTCAGCTAGTCGTCAACAGACTGAACTTGCAAATCTGAACTTAATCTGGCATTCTTCATAAAATTCTGCATTACTTCTGATAAAAACTGATAAAATTAATTTTTTCAGCACGTTTAGAGCTTTCTTGCTTTGTGCTTGAAGCACAACAACCGAATATATTAACGTGTGGAATCACACCTGTTTTCAGGCGAAGCGAGAATTGCAGCATATTATTTCACTTTTTAAATCTCTTTCAAAATCCTCATCAAAATGTGTACAGCATATTTTGCCGTTTTCAGCGTTAAATGCAACTTTTCTTCGACATGAATACATCCGGGCTTTTCTCAAGCTGCCCTTTGGTATCCAATGAAAATTTAAGTTGCAATCTTTCGATCTTTTGCTGTTGCCACAACACACAGCAGGGTATCCAGGCATATCTATTAATGCACAACTCACAAAAAGCTGCTTTGACCAAATATATTAATAAAAAATATTTATAAACTGGCTATTAACTCACTGCAAAAATGTGTATCCTTTGCAAAATACTAGACAAAAGTCGCTGAAACTTGCCATAAATTCTAGAAAGCACGCGCACCTTAGGCAGGGTGCCAGTCTTAATTTTGACCCATTGCTAACTCCGTTTGCAACTTTGACGTCACAAAGCTCACCCCGCCTGAGGATTTAGAACTACTAGCTTCGAAAACCTGCTCTCGGACCTATAGTCTACTTTCCTTGGTAGTGGCCTAGCGTACTCGGCGCAAACCGAGAGACGCAGTTTCGATTCCCGCTCCGGGACGAAGAATTTCGGATATCATTTGACTTACTGCTCTTGTCAAAATTTACAGCAATAAACGTAATCACAACTTCAAATTTGTATTGTATACTGGTGTAATTCCGTATTTCATGGTGAAAACACAAATTTGTCGGTGACAGAGATCGAACAGCGCCCCTTTGCACAGGAGGCAGTTGTTCTAACCGACTAAACTACACCGACAGATTACATCGCTGCAGATTTGTCGTCTTGACACGAGCTTCACCTCTGGAGTACGTCACAACACACACTTGTACATACCCTGCATATACATGTAGTTTCCTTCCCAGTCTTTTTATAAAACAATACTTTTGCAACTTTAAAAATCCATTGAAACAAATATATGTCTCGAATTTAAACATTTCTTATATTTTATGGAATTAAACTTTAACGGGGATTTTCAGAAGGAATCAACAGTGTATGTAGTATTTCGCGCCATTAGTATATGTTTTTTCATCAAATGCCAATACATACACTTGAGAATGAGTGTTTGGTACTTTAAGATGTGATCATTCCTGCTTGATAAGAGAAAACACGTAGTCTGAAGATTCAAATTGATAACAAGGAACAGTACACCAATTAAGTAGTAAATAGTAACACTGTCTTACTAGTGGTCCGATTGATGCGCGAAAGCTTGGAAACGCTAATGTGTCTACTTTCTACGCCAATAAATCGGACCACTAGTACAGTGTTACTATTTACTACTGAAGATTCAATTTTAAAAATTTTTCCTTTTTCTGAACGTATTGGAAAAAACCTTTTAATTACTTCTGTAACAGAAAAAGATGTCTGATATTTTATGAGAGAATTTCATTATTTGCTTTGAAATAGCAAGCACATACAAACCAAACTCATTTCGTTAAATGCACTTGTATATCAGGAAAAATATTTCTCAGATTCGAATTTTAAGCAGCAACCCAAAACAGTACCTTAAATATATGAACATTGTCAGTTTGCACTCGATGGATGAGTTCATCAGCAGCAAAATGTTTGAATATTTTATGGAAATATCTTTCATTTGCTTTTTACAAGGTACATAGAGTGAAAATTTGTTTTCTTAAAAGTGCTTTATTGATCCAAAAATTCGGGCTCTGAATTTCCGTCTTTCAACAACCAAAAGTGCGAGGAACAACAAACAGCCCCGCTGCTCCCATTATTTTACGATAGGGCAAAATAAGAAAATAAAAAAATATATATCCGTCTTCGCGGCAAACAAAACTTACCCTCACAGTAGGGAAACGGAATGGTAGGAGCACAGCAAATTTAGAAAACAAAACATACAGAAAAAACTTAAAATTACGTACGTACCAGGTGATACGCAAGCAGCACATCATGATCATCTGATACGAAGTACACTGTAGATCAATGGCGCAAAGTAAGTTTTCTATGTTTAGAGCGTATTTTGTGGAATATATCAATTGTAATTATGACACTTTCAGGAGATTTCCAGCAATACCATTAACTAGCTCACGTAAACTACTAGATATGTTTTTCTCTGGCGTGTATACTTTGTTATTCAGTTGGTCTGATGTTAGAGCGTCTCAAACAAATTTCTGTACGATGAAAGCACGATAGCGTGAACCGGAAATAGTTTCTTTGCCCCCTTTCTTTCAAGAGCACAAGTGAAAGCATGGATGGTCCACTGATCTCGCCCGCTATCTCATTTTTCCACGTAGCAGAATGTAGAAAAAATAAAGGCCACGTTGCTTCTTTCACAGCACATATTGTGGGAAGAATATTTCACTTTGTTTTTTCACAATACATTAATAGTGTAAACCAACGTGGTTTTTGTTTTTGAAACCAGCGAACCATGACTTGGTTTAACATTACATTCTCTCTTTTTTTTTCCTTTTTACCATATATTGCTTAACCAAAGTTTACATGGGGCAGTGAAGAAATTTGCTCCAGTCACAAAGAAATACCTTTAAATTACGTTTTGCGACATTTTCCAAGAAAAGAATGACTGCTTTCTGAAAGACACCCGAGTATTTTAAAAAAACTTTTGAATTTCTTAAGAGAAGCAAAGGAAAAAGATTAGGAAATAGTTCAGAGCTGCCGTCGGAGATTAATTTGTTGACAGAGTGTTTTTTCCTTTAGTTAGAAGTTTAACGACCACCATGAGCAACTCAATGTGCTATAAGCAGTCGATCATCCCTAACGTAGGGCCACTGGTTCCAGGAAAAGAAAAGAGCCAGTGCCATAAGACAAACAGAACATCCATGCCTCACCGGGATTCGAACCCGGACCCATCTCGGACGAATAGTCACAAGACAACGCTTAGACTACTGCGCCACAGAGATTTCTGTGAACGAAATGAAACTTCATAACATTGAAGAACTTACTCACCCAGTGTTTACAGAAATTGTCTGTACGATGTTAGTCAGTGAGTTAGAAGAAGAAGTTACGAACACAGTGGACCCTGGATTAACGAGCGGTTAAGTTAAGGAGTTCCCTCTGGTAAAGGGTTTGAGTTTTATTAACGAGACAAAGTGTATTAACGACATCCATACGAGTGCTCGGTTCTTTGCGCGTATTAGCTGTCTGAGTTGTCCGCCAATACGTAATTTTTTCCCATTTTATTTCACCTTTTTTTTGTTTTGGAGTCTTACGAGTGCTTGGTTCTTCGCGCGTATCAGATGTCTGAGTTGCCCGTCAATACGTAATTGGTTTCCGTTTACTTTCACCTTTTTTAGGGTGTTTTACGACCACAGTGAACAAGTCGATGGGCTATAAGTAGTCTTCATCCCTAATATAGGGCCACTGTCGTAAGACAAATACAACATCCATGCCTCACCGGGATCCGAATCCATCTCGGACGAATGGTCAGTACCTAGTGCTTAGACCACTGCTGCGACATTCATACTTTGATGCATGCCAATAGTCCAAAACTATATGTCTAGGCCATTTGTTGCCAATATCTAGACCATATGATGTGCATATTCTTCGTGCTTTTTCCTTTGATGGGTGTTTAACGACTACTGAGAACAACTTGAAGAGCTATAAGCAGTCGCCCGTTCCTAATTTAGGACCAAGGGCTACAGGTTAGGGAGAGAATCACTGTCGTAAGAAAAACATAACATCCATGCCTCGTCAGGATTCGAACCCTGTCCTATCTCGGACGAATGGTCAGAAGTCACCTTCTTTCGAATGTTTTTTCTGGAAGACTTGAGTAGACTTTGCGAAAGTTTTTCGTCCTCCATAAAGACTTGGCCGAGATTAATTGTTGAAACTGTCTGTGGTTTGTGTTTCTGGTATGGCGTCTTCTTCACAGCAGTGTGCAATATAATGTGCATTTTAGGTTTGAAACAAAATTCAGTGCTAATTCTCTACTTCCTGAAATCACATCGCTTATTTATAACGCGAATTTTGTCGTATACATCTCTACTAAACACTCGGAAGCTACTAACCCCAAATTCTACAGTGGGTCAAAACGTAACTTGTTTAAAGTAGGCTTCTGATCATTCGTCCGTAAGGGGTCCGGGTTCGAATCCCGGTCAGGCATGGAAGTTGTGTTTGTCTTACGGCACTGGCTCTCTCCCTTCTCTGGAACCAGTGACCCTAAATTAGGGACGGGCGACTGCTTCTAGCCCATTGAGTTGCTCACGTTGGTCGTTAAACCACCAATCAAAAAAAAAGAAAAAAAGTAGAAGAGTTTGAAAACATGTAGTGGGAAAATTGCATGTTATTTTCAATCCCACTTCTTTAATATCCCTTTTTGGTAAACTTCCAATTTGGACGTGTTCGTTGAAATAATCTTATCGGTCGATCTGTTTTGTTTATGTTCCACTGTCAACTTGACCTTTGCTTTGATTCTGAACTTATACATGACTTAAGAAACAAAGGGTTTTTTTTTTTTTTTGATTGGAGGTTTAAATGATTTATTGGACCTGGTGGTACAAACATGACAAACCGTCAGACATAAACAGGATATTTCACAGCAACAAGTACAAATCATACATGGTTGACAGCATGTCAAATGATCAATTTACACAGAAACAGCCAGTTTTGATCATGTAACACATTGTGAACGGGTATACATCAAACATGATATTTACAGTATGCTAAATGATCAATGTACACAGATAACCAGTGTTGGACAAGTAACATATTGAGAGCCAGTGCCGAAAGACAAACATTAATGCCTCACAGGGATTCGAACCTGGACCCACCTCGGACAAGTGATCAAAAGCGATCGCTTAGACCACTGCGCCACAGAGTTCTGCCATTCGAAAATTATGTTGTGCAGACTTTTTTCTCGTTCTGGTTGTACGGCCCACTTTCTGATCCTACTATTCCCAGTTTGGTCAGCCCTCTGTAATGTGGGAATCTTAATACCGAAAATTGAAGTCAGGTTCATATTTGTTTTTTGGTTTTTTTTTCCGAAAGTTTAGTTGAAGTTTAACATTGATGTTCAGTGAGCTCGCATAGTTCAAGATTCCTTTATATTGAATTAAGGACAAATTAAACAAGCATCTGGTGAAATGAAATCATCGTTAAGAGAGCAAATATGAATTAGCTTAATCAATCTCCTGTGGGGGACATGCCTTCCAACGATGTGCAATTTATCACCACGAATTCATTTCTCCCAAGTTGGCAAAGTCACTACGGTTAAGTTCACATCATCTGGAAAAACAGGAAGGAAGGAATGAAACTACAACATTTCGAAAATTTGTTCAGTGGCACGTACGAATACGTACTACCAACTGATCAAATACTGCATTTTCATATTCACTAGAAGTTGGTTAAAGCATGAACTCCTCGGCTTTCGTATGAGATAGGATGCAGCAAATTTCAATAACTTCAATCGAGTCAGCGAATATGCGCTTTTGCTTTCTTAAATATGTTTATTACTATTACAGATGTTATTGTTTTCCATAACATGCGCATTAGTTTTCAAGTGCTCTTGAAATTGGTTTTTCAATGGCTCAGTAGAGCAGTGTTTCATACGTTTAAGATAAAAATGTTCCTTCAATTTCGGTGAAGTTTGAGAGCAACCTTCAAAAGGTGTTAGAGACTTACATACAAAGCGATGAAATGAGCCGAATTAACATATGCTTCGAGAATAGAATTTCATTCATTACACAGAAGTGAAACAATACACTGACTCTAAACTGCACAAAAGCCACCACCCGGTGGTACAGTGGTCTGAGCGATGGCTTCTGATCATTTGCCCAACGGAGGGAACTGGGTTCGAATCGCGGTAAGGCATGGATGTTGTGTTTGTCTTTCGGGGGTTTATTCGCTGAGTTCCTTGTTCACCTATGTACATTGCTCTCAATGAAACACAGAATGTCTATATTGTATATATCTGTCAATCAAGTCCAATATATGTTCAGTATGTATACTCTATCTACCAACAAGTGATTGGACATCTGGGATAGCAAAGGAAAACGAAGTTTATTCACCTTCAATAGTTGGTGGAGCCCCCACGAGCGACGATTACAACTGCAACCCTCCGGGGCATACTCTCAACCAGGCGTTGTACTATGGCTACCAGTATTTTCTTCCACTCGGCTTGGAGAAGACAGGTCAGTTCCTTCACCGATTTCGGACGGTGGGGGCACCCCTTAAGTCGACGCTCCAAATCGTCCCAGAGGTACTCGATAGGGTTAAGGCCCGGGCTCTGCGCAGGCCAATCCATTCGATTAAATCCACTGTCACCATACCAAGCCATGGTGGACCTCGCAACATGACAGGTGGCATTGTCATCCTGAAAGTAACATGCGTCCACCCCGTAAAACTGCAACAACGTAGGAAGCGCATGGTCATCCAAAATGGTGCAGTAGGTCTCGGCGTTGAGTCTACCAGGAATTGCGACCAAGGGTCCCGAGCCATACCAGGAGAAACACCCCCATAGCATAATTCCACCGCCGCCGAACTTCACAGTTGGCATAATAGATTCCGGCAGGAGGTGTTCTCCAGCTAGACGCCAAACCCAGACCCTGCCATCCGAACGGTAGAGGGCGAACCTTGATTCGTCGCTCCAGAGAACCTGTTTTCACTGTTCAACGGTCCACTGTCGACATTCTTTGCACCACGTTAGCCGAGCAGCGCTATTGGACTTGGTGATCAAAGGCTTGTGGATGGCAGCACGTCCATGACAACAGAGCAGATGGGCTTCCTTGCGGATGGTATTCATTGAAAGAACACTCCCGGATGCCTGTCGAAACGCCTCGCGGATGTGGCTCATCGATTTGGTGCAGTTCTTCCGAACTTCTCTGGCCAGCACCCGTCGGTCTCTAACTTCCAGTTTTGTGTGTCTGCCGGGTCGGGGCACATTCCGACAGTCACCTCTCATCTTCCACTTGCCAATCACGTAGGCCACTGTCGATTTTGGGTACTTCAACTTGCTGGATATGTCACGTATGTATTGGCCATTTCTGTGATACCCGACGATTACACATTCTCGAAATCAGAGAGCTCCGAACTGCGTGGCATCTTGCATGCGACTGGTTGCGTTGTTGTTTCCCACACGGTATTTAACGTCGGCGGCCGTGACGTGTATCAGGACCACAGATATCGTCGATTGCAGGGGTGTCCAATTACTTGTTGGTAGATAGTGTATATTCAGTATATATGTAAGTGTATCTATCAAACAAGTCCAGTATTAAAAAATAAAAAAAGCATTCTCCAAACGCAAAAAAAAACAAAAAAAAAACTGCACAAAATACCTAGGAGTTCCTACGATAAGCATTTTAGACATCGAAATGTGCTAGACACCAAAAATCTTCAAAACAGGAAAGGTTGTCTAACCTCAGGAATCCTCAGACGCCGAGTGGTAGAGACTAAAAGTAAGTATTTTTTTAAAACCCCTTTGTAACAATGTTACTTTAGTGACACAAGACACACGTGTCTTGTTGTTTCGGGTATCTGAATGAAGTTGAAATTCATCAGACATACATGTCACTCATGATGGTATTTACAGCCTCGCTCGATTTTCTTCATGCGTTTCAAATTCTTTAAATTCTGAAAACATTAGGGCTTTTCCGCAACCTCAAAAAAATAATGACTTGTTAAAAACGGCTTTTCTCAACAGCAAGCAGATATAGTTATACACTGAAGTGCCAAAAAAAGGGAAGCAAAACTGGGACACTTCTCTAATACAGCGTTGGTCCTCCTCGCGGTCGGATTGCAGCTGCACGGCGACGGGGCATGGACCATGAGCTGTATGTTTTACTGTGGAGACAGTGCACGCCGTGCTTCCTGAAGAGCGTCCCATAATTCCGTATTATTCACCGGTGGAGGATTCCTGTCATTGACGGCACGTTGAACAGCATCCCAGATGTGTTCCATGGCGTTTAAATCCGGCGAACCAGGAAGACCAAAGTCAGCATGCCAAACTCCGTGGAATGTTCCTCCAGCCATAATCTCAAGATGTCAAGATTATGGCTGGAGGAACATTCCACGGAGTTTATCTTATGTTACAGACAAACTCCGAGGAATGTTCCTCCAGCCATAATCTCAAGATGTCAAGATTATGGCTGGAGGAACATTCCACGGAGTTTATCTTATGTTAGAGGCAAACTCCGCGGAATGTTCCTCCAGCCATAATCTCAAGATGTCAAGATTATGGCTGGAGGAACATTCCGCGGAGTTTATCTTATGTTAGAGACAAACTCCGCGGAATGTTCCTCCAGAAATAATCTCAAGATGTCAAGATTGCAGGGTTGTGGATCCAACTGTCTGGTGGCTCGTTTAACTTCATCCTACAAATTCTCAATGGGGTTGAGATCTGGAGATTGTGGGGGCCACCTAAGCAAAGTAAACTCACCGGCATGTTCCTGAAACCAATCCTGTACAATACGAGCACTATGGCAAGACGCATCATCTTGTTAAAAATAGCCAACCATGCACATGACAGGATACACTTGATTGGTCCGATGTTTAGATATGATGTGCTAGTCAGACGTTGATCAACACGAATTAAGGGGCCCAAAGCATGCAAGGAAAAACATTGCCCAAACCATAACGTTGACCCCACCAGCTTGAACGGTTGTAGCAATGCATTTGGAGTCCACGCTTTCGTTCTGTGTCCGCCAAATTCTCACTTGGCCATTGGCATGGTGCAACTGAAAACGTGTTTCATCGGACCACATAATTTGTTTCCAATTATCGACTCTCCAATCCTTGTGCTCCTGTGCGAACTGGAGACGTTTCGTCTTGTTAACTGCAGACAGCAAAGGTGTTCGAACAGGCCTTCGGCTGCCATATCCCATCCGATGCTGTGTACGGCGAACAGTACGTACAGAGATCATTTGAGGGGATCCTTGATCAAGATCGTCCGTAATTTGCTGAACTATTGCCCTTCTGTTGTCTGTTACCAGTCTGGACACTATCCGTTCCTCCCGAGTAGTCACTAGTCGATGACGGCCACACGTTGCACGTAGAGACCCAGTTTTTTGGCTGACAGTCCAATCTTTAAACACTTTAACAACAGCTGCTCTTGAACATTTCACGAATGCGGCGGTTTCGGTGATACTCGCTCCATGGCTCAGAGCTCCTACAATCATCCCAGGTTGAAAGTTCGTCGAATCGCATTTTTTACCCATCTCGTCACCCAAAATTCACTTCTACTACTGTCGCAAGCACTAAGCTTTCCCTTTTTATACTATCCTCGCCCTCTGGCGGCAGCAGCGTGCAAGCATAGTTCATTTGCTTAAAACTGTCAGGTGGTCATAATAAAGTGGCCGCTCAGTGTTTCTATATTGTGCTCTGTAATTTTCACCTACGCCACCGTTCGGTCTCCAGGCGCGATCATTTCTGTAGGCTGGAGGTGGTCATAATGGAATGGCTCATCGGTGCAAGTTGCATCAATGCAATGCGTGGATTTGCAATGCATGAGACGTTAGTCGGAAAAGAAAAAAATATTCAACTACATGAGACGTTAGTCGGAAAAGAAAAAAATATTCAACTACATGAGACGTTAGTCGGAAAAGAAAAAATATTCAACTACATGAGACGTTAGTCGGAAAAGACAAAAATATTCAACTACATGAGACGTTAGTCGGAAAAGACAAAAATATTCAACTACATGAGACGTTAGTCGGAAAAGAAAAAAATATTCAACTACATGAGACGTTAGTCGGGAAAGAAAAAAATATTCAACTACATGAGACGTTAGTCGGAAAAGAAAAAATATTCAACTACATGAGACGTTAGTCGGAAAAGAAAAAAATATTCAACTACATGAGACGTTAGTCGGAAAAGAAAAAAATATTCAACTACATGAGACGTTAGTCGGAAAAGAAAAAAATATTCAACTACATGAGACGTTAGTCGGAAAAGAAAAAATATTCAACTACATGAGACGTTAGTCGGAAAAGAAAAAAATATTCAACTACATGAGACGTTAGTCGGAAAAGAAAAAAATATTCAACTACATGAGACGTTAGTCGGAAAAGAAAAAACTATTCAACTACATGAGACGTTAGTCGGAAAAAGAAAAAAATATTCAACTACATGAGACGTTAGTCGGAAAAGACAAAAATATTCAACTACATGAGACGTTAGTCGGAAAAGACAAAAATATTCAACTACATGAGACGTTAGTCGGAAAAGACAAAAATATTCAACTACATGAGACGTTAGTCGGAAAAGACAAAAATATTCAACTACATGAGACGTTAGTCGGAAAAGAAAAAAATATTCAACTACATGAGACGTTAGTCGGGAAAAGAAAAAAATATTCAACTACATGAGACGTTAGTCGGAAAAGAAAAAAATATTCAACTACATGAGACGTTAGTCGGAAAAGAAAAAAAAATATTCAACTACATGAGACGTTAGTCGGAAAAGAAAAAAATATTCAACTACATGAGACGTTAGTCGGAAAAGAAAAAAATATTCAACTACATGAGACGTTAGTCGGAAAAGAAAAAAATATTCAACTACATGAGACGTTAGTCGGAAAAGAAAAAAATATTCAACTACCTGAGACGTTAGTCGGAAAAGAAAAAAATATTCAACTACATGAGACGTTAGTCGGAAAAGAAAAAAATATTCAACTACATGAGACGTTAGTCGGAAAAGAAAAAAATATTCAACTACATTAGACGTTAGTCGGAAAAGACAAAAATATTCAACTACATGAGACGTTAGTCGGAAAAGACAAAAATATTCAACTACATGAGACGTTAGTCGGAAAAGACAAAAATATTCAACTACATGAGACGTTAGTCGGAAAAGACAAAAATATTCAACTACATGAGACGTTAGTCGGAAAAGACAAAAATATTCAACTACATGAGACGTTAGTCGGAAAAGACAAAAATATTCAACTACATGAGACGTTAGTCGGAAAAGAAAAAAATATTCAACTACATGAGACGTTAGTCGGAAAAGAAAAAAATATTCAACTACATGAGACGTTAGTCGGAAAGAAAAAAATATTCAACTACATGAGACGTTAGTCGGAAAAGAAAAAAATATTCAACTACATGAGACGTTAGTCGGAAAAGAAAAAATATTCAACTACATGAGACGTTAGTCGGAAAAGAAAAAAATATTCAACTACATGAGACGTTAGTCGGAAAAGAAAAAAATATTCAACTACATGAGACGTTAGTCGGAAAAGAAAAAAATATTCAACTACATGAGACGTTAGTCGGAAAAGAAAAAATATTCAACTACATGAGACGTTAGTCGGAAAAGAAAAAAATATTCAACTACCTGAGACGTTAGTCGGAAAAGAAAAAAATATTCAACTACATGAGACGTTAGTCGGAAAAGAAAAAAATATTCAACTACATGAGACGTTAGTCGGAAAAGAAAAAATATTCAACTACATTAGACGTTAGTCGGAAAAGACAAAAATATTCAACTACATGAGACGTTAGTCGGAAAAGACAAAAATATTCAACTACATGAGACGTTAGTCGGAAAAGACAAAAATATTCAACTACATGAGACGTTAGTCGGAAAAGACAAAAATATTCAACTACATGAGACGTTAGTCGGAAAAGAAAAAAATATTCAACTACATGAGACGTTAGTCGGAAAAGAAAAAATATTCAACTACATGAGACGTTAGTCGGAAAAGACAAAAATATTCAACTACATGAGACGTTAGTCGGAAAAGACAAAAATATTCAACTACATGAGACGTTAGTCGGAAAAGAAAAAAATATTCAACTACATGAGACGTTAGTCGGGAAAAGAAAAAAATATTCAACTACATGAGACGTTAGTCGGAAAAAGAAAAAATATTCAACTACATGAGACGTTAGTCGGAAAAGAAAAAAATATTCAACTACATGAGACGTTAGTCGGAAAAGAAAAAATATTCAACTACATGAGACGTTAGTCGGAAAAGAAAAAAATATTCAACTACATGAGACGTTAGTCGGAAAAAGAAAAAAATATTCAACTACATGAGACGTTAGTCGGAAAAGAAAAAAATATTCAACTACATGAGACGTTAGTCGGAAAAGAAAAAAATATTCAACTACATGAGACGTTAGTCGGAAAAGAAAAAAATATTCAACTACATGAGACGTTAGTCGGAAAAGAAAAAATATTCAACTACCTGAGACGTTAGTCGGAAAAGAAAAAAATATTCAACTACATGAGACGTTAGTCGGAAAAAGAAAAAAATATTCAACTACATGAGACGTTAGTCGGAAAAGAAAAAAATATTCAACTACATTAGACGTTAGTCGGAAAAGACAAAAATATTCAACTACATGAGACGTTAGTCGGAAAAGACAAAAATATTCAACTACATGAGACGTTAGTCGGAAAAGACAAAAATATTCAACTACATGAGACGTTAGTCGGAAAAGACAAAAATATTCAACTACATGAGACGTTAGTCGGAAAAGACAAAAATATTCAACTACATGAGACGTTAGTCGGAAAAGACAAAAATATTCAACTACATGAGACGTTAGTCGGAAAAGACAAAAATATTCAACTACATGAGACGTTAGTCGGAAAAGAAAAAAATATTCAACTACATGAGACGTTAGTCGGAAAAGAAAAAAATATTCAACTACATGAGACGTTAGTCGGAAAAGAAAAAAATATTCAACTACATGAGACGTTAGTCGGAAAAGAAAAAAATATTCAACTACATGAGACGTTAGTCGGAAAAGAAAAAAATATTCAACTACATGAGACGTTAGTCGGAAAAGAAAAAAATATTCAACTACATGAGACGTTAGTCGGAAAAGAAAAAATCTTTTCATCCTGGTGAAGCGAATATAAGTGTCCTGACTCTATTCAATTTCGATCTGAAATCGACATTATGTTCATGAATATAATGTAATGGTCCCGATATTAAATTCTAAGTATTCATGTGTTTATGTGGATGTTATCACACTGAAGTGCCAGAAAAACTGTTACCCCAGTCTAATACTTAGTAGGTCCCCCACGGGAGCGCAGAACTGCAGAAATACGACGGGGCATGGAAATAGCTTCTGGAAATATGCTGTAGGCAATGCACGCTATACTTCCTGCAGAGCGTTCCACAAATCGGGTGTATTCCGAGGTCTCGGATTCCTGTGTTCAATAGCGCGTTGCATGGCATTCCAAATGTGTTTTTTCACGTTCATATCTTTGGACTTGGGTGGGAATTGCAACACCCCAAACTCAGATGAATGCTCCTCTAACCATAATGTGGCGTCCCGACACTTGTATGGAGGTGCATTGTCCTGTTGAAATAGGCCCAACCCATCAGTATGAATGCAGGACATGAACGGGTGTACCTCGTCAGAATAGATGCTCACATAGCGTTGGCCGGTCACAGACGTTTGTAGACGTACCAGGGGTACCAGTGAAGTTCAGCTAAACACAACTCATACCATTACGGATCCCCCACCAGCCGGTACAGTTCCCTGTTGAAAGGTGGGATCCATAGATTTGTGGGGTTTGCGCTACACACGAATCCTTCCATCTGCCCGATACAGTTGAAAACGCGACTCGTCAGACCAGACTGCTTATTTCCAGTCATCAAGTGTCGGTGTTGCCGTGCCCAGGCGAGGCGCATAGCTCTATGTCGTGCACCCATCAAGGGGACTCGAGTCGGGTGTCGGCTCCCAAAGCCCATATCGTGCAGGGTACGTTGCACAGTCCGGACGCTGATGCTTGTTGAGGCTCCAGCATCGAATTCCGATGTTACGTGCGAAAGTGTTGCACGCCTATCGCGTTAAACGATTCTTGACAGCCGACGACGGTCACGTACACCCAATGCCTTTTTACGGCCACACTGGTAGCGTAGGTTGGATGTTTTTCCGGAATTGTAGTCACGGTACACCCTTGCAATGGTCGTCCGTAAAAACCCGAACTTCTTTTCTACCTCTGAAATACTATGGCCCATCTCACGAGCGCCAACTATGACACCGCACTGAAAATCGCTTAAATCATTATTACTTGTCATTCGCATGCCGAAAACAGATCTGACAGCTGGCAAGGATGTCTTTCGCTTTATATACGCACTGGCGGACGCAACCGAGTACGGGCATAAGTGACGTTGCTATGTATTTTCATAAGCTCGTCTGTACCAGTTTTTCTGGCACTCCATGTATATTTTGAACAGCAACGCTGCTTCTGGAAGCCTTCAGAATATTTCGTTCCGTGGTAATAGAAACCACAAGTTTCAATCTATCATCTTGCATTATATTGTATAATAAGGAGTTAATTGCCGTTTGAAAATTTATAAAGAAATTCCTACTTCGAGCAATTTTCAAATTAGCTTTTCATTAAAAGTCTTTGTCCGGGCGATCGTATATCATGCATGTTCAGTCACGCGACGAAACTCTTAAGGCAATCGAACCGGGACCGGGATATTAATTTTATCTGATGACCAACATGCACGTCTTCCTAAAACCCAGAGCAGCTAACGTGAACATCTATTAATGATGCAATTCTTGCGGAAAATATATTCTCTGTTGTCTTGTCGATGATGCATCCAGTTTCGGCATACGCTTCGACGGGCCTAAGAAGAAATAAGAAAATTTAATTATCAAGTTCATTTCACTGTTCCACTATCTGTTGTATCTACCTCTCGTTCAATATGTGCTTGAGGAAACTGTTCAATAGCCTTGCAAAGACTTTCTTACGTGTAGGACCAATCAACTACAGACAGGCGATCAGGGATTAGAAACACAAAGCCATATTAAAGTAGATTTTTACGATATGTTCGAGAAATAACGAAAACCAATCATGAAGTCCCTTACAGGAGAAGAAAAACAGCTATTAAACCTTCGATGTGTACATAGTGAAATACTTTCAATTCTGATATTCTGTATTTTCTCTAAATACAAAATATCAGAACTGAAGATCATCAAGGAAGAACTTATAACGTAACCCTTTTTACGTTATGTAAGATTTCCGGCTGAATAGATGAAGGGTAAAAGTGACGTAACTAACTGTACCGCATAGCTCAAATTAAGGTTTTAGGGCCAGACGAAACATATGTAGAAGTCCGACTTACGTCAACTTTTTATTGTTCCCGCAACATTAGACGAAATCCAAAATACAGCACGGAGAGCTATCCATACACTTCACATACCTTAATTATCTGTCGTATAAGCTAGCTTAACAAAGATCGAACATCTCCACACACCAAAGCAACTGCTGAATCGTCTTTTTATCTAGCTTTCTTATCACATACATACGACACTCTTGTTTTAACCTCAGATTGTTGCCAACGTCATTCTCCTTTGAGGGAAAAGACATAACGATAAGGTTTGAAAAGGTCTAAGAGAACGAACTCAAATTTACATAGAAAAATAAACTCAAAAGGAAAGTTAAAATAGAATATATGTTACAAATTAGATAACTGCACCTGATTCATTTAACCAGAATTACTGCAATTTTAATTGGACCTACAATAATTAATGTACTGCTGTACATAACTTAAGTCGAGGTACATTTTGACCAGTCAAAATCGGAAAAAGCGATTTTACATCTGTAAGTGGCATCGATGATGACGACAACAGTAAAATTAAACGTACGACATCAAATATCATGTGAAATACGAGGTGATTCATAAAGATGTATACAGTTTCCAAATGCGGTAAAACAGTAACAGTTGAAGACACGGATCACAACTGCAAACCGTTAGGTGGATGTACTCATAAAGTTCGTGACCCGTTACTGAGGGAAGTGACGTAGGCGATAGCGCACGTGTCACGTGAGTAGTCAGTCAAAATGGCAGCGTCTGCAGTGGAGAAGATGTTTTGTGTTCTTGAATTGAGCAAAACGGAATCTGCAACTATTGAAACCGCATTTTCGATAACAATTCGGAAAAGAATCTCCAACCAGAAAATATGTCTACGATTGGCATAAAAATTTGGAAACTACGGGCTGTTTGTGCAATCGTAAAAGTCCTGGACGACGGCGTGTATCGGAAGAAGTCGTCGATAGTGTATGAACCGCCATTCAACGAAGCTCGGAGAAAATAACGCTCAGGGCGAGTCGTGAATTGCAGATTTAGCAGCCCACTGTCTGTAGAATTTAGAGAAATGCTGAAAATGATTCCATACAAACTGCAGATGTTGCAAAATCTCACTGACTTTGACAAGACAAAGTGCTTTGAATTTTGCGCCGCAATGCAGCACTGGTTTGAAGATGACGATTTTGCGGATCACTTAGTTTTCACCGATGAAGCTACATATCACGTGAGTGGTCAGGTAAACAAGCATAATGTTCGCTTTTAGGGAACGGAAAAACCCAGATTTACAGTACAATACGTGCGAGATTCCCCTAAGGTTAATGTGTTCCGTACTGTGTCCAAAAAAGAAAGTGCACGGCCCCTTCTTTTTTCAGGAGAAAACTGTCACGAGAGGCTCTTTTCTGGATATGTTAAGTCTTTCATTGATGCCACAGTTGCAGGACGACAGTGACAACTTTATTCTTCTATTGGATGGTGCACCACCGCACTGGTTAGGCGACGTGCGAGATTATCTCGATTAACATCTTCCTCACCAATGGATTGGACGAACCGCAGGCTAGAACATTCCACTGACCTAGTGGCCAACTGCCCTGTCCTGACTTAACTGCGGAGGTACGAAAAGGACAAGGTATTTGCCCTTCCTCTTCCTGTTGATCTAGCGGAGCTGAAACAGAGTATCACAGCCTCTATCACTGCACTTGATTCAGATATCTTACCTCGCGTTTGTGCGGAAATGGATTACTTGCTCGATGTGTGTCGTGTGACTAAGGGTGCACTCATAGAACATCTGTGACTGTCTCTAAAAAAACGTGAAACATTCCCATATAATTATGTTACAGGTGACATAAATATAGTGCGTTGGAACTTTATACTTCTTTATGAATCACCCTGAATAGGAATACTACATTGACGTGCCAAAAAACACAAACCAAAACTGGGAAGGACACTACCATTTTCATTAGGTGCCACTACATCATGGAGTAAATGGTATCGTCCGCAAACGACGTGCATATAGGGGCAGATATCTCCGTAAGCTCAAATAGTTGCATTCGTAGCTCAGATGTCATCTTATCAGGATTTAAGCGATTCCGAACGTGGTGTATAGTCGCCGTCCGGGATACGGCAAAACGTTCCCTGTGTCTATGGTTTTCCAGAGACGACGACCCACCACTAACCCGACGAAGCAGGGTTGTGCGCATCGCCTGGGCTTGGAAGCAGCGCCGGTAGACGAAGGATGACTGGAAGCGTGTAGCCTGGTTCCACAAATTGCGGTCCCAACTGTTTCGGGCAGATGGCCGACTCCGGGTATGGCGACAATCCCACGAGACAATAGATCCCGCATGCCCACGAGGGAGAGTGAAACTCGGCGGTGACTGGTAAGGGTCTTTCAGTTGGCGCAGGTTAGGGCCCATGATACGTCTGCAGACTCCTCTGACAGGTGGAGGCTAAGTAACCATCCTTGGGGGATCATTTACACCCATTCATGTCATACAACCACTCGGAGGTGTGAGACCTCTTTCAACACGACGATGGGCCACCGCACACGTCCACAGTATCCCGATTATGGCTGAATAAACATGCCACTGCGTTTAGAGTCCTGAAGTGGCCCCTGTTGTTTGCAAGATTTAAACGCCATCGAACACATTTGGTATGCTGTTCAACGTTCCGTAAACGCTAGGAATCATCAACCTGCGAATATCATGGAATCATGGGACTCTCTTGAAGAAGCGTGGTGTGTATTGCCTCCACAGTACTACAGGGAGCTAGTGGAGTCCAGGCCGCGTCGCTTTGGTGCCATTATCCGATTCCGAGGAGGACCAGCACGGTGTTCGAGAGGTTTTCCAGCTTTTTTTGGCACATCAGTGTATAATAGATCAAAAGAAGACAAAGTGCTACGGAGGATGTACAGGCTGTAAAAACACAAGTTTGTCCACGACAGCAAACGAAGCCGTGTCCCCTCACTCCGGAGTAAGTCGCTCTCCCAACTCAGCTACGCCGACAGAATCTCTCGCTGCAGATGTGTCGCCTTGACACATGTTTCCACCTCTGTAGTATGTCAGAAGGCTCTCATGCCATCCAGAAACAATCAACCATCAGTTCTGCATAAACAGACCACAAGGCGAAGTCCCAGCAAGGCTAATGTCTACCCAGCACGACAACGAATTCTTGGCACCAGTGTATTATGCTTAACACCAAGTGGTTTAGGAGTTCTTGAGGTAAATTGTCCCGATCCTGCTGGAAAGTAATTACAACTGCTGGAATGGTTTTTGGTGGGAGATTGCCTGCATGTCCGATTAGATTAAGATCAATGGAGCGCGCTGGCTACCCCATCCGACAGATAGCCATTACTTCATCTTCAGCTGATAAAAACGGGCAATATCATTAATGAAAATTAAATCTAATCCCACTGTACCACGGAACAGACGAACGTGGCAAAGAATCATATCATTGCAATACCGATGCCTGGCGATTGCCCCTTGATCCGTCGCGTGCAGATCAGTACATCCATTGACCATGATATCATCCAACACCATGACGTCATAACCCCCAAACACCGCGTATTCAGCAATGCTCCTGGAATTATACGCAGTCCCATGTTTTCTTCAGAAAAACTGCAGCTTGGGATCCGAGGAAAGGATAAAGCGGCTTTCATCTGTAAACACCAGATTGGCCCGTTTATTTGAAGACAAATCAAATCTATACGATACGTCCTGGATAATGATAGACAGCGTACGGTTTCCGGGGGCATATAATCCTACTGCTATTGTGTATCTAGATACGTTTTAGCGCGAAATTCGCACTCCTGTATTTTCTTGACGATTTTGTTTCTTGTCGATTTGCCAACTGACCTGCAGTACTTTTCCGACGCCGTTTTGTCATTACGGCCTGCTAACGGATATCTCGCTGTCTGGTATAGCTGGGATAACCTCCAAAAAACAGTTGGCAACATATTTGAATCTCTTAAACGCTGACCAATGCTGCGACACTGTGCTTTGTTCTACACATTTTTCGAACGTCTACGAAATTACAGAAAATGAATGAAGTTCAAAGAATTGAAACTGGCAACAGCGTGTTATATGAACATTATTATTAAGTCAATTGCAACAGTTTGTAGGATTGAATAGATGTTTTGTTTTTAATAACTCTTGAAAATGTCCGGGAGATATAACTGAATGTTTGTCTGACTTACTTCAAATCGTGGTGTTAAACCTCGTACCTAATCCTAGTGACACTCTCTGGCGGGTACAATATTCACATGAGGAAATTATACGCTGCCATTTTATTGTGAGCATCACATATCCTCTTGCAGCAGCAGTAATCTCCCTCTCTCGCCGGATCAGGCGGAGCAAAAAGCGTTTTTCACGGTCCCCATTTTAAGGACGTGTTAAAATAGCAGCCGCAGAGACTAAAAACCGATAAGCGCAAAACGAAGGGCATTTCCAAGCACACATTTACGCTTAATTTTGATTTACAGTTACCGGTGCGCTGCGGTAAATTTATATCTACTCTTTATTTCACTAGATAAAGCATTTCACGACCTATAGATACGCTAAAACTAATGTCTTTAAAAACGAAGAAAACAATAAGAGTTGTAACACAAAAGCAAAAAAAAAAGGAAAATATATTAATTTAAGGAGATGCTATGTAGATTTATGCAGGAAAGCAAAGAGGAAATGTGGCAAACATACACATCTAAACTAACAAATCCCGAGAATTCCTTAATTTTTTATCAACAGAACGACTGAGAGATATTCTTCGATACATTAATACCAGCCTTTGTCATTTCTGTTAAAATTAAAAATTCTTGTCATAAGATTTATACAGAGGATGTTCACATTTGTTTAGAACATTTTAGATAAGAAATAAAGAAAATGATAAAAGTTCAAAGAATTGAAACTGGAAACAGCGAGTTAGATGAACACGAAATAAATACTGTTACATTTAAATATCGCCTGCTAAGAAAATGGCGCATGTAAACAAGCTGTAGATGAGAGGTTATGTTTTTGCTCCTTACGAAGAGAAATATTTGTATTCTGAAATTAAAACAAAAAAGATTAAAAAGACGTGCTCATTACACCTGAATTTTCGGGTGTTGTGAGCACGTCGTTTGAATCTTGTTCTTTCTTTCATCCTTTCACCCGACCAGTCATACACTGTGCCTGGTCGGTCTATCGCTAACAACATCTTTTTTGTTCACAACCTTTTTTTTTCTTGATGGAAAACTTTCTGAACCTCTTGCCTTGCTTAACATTGATCAAAAATCAGCCTTCGATAACATTTCTCACGACTATCTTCCTGTTATTCTTCATTGCTTTGGTTTCCCCTCTTCTTTGGTACTATTTTACTTAGTCTCTATCGGGGCGCCCATTTTCCTGTCCGGGCGGCCTCCTTTCTGACGGCTTCAATTCCTTTTTAACGTGGGATTAGGCAGGGTTGCTTCCTCTCGGGGCAACTTTTTGTATTAGCCTTTGAACCGTTCCTGATTGCTGCTCATCGCTCTCTTCGATCTTCGCTACCGCCTACCGTCGCAAGCACACGACATCACGAGTATAATTTCTCCGCTTATGCAGACGATGCGACGTTTTGCATAAGGAGAGAAGCTCAATTTGAGGACCTGCTCATCACCTATCACCGATATGCTGCTGTTTCGGGAGCATTACTTAATGTCTCTAAGAATACTGGTCTCTCGTGTGGGTCTTGGATAGGCCGCACTGATTCCCCTTGGGGAGCTGTGTGGTATTCCTCGACCCAGAAGATCCTCGGCACCTATGCTGGTCATCCGTTTACCGCAGGACAAGCAGCATGGGCCAACCTTTTCACAAGGCTTCGGCGCCGAGCTGCGTATTAGGGTTTCGTCTTTCCATTTACATCTTATTTTCAACATGCTCATATTGTCCAGCGTTACCTGCTCTCACTATGTACATATTCCTGGAATTCAACAGTTTTCTTGGCCTCTCGTCTTACTAACATCGATAGTCAGTTCACTTCCATCATCTGACAGTCCAAGCATTGGTCGGCGGCCCAGACATTGTATCTTCCTGAGTCGCATGGTGGCATCCGGCTCATTGATATTCATCAATACTATAGAGCGTACCTTTTATCAATTTTCTTCGTCTGCTCACCTCTCCCTCTCCTTCTCTCGTGATTACTTCTGATGCACTCCTTTCTGTCCATGATGCGTCCTTCACTTTTCTTCTTTTCCACCGCATGGATTTTTACACCCTTCCTTCCTCTAACATTCCGTCTGCTATCACTGAAGCTCTTACGTTTTTCCGGTCCCTTCCTCTTTCTCGGGCTCCTCCTGTCACTACTCTTGATCTCCTTGTCGAACCACTCTTCTTTTCCTCACTGACCCACCTTCCTAACCAACCTTTTTTTCTCCTCCTACTCTGGGTTCGTTCTGGCATCTTAACAGTCAACGGCCTGATTACTGCTAACCTCTCTTGGAAACCCATTACTTCCCTTTTTCCTACTCCTACTCCTTCTCTCGAGGAGGAGTATGCCCTCCTTCGCACTTCCCTCCTCTCTATATAACCTGCTTGGTTACTGCCGATGGACTCCGTGTTGTCTCTGGACCCAGTTTTCCTATTCCGTTCTTTCTTCCTCTCCTTGACTCTGTCGCCCCCGTCCTTTCCTTCACCACTGCCTCTCTCTATCATTTTCTCCGTTCACCTTCGGACCTTCCACAACCCGTCTCTGACTTCTCTCCCTCGCTTTCCATGACCGTCTGGTCAGCTTCCTCCTCTCCTCTCTCCTCTCCGCTCGAGCACAATCTTCACTAGCGTTTCCTTCACCTTCGTCTCGCTGTTCGCCATCTTCTTTTCCGTATGTCGCTGGTAATGTCTTTCTGTGGTAATGTCGGTGATGTTTACCACACCTATTGCCACTGCCCCATCCTGCTACCGCTTCTCAATTCTGCTTTCCGCCTGGCTGTCCTCATCGTTTCTCAAGATCTTCCATTCCAAGCATATCCGTGGCTTCTATTAACGAAGCATCCGCCAACACGTCTACCAGATACCTGCTGTTTTCTATTTGAACTTGACAAACATGTCATTCACATGTCATCAATCACAACGTTCTGCAACGCATCCACTTTCAATTCTGCAGGCCAGAAGTCGTTTGCTATCGTGCTTTCGAGGCCTAATAGTTGCACGCCTTCGACTTGAATATAACAATGCCCTATCGTCAAATTCTCTCGCAACATTTCACACAAGCTGGGCCAAGCACTCAGGATGGTTTACGATGGATGGGAATTCTGTCCGTCTCGCCATTTGAGTATATGTTTTTTTTTTCTTTTGTGTCTTGTGCACTAACCCAGTGCGTCTTTCGTTCGATATTTGTTTCACCATGCCAAGAGTGTTCTGTTGTTTTACTTTTCTTTTTTCTTTTCTGTGTCGACACACTGGGGCAACATACGTACGCATAATCTGCGTATCATGTTAACATTGTATTGTGTCGTACATACTTGAGTTTCGCAACACAGTAAGTGTTTTTTTCCTATTGTGATCCCATTTATGATTAATGTCACTTGCCTGCTGTTTTCTCTAAATATCGTAATTGTTTGTACGTACTTATACATAGATATTATAGTTTTTATCCTTGTTATAGGCGATCACGTTATTATCGTGTCACTCTGCAAATGTGTTGTAAATTTTTCTAGTGTATTCTTTCTTGTTCTCTGTATCAGCATCATGACATTGTACCTCTTTCATAACCTAGGGTCCGCACCTTTCTTGTACATTTCATTTGCATAGCTTCCCTGAGTGATAATTGTGTTACATGTGTACTTTAACGATATTAACCACTCTGAGTGTTCTATTCATTTTATTAGTCGTGTTTCTTCTATTTTTATTAACAGAGTGTAGAACTGCATCTTTTTTTTTCTTTTTTTTTTTGAGGTTTAACGACCACCGTGAGCAACTCAATGGGCTATAAGCAGTCGCCCGTCCCTAATTTTAGGGTCACTGGTTCCAGGGAAGGGATAGAGCCAGTGCCGTAAGACAAACACAACATCCATGCCTCACCGGGATTCGAACCCGGACCCCGTTCGGACGAATGATCAGAGGCCATCGCTTAGACCACTGCGCCACCGGGGCGGCGTAGAACTGCATCATCCTTTTCTTTCTTTCAATATGTTGAAAACAACATGACTTTTTAAAGGTGGTATACTGTTAACGAGACGTTGACTCATCAAGCTTTTGATTTTTGTTTCCGCCAGGTTGTATACACTGTTCTCCAATGTTTTTTTTTTTTTTTACTCACCGTACCTAGTGTGTATTGTATCTTTACTCTTTCCTTCAGTTTCCTTTTTTTTCACCAATAACGAATAACATTGTGTGTACTGTTAATTAACTTTATTTGTGTGGCAACATGTTGTACAAATTTCCTTTTTTCTTACATTGTATATTACATGTGATCTTGCTCCCGAACATATTTTTATCCTGTAGTATGTCATTATGTCTTATTAGGTGAGTCGTGTTCTGTGGCGATATTATCTCCGTTAGCATCCCTGTATTTTATGATCAAAGTTCTTGATGTGTCACCGACTTTGCGATGTTGTATCTTGTGTTTTGTGTATTGTTCTCGTTTATTACATACATCGTTGTATTTACTTACATTCTCTGTTCTCGCACATTTTGTTATTTGCTCTCATTTGCTAAATATGCTTCCTGCGTTTCTCTAGTTGTATTTCACGTATTGTGGGGTTGCACTTGACCCCAGATTCCTGTACCATTACGATACTCATAGAATGCTTGCCTGCATTCGTGTTTTTATTATTTTAATCTGGGTAGCTTTACCCTCTTTCATGTGTACATATCATTATAAATGTCATGTGTATTTTTATGTTTTTGATGGGCGTGAACAATAATGATGTAACAGCCTATTTTCTTAAATAAATTATGTTGAAAACCACATGAGCTCAAAGAAATTCATCTCACTAAGCGCGTTGAAATCTGCGATTCGCTCTTGAAACGTGAAGAAAATTATCCATTTTTGAAACGTGTGATAACAGGCGATGTAAAATGGATCGTCGAACGAAAAAGATCGTGGAGCAAGCGTAATGAACCTGCTCAAAGCACTTCAAAAGCAGATACGCACCAAAGGAAGGTTATGCTGTCAGTCTGGTGAGATATCAATGGTGTTATGTATTTTTAATTGCTTCCGACGAACGAAAACATTAATGCAGACGTGTACTGTCGTCAGCTGGATAACTTAAGTGATGCAGACAAACAGAAGCATCCAGAATTGGTGAATCGCAAAGGTGTTGTGGTTCACCATCATAGCGCAAGACCACATACAAGTTTGGTCACTCATCAAAAATTGTTGCGGCTTGGATGGGATGGGTTACCACATCCACCATTATTACCAGACCTGGTACCATCAGACTACCATTTGTTTCGTTCGTTGCAAAACGCCTTGAATGGTAAAATCTTTACTGCTGATGAGGCTATCAAATCGTTCTTGCAACTGTTTTTTCCCGAAAATAACAAAAACCTTTTTGAGCGCGGAATCATGAACTTGCCTGCGAGATGGCAAAAGCAAAATGGATATTGTTGACTAAAGTGTTTGTTTTCATTCAAAATTCGCTTTTCATTTACACAGGAAAAAAACGCAATCACTTTTTGGCCAACCCAATCTAAGCAACACCGAGACAGCAAAATGAAAGTATACTGGAGCTAACAGAGCTATACTTTTTACGATCCGGTTTGCCATCCGCTTATCAGCGCATCAAGTAGTTCCTTACATTTCGTGCGAATATATGTTTGAATTGGAACACTGTAGGAAGCAATTTTGTAAATAAAAGTAAGGTTTTTTTATTGAAGTGAAATGTTAAATCAGGATTATTTATTTTGGGTTTGTTTGCGCCGTTAAAGAAACTAACTACTTCATGCGCTTATTATCAGAAGGCAAGCATACGTTTCCATGAAAAAGTACCGAACTCTGCCGATACAAATTTGGGGATGAATTTTTAAAACAAATGCCCCGTTAATAATAGTTAATACATTTTAAATGTTTTTTTAACTTCCTGAATTCTTCAAACAATACAGCTATACAGTATACAAATTGTGATCTTCATCGGAAACTGCGGTTTACGTCGTCACACATCTTTCAAAAACCCTGAAGTTAAAGAGACGACTTTTTTCTTTCTTCGCAACTAAAATGAATATGAACTAAAAGCATTTTTCTTTTCCACAACAACGAGGCAAGAGATGAAAACCGTTGAGAAAAAACGAAAGAACAGCGAAAACAAACCATGCATGCGAGAGTATCGTTAGTGCTACCGAAGCTATATTCGTTTGGGTGTAAATGCATTTCATGTCATTCTCAGAACAGCATTTCACTTGGTAGTAAACCATTTTCTGCCTGTCTAGAACAACTTCTTTACCTTACCGAAAGAAGTTCCTTTTTTTTTGCCAAGAAGCAAAAAAAGAAAAAAAGGAAGAAGAAAAGAAAAGAAAAGAAAGCCCTACTCCAAAACACGTCACTAAGGCAGTTCGACAAAAGCAAACTCACATATCTGCGCTAACCGTCTTAGACACTTTATTCGACGTTAGCTCATTCGTGGCTTTTTTCCTCCCTGTTTTTGCTCCAGCACCGTTGGAAGCGATACGCTATCTGCTCTCTGAGCGTTGCTAGCGGTATGAGGTGCTTTGTTCTGCGGAGGAATTTAGGAGTTCTTTTACTTTTAAAAAAAATATATTTGCCAAGTTCAGAAATTTGTAAATTGCTGTGTTTTGTGAAATTTTCATCATACAGAGGTGTGCATGAGTATTGCAACACCTGCCTCGACATGGTTGTGAACATCTTTGAATAGCATTCAAACACATAAAAAAGAGGTACTAACCTATATGATATATCAAGTGAAAATAAAGATGCATGTAGATTTCAAATAAAAAACAGATCCTCATTATTACGCTGTCTTGGAATTCCGCAACGGCTTGTATGATACCACACAAATACACCACGTCGGGTTGAAATAAATACAAACCGGATCGAGAACTCAGTTCTATTAACCAATCAGAACCTGAAACTTTATAGGCAATCGCAGTTGAATGGTTCCGAACTGTTATTGGTTACTTTCTAATCCTATGTGTGGCTATACATGTATAAAGGCACAAACCTGATTCACACGCCAGTTACGGAGCCGCGGATGGCTTACTGGTTAACAAATGTGACAACTGCTGTTCGAGCCTCAGTGGTTTGAGCAGTAGATGTCCTAGTGGTCAGCGTTATGACTGCCACGGAAAAATCTCAGGTTCGATCCCAGGCAGGTACGAACGCTCGAACCACTGAATTTCCGCCGTGCGTCGGATGAGCACGTTAAGCCGTCTGCCACGGGTACTGCCTCCCACCAGTTATAAATATAGGCGCCTTCCGCCCCCTTTATACCTCACTCCCGTGTTACATTCCTATCGGGCACTTTAGCTCAAATCTCCTAGCTTCCTATTTCTAAGGGTTGTTTAAGACCTGGGGTCAGACACTTCCTTCCTAAAATCCCATATATATGTTTTGCACTCAGTGGTCGCTTCAGTAGAGACATTTGTTAACAATCTCTGATTACATGCCAGTTACGGAGCCGGCCGAGGCTGGCTCAGTGGTTAAGGAATGTGACTACTGTTTGGGGCCCCAGGTTCGAGCCTCGGTGGTGACATTTGTTAACAATCGCTGAATATCCGCCGTGCATCGGACGAGAACGTTAAGTGACGGCCCGCGGTTACATATAAAGGTGCCGATTCCTAAGGACCCCCTGATTATTTCTCTGGCCATTCTATGTGTTCCTTCGGCTTATACGGTGGCGCCATCTACTGTGTTCTCTCTCACTTACAAACTGTTCTGTGAAAGGCGCTAGACTTGCTATCATTACTTCCGTATCTGTGCCCTGTCTGAAAGGCTGTCCAGCTGTAGGTGGTTCGGGATTAAACCTTCTCAGTGGACGGAAGTCCTACATGAAAATTGATAGCTGAGTTAGTGATGGTACACAATTGCCGCGTGCAGTACCATCTGAGAGAAAATAGTACACCCAGTCTGGGAATGAGTACCGCATTCACGGCATATCGAGAATAAATTGGTAATACGTCACACTCCAGTTACGATGGGCCACTGACCTTGTGGGTCTCTGACCGTTACGCTATTTTCACGTTGCATTGGGAAAGTCTTTATCTCTACCAAATTGTTTTAAAAGTGAATTGTCACCATTCTACAGTGACACGGATAATCCAGCACCATAAGGAAACAGGATTTGTCACTCATCGTGGACGGTCACCATGTTTATCGGAAAGAGACAATTAAGTAGTGTGACGTGCCTGCACCGCAGGACGCACATGGAATAAAGGCAGGTAGCAATGAGAGCACATGTCCGCGTAGCTCAGTTCGGAGAGCGACTTACTCCGATGTCAGGCGTGGACAAAGATGATGGAGAAATTTACTTCGTCATATTGGCTTCCGGATGACTCGGATGTTTGATTTCTCGCAATGGTGTGATGTTCTTTCCACACCGCAAGATAGGAAAAATGAGAATCCCTTCTTCAGCTCTTCGAAAAATAAATGTGTGTTATGTTAAGTTTCCACACACCAAACTGTCTGGGATTTCTCAAATGCACGTTCTTCATGGGATGACTGCCTACAGCGTCACATGATCCCGTGGGAAGTGCCCTCGGCCCTCTTTCGAGGGTGTGAGTGTGTGAGAGAGAGAGAGTGATGTGCTTCTCCTGCCACATGAAATAAAGGCCGATAGCAATGAGAGCACATGTCCGCGTAGCTCAGTTGGGAGAGTGACTTACTCCGGAGTGAGGGGACCCGCTTCGAGGCCCAGCGTGGACAAAGATGATGGAGAAATTTATTACGTCATAGTTGTTAAAAGACTTAGCCATGTTAATAGGATACTGACATCACATTTGCTGGCAAAAGAATGGCTCGAGAGTACTTCAGTTACGAGCTCTGCTTTGGCAGTCCGTCGTCAACTACTATATTTGGGACTCAGAGGCCGTAAAGCAAGAAGACACCGCTGCTGTCAGGACGCCAGCGAAAAGCTCGACGACTCTGTGCTAAGCAACCTCGACATTGGTCTACTACTGACTGCGAAAAAAGTGTTATTTCGTGATGAGTCGACATTTTTCATTGTTTCAAATATTGGTATCTCATACATGCTGGAGAAGACTTTAAGCCACAGTGCACCAAACAAACCATTATTAAGTGCCCAACATCTGCCATGATTTGGTCTCGTATGGCTGCATCCGGCGTTGGAAGACTGCGTATTGTTGACGAAATGATGAATACAAATAAGTGCATTGGTGTCCTAACAGATGAAATGCTTCCTAGTGCTGCCGATTAATTCCCACTAGGCAGCATTGTGTTCCAGGACGATAACGCCCCTTACCATCGAGCAAAGACTGAAAAACTGGTACACAACCAGAGGTTGCTTCGTCTTGAATGACAAGCACAATCTCCTGACTTAAGCCCAATCAAGAACTTGTGGAGGCAACTAAGGTGGAAATACCGAAGAAGCAGCCAAGAAATACAAAAGAGTTAATTAAACGCATAAATCACAGATGCCATCATGTAATTTATGTTGACTTAGGTAAAACACTTGTCCGTGCCATGCCCAAAAGGTGTGCTCTGGTGCTCAAGAATAAGGGCCGTCCCATCAAGTATTGACATATCTTGTATGTATTTCAGTAAGTTTAGGCAAACGTCCGTTGTATTTATTTTCAGTTGCTGTTTTGCATAATTCCAAATGTATCAGCAAACAACTGATAGGTTACCCTTTTCCTTAAGAAACATTAAATAGATATATAGCACATACCCTTCATTTTTGTCTCATAATTTTTATAACGTTATAAAGTGCTTAAATGCCAGGTCAGGTTTTAAATCTACATGAATTTTCTTTTCGTGTGGTATATAATATAGGTTAGTTCCTATTTTTTATATGTTTTATTGCTATTCAAAGATGCTGACATCCACCTCGAGGAAGGTGTTGCAAGACTTATGCACACCTCTGTAAGTCATATTTTACTCTTTAACACTAGATCATGCACATAAAGGTGCAAACGGATCAACTCTTTCTGAAATGCAACACTTGATAAAGCCTATGGAAACAAAATGCATGAAATCAAAATCAGGCTTAAAATTTTCGTGACACATAGAGAAGATGTGTTTTTATTCGATCTTTGAATATTTGTTAGGAATGTCGCGGAATAATTCTTTTATTTCTATTATTTATCGAAGTAAATTTATGTGTCTCGAGGTACAAATCATCTTTCCATGATCCACATTGCCGTAAACAACCAACGAGAACCTCGAAGCACAAAATCTTTACCTTCCTTCGCGTGTTGCACACAAACGGTTGTTAAATAAAACAGAATTTCCATTTTCATTTCCGATAAATTTGTCTGCAAAATATTGTATCATGTTGGGACATAACAACTTCAGCGTTTTAGAAATTCTACAGTAACTTAATTGCCTATTGATTAAACCATTTTGTTATCGCCAATTTTCATTCACAACCAGGGCCGTAGCTACCTGGCGCGGGAAGGAGGGGGGGTCTAAGAGGGACGTCACCCTTCCAGAATGTCCATACCAGGGCATAAATGTATACTCAGAGATGCATTAAAAAGCAGAATTGTATTGGGTTGGAAACAAAGCAATGTCTGCAAGTGCAAGGCAAAACAAATGTGCGAATTTTCACATATACATATACAGATCAGTCCAAAATATAGTCGCCATGGTTTGCCATGAACTGCTCCAATCGTCTGTTGGATACGGTTTCTGTAGAGTTGTGGCGGCTTGGACGCAAGGAAGTGTGTAAGTGCGAGTTGAACATCGTCCCGGTTCGTGAACTGTTACCCGTCCAGAAAATTCTGCAACGACCTAAAAAGTGGTAGTAGCTTGGAGCAATGTCAGGAAAATAGACTGGATGCGGCAGCAGCTCTCATCCCGGGTTCCTGATCTTGTGACAGGGCACCCGTGCTGCGTGAGGTGTCGCTTCACCCTGCTGTAGGAGGACGCCCTTGCGGTTCAGCAATGCTGGTCGCTTCACCGTCATCTTTGAGGTCAGATATTCACGTTGACGGCAGTACACATCGGCGGTGATAGTGGTGTTATCCGGTAGCAGCTCAAAAAACACGACACCCCGGATATCCCACAAAATAGACAGCAGGACCTTACCCGGGTCTATGCCGGCTTTGAGGTTCAGCATGGGTTTCTGTTTTGGGTCCAACCACTGTTTCCAGGCGTTGACATTGTCATACAGGACCCATTTCTCGCACCTGTCACAGTGCGGTCCAAGAACGGTTCAACTTGGTGACGTGTAAGCTGGGAAACGCATGCACTCATTCGATTACTTTCTGCTCATCTGTGAGTTTTTGTGGTACTCGAACTCCTCTTGTATACACCTTCCCAAGTTGACGGAGGTGCGTGATAATGTTCGGGTTGGTAGTCCCCAGTCGTTCGGCCAACTCCTGCGTGCTCACACGCGGGTTCGTCTCAACTAAGGTCTTTAATACATCCATAGCCACTGTTGTGGCTATGGACGTGCTTAATTTAAGTCTTCCACTAAGGTCTTAAGCACGTTAGTGTTGAAGACCTAAGGTCTTTAGCACGAACGTGCTAAAGACCTTTGTGGAAGAGGTATTGTGCTAAGACTAAGGTCAAGGACCTTTGTGGAAGAGGTATTGTGCTAAGACTAAGGTCAAGGACCTTTGTGGAAGAGGTATTGTGCTAAGACTAAGGTCAAGGACCTTTGTGGAAGAGGTCTTGTGCTAAGACTAAGGTCAAGGACCTTTGTGGAAGTGGTCTTGTGCTAGACTAGGTCTTTGTGCTAAAGACCTACACGTGACCTATATTTACGACCTACATTTACATGACCATTCATGACCTACATTTACATGCTAAAGACCTTAGCACGTCCATAGCCACTGCTGCGGCTACGGACGTGATTAGGTCTTCCACTAAGAACTTTAGCACGTCCGTATTCACTGTTGCGGGTCTTCCGACTTTGGAATAGTCTGACAGGTCAAAATTACTCTCTCAAAACTGTTCGAACCATCTGCAGCACAAACGATGTCTTATGACAATGGAATACATACTAGCAATGTTCCTTACAGCACTTGCAGGTGGACGAAACTATTACAGCATCCAATGGCGGATGTGCTCTTTGTCCACTTCCATGTTGGCTGGTGTTTACACTCTTCACCTTTGGACGGCTAACTGCCACTCCCTTAATACACTGCATTTTCCTAATAGTATTAAATAGGTTTCTCTTCTGTGACGAATAATCGGTTTGCAGTCGACCGTAATTTTTTTTAAATTGTTCTCCGTATTTCTTTTCATGACGAACCTCATCGAAGAAGTGAACCTGGCCAGCTCAGAAATGTGTTTCAAATATTAATACAGAATAAAATAAAATAACATATGTAGTATCATCTGGTGTCTCGCTTTAAGGAAAGCAATATCAGCAAAGGAAGCAAGGATCGCCCTGCAGCATGTTAGTATTACTTGAGTTTCCAATACAATATATGTGTCTTTAATGGCATTCTTCCTTTGGAATAGAGTTTAAATTTTTGAAATGGTGTGCACAACACTGAAAAAACAAATCTGTAACAGGTTTCCCATAGAGTCCTTCCTAAATTTAAAATTTAAATCTCGGTTTTATTAGAAGTGCTGGGGATCTCAAGTTCAAAAAGCATACGCTTTCATAAGAGGGTTGCGAAGGAGGTACTTTTTCTCCTCTGAAAATCAATAAGCCATTAGGCAATGGGGAGGCTCTTGGTCTATTCTGAAAATTCATGAAGGAAAGGGCAGGAGAAAAGTATTTATTCTTTTCTGAAAATCCATAAGAGGGTAAAGAGCGAGTTACACGGATCTCCTCTGAAAATCCTTTAATGAGTAGAAGAAAAGACACACTTCAAATAGAAGTCATCGCTCTTTCCACGTTTATAAGTGAGTCACTGCAAACTTTCTCATCGGCCGCCACCGGGATTCGAACCCAGGGTTTTCCAGTTGCTGGGTGCGATTCCCGGTGGCGGCCTATGCGAAATTTTTCAGTGACTCACTTATAAACGTGGAAAGAGCGATGACTTCTATTTGATGTTCCTGGTCCACGTCAACTGTGTATTTATCAAAGACACACTTATTCTGTTTTCAAAATTAGTTATGGAGAAAGCAGGAGAGATGCGTTTGCTCTTTTCGGCAATTTCACAAGGAAAGGGTGCAACAGAATGGCTCTGCTCTCCTGTACAAATCCATAAGTGAGGGGGCAAGGGGAAGCTCCGTTTTCATACAATCCATTGAAGGGAGCAGAGATACACTGCTTTCATCAAAAAGTCCATGAGAAAGGGGGGAGGGTGAGAAAAGGCACTTGCTCTGGTGGAGAGCCAATGCATTACAAGCCATTTCGGGACTCGAGCTCTGGAACATCTCGGACTACTACTCAGAAAGAAGCGCCTCAGACCACTCGGCTAACCAGATGACCGCCGTATATTGTGATATTCGGTTAAAATTTTCTGCTTTAGTTTTGTCTTAGAGTGTATGCTGTAAAAGCGCCTTTAAGCGGTTCTGGTAAAATGAAGATTAATATACATAAATGTGTTCGTGTGGCTCATTCTCTCGCCTCCTAGGAACAGAAAAAGCTACTGTCAGAAAGCAGGGAATTGAAACTATACTGTTTTTGTCTGAAGTCAAAATTTTTTGACTGAACTAAGCTAAAAATAATTGGCTATAGATAAACTTTTTGATTGAGCTGAAATCAAAATACAGAGTGTCGATAAAGTCTTTCCCACACTAAAAAATATAATATAAAAATATTTACGTAAGTTAAAATAAAATGGTTGGCAACATAATATAGCAGTACTCATAAAGTTTTTTTCTGTTCTTTAGGTAAGCGCTACTGCTGAATAAGAGGAGCATTTCACCGATTATGGCTTCCACGCAAGAAAAAGCGGCGTGCGTGTTGTGGTTATGAGACCAAATCGGAGGTTACGGTCCAGCGTCATTTCAGAAAAGAGTACAGACGATCACCACCGAACCAAAAAGCATAAAAGCTTGGTATGAAAAGCGTTTAAAGCGACGGATAGCGTTGGCGATTTCCCTCGAGTGGGCCGACCACCGGTTACGCAAGAGACACCTACGAGAAAGAGTTCAGGCAACATTTCTGCGAAGCCCCAGGAAATCCATTCGTCGTGCTTCACTGGAAAGTGGGATTCCCCATGGGTTCACCAAATTTTACGCAAACATTTTCATTTGTATGTTTATAAGGTACAGACCGTTCAAGCTCTTCAGCCTGATGGCCAGCCTCGCCGTACTGCATTTGCGACGGAGATGTTGCAGCGCATAGCTCATGGTAGTGATATCTGCAACGTGTCTGTTTCTCAGATGGAGCCACATTCCACTTCTCTGGTACAGTAAATAGGCACAATGTGCTAATCTGGGAATCAGAAAATCCCCATTATGTCATCAAACAACAGAGGACTAGCCTGAAAGTAAATATATGGTGCGGCCTGGTGCAAGACAGAATCCTCGGACCCTTCTTTTTTACAGAGCCCACGGTATCATGTAATGTGTACCTGGACATGCTGGAACTTTTTGTAGCACCTCAGTTGCATGCACTCCAAACTTCGGTTATTTTCCAACAAGTTGGTGCCCCACCACATTGGTCGATAATGGTTCGTGAGTTCTTGCATACCAAATTTCCGGACAGATGGGTTGGCCACGACGGTCCCATGACATGGTCACCTCGATCGCCCGACATAACCCCTCTAGATATTTCCTTGTGGGGTTATGTGAAAGAACAAATTTATTCTAGCAGTATTCCGGATGTCGAAACGTTAAAGAGCAAAATAACGAATGTAATTCCTTCTGCCAATGCTGAGATGTTAAACAAAACATGGCGTGAATTCGAATATCGCTTAGATGTCCTCTGGGCCGTAAATGGCGCTCATGTAGAGGTGTACTGACACTGGAAAAATATCTACTTGTGCACCATCATTGCCGTGAAATCCCTTTCTTGTACCTGTAATACATTTTTTATTAATTTGTGTAATGTGGAAAATACTTTATGGACATCCTGTGTTTGGCTACAGCAAAATCTGTCTGTAAAAATATATAACTAGTTAAAGATTGTTTGTTTCATGAGATTTAGTACGGAATACTGGAGCACGCACAGATTGATACATGCAGTATACACTATATTGACAAAAGTCACCGGACACCCCTTCAAAAGCAAACGAACGGATTCGCTGTGTTGTTAAGATGCGCGGTACAGCTGCAAACGGTAAGAAAACAAGCCTGCAGCTGACCGCGATCATATCGCACTGTGATGCTGAGTGAAAACGTCGCGGCGGGAGAGAACTGACTTTCACAAAGAAAATATTGTTTGGTGTTATATTAGTGGGTTGTCCATAAGAGAAACCGAGAGGCGTTTAAACATACCCAAGTCAACTGTTTTGGAAGTACTGAATAAATGGAAGACACGTGGCGTGCTTGAAGCAGCAAAACCTACCGGCAAACCAAAGAAAATCAGTGATAGAAGACGTCGAAGCCTTAGGAAAGTTGTTACAGCTAATCGACGGAGTACTTGCACAAGGCCTCAGTGTACAGGTGAGTAAAAATGCTGGAACCTCGGTATATGCACATACCATTCGCAGAGAACTTCATTCCATGGGTTACCGTGGTCGTGCGGCTACTCATAACCCTTTCATCTCCACTCGGAAGGCTACTGGCCGTTTAGCAGGGTGTAAAGAACATTTGTCGTGGACCGTAGATCAATGGAAACGGGTCCTATTGACTGATGAATCCAGATACACCATTAATCAGTCTCATGGCCGTGTGTGGGTATGGCGGCAGCCGGGGTAACGCCATTTACCACAGTGTACTGTTCCTACGGTCAAGTTTGGAGCCGGCAGTGTACTCGTGGGGGGTGGGGGGACGTTCATGGTATGGTCCCAGCCCATTGGTTATCATGGACAAACCTGTTAACCAACATGTCTACCTCGATATTCTGGACAATTATGCTTTACTAAATCTATGGCAATACTATGGAACCGAGCCTTGTTGGTACCAGCAGGATAATGCACCGAGCTATAGTGCAAGGACTATTACGGCGTGGTTTGACGATAATTCCGTATCGTGTGTGGACTGGCCAGCACAGAGCCCTGATCTTATTCCCATACAGCACCTATGGGATGAATTAGAACGCCGCATAAGGAATTTGGAACCAAGGCCTACTGCTAAGCAACAGTTAGCGGCAGCATTATGTACTGAATGGAAGAGCATACCTATCGCTGTGTTCAAAACATTGTCGAAAGCATGTCTCAAAGGGTCTGTGCATACATTAAGGCCAAAAGTGGACCGACACCGTACTAATGCATGTGGATAAATGCTATGTTGTATTTGTCTTCTAGGTATCCGGTGACTTTTTGTGAATATAGTGTAACTAATGTTCTAATGGAAGCATATTTTCTGTATTATACTGCTTAACGGACGCCTACAGGAGTGAAAGGAAATCATTTCCGGTTAAATCGGTTGCTTCCAATGGAGATGGATGCTTTTGAAATATTATGGACTGACAAACGTACGGCAGATGAAACATAATTCAATATCGTATATCAGAATTGAGGCATAATGGAGTGAAAAGAGACTATTTCCGTGAAAATCGGTTAATTTCCAGTTAAGTTACAGATGTTGTTGTTTCAATCTGGTATATCAGATCCCACCGTTCTTAACAACTTCGGTACCTATAAAAAATACACTTATCTAGATAACTGTTACAATTGCAATTTGCAGGTAACTGTACAATTGCAATTCGCAGTAAGGAGTCTGCAGGCTTGATCTTTGTCCTTTTCCGGGATACTTGGCTGCTGCTGTCCGTGGATTTCATTGATGCTTTTATTAATCCGTTCCGTAAAATATTATTATAAGCATGTGAAATTATTTTAATTAATCCCAAGTGAATCAGATAAATGATATATGTGATATCTTGTTCTGTGGAAAACTGATAACAAATGAAAGATCAAAAATTAATATCTTGTACAGTGATATAACAAAAACAGTTTCAGGATACTTTTGCCGCTTACACACAGTTAACTTTTTTTACTATAATTTGAAGTAGAAATTGAAGAACAGCTGCGTCCTAGAAAAGGCAATTTAAGTTTTAGCTTTACTTCTTTTAAACCAAAATACAAAGAGAAACATCATTTTTAATATTTTTACACTAATGCTTCATGATGAGAGCAGACAGCAAAAAAGAAAAAGAAAGAAAAGTGAAGGTGAGCGTCAACAACAGCATAAGTTTGTCTTTATCGCATTTCTCATTTTATTTCTGCTTTATTCCACTCTTTTTCTGGCGTTTTCCCTTCTGTTTACTTTTTGTATGGATTGACTTCGGGCAGACGGAAAAATCACGTTTCTGAAAATAAAGCTTAAGAGATGGTGAGGGGAGGAGAGAGCAAAAAGAAGGAAACTCTGAGGCGTAGTTTGAGACCCGCTGGTATAGAAAGAAATCCGTTGAGGAACCCAGGTGTTGAAAAGAAATTTTTCTGATGCAGTTGACAGAAACATTTAGAGAATGTTTCTAGAATTTGACACTTTTTATTCCTGTTACTGGTCTTGATTTAACTGATGCCCATTTTTGAATTTGACAATTCAATTTTTATATGTGATGTGACTGTATGCCATAAGCGAGTAGGAGTTTAGAAACAGCAAATGCTACCAGAAGGACACGAATACTGAAATATAAGAAAAGTAAAACGAAAGAAGCTTAACAGTGCTTTTCACTTTGTCACCGAACGTAAGGTAACAGTGTTTTTCGGACGAGACACCAATGCTAATCGAGCATTAAACTCTATATATATAAAAGTGAAAGTTTGTATGTTTGTTCCGCATACGTTCCTAAACGGTTTGATGGATTTGCACCAAAATTGGCATACATACTCTTTATCACCCAGATTAAAATACAGGAGGGACGATTTTTGTAATTCCATCCCTAAGGGGGTCAAATGTGTTTTTATGGGGCCTTCTATAGACTGGGTGCAAGTCGGCTGCTGCGGTATTACTCCGCGTGTCAGAGCAACGGTCGTCAGGTGACGCCTCACTCCTCGCAAGCTTCCGCGTTTCAGGCATACGGGGAAGAGTCCGATTTTTGAAAACACAACATTTGGAACGTTTTACAACTCTCGAGAACTTTCCAGTTATTAAATAATCGCAGATGAGTAAAACATAATGATAAATTGGGTTAAGAAAGCAATGTCCGATGATAACGTAGCCGAAGTCGAAGCCCCAGCTACGGCACACATTAACCACTGAGATTGCGGGGCATACCAGCATGGCATCAGCAGACAGGTGGCTTAAATCAATGGCAGATAGACGTCAGAAGGCAGATAGTGAAATCGGTAGCCAACATGGAAGTGGACAAGAAGCACATCTACCACTGCATGCTGTATGAGTTTCGTCAAGACAGTACCACCGTAATTGCTGTAAGGAACTTACCACTGTGTACCTCAATGCTACATCACTATCGCTGGTTCCAACGGTTTCGAGAAGGAAATTTTGGCCTGTCAGAACGTCTTAATGCCGGAAGACACGCAACAGTGGATATGGACGTGCTGAAGACCTTAGTGGAGACCGATCCACGTGCGAGCGCGGGGAAGTTGGCCTACCAACTGGGGACTATCCACAAGAGCATTATCACCCACCTGCATTAATTTGGGAAGGTGCACAACAGGGGAGTTCGGGTACCTCATCAACGCATAGTTGAGCAGAAAGCAAACAGCATGAGTGCATGCGTTTCCCTGCTTTCACGTGACCAAGTTGAACAGTTCTTGGACAGCATTGTGACTGGTGACGCCAAATGGGTTCTGTATGACAATGTGAGCGCCGGGAAATTGTGGTTGGACCCACAACAGAAGCCCATGCCGAACCTCAAAGCCGGCGTACACCAGCGTATGGTCCTGCTTTCTGTTTGATGGGATATGCGGGGTGTCGTGTTTTTTGAGCTGCTGCCAAACAATGTGTATTGCCGTCATTTTGACGATCTTCACGAATCGCTCACGTCAAAAAGGCCAGCACTGCTGAACTGCAAGGTCGTCATCCTACAGCACGATGGAGCGAGATCTCACACAGCACGGGTGACTTGTACCAAGATCAGGGGCCTGGGAGTGGAGCTGCTGCCGGGCCCAACCTGTTCCCCTGACATTGTCATAAGCGACTACCACCTTTTCCAGTCGTTGCAACATTTTCTGGACGGACAGCTGTTCACGAAGTGGGACGATGTCGAACTTGCACTTCCACATTTCTATGCGTCCAAGCCACCATAACTGTACAGAAACAGCATCAAGCAGCTACTCAGAAGATAGGAGCATGTCGTGGCAAACGATGGCGGCTACATTTTGGACTGATTTGTACTTGTATATGCTGTAATTTGTACTTTTATTTTGCCTTCCATTTGCCGACATTATTTGCTTTCCAACCCAATAAATGTGGATCAGAGGAAGCGTTGCAAAGGTTTTTCCAGCTTCTTCACCCGCCAGATGGTCTCTGCTTCTGCCACATTGTGACCAGACTGTTTGATGTTGTTGAAATCGCCTGTAACTCTAACAAGGGGAGCCTCTTCATTGACATCTCATCCAGGAGCCTGAAAGTAATACTACTCTATAAGGGGAAACAAGTACCCGTCTCTTGCCCTGGATCTCTCTGTGCACTTCAGAGAGGATTACAACAGCATGAAGATCTTGCTGGACGCCTTGAAGTATGATGAGTACGGCTAAGAGGTCGTCGGAGAATTAAAACTTGTGGCATTCCGGATGGGTCTCCAAGGCGGTTTTACTACGTCCCAGTTCTATTTTTGCCTTTGGGACACAAAGGCGAACTACCAAAGGCGAGACTGGCCATAGTGGACAGAGTTCTCTGTGGAGAAGAACAACGTCCTATGGGATTCACTAGTCGGCCCCCGAAATGTGCTGATGCCACCACTGTACATCAAATTGGGCCTTGTGAAACAATTTGTCACATCTCTAGATAAGAAGTCGGCAGACTTCAAGTACCTGTGAGAATTCTTCCCTAAGCTGTCTGAGGCAAAGGTCAAAGCCGATGTCTTCGTCGGACAATAGATAAAGAAGATTGAGCAGTGTGAGACATTCTCCTACATGCTCACTGCAAAGGACAAAACGGATTGGAACAACTTTGTTGCAGTCGTTAAGGGTTTCCTGTGCAATCACAATGTCTAAAGCTATATGGAACTGGCTGAGACTCTTCGGTTGAACTACAGCAAAACAGGCTGCAGGATGTTCCTCTAAGTCCATATCCTCGATGCTGATCTTGATAAACTCAGGAAGAACATGGGCGAACAAGGAACATCACCACAAAGGACAGTAGGAACATCACCATAAAGGACAGTAGGAACATCACCACAAAGGACAGTAGGAACATCACCACATAGGACAGTAGGAACATCACCACAAAGGACAGTAGGAACATCACCACAAAGGACAGTAGGAGCATCACCACAAAGGACACTAGGAACATCACCACGAAAAGAGGAACTTCACCACCAAGGACAGTATAAGGGGAACATGATGGGAGACAAGATTTGTGGGCTGCTTTGTGAAAGTGATTTACAATATTGTCGTGAATCTCGAAAACGTTTTCACTTCTAAATCTTGTGTGATCAGTTTTGTAACACTGTAGTATAAATACATGTTAATTTGTACTCATATGCTGTTGGTTTTTTGGGGTATTTTTTACTTTATGTGAACTTAAAGACGCAAGTTTGCCCGTTTCCTCATTGGAAATAAATCAATTTCAAAGTATCACTGTCCTAGTCACAAAAACGAAGTCTGTGGAAAATAATAGCCTTTTCCTATAATTTGTAGGTATAAGTTATCAGGAAATAACAGTTACTATCCACCAACAAAAACTGTGTAACACAGTGTTATTAGCACTCCATGGGATTGCATTTATGTTGTTCCAAATATGTAGTTAATTCGCATGCGTCTTTTCTATTGTTAAGCACAATGAAGTGCCAGTAAAGTTATATTAAATATATGCCGCCAAATCTAAAGAAATAAAAAAAAACTTGATAATGATTAAGTCCCAAGTAGAACTGTTTGTAGTTTCTTCCTTTCCTTTCTCGTCTAGTTTCTTTCCCTCTCTTCCCTTCACCTTTTCTTGATTCTTCTCACCCCACCCTCTGCTCGGTGAACCTTCATTAATAGGAATTTTTCTTATCACCGTGTGCTACGCTTCAGAAGTTAAAAGATCTGCAAATCTTCTCTCCCGTTTTAGTTGTTGCTCTTCCGTTTCTGCGTATGTTTTTTTTTTGTGTTGCAGCTTTTTTTTTTTTTCTTCAGAAGAAAGTTTTATTCCTTCTCATTCTGAAGTTCTCTGTCGGAAGTATCTTGGCCACCGCACTTTTCGTTTCTGTACTCAGAAAGATATTTTGGTTTTCCAACAGTGGGAATGTAATGCATTAACCCAGAAAATACGTGAAAAAGCTTGAAAAATGATATCAAAACCACGCACACTTCGTCTATTATTTATTAAATTATAACAATGAAAAGAATAGTCTATATCTCGACAGTGAAGAGAATTTTTTCTTGGTTGTAAATAAGAGGCAAGCCATTACTGAGCTTGCAGCTTTGATTATTATGAAAATATTCGCAGCAAACGTTTACACACTTTCTATCTGGTAAAAACAGAATAATGAATGTAGAAAACATGCTAATAATCTGCAAGCTTTCAGTATTACTCTAGATATATTATACAAAAACACACATTATGTACTTAGAATAAGTGATTTTAAAAGGCTACAGAAATTTAGATTTACTTCAACTATAACGAAGTGAATTTCTCCGTCATTTTTATCCGCGCCAGGATTCGAACCCGGGTCCACTCATTCCGGAATAAGTTGCTCTACCAATTGAGCTACGCGGACATTTTATTCTGATTCCTATCTCCCTTTACGTCGTGTGCGTCCTTCTGGCAGGTACGTCACATCTCCTGGTACGTTACATCATCTCCCCCTTATTTTTTTTTTTTTTTTTTTTTTTCGAAGTGCTGCTCTTATTTTTCCTATCTCGCGGTGTGGAAATAACATCACACCATTGCGAGATTGTGAACGGTCGGGTCATCCGGATAGTTCGGGCGCCATTATAACGATAAATTTCTCCGTCATTTTTGGTCTACGCCGGGATTCGAACCCGAGGCCGCTTATTCCGGAACAAGTTGCTCTACCAATTGAGCTACGCGGACATTTTATTCTGATTCCTATCTGCCTTTACGTCGTGTGCGTCCTTCTGGCAGGTACGTCACATCTCCTGGTACGTTACACAACTTAAACTATCACTTGACTTAAAGTAAATTTAATAAGCCCTCATACTTTTTATTCGCATCGTTGCTTGAAAATCTCGTAACTGCAATACATCGGCCTAAATTAAACACTTCCATATCATTAACTAGCAGCCTAATAAAAACGGACAGGTTCAAGAATGCAGCAGAGCAACAGTACTTACGAATTCAGTACCCATTCTTTTATTGGACAAGAAGGGCACCGCAAGCGAATAAGCTTTGCATACACATCACTGCTTACGCAGATCAAGCAGCTTCAACGTCAAACTATGAACTTTAACTTAATTGTGCCGAGTGGCGTCGTTCTGTGAACATCGGGAACTGTGCTACATAATATTTGATGACCACGTGCAGAACACAACTGCGATTTTGGTATGGACTGCAAACTAGAAGAGCGAGCGAACAGCAAATTCTGCGTCAAACTCGGCAAATCGGGAACGGAGACGCATGAAGTGTTACGGCAGGCTTATGGCAAAGAAGCAATGAGTCGTGCCAGGTGTTTTGAGTGGCACTCGCGCTTCAAGAGCGGCAGAACGGCACTGTAAGACCACGGGAGGTCAGGGCGACCGTCCACGAGCAAAACCCCCGAAAATGTGGACAAAATTAGAGAACTGGGGCATGAGGTTCTTCGGAGAACTATTCAAGACATTGCTACCATCATCAATGTGTCATACGGAACAGTGCAAGAAATTCTGACGTCGGTTTTGAATAAGCACCGCATTGCTGTAAACTTTGTGCCAAAGATTCTTAACCCCGAACAGAAAGCGCTCCGTGTCGAACTCGGTCATGATCTAACTGTCGAAATCCCGAAGATGAAGATTAATTCGCTAAGATAAAGATTAATTCTTGCTTAACTCTGTCGAATCCCCGAAGATGAAGATGAAGCTCATAGGTCGCGGTTCTGAAACCGTGCACGAGATCCAGCGCGAATCGCAGACACTGCTTGACACGATTCGTGAACAAGACTCCCAGGGAGCGTTCCAACAGGGGCAAAAACGCTGGCAGCGGGATATCGCTACCCAAGAAGAATACTTTGAGGAAGTTCATAGCCAAACTTAAGTAACGTAAGTACTTTGTTGTATATCGGCCTAGTCTCGGAACTTTTTGATCGGATCTCGAAATGTTGCGGCAGGCTTATGGCAATGAAGCAATGAGTCGTACTCGTAACCACATAGATCTCTAATTGTATAACCTCTTCTTTCGCTTGTCACCTAAAATTTCGCAAAACGTAACAGAGTATAAGAAGCTTTCTTATCATATTCAGAACGCAGTTCTCTCTATCGTACTACGAATATTACTCTGTCGTATTCGAAACAAAGCTCTCTCATTGTATTCAAAATACAGCTCTCTTCTCAGGTTAATACACTTAACTTTTATTTCCCTTTTGATTGAAATTTGACCCACTGTCAGGATGACAACTAGGTAAAGCTTGTGGAGAGAAATCGTGTGGCATTACGTCAAAACAATTTAACGGGGGGGAGGAGGCTAAATTTACATGAAAACACATAAAATACAAAGGAAAAGTTAATCAGAGATAACAATTATTAATAGTTCTTAATTAAGAATACAATTATAAACCATTCTTAAATTAACACATTCGCAGCTACGGCCGATAAAGGGACGGAAAAGGGATCTCGTATGCAAAATGTGATATTCGACTTTGTTCTTATAAGATTGCACAGCGACAATATCAGTTTACACGATCCATAAAGTAGCTGTTGATTCATGTGCTAATTTGACCTTTTCCCCCGCGGATGTCTCGTTAGACGTAAGTTTCTACATGTGAAATCCCCTGACTCAGGTCGGCTATGGTAGAGAATGTATTAATTCTGCTATTCCTCTTCCAGAGTTGGAAACGGGTCAAACATTTTGGACCCGGACCCAGACGTCACATAATTGGACCCAACTCGGGAAAATCGGCTTTGAACTATAAATTTGAATATATATCATCATCATCACTGTCAATCCTAATCAATCTACTAGTGGATGAAGGTCTCCCGACGTTTCTTCCACAACGGACTGTGTTGCGCCAGTCTGCTCCATTCTCCTATCTCCCACGTGGCTTCGCGTTCCTTTACCTACTGTTTTGCTAATTGTGTGCTGCTCCCTTCATTTTATCACTCTCGCATTGCAATGACGTGTAACCGGGGCTTCCATATTTATCGGAAGCGAAATTTCTTTTCAATAATAAAACGGGAAATTAAGCCGGGTCGAAATCGAGTCAAGAACACCTTGACCCGACCCGTTTAACCCACAAGACGTTATCTTCCCGGTGACCTGTTGACCCAGGGACCCGTGAACCGTTTCCATCTCTATCCTCTTCCCTGTATTTTGCTTACTGTCTTTTTGCAACAAAAAGGTAGCTTTTGACAAATCAATGAATTTCATTTATGTATCTTTTAACGTAAACGTCTTTTCGCACTGCTACGTTATTTTAAAACATCGCCATACGATGAAAGAGTTCTAAATTAAACCTTAACGGCCAGACGAAACATTTAATAACAGAAGTCTAACTTACGGAAATGATGCTTTATTTCTCCAGCACAGATATAGCACTTCACATAAAAGATCAGTATCAACAATCCGCATTTAACGCACCACACCACATACCACAAGCAAATGTTGTATCGTAGTTTATATCTCTCGTTCTTGTCTAATAAAAGGCATACGTCACGTTCATTTCACCTCAATTATGTTGCCAACAGTATTCGTTTGAGAGAAAAGATATCACGTTAAGTGTGAAGTATAACTGAGAACAAACTCAAGATTTACATAGGGAAAGAAACTAAAAAGGAAAGTTAATTTAGAATATACGTCACAATATGTTCTTTTTTATTTCTTTTTTCTTTTTTTTTGATTGTAGGTTTTACGAACACCGTGAGCAACTCAATGGTTCATAAGCAGTCGCCTGTCCCTAATTTAGGGTCACTGGTTCCAGGGAAGGGAGAGAGAGCCAGTGCCGTAAGACAAACACAACATCCATGCCTGACCGGGATTCGAACCCAGACTCCTTTCGGACGAATGATCAGAGGCCAACGCTTAGACCACTGCGCCACCGGGGCGGCACAATCTGTTTAAAGCCAATTCGTTGCTGTGAGAGGTTTCGGTACGTGTAGAGGTCCACGTGAGGTCCCCTACGTATTCTGGGGCCTTGGGATACAATTCTCGCTTCTGAAAATAAGAAAGCAGCCCCAGTGGCGCAGTGATCTAAGCGCTGGCTGCTGACCATTCGTTCGAGAAGGGTCTAGGTTCGAATCCCAGTGAGGCATTGATGGTGTGCTTGTCTTACGGCATTGGCTGTTTCCCTACTCTGAAACTGGTGGCTCTATAATAAGGAGACGGGAGACTGTTTATAGCCCATCAAATTATCACGGTGGTCGTTAAACCTCGCAAAACAAATGGATACGATCGGAGACCAAGGATGGCTGGACTTGTTGTATGGACAGTTTGATCAAAGGCATGCACAGTAGACTATTTTATTACTGGCATGTTCAGAACTTAAGACAAATACAAGTCACATTTAATTATTCAAAGTACAGTGAAACCCGATTATACGTTTTTCTAGGGGAACCTTAAAAAACGTGTAAATGTAAAAAATGTATAAACTAAATTTCAAAATGTTAAATACTATCGTAAAACTTATGCTTTGAAGGAGTATAAAATGCTCCTTAATAAGGATTTATTTAAAGTAGAATTAACGGCTAAAGAAAAATAAGCGTCACAACTTATAATATATTTTATCACATTGCGAAAATTATTAAGACACGGGAAATTTCTCATTTGACAACTCTATTTTTCTATAAAAATCCTGATTCTAGATTAAGTGAAATGCTCACAACTAAGAATCTCAGAACAGTGCTTCAGTATGGAACTCATGAATTAACAGTTTCTTTTTTTCCCCTGTATATCTAGAGTGCATCCATTTGAAACCAGAATGTTGAATATTAATGATACATTTATAATTCTATTCTACTACGCCAGGCAATAGTGGAGCCTCAAAGTTACGTCTGAGAGACTTATCAATAAAAATAATATTTTATCAGCCACAATGTTAAGTATGTTACGTCTTAGAGACTTTTCAATTATAATAATATTTTATCACCTATGAGATTATGTATGAGAATAGTCTTCCATCAGCCACAGTGTTGCGTCTGAGAGAGTTATTAATAATAACAATATTTTATCAGCTACAAAGTTACATCTGAGTGATTTATTAATAAAATAATATTTTATCAGCCACAAAGGTACGTTTGAGATACTTACCAGGTAGTAATAATAATAATCGTTTATCATCCACAAAGTTACAATATCTATTATCAACAATAATAATCTTTATCAGTTAAATAGCACACATAACTCTGTGAGTCATGAAGTACGAAGCCAGTTTTTTATCCAAACCAAAAGTAAACAACACACCCATCTACACTATCTACCAACAAGTAATTGGACACCTGTGATAACAAAGGAAAACGAAGTTTATTCAACTTCAATAGTTGGTGGAGCCTCCATGAGCGGCGATTACAGCTGCGACCCTCCGGGGCATACTCTCAACCAGGCGTTGTACGACGGCTAGCGGTATTTTCTTGCACTCGGCTTGGAGAAGACAGGTCACTTCCTTCACCGATTTTGAACGGTGGGAGCACCCCTTGAGTCGACGCTTCAATTCGTCCCAGAGGTGCTCGATAGGGTTAAGGTCCGGGCTCTGCGCAGGCCAGTCCATTCGATTAACCCCATTGTCATAATACCAAGCCATGGTGGACCTCGCAACAGGACAGGTGGCATTGTCATCTTGAAAGTGACATGGATCCACCCCGTAAAACTGCCACAACGTAGGAAGAGCATGGTCATCCAAAATGGTGCAGTAGGTCTCGGCGCTGAGTCTACCAGGAATTGCGACCAAGGGTCCCGTGCCATACCAGGAGAAACACCCCAATAGCATAATCCCACCACCGCCGAACTTCACAGTTGGCACAATACATTCCGGCAGGAGGCGTTTTCCAGGCAGACGCAAAACCCAGACCCTGTCATCCGAACGGTAGATGGTGAACCTTGATTCATCGCTCCAGAGAACCTGTTTCCACTGCTCAACGGTCCACTGTCGACGTTCTTTGCACCACGTTAGCTGAGCAGCGTATATTGGACTTGGTGATCAAAGGCTTGTGGACGGCAGCACGTTCATGATAAACGAGCAGATGGGCTTCCTTACGGATGGTATTCATCGAAAGAACACTCCCGGATGCCTGTTGAAACTCCTCGCGGATGTGGCCCATCAATTTGGTGCGGTTCTTCCGAATTTATCTGGCCAGGACCCGTCGATCTCTAACTCCCAGTTTTGTGGGTCTGCCGGGTCGGGGCAGATTCCGAAAGTCACTTCTCATGTTCCACTTGCCAATCGCGTATGCCACTGTCGATTTTGGATACTTCAACTTGCTGGATATGTCACGTATGGATCGGCCATTTCTGTGATACACGACGATTACACCTTTCTCGAAATCAGAGAGCTCCGAACTGCGTGGCATCTTGCATGCGACTGGTTGGTGGGTGTCCAATTACTTGTTGGTAGATAGTGTATGATAGGATCTAGGTTTAACTTTGGCTTCCCCAAGAAGGAACGCAACAATGCTGTCTCAATTCTCTCAACGTTGTAACATATTGGGTTACGTATCAAATAATCAAGGAACTGTGTATTTTTGATAATCTGAAATTCAAAATTTAACGTATAATCGCAAAAAGCGCATAAAGGAATTCGTATAACCGAAACGAAAAAGCTGTAGGAACTACAGTAAAATGTCGGGATTAACTGAGAGTTACGTATAAATGTTAAAACGTGTAACGGCGAAAGGTATAAACTATGCTCCATTTCATTTACAAGTTATTTACAGGAGAGAGATGCACATATTTAAATATATTTAACGAGTCTGTCTTGTTCAGTGTTACAGATCTCCTCCACAGTTCATAGGTAGATATTGACATGCAAGCTAAAGACAAACCTATTACTAACAGAATATGTGCAGTTGCTGTCATAACAGTATGTATCGTGTGTAGGATTATAACGAAGTGAATTTCTCCGTCATTTTTATCCGCGCCGGGGTTCGAACCCGGGTCCACTTATTCCGGAATAAGTTGCTCTACCAATTAAGCTACGCGGACATTTTATTCTGATTCCTATCTGCCTTTATGTCGTGTGCGTCCTTCTGGAAGGTACGTCACATCTCCTGGTACGTTACATCATCTCTCCCTTATTTTTTTTTTTTTTTTTTTTTCGAAGTGCTGCTCCTTTTTTTCCTATCTCGCGGTGTGGAAATAACATCACACCATTGCGAGATTGTGAACGGTCGGGTCATCCGGATAGTTCGGGCGCCATTATAACGAAGTGAATTTCTCCGTCATTTTTATCCGCGCCGGGGTTCGAACCCGGGTCCACTCATTCCGGAATAAGTTGCTCTACCAATTGAGCTACGCGGACATGTATTCTGATTTCTATCTGCCTTTATGTCATGTGCGTCCTGTTGGCAGGTACGTCACATCTCCTCTCCTGGTACGTTACATCATCTCCCCTTCTTTTTCTTTTTTTTCTTTCGAAGTGCTGCTCACATTTTTCCTATCTCGCGGTGTGGAAATAACATCACACCAATGCGAGACTTTGAACGGTCGGGTCATCCGGACAGTTCGGGCGCCATTATAACGAAGTGAATTTCTCCGTCATTTTAGGTCTACGCCGGGATTCGAACCCGAGTACGCTTATTCCGGAACAAGCAGCTCTACCAACTGAGCTACGCAGACATTGATTCTAATTGCTATCTGCCTTTATGTCGTGTGCGTCCTTCTGGAAGGTACGTCACATCTCCTGGTACGTTACAGGATGATGGCTGCATTTTCAGAACTTCAGCTGGTTGTCTTATACAACATGGTGTCATAGTTTTTATTAACAAGTATCAACAACATAACTTGAGCGAATTCCTTAAATGATTATGATACTGAGTGCTACATAAGAAAACATGACACGTCTCCTTGTCAGTATATACGCAAATAAATGGATAGATAAAAGAGAGATAGGTATCAGAGTGTGAACCGGGGCCATGAAGTTCAAAGGGGAAGAAGTATCATTAATTTTAAATTTTGTTCACTATCTGCGTTGGAAATTGAAGAGAATCAGAACAGGAGGGAATAAGAGACTTACCGTCATCGTAATATAATTTAATGATTCCTGAGAAAACAGACGTTCTCAGGAATCATTAAATTATATTTGTGTCGTGATTTGGAAAAAATGTAGTCATTTTCGTTAGCTGTTAAAAGCTCTAGTGAATGCTTGAAAAACAGTAACACTGACTTCGCTTTGTGCTGGCTGCATTTTCCAGTACTTCGACTGGGTGCACAGACATATCCAGTTTTATAGATAGATTCCTGGAGAGTCAAAACGTAAAACATATTTGTCGGAGACGTGATGGATGTATCGAATTCTGATGTGATTTCTGTTGTCAGTGTTGCATGGATAACTTCTGTTTTATTATTCTTTATTTTCAAAATAATGTTGACGTTACTTTGTCCTTTCAGAGTAGGATACTAGTGGAAGCTAATTATACTTGCTAAGGGCATTTGATACCATGTTTGTCTGAACTTCGGCTGATCTGTAGCTTTTGCAGTTCATTGTGTTTTTCCATTTCCATCTAGAGAGCCATAGATGCTCCATCACGTCTTGCCGTTTTACGGAAAGAAAAAGTTTCGTGCTCGTGCAAAAGAAACACGCTTTGCGACTGCTTTTGTGGTCCCGGCTATCACCTCTTAGCTTTTCGATTTTCTACGTGTTGTTCAAGTTGATTGCTTTGTTTTTATGAATGTAGTATTATTTGATATAGGTAAATGTAATTCATGCAGGTTGTCTTTGGATATGTTACTAGGAATTCCGAAATTTGCATTTCTTGGCTGGAAGACAGTAGATTTCTTATTGACTGGAATGACAATGGAATGACCTTGTTTTCGAAAGACATGGAATGAAATTTCAAAATATGACGGGAAGTATAAGTGTGTTCCCAGGCCACCAAATGCACGCAGATAGAAAAAGCGGATGGCCGTATTCTGCGCAAAAGATTGTACTTTGCTAAACCCAGGTTGAGTTTTCCACATTTAGCGATTCTACTCTTCCATGTGTGACGTACCTGCCAGCAGGACGCACACGACATAAAGGCAGATAGGAATCAGAATAATCGTCTGCGTAGCTCAGTTGGTAGAGCGACTTGTTCCGGAATAAGCGGCTTCGGGTTCGAATCCCGGCGTAGACCAAAAGTGACGGAGAAATTTACTTCGTTATAATGGCGCCCGAACTATCCGGATGACCCGGCCGTTCAAAATCTCGCATTGGTGTGATGTTATTTCCACACCGCGAGACAGGAAAAATCAGAGAATTCCTTTCTCCAGCGCTTCGAAAAATAAAATGTGGGATGTTGCATTCCACACAGCAGATTGACTGGGAGTTCTCAAGTGCACGTTCTACAGTGGATGGCTGCCTGCAACGATTCCTGGTCACGGCTGACCCGTGGGCCATGCCCCCGGCCCTCTTTCGGGGGGGGGGAGATGTGACGTACCTGCCAGCAGGACGCACACGACATAAAGACAGATAGGAATCAGAATAAAATGTCTGCGTAGCTCAGTTGGTAGAGCGACTTGTTCTGGAATAAGCGGCCTCGGGTTCGAATCCCGGCGTAGACCAAAAGTGACGGAGAAATTTACTTCGTTATACATGAAGCTTTGGCAGTACACAATGAATTCAACTCTCTGTCATCACCACTATTAACATGCCTCAATCCACTGGTGGATGAAAGTTTTCTCAGATGTCTTCCACAACTCTTTGTGTAGAGCAATTCTCTTCCAATGTCACTCTGGCATATTTTCGAATTTCATCCACCCAACTCCTACGTGGTCTTGTTCTAGATCTTTCCATGTTCCTTAGTGTAAAGTCCAGTTTGTTAGTTGTCCAATGCTAATCAGTTCTTGCAATACATCCAGCACCTTTACTTCTTGAGTGCTTTGGTATTGAACATGATGTTATAGACTTTTGTCATTTACCTGATCCATGAGTTCCTGATACTTTATTTATTGGTATCACACAACGCTTTGTGAAGGTTAATAACCTTTGTGTGTTACAGATTTAGTTGTGATGTTCTTGCAAAGAGCAAACCCTGCTAATGCTTAGAGGAATGCCATAAATATATAAAAATTAAAAAAGAAATGAATGTTTCCATATTAACAGGTGTTGATTGCGCAAGTACGTATCTAAATTCCAATGCTGCACGATTTCTTTTAGCAGACAAGGTGTATCAGGGTTAATGTCTATTACGCACATGCTAGCTTTATTCCTTAGAGAATTCAAAAGCCTAGATTAACGGAACTCAAAAATTACATTTATCCCCATTTCCGCCGAAAAAGTTATTATATTCTTTCTTTTCTATCAGTTGCGCTTTACTTTTGAAAAACATTCACAGTTCTACTTTTTCTTCTGCGAATAAAAAGTAGAACTGTAAATGCTTAATTAATCTTCCGAAAAGTCGTCCTCAATCTTGAAAGTTCTTTCAATGAGTTCTGTATCATGCATAGTCCTTGTAAAGTAGTTCGCACTCTTAAAAGTTCTTACAATGATATCTTTATTATGGTTTGGGGTTCTGTTAGCTCTCTCGGGATCCAGAAGTCCTTAATTAAAGACAGATCACTCCACCTGCCCATCGAAAATCATCACTATGTTATTCATCTTATCGCAAAAACGTAACTGAAAGGTTTTGTGGTCGCTGCTCCGTTCTTGTCTCCAGAAAATCATCATTATCCATTGGAAAAATTATAAATGTGGATTATCAGTTTTTTAAAAGCATAGGAAAGCCGTTGCTTATGATTATCAGTTTCTTAGAAGCAGAGGAAAATCATTGCTTATGATTATCAGTTTTTAGAAGCATAGAAGCATAGCAAAACCATTGCTTATGATTATCAGTTTTTAGAAGCATAGAAGCATAGCAAAACCATTGCTTATGATTATCAGTTTTCAGAAGCATGGGAAAACCCATTGCTTATTATTATCAGTTTCTAGAAGCAGAAGAAAACCATTGCTTATGGTTATCAGTTTTTAGAAGCACAGAAAAACCACTGCTCATGATTAGCAGTTTTTAGAAGCATAGAAAAACCGTTGCTTATGATTATTAGTTTTTAGAAGTTTTTAGAAGCACAGGAAAACCACTGCTTATGATTATAAGTTTTTAGAAGCATACCAAAACCATTACTTATGATTATCAGTTTTTAAAAGCATGATAATGCTTATCATTATCAGTTTTAGAAGTATAGGAAAAATCCATTGCTTATGGTTTTCCGTTTTTATAAGCATAGGAAAACCCCAGCTAATGATTATCAGTTTTTAGAAGCATAGGAAAAACCCATTGCTTTTGATTGCCAGTTTTTAAAAGCATAGCAAAACCATTGCTTATGGTTATCAGTTTTTAGAAAATTAATTACAAAACCATTGCTTATGATTGTCAGTTTTTAGAAGCATAGGAAAACCGTTGCTTATGAATATCGATTTTTAGAAACATAGGAAAACCATTGCTAATGATTATAAGTTTTTGTGAGCATAGCAAAACCATTTCTTATTATTATCAGTTTTTAGAAGCATAGCAAAAAATATTGCTTATGATTATCAGTTTTAGTAGCATATGAAAACCATTGCTTATGATTATCAGTTTTTAGAAGCATAGGAAACCCATTGCTTATGGTTATCAGTTTTTAAAAGCATAGGAAAACCATTGCTTATTATTTTTATCAGTTTTTTTAATGAAGCAGTGATTATCATAAACCATTGCTTTATTTATTTAGCTTTGTGTCTGGCTTTAACGACCACAATGATCAACTCTTTGGACTCTTGGACGAGAACCAAAACCTTTCACTTAATTTTGGACGCTTCCGTCTCTAATTTTAAGCCACTGATTCCGAGGAAGGCACAGAGCACAGCCATCAATCAGATAAACGCACCACACACATGTTTCACCCAGGATTCAATCGTGGCACATTTTGGACGAATGGAAAGAAGCATACGCCTCATACCAGTCTGCTACTCCATTGCTCTGTTCAATGTCTTAAGATTGTATCCGCCGCCCCAGTGCCCAAGTAATCAGAGATGTAAGTTGTGTCTAGCCGGCTGAGCAGGAACCGGATTCGAAGTCCCGGATAAGGCATGAATGGTGTATTTGTCTTCTGGTGCTGGTTCACTCCCCTTCCATGAATCCAGTGATCCCAGCTTAGAAACGGGTGACTGCTGATATCTCTTAGAGTCGCTGATGTTTGCCATTAAACCTCGCAAAAAGTAATTATAAGATTCTGTCCAACTTCTTTTGAGCCGCCCCGGTGGCGCAGTGGTCTATGATCATTCTTCCGAAAGGGGTCCGGGTTCGAATCCCGATGAGGCATGGATGTAGTGTTTGTCTTACGGCACTGGCTCTCTCCCTTCCCTGGAACCAGTGGCCCCAAATTAGGGACGGGAGACTGCTTATAGTCCATTGAGTTGCTCACGGTGGTCGTTAGAATCTCCAATCAAAAAAAAAAAAAGAATTTATTTTCAGAAACTCAATAAATGTTCAAGATTCCTCAAGCAATCTGAAACGCATAAATTTTGGGCCCGACTTTTAGAAATACCGCTCATTCACGAGAAAAATAATAATCGTCAATGAGTGTTTACTTATTACATTACTTCAAACAGTGTTGTTGTGTAAGGAAATGAAATAAATGCTTTGAACTAGGCTGACTTTCGAAATTTCCGTGCATATGTCTTCTGTTAACGAAACAGAAGGCATATGTGCGGAAATCAATCCATATATTTGGCTTTCAGTATTTCGTCAGCCTAGTTCATTTAATCCATATATTTGGCTTTCAGTATTTCGTCAGCCTAGTTCATTTAATCCATATATTTGGCTTTCAGTATTTCGTGAATAAAATAAAGTTAGCGTTTTCACGGTGTTGAAATCAGGTATGATGACTATCGTTTTCATTTTACTCATTTATTGAAAATTGCATTCATAGTGAGGATGTTTATACTTTAATTATCATTTAAAATCGAATGATACTAATCGAAAATTTCAATATCTATACCGACGTAAAATTGGCAGAAGCAAAGACATTTAGGCTTGCTGAGGTCGACAAAGCGTCTGAAAAGTCACGTGCTCTTTGTCGCTGCATACAATTCGTCGCAGGAATAAAAGCAAAAAATAGTTATTCCCTGGGCGAATTAGCCAGGAATCTTCTCATTGGAATGTGCCAAAGTCTGCCTCAAATGTCTACCTGTTCTAACAATTGTTATGGTACTAGCACGATTTGTTGGAAAAAAGCAAAATAGTTTATTTTCCAAATTTAAAAACATTTTGGAAGCACACAAGAAAATTGAAGTGTTATTTTGCTTCGTATTTTTACGTTTTAGGATCAATTGTTTTTTTATGTGACAGAACTTATGCTACGAACCTCACCGAATACAAAGCATTTCAAAAATTAGTAATAGAAATTATTACGGGGAAATAGACGAGGGTGTATGACTGCAACAATTTGCCATGAGAGCCAGAGTAACAAATTGATCTGTGAGCTGTATTGCTGTGTCTTACAGAAGCTTCTGTAAAAACACTTTAGTGTTTTAAAACTTCAAATTTCTAAAATGATGATTCAACGGATATCATCTTGAATCAGAACATTTACCGGATTTGTCGTCTCAGTTTAATTAATGTATAGCACTAAAAGTGTAATATTGAATTTTTTTTCTTTAATTTTACGTTCGTATATTCACTTTCGTTGAAGTTGTACTTCTACGTTCAAAAAGTTCCGGAACTTTTTGAATATTTGCGAAATGTCAGTGAATTACGTCATTCCCCGCTCAGGAAGCGAACCGACCAGCGAGAACCGGTTTGATCTATATCCAACACGTACAGCGTATGTGCGTAATTTGTGATTACAGGCATTTGTCGCGAGAACAACGATGTCAAATTTTGAGCGGCATTCAAGTGTAAAATTTTGTGTTCTGCTCGGAAAATCTTTCGCTGAGATTCTTCAAATGATTAAGTCAGCGTACGGCGCGAGTGCAATGAATCGAACTAGAGTTTATGAGTGGCATCGACGATTCGAAAACGGGCGACAGGGTATCGAAGCTGATGAGAGGTCAGGACGATCTTAGACCTTTCCTTTGGAGGTTGATGGCTCCAAAGGAAAGGTCTTGTTAACAGTTTTCTTTGATTGCAAAAGGGGTCGTACACAAGGGATTCCTTCAACATGGTCGTACAGTCACTAAAGAAGAGTACGTCAACGTCGTAAAACGTCTCCGAGAATCAGTGAGACGCAAGCGACCCGATCTCTGGAAGACCAACTCGTGGGTGCTTCATCAAGATAATGCGCCGGCTCACAGATCCCTCCTGGTGTATGATCACCTGTCCAAACATCACATTCTCGTTCTTCCACAACCATCTTATTCCCCTGATCTCGCCTCGTGTGACTTTTACCTTTTTCCCCGGATGAAGAATTTGCTAATGCAACGGCGCTTCTCAAGTTCCGAAGAAGCAATCTGCATTTAAATCTTTGTGTGAGCGCTGGCAAAAATGCATAGTTGCACATGGTACCTACTTCGAAGGAAGCACCACATAAACAGGTATTATCTGTATTTATTCTTTTTTAATATAACACGTTATGGAACTTTTTGAACGTAGTAGTATTATCACGTTATAAAAAATTACAGTCAGATAGTCCAAAATATTAGTATCATGATAATTCTACGTAAGTATTCCAAGTCGCCGATTTAATTGAACTTACTTTTGCTTCATGCTTCTGGTTCCCAAAGCCCTACTTGAAAACGAGCTAAATCAATTTCAACTCGACTCTGTTCTTTTAGAAATTGATGTAAACGTTTTTACACTGAAGGTTGATGGCCATCTGTGGTCTGTTGAAACGAGCGATGCGATCCTTCAAACGAGCTATTAGTGCGAGGAAGATTAAAGAGAATTGTACAGTAAACGTTCCATGCGGAAATTATAAGGTAATTTGTAAAGGAAATGTTACAAGTTAATTGTACTTCATGACGTCCGTATTGTCTAGAAGAAATATTCTAACTGCAATTCCGAATATTCTGACGAACATAATAAGGACGCCATGAAATACAATTAAGTCGTGATCCATTTCTTTACGAATTACGTTGTTAATCAGGAGGCACAAAATGGAGTAACCATATGGATCTGCGGTGCGCTCTATTAATGGAACTGTTTTGTGTATTTATTGGCCGTGATGTCGGGACTACCTTGGTCCGGGCTAATTTTTCTGGGTACCAGGCATCGCGTCTAAATGTGAGGAGGCAATTAAGAACATGAAACGGGGAAGAGCTCCGGGAAAAGATGGAATTACCGTGGACATTGTACAAGAAGCAAGTGGAGAAATAAAAACTACACTATCCCAAGTTTTCACTGGATGTCTCAATGAAGCAAAAAAATATTGCGGATTGCAAAATAACTAGAATGATCCTGCTACATAAAAAAGGTGACATTGAGGATCTCAGGAACTACAAGCCATTAAGTCTTCTATCAGTAGTTTATAAAATATTCACTAAAGTTGTTCCACATCGCTTGAAGGTAACACTTCACATGGCTCAACCGAGAGAACAAGCTGGATTCAGGAGAGGTTACAGCACCATAGATAATATTCATGTACTGAGAGAACTAATTGAAAGAAAGAGGGAATATGAACTCCCATTACGTATGGCTTTTATTGATTACGAAAACGCCTTCGATTCTGTGAAACCATCATCACAGTTACAATGGCGTTTAAATCCTGTTTTATTGAAGATGCATATATTATTAATAACATTTATGAAAACGCAAATGCAGAGGTTCAGCATTTGAGGATACAGCACCAATAAAAATCCTAAAAGGAGTGAGCCTAGGTGACACCATATCTCCCAAACTTTTCAGTGCCAATTGCAAACACCTTTCAATCATTGAACTGGGAAAACAAGGAAATAAAGATCAATCGAGAATATTTAACTCATCTTCATTTTTCGGATGACGTAACAGTTTGTGAAACTACCCCTTCAGAGCTGCAGACCATGATCCAAGAACTTGCTGACAAGAGTAAAGAAGTGGGATTAAAAATGTACTTTCGGATGACAAAACTGATATACAATGCTTTTCCGAGAAAGGAAAAAAATCTTGCCATTTATGGGGGAAATCTCGAGGAAACTGATACCTGCATGACCTTGAAAAACATATATTAAACAGGGGTCACATTGACGAAGAAATTATACGGCGCATAAAACTTGGATGGAGTTCTTTTGGAAGAAACAGTACAATTTCCAAGAGCAACATGCCATTATATCTTAAAATAGAAGTGTTTAATCAATGCATCATTCCAGGTCTTACATATGGAGCAGAGACATGAACATTTACTAAAAAATCATACAAAGGCATCAGCCAACTGAAAGAAGCATGTAGAGCTGCATGCTTGGTGTAACCAGGAAAGATTAGAACTGGAACTCGTAAATAAGGAAAATGACAAGAGTGAAAGACATCATGATCAGAGTAAAAGCCCTGGAATACGAATGGGCTTGACAAGTTGCCAGAATAACGGACCACTGATGGATAACCGAAATTTTAGTCTGCATGCCAAGGTACAGAAAAAAGACCCAGAAGAAAACCGCGTGGAAGATGAATGGACGAAATTCGAAAGCATTCCGGAGTGATATGAATAAGGCTGGCTCGGGACAAACAGAAGTGAAAGAAACTTGAGGAGACCTTTATCCAGCAGTGGATTGATAATGGCTGACGTTGATTATGATGATTATGATATCATTATCATCATCATCATCATCATTCCCAACCATTATCAATCCACTTCGAGACGAAGTTCTCCCCAAGTTTCTTCCACAACGGTCTGTCTTATGCCAATCTCCTCCATGTTGCTCCCGCATACTTTCGAATTTCATTCACCCATCTCCCATGTGGTCTTCTTCTGGGTCTTTTCCTGTCCCTTGGAATCCAGTCTAAAATTTTGGTTGTCCATCGGTGGTCTGTCCTTCTAGCAGTATGTCCAACCCATTGCCATTTCAGGGATTTTACTCTGATCATGATGTCTTCCACTCTTGTCATTTTTCTGATCCACGAGTTCCTCTTCTTATCTCTCCTGATTACACCAAGCATGCACCTCTCCATGTTTCTTTGAGTTGTCTGAAGCCTTTGCATGTGTCTTTTAGTTAAGGTCCACATCTCTGCACCATACGTAAGCACTGGAATGATGCATTGATCAAACACTTTTCTTTTAAAACATAATGGCATATTGCTGTTGATAATCATACTGTTTCTTCCAAAAGCTCTCAATTCAAGTTTTATACGCCGATTAAGTTCTTCATAAATGTGACCTACAATTGATATCTGCTGTCCAAAATAAACGTAGGTATCGGTTATCTCCAGTTTTTCTCCATCAATCGATAAATCTTCATTTCTTGTAAAAGCATTGTACATCACTTTTGTCTTCTGAAAGATCATTTTTAATCCCACTTCTTTACTCTTGTCCGCAACTTCCTGGATCATACTCTGCAGCTCTGAAGGGGTAGTTGCAAAAATGACTACGTCATCAGCAAAACGAAGGTGAGTTAGATAATCTCCATTAATCTTTATCCCTTTGTTTCCCCAGTTCAATGATTGAAAGACAATTTCCAAAGTGGCATTGAAGAACCTTGTCTCACTACTTTTCCAATTTTTATGTGTGCTGTATTCTCAAACAGCCGAATCTTTGCACTTGCAGTTTCGTAGATGTTATTAATAATATTAATGTATGCATCTTCAATACCGCAGGATTTCAAAGCCATTGTAACTGCTGATGGTTTCACCGAATCAAAAGCCTTTTCATAATTGATAAAAGCCACGTTTATATTATCTCGCTCTTTCAATTAGTTCTCTCAGTGCGTGGATATTTACTATAGTGCTGTAGCCACTCCTGAATCCAGCTTGTTCTCTTGGTTGAGCCATGACCAGTGTTACCTTCAAGCAGTATGAAAGAACTTTAGTGAAGATTTTATAAACCATTGATAGGAGACTGATAGGTCTGTAGTTCCTGAGATCCTCAATGTCACCTTTTTTATGTAGCAGGATCATTGTAGCGTTGTTCCAATCCTCAGGAATCTTCCCTTCATTAAGGCATCGAGTGAAAGCTTGGGCGAGTACTGTTTCAATTTCACCACTTGTTTCTTGTATGATGTCTGCAGTAACTACATCTTCTCCTGGAGCTCTCCCCCGCTTGATGTTCTTGACTTCATGTGCAACCTCTGCTGGGAGGACTGGAAGAACTCTGGTACTGGTACCTTTCATGATGCTTAGAGTACACGTATCATCCCTTTCGTATACTTTTAAGTAGAAATCTTTCACTCTTGTCAAAATTTCGTCTTTACTTCTTGTTGCAGAACCAACTTCTTTTCTCAGCGACATAATCTCTTTTCTTCCCTTACTCAGATGTCCCTTTGCACTCTTTAGGCTTCGGTTTTTTTCAATTGCTTTCCTCACTAGTTCACAGTTGAATTTCTTTACGTCTTCAGTGATACTTTTTCGATATATATATATATATATATATATATATATATATATATATATATATATATATATATATACTTGAAAGCAACAAAACCCCACAAAACAGCAAATATCATGAAAATCTAGTCGCGCAAAAGCAGCTGAAAAGAACATTCAATAGCTACAGGCATGCAAAAATAGCAGGATTACAAGTAAAAAAACTAGCCGAACAAGACCAAAAACCGCCAAAATTGTTACAACAAAGAATGGAAGTAGGAAAATGAATGCAGACAACAGAGACCGTTATCCATGGCTTTTTTAAGGACTCCAATGGACAACACTGTCTCCTTTCCGCAGAGACCTGATAAAGTGTGTTTCTGCTAAGATAAGCTTGTAGACGAAAAAATGCTGACTGATAAGCTTAAATTCTCAAGTTAGAATTAAACAGATAAAAGCACCCTTTAATTGAGTTTTATGCACAGCACTTTACTAAAGATATTAATTAAGCGAAGATTTTTACAAGATTATCTGAAAATATTAAATTTGATTACTGAAAACATAAATTTTTCTTTTGATTTTTACAAGATTATCGCTGCTACCTTGACCCTTCGTTACGACCATATTTGAAATAAAAAGGTTGAAAAAAGCTTAACAAATGTTACAATATTTATAACAAATATTTCATAGTATTTTTGAGCAAACAGAGTCAAATTACAAAATGAGTCAAGACCAATAAACCATTAAATTCCGAATAACAAAGCTGAAATTACTCAAAAAATAACACTGCGAGAACCAAAGAAAATGCCGCCGGGCTCAGACAAATGCCTAATAAAAGCGCTTATGGAAAATTACGAAAATAAATTTCAAAGTTTGCAACAAGAATCACAGACAAAAAACTTACAAGCAAGAAAACAAATTGAACAAACTGAGCCAGTACCAAAAACCAAATGACAAAAAAAAAAAAAAATACCCGACGGAAACACTAAACATGCTACAAAAATTACACGTGGCGGAAAACCAAAAACCGCTACAAAACGCAAAATAAAAAAATTCTGTACAAGAAAATTCTAACATAAAAAGAATTTACTGGCAAAACGCAATACCATAAAAATTGCTCCGCTTGTTGCAGTTTTGACGGCTTTTGGTTTCGCTCCGGGTTTTTGTTATTTGTAATCCTCCTTTTTTTTGTTTGACTACATATATATATAGATAGATATAGAGAGAGAAAGAGAGAGAGAGAGAGGGAGAGATACTAGAAAAATTAATCTCTTTGAACAATATCTAAAGTCATCATGCGTTTCAGCAGGCGATGTTACTGGATTTGTGAAACCGTGCTATGAGAACCCCGCTTAAAATTACAAACAGACGAATCCACATAAATTAACACTACGGAAGTATGACCTCAGTGACAACATAAACTTAACTTTAAGGGTTGGCGAAATTTGCCACGAAAAACTGATTTTATTTTTTTGAATGAGTGGCAATATTAACAGCATTCGGGGATACTCTTTCAATACACTGGGGTTGATTTTCAATCGCGCAATGTAAACTTATAAATGTCTCAGAAATTGAAATATTTTAATGTTGATAGACAAAATAACTGAAGAATTGGCTTGCTATATTGCTGCATGCATTGTTAGACAACAGCACTAACTATTAAAACAATGATTTCATAGAAAAAGTTTATTGCTTTTCGAAAGCATTCGGAAAACACGATGGCACGCTGTTAGCAAATTATAAGCCGTGATGATTTTCGGTTAGGATCATAGTTCCGGTCTAAGAGATTGTATGTTTAAATTGGAAATTATGAAACTCTATTATAATGTTTATAAATTTGCTCGATACCTAAATTCAGTTGTTTCTTAGTCAGCATTTAGGTTCCTAATTAAAGTCATTCAGAAATTAATTTGTAATACAAACAGGTTCCATGCGATTTCAATTACCGAACAACTGATGTTAAATTAACGCTGTTTAGATCGATTCTTTGAAATGCGATATTTTTCTCAGTCCACTTATTTCACAGAATGGGAAATTATTCAGTGGTGTATTTTGCATGAAAACATTTTTTGACAGAAAGAGTAGTTCTCTCAAAGATGTGGCCCGAAATTATATTCATAATTTTGGCCATCGCATTTGATTTGCCACGGAAAAACAAAAAATCTTGTACTCTACAATAGAGGTGAGTTCGGGCTCAATTTTAGGAGCCCGGGCCCGGTACACTTTCTTTGATTACATGTGTTTGCTGAGCCCGGGCCCGCCCGTGCACGGATTCTTAGAAAATTTTGCTTATCAAGTCTTGCATTTATGCATTATACACTGGCCAAAGGTATGACCCAATCAAGGATTAGCTTAAAAATCATTAGTTTAGAAAGTTTAGTTCAGTTAATCCATTTCACAATCTATTTAGTATGTTTTTAGAAATGCTACGCATAAAGCCAAATGTTCTAAAATGTGGATTTGAAAATAAATAAATAATCAACGTGCCCTTCGACCGTATCAGGGGAATCAGTAATTTTGGTAAAAGCTGAAGAAAAAGAAAATCGTTTAGAAACAAAAAATTCAATTTGTAATTTATTTTTGATTTCTAAATTTGCTTTTATTTTCAATAAATTGTATTATAAAACGTACAACGCGGTACAGACAGTTTCAAGTTTTTGAAATTTTGACTCTAGAAAACTAATCTTTTCAATATAATTTACATATATGCTAATTGGTAAAAGTAGTTTAGAGTGATGTAGTAGAATATAAAAAAAAGCATGTAGGGAAATTTACAAAATTAAAAAAAAAAAAAGAACGTAAAAGCATTCCAGACCAGATTATGATTATTCTGCATTTTGTAACATTAACAAAGCTTTGCCCTTAATAGTGTAATAAACACAATATTATCATATGTATGTGCAGTTTCCTGATCAAGTTCATCATGAAAAAAGAGAGAGAGAATTGCATCTAATGCCTCAGCGCTTGAACTTGATCTTCTTTTCTCTAAAACTCGACCTGCTGCACTAAAAACCAACGTCACCCCAAAAATCGCGAGAGTGAGGAAGTTTTAAAAAATAAATTACCATACTTCTAACTGCACAATTTTGGAAATTAATACATCATCTTAAAGATAAGATTCTTGATTTTTAATAAAATACAAAAAATAACAATGTGATTTGTTCCCAGTTTTTCGATACCAGACCTCCTTAAACTAATCCTTGCTTGGGCCATAGCTTTGGACAATGCATAATGCAAGTCTTGCTAAGCAAAATTTTTCTTGCAATAGCAGCTAGCTTAGGAAATTGAAAATCCTTCCACCATGGTAAGAAATCCACAATGAAATTCAACACGTGTAATTCAACCGGGCTCGGAATTTCACGTGTTGAATTGAATGCAGTAATGAACTTCAAGACGTGTAATTCCGAGCCCGGGTTTTTCGGTAGTTAATGAATTCTGAGTACGTCCGAGCCCGGGCCCGAGCTCATCTCTCTACTCTACAAGAAACGATAACTCCTTTATCTTCCAAATTCTCCTCTACGCTGTACAACTTTACTTTCCAACTGCATATATGTTCAGTAACAAAATAAAATGGAAATTTCTCAGGGAGATTTGTTTTCCATTGTTATAATTAAAAACGGAGGTATTTATTTTGTCCCTTCTATAATTTGAGGATAATAAGCCATGTACTGCATCTAATACACAAATGACCTGTCGAGAGTGCATGAAGAATTCACGCCGTTTACTTGTGTCTATAACTGTGAAACAAATTTTAGGGCATTAATATAAATAGACATTGAAGCCACTAATGCATACATAATATTTTGTGTAAATAATATCAGGGCTTCCAAAATTCATACAAATTTCATTTTCCCATTCACATCTATAACTTAGTTAAGCCACGTCCAAGAAACTTAAATTTTTGGAAAATTACTTTTGATACTTTAGGAATCGCAATTTTTCTCATTGTCTGAAATAGAGAGATCATAATTAAATCAGAAGAAGAGAGGTTACAATTAGAAACCAAATTAAACACACTTACTTGCTCTTTTTCTATCCGTGTTTGATAAAATTCCTCATTGGTGTCGTACAGATAAGGGAATTCTCAAGTTCATATTTGAATTTCACGTTCGGTGCAAAATTATTTCAAAGAAGAAAGGCGGCATTTTATTGAGGAAAGACGAAATATTCTGTTAGCATTCAACAGGTCCTAACAAAGAAGAGTGAAAGTTATAAAAGGGAAATTATCAGGGCTTTTTGTTCGGTGATTCTGCCAAAACTCAGAATACCGTTTTGCTGAAAAATAATGCTTTTAAAATATCTTTGGTCAGGACCGCAGCAGTTTTCTGAAGATTCCTGTTTTTTTGGCATTGAAGAAAATATTCTGCTTCAGCCTCTATGATCCCTTTGCTCCGGAGCTTCCCTTCCTCCTGCACTTTCTGTTCTGATAGGTGGCGGATGAGATTTCTCCTCCACACTCAACGCTGCAGCGACACCTGGGGATCACAGACTTTTCTACCAACTCCGGACAACAACGCGACTAGAATGCTACCTCTCTCCACCAATGGTTGATCTCTTTCTGTAACCAATCATGACTCAAGAAACGTTTTGTTTTGCGTGGGCTTTCGCCCAACTTTGTCGAAAACAAGAAACAGTCTTTAAGAACACCTGACGAGGCAATAAAAATTTATCACAAGCTTTCATTTATTAGGATAAGTAACGGACTTTAAAAGGATATCGCGAAAACCAGATTACGTTTTTCTTAAATATTTATCACGTTGAATCTAATCTGTGCTGTTAAGTATATTATAAAAAAATCCTTCACGATTTGTCTTTTGATCAGTTGAATCTGTGAATAATTTTTATAATCGCAATTGCAGCCGTTTTCTCGATTATGCCCTATCCGAAAATTTTCAAGACCTCCTCTACACCATGTAACCGACAACAAACAGTAAATTGTTTCAGGACAAAGAAATGTTTCCTTAGAAAATCGGAAAAAATGTTTCGTTATGTGCAGCTTTTCTGACATTTACAATGAAACGTCAAACAAAAGCTGACATTGTCCACAGTGGTAGTTTGATTCAGCACGTGAATCCGAGTGTACGAAATGTCATCCAGATAACAGGATTACACTTTCTTACGCTATGCATATACCCAAATCACAACCGAAGTGGAAAACAGTGTCATTAGAAATAGGATCACCAATAGCGTGTATGGAGCAAACACTTTTTGCGGGTCTCTTGTCTATATAAACAATTTGATTAAAAATGTATTACAACATTCATGGGCTGAAATGACGTGCCGCTCTGGTGACACAGTGGTCTAAGGGCTGACTTATGACAATTTGTCTGAGAAGGGCCAGGGTTCGAATCCTGTGGTGAGGCATGGAAGTTGTGTTTGTTTTACGGCACTGGCTCTCACCCTTCCCTGGAACCAGTGATCTTAAATTAGGGACGGGCGACTGCTTATAGCCCATTGGAATGCTCACGGTGGTCGTTAAACCTTCAATAAAAAAAATGAGGTATACTGATCTATCGATGAAGATTTTGAATAATGAGTTGATAAACATCATTATCTAATGGGTCACGGGCCAACGTAGCATTTGTTGCTACACCGATGTGAATTTGATGCGAATAATTTCCTTTTTTATTCTCATCTGTAGTTAAATCTTCATTTCAGAACATGAAGTTTCAGGAATTTCGTATCAGTCTTTTAAATGCTCGATATGATGGTAATACATTTTATTTTGATTTCCACCTCTGTGATTAGTAATTAAGACTATAGAATGTGGTTCATGCTCAAAAAGCGTCTGCTCGCTTTCGTTGTCCAGTTTTTAAAAATGAAAACACACCTCCGCTTTGCAGATCTTCGCAAATACGTTTTACTTTTCAGCTTTCTTTTCATTCCTGAGCTCCACTTTCATATTTTGTTCTCGTAATGTACTTATTCTCAATTATCTGGAGTACTGAAAAATAGAATTTTAATATACACAAGACATACATGTACTTTTTAGTTGTTCCGTTGTATTATTTGTTGTGCTGGAAGTACTAGGAAGCCGCCTAGATGGCGCAGCTGCTGTCGGAAGGGTGCACAAAGTTTACTACAATTAAAACCTAGTTCGCCCTTCCGACAGCAGCATGAAAAAGCTTCAGCGAACTTTGTCCACCTAATACTGTACAATATTCATCCATTGGTTCAAAAAGAACAGTGGCACTCCAAACAGAGAAAAATAAAAAAGGAAGTAAATAAAGCAACTACTGTATGCTTGCAACTAATAATTCATATTTCTTAACTGAAGAAATACTGTAGAAATGAAGATATTTCGAACTTTCTCATGTCGTTAGCATGCGCGAATGTATGGTGATAATTTAACGAAACAGCATATTTAGCTTTATATCCAATGAGAAACTGATATAGTGCTTAATTTCATCTAAACATCATTTCACCTAAGAGTCAGTTTAACAAAAACTTTGTGTTTTTTCATAGGATCAGTTTAAGTGCAGCGCAGGTGCACAAAATTGGACACTCGGAAAACATGAAGTTTTAGAGCCATAAATTTACACAGCATAAATAAATACAGTGTTATTACATTTTACTCTACGTGGGCAATTACTGCATACATAATTCATTTTTTAATATCTGATTATCGTTAAGAAATTAGGACACTCTGATTTTCTCTGAACATAAAAGGCGAACAACCAGCAATACGTTTGGGGTCACAAAAAATTGTACTTTAGAGTTTTCCGCGTCAAATCCCCGGAAGATCGGTCTCTTGATCTTTAACAATAATTATGGTCCTACGCCTGAGGCCATTTTAGCCCTGTATATAAGCCCCAGAATAATTAGGTCCTCGGCCCGGGGCCATTTTATAATTTGTAATTCTCCGTACTCGTATTCATGAGGTTCAGATAATGTTGCCCAGCGCTAGCAGAGGTCCTGCCGAGTCGGGGGTGACTGTGCGTGGTTCCAGTCGTTCAGTTTTGTTGGCCGCGGCACCAGGTGTGAATCTCAAATGCATCTCTGCACCCCAAGATCCACGCCAGAAAATAAACCGGAAATTGGAAGATTAACCCGAAGCATGAGGCTAGGGTGGACCACTGTGTGATCAAAAATAACAACAACAACAACAAAAAGAAACTTAGAGATCAAAGAGTTGAGATGGGGTGCTCCAGCAATCACCAATTCGTGACTGAGTGTATTTGTCCGGATCTTACTCCGGTACATTCAATTCCCGACCAGTCAGAACAACAGTCCCTCTCGTAAATAAAACATGATTCCCTGATGCACAACACGGTGCATGGACAATTAACCCTTCTACGTGGGTAGCACACTGTAATTACCCCTTCTACGTGGGTAGCAGACCTTATTGTTTGTTAAAAGAGCCTCACTGCGTCCCCACAGGACGTTCAAATCGAGAAAAATATTACGCATTAACACTCTGAATAAAACAGTATGTGATACTAAACACAAACACTTAGAGAAAAAGAGAGGGAATATAAATCAGCACAAGATCACATTAAAACACTAGCAATATAGAATACACTAACAAGTTATTTATCTTTACAAAGGATTCCCGGTGCGAATTGCACTGCTAAGTTAATTAAATCAAAATGTGCCTGCACTAGCCTACCAGCTCACAGTGGCACTAAGCCAAGTTTCAGTGAGCTCATCCCAAGAAACAAAGTTGTGGCCATACCCTCTTCCTTATAATTGTGAAAGATCGAGAAATATTGCCCTATGTACATTGAAGTAGGAATTCGCGGGTACTTCCTCTGTGTTTCAGTCACCAGCGTGGCTGGGTATTTGCATCCGCATCAATGCAGCTTTGAGTTTTGGGAATGCACTAGTTCACTGAAGTGGTGAGTAAAACAGAATGGTGCATCAATATATATATATAATACGCTCACACACAATCACTTTTAGCATCAAGTGACAGCTCACTGATGAATTATCACATTTGTTGTATTATCCACGCACTTCACGCCGTTCCATTAGCACAAATTTTGGCGATCTATGTAAATGGCACTAATATAATCACACCTGACTTTGTTGCTCAGATAAGGATGCTCATTACACTCTGATGAAATTATCTCTTGTTATTATTAAGAAGGCAGGTGCACAGCTATTGGAACGCAAGATCCTCTTGAATATTTCTGTAGCGGGCACTGATACAGTTTCCTTTTCTCCCGTCCGATTCGCGCTTTCTACTTTAAATCCGTGTATCTGATATTTTCTGGCGTTTTCCGTACACCTCAGTTTTTACTTCCACTGGGTGAGGGTCCCCGATATTACCTGGGCGCCGCTCGCTGTAGTGGGATTCCATTCGTCTCTCCCCTCTGCCCTTTTTACCGTTCATTCGCAGTGCAGTCGGAACCTTTCCATTAAAATAGCATCTCCATGCTTGAGAACGCAATTCCAAACATGCACACTTGAAGGCTTGGACTTCCTATCTCCACTGACCCCTCGAGTTGCGAATTTCGCCGGTCCTGAGTTTATTTTCCTCGGCCGAGCGAACCCCGAAGTGTTTTACCTTTCAGCTTTCATCAACAACTGCCTTCCCCAAAATGACGCTCAAATTCTCACCTCCCCGTTTTTTCGGTGATTCCCTACTCTTAATTGTTCAATGTGCTCCGTAGACGCTTGAGTATGTTCTTACAGAGAGAATTTATGTGTCTGATGCCCGGTCACTTCGCCACCCAAAACGCGACATGGCTGTAAACATGCAGTAAACACCGACCACGGCATTCAAGCTGTAAGCGAAAAAAAAAGCGAAAAACCGCTTAGAACATCGCGGCTCCCAATAGCATTTGAAAGCACAATTTTCATCGTTCGTGTTTCACATACACGAAAAAACCCTTGAGGTAGGAATTTTTATGTTGCACTCAAGTCCTCTGTGTGGGGTCTTGTGGGCCAATATGGGGCGATCTGACATATTTCCTACATTCAAGAGCATTGGAGCGACTTCCGAATTTAACCCACAGTTTTGTTAATCAATTTAGTAGGGCATATGAGCAGCCGAAAAAAAAGTAAATGAGAAAAAAAAGAAAAGAAATTGTGAGCTGCAAAATAACGTGTGAGCCTGTTGAATTGTGATTCCCAGCTGCCTCATACAATTAGCAACACTGCGGATACATTTTAGAGTTTTCTTGAGGTTTTAGGTTGGGGGAGGGGGCTGCCCACTCTAACAACCACAAGACAAGTTAATAATTCTGTACTTCTACTCAAGCACAAATCATTAGTAGTAGGACCCTATGCACATGCCTGGGCCTTTTTAGCAAATTTTTACCTGTCTGGCTCATATTCATAAAGTTTACATAAAAAAACCAAAGTCGTAATGCTACCATTTTACTCGCCACAAAACATTAATAAAAGGAATCTTTTTTCTTTGGTTGGAGGTTTAACGACCACCGTGAGCAACTCAATGGGCTATAAGCAGTCGCCCGTCCCTAATTTAGGGTCACTGATTCCAGGGAAGGGAAAGAGCCAGTGCCGTAAGACAAACACAACATCCATGCCTCACCGGGATTTGAACCCGGACACCTTACGGACGAATGATCAAAGGCCATCGCTTAGACCACTGCGCCACCGGGTCGGCAAAGGAATCTTGGCATACGGCCTTAAAACGAATACTTTCTGACTGAGTAAAAGTGCAACATTATTAACTTATATACACCTTATGCATATGAACACGCTCAAGTTGAAATTTACTAAAAAGGCCCAAACCGAGGATCTTTATAATAAATGTTTTGTGCCTGAGTAAAAGCTTAATAATATCTTGACTTGTTATGTAAACGTCATTTATATGAGTACAGATCATTACAAATTGATAAAAAAGCCCAAGCCTAGGGCTTTTTAATTAACGTTAGGTGTCAAAGAACTGATCTACGGGGATGTGGACACGGAAAAATCAAAAGTGCAATTTTGTAAGATCCCTTAGCATTTTGGTGGCCTTTTTTTCCGAACCTGCACTACACTTCAACAGATGCTATAACGAAATAAAAAGTTTTCTATAAACTGACCCTTGGGTGAAATGTACCTTTCGATCAAATTGACCTTTTGGAGTATTTTCATTTTTATATTATTAAGAAACGTGTATTTCGACAAAATTGACCTTTCGGTGAAACGTGTCTTTCGATTAACCGATCTTTCAGTGATATGTACCTTTCAATCTAGTGATTTTTTTTTTTTAATTGGAGGTTTAACGACCACCGTGAGCAACTCAATGGGCTATAAGCAGTCGCCCGTCCCTAATTTAGGGTCACTGGTTCCAGGGAAGGGAGAGAGCCAGTGCCGTAAGACAAACACAACATCCATGCCTCACCGGGATTCGAACCCAGACCCCTTACGGACAAATGATCATAGGTCAGCGCCTTAGACCACTGCGCCACCGGGGCGGCCTAGTGATTTTGAGCAACCGATTTTGCGTGAAGTGATCTTTCTGTCAAATGAACGATACCGGTTGAACTGTGCTGCGAATGACGCTGAACCGCTTCGTCGGATATATGCAAACTTAACCAAATCTAGTATAAAGAAGTTAAATAGAGGACAGAACTGGAAACCTTGCTTAAAGAATAGATAAGGCGAACTGACAACTGAAAAAAAAAGAAGTAATGAACATGTTTGAGGAGTTCTACACCACCCTTTATAGAGGTATACAAACTGATGATTCGGTAAGAACATCTGGAAGAAAATTTAGAAGGCATTCCAAAAATAACAATAGTTGAAATAAGGCTATTTCAGAACTAAAGAAAAATGTAAGTCCAGGACAAGGTGGAATAACAGCAGAACATTTAAAAGAAGGAGGAGAAATTCTATGGATATCCCTGACAGCTTTATTTAATGAAGTGATAGAAAAGGAAGAAATCCCTGAACAATGGAATAATGCAGTTATACACTGCCGGACAATTGCTAAGGACGGATGACAATAGCAACGATAGCAACCATAAAATGGAAGGCAGGAAAATGTGGAAATTATCATAAGTGCGGGAAACAGTAAGACGTGTTGTGCGTATGCAAATTTTGGATTGCCGAACTTGTTCGTGACGTCATAGCACTGATAAGAGATATAAAGGATTTGACGGGTATTGACCGTTGTTGTTCAAACGCAAAGTTGAAAGGTAAAGAATCAATTGACGAACTTGCAATTTTCAGTATGTCTTCCCGACATCACCTAGATGATTTTACGCGTGGCCGTATTATTGGCAAGATTGAAGAAGGGCGAAAAATAACAGATGTTGCCAGGGAGTTTGACGTCAGCCACAGTGTTGTTTCAAGGCTTTGGAAATCATTTCAAACAAATGGAGAGTGTAGCAAACTTCACGGGGGAGGTCGTGTTCGCAGTACGACACCTGCAGAAGATCGGTACATAGTGCTATCAACAAAAAGACACCGGCGCAGCACAGCTAGTGAGGTAGCAAATCAGTTTATGGCTGCTACTGGCAAGCGGATCTCCCGAAAAACTGTCGCCAGACGTTTGCATGAAGGAGGACTATACGCCCGCCGTCCTGTTGTGTGCATCCCATTGTCCAGACGTCACCGTACCGCCCGTTTGCAATGGTGCCATCAACATCGCAATTGGACTGATAACGATTATTCTGCTGTCCTCTTCTCAGATGAGAGTAGATACAGTCTATCGTCTGATTGTCGACGACAACTGATCTGGCGTGATAGTGGTACTGCATGTTGTCCAGCAAATATACAGGAAAGGGACCGATATCCGACATGAAGTGTCATGGTATGTGCTGGCATCATGATCAATGGCCGTACGTCCCTCTACATGCTTCCAACTGGGACTATGACTGGCCAACGATACATTAATGATGTTCTGCTACCTCATGTTCGCATGTTCCGTGGTGCTGTCGGTGATAGACTCATTTTCATGGACGACAACGCAACATGTTATCGAACAGTCGCTGTCCAGGAGTGTCTTGAGAGCGAGGATATTCAACTCCTCGTATGGCCAGCACGTTCTCCAGATCTTAATCCCATTGAAAATGTGTGGGATGCTTTGGGGAGGAGTCTTGCTGGTCGCCAATGCCCTCCAATAAACAAGGACACCCTCATCCGTGCACTGACAGAGGAATGGGATAAATTACCCCAACAGCTGCTTGATAATGTTGTGCAAAGCATGACACGACGTGTGGAATCTTGCATCGCCCTCCATGGTGGCCATAACCCGTATTGACATCTTACGCCGGAACGCCTGCGGACGGTAATTGCATTTTTTTCCCGTTTACGTATTCTGCACAAAATGGCCTGTTTGTCCCTTGAACACGTTCCAAAGCCTTCTGGATTTCAGAGCACAATAAATTGTCTTTCTTGTAATGTCCTGGCATTCTGACATTATTTTATTTCACTTGGCATCCAACCACACTTACTTTTTTATGCGCTATATAGCCGTTTATGATCCGTCCTTAACAATTGTCCAGCAGTGTAACTCTTATTTATAAAAAATGAAGCAAAGATAATATTAACAAATATAGACCTCACAAGTGTATAAGCTTTTCACAAAAATATTATTGAAAAGATTAGCTTCAAAATTAGAAGATGCGCAATCGGGAGAACAAGCAGGTTTTAGGTCTGGTTACTCTACAATAGACCATCTACATACAATTAACCAATTAGCAGAAAAAAGCAAGAAAGAACTTCACTTAGCTTTTGTAGACTATGCCAAAGCTTTTGATTCCGTATATCAAAAGGAAATGAGTTCTTCAATAAAAAGACAAACATTGGAAGGGAATTATGTAGCAAGGCTACAGCAACAATAACGTTGGAGAGCATGAGCTCGGTTTTCGAAGTGTGGAGAGGGCTTAGACAAGGAGACCCACTTTCTTCAAAATTATTTAACTCTGTATTGGAAGACATTTTTATAAATTTAAACTGGAAAAAAAAAGGATTAACCATAAATTCAAGGTACCTAAACCACTTACGATTTGCTGATGACATAGTCATCATTACAACTAACAATAGTGAAATGCAAAATATGATAAAATATTTATGGATGGAAAATCTTAAAAAAGTATGACAATAAACACAGCAAAAACTAAATATATGAACAATACAGAAAAGGATACATCAAATATTTTGATAGAAGGAAAAAAAATCGAAAAAGTAGATGAATACATGTATTTACACTGCTGGCCACCCAAAATGCAACACCAAGAAGGAAGTATGCGATTGGTCTGAAATTCGCACCATGCGTTGCCCGCGAGTGGACATGCAAACGGTTAGCATTGCAGGGCATATGCAAATCATGTGCGCCCGGCACGCCACCGAGAAGCACTATAAGAAGGGTGCACAGAAGGCTGGGTGTAAGTAGTGGAAGTGTGTTGTGCTGCCGGACCTGTGCTTGGGAAGCTTCCTGATGCCTCGTCGCAGAATACGGCAGTCATTCCAGCAAGTTTCGGAGTTCGACAGAGGACGAATAGTGGCTTATCGCGACAGCGGTTTATCGTACCGTGACATCGGCGCCCGTGTGGGACGACATCCAGCTACAGTGAGGCGAGTAGGGATTCGGTGGGTGCAGGAGGGACAGACGGACCGACATGAGGGATTGCCGCAGCCGCGGCACACCACCGAACGAGAGGACCGGCATGTTGTGCGGCGGGCATTGACGGCTCGCACCGCCACATCACGAACGTTAGCGCAGGAATTAGGGTGTGTTGCGCAACAACCTGTTTTAGCACGTACCGTTAGACGTCTTCTGCAGGAGCAGGGACTTGTCGCATGGCGCCCATTGCTCCGATTACCATTGACGTTTAATCACCGGCGAGTGCGGCAGCAGTGGGCCGTTGAACGCCGCACCTGGACTACAGAATGGCACGACATTGTCTTCTCCGACGAATTCCGCTTTTGCCTGCAACACCACGATGGTCAGATCCACGTGTGGCGGCACCGCGGCGAGAGACTGTATGACGCCTGCATTATGCATCGCCATACCTGTCCGTCACCTGGCGTTATGGTTTGGGGCGCAATTGGATATGACACCCGGACCGCTATGGTACGCATGTCCGGTACACTCAACAGCCACCGCTACATCTCCGGCTTTTTGGAGCCTGTAGTCCTCCCTTACCTGCAGGACCTACCAGCGGCCACGTTTCAACAGGACAATGCGCGCCCGCACGTGGCACGCATCGTGCAACAATTCTTTGCGGCCCACCATGTTTCACTGCTGCCGTGGGCCGCCTGTTCTTCCGATATGTAGCCCGTCGAACACGTCTGGTCGTTGATCGGCAACCGAGTGGCCCTGCAAGCACCACCCGCGGCTACGACTGATGAACTATGGCAACGTGTGGAAACAGCCTGGACTGACATACCCCAAGCCCACATCCAAAGCCTCTTTCGTTCGATGCCGAGGCGTGTAGCGGCCGTTATTGCCAGCCATGGGGGCCACACGAACTCTTGTTGTCTGCGTGTTCCGATAGTCGCACGGGCCTGTAAGCTCAATCGTTTCATCTTTGTATTTGTTGTTATGTGTCCAAGAAATCTGGCTTCGCTATCTCGTGTCCTTCTTGGTGTTGCCTTGGTGTTGCATTTTTGGTGGCCAGCAGTGTAGGTCAAGTAATCAGTTTTAAAGAGAGACAAGAAAGAGAAATCAATAGAAGAATTATCCAAGGTAACAGAGCTTTTTGGATACTTAAAGACTATTTACCCAGTGATCTTCCATTGTGTTTGAAAAGAAAAAAACTTCAAAGCATGCATTAACCCCGTATTTGTTTATGGAAGTGAAACGTGGAGTATCACAGACCGACAATGTGAAAAAATAAGGGTATCGGTAAGAACGTTACAGAAAAGAATGTTAGGAATAACAAGAAAAGATAGAATTAGAAATGAAATTATAGAAGAAAGAACAGGAATAATAGATATTACGAAAATAAAAGAATCCAAGTCGAGATGGGCTAAACATGTTGAAAGACTAAAAAATGAAAGATGGACACTATTAATAACCGAATGGAAACCGAAAGATGGAAAGTGACGAAGGGGGAGCCAGAGAACAGGATGGAGAGACGACCTTCAGAAATTTAGAGGTGTTAAATGTTGGACTGAGGCTAAGGATCGAGGAATTTGGAAAAAACTGGGGGAGGCCTATGCCCTGCAGTGAGTGCCAACAGGCTAAGAAGAAGAGAAGCATTTCATACGTGTTCTGATGCAATGCTGTTTACGGGGAAATGTGTAATAAGAGCACAGCTAGTGCTGTAAAGTAATATTCAAAGTAATTCTATAGGTGATGGTTCCCGTTTTACGTGGAAAAGCAGAGAAGTACAAGATTTCGAAAGTATGAAATATTTACTGAAAAACCTCGGAATGATTAGAATAAAAGCTGAAGTGTATTTTCAACGACAAAACGCCAGAATTCATTAGAAAGACCAGATACGGGTTAACGCTGAAATGCTGCAGATCTTTCCTATGGAAATAAATGCCGAAAACAAAAAGCAAAAGACAAAAATTTTTATCAAAGTAAAAGCCGAAACAAAAGGCAAAAGTAGAAAACGATCTCTTCATGAAGATGCCATGAAAATTTCCTTTCTGAGTATTAACAAGCGATCTAGACAATGGACTATTTATTGATGATACCTAACGAAGCGTTCGGTAAATGGATCTGTATCCCATCGTGTTGGAATCATGTTAACAAAAATGGACATAATAGAAAGTCGGAAAGATGAAAAATGGTCGGAGAAACATTATTGTTTAACTGCAAGATATAGTACGACATGTAACGATGAATCCAAATCAAATGAGTACTGGCGCTACGAAACAACCGAGGTCAAACATTCCTTTTTCCTTACGCTCGTAAGAGCAAAAATTTTCAGCGGGAGAATAATTTATGATACGAATCACTAACATTAAACAGATGCTGGAAAAGGCATAATATTTAACTTTCGTGATTGGATTTCCGAAGCACAAAAGCATAATGTTTAACTTTAGGGATTGAATCAGTTTTTTCAAAAACATATGTAGCAAAACTGTGATACTGAGTTTCAGTTCTGGAAACTGCTAAACAGCCTTTTACCATACTGATTGAATCTTCTAGTCTCCAGAGTCATCTGTGAGCAAAAAAAGTGCAAAACATTCCATGGCAGATACCATTAATTCAATGACAGAAAGAATTAATGTTTTTGACAGCTGATGCGTCATTTCCACGCTATTTTTTATTCAGTTATCACTTATCTGATGAATATTGAGAGCATCTATATTAAATTTTTACATTTTGCCCTATTATTATTTATTTCAGTTCCCAGAATTTTGTGCTAACTGGCTTAAATATTTATTTCATTTCGATACTATTAATCTTGATCTCTCTAAATAGATCAAAATTGCGCAGACGAGGCCTGTTTGAAACTCAACGATATTAAATATTTATCTTTTGGTATCATTCTTCACACATATTTTAAATGTTTCGCAAAGAAATGTGCATCATAACAGCTCAACTTGTAACACTAAACTAACTCAACTTATAACACCATGTAGCATAACTTATAACATTTAGGGCACCATAATAACTTACCTGACTTAACGCTCTGAAAAGTTTCACGCCTGAACAAAATATGTGATTCAAAATTATAACTTCCTTCTTGAAAATTCTGTAAACACAATACATTTAAATATTTAGTGTATTCTTTTCACTGGCAAAAGGTTTTGCTTTCCTCACTTGAAGTTTTCTGCGGAAATATCAAAGCTACAAGAAATTCCTCTGTTAAAGCAAACGTTCTCAATATGTTTTTTAACTATTTCAGCGGTATTCCAGATTCAGATTTTATCAATAATAATGAACCAGCTTTTCTTTGGTTTCTTTTCCTTTTTCTCTGATTCGATTAATTTTTAATGACTTAGTCATTTACTTCAATAAAACGTGTCAGCTACGAAATCTTCATAACAGTGTTGAGAGGAAGTTTTCGGTTTTTTTTTTTATTATTTGTTGTTTTTTCTTGTGTATTTTCGTTTTCGTTACACGCAACTTTTTCGCTTTTTTTTTATTTAGTGTATTCTTTTCATTGGCAAAAGGTTTTGCTTTTCTCACTTGGAGTTTTCTGGGGAATTATCAAAGCTACAAGAAATGCCTCTGTTAAAGCAAAAGTTCTCAATATGTTTTTACCTATTTAAGCGGTATTGCAGATTCAGATTTTTATCAATAATAATCAACCAGCTTTTCTTTGGTTTCTTTTCCTTTTCCTTTTCCTCTGATTCGGTTAATTTTTAAGGACTTAGTCATTTAGTTCAATAAAACGTGTGAGCTACGAAATCTTCATGATAGTGTTGAGTGGAAGTTTTCGTTTTTTTTTTTCTTTTAGAAAAACTGAACAGAAAAGTTTTTGTACACTCTTCCTGTTTATATTGATTACAAATAGGTATGGAGTAGTATTGTTTACCAATTTACCAATTACCCTCCTAATTTACTAGACAACTAGATAAATGTCAGTCTGACGTACTGCAGAGGTGACGCACATCTCAAGACGGCAAAGTTGCAGCGATAAATTTCGTCAGTGTGGCTTAATTGGGAAATCATTCCGCTCGAGAGCATAAGGAAAACTGCTTCGAGTACATCACCTGAAAATTTGGGTTTTCACATCAGTGTTGAATGATAAATTTCCCAAAAATACAGGAAAGGCAAGTACATTAACTTGTTGAGTCTGTTACATGCATTAAAAGGTAAATTAAAATTTGAGAGGATTTTCCTTTTCCATATCGGAAAAAAATGAATTTTAAAAGCTTGATGGAAATAAAATAGAAATTTTTAGCGCATCTGAAGTACCTCCAATTTCTGAATATAAGCGCTATGCAAAAATGTCATAAGTTATGAACTTCTAAATGTTTTTGATGGAAGGGGGAATTTCTTTTGTGATGTCGCAGCTTAGGGTTGGTTTGTTCTAAGGCTCGAAGACATATTATTTGAATGATGTAACATGACAAGCTCGCTTCTCTGCCACAATGAATATTTCCACGGAAAGGATAAAAGCGTGGAGAGAGAGAGAGAGAGAGAGATACAAGGCACTGGGAAGGTGATAAAGTCTCAGATTTATTATTCCGATCATTCATTGCAAAAGAAAATGCATCTCTGTTTCCGCGTAAGAGCAACGCAAAATACTCTTGTGATTAGAAACTTTAATAAAGATAATAACAGCTGTACTCTCCAAATATCCTGTGGCACATTTCTAGTATTGGGAAGGAGCTTTATGCAAGTTTGTGGTCCTAGTAAATATCTCCCCGACATTTCATACTTTGGCTATTTTCACACTAAGAAGAAATTTGTGCGGACTTAACTTCACATTAACTAAGTTTTCCCGGTTTGCAGATTCTACGTTCCACATTAAAAAACTACCAAGATTGCGTCAATTACAAAGTATTACAGTTTTGGCCTCCGTATTATATTTTCCTGTCTTAAAGTTTAAATGTTAAGAGCGAAAAGGGTAACTTTTCTCAATTACACTAGAGTGAACTTGAGGGTGTTTGCTCTGGGTTCCTTCATCATGAACAGATTCTAGAAACCCACAGTGTACTTTGGAGCTTCACAGGGGTAGAAAGGGATGTTATTAAGTTTACATTCGCGGTCTTTCTTGTAAGAACAGCATCTTTATTCTCAGGTCAAGTTTTCGCATAAAACAACACACATTTTAGCTTTCAGTGGAATTCGAAGTCCTCGGCTTTCCATTTTTAATTAAGCTGGAGTTTCGCATCATTTGGTTTATTCACTCTGGTGAGAATGGAAATAACAGAACTCCAAAATCGACTGCGATAGCAGTATCTGAATCCTCCTTAGCAAGGTTTACAAAGAAATTCTCGTTTATACTACGAATAACATTGATCATATTTCTTTGATGCGAGAAAGAGATCTTTTTTGCATTGTTAGCGAAAAATGCAAATTATGAGATTTACTGCATAATTTTTTTTTCACACGATGTATAAGCAGGACGTAAAAAAATACATGTTTTGTTTAAACACTAAGGCAGACCTGCACTTCTAAATATCCTCAAAAGATGTGCGCATTAGTGAGACAATAATAAGAAATGAACTTCGGTTAAAAAACCAACATTTAGTGATAAAAGCGTGAAACTTTGCACGTTTCAATTGTATGTTGTACATACGTTTTTATATATTGAAGTCATTGCGCTTCTGAATTCAAAACTGCAACCAAAAAAACAAGAAAGATGACACCGAATTTTCGGGTGTATTAGTCAAAAGCTATTCAAAGTCAATGGAACCGGTATGGAAAACAACAGTATCTGACGGAAGAAAGAAGTTTTTCAATCGGGTCTTTAATCCCTCAGATATTGCTGTAAACGGAATCGTGAGCTTACGAACTGCTAGAAACAGAGTTGTCGACAAAAATAAGATGTGACTTTACGTCCCTTGGTGGGAAAACCATGCATTATTTTAGGAGGAAAGCATTCACAAAAGGTTTATACATATGAGCGGTATCGGTACAAGAAAAAAATTTTAGTTGAGTTTTCAGGAGCCCATATTTTGCTACAAATACATCAGAAGTAGAAATTAACACCTATGACCCCTGGTGGCCAAACCATTTTTTACCAAACATTAGAAATAACTTGAAAAATATTTTTCGTCAGGTCTTGTATGCGATACAGGAAAGATTTTTCAAATCGGAGTTTTAGGAGCAGAAAACGCAATTTACCATTGTGCGCCCCAGCGGAAAGTCTATGATTTACTTGAAAATTTTTAATTTATAGGAAAAACATTTCGCACCGGAAACACTATCCAACAAAGAAGGAATTTTTCAAATCGGTCTTTTAGTAGTAGAGATATTGACAAAAATAAGATATACATCTACGCCCCTGGCGTAGAAACCATGAATTATTTCAAGAATAAAATGTTCCTAAAATGTTTTTCGACATGAGTAGTATCGGTCCACAAAAGAATTTTTTGCAATCAAAATTTTAGAAGCTCATATTTTGCTGCAAATACATCAGAAGCGGAAATTAAGACTTACGCCACCTAGTGGCCAAACCATTTTTTACAAAAAATTAAAATTACCTGCAAACGATTTCCCAGCAGGAGCTGTATCCGGTGCAGAAAGAATTTTTCAGATCGGAGATTTAGAAGCAGATATATAGGGGGAAATGCAATTTACCTTTACGCCCCCTAGCAGAAAGTCTATGAATTACTTGAAAATTTTGAATTTATAGCAAAAACATGTCACACTAGAAACACTATCCAACAAAGAAGGAATTTTTTAAATCGGACTCTTAGAAGTCGAGATATTAACAAAAATAAGATGTATATCTACGCCCCCTGGCGTAGAAACCGTGCACTATTTTAATAAGAAAATGTTCCTATAATGTTTGTCGACATGAGTAGTATCGGTCTACAAACAATGTTATTTTCAATCGATAATTTAGAAGCTCATATTTTAGACCATCGATGGACAGCCAAAATTTTAGATTGGATTCCAAGGGACAGGAAAAGACCCAGAAGAAGACCACATGGAAGATGGGTGGATGAAATTCGAAAGTATGCGGGAGTGACATGGAGGAGACTGGCACAAGACAGACCGTTGTGGAGGAAACTTGGGGAGACCTTCGTCCAGCAGTGGATTGATAATGGTTGACAATGATGATGATGATGAAGATTTTACTGCAAATACATCAGAAGCGGAAATTAAGGTTTACACCCCTGGTGGCCAAACCATTTTTTTTTAAATTAGAAATTATGTGCAAACGATTTCCCATCAGGAGCTGCATCCGGTGCAGAAAGAATTTTTCGGATCGGAGATTTAGAAGCAGAGATATAGGGGAAAACGCAATTTACCTTTACGCCCCCTAGCGGAAAGTCTATGAATTGTGTGAAAATTTTTAAATTATATGAAAAACATGCGACACGGAAAACACTATCCAAAAAAGAAATAATTTTTCAAATCGGACTCTTAGAAGTAGAGATATTGAAAAAATAAGATATACATCTAAACATCTACGCCCCCTGGCGTGGAAATCATGCACTATTATAAAAAGAAACTGCTTCTAAAAAGCTTGTCGGGATGAGTAGTATCGGTCTATAAACGACGTTATTTTCAATCGAGAATTTAGAAGCTCATATTTTGCTGCAAATACATCAGAAGCGGAAATTAAGGTTTACGCCCCTGGTGGCCAAACCATTTTTTTACAAAAATTAGACATTATTTGCAAACGATTTCCCATCCGAAGCTGTATCCGGTGCAGAAAGAATTTTTCAGATCGGAGATTTAGAAGCAGAGATATAGGGAAAAACGCAATTTACTCTTATGCCCCCTAGCGGAAAGTCTATGAATTACTTGAAAATTTTGAAATTATATGAAAAAAGTGTCACGCGAAAAACACTATCCAACAAAGAAGGATTTTTTTCAAATTGGACTCCTAGAAGTCGAGATATTGACAAAAATAAGATATACATCTACGCCCCCTGGCGGAGAAACTGTGGAATATTTTAGGAAGAAAATATTCCGAAAAGGTTTATCGATGTGAGTTGCATCAGTCCACGAAAGAATTTTTTCAATCGAGATTTTAGAAGCTCAGATTTTATGGCAAATACATGAGAAGCGAAAATTAACACTTACGGCCCCTGGTGGCCAAAGTATTCTTTACCAAAAACTCGAAATTTTATGCAAAAGATTGTGCATCAGGAGATGTATCCGCTGAAAAACAATTTTTCAAATCGGAGTATTAGAAGAACAGTTATCGGGAAAAATGCGATTTACTTTTACGCCCCTAGCGGAAAATATATGCGTAATTTGAAAAAGAAATTATATTCAAAATACTCTTCGACATAAATGGAATCGAAAGGTAAAATATTTTTTTCAATCGGATGTTTAGAAGCAAATATGTGGAATAAAACGAATTATTGATTTCGACACCATCTGCATTTACGCCCTCTAGCGGCGAAATTGTACTTCGTATAAAAAAACGAAATGAAAGATCATCATTCGCATATTTCAAGCTTTCGAATGCAAAAGAATTTTTCAAATCGGACTAATAGTTGCAGAGATACCGTGGGTACAGACGGACGGACGGACAAACCGATAACATAAGCACGATCTTTTTTTACAAAAGACGTGCTAAAAATTGAGCTTTCATTGTGAACATTTACTGTCTGCTTATTTTTAGGTTTAAAAACGAGAGAGACCTGAAAAAACATTCTCAAAAAATATGAGCCATTTTCCAAAACATTACCTGAGAAACTATTCCTTTCAAACAGAAATCAACTATTGGAATAGAGGTATGTTATGTAATCGTGTCATTTTTATAAAAATGGCTGTGAAACCGGATATTATTATGAGTATCATAAATATCATAAAGCAAAGTACCATTTTGTTTTCAATCTTAGTCAGGGTGAGGTACTCTACTTACAGCTTTCCATTGCATGCCAGTCAGCACATAACTGGTTAATCATCTAGAAGTCGTCAGTTTACAACATAATACTTTTCATACAACTTCAATAACAATATTCGTGAAAGCTCACTCATATCAAAAATCTTGTAGCTATACTCTCTTTTACTATTGAATAAAAGCCCATAAATCATACATGAAAGTTTGTACACACATCGACCTCTGAAATATTACCCGTGCGCCATATTAAAGAGGCCCGAGTATAATGAACGACAACAGTCAGGCAATGTTACTACTATACATGGTAAATGATACACTGCTGGCCACCCAAAATGCAACACCAAGAAGGAAGCATCCGATTGGTCTGAAATTCGCAGCATGCGTCGCCCGCGAGAGGACATGCAAACGATTAGAATTGCAGGGCATATGCAACTCATGTGCGTCCGCCACGCCACCGAGAAGCACTATAAGAAGGGTGCACAGAAGGCTGGGTGTAAGTAGTGGAAGTGTGTTGTGCTGCCGGACCTGTGCGTGGGAAGCTTCCTGATGCCTCGTCGCAGAATACGGCAGTCATTCCAGCACGTTTCGGAGATGGACAGAGGACGAATAGTGGCTTATCGCGACAGCGGTTTATCATACGGAGACATCGGCCCCCGTGTGGGACGACATCCAGCCACACTGAGGCGAGTATGGATTCGGTGGGTGCAGGAGGGACGGACGGACCGAGGTGAGCGATTTCCGCAGCCGCGGCACACCACCAAACGATAGGACCGGCATGTTGTGCGGCGGGCATCGACGGCTCGCACCGCCACATCACGAACGTTAGCGCAGGAATTCGGGTGTGTTGCGCAACAGCCTGTGTCTGCACGTACCATTCGACGTCGTCTGCTGGAGCGGGGACTTGTCGCATGGCGCCCATTGCTCCGATTACTATTGACGTTACACCAACGGCGAGTGCGGCGGCAGTGGGCCGTTTAACGCAGCACCTGGACTACGGAATGGCACGACATCGTCTTCTCCGACGAATCCCGCTTCTGCTTGCAACACCACGATGGTTGGATCCGCGTGTGGCGGCACCGCGGCGAGATACTGTATGACGCCTGCATTATGCATCGCCATACCGGTCCGTCGCCTGTCGTTATGGTTTGGGGCGCAATTGGATACGACACCCGGCACCGCTCTGGTACGCATCGTTGGTACACTCAACAGCCACCGCTACATCTCCGACGGTCTGGAGCCCGTAGTCTACCCTTACCTGCAGTGCCAGCGGCCACGTTTCAAAAGGACAACGCGCGCCCGCACGTGACACGCATCATGCAACAAATCTTCGCGGCCCACCAGGTGTCACTGCTGCCGTGGCCCGCCTGTTCTCCCGATATGTCGCCCAGCGAACACGTCTGGTCGCCGATGGGCAACCGAGTTGCCCGGCAAGCACCACCCGCGGCTACGCTTGATGAACTGAGGGAACGTGTGGAAGCAGCCTGGACCGACATATCCCAAGCCCACATCCAAAGCCTCTTTCGTTCGATGCCGCGGCTTGTAGCGGCTGTGACGTATATTCTAAACTAACCTTCCTTTTTACTTTCTTTCCCTATGTAAATCTTGAGTTTATTCTCTGTTATACTTCACTCTCTTAACGTAATATCTTTTCTCTCAAACGAATACTGTTGGCAACATAATTGAGATTGAATGAACGTGACGTATACCTGATATAAGATAAGAACGAGAGATAAAAACGACGACTAAGCTGTTGCTTGGCGAGCGCTGTAAAGCTAGCGTTGTTAAAGAAAGCGTTGTGTTAAGAGCTGTGTGGTGTGTGGAGAGTTTAATGCAATATGCTATGTTACGATGTGTTGGCTACATCCTGAATAAAGCTTCTTCTCCGTGAGTTTGACTTCTCTTGTTTTTTCGTCTGGCCGTTAAGGTTTAATTTAGGAACTATTTCATCTTATGGTTATGTTTTTTTTAAAAATAACGTAAAAGTAAGGCAAGACTTCTACGTCATACGGCCGTTACTGCCAGCCATGGGGGCCACACGAACTATTGATGTCTGCGTGTTCCGCAAGTCGCACGGGCCTGTAAGCTCAATCGTTTCATCTTTGTATCTGTTGTTATGTGTCCAGTATATCTGGCTGTGCTATCTCGTGTCCTTCTTGGTGTTGCATTTTGGGTGGCCAGCAATGTAGTTGAAATGACAGAAAACATTAGTAATTTGCTTGCGTTCACAACAATTGCTCAAAGTGCTGTCCTCCGACATCTATACACAGCTGAACACGACGGAACATGTTCGTAACGCGCCACAACTCATCGACAGTAATCTGGGCTATGGCATCAGTAATGTTCACCTTTAATTCATCAAGGGTGTGCGGATTAGTTGCGTACACTTTCCCTTTCAATGCTCCTCACAGATAAAAGTCGGAGGTGGAGAAATCGGGTGATCTGGGTGGCCTTAGTCCCTTCGATACAGTTCTGTTCTCCCCAAATACTTCATGCAGAGCACGTAGACTGTTCTGTGTAGTGTGCGCCGTTGCATCATCCTTCTAAAAAAAGGCATATGTTCGCTCTTCTTCTCTAATTGCGGCAGCAAATAAGATGAACAGTTGCTGAACATAGCGCTCCGAGTTGATGGTGTCAGTGAAAAAGAATGGGCTGACTATCCTCTTTGCAGACATAGCACACCAAACGCCTATCTTTTGGTCGTACAGAGGAGTCTCCATTGTCCGTCTGGGATTCGTGTCGGTCTAAATCCTGCTATTTTGGGCATCCACATACCCGGATAGGTGAAACCATGATTCATATGTCATGTAATAAAGTGTTGGGTCCACTTCACCGCTGACAATGGTCTTCTGAAACCACTTACAATATTGCATCCGTTTTGCATAATCAGCAGTTTTAAGTTCTTTGAGCGCCATAACTTTGTACGGCCGAAAATGCAAATCCACCTACAGTATGCGTCGATATGACGTAGCAGATATTCCCGTTGCAGTGAATAATCGGCGAATCGACTTCCGAGGGCTTTGTAGCATCAATGTGCAGACATCCTTGATATTGTCTTCAGTATGAATTGTCTGGGGTTTGTTTCTTTTCCTGTTGTACACCGTGCCGGTTTCACGAAATTTCCACCCAAACTTCTGTACCAATGATTTCGCCGGTGCTGCTCAATGTGGAAATTTTTCTGTAAAGAACTAATTTAAAACCTTGTATGAGTTATTTCTGAAATACTGTTCCACAATAAAAATCCGCTCTTCCGTACTTAAAACTATTTCCGTTGCCTTTGTTCTCTCTTCACTTACACTTATGACCACATACCTACACTGCTCTGGCCGTGACTAACCACTCCGGAGAATTCCTTTGCAGCTGTACACACTCAGAAACCGGTTAGAAGTGGAACAAAGTGGATTTAACGGGAAACCCGTCAAACAACTTTAACCCACCTAACGACGTCTGGCAACGGGGCCTCTTTTAATTGATGCACCCGGTAGATGTACGTAAACGTCTCTTATGCAGTATAAATGCAAAACTTTGATTGCCTCAATACGTGGTCTAGGCAACGAACTACTCGTCAGTAATTGTCAGTTTTATTGATCACAATGGAGAAAAACAAAAGATATTTCGAAGTTTGATAAACGGCTTCTTGTAGGTACTCATCTGGCTGGGGCGACGATTTTGAAAACAGCCAAGCTGATTGGTTTCACAAAAGGTAAGATATCCCGGGTTTTTAATCATTGGAAAAGTAACCCACATTGCTTGTGGGTTGTTTTTGCAGCGGTAACCGCAGTTGGACGACAATCTATCAGGAACGAGATCGCCGTCGTCTGAGAAGGCGTATACGGAGAAACAGAAATTCCTGTGTGCAGCAGTTGATTGAAAAATTCAATGAAGGCTGTTTTCGACAAACATCTCAACGAACTATGGGCAAAGGAATTGAACAGGATCGGTAGTGGAAGTCGCATGCATATACTGACACCTCTGATTACTGCGAAAAACGGGTAAATTCGTTTGCACTGGTGTCAAAATCACCGTGATCGGACATCTGGAAAAATAGAAAAATGTCATGTAGTCCGACGAGTCTCCATACACCTTGTCCTGTACTAACGGTTGGCTTAGAGTTTGGCGGGAGGTCCATAAGGCAATGGATCCAGATTGCCTTGTAAGCAAAACTTGAGACTGTGAAGGTGATGTCATGGTGTGAGGCACGATCTGTTGGTACGGAACGTGTCCCCTGATATTCCTGGAAGGTCGGTGTTCTCCACAGATCATCTTAACAATTTAGCTGATCAAGTATATTCTGCAAAGTTGACTTTTTATCCCGCAAGTCACGGCTATTTCACAAACGACCATGCAACTGTCCATCACCCAAATATGCCATTGTCCATCACACAAATATTCTACTGTCCATATATGCTACTGTCCATCACACAAATATGCTACTGATCATACACTGAAGAGCAATTGAATTAGAGATGCCTGTCTAGTAACGTGTAGCACCACCTTTCGCCCTGATGACGGCGGCGATTCGTCTCGGCATGAACTCGACAAGACACCGGAAGCGTTGGGAACCCATACGGATCCACGTTCCCTGAACAAGCACCCACAGGTCACGATGATTTGATGGAGGGGGTCATCTCTCTCAATGGCATCACAGATGTGCTCGATGGGATTGAGGTCAGGTGACCTTGCTGACCAAGGAAGCGAGGTCACGTCGATAGAGTAATCATCCAATCATTCGGATACAATTCGGGAGCTGCATTGTCTTGTTGCAGGATGAGGTCCCCAGTGGGATGTTGAAGACGCACAAACGGAAGAAAATGGTCATCCAGGATATCCCGGTAACGTTGACCTGTGAGGAACGATGTCACAAGTACCAGGGGTCACATTTCAGTCCACATAAACAGTCCCCTGACGAGAACGCCAACCCTACCAGCTTGAAGGGTACCCTGCTGGCAAGAAGGATCCATCGCTTTATGTGGTTTGCGCCGTACTCGTATCCTGTCATCCGCATGTACCAACGTGAATCTCGACTCATCAGTCCAGGCAACATTTTGCTGCATGTCTAAGGTCCAGTGGCGATGTTCCCGCGCCCATGCTAATCTTTGCACCCTGTGATGTGCGGTCAGCAGCGGTACCCTCGTGGGACGACGGCTTCTCTACCCCATAGCGAGGAGACGGTTCTGGATGGTGTGGCTGCTTACACGTTTTTGTGCACCAGCGTTAAATTGCCGAGTGATATCTTGCGTTGTGGCCCGTCTATCAGCTGTTGCAATGTGAGCTAGCCGACGATGACCCCGCCCATCCACAGGCTGTTGTCCACGGCAGTTGGCCCTTGCAGGGATGGTTTTATCGGATTCAATGCACTCACGGTGCACCCGTGACACAGTGGCTCGTGAAAACCCCACTGCCTGCACGACTTTCGAGATAGAGTGCCCCATTCGCCGGGTCCCGAAAATTTGCCCACGATCAAATGCGCTTAGATCCTTCGTCTTACCCATACTGCGTCCGACTCTTACTGATTCTCGTCGCATCACTCCTTATATTGTTGGATCGCTGCATACGTCATGTCGTTTCCGTTTACAGGGCCGCCCACAAGGCGCCACATTTGCATAACGCCAGCTGTCTGTAATTCAATTGCTCTTCAGTGTATATGCTAATGTCCATCACACAAATATGTTGAGCAGTGGTCCACGTGAGAATGACAGCGACTTCCACCATTTTTCATGGTCACCACAAAGCCTGGATCTGAACCCCATTGAGAATGTATGGGACATGTTGTAAAAAACAGATCCGGAGGAGAAATTCCTCTTCCGTTTAATCTGAGCCAGTTAAATAACAGTCTGGTCAGCGCCTCGTATGCTAGAAGTTGATACATTCCAACAGCTTGTGGAATCCATGCCAAACCGCATACGCGCAGTAAATCAGGCTAAAGCAGATCCAACTCGGTATTGAATAACAGTTTGACTTGCTCTGAGGAGATGCCTACATCAAATTCATCGGACGGAAGGAACTCCGTGGCGTTAAGTCAGAAAAACATTTAACATGAAAAAAAAATCTGCATAAGAACACAAGAACTCAATAAGTAGGTTAAAATACAGTAACACGTCGCAAAAACACCAACCGTTGATGCTATGTATTTTAATATCACCCACGTATATATTTTAAAAAGTAAAAAGTGATGCCACTCTTGGCAATCTCTTATAAAGAGGGGCAGCGGTGACCAAGTGGTCTGAGGCGCGGTGTTCCGATCAGCCGCTCAAGATGCTCCATGGCCTTGTCCCCGAATGAGACAGTGCTCTTGATAGATTTCTCTGACCCCTCGTATGAACCAGTGGCCCTAAATTATGGACGAGTGACTGCTTATAATCCCTCCAGTTGGAAGTTGAATTCTGAAATGAAAAAAAAAATCAGTTGAAATGACAGAATTTGTTTGAGCACTTCTTGCGAAGAAAAACAAAACAAAAACGGGAGCTATTTCTTAGGATTTCAATTACGGAAACGAAGAACAAAAATTATGTGCCTAATATTGTTGAAGAAAGCAAAATTTATTTCGCATTCTTTTCTAGCAAATTTTGTTCTTCATATTCTTACATTAGCGAGGAATGGGTAGTGGTTTAATTTGAAAGCTTTATTTATTTAATCGGATGTAAAGAAATATATTAAAAAGTGTTGTGGATTATTATAAGTAGTATCACGGTCGTTTTATGTTGAAGATCTAAAGATGTTTTATTAAGAAAAGCAAACATAAAATAAATTATAAATATGTTCAGCAATATAAAGAAATTATTTGCATCATTGCACAACAAAACATTTTTAAAGTAGTTCCTATGAATTCGCTACAGCGGAATGAATTGCACAGCAAAAGCTGACTGCCATTTGCTCGTGTTTTACTTTGATTCTCAATAAATGTTTCGCTCAGGTAAGTTTGTTTTTAAAACACATAATTTTGATTTTTTTAGCCAGCATTGTTATGGTTTTGAGTTTAAAAATGGCAAAATGAAGAGGATTATTTATTGAAAGTTAAATAGTCCTACATATGATTTTTTAACTCTTCAAAAGGAGAGAGAAGCGAACAACATAAAGATCCCAGTGATTCGGAGAAAACAAGCTGGGTTTGATAGAAATTAAATATTGATACGCTAATCAGTTTAATCGCATTAAAAACACGCGAATTCTCATCATTTTCCCGTGGAATATTTTTCAGATATTCACGATGAACTTAAAAATGTAAACTTGCATTTGATTTCGTACGGTATAAGAAACAGCGGCTAATTTTCTTGATGCCATTGTTCTCACTGCAACATACGTATAAATTTCGGTTTATACGCTTACTGACCTTCTCAATATTCAAATCGTCGATTGATATTTTCCTGCACATTTCCGCATATAACTGGTTGGTTTACAGATACGTCTGTCTATGATATTATCGTCGTTTTCCTTGATATTCTTTTTTACAAACACACACTTTCTTTGGACACATCTTCCTAAAAATACGTTCCTTTAGCCGAAAAAAAACAAAAAAAAACAAAAAAACAAAAAACATTTTCTGGCAATGTCATGCTGTTACAAGATTTGGTGCTGACTTATATTGCAGCGACTTGTGTGGAGGGTTCGTTTGATGCTTTCTCTGTATATGGGGTTTAACTCGTATTATTTCTCCCGGAAGATGCAGATAAGTCGAATACAAAGTATAAAAGCAATCGACTAAAGTTAAATTTTGCTTTTGCAGTGAGGAAGATATTTATTCAAATGTCGTGGGGAATGTCACCAAGCTTTTGTCCGTCATTTTCGTGCTTTCATTGTTTTATTAACACCTCGGCTCACCTTCTGTCTCTCTAATAATCGGCCTCATTGCCTCCTGCTACTTTTCTTCGTCACGTCGAATTCGCGAGCCCTCCGCACCTCGCTCAAAATCTCCTTCTTCCTATACTTTCTGCCACCGAGTGCCTTGCCCTCTTGCTAGGAGAGAAAACCCTAAAAAAGCTGTTCCCTCGCCAAAGAGTGAAATCCAACGCATTGCTAGAAAGCACGGTCACACCCTAAAAATTCCTTCTCTCTGAACACGCAAAGATTCTTTAATTGGCTTCGCTGCCCTCTCTACTCATTCACTTTGTCTGGGACGGCTGAAAAGCAATAATGTCCTGTTCCCCTTTTTTCTTTTACTCAATCGCAGGAAAGTGTACACGTAAAAATAAATCAAACACCCCCTCTAAGAGATGCGTGGGAAGAGAGTACTTTAATTGTTCGTTGTCCATCGAAATGGCGGGAATTGAAGGAAAATGATTACAATTGTCTATTTCTAAAATGGCTACTAAACCTCACTTCTGATAAATATGGATGTCCCGGTTACAATGCTATTGATTAGGGGTGCGCAACCTTTGGGTCGGAACCCCTTTTGAGATAGCGAGGATTCATTAAGAGGTCGCCATTTCTTTCACTTTTCTTTTTTCAACATCAAAAGCCAGTGTCCTCTATAATGTAACACTTTTTACGTTATGTTAAAGTTCCAAATGTCCGGCTGAATAGTTGTTAAACCAAGGGTAAATGCGATGCAAATAATTGTCCCGGATATCTTTAAATTAAGGATTTTAGGGCCAAACCAAACATATACAGAAAGTCAATTTCACTTACGTAAAATTTTTATTAGTCCAGCAACTTTAGACGAAATCCAAAACATATCATGATGTGGTACACACACAACTTCACATACCTTAATTAGCTGTCGTACAATCAAACTCAGCAACGATCTAACATCTCCACAAGCAGATCAGATCAGATCATATGTAGAGGATTTTAGGAAGGGAGTGTCTGACCCCAGGCCTTAAACAACCTTTAGAAATAGGAAGCTAGGAGATTTGGGCTACAGTGCCCGATAGGAAGTGACACGGAAGCGAGTTAGAAAGGGGGTGGAAGACGCCCTTACTTATTACCAGGGGGCCAGTACCCGGGGTCCGACGGCTTAACGTGCCCAAATCTTCACAAGTAACCGCTGCATCGCATTTTTATCTAAAGTTCTTATCAGTACACACACACGTCACTCTTGTTCCGACCTCATATTGTTGCCAACGTCGTTCTCGTTTGAGGTAAAGACATAACGTTAAGGTTTGAAAATATCTAAGAGAACGAACTCAGATTTACATAGAAAAAGAAACTCAAAAGGAAAATTAAAATAGAATATGCTTTACACTGCTGACTCCTGATAAACAGTGGCGTAACCATGTTTCAAAATCCGGAGGGGGGGGTCCTATCACACATACACACATTATATGTATACAATATTAAATACATATACATACAATATTAACACCATAATACCTTCAAGTTGGAATTGAGGAACAGATTCTCGGCTTTAGAAAGCCCAACATCAGAAGCAGTGGATATTTCTGAAGTTAAACATAGAACTCATCAAGGCTCTTATGGAAACAGCAACAAAAATAGGTGGTACTAAGATCAAGTTACATATGAAGAAAATTTCAGGAAGAACAAAAATGTTGATGCAAAAGAGATGGGAGATGAGGACAAATGAAGACGTAACTTCCAAAGTGAAATAGTATAGAGCTATGCAAGACAGTGCGAAAAGGTATCACCGAAGACGTAAGGAAATTCAATTGTGAACTAGTGAGGAAAGCAGTTGCAAACAACCAGAGCCTGAAGATAGCAAAGGGACATCTCAGTAAGGGAAGAAAACAGATTATGGTTCTGAGAAAAGAAGATGGCACTGTAACAAGAAATAGAAGCGAAATTTGGACAAGAGTGAAAGATTTCTATTCAAAACTATATGAAAGGGATGATACATCTATTCCAGACATTACGAAAGGTAGGCCTACCAGTGCCAATGTCACTCCAATCCTCCTTGCAGAAGTTACATATGCATTTAAGAACATGAAACGGGGAAGAGCTCCAGGAGAAGATGGAAGTACCGTGGAAAGTATACAAGAAGCAAGTGGAGAAACTGAAACTTCACTCGCCCAAGTTTTCACCAGATGTCTTAATGAAGGGAAGATTCCTGAGGATTGGAACAATGTTACAATGATCTTGCTCCATAAAAAAGGTGACAATGAGGATCTCGGGAACTACAGACCTATCAGTTTCCTTTCAGTGGTTTATAAAATATTCCCTAAGGTTCTTTCACATCGCTTGAAGGTAACACTAGACATGGATCAGCCAAGAGAACAAGTTGGATTCAGGAGTGGCTACAGCACTATAGATCATATCCATGTACTGAGAGAACTAATTGAAAGAACAAGAGAATATGAACTCTCATTATGCATGGCTTTTATTGACTATGAAAAGGCCTTCGATTCCGTGAAAACATCAGCAGCAACAATGGCTTGGAAATCCAGCGGTATTGAAGATGCATACATTAGCATTATTAATAACATCTATGAAAATGCAAGTGCAAAGGTTCGGATATTTGAGGATACAGCACAAATAAGGATTGGAAAGGGAGTGAGACAAGATTACACTATATCTCCCAAGCTCTTTAATGACGCATTGTAAAATGTCTTTCAATCATTGAACTGGGAAAATGGGATAAAGATTAATAGAGATTACTTAACTCACCTTCGTTTTGCTCATGATGTAGTCATCTTTGCAACTACTCCTTCAGAGCTGCAGAGTATGATCCAAAAACTTGCTGACAAGAGTAAAGCAGTGGGAATAAAAATGAACTTTCGGAAGACAAAAGCGATGTACAATGCTTTTATAAGAAACGAAGATTTATCGATTGATGGAGAAAAGCATGAGACAACCGATTCCTACATTTACCTTGGGCAGCAGATATCGAGTGAGGATCACATTGATGAAGAAATTAATCGGCGTATAAAACTTGGATGGCGAGCTTTTGGAAGAAACAGTGCAATTTTTAAAAGCAGTATGCCATTATGTCTCAAAAGAAAAGTGTTTAATCAATGCATCCTGCCAGTGCTTATGTATGGAGCAGAGACATGGACCTTACCTAAAAAAACATACAAAGACTGCAGACAACTCAAAGCAGCATGGAGAGATGCATGCTTGGTGTAACCAGGGAAAGATAAGAAGAGGAACTTATGGATAAGGAAAATGACAGGAGTGGACGACATCATGACCAGAGTGAAATCACTGAAATGGCAATAGGCTGGACATGTTGCCAGATAAACGGACCACCGATGGACAACCGAGATTTTAGACTGGATTCCGAGGGACAGGAAAAGACCCAGAAGACCCCATGAGAGATGGGTGGATGAAATTCGAAAGTATGCTGGACTGACATGGAAAAGACAGGCCCAAGACAGACAATTGTGGAAGAAATTTGGGAAGACCTTCATCCAGCAGTGGATTGATAATAGTTGTTGTTGATGATGATGATGATGATGATGATGTTGATATACATACTGTATAAAATAGAGTTTGGGACCGCCCTTCCCTACGCGCACACACGCAGGAGCAAAGCAGCTGCTGAGCCGCAATTTAACGGCCATGACATAGGAGCCTCTGTTGGCAAATTGTGGAACTTAGCGAACACAACTGTAAAACTATGATAGATAGGGCAGGAACGTGAATTACAAAGTTGTAGAACTGACTTTGCTTATTAGGAATGTATATCGCTGTTTTATTAAGAATGCATTATACACGTGTTTGCATTCTACGAAAAATTACAATCTTATGTTATTAAATTTAGTTGGTTCACATCATAAAAAGTATGCATTATGTCATTATATTCCCGAAACATTTGGGGAGTCCTTTACTTGGGGATCCCCGACTCTGAAAATCTGGGAGGGTCCTGCCCCCCCCTTCCGTTCCCCTCCAGTGGTTACGCCAATGTGATAAATATGTTTTCTGTGCCCGACATCCATTTTCATTCAACATTGAGTGCTCCTCAAGACTAGCTCGGAAACGAAAGGAGGGGTTAATTGAAATATCTACAGATGCAACTCTACGAACTTAAGTTTAAAACACCGACGTTGACTAAGTTTTGGTTATCCGTGCATAATGAACAGTCATTATTAGTGAAAAGAAAACTGCGATATTTACTTCCTTTTGCGTCAACATAGTTATGTGAAACTGCCGTTTCTGCTCTCCCTACGATCAAGACAAAACACGGTTCTAAAATAAAAGTTGAAGATGACTTTAGAGTGGTGATCGCAAGTATAAAACCAAAAATGTGGAGCATAATTACCAAGATTCAAGCTCAAGTTTCGCATTAGGACTGTCAAACAAAGGTTGTGTAGTTTTTCCTCCTCCTAATTACGTTATTTTCTGTTGCAATATTTTCTACATATTATTTCTAGTTAGATGAAATATTTTGAAATGCTTAATTAATAAATGTAACTAATATTGGTGAATAACAAACAAATGTCTTTTAAAAATGCATATAAACAGTCATTTGCAAAAGCTTAAGAATACCTGTCAATTTATTGAAAATTAAGATTTTCAAAGAAACAACTAATTATTAGTCAGAGATGTTTAAACAAATGACAAACAGATCATTCTTTAAAACATAGAAAGACCGAAATCAGTACTTTGTGTGGCCACCTTTTTCTTTTAAAACAGGCAGAATATGATGTGGCATACTCTCAATGAGGGATTTGCAGTAGTCCCTTGAAATATCTTTCTACCACATGTACTTTATCGTGTCAATCAAAGCTTGGGAACTTAATGGCTGTTTTTTTTGTTCTCTTGTCTTTGAAAATGGTCCACAAATTTTCGATGGGGTTAAGGTCGGGACAGTTCCCGGTACAGTCAAGCACAGTTATGTTTTTCCTTTGCAGGCAGTTCTTTACTGTCTTTGATCTGCGGCATGAAGCACCATCATGCATAAAGATTTTGCGTATGTGCACTTGCATATGAGTTAAGAGCGTCTCACGTAACATTTTCACATAGAAAGGACCAGTCATAGTAGTGCTTACCGGCAAAAAGCATAACGAAGCAGTATCGGATGCTGCCACAGCACCCCATATCTTCTGACGAAGCGGATGTCTTACTATGCTAACGGTGTACTTTTCATCAAACCTTTTGCCTTTCGGTCGTCGAACATGTGCTTCATGTGATTCAAATGGATGCACAGTTGATTCATCGGAAAAAAGAACTTTACTCCAATTTTCAGCAGTCCACGATTGATGACGCTTCGCAAACTGGAGTCTCTTCTTTTTCATGGCAGAGGTTAATCTAGGTTTATCTGCAGGTTTATAAGACTTTAATCCAAAATTTTTGCTGAGACGTCGGGAAACAGTGCTGATACTACACTGACGGAAAAAATCCCAACACCAAGAAGGGGTTGTGTTAGATAAACGATAGTGGGTAGGCGGTGAGAGTACATCTGTAAGATCACGTCTATGCAAATTTCGCACTCGGCGCATACGTGTGGCGCTAGTAGCGCCCCTCGGAACATGCAAAGCAGGTTTGCTGTAAATACACGCTGTAACGTTCGTGAGCGTTAGTTATCGTTGATATTCGACGTAGTGTGTTGATGTTAGTCAAGAATGCTTTTAAGAAGACGAAGAAGCCATTATCAACAGCTCACGGAGTTTGAACGAGGTCGTGTAATAGGGCTACGTGAAGGTGGATTTTCGTTCCGCAATATTGCAGAACGACTTAGCAGGAATGTAGTCACTGTGCATGATTGTTGGCAGCGGTGGACAAGGGAAGGTACTTTCTCAAGAAGACCGGGCTCCGGCCAGCCACGTGGCACTACTAAGAGGGAAGACCGCCGTGGACGGCGTATGGCCGTGGCGTATCGTACCGCGTCTGCGGCAGCAATTCGAGCTGCAGTTGCCACCACAGTGACACAACGAACTGTTACAAATCGGTTACTTGGAGGACAGCTCCAAGCCAGACGCCCTGTAGCGTGCATTCCACTTACTCCAAACTACTGCCGTTTGCGACGTCAGTGGTGTCAAGCTAGAGCTCATTGGAGGACGGAGTGGAGATCTGTTGTGTTTTCTAATGAAAGCCGGTTCTGCCTGGGTGCCAGTGATGGCAGTGTGTTGGTTAGAAGGAGGCCAGGTGAGCACCTGCAACCAATCTGTCTGCGACCGAGACACACTGGACCTACACCTGGAGTTATGGTCTATGGAGCAATTTCCTATGACAGCAGGAGCACTCTCGTATTTATCCCACGCACTCTGACGGTACAGTTGTACGTCGGTCTGGTGATTCAACCTGTTGTGCTGCCATTCATGAACAGCATTCCAGGGGGTGTTTTCCAACAGGATAACGCCCGCCCGCATACCGCTGTTGTAACCCAACATGCTCTACAGAGTGTCGACATGTTGCCGTGGCCTGCTAGATCACCAGATCTTTCACCAATCGAGCACGTATGGGACATCATTGAACGACAACTCCAGCGTCACCCACAACCAGCATTAACCGTCCCTGTATTGACCGACCAAGTGCAACAGGCATGGAACTCCATCCCACAAACTGACATCCAGCACCTGTACGACACAATGCATGAACGTTTGCGTGCTTGCATTCAACATTCTTGCGGTTACACCGGTTATTAATGTACCAGCATTTCACATTTAAAATGGCTCTTCTCGCGCTTACAATAAGCTGTGATCTTGAAACCTTAATCGATTAAATATGTTACCTATACAAATGTGTTGCCGCCATTTCATTTCTCTACAACTATTTTTTCGTGGTGTTGGGATTTTTTTCCGTCATCGTAATATCAGACCCTTTTGAATGTAGAAAGTCCTTGATTGTGTTGTACGAACTCCTTGGAGAACGCATAACTTTTTGCCTTATGGTATTGTCATCACATGGGGTTGTTTTCCTTGGACGTCCACTTCTCTTTCGGTCGCTAAATTCACCTGTATCTCAATATTTCATGATCGCATTATGAATAATAGCCTTGCTCGCATTCACCTCTCTGCTTATGGCATTTTCGGAGTATCCTTCATGATATAAAGTCACTATTTGTGTCCTGTGAGTAACACTTAATGATGCTTTTTTGCCCATTTTTTGCTATATAAAAAATATGTACAAAACTTCTCAGCATGAAAACCAAAAGCAAACTGACGCTCGCACACTTCTCCCAACTTTATCAACAGCTGCCGCTGTAGGAAGATGCAACAGCGACAGGAAGTAGACAGTATCTTTCTCCAGTATCTGGAGAAATCGGCAGAAATCACCTGATACCAACAGGTGGTTTTAAACTTTTGCAAATGACTGTAATTACAATTTATAGCCACTTGTTTTTTATTTACATGGTGACATAGGGTCTCCATAATAAAATACTTCTTCAGTGGGTTCGCACCCATAAAATAGTTGCGCATCACTTCTATAGCTTACTGACCTGTTACATCCTCCTCGCCATTTATTACAGACAATTTTTTGTCTGTAATAATTATACCTTAAAAACGTTAAAGCAAAGAATAAACTGTGTGCGTGGGGAAAAAAGCTAAAGATTTTGTAACACGACAACACCAAACCTCACGCCAGTGCTTTCCCTTCATAGGCCATAAAAAAATCGAGTTTGAAGTTCTTGAACACACTACCTACAGCATACACTGCAAAAAGTAAGTGGTGTGAATTCACTTAAAATTTCTGAAAATCATGTGCATCAAATGTGCCGGTAACTGTCCGTCTGTTAACAGAACTTCCGTTTTTAAAAGTGCCCACTTTTTGTTTTAAATTCCGCATTTTCACAGATTTTCTGCAGTCAGTAATTTCATTTATTTCAGAAAAGTCCGTTTCAAGTTTTTCCGTATTTAGACTGAAATTCCGCAAAATCCAACACCCTGAATATTTCAACCCTTACGCGAGAGAATCCTTTTGCGCCGGTAGTGAGGATCAAACGCCGGTCGTTCAGGTTGAAGCCGCGCGTCTTAACCACTGAGCCAAAACGCCACAGGAACAAAGCTCAGGTTCAAAGTAAAACTTAATTGCTTGATGGTGTCTTAATTTTTTTTTTTTTTTGTGAATAATGCGAGTGATTTAGGCATTTTATTTTCTACTAGATGAAAACCCATCAATAATGACGGAGGAAAATAATATTTATGATACAGAAATTATTGAAATTTATTTTTTGAGTTTTTGAGTTCCACGTCAATAGATGGCGACATTGGCTCACAGCTTTATGAAAATTTCCCGAGCAGTCGGTTATGGAATTTGATACGACGAGCTGTCTGTTTGTCATGTGTTTTGTAAAACCTTTAGTCCCTATTTCGTCGACACTTCCTGGTACACAACGTTTTTCGTATGCACTGACTGTGAACCCTGCATCAATTTCGCCTGTTCTTTTCCGTGAACTAGTTTTATCTTGATGTCGTCAGATGGTCGTACTCTTGATATTGCCACATACAGATGGCTAAACACCAGTTCAGGTAGTGAACCAAAATTCCTGATGTAAAGTTTTTCGTAGCCGCCCCGGTGCCGCAATGATCTAAGCGATGGCCTCTGATCACTCGTCCGAAAGATGTCCGGTTTCGAATCCCGGTGAGACATGGATGTTGTGTTTGTCTTACGGCACACCCTAAATTAGGGACGGGCGACTGCTTATATCCCACTGAGTTGTTAACGGTGGTCGTTAAACCTCCACCCAAAAAAAAAAAAAAAAAAATGTTTTCGTATCTCTTGAGTTGATTTATTTTCATGAATGGAATACGGGATTGCAACATACAATACAAATTTTGAAGACGGAAATACGTTTTTTTTTTTTTTTGTAAATATGACATGGATGGTAAACTATAAATTTCACTAAATTATGGGTTTTACTCAGGAATAAAGGAAATTACTTACAGTCAAATTTTTGGGTAGCACCCCTACCCTTCTTCAGGACTACACTATAGTAGGTGTTGCCATTCATCAGCTAAATTCCAACCTTTCAAATCATTTATTGTTGTTCCTCTTCTCTCAATTTCCAGTCTTTCTGATAATTTTCTTTTGAAAAAGTGCTGTTGATGTGTCAGAACTTCTACAGAATACCAACGCATCTCTGACGTCATGGGAGACTGATGACGTAACGTATATATGACGTCATGTGAGACTGATATGGGTTAGATGACGGCACACCAGCTGCTGTGTTCTTTGTTGCTATGAGACCAAAACAAAGTGGTACACGCGTGGACTGTGCGCATGTAGGTGATGACGTCACAAACATTTGTTTCTCGGTTGTTGCTATGACGACTTAAAAAGGAGCACAAAGAAGGAGAAGGAGGAGAGCTCCAGCAGATTATATATTAGGATTGGAGCTTGTTATTTTTGTAATACGTTTCTAATAAATTTCTTTTCTCTTTACAAGATCTTATTACAAATTACGTAATTTTTTCATCGTGATTTTTCGAAGCAAAAGAATGATTTGGAGTTAGAGATGTTTTTTTTCAACTGACAACAACTTTCAATTATCTTTAAGAGAAGGTGCAATGTATGTACTGTTTTATATTATTATTTCACAAAACTTCTAAATTTAGAATTTACTCTAGATAGTTATATAGCTTTTATCTTAAGGACTCAACAGACTGTTATATAGGCATCGTACATTCATCTGAACGATAAACTAAGTGGCCGGGTTCTTACAGTAACACAATAATTGCTGAGGCACAAAATGAGAGAAAAAAGAAGAAATACCCTATGACACAGTAACCAAAATTCATGTGATATACTATACCACAACATTCGATCTTGCTACAGAACTTCAAAATTAAATATTTCTGCAGACTATGGAGATTTAACAGTTAATCAAACACCCAAATATTCTCTTGAATCTCTCCTATTACCGGAAATGTTTCGTCATATGGATACGGAAAAAGTGAGAACGGAGTTTTTCCGTTAATATAAGGAAGGAATTGCAGAAAGGTTTCTGAAAATTCAGAATTTTTTTGGCGTACGAAAAATCCATGAAATTCTGAGCGTTTTCCGTCATTTCACGGAAATAGTTGTTTCAGAAACATTCTTCGTTAATTCCAGAAAGAAATGACAGAACGCGGCTAGTGAATTTCCTTAATTTTTTTACATTGCAGATTTGGCACCGTCTAACTTCTAGTTGTTTTCTGCTCTCAAGAGACATCTGAAAGGAATTCAGTTCATCTGTGACCAAGATGTTCAAGCCGCTAAGAGGAAATGGTTCCGAGAACAACCTAAAGACTTTTACACAGACGAGTTTCAAGAGACATCTGAAAGGAATTCAGTTCACGTGTGATCAAGATGTTCAAACAGCTACGAGGAAATGGTTCCGAGAACAACCTAAAGACTTTTACACAGACGGGTTTAAAGAGACATCTGAAAGGAATTTAGATCGCCTGTGACCAAGATGTTCAAGCCGCTACTAGGAAATGGTTCCGAGAACAACCTCAAGATTTTTACACAGACGGGTTTCAAGAGACATCTGAAAGGAATTCAGTTCACCTATCATCAAGATGTTCAAGCCGCGGCGCGGAAATGGTTCCGAGAACAACCTCAAGATTCTAACACAGACGGGTTTCAAGAGACGTCTGAAAGGAATTCAGTTCACTTGTCACGATGTTCAGGATGCTACGAGGAAATGGTTCCAAAAAATCTCAAGATTTTTACACAGACGGGTTTCAAGAGACATCTGAAAGGAATTCAGTTCACCTATCACCAAGATGTTCAAGCCGCGGCGCGGAAACGGTTCCGAGAACAACCTAAAGACTTTAACACAGACGAGTTTCAAGAGACGTCTGAAAGGAACTCAGTTCACTTGTGACGAAGACGTTCAAGTCGCTACGAGGAAATGGTTTCGAGAACAACCTGAAGTTTTTTTACACAGACGGGTTTCAAGAGACATCTGAAAGGAATTCAGTTCATCTGTGACGAAGATGTTCAAGCCGCTAAGAGGAAATGGTTCCGAGAACAACCTCAAGATTCTAACACAGACGGGTTTCAAGAGACGTCTGAAGGGAATTCAGTTCACTTGTCACGATGTACAAGCCGCTACGAGGAAATGGTTCCAAAAAAATCTCAAGATTTTTACACAGACGGGTTTCAAGACACATCTGAAAGGAATTCAGTACACCTGTGACGGAGATATTCAAGACACTACGAGGAAGTGGTTCCAAGAAATACATAATAGATTTCAGTTCACCTGTGAGGAAGATGTTCAAGCAGCTACGACGAAATGGTTAAGACAACACCCTCAAGATTTTTACAGCACAGACGGGTTTCAAGAGACATCTGAAAGGATTTTAGTTCACCTGTGACGAAGATGTTCAAACCGTTACATGGAAATGGTTCCGAGAACAACCTCAATATTTTTACACAGACAGGTTTCAAGAGACATCTGATAGGAATCCATTTTACCTGAGACGAAGATATTCAAATCGCTACGAGGAAATGGTTCCGAGGACAACGAGAAGGTTATTTACAGTGACGGGTTTAAGTAACTTCTTAAAAGTTGGCATATATGTATCGAGCGCGAGGGGAACCATGAAGAAAAACAAAGCATGTGAATTAAAGTTGAAATTATGAGCTTTGTTCTTGTTTTGTTTCAATTTGATATTTCGCCACTGGGATTGTACAGTATATAAATATGGACACCTGAGATAGCAAAGGAAAACGAAGTTTATTCACCTTCAATAGTTGGTGGAGCCTCCACGAACGGCGATTACAGCTGTGACTCTCCGGGGGCATACTCTCAATCAGGCGTTGTACGACGGCTAGCGGTATTTTCTTCCACTCAGCTTGGAGAAGAGTGGTCAGTTCCTTCACCGATTTCGGACAGTGGGGTCACCCCTTAAGTCGACGATCCAACTCGTCCCAAAGGTGCTCGATAGGGTTAAGGTCCGGCGTCTGCGCATGCCATTACATTCGATTAACCCTATCGTCACCATACCAAGCCATGGTGGACCTCGCAACATGATAGGTGGCATTGTCATCTTGAAAGTAACATGGGTCCACACCGTAAAACTGCAACAACGTACGAAGCGCATGGTTATCCAAAATGGTGCAGTAGGTCTTGGCGTCGAGTCTACCAGGAATTGCGACCAAGGGTCCTTTGCCATATCAGGAGAAACACCCCAATAGCATAATTACACAGCTGCTGAACTTCACAGTTGGCACAATACATTCCGGCAGGAGGCGTTCTCAAGGCAGACGCCAAACTCAGACGCTGCCATCTGAACGGTAGAGGGTGAACCTTGATTCGTCGCTCCAGAGAACCTGTTTCCACTGTTCAACGGTCCACTGTCGACGTTCTTTGCACCACGTTAGCCGAACAGCGCTATTGGACTTGGTGATCAAAGGCTTTTGTACGGCAGCACGTCCATGATAACCAAACAGATGGGCTTCCTTGCCGATGGTATTCATGGAAAAAACACTCCCGGATGCCTGTTGAAACTCCTCGGGGATGTGGCCCATCGATTTGGTGCGGTTCTTCCGAATTTCTCTGGCCAGCACCTGTCGGTCTCTAACTCCCAGTTTTGTGGGTCTGCCGGGTCGGGGCACATTCCGACAGTCACCTCTCATCTTCCACTTGCCAATCAGGTAGGCTACTGTCGATTTTGGGTACTTCAACTCGCTGGATATGTCACGTATGGATCGGCCATTTCTGTGATACCCGACGATTACACCTTTCTCGAAATCAGAGAGCTCCGAACTGCGTGGCATCTTGCATGCGACTGGTTGCGTTGTTGTTTCCCACACGATATTTAACGGCGGCGGCCGTGAGGCGTATCAGGACCGCAGATATCGTCGATTGCAGGGGTGTCCAATTACTTGTTAGCAGATAGTGTATTGTATCAAAATCTGGGCTCCTGAAAACGCGACAAAGTTGTTTTTTCTTGGACTGATACCGCTCATATGGGAAAACATTTTGAGAATACTTCTTCTTAAAATAATGAATGGTTTTCCCACCGGGGGACATAAAGTCGCATCTTATTTTTGTCGATATCTCTGTTTCTAAGAGTCCGATTTGAAAAATTCTTCCTGTGTTGGAGAGCCTTTCCGGTGAGAAATGTTTCTCTTATAAATTTATGTTTTTCTTAACGCACAAGTCTGCAACCAGAGTGTGTAAGCTGACGATTTCGTTTACAGCAATATCTGAGGGATTAAAAACCCTATTGAAAAACTTCTTTCTTCCTTCAGATATTATCGTTTTCCAAACCGGCTCCATTGACTTTGAATAGCTTTGATAAATTTAATTTCCGTCAGAACGGATTCAAAAGACGTGCTTAGCACACCCAAAAAAATTCTGGGTCAACTTTCTTGTTAATTTTTGGGTACAAGTGGTAGTCACTAAGAGCTAAATCAGAACAGTATGGAGATGCGGCCATGCTTCCCACTTACAATTGCGAAGAAGCTCCCTCCTGCATGTCTGCAATTTTGTTTGCCTTGCGTTGTCGTGCAACAAAATGATTTATTTTAATACTTTCTCTCGTCTTCCATCCTTAACTTTATTCCTTAACTTCTTCAATGTCTCACAGTGCATTGCCGCGTTCATCGTATTCTCTTTTGCCATAAAATCTGTGTACACCTGCCACTTGCAGTCAAAAAAGATCTTTGCCATTTTTTTTTTCCGGCAGATGGCACAACTTTAAATATTTTTGCAGTTTGTGTGCTAGGTTGTTTCCTCACCAAGGATGCAGATTTGCTTTCTGGTGAGAAGGGATACACCCACGTTTCATCACCGGTGACGACACGCTGCAAACAAATCTGCGCCTTCTTCAGAACAACCATGCAAGGGCGCAAAAAGGGATGCAAACTGTTGATTTTTGTGCTGTTCCGTTAAAGATAGAAGAACCCATTCCGCGCACACGTTTCTGAAATGAAGGTACTCGTGAATGATAGGGAGTGCATTACCATATGACACGACTAAATCTTCGACAATTTCATGCATTTTTATGCGGCGGTTATCCTTAATCAAGTCCTCGAAGCGCGAAATGTGATAAACGGTCGTCGAAGTCGCAGATCTGTCAATCAATTGATCAAATCATCACCTGTCAAATCCGTACGTCGTTCTTCGAACTGCTTGCAACATTTTCCAATTGTCTGGTGAGACATTGTCTCTTCTCCACAAAATGCGTACACTTCCCGATGGATTTCAGATAGATTCAAACGTTTTGACCATAAAAACGCCCTATTCCGCGAACTTCTGATTTCGAGTAACATTCCAGTTGCTGCTCCATAACACAAAACGGTTAACGAATAAACTGCGCAGCACAATTGTGCCACCACCCTCTTCCCACAAGCAGATGACGAACGTATGACGTCACGCCGCAGCCACGTTCTTTTCCTTCTTTCCATTTCCGATGGTCAACGCTATATGAAACTTACACTCATCGTCAAAAAAATTATTGCACCTAGAAGGACATGTCGGATTGCATGGTTATTCGGGAGAAAGGTAAAGGTTATCAGGAACAATAAATGATTAAACATTGAGACTGATATGGGCAATATTTATTGAGCTACACGCCAATAAGTAGTGTCTTCCTGTATGGCGTCGGGCCGCCATGTTTGCTCACACAGCAGGCCAGATGTATCGGCATGGAGTTCAACAGGCTCGTAATGGTGTCCTGCGATAAACCATCCCATGCAGCTCGTATCTTCTCACGCAGTTCCTGCAGATTGTGCGGTAAGGATGAAATGTGGGTAACGTGTCCAATCGTATCTCACACAATTTCCATCGGCGGTAGGTCTGACGATGTGGCTGGACATGACAGTGTGTCAGTGCTTCGAAGGCAAGCCAACGAGACAGCAGCAGTATGCGAACGAGCGTTGTCCTGTTGGAAAATCGCACCGGAGTGAGCGTTCAGAAAAGGTAGGTCCACTGGTTGCAGGATCTCTTTAGTATAACGTTGGGCTGTGAAATCTCCAGTGACATGAGGAACCTGTGGTATAAATTTCATTTGAATAGCGTGATTTTTTTCTTGGTGCGGTTCGCAGAAACAGTAGTGTAATAAAACCCTTCCCCAACGTACCAAGTTCGATATCCTGGGAAAAGCTGTTTTGTAATTACACTAATGACCGCTGCCGCGCCGATACCATTTCCTTGAAAGCGTCATCAATTCTGTTTGTTGACTGCTACGATGGTGACAACAAAGAGACCTAGAGCTAAAATTTCCATTTTTTTTTTATTTATTTTTTTTTCTTGAAATCGAATGATTTCTAAAATCTCCGTAACAACAACTTTCGGTAATTCCAGAATAGTTAGCCGTAACGTGGATAAATGCGAATTTTAACAATCTTCAGCCTTAAGTTACAAGACTGTAAAATACCTTTATAGTCATGTAACTGGAAAATTATTAGAAGTTCATGTCAGCATTAATTTCATCTTACTTCACTACATACCGCACGTCAGGAAGTTGACTTAACTAGAGTTGACACATGGCTTGCTTAGGGCATATTTTGGAAGTACCATGTATCAGTCTATAAATATATCTTACGCCAATGTCTACAATGCTTACATTTTAAACAAGAAAGACGACACCGAATTTTCGGGTGTGATAAGCACGTCTTTTGAATCCATTCTGAAGCAAATTAAATTTATCAAAGCTATTCAAAGTCAATCGAACCGGTATGGAAAGCAATAGTATCTGACGGAAGAAAGAAGTTTTTCAATCGGGTTTTTAGTCCCTCACATATTGCTGTAAACGGAATCGTGAGCTTACGCCCTCTGGTTGCAGACTTGTGTGTTAAGAAAAACATGAATTTATATGAGAAACTTTTCGCACCGGAAACGCTCTCCAACACAGAAATAATTTTTCAAATCGGACTCTTAGAAACAGAGATATCGACAAAAATTAGATGTGACTTTACGTCCCTTGGTGGGAAAACCATGCATTATTTTAGGAAGAAAGTATTCTCAAAAGGTTTTTCCATATGAGCGGTATTGGTCCAAGAAAAAAAAAATTTAGTCGTGTTTTCAGGAGCCCAGATTTTGCTACAAGTACATCAGAAGCAGAAATTTAAACTTATGCCCCTGGTGGCCAAACCATTCTTTACCAAATATTAGAAATTATGTGAAAAATATTTTTCATCAGGTATTGTATGCGATACAGGAAGAATTTCTCAAATCGGAGTTATAGGAGCAGAAATAACGCAGAAAATGCAATTTACCATTGCGTTTTCTAAAAAATTGGATAAACACGGTTCCTTAGTAACAAAGTGCACCTCTTTGGCATGGAATTAATGAGCTTTTCTACTTATCGATTGATGATAACACGGTGCCAAAATTGCTGTTAAATGTGGCTGTGATCATTCCGCTGTCTTGCGCACCATTAAAAGAATTGCAGAAAGTCTATGATTTACTTGAAAATTTTGAATTTATAGGGAAAACATTTCGCATCGAAAACACTATCCAACAAAGAAGGAATTTTTCAAATCGGACCCTTAGAAGTAGAGATATTGACAAAAATAAAATATACATCTACGCCCCCTGGCGTAGAAACCATGCATTATTTTAAGAAGAAAATGTTTCTAAAAGGTTTGTTGACAGGAGTAGTATTGGTCTACAAACGACGTTTTTTTGAATCGAGAATTTAGAAGCTCATATTTTGCTGCAAATACATCAGAAGCAGAAATTACGATTTACGTCCCCTGGTGGCCAAACCATTTTTTTACAAAAATTAGAAATTATGAGCAAACGATTTCCTATCAGGGGCTGTGTATCTTGTGCAGGAAGAATTTTTCAAATCGGGGATTTAGGAGCAGAGATATAGGGGGAAAGGCAATTTACCTATACGATCCCCTAGCGGAAAGTCTATGAACTACTTGAAAATTTTGAAATTATATGAAAAGCATGTCACACTGAAAACACTATCGAACAAAGAAGGAATTTTTTCAAATCGGACTCCTAGAAGTAGAGATATTGACAAAAATAAGATTTACATCTACGCCCTCTGGCGGAGAAACTGTGGAATATTTTAAGAAGAAAATATTCCGAAAAGGTTTACCGATGTGAGTGGTATCAGTCCACAAAAGAATGTTTTCAGTCGATATTTTTGAAGCTCAGATTTTATGGCAAATACATCAAAAGCAAAAATTAACACTTACTCCCCCTGGAGGCTAAAGTATTCTTCACCAAAAATTTGAAATTATATGCAAAAGATTTTCCATCCGGAGGTGTATCCGCTGAAAAAAAATATTTTCAAATCGGAGCTTTAGAAGAAGAGTTATCGGGAAAAGTGTAATTTACGTTTGTGCTCCTTAGGTGAAAACATATGCGTAATTTGAAAAAAGTAACTATATCTAAAATACTCTTCGACATAAATGGAATCGAAAGATAAAAGAATTTTTTCAATCGGATGTTTAGAAGCAAATATGTGGAATTAAACCTATTTTTGAATTCGACATCATCTGCATTTACGCCCTCTAGCGGTGAAATTTAACATCGTAGAAAAAAACGAAACAAAGGACCATCATTCTCACTTTTCAAGCTTCCCAATGCAAAAATAATTTTTCAAATCGGACTAATAGTTGCACAGATATCGTGGGTACAGACGGACGGACGGACAAATCGATAACATAAGCACGATCTTTTTTTACAAAAGGCGTGCTAAAAACAAAGAAGTGGAAATAGGAGTAAAAGTTCGGAACAATTGCTTTATTTTCCGGATACCATGTATACTTACTAGGGGTGTTCAAATGAAAAGGTACGAAACGTCATAAGAACGCAACCGTTAACATATTTGCCTATGCCGCTATGGGAGAACGTAGCGACACATCTAGGGATGCGATTGGAGTAGCCGGCGTAGATCGGAGTATGCGCGGCCGCCAGCATGCGCAGGAGAGAGCAGAGGCTCTTATAAAGAGCGCCGTCCAATTGACGCGGCAGTGCGTGTGAGGACAGGATGGCGTTCACATTGCAAAATTCGACGATTGAGGAGCAGCGAGGCGTTATCCGATTTCTGACAGCGGAAGCTGTTAAAGCGGCCGCTATTCATCGCGGAGGGTGTGATTCTGCTCCATGATAACGCGCGTCTACACGTCTCCAGGGTCACACACGCGGAACTGGCCAAGTTCCAGTGGGAGCAGCTTGACCATCCGCCCTACAGCCCGGACATGTCGCCCTGCGATTTCCATGTGTTTGGTCCCCTGAAAAAACATCTGAAAGGAAAGCGCTTCCACTCGGACGACGAACTCAAGGACGCTGTGCAGGACTGGGTCTCGTCACGGTAACAGGAATTCTGGGAACAAGGAATCCTTCGGCTCGTTAATCAATGGGATCGTTGTGCTACGGCCTATGGGGTATAATTTGAATAAAGTCTTCATTTATACCCACAGTGTCGTTTCGTACCTTTTCATTTGAACACTCCTTGTATATGCAAACCTAGTTTAAATATGGGTATCAATTTCAAGTATTTTTACGCTGGCAACTTCTTTGTTCTTTTCTTTTCGTGCACATAAAAAACTTCCCTTTCGCTTCAGCTTATCGCACTGACAAAATATGCTGGTGATGAAATTGTGCATCTACATGACATACTAAATTTCTTGCGCGACGCTTTCCACCTCCAACAGTTGCACTAAAATATTTCTTCCACGTTGAATTCTGTTACTGAGGCTATTATACTTTACAATGGAAATAAAATACATTAGTTTCTTGTGAGATACTGCGGTGCTGCAATCAATTTATTATAAAGGCTGATTTAATAACTTTTTTTGTACTGTGGTATTTTGTTCTTTAGTATTCAGTTAATTAAACGGAGGAGAAACAAAATGAATGCTGGTAAAGAGTGACAGCTCGTTCGTCTTGTTTTAAGCTTATTGATCTTCCATTTAATCAGTTAATAGAATTACAAGGAAGGGATGCAGTTATGGTAAATCAGCGTACTGGTTGATGAACGAAACGTCCCCTGGACGAACACACAGCTTTTTAGTTTTGAATAAATACATCGAAATTTCACCAGAATTATATCTACATTAATTTAATTACGTCCCGTACTCTCCCTACGTTTATTTGCGCATTAATGTCAGAGAATACAGGGTTGGTAATTGAACATCCCAAACTGGTGGTGACGTGAAACGTCTGCCATGCACAATTATAATTCAAGATTCTTAGAAACTACTGCTAGCATTTTTTTCTTGATGTCGTATAACTTGTATTCAGAAGAAAGTCGCGGATATGAAGCGGAATGTCAAATTTTAGGCGCCTTGAATGTACAATCGTGGCCAAAAGACCTGCACCAGTAGACCGAAAGTCAATGTTTGATGTTTGAAGTCAACTTATGCAGCGTAATGGTAAAGTCAAGAATACATATTATACAACATTTTAAAGGACATTTTATGCTGAATTCAAATAATTTTACAGAATGTTATTGCCAGTAATGGAAGTGAAGTTACAAGCTAAAGTACAACGTCCAGTCATAAAAAGCAAAAAATAGTGGAATTTGTAAAATTAGTGTACAATGCATTTAACGTAAAATTACTGCGCACAACATTATTGAAACTTTCAGGATACTTGAAATAACTTACTAACAAGCAAACTGCGCTTTAATATTTATAATTGGATAAACTCGGTTCCTTAGTAACAAAGTGCACCTTCTTGGAATTAATTAGCTTTTCTACTTATCAATTGATTATTACACGGTGCCAAAATTGCTGTTAAATGTGGCTGTGTGATCATTCCGCTGTCTTGCGCACCGTTAAAAGAATTGCAGAAACTGGATATGTGGGAAACAGAAAAAGAACAGGTTATGACGTAGAAGTCTTTTCGTACTTCTACGTTATTTTAAAAACATAAGCATAAGATGAAATAGTTCCCAAATTAAACCTTAATGGCCAGACGAAACATGTAAACAACAGAAGTCAAACTTACGGAAATGAAGCTTTATTCAGGATGTAGCAAACATATCGTAACATAGCATAGTATATTGCACTAAAATCTCCACACACCACACTGCTCTTAACACAACGCTCGACTTGCAACACTTTTCCAAGCAACGCTCTCTTTTACAACGCTCGCTTTACAACGTTCCGCCAAGCAACAGTTTAATCATCGTTTTTATCTCTCGTTCTTATCTTATATCAGGCATACGTCACGTTCATTCAACCTCAATTATGTTGCCAACTGTATTCGTTTGAGAGAAAAGATATTACGTTAAAAATGAAGAATAACTGAGAATAAACTCAAGATTTGCATAGGGAAAGAAACTAAAAAGGAAAGTTAATTTAGAATATACGTCACAAGGTTTAAAACAGCCACTGATTTGATAAATGACTGGGAGAATGAAATAGGTTTTATTGCATCTGCACATACAGTTCGTCGTAGGCTACAAGAAAATGAACTGACTGCACGAAAAGCTGCACGAAAAGCTGCACGAAAACTTTTTCTTACTGAGCAACAACGGCTCCGAAGAATTCTTGGGCTAAAGCACACAAGAATTGGACTGTTGATGAATAGAAAAATGTTATTTTCAATGATGAAACAACTGTTACTATTTCCGCTAATAATGGAAATAATTATGTACGTCGTTGGGCTGGTGAAAGATATAAGACATGCTGCACCCAGCCAACAATCAAGCACCCACATTCGGTGATGTTATGGTCCTGTATTTCAGCCAGTGGTGTTGGCCGTCTGCACATTGTTAATGGCACATTGAATGGATCGAAATATGTGGATATCTTAGAGTCCAAACTGTTGCCATCAGTACAAGACATAGGTTTGCGGAATTTTATCTTTCAGGACGATAACGCGCCATGTCACTGGTCGAAGTTGGTTGACGAGTGGTTTAATCGAAAAATTATAAGAAAACTCACCAGATCTTAATCTCATTGAGAATCTGTGAGGTGAGATTGAAGCAAAAGATCCGTCAACAGAGACGCTCATCTAAAACAGCATTAAGTGTGTAAGGGCCGTATAGCACCGTGTTATCACCAATGGACAACTAGAGACGCTCATTAGTTCCATGCTAAGAAGGTGCACTTTGTTACTTAGAAACCGTGGTTATCCAATTACATATTAAAGCGCATTTTGCTTCTTGGTAAGATATTTCAAGTGTCCTGCAAGTTTCAATAATGTACTGTACAGTAATTTTACGTTAAATACATTGTACACTAATTTCACAAATTTCACTATTTTTTTGCTTTTTAGGACTAGACGCTGTACTTTTGCTCGTAACTTCCCTTCTATTGCTGGTAATAACATTCTGTGAAATTATTTGAATTCAGCATAAAATGTCCTTATGTATAATATGTGTTCTTGAGTTTAAAATTACGCTGCATAAGTTGACTTCAAGCATCAAAAATTGACTTTTGATCAACTGTTGCAGGACTTTTGGCCATGACTGTAAATTCGCATCAGAATCATTTCTGGATTTTAGTTCACACCGCATTTTCTTTCGAATCTCGTGTTAGATATTTTGCGATTTGCAATAAATCTGAATATAATACAGCATTGTTAAATAATAAAAATGCAACATTATCAACTTCACTTGTTATGTAAACCTGAATCTCGTGTTTGATATTTTGCGATTTCCAGGGTTGACTTCATCTCATCGGGGTGTTTACGTCGGACCTCATTGGTCATGATTGGCTCCCCTTTGCAGCTCTCGTTCTCCCATGCACCACTGACCACTGGTCAGCTCAGAGCAGATGGTTTTTCTGCTTAGCTGAATATCTGCGAGGTTAAGCGACCTTTAAAAATTAATTTCGTCATGACTCTCACTTCGGTAACTGAATCTGTTATTTGATTATTCCGGAATATGGTTTCAGCTTTGGCTTTACCTCACTATCACGTTTTCTGCTGGGAGTTATATCGTTCGTCATCGAGGTTTGATAACAGCCGTGGTTAACGTTTATTGCTTAGAATTTTTTAGAACCTGAATTATTCGTGCCAATGCTTACCTAGATGGCGTCTTTTCTTCTTTGCCTTACAATTACCAAGAGATTATAGTGTAAAAGCCATTTGCTGGCGGCGCATATCGAAATCACATCCTTCTGCTCCGGAGTCGAATGCCTTCCCAATTAAGCTACACCGGCGAAGTTTGTTGCTGCAGCTTTGCCGTCTTAACATTTGCGTCACCTCTGATATAGGTACGTCACATATATTCTCCCCCCCCCCCCTTGAGAAAGAGCTGGGAGGGAACCGTAGGTTTCTGGATCATTTGGCAAATCACGCTTGAAGGAGAACTCACTGTAAGAAAAGGAATTCTGACTAATTTTAGACGATTTGTGCAACGAACATCACACATGTTTCGACGAACTCAATGGCCAGGAGATTCATTTTGCGGTTGGGCGTCAGTATAGCGTAAAAGCCATTTACCGGTGACGGAAGTCCTTGTGCTCCGGAGCCGAATGCTTTCCCAACTAAGCTACACTGACGAAATTTGACGCGGCAACTTTGCCAGCTTCACATGTGCGTCACTTCTGAGATAGGTACATCACAGGCTCTCGTAGCAAAAAATTACTTTTCTCGATGGTGTGTTCTCCTTTTTCCCACGCATTTCTACTCTATCTTCGCTGTTCCCAGGATGTGCCAGTGCATTGCAAATGCCTGTCGTGCAAAATATATTTTACATTATTATAGTTTCAGAGATTTGCACGTAGACTTTTGTCCGTTTTTCCGGGACAAAAAGGGAAGTTCGAAAACAAAAAGGGAAGCTGAAAGCAATATTTTACCGCAAGCTGGGCAGGGATAGTGATTCCGAAAAACTAATCATAAATTACGCTAAATGAAATAGAAAAATATTAAACATAAAATATTAGTAAAGTATTTTGCTTTCCAATCTGATCATTTCGACTCCAAAGCAATGTACCTGAAATTCGAAGAAGTTTCAAGGCAACACAGGATCATGATTTCCGCCACCATCCCATCTACAAACATCAAGGACTTCACGGAGTTTCTTCAACACCGATTTGTATCTTTTCATCCGTGTCTTTGATTTTCGAAACATTATTGAGATGTAGTGTTCCGATACACATAGCATCTGGACTTTACACCGAGTGATCACAGAATTATGCCCACCCCTACCAAAAGTGGATGCGACTCGTTGACCACTTGATTTCCGACAAGGCGCGATTAGTCGACGCATACATAAGGTGTGGGTGGAGCAGTAGGTAGCAAAATTCGAAGCGTGATAGGTAAACGGAAGGATTTATTGGACTTTGAGAAAGGACATATTGTGAGAACAGGTGTCTCGGTTTCCCTAAACGGCTGAACTGGTGGGTTCATTGCGAACCGCCGTAGTTAAAGTGTATCAGGATTGGCGTGAAAATGGTCAAACAACGACACAGTAGCAAAACTGCACGGGCAGCGAGAAGTTGATGTGAGTGGTGAGTGACGTGTCCGACGACTTGTACAGGCCAACAGACGCAGCACGGTTCAACAATTGAGTACCCAATACAACAGAGGTCAACCCAGAACAGTATATGTCATGATCAGGCGTCGCTCGCTCACACCTATGGGTTATAACAGCAAACGACCCCGAAGACATCCTCACGCAACCATGGTTCATCGGCGCAAAATACTCATCTGATGCAAAGATAACGCAGGTTAGACGTCGGATAACTGGACAAAAGTGTGCTGGTCTGACGAGTCGCATTTTTTACACAATTCCGCGAATGGTCGTGTATGTACTTGGTGCAAACAACATGGGGCACTCCATGCATCCTGCTTGATCTCCACAATGCAATCTGGTGGAGGCGGTTGTATGATGTGGGGCATGTTTACCTGGCAGAAAGTTGGACTTCTGGTGCATGTGGAACAACGTATGACTGGTAATCACTGTCGTGAATTGCTTTCTGACACTGTACACCCAGCAATGTTTCACTTTTTCCCGAAAGGTAACCGCGTCTTCCAAGATGAATGCGCCGAGCCACAGGACCCATGTTGTGCGGAAATGGTTTGAGGAACACAGTTTAGACTTCCAGCATATCGACTGGCCTTTGATCTCCCGCGATATCAATCCCATAGAGCACTTATGGAACGGATTATCAGGCGTCTGGGTACACTATAACGTACAAGTTTGTCCGCGCCGGACATGGAATCCCTCACTCCGGAGTAAGTCGCTTTCCCAACTGAGCTACGCGGACATGTGCTCTCACTGCTCTCTGAGCAGGCACTTCCTCTCTTAGCAGCACTTCACTCCCAGACGAAAGAGGGCCGGGAGCTTGGCCCACGGGTCGTCCGGGACCATGTGTCGCTGTAGGCAGTCATCCCATGAAGAACGTGCATTAGAGAAATCCCAGACAATTTGGTGCGTGGAACTTAACAGCATAGTGAATTATAGGGAAGAAGGGATTCTCATTTTTCCTGTCTCGCGGTGTGGAAAGAGCATCACATCATTGCGAGAAACTTAACAGCCAGGTCATTCTGGAAATTCGGGCGCCAATATAACGTACAACTTTGTCCGCGCCAAGCATCGAATCGCCGCCTCGGTGGCGCAGTGGTCTAAGGCGTTGGCCTCTGATCATTCGTCCGTAAGGGGCCCGGGTTCGAATCCCGGTCAGGCATGGATGTTGTGTTTGTCTTACGGCACTGGCTCTCTCCCTTCCCTGGAACCAGTGACCCTAAATTAGGGACGGGCGACTGCTTATAGCCCATTGAGTTGCTCACGGTGGTCGTTAAACCTCCAATCGAAAAAAAAAAAAAAAAAAAAAAAAAACCATCGAATCGGGTCACCGCACTCCGGAGTAAGTAGCCCTCCCAACTGAGCTACGCGACGTGTGCTTTCACGGCTCTCTGCCTTTATCTCATGTGCGTCCTGCGGGGCAGGCACGTCCAGCGGCGGATTTACCACTAGGTCAACTATGCCACGGCCTCGCGGCCGCAGGTGTAGTATCCAGAAAAACGGAGAGAATAGAACAGAAAAACTTAGAAAAAGGAGGTACCGCTATTTTAATTTACTTGGATAAAATAAAGTAGTGGTAATTTTTTATTTCATCTTGCATGGTAACTAAGGAAATAAGAACGTAATAATAGCTCTATTGCGAGCACGCCCGTGTTCGTAAGAATAGGATAGAGAGCGCATTCGAAATGTAAAGTGTTGTTCCTGGATAAGCACGAACCTCTTTGTCTATGTTTACAAATATTATTTTTATAACCTTCAATTTAATAACAAGTTAAATCAAAATTTTTATTTAAATAATACTTATTTAACAATAAAATTATACTACCAATTATTATATTCTTAACTTAAAGATAAGTTCATTAGAAAATCTTATAGGAGCAAATTCAAATATGGATGGCCGGGGGTGGGGCATGAAAAATTTGGCCTAAGGCCTCAAAATCCTTAAATCCGGCACTGGGTACGTCACAACACCAATCACCTCCATGCCTGCATTGAAGGCAGCATTACACACAGCTTGATTGGCCATAGATCCCACCTGCTTCTGGCATCTTATTGAATCGATGCTACGTCGGATAGCAGCTGATATTTTTTGGGTTTTTTTATTGGAGGTTTAACAACCACCGTGAGCAACACAATGGACTATAAGTTGTAGCCCGTCCATAATTTAGGGTCACTGGTTCCAGCGAAGGGAGAGAGTCAGACACCCACAACATCCGTGGTCCTCAAACTCATACCCTTTTCTAACGGCGGTGGATAGCAGCCGCACTGAGGGTGAAAGAAGGACCTACGAAGTATTAGGTATGTGTTAGTAATTCAGTGATCACTAAGTTTATATATAAATACTGAAACCGCATTTTACGTATTGGAGCACAAACTAACTTGTATATACGCATTTATGACGCTGACGAATCAGAAGAAAATACAGAATAACCTCCAAAATACTGTCACCATGTACGAATGAAGAATGAAGAAGAGGTTTAAATAATGTGCTGACAAGATGTCATTAAGGAGTTGAAGACTAAACTGATGCTCTTACTGTTCGTTGAAAATCCGGTACCGTTCCTTGAAAAGACAAATAAATAATACTGGATTGCTCATGCGTAGAAGGGCTGATAAGCACTGGGAAAACAAGGAAAGCGATTCAGCTTCTCGAAAAGGTTTGTCGTTCTTAAACGGAAGATACAATTTACTGGAGGTTCACGATAGACATGAGTTCGGGCTCAATTTTAGGAGCCCGGGCGCGCCCGAGTCTAAAGGCATAGAGCCCGTGCCCGGTTTTTGGAAACTTTTGCTTATCAAGGCTTGCATTTATGCATTATACACTGGCCAAACATATGCCCCAAGCAAGGATTAGTTTAAAACGTTTAGTTCAGTTAATCCACTTCACAATATTAATATGTTTTTAGAAATACTACGCATAAAGCCAAATGTTCTAAAATGTGGATTTGAATATAAATAAATAATAACATGCCCTTCGACCGTATCAGGGGAATCAGTAATTTTGGTAAAATCTGAAGAAAGAAAATCATTTAGAAACAAAAAATTCCGTTCGTTATTTCTTTTTGATTTCTAAATTTACTTTTATTTTGAATAAATTGCATTATAAAACGTACAACGCCGTAGAGACAGTTACAAGTGTTTGAAATTTTGAGTCTAGAAAACTAATCCTTGCAATATAATTTACATATATGCTAATTGGTAAAGGTAGTTTAGAGTGATATAGTAGAATATAAAAAAAGCGTGTCGGGAAATTTTCATTATTAAAAAACAAAAGAACGTAAAAGCATTCCAGACCAGATTATTCTGTATTTTGTAATATTAACAAAGCTTTGCGCTTAATAGTATAATAATCACAATATTATCACATGTGTGTGCAGTTTCCAGATCAAGTTCATCATGAAAAAAAGAGAGAGAGAGAGAAAATTGCATCTAATGTCTCAGCGCTTCAACTTGATCTTCTTTTTCGAAAACTCGACCTGCTGCACTAAAAACCAACGTTAAAAGTGAGGAAATTTAGAAAAAATAAATAACAATTCTTCTAACTGCACAATTTTGGAAACTATTACATCATTTCCAAAGATAAGATTCTTGATTTTTAATAAAATACAAAAAATCGCAATGTGATATTTTCCCAGTTTTTGGATACCAGACCTCCTTAAACTAATCCTTGCTTGGGCCATAGCTTTGAACAATGCATAATGCAAGTCTTGCTAAGCAAAATTTGTCTTGCAATGGCAGCTAGCTTAGGAAATTGAAAATCCTTCCACCATGGTAACAAATCCACAATGAAATTCAATACGTGTAATTCAGTCTGACTTGTAACGTACCAGGAGATGTGGCGTATCTACCCGAAGGACGCACACGACATAAAGGCAGATAGGAATCAGAATAAAACGTCCGCGTAGCTCAATTGGTAGAGTGACTTATTCCGGAATGAGGGGATCCGGGTTCGAATCCTGGCGCGGATAAAAATGACGAAGAAATTTATTATAATGGCGCCCGAACTATCCGGATGACCCGACCGTTCAAAATCTCGCATTGGTGTGATGTTATTTCCACACCGCGAGATAGGAAAAATAAGAGAATCCCTTCTCCAGCACTTCGAAAAAAAAAAAAAAAAAAGATAAGGGGGAGATGATGTAACGTACCAGGAGATGTGACGTATCTTCCCGAAGGACGCACACGACATAAAGGCAGATAGGAATCCGAATAAAACGTCCGCGTAGCTCAATTGGTAGAGTGACTTATTCCGGAATGAGGGGATCCGGGTTCGAATCCCGGCGTAGACCAAGAAGAACGGAGAAATTTACTTCGTTATAGACTTTCCAATGAGATCATTGACCCTCCAACCTGTCGCCTGGCCAGAAACCGGTTTTGCAGCAAATGCCAGTAGTCCTCCAGACCGCAAAGAGTGCAGACACGTGCTTTTCGTTTGTTCAACACTATCGGGGTCAAAGTTTGAGCAACGCTCAAACATGAAATTCTGTTCCACCTTGTACATTCAGTGAGAGAAATGCATGGAAAACTGGCAACCGTTTATGGTAAAAATGCTGTGACAAAAAAGTCAGTGTTTAAGGAAGTTTCTTGGTATAAAGATGGTGCTTTTTCCATAGAAGACGAATCTCGTCTTAGAAGACCATCAATGACAGAAACTCACGACAAGGTCATGGAAATTAGAGCTATGATCAGAGAGATCCGAATCCTAACCATCAGAGAAATAGCAGCAGAGACTGGTTTGTCGTTTGGTTCTGTTCAAGACATCTTCATTGATAAATGAAACATGAAACGTGTTAGTGCCAAGTTCATTCCTCGTCTTCTGAACAACAGCCAGAAAAGCAATCGTGTCACAATTTCGTCTAAGTTGTTTCAACGTACAACAGCAGATGCAAATTTTTGCAGACAAATGGGACTGGTGATGGTACCTGGGTCTATGGTTACGACTCCGAAACAAAGGTCCAAAGCCCTCACTTGAAACCCCTTTCTCTCCAAAACCCAAGAAAGCTCGTCGGTCTCGATCGTACGTTAAAGTCCTACTTACGTTATGTTTCGGTATCGAAGGATTGGTGCATTGGGAATTCCGACCATGTGGCTCCACTGTTAATGCTCCAGGTTTCTTGGGATTCCTGAAACGCCTGAGGACTCACGTTCATCGCAAACGGCTGGAGGAGACTAGTGGATTGATGCTTCAACATGACAACGCGCCAAGTCACATTGCTCTGCCGATCATCCAATTCTTACGTGCAAAATCCATTCCCGTGCTCCGCCCCCTCCCATTCACCGAACTTAGCACCGAGTATTCAGAGAACCATTCGTAACAGAGATCCTCCTCCAGCGAACATTCTGCAATTGACTGATGCCATTATATCCAATTGGCTGAACATACGTGTAGAATAAATATGCCTATCAGCACCTCGTTGAGTCAATCCCACATCGAATGTAGCCTGTTTTCAAGGCTTAGGGCGGCCCAATACGTTTTTAGGTAGATGTTCCTAATATTTGCTACTTCAGTGTACTTACTATCTCTGTAAGATGTATTGATTACATAGAGAAGACAATACCGCTCCTATCTGCCACTTGGTGATGCACGTGCTCAAAATATGACAATTAAGGGCAAGATAATATTTAGTATCGGACTTGTGACGTACTACAGAGGTAAAGCACGTGTCGAGACGGTAAATATGCAGCGACACATTGCGTCTGTGTAGCTTAGTTAGGAGAACAGCCAACTCGGGAGTGAAGGGACGCGGACAATTTTGCGTTTTCACATTGACACCCGAACGTAAAAATAGATGTACCGGCCGTTGAGTTCTTCGCTTACAAAACAAAAAATATATATATATTAAGAGGGAGATGATGTGACGCACTACAGAGATAAAGCACGTGTCAAGAAGACAAATCTGCAGCGATACATTCCGTCCGTGTAGCTTGGTTGGGAGAGCAACTTACTCCAGATCGATGGAGCGCGGATTCTATCATCGCCACAGACACATTTGTATTTTCACAAACTCAGCGTTATTTTCTGTTAATCTCTGTATGTGTAGTAGAATTTAATTCCAGAGCTGTATTGACAAATTTATTATTAATTTCGAAATCACCCGAAGTTTTATTTGGTTATCTTTGTAAGTTGGCACTTGAAAAGATCGTGAAGTTCATCTCTTAAGCCAGTCACACTGGCAGTTGTCATTGGAAACAGCAATTACGAAATATTTGAATGACACGTAGTTTCCAATAGCATACGGTAATCTTTGCAGCTGGGTATGTAGTTAGGATTTGTTTAAAAAATTTTATGTTTATTTATTCATAGAAATTCTTAATGGCGTTGAGACAGTTTGCCTTTTTCACAAATTTGTTCATCTGTTTGTTCATTGCTTTTCCTATTTCAAAAAAGTGCTCGTAACGGCACTTTTGCTACGAATTTTTACGGTCATTTATTAGCTGAAACTTTTATACTGGTTCAGTGTCTCTGGCTATAGTTATACGACGGAAAATGATGTGGTCATTGATCAGGAAATAAATCAAAATGAGCGCAAGTATGTTTGAAAAATTCCAAGTGAAACATCCCAGTTTGAAATATTTATGAAACGCATTAGTGAAGATTCGCAACATTATGCTTTTTACAAAAAGACTTGAACGCTTTATTGTTTGTTTCAACTAAGAACACATTTTTGAACTGAAAAACATCGCGATCAAATGTATATAGCCTATTGGTTCAACGCAGAACAAAGATGTTAAAAAGTACTGTGAAAATTCTTTCTTACGCACATCAAATAACCTTTTTGATTAAAGTAACAAATGCCCTAAGAAATTTTAAACTCTGACACTTCCCACTGCAGAAGTTGACAAAAGGCAAAAAATAACTACTTAAACGGCAGAGAAACTAAGTATAGAACAGGATTTTGCTCGTACAGTAAGCACGTGGTGTGTAGGCAATCGTAGACCGCGTTAGCAGCAGGGAGCTAAGTAATTTCTTCCCGCTGTGTCCCCTACAGAAGATGAAGAAAGTACGCGGTGAATGCGAATGCGCGGGAGGGAAGCATTGGCGTTTCTGCTTACGTAAATCAGCAACACCAGCAGATAGCAATCAGTCAATTTGGGAAAAATGAACTGGGTGCTGCTCACTATACGAAACGAAAAAGTGCTCTTAAATTTACATAAAAAACTATTGTAATTTTGAGAACAGAAAAACTGTAACGCAAAGTGTGTCGAGGTGCAGACAGGCATTTAAGAAATTGTGATTTTGATTTCTAAAATAAATTCACTGTTTCTGCCCTTAATGCACTCCACTTGAGGTTTCTGCAAAATCAGGCATATTCTACTCAATTATTTCCAACGCGATGGAGGTATGCATCGTCGTCTGAGAAAAGTAAGCCAGCTAATCATTGCTTTCTAGATTAAAAACACATGTAGTTACTTGTCAAGCCGATCTTAACAAATGCGTGCAGTGCGGAAGGAGAGCGTGTCTCTTCTTAGTATAGATAAATTTAACGAGTGTTTCGAAATTTTAACTTTTTAAGTGTAACTGCCTCCCTCACATACAAAGCTTAAGAATCCCCATATAGATCGACCCAGGCATTTTATCACTGTTAATATTTCCGAGCTTTTAACACGAAAACTGACGTAGGAACATTGCTGCCTTTCCTCAGCCGCATCAGGCTGAAGCATCTAGCTATTAACACAAGTTGTTCCGCCACATGAATTTTCCACTGGACGTACAATTAAAAAATAATAATTTCAAAAGCGGATGCAAAATATTTGTAACTGGAAAACTCGCAGTTGCAGTCTTAATTATCATTTAGACGATTAGAGAACGCTCTCAATTCAAGTGAGGTGATGCAGAAGCTCCGTCAGATATTTGCTGCCTTTTGCCTAATGGAATCAGTGTCTGCGAAGGTCTTGGTTGGACTACGTGAGAGTTCCAAAATTTTCTTCGTTTTCAGCAGGTCTCGGTTTGTGTTCCAAATAACAGTCTGTCTCAAACAACGCATTTTCAGAATATTCGCCAAATTCTTGCCTAGTGATACGGTGATATTAATACATACACGATGCGTGATATTAGTTTTGTCATCATTTGCATGAAACGAATTTTGTGTTCTTCTCTTGCAAGCCAAATCAAACAGTGTTCAGAGATTCTGGCACTTGTTTTCGTTTGGTGATATAAATTATAGTTGCTAAGTATATTTCAAAATTTAATTACAAGAAATGGCTCTGGGTATTTGAGATGAGCACAAAGTTCCTTCTAAATGGCATTATTTCTGTACCTCTAGTCAAAACATCTCCACTTTTCTCTTTTTCTTTAATGCTAAAATTAAATAACTGTCCACGTTTTACGAATACCAAATGAGAAGTTGTTTCAAATATCTGTGACCCTAACTAAAAGTTTAAATCAATCGCGATTCCATATTTATTGTTTTTTAAAATATGTTGACAATGATTACAATATCGAATAATATTTGCCTACAGAAAAGATTTGTTTCCATACCAGCCCATAAATCAGATTTGGCTTCCTAATGCTTTTCTACTGTGTAGGACATAGAAAATGCCACACCAGGACGTATTTGTATCTGCGTCATGCAAATTGGTGTGTTTGTGTCAGCAGGTTATGTAAATGAGTGCAGCTCAAACGAATCACGTGATAGATGAGGGAGAGAAAATAGCAAAATCGCTCGGCGTAGGTAAGTTTGGTCTTCTTATTTTGGGCACACACTACATCGCAGCGATCTCGGTGGTGAAACCTCTTGTAAGGAGTGAGATGCCTGGGCCAAATAACTGGGAACCCTACCTTGGCACTGACACATTTTCCAGGGGACTTCGTCATGGGGCTCGTTACACCTGGTTGGTCTCTGTGTTGTATCACAGCGGAAACAAATCGAAATGTAACATCTTTCGACTCAATGAGGCGAGGGTGTTTGATGGAAGATAACGTATATCGCCGTAGCGGTAAGGGTTCATGTTTGAAGGCGGCCAAATGCCTTGATCGTCGCATTCGATAACAAGCCCTATCAGCCCCACAATCCACCACGGACAATATTTGACAAAATCTACAGTCATGGGCATCCCAGTATAAACATGGACTGTAAGTCGCAAATTGGCCGAGGCAGATTTTCACTCTCACTAGCCATTGCGAGGCCTCTTGCTCACCTCAGAACATCGTCGCGCAAGGTTACAATGGTGCCACACCACACATGCGTGTCTGGATGGAATTATCCGGCTCCGGCCGGGTCTGGATACGACCAGTCTCGTTTCTGCCTCAACATCGACCATTGCCGATTGTGAGTCTGAACACGAATCGTTCACCGGGTTGATCTTGCTTCCATACATGAGCGCCATACGGCACCTCGGCTTGGTGTCATGATGTGGGACCTATCAATTTCAACCGCCGTTCAACTGCTCGTATGCATAGTGAGTAGAATGAGACCATAAGTCGATGAGCTACTGCATCCCGTTTTATTGGCGAATCTCCATGGTATATCTGATCTCCAGTTTCAACAAGACAGCTCACGACTGCATGCTGCCAACATCTGAAGACAGTGTTGACAAGGTGTTTAGGTGGTACCCTTACCAGCGAGATCTCCAAACTTCTCCCTACTTATTGCTAGATGACTTAACTCCTCTGCACGACTCTGTCGCAATGTCGAAGAATTATGGGCATATATCAACGACGCATTCTCAGCGATACCTCTGCACATTATCCTGGAACGTGTCCACTCAATTCCACGCCGTGTTGCCGAATTTAACCTACCATGGCGGTAATACGACCGATTGACTCAGGCCTCATTATGCCGTCTCCTCGCTCATTGCTTTCATATAATTCTTCAGAAATGAAATCACCTTTTTCGCACCTTCTTGCCTACATGTGTGGTAAGTCTCAACTCATTTCGGCTTTGCTTCTTCATTATATATATATTATTTATAACGAGCAGTGTATTTCATTTTCCTGTAAAAGCACATTTCAACCACCTGGCGATTTCATTCAGTTCATTAGTTTTAAGGGCTGTTGAGGGCTACGATGTGCATTTAATCACTTTATCAATTGGTGGTACAGATCGTGTTTTCAAATCAATGAGCGTGCATTTGGAATTTTTTCTGGATTTAATGACCACCGTGAAAACAACTTGATGCTACAAGTAATCTGCCATCACTAATTTAGTACCGCTGGTTTAATTGAGGGGATGAACTATTGCCATAAGACGAACACAGCACATACCAATCACCCGAGGCTGGAACTTGGGCATCTCCTCTATGAATGGTCACAGATCATCGCCTTAAACCACTCGCCCAGAGACGAGGCACGCATGTGGATGATGCATAGTGTAACAAGCTTCAAATTTATGTATACTTCTCTAAGAAAACAATGCACCGTTTTTCTCTCTGGTGACTCATCCTTTGATCAAAGCTATATTTATGCATCGGTCTGTTGTTCTTTTAAACCATGTTAGTCGGTCATTCATTCCCAATGCCACGTAACACGATATTTCTGTTTGTTTTTAACACATGTGTAATCTTCCTATATTTGAATATTACATACTATCTTTCGGAGACAAGGCTCGCGGGTGGCCTAGTGGGCAACGTTCGTGACTGCCACGGAAAGGACCTCAGTTTCGTTCCCAGGCTGCTACGAACGCTCGATCCACTAAATATCCGCCGTGCGTCGGATGGGCACGTTAAGCCGTCGGACACCGGGTGGGTACTGGCCCCCGGTAATAAATAAGGGCGTCTTCCTCCCCTTTCTACTTCGCTTCCGTGTCACTTTCCTATCGGGCACTCTAGCCCAAATCTCCTAGCTCCCTATATCTAAGGGTTGTTTAAGACCTGGGGTCAGACACTCCCTTCCTAAAATCCTCTACATATGATCATTTGATAATTTTTCGGAGACAAACTAGGAGTGCAGTCCAAATTCAAATTATTCTGGTGCCCAATGACAATAACAAATATTTAGCCATCGAAGATGTTGTCAAGGGTGTCCGGTATCCTGTTGGACATGCAGCTTCTCCGTTCTGAGAACATTATCTGAGGCGCGGCTTGCAAGGCATAGTTGCTTATACATGCAAGGATATTTATTTTGGCATCTGATTTCGTGAAGATTGCATGAATGTATAACCAGTCACAGTATCTTTGAAATATACTTTCCAAAAATCCTGAAAAAAGGGGTTTCCAAGTTTTCTAAGTTATTGAGTTGGAAAGAAGGCAATGTCCGATGACGAGGTACACGGCGCACATTGGCCACTGAGATTGCGCAGCACACCGGCATGAAACTGGTAAGTAGTTACTTAAGTCAGTGGCAGTTAGCTGTCAGAAGGCGAAGAGTATAAGCGCCAGCCAACATGGAAATGGATAAGGAGCACATCCGCCACTGTATGCTGTACGAATTCCGCAGCTGTAGCACCCCCGCAAGTTCTGTATGCGATGGCTTATTACATGATACCACTAGGAGACTATACAACTCCATGCCGAGACGTCTGGCATGCTATGCGAGCAAACATGGCTGGCCCGACGACATACTGAGAGACACTACTTATTGGCGTGTAGCTCTATAAATATTGCCAACATCAGTTTCAATGTTTAATCATCTATAGTTCGTGGTAACCTTTACCTTCCTACCGAATAGCATTGCAATCCGACACGTCCTTCTGGGTGCAACTATTTTTTTGGCTATGGGTGTGTTATTTCCTTCATTTCCTGCATTCGAGCTACAGCATAACTTAATCGATGATACAACAGTAGAAATTAACGTAAACGTCTCTTAAGGGATACTTGACAATGAAAAACAGATTTTATCATCGGTAATTACACATAAGACACTAACAATTTCGGAATGAAAAGTTGCTTAGCTGAAATTACTTAATTGACCAATATTTCCTGAACTGTACCTTTTTCTTCGACATTCGTATGAACTTTGAGTACAACCAGGAAGTAGCGATTCTTATGAAACATTTTAAGTTGTGTTCTAGTGTTCTTTTTTTTGCCCCTGTATATTAAACTTGTATAAGCTGAAGTCTTCTTGACAATGCTCCACACCCATCTAAGAGCTGTGACAAAAGTGTCGGTGGTTTGTTTTGATAGTCGGAGATCGTCTGTCACTTTCTCTGGACACCTAGCTTAGTTATCCCACCAATTTGTTTGTGTAACTAAAATAAAAAAAATAGGAAATAAATACGAAAAAAATTACTGCGGCGTAACAACGATGCCAGTTTTTATGTTCCGAACAATGAGAAATCACTCGGAACATTTCCCAAATGAAAACGTCTTGACATGCTTAACTCTTCTTTAATTGCGTTGCTCTCTAATATGTATGCGTACATACCTTTTCTAGGAATGTCACTGTTATGTAGTAAATCGACAGATTTAGGTGTTATAAAAATCATCTACAGTCTTTTATAGAGGCATCTGCTGTTTCTTGATGAAAGCCTCTGATTTATACACTGAAAGGACAAATTATTACGTGCACCCACGTAATAATTTGTCCTTTCAGTGTATAAATGGCACCACGTTTAGCACGCGGAACAGCATCCAAACATCGTCGTATGGACGCAATAAGGTTCCGAAACACAGACTCATGTAACGCTGACTAGCAATCTAAGAGTACTTTGTGTAGAGAAGGCAGAGATGTAGGTGGGGAAGGTTGATCACGAAGTGCTTGTTCCAATATATCCCATAAATTCTCTCTAGGGTTGAAGTCCGGAGAGCTAGGGGGCAATGCGAGTGTGGTAAGCTCACTGCTACGCTCCTGGAGCCAGTCGGTCGCTAGCCGAGACAGATGGGGTGGAGTGTTGTCCTGTTTAAAGACCGGAACTTGGTTCGCACAGAGGTAAGTAATAAAAGGGTGCAAATAGTCGGCCAGGAGCTGCACATAGCTGGAACCAGTGACGAAAGACTCAAGAGGTACCAAGGATCCCAGGTCGGACAACGTGAAAACTGCCCAAACAGTTACACAGCCTCCACCGGCCTGTTGTACCCCAACTAGGCATGCGCGGTTCATAGCTTCGTGTAGTTTACGCCACACACGATGCCTGTCATCGGCACAATACAGTAGGAAACGGGATTCGTCAAACCATATGACGCGTTTCCAATCATCCAAGCTCCAATTTCGATGGGACTTCGCAAACTGCAGCCGAATCATCGATGCTGCCGCGATGGGATCGTCGACTGCCACAGCCGAGTTGTGCCATGTGTTGGCGGATTGTCTTTGAGCATAGGCTTGTGGATGCTCCTTCATTAAATTGTGACGTCATTTGCTGCAAAACAAGCCTCCCGATTCGTTTGTACAATGCGGGCCAATCGTCGGCATTCTCGATCGTCCAATGCACCTTTACGGCCACATTTCATCCTACTGTTAGCATTGTTGCCGGATTTCACGTCCTCCAGTAAAACACTTGCTACGGTTTCTCGCAGAATTCCTAATAGTTTCGCCGTTGCACTGATTGAACAACCGACCTTCCCGGCACCCACGACTTGACATCGATCAAACTCACTTACGTCTCGTCCTCGACCCATGCTGGCACTTGACGGTATGTATTCCTGTGCGTACCGACCCTCTCTATTTATAGCCCCAGCAGGTTTTCCTGCACACCGCGATTTGCTGCTGTCCTACTGCTTTACGTATTTCCACTGGGGTGTACTAAATAATTTGTTCTTTCAGTGTATAATTCCCTGCTTTTCAATAACCACTACTACCGGGAGTCATGATCGCATGAATTTACAATATTTATTACGTATTGACATGAAGGAATACAAAAAAGACCATATTTAGAGCGCCTAAATGATTATATCATTAGTACCTCTCGTTGTTCTCACTGTAACGTACATTCTAACATAACTTTATTTTTAGTTTCTGTATCCAAGTAAATTTCAGTTCGTTCTCCTTTAAGTAGTTTCTAACTGAATGCTATATTTTTTTCTCCCGATTGAGTGTTTTGCAGCAATTGCAATGTGGTCGGAGGTTGAGTGACGTATGAGAAAAATGGAGATAAGGACGAGGTTTCCGATAGCTGTCTCTCGTTAGACGTATTCTGCTGCCTTTCGTTAGATGTACTGGCTAACTCACGTTTGTTGAATTCAAATTCTCGTTAGATATTCGGCTAGAGCTGGTAACAGCTTTCATACACTGAACAACAGAAATAAACATTTTGTTTGTTGAATTCAAATTCTCGTTAGATATTCGGCTAGAGCTGGTAACTGCTTTGATACACTGAACAACAGAAATAAACATTTTGTTTGTTACAAAGACTGCATATGACGAATCATACAGTATTTGTCATGCTAATTACAAATCTGCTTGCTAAATTGTGCTATCGGGCATAGTTCTCTATAGTAACCTGTTGTTTCAGTGTTCAAATAAACCTTCATTTTGGCATGCATATTTCGCTACAAGCAATTAGTTACACTTACCTTAAAAAGTAGTTATTTTAGATTTTCTACTGTACTTTGGTTGTACTGCATCCCTTTTTAGAGTCCAACATTAATCAGCTAGCATTTTAGGGCTCCATTTTCCTTTAGAGCGGTTTTCTATGGTACACATATCCTGATGAATACATTCTCCGTGCTCATCGCTTACAGCTCCTAAGTTCTGTGAAAAACGTCCAGATGCGAGTGAAGGAAATGTATATTAAGGGACGTATTCATCCCATTGCCTTATAGTTTTCTAGAAGCTCAGTAACGTGTTCTTTATAATTTTCTGCCTTCCAGTTACCTAAAATGTTCAGTACCACATTTTTAAAGGACTTCAATGCAGCAGCTTCAGCCTCATTCAAAGTGCCTTCAAATGCAAGATCACGCATAATTTGTGGACCAATAAAAATGCCTAGTTTAATTTTGGCTTCAGATATTTTGAGGAACTTGTTCTTTAGAAAACGAAAGGCTTCTCCATCTTTATTCAATGACATTACAATTTTTTTTTATCAAATCCAGTTTGATGTGAAGCGGTAGCAAGTACAATTTCTGAGGACTTACTAAAGGCTCAGCAACAACATTTTTAATACCTTGAATTAAGGACTCTCTTTTAGGTCAGGTGTTTTTAATGTAATGATAACTTCTGTCCCTACTTTTCCATTCATAGAGGAAGCAGCAGTACTTTAAGATTGCCACAAATACTCCACGAGTGTTTTTGTGTACTATACTTTGAAGCAACAGTTTCATATTTGCATATGTTTTTTTCATGTATGAAGCATGTGCAACAGATACTAACGGATACATGTTTCCGTTATGAAGAAGGACAGCTTTTAAGCTTTATTTTTGAGGAATCTATAAAAAGTATCTATTCTTCAGGTTTGTGTTGGCTTCAAACAATAAGTCTATACCATTGCATTACACAAGATCGCCACTCTTCGAAAATAAGTGCTCAAGCTCTTGCTGTCGTAGACAGAAACTACATGCTTTTGTACTTGGTTGTAAAAGATTCCATCCCTTCAATCTTGAAGCCAAATTTTGGGCCTGACTTTTTGCTAAATGAAGGCCACGAACCAGATCATTTAATTCTTCCTGACTTATAAAGTGAGGCACATAATCTTCCGAAAAATTAGAGTCTTGTTTACTTCAATATCTTCTTCGCTGTGAGGACTTGTTTCATCAGTATCACTACGACCTGAACTCCACGACTGTGGAGGTACAGGAACAGAAAGATCTGGATCATGAAGAACAGATCTTATGGCCGGAGGGATACTGCGATACTGAATCGTGTCTTCGGTCTTAGCTGTAATTCCATATATCTTAGGGATGCAGAAGTCACAATCTGTTGAGTGGTCTTTCGTTTCTCTCCAAATCATTGGCACTGCAAATGGCATTTGACGTGATCCCTTTAGCCAGGCAGTCAACAAAGTTACACATGAATTGCAACAAACGTGAGGCTCCCAAGATTTATCTTCATCACCCATTTTGCACTGGAAATAAAGTTCATATGATTTTCTAAACAACGGTGTGATATGTCGCCTTTGAGACTTTAAAATAAATTGTCTACAAATGTAGCAGAAACTTTTTGGTTGTGTGGATCGTGCAACGTACACATTGCACGATCCACACTACTTTTTAAATTCAAGAGAAAATGCACGTCCTTCAATACCGATTAAATGCATTCGAATGACAAAAATTTAGCTTTGTTCCCTCTTCCCAGAAGGAACTGCACAACATGAAGTAATGGCGCCAGTATGTCTACTCTCAGAGACACAGCTATCCTGACTGCAGACAGATGTCTTCCTTGGGAAACATAGGAATATTCCTGTAAGTAGCACAACATTCATCCCAATAGAGAGTTCCATTTAAAGGAATTGGAGCCCAGTGGAGCAATTGTGACTTCATATTTGGTTTCAGTACCCGTAAATACATACAAAACCGGTAAAGTTTTCCTTGTGACAAAACCATTGTTGTTCAGTGTAATAAATTTTTTAAGCGATAGTCGATGTTACATGCTTAGAGACTAACGTTACTCGAGCTTGATTGAAGGGCGTCTATTGAAAGCAGGGCTTCAATTTTGTCTTTGGTTAGATTAAAAATATCAAAACCATACGTCCTTATGATGCCAAGCCAAACGCTCTGCAAAACTATAGCCGATGTATAAGAAACATTTTATTGTGAGAAACGTTGATATTTTTATTCTATCTTAAAATCACAAGTTTAGTAGTCATTAATTTATATATTGTCTTTGGTGACCCGAATAAAATGTTAAGACTGTAAATATAAGTATTAATACATCTCTTGAAGTGAGATTTCTGTGCTTAATTAAGAACATTAAAGACTAAACTACAGGGTTTAAATGAAAACGAACCGGCTACGATAGTAATCAGGCTTCACATAATGATGGTGTTGTAAGTAAACTGACTTTTCACGTATATTTTACATTCTTAAAACCAAAGAATGCCACGCCACATCTGAAAAACCTTCGAAAAAGATACCTCCAATACACCAGTTTCCCGAGTTTTATTCTATGCTATTTTACATTTTTACACTTCCGCAAGTCCACTGGCTACGTAAAAGCAATTTTAATACACATGTGTATCAATTTTAATTTAGTGTAAATTTTCGACACTCTTGATCCGTTGTTTCTTGATGGTTGAAGACATATTGTTTGCTAGCGTACTGAAGTGAAGGTCAGCACACTGTGTAGAATAAAGATTGAGTCGTCCTGGAGATCCATTGGTCAGAGAAGAAGAAATCTGGCTAGTCGTCCGAATTGAGTCCGAGTTCGAGTTCCGAATGAGCCATAGGTGGTGTGTGTGACCTTTTCCTGGAACATTATTTGGCTGTAAATTACGGAACGGCGACTGCTCATAGCCCTTAGAGTTCCTCATGGTGGTCGTTAAACCCCCATACATAAAAAAATTCCTCTCGCGTTGTAAGAGCAAGACATAAGCTTTGAAGGGGAAGCAGAGAACTCTTCTCAGAGTTTCCATATGTGAAAGTGCTGCTTCCATTAGCTCTGCAAAGTATTACTCATCTCATATCGCTTCATAAGTTTCTTTCCGCCTCTGCCACTCTCTCTCTCTCTCTTTATCACTTTAGCCTGGAGCTGCGATCACATCTCAGGTTTAATACAACGTGCGGATGTATAAAGGTTTCCCATATCGGAACAAACAAGGTGGCAGAGAAAATATTCAAATATTTTCTGCGCTTACGTCCACTACGAAATGCATGAAAATTTGATGACTCACCATATGAGCCGAACTTTATTGCTGCCAATTCGCAGAGTTCCTACGACTTTCTTAGAAACTTCGAATGCTATATTGCTTTTCTTGTTGAAAAAAAAGCGCCATATTTTACAAAATGCTGTCCTTCTTAGAAAACTGAAATGTAGAATCTAAACGGCAATAAAAAAAATGATGCGTATCAATAATTCACTTCCGTGTTCCATTTCTTCTCAGTGAAAGCTAAATCAAGTGAACTGCGGTAAGAAAATACTTAGCTTTGCACAAGCGTGGACACCTAAAATAATTGGCGAAGCTGAGTTTAAAGGACTTTATTTTCTTCATGTGTGTGACGAAAAAAATTAATGATTATTTACGTTCCAATAAAAAAATAAGACATGCAATTCAAAGTCAGAAAGTACAAGTTGTATAAGCTAGAATTCTGCAGTATTCGACAAGGTTGCAGAAAAATTGATATCCCACATACGTTAAAATTGGAATCGCAAGTATCTAAAACTCCCTACTCTCGTTTTATTAAGACATCTAACCCCTTCAGACGAATAACATCACATCAAGCTTTGATTAATAAGTGAAGGAAAATGACACAGACAACTTTGAGCCTTTTTATTCCACTGTTTTTAATTAAGAAGCTTCCAAAGGGAACCCTAATTTCTGTGCTATGTATATCGTACATGTTTTTTTTTTCATTTGAAAGTGAACAGCCAAAATGTATAAAGATATTAACAGTATTATACATACGAGGGAATATATTGCAAATTCGATTACATCATAAGCAAAGTGAAGGTGGGTCATACAATATCCATTAACCTGCATATAACGCACGAGATTGTCCGCGCCAAGACAATCCGGGTATTCTCACTCCGGAGTAAGTCGCTCTCCCAACTGAGCTACGCGGACATTTGCTCTCGCGGCTATCTGTCTTTATCTCATGTGCGTCCTGCGGTGCAGGCACGTCACATGTATCCTCCATCGAGCTGGAAGAAAGGGGATAAATATGTGTCAGCTTAGAAGACAAGGGAATAAAAAATTTAAAACACCTTAATTTTTCTGACGACAAAGTCATTTTTGCAAATATTTCCTCGGGGTAGCAGAGTATGATCCAGTAACTTTTAATAAGTATAATTAAACATGAAAGCTACATTAAACAAAACTTATCATGACTATATACAGTAGAACTCCAATTATCCGGATTAACTCAGACCACAGCCTATCCGGATATTCGGAAAATCCGAATAATTGGGTTGTTTTTTCTGTAGTCCAAATACGTCTTGATTAATTGAAGTGAGATAATTTAATTTTTTCGTTTATCGTATTTTATAACAAATGCTATACAGTTTAAACAAGAAGGATGACACCGAAATTTCGGGTGTAATAAGCACGTCTTTTGAATCCGTTCTGACCCAAATTAAATTTATCAAAGCTATTCAAAGTCAATGGAACCGGTATGGAAAACAACAGTATCTGACGTAAGAAAAAAGTTTTCCAATCCGGTTTTTAATTCCTCAGATATTGCTGTAAACGGAATCATGAACTTACGCCCTCTGGTTGTAGATTTGTGCGTTAAGAAAAACATGAACTTACATGAGAAACATTTCGCACCAGAAACGCTCTCCAACACTGAAATCAATTTTTCAAATCAAACTCTTAGAAACAGAGATATCGACAAAAATAAGATGTGACTTTACGTCCCCTGGTGGGAAACCCATGCATTATTTTAGGAAGAAAGTATTCTCAAAAGGTTTTTCCGTATGAGCGGTATCGGTCCAAGAAAAAAATTTAGTCGAGTTTTCAGGAGCCCAGATTTTGCTACAAGTACATCAGAAGCAGAAATTAACACTTATTACCCTGGTGGCCAAACCATTCTTTACCAAACATTAGAAATGATGTGAAAGATATTTTCCATCAGGTCGTGTATGCGATACCGGAAGAATTTTTCAAATCGGAGTTTTAGAAGCAGAAATAACGCAGAAAACGTAATTTACCTTTGTGCCCCCTAGCGGAAAGTCTATGATTTACTTGAAAATTTTGAATTTATAGGAACAACATTTTGTATCGTAAACACTATCCAACAAAGAAGGATTTTTTTCAAATCGGACTCTTTGAAGTAGAGATATTGACAAAAATAAGATATACCTCTAAGCCGCCTGGCGTAGAAACCATGAATTATTTCAAGAAGAAAATTTTCCTAAAAGGTTTGTCGACATGAGTAGTATCGGTCAACAAACGACTTTTTTGCAATCGAGATTTTAAAGCTCATGTTTTGCTACAAATACATCAGAAGTGGAAATTAAGGCTTACGCCACCTGGTGACCAAACAATTTGTTTACAAAAACTAGGAATTACGTGCAAAGGACTTCCCATCAGGAGCTGTATCCGGCGCAGAAAGAATTTTTCAAATATGAGATTTAAAAGCAGAGATATAGGGGAAAGCAATTTAGCTTTACGCTCCCTAGCGGAAAGTCTACGAATTATTTGAAAATTTTGAAATTACATGAAAAACATGTCACACTGGAAACACTATCGAATAAAGAAGGAATTTTCAAATCGGACTCCTAGAAGTAGAGATATTGACAAAAATAAGTTATACGTCTATGACTCCTCGCGTAGAAACCATGCATTATTTTAAGAAGCAAATGTTTTTAAACGGTTTGTCGACATGAGTAGTGTTGGTCTACAAACGACATTTTTTTTCCAACGAGAATTTAAAAGCTCATATTTTGCTGCAAATACATCAGAAGCGGAAATTAAGATTTACGCTCTGTGCTGGCCAAACCATTTTTTTACAAAAATTAGAAATTATGGGCAAACGATTTCCCATCAGTAGCTGTATCCGGTGCAGAAAGAATTTTTCAGATCGGAGATTTAGAAACGTAATTTACCTCTACGCCCCCTAACGGAAAATCTATGAATTGCTTGAAAATTTTGTAATTATATGAAAAACATGTCACACTGAAAACACTATCCAACAAAGAAGGAATGTTTTAAATCGGACTCCTAGAAGTAGAGATATTGACAAAAATATGATTTATAACTACGCCTCCTGGCGGATAAACTGTGGAATATTTTAAGAAGAAAATATTCCGAAAAGGTGTATCGATGTGAGTGGCATCGCTCCACGAAAGGATTTTTTCAATCGATATTTTAGAAGCTCAGATTTTATGGCAAATACATATCAGAAGCAAAAATGAACGCTTACGCCCTCTGGTGGCCAAAGTATTCTTTACCAAAAATTTGAAATTATATGCAAAAGATTTTGCATTAGGAGGTGTATCCACTGAAGAAAACAGTTTTCAAATCGGAGTTTTAGAAGAAGAGATATCGGGAAAAATATAATTTATTTTACGCCCCTAGCGGAAAATCTATGCGTAATTTGAAAACGTAACTATATCTAAAATACTCTTCGACATAAATGGAATCGAAAGATAAAATAATTTTTTCAATCGGATGTTTAGAAGCAAATTTGTGGAATAAAACGTATTTTTGAATTCGAAATCATCTGCAATTACGCCCTCTAGCGGCGAAATTAAACATCGTAAAAAAAACGAAATGAAGGATCATCATTCGCATATTTCAAGCTTCCCAACGCAAAAAAAAATGAAATTGGACTAATATTTGCAGAGATATCGTGGCTACAGACGGACGGACAAACCGGTAACATAAGCACGATCTTTTTTTACAAAAGACGTGCTAAAAATAAATATCTACCATATTGCTGTCATTCTGTATTATTTAGATGAACGAAAAAACTAAAAACACGTAATCAACAAAAATCTTAATTTTACTTAAGAACAAGCGATCCGTATAATTGGTGTTCCGGATATCTGTAGTCGGGATAATTGGAGTTCCACTGTATATTAATGTCCTGAAGTACTGAAGAGCGTGAAAAATAAACTGTTGGAATGACGTAAGTGAATAGCTCATTTTTTATACCTGGTCGTTTGGTTGTTTTTTTAAAGGAGATTTATGTGCAGCGAAGCTATTTAAGAACGTTAGCCATTAGTTAGCTAATCACTTAATCAATTAAATTAAGCTACAACTAACGAAAGTTAAAATTATGTATGATGTCCAGTGCTTTTTCAAGAACTAAATGAATATTTCTTTACAGTGAGAGATTTAAAGGTAACTGATGACAACATCTACCTGGGATAACCAATGTCCAGCAAAGACCAGATTGAAGATGAAATTAATAGCCGCATAAAACTTGGCTGGAATGCATTTGGTTGAAACAACATAATTTCCAACAGCACTTTACCATTACATCATAGCCGATCCGGTGGCGCATTGGGCTAAGCGATGGCTTTCGATCATTCGTCCGAGATGGGACTGGGTTCCAGTCCCCGAGAGGCATGGATGTTGTGTTTGTCTTACGACACTGGCTTTCTCTCTTCCCTGGAGAGAGTGGCCTTAAATTAGGGACGGGCGACTGCTTATAGCCCAAAGAGTTGATCACAGTGGTCGTCAAATCCCCAATCAAGAAAATTATATCTTGAAAGAAAAGCGTTTAATCAATGAATCCTTCCAGTTCTTAGTAGGCCAGAAACAAGAACCCTAACTGAAGGGTTTATCGAAATAATGGAAACACTTACAGGCAACAGCTAGGTGTAGAATTTTCACATCAGTTCTTTTTCCAACTGCACATATGTCTATTCTGCCGAAATACATTGGTCTCCATAAATTAAGGAAAAAAATAGAAAATTTGCTATAACACAGCCAAAAACAATTATCGGAATTGCACCAAATTCGCATATGTGACATAAAAGCCACTGCCGGTTCAGAATATCATATATAAAGTACTGGCGCTGTAATCGTACGACGTCAGAAAGCAACGGTATAAAAACGCTGGTTTCACAAGATGCTAGGATTTCGGGCCGTGCATGGACTAGTGGTCAACGTTCGTGACTGCCATGGAGAAACCTCGTGTTCGATCCCTGGCAGGTACGAACGTTCGAACCCCTAAAATATCCTCTGTGCGTCAGATGAGTACGTTAAGCTGTCGGACCTCGGATACTGGCCCCCTGGTAATAAATAAGGGGATCTTACTCCCCCTTTCTACCTCGCTTCCGTGACATTTTTCTATAGGGCACTCTAGCCCAAATCTCCTAGTTCCCATTTCTATGGGTTTTTTAAGACCTGGGGTCAGACACTCCCTTCCTAAAATCCTCTACATATGATCTGGTCTGATCTGCTAGGATTTCGTGTTTAAAATTCCAATCGGAAAAATCGGCGATGTGAAGTAATGAGTTTGAGACATCATTTACCAGAACAGTTTTGATGGCGAGCCATTGGACATCTGGCGGCAGGCCAGAGTCAAACAGATATGGCCAAATGGCTGAGTGTGAGTCCTTTTGTAATCCATAGGCTGTGGAATGCATTTCTAAGAACAGATTCAGCGTCTATAAGGTACAGCTAAGGAAGGCCTAGAGCGACAACTGCAGTTGACCACCGTTATTGGCAGTTAACCGCACGAAGGTAAAGGACCTCAACACCAACACAGCTTAGATTAGCCCTTGCCGTCAGTACTGGAAGGTTGATATAAGCTTCAACTTTACGCAGACGGCTTCATCAGTGAGGCCTGTATGCTCGACGACCAGCAATTTGTGTGCACCTCACCGCACGGCACAGGAAGGAGCCACTGAGTTGGGCACGGCATGCATGTTAGCTGAAGTGAAAGTCAATCGAGGTCGATACTCTTTACTGACGAATCGAGATACAGTTTAAACAGCGATTCCAGACGTTGTTTGATCTGGAGGGAGCCAGGAACCGGCTATCATCCCAATGTCATACGTAAAAGAGATCGTTATGGTGAAGGCAATGTGTGTTTGGGCTGGCATCTCCTTAGGTGGTCGAACAAATCTCTATGTCCTGCCACATGATAATCTGACTGCGCATAGATATACAGATCATATACTGCATCCATATGTAGGTCTATATGAAGGTGCTATGGACGAAACCTTTCTCCTACAGGACGATAATGAGAGATCACACAGAGCGCGTCACTCGGATCAATACCTTTGATGAGGAAATCATTGTCTTCAGGGAACGGCCAGCTTGATCTCCGGATCTAAATCCCATTGAACGTGTTTGGGATGCTCTGAGGAGACGTGTTTCTACCTTCAATCCGCCTCCTGATACCCTACAGGGGCCTGTTACTGCTTTGCAGGAACAATAGGCATTACAGCCTACTGAGTTAATTGACACTATCATAATAAACATGGAACATCGCTGTCGGGTGCTGTTAGAGGTGATCACACATCATATTGAAGCAACTTCCCCATTGAGTTCCTGTACCCTATTTTTTGACATGTTCCTGTGTAGTCCATTTTTCTGATATTAAATAATTTTTTCGTGATTTGTTTTTTTTTCTAACCTATAAGTTACAATTGAACGTACCTTCTCACCGATTTTCATGAAATTTCACCAAGTAGTTTTTTAATAATCCTGATTTTTCTTTAATTTATGGAAACCAGTGTATTTGGGGGAGGGGGAGGTTGACGGTTTAAAGACCACCGTGAGTAACACAATGGGCAATAAGCAGTCGCCCGTCCCTAATTTAGGGCCATTGGTTCCAGGGAAGGAAAACAGCCAGTGCCGTAAGACAAACACAACATCCATGTCTCACTGGGATCCGAACCCCGACCCCTTTTGGACGAGATCAGAAGCTATCGCTTAGACCACTGCGTCACCGTTGCGGCCAGTGTATTTCGCTTTTCCGTTCCGCAAAATTCCTCGGGTGCATGTGTAGAATTTTATCTTTCGGTTGCTGACGTTTAAGTGATATAGTAAGTAGCAAACGTTTTAAGTTGGGCATATATTTTATAGTTTGGTTCTTCGTTGGATATATATTTGATAGTTCGACAATGATAAACTAGTTGAAAATGATAGTTGTAAAGGATAAACAATTACCTAAAGTTGTTCGTTGGATATGTATTCTACTAAGTGAATAATAATACCAACCGAGAGGGTAGAAGAATCATCACTTACATGTAAGAAGAACGCATTTCTTTACTACTCCACTCATGAGCAATACAAATCGTCCATATAATCGTCACGTTGTATCGATCTCTATCTTATGACAATACTGTTGTGAATGTGATAGTCCGTTTTTGTTTTGTTTTGTTTTTTTCGTTTCCGTATGCGAATACAAAGGCGATCTTTTAAAATTCAATTGAAGTGCTTTGCTGGATTTTCTATAAATTCATAGACTTTCCGCTAAGGGGCACAAAGGTAATACTGCTATCTCGTGTCCTTCTTGGTGTTGCATTTTGGGTGGCCAGCAGTGTAGTTCGTCCAACTAAAGAAACCACCGTCTGCGTGGAAAAGAACGGGGCCCTCTGTTTTTCTTTAGTTAGTCAAAAAAAAAAAAAGTAAAAACACAGAGAATTCGATAAAGTACTCAAAAATTCAAAAACTGTACAACATTCGTAAAAAGAGACAAATTTTAAAAATGCAATTAGAAAATTGAAAAGCGGGTCTCTTGTTCAGGAGTGCATTAACTTGGGCGAGTGGTTTTTCTTACGTCAGTAAACGACAGGGATTAACCAATGTCGACTGACAAGTACTCCTGAAGCCACTATAAAAAAAACTATTTAAAACTTGCTGAAAGTCCAACTCTTACTGACAAAATAAGTAAGAAACTTGTAGTAACCAGAAAAACTTACCAAACAATAGCTGGAGCACACCGAAAAACAGACTCGTCGAGACTGGCAACAAGGTTCAAAGCTGGACTCTGATTGAACGAAGTCCAAAAATATATATTATAGCCCAATAGTATATATATTCAATTGAATTTTTGAGTATTTTATCGAATTTTCTGGTTTTTTTTTTTTCAATTTTCTTGCTATATCAAAATTCCTTGCTAATTTGCTGATCCATTAATCAAGTATGCTGCGAACTGGGCAACCTATCTGATTAGCTTTGTTGTATTTTGATATTAACCCAATTATTATTATTTGTATATATACACAATATTATTAAATTCGTAATGCATATATATAAAATAGAAAGACACATGGGGGCACAATATTTTGCGGTTTGTTAAGGGCGTAGGAATGCATGGTTGCGCCTCTACAGCCTATAATTATACCTGATCAACAAAATATTGTATTCTCTAATTGGATAAATTCTGAGGAAATTTGAAAGTGTATCGATGTTAGTTTCTGTCGCAACTCGGAAAAGTCAAAGATGATCAGTTTTGAACATAAGGTACGTCTCACAGGAAGAACACGCAGAGCTGTTGTTTGCATATATTCTCTTCGATATTGTTTCTTATACCTCATTCGAGTTTCAATCCTGGAGACGCAATGCACTGTAAGTAATCGATGTTTGAAAAGCAATATGTAATCAAATGCTACCACAGAATATGCCCACAACCGTGAAATGGAAAAAACAATATTCCTGTTTGACAGTGCGTGATGAAATTTGGGGATAAGTGAAGTAAACAAGGTTTCACCGAATTCCAGTTATCAGGATGCTTTGGATAAAAACAGAAAATACTGAATCATGAGATTTTTTGGACAATCATGTGGAAAATCTTTGTTTCGAAAGCAAAGTATTATTTTCTTCAATATTTTACAAGGGAACAAATATCTGTCAAAACATTTGACATCTGCACTTTGATGCAATATGTTAAAAATGAGATACTAGGCAACAGATAAATACGAGGAGCATCCAAAAAATAAGTTCCAACAGGCTGTGAATGAAATAATTTTTGTGTTAGTAATATTACGTTACCACCGGGGCATGGCACAGATATTTAAGCCGCTATGCTTTGCGTGAGAGGAGGACGTTTCTGACGGGTGTTCGAACCCAGGTACTGCCGACCTAGTCCGCGATTTTTTCGGGGTTTTCCACAGATCCCCGTGTTGGGGACGCGAATGCGTAGATGGTTCCCTCTGAAGTCGGCTCTGGACGAGCTTTGTCCCTTGATCCCCCTTTCCCAGAGTGCCTGGGTTTCGCAGATGAGTGTCAATGCGCTAGTAGTGGAACAATGTAAGACTTATGAAATCTGATGGCCCATGGCATCAGGCATCTACTGGGATATTAGCCTTGGATGATGATGAATATCTCATTATTGGCATAAGTTTAAACATATTTTAAACTACTGTAACCGGGGCTTCCATATTTATCAGAAGCGAGATTCCGTAGCCATTTTTAGAGATAGTGAATTGTGGTCATTTTCTTTCATTTCCCGCCATTTGGATGGGAAAGGTAGCAAAAAGAAAGTACCTTTTTCCAACGCGTCGCAGCAGAGGTGGTGTTAGATTTATAGTTTCGTCGATGAGAGAAGAATGAAACTGGACATTATGGCTTTTCAGCTGTCCCAAGCAAAGCGAGGAGAGGAGGCATCTTTAGGGTGTGGCTTTGCTTAGGAGGAATTTTCGTCGGACTTGACACGGGGGAGAGTTTTGGTTCGGGGATCAGCTATCGGGGAAGAAAAGAGAAGAGACAACTCGGTGGCAGAAGGTCGACGAAGCAGGAGATCTTTAGCGGGGGTGCTAGTATCTTCGGGACCAAGGGAAGGAGGGAGAAATGAGGCCGATGATAGAGGAGACAGAAAGATATCATGGGCAGTTAATATGTAGAAATAACGGAGATCGGGACAAATCTTAAAGACATTCCCCGTAACATCTGAATAAAAGTTTTCCTCACTGCAAAATTTAGCCTCAGTCGATTTACACTTCTATACACTTTGTAATGTATTTAACTGCTCCTGTTGGGAGAATTACGGATTAAACCACCGATACCGAACTTACGGCAAAGGAAGCATCAAACGAACCCTCCACACAGGGCGTTGCAATAGAACTCAGCACCAAGCCCTGTAACATTTAAATAATTTAGCCTCAGTCGATTCACTCTTCTATACTTTGTATTGTATTTATCTGCTCCAGTTGGGAGAATTACGGATTAAACCACCGTTACCGAACTTATTGCAAAGGAAGCATCAAACGAAGCCTCCACACAGGGCGCTGTAATAGAACTCAGCACCAAGTCCTGTAACATTTGAATAATTTAGCCTCAGTCGATTCACTCTTCTATACTTTGTATTGTATTTATCTGCTCCAGTTGGGAGAATTACGGATTATACCACCGATACCGAACTTACTGCAAAGGAAGCATCAAACGAACCCTCCACACAGGGTGCTGTAATAGAGCTCAGCACCAAGCCCTGTAACATTTGAAAAAATTAGCCTCAGTCGATTCACTCTTCTATACTTTGTATTGTATTTATCTGCTCCAGTTGGGAGAATTACGGATTATACCACCGATACCGAACTTACTGCAAAGGAATCATCAAACGAACCCTCCACACAGGGCGCTGTAATAGAACTCAGCACCAAGCCCTGTAACATTTGAATAATTTAGCCTCAGTCGATTCACTCTTCTATACTTTGTATTGTATTTATCTGCTCCAGTTGGGAGAATTACGGATTAAACCACCGATACCGAACTTACTGCAAAGGAAGCATCAAACGAACCCTCTACACTGGGCGCTGTAATAGAACTCAGCACCAAGTCCTGTAACATTTGAATAATTTAGCCTCAGTCGATTCACTCTTCTATACTTTGTATTGTATTTATCTGCTCCAGTTGGGAGAATTACGGATTAAACCACCGATACCGAACTTACTGCAAAGGAAGCATCAAACGAAACCTCCACACAGGGCGCTGTAATAGAACTCAGCACCAAGCCCTGTAACATTTGAATAATTTAGCCTCAGTCGATTCACTCTTCTATACTTTGTATTGTATTTATCTGCTCCAGTTGGGAGAATTACGGATTAAACCACCGATACCGAACTTACTGCAAAGGAAGCATCAAACGAACCCTCCACACAGGGCGCTGTAATGGAACTCAGCACCAAGCCCTGTAACATTTGAATAATTTAGCCACAGTCGATTCACTCTTCTATACTTTGTATTGTATTTATCTGCTCCAGTTGGGAGAATTACGGATTAAACCACCGATACCGAACATTACGCCAAATGGAGCAACTCTAAATTTACATAAATATACGCTCAGTAGACAACATTAGAGATAAGGGTGATAGGCAGTTGACATGGTCATCCCCCACGCAGAGTGGAGCAGACCCAAACGGAACGCAGGTAATAAATAGCCGGAAAGCAGGGTATCGTAATCCACGAATATGAATAAACGTGGTGATCTGAGCGACTTTGATCGTGGAGGACGCATTGTTAGCGCAAGACAGATCAGCCATTCCATCGCTCAAGTGGTAAGAACCCTAGGATTCCCAAGGGCAATCGTATCAAGAGGGTATCGTGAATATACCATCGACGGACGTACCAAAGCCCAGAGAGGAAGCGGTGATCCACCCCACACCATTGATAACGGGTTCAACGAACATAATCCACGCTTATATAGGCCGACAGCTATGCAATGGTGGCGCAAATCTCATGCAGGTTAAATATCGGAGGCCCAAGCAACGTCAGCGAGCGAACGATACGACGCACGCTGTATTGCCTAGTCTACGGGAACCAACGCCCTACTCGTGTGCCACTCTTGACTGCTCGTCATCGGATATTACGCATCGTCTGGTGCCGGGAACATCAAAACTGGACCCCTTTGCGCGGTGGCGTTGCGTCTTGTGATCAAACGAATCCTGTTTTCTGCTATACCGGAATGACCGGGGTGTTGCGGGTGTCGCGTCAACACCATGAGGCCATCGCCCCGTAGTGCCAGGTCGGTTCTGTTCAAGGCGGTGGTGGCTCTGTGATGCTTTGTGGTGCCTTCTCATGGGACACATTAGGTCCCTTACTGTGCCTGAAAAGGTGCTTAACCGCTGCGCGCTACCAGCATGTTCTGGTGTCTCATGCTGGTAGCGAGCATGGCCTACTGGCTACTGGCTACATGGCCACTTTCATGGCCTACGCGCACTATGCGGCCGATGGTCTGTTCCATCAGAGCAATGAGCTGCCCCACAGGGCCACAACATCCCAGGAAGGGCTCGAGGAACACATATCTGAGTTTGGAACCAATCAGTGGGTCCCAAAGTGACTTCCAAGGATTTAAACCCTGTGGAAGCTCTCTAGGATGCCGTGGAGAAAAACATCGGACCCATGGACCTCGACCGACATATCAGACTGAGTTGTGGACAATGCTGCAACATCCATGGCAGTCAATACCTCCGGAAACCCTCCAGTATTGGGTGGAGTTGATGCCTTGGCATGTTATTTGCGGTGAATATTTAAAAAAATGGAATGTATATTAAAAAAAAATATCGGCATGTATTTATACTTAGTTTAAGTTTTGTTTTCTTTCAAACCGCCGTTTTGTTTGTTTTTCCAGCCCAGTGTTGGTTCTTTTTGCTGTAGTGGCTTCATACTGTTGTTTTATGTAGGCAAGGTATAATAAAACGAGTTAGTAAAATCATGCAATGCGTTGGTTTTGATATGCTTTCCAACATACCAGAAATCATAGGAAAATACTTTGGTTTTGAAGGGACTAAACTATGGTATAACGTTTGAGGTTCACATATATCAAAATTAAATCCCTTCGTTCCCGTGTTACCTATTTCTATTATCAAGAGCTACCACACATGAGGCGTTTTATAATTAAAAATCCCATCAAAATCGGCCAGTTTTCACGGAAGGTATCGTGCGAAAATAGTGGCTAATGAATCTCACGAATGCGTACTGCCCGCAATTGCTGACAAAAAAACACTTTTGGCGAAACTGCTTCCAAAGTCGTTAAGGAACAACGTATTGTATTCCGTCGCAATCGAAGCATTTTTACGCAAGTTATCACGCAGAAGGGCAGTAGAAAAATTCACTAACATCTGTTGCGTAAAACATCTGCGCTGCGTCGTGGGTGAAACATCTGCTGGTCTTAAGGCTTTAAGAAAATGTAATGCTTATCGTATGTTATGGGCAACCTAAGAGTTTTCAGCCATTTTAAGTAAGGTTTCAAAATCGCTTTATTCTAATTTATCATAAGAAAACATAAGAGGGAGACGTACAGTATTGGGCATCTCACTGGGAAATAATACAAAACTGTTAAAAACATGATGGTATATACATTGCAATGACAATGGGGATGAATAACAAAATGCTGCAAGCAAAGCTTATTGAATAAAAAAATTGCAGAAGTGACAAAGAGAAACACATCGTGTCACATGACATTGGCTGGGCATGATTTACAGGATAACACAGGCGAAACAATAGTACACAATTAGAAAAAGAACAGCACAAACACCGCCGTGAAGGTAAAACATTACATACATGAGATAAAAACACAGCGTGCACAATTGTGCAAGTTATTTAACGAGGGCACCAAAGCAACATAATACAGGCGGGGTGAAAGTAAGTAATGTACACGAGTAAGCATGAAAATACACTGAGATGGCATTAGCATTCACAATTCAACGGTAGTGTGGATTGCACGAGTCGTAGAGTGGAGGAGGGTCACCAGGGTGCCACGGAACTCAGCAAAGGAGGTGTAGAATGTCCTAGGGTTCTGATAGGTGTAGCAGTCCAGAATCAATCGCAAACCATGGAGCGGCCGGCGCCCAGGTAGCATAGAAGGTGGCTTCTCGACGACTGGAAGAAGCCGACTGGTACTCCAGGCGGAGTCGAGAAAGCAATCGATCTTGAAAATGGCACAAAAGTGCTGCGCTGGCCTGGTGTAAAGAGACCGGCGAGGAAATGCTGCGGAGTTGTTGAAGGTATACGTAAATAACGTGTTTAACCAGCACGAAAAGACAGGCACATACTGAAGGAAGAGTTGTAGGTGGATGAGCCCGCAGAAGAAGATGTCTGTAGGCAGTGAACGGAAGATCTTGAGAACAAGAGCGACTGGCAATCCGGAAAGCCTGGTGGAGGAGAGGCATCAGGATGGGACAGTAAAGGTAGACGTGAGAAACGTCTGCCTCCTGTGCGCAGAAGGAGCAGAGAGGGGAGGAGAGAAGAGACATGCGAAAGAGAAAATACGGAACAGGGAGGCGATTATGCAAAAAGAGCCAGTGGGTATTAATTTCAAGAGGGGCAGATAAGGGTGAGCGGGCAGCGGCCCAGACAAGAGGAAGAGAAGCAGGGGGAACCTCCAGAATAGAAAGCGGTGAAGGGGTGGCAAGGTGCACTAGAAAACGATAAAGAGATTTAGAGGAGAGAGAGGAGAGAGGAAGAACCGAGTTTGTGAGTCGGAGGAAAAACGGCAGCGGAAGAGGGGCAGAAAAGACAGAGACGAGACCGGTGGGGGAGACAAGATCAGGGAAAAGCGAAAGAAGTGCAGTTAGCAGAGAGTCATAGACCAAATGGGCGGATGGGGACGAGAGAATAGCAGGGGGAGGCCAGAGAGAGGGCGCCAGGATAGATCCGAGTTAGTGAGGTCTTGTACAGTTACTACACCTGCTCGGAGCCAAGAGGGGAATGAAAAACAGGGGAGATGGGGGGATGAACAAGGGAGTTGAAGAAGAGGGGTTCAGAAAGAAGCTCAAGAGTTGAAGAGGGAGGGGAGCGAATGAGGGGGAGAGAGCGAAGGTGAGTGAGGGCTTCAGAATATGCAGGTGGGAGTTTGGAGGGGGGAAAGGACAGCAATCCATGAGAACTAAAGAAAGAAAAGAAAAATGTGGGTTACGCAAGGAGGCAAGAACGTCACGTACCTGAACTGCGGAAGCCACTGGAGCCGTGAAAAGGTGAATGAAGTTGATCACTCGGCTTGCTTTGTAGCACAGCGGGGCATCAGGTAGGCCAGCACCACCATAGGAGGGAGGAGCACAGAGCTTGTGGACGTTAATCCAGTGATGACCCGCCCACATTACTCGAGTAAGACAGCGTGTAACGGTTGTTACCGAATATAAGCGAACACCACAAACTGTGAGCGTCAACATCGAAAAAATGTGAGCTTCAAAATCGAATAATTTTAAGTAAGTGACATTGCAGGAGGGCGGAAGTATATACTCCGTTCCTAAACCTTAAAATATATTGCATTGACTAATGATTCGATTTTGACGGTTTCTTTGCACTTCGCTGCGTGGTTCCCCACAAAAGCATACTGAATTGTATTCCAGCAGGACAATTTTCGACCCCAAGTGGTCCAGAATGTCGAAGACCTCTTCTATACACGGTAGATACTAATTCTTCCCTGCCCTGTACGTTCGCCGGATATGTCCACGATCGAATATGTCTGGGACATGGTAGTTAAGCGACTAGCCCACCAAGCGCCTCTGTCGGTCATCACAAATTAACTCAGCTTTCGCATAGAAGCAGCTTTCCAGGCTATTTCCCAGAACAATATCGAAAACCTCTTCCATTCCGTGGCACGCTATGTAGAGGCTGTTGTTGCTCGAGATGACTTCACACCTTACTAAGTCTTGAAGCGAAAACAATCTTGTACAGCTCAACAAATGTAATCAGTTATTTCTTGTAGCGGGATGAATCTGTGACATAAATTTCATTTTAATAGCGCAATTCCCTCTTGATGTCGCAACTTTCACAGGCAGTAGTATAACTGCATGAGTGCAGGTCATGGCGGAGATTCTGTGTTATGTGACCTTTCGACAATATTCCCTGACGAGCATTATTTTTCCTTTGTAAGTGTACGATTTCTTCTCGGCGAGTATTTGATAAATTCGATTTTCGGTTTTAAATAATAATTACTTTTTTATGCATTTAAATTTTCTCCAAGTGCTTCTTAGGAAAAGGGGGTACGGAAGAACAGTGTGAAAGACTGGGAACCAGGGACGCACACAGAATTTCCTCAAGGGGGGGGGTCCGACAAAAAAATGCACAGGACAAATGAAACTAGAAATTGGGCACACACACACATAGATTATGTGTGTGTGTGTGTGTGTGTGTGTATTACCTTTGTTAGCATAAATCAGCACTGATGGTTAAAAAAACTTACTCTTTTTAATAAGGCTGCTAAATTAAATGTGCATTAATATATCCAATAATATTTATATAAGACCTTAAGACGTACAGAAAAATAAAGTTTAAATCGCTTCTCTAACTGTAATACAGAAACATTTTCATCTAAGCTCACTTTAAATAATATATATAAATTATATGCTTGCCCTGACAGCACTGTTCATTATACTGTTAAAGAGCAGACACATTATCAATGGAAAACGAAAAAGTTAAGTAAACAATAATATTTAACTCACCTAAGTATTCCTCATCGAACTTTGAAAACTATTACAGTTGTCGAACTACCTTTTCAGAGAGGGAATTGAATAAATCTAAAACTGAATAATCCATGAGTTTACAATGAAGCATACTTCTGAGTAAAAACAGCCATTAACAGTTCGGTTAGAAAAAGTCATTCATAAGCAAGCTGCTTATGAATGACTCCTCGGAAAAGGACAAATTCAGGAAGTTAGTCTCTCATGTCCTAAACGGATGGAAATCAATAGATACAAATATCAAGCACAGACGCAGACCTTCTTAACAGAAAATAGTGTGTTTATACCCAGGCCTTTATCTTGTGTATCCCCCCACCCCTCAGAGGAGGAACGCCCATTAGCACTCCATATGTGACTGAGGCCCAAGCCACGGAGAAATTTCCTGGAAAAGGTTATGGGAACACGAGAGGCTGGGAGAGTGATGGCTTCCTGGTTCCTCAAACACTCTGGGGTTTCACTAATTCCATGCTTCAATGCTTGCCATCGTCAGCCATCCAAAACAGATGCAGCATTCCTAAGGCAAAAGAGCACTCTGATTCCTGTGATTGATACAATACACCACAGCCCGCTCGTTTCTATAAACATGTGCAGAAAGATTTTTTTTTATTTCGCCGTAGTCGGAATAAGGTGTTTTAAAATTCTGAAGGAGGTCCGGACCCAACGGACCCACCCCGTGTGTGCGCCCCTGCTGGGAACTAAGATATAAAATACACTCAAGCCCTCATGAGTTTAATAATAGGTTTCTCTTGAGTTTGTGAGACATTTTTTAATAACAGTCTTATACATTGAGCTGCCAGAAAAGCTGGTATACATGAGCTTATGCAAAATACATAGCAACGTCACCTATGCGCGTAATCGGTTGCGTCCGCCAGTGCGTAAATAAAGCGATAGACATCCTTGCCTTCTGTCAGAGCGGTTTTCGGCATGAGAATGACAAGTAATAACGACTGAAGCGATTTTCAATACGGTGTCACAGTTGGCGCTCGCGAAATGGGCCATAATATTTCGGAGATTGAAACGAAGTTCGGATTTTCTTGGACGATCATTGCAAGGGTGTACCGTAACTACAAGAATTCCGGCAAAACCTCCAACCTACGATACCAGTCTGGCCGTAAAAAGACATTGGCTGAACGTAACCATCGCCGGCTGTCAAGAATCGTTTCAAGCGATAGGCGTGCAACACTCTCTCAGGTATCATCGGAATTCAATGCTGGAGCCTCAACAAGCATCAGCGTCCGGACTGTGCAAAGTACCCTGCACGACATGGGCTTTGGGAACCGACGCACAACTCGAGTTTCCGTGATGTGTGCACGACACAGAGCTATGCGCCTTGCTTGGGCACAGCTACAACGCCACTGGACACTTGATGACTGGAAACAAGTAGCCTGGTCTAACGAGTCGTGTTTCCAACTGCATAGAGCAAATGGAAGGGTCGTGTGTGGCGCAAACCCCATAAAGCCATGGATCCCACCTGTCAAAAGGAAACTGTACCGGCTGGTGGGGGGTCTGTAATGGTATGTGGTGTGTTTAGCTGGACTTCACTGAAATCCCTGTTACGTCTACAAACGTCTGTGACCGGCGAACGATATGTGCGCATCCTTTCTGATGAGGTACACCCGTTCATGTCCTGCATTTATGCTGATGAATTGGGCCTGTTCCAACAGAACAATGCACCACCACACAAGTGTCGGGACGCCACATTATGGTTAGAGGAGCATTCATCTGAGTTTGGGGTGTTGCCATTCCCCCACAGGTTCACAGATCTGAACATAATAGGACACATTTGGGATGCCATGCAACGGGCTATCGAACACAGGAATCCGAGACCTCGGAATAAACCCGAATTGTGGAACGCTCTGCAGGAAGTATGGTGTTCATCAGGAACTATGGTGTTCATCAGGAAGTATGGTGTTCAGCATATTTCCAGAAGCTAGTGGAGTCCATGCCCCGTCGTATTTCTGCAGTCCTGCGCTCCCGTGGGAGACCTACCAAGTATTAGACTGGTGTACCAGTTTTTCTGGCACTTCAGTGTATGTACATATAGGAAATCTGAATTTTCTAAAAGAATTGCTACGTAAAATCAAGAAATTGCCATTAAAAATTTTTATTGCGTATCAAGTTATAAAAATGTTTTAGAACAAGGTGAAAATCCTCCAAATACGTCTGTAAATAAATAAGTACATCGCTCTTTCCACGTTCCAGAAACACACAGCAACCGAAAAATTGTTTTTCAGCCGCCGCCGTGGTGTAAAGTTAACGCGCTCGGCTAGATATCGAGAGTTCCGTTTTAGAACAAATTTCACCTCGATGTGAGTGCGTGTGATTTCAGTAATATTATAATAATGCAAGTGGTATTTGTACACTTGATGCGTCATTATACATTTCCCCAGCAATATTATCTTCAAATTCTAAAATATCAGAGTTGAGGTGGATGAGACGGGGCTCGTGTCCCGAATGAAAAAATGCGTGTCCCGAATGAAAAAATGTTTGTCGATTTTGTTTTTTATTGAAATGGGGTATAAAGTCCGAACAGCTGTATTGTGTCGTTACCACCCAGGAGAACAATCGGAATGAAAACATTTCTTGACCACGCGATACTATCCGGAACAACACATGCCACCGCAATATTCGGAACAGACACACTTACATATTTCCTTCACAGGTTGATTAGCGTAAAATCAAAACAGAGATAAATTTTCTTGTAAAACAATATGAAATGTTCACAATCGGAAATCATGAAATTCAGGCCATATTTTCAATGAAATATATCTGAAAACGTCGGGTAGTCTTGGATAAATATCATTCATTAGTGTTCAGGTTACGAGTGTGAATGTTTTATTAATTTGCCAACCAAGCCCAGCTTGCTAAAAGAGCAAAGAGAAATAAAGCCAGTAGTTCTGAGCGGTTATTATTTTGTCGTCTACTCTGCATCTTGTCTTATACTGGGTGTTTCACTACTTGGCTGACATTGTAAATTAATTATTACAGGAATGCTATTTATTGTAGGAAGATAAAACTGCGGTGCAAGGTACCTGAATTAACAAGAAACGAATGCCATAACGCGCCATGTTGTCGCATTCTCCAGACAGATGACGTAACGTCTGGCGACAAGCCCACTCCACGCACACGTTGGCGCTGCCGCAGCTGCCACTCTTCAGTTGAGACAATGCTGACGATAGGGCAACGTATTTTTCTCTTGCACTCCTACTGGGCACCAGGATCGTTTAAGTCGTATCGGAAAGCGTTTCAAGAAAAGTATGGCGAAATTGCACCTTCAAAACAGGCAATCCGCAAAATGGTGAAAACGTTGAAGAACACTTGCACGTTGGTGCCCATTCGTACAGAAGATCGACCAAAAATATCAGCAGATACGGTGAGGGAAGTGCATGCCCGGTTGGAGCAGTCACAGACGAAATCTCTAGGGCGTTGATCACAGGAGATGAGAATTTCAACATCTTCATGCCACCGAGCGGCAAAGCAAAGAAAATGCATCCCTATCACATCACTGTGCTGAAGGAATTGGTTCCACCTGATTTGGAAAAAATGGCATCGTTACTGCCAATGGTTTAAAGGCTCCATTGAAGGTATTGAAGACATCTTGGTCTTAACATGGTTTTCGGACGAAGTCTGGTTTCACCTTTCGGGCTATGTAAGTTCCAAGAATACGCTCATCTGGACTGCACAGCATCCGGATACCATCCATTACAGCCCCTTCACCCTTAGTAAATTGGAGTAAGGTGTGCGTTGTCTCGTACATGCATAGTGGGTCCGATTTTCTTCGACAGAAACGTAAACAGCGATGTCTACGTGGAAGTGTTTGGAGTAGTTCGTCAACCTTTTGGACAACCGCGAGTTGTCTCTTGGTTACAACAAGTCACACTTCTGAAAAATCCATTCGGTTCATCAGCTCCTTCTTCAAAAACAGAATAACTTCTGAAGACCTCCTCGAATCCCAGACCTGACACCCCCGGACTAATTCCTTTTGGGAATGCTGAAGGACAGGGTGTACAGAAACAATCCAAACACATTGGACGAATTAAAACGCAACACCACCACCAAAATTGCCCTCATTACACCTGCTATACTTGCTTCAACCTTTTTCAGTATGGAAAGACTGTGTTTGCAACAGAAAGGCGGGCACTTTCAGCATTTTCTGTAATGGCACTTATTCAGGTACAGTTTAATCTTCCTACAATAAATATTTGCATAATAATTAATTTACCTGGTCAACCTAGTTAATCTTCCTACAACAAATAGCATTTGTGTAATAAGTCATTTACCGGGACAACCTAGTAATGAAACACCCTGTACAAAGTATTACTTTCTCATTATCGTTCGTGAAATATTTGAGGTTATATTTTTTCTTTAACCTAAAGTTATTGTTCCTTAGAATAAAAGGTTAGGGCTGTTAAACATGAAAATTTACTTAAGCAACTTTCCTTTTTTTTTCTTTTGAAGTTTAAGGACCACCGTGAGCAACTCATTGGGCTATAAGCAGTCACCCGTCCCTAATTTAGGGTCGGGGATTCCAGGGAAGGGAAAGAGCCAACGCAGTGAGAAAAACACAGCATCCATCCGTCAATGGGATTTGAACTCGGACCCATCTCGGATGAATGGTTACAAACCATCGCTTAGACCTCTGAGCCACCGGGAGACGGCTTAAGGAACATTAACATGCTGACAGAGTGGTTTCTGCTAATGGTTTACATTTGCTTACGTTTTTCGATAGTGCCACAACTTTTACATTTGACAGAGAGGCATGTGTTCTGCAAGAAATACACAAATCTCACAAGCGCACTTACTTCGAGCGCTTTAGTACCAATTACGTTCTACAAAATTCCTATGAACATCCAAGGAAGAGTTGCTCGCGACAAGAAGATAAATATTTCGTTGCAGCCGACGACCCACCAACGAAAGTTCGAGGGAAAACTTTCAGAGGCCGAGAAGCAGATCGTAAGCAGTTTTTCTCTTCACTACGGAAAGATGCAATAAAACCTGTAAATGTGTCCAGACCCCACGCCAACACTCTCTCATGATTCACGAAAAAGCAGGATTACGACTGAAAAATGGCATGCTTTATGACCTGTAGAAAAATGTGAAACAGCTAAGAATTTCTCGAAGGCTGACTGCGTTGACTGCAAGATTTTACGATTTGAGAACATTGGGGGGGGGGGGGGATTATGACACATTCCCATCAGGAAATGGCTAAACTCAGTAGTTACTGCATCCTGCGAAGACGAGAAAATAAATGGTGTAGAATTATCTGCTATGGTGGCAGAAATTTCGCAGCACTTTGCTTAATTTCATGCAGAGTACTTACAAACTGTAAGTTCTGTTTAATGCACTATTTTTATCACATTCTTTTTTAGCTCATTTCTCTCGAAATCTTCGAAAGTAATTGCCTCGAAATCTTCAAAAGTAATTGCCTCGAAATCTTCTCCAGAAAGCATAATTCTTCCTTTAAAATGTTCTCTCCATTTATACATTTCTGCTCCTGATTTGAAAGCAACATTCTGTTACCAAGAAAGTCTTTTGAATTTCGGAGCACATTGTCGATAATGACCCGATCTGAATTTCTTTTATTTATTTTAAATCATGATCTGTCTTTTCCTAGATATCAGCTCTCCCCAAAAATATTACAGTGGATTCCGCTTAAGAAGTCTTCGTTGGGAAGAAGCGATGAAAACTTTTTAAGCGGGAAAACTTCTTAAACGGGAAGTGTGTGATTGGGTTTTGTAAGACTTTAGCGATTAAAAATTTTGCATAGATTAAATAACAGAAATTACATTTTAGTTAATGTTAAAGTACCAAAAAATTTCACAACTTACCCATTTAAACTTGAATTTGAGGATTGAATGCTACATTTATTATGCTACAGGATTACAAAAATACTGATCTAAAAGCGTTTGTTTCTTCCTTTTTTCCGCTAGATTCACAAAGTACGTGTCCATTTCCCTCAAATTTCTCATTATGTCCGTTGGAACACGTTCGTGGCTTTCTATAAAGCGGCGAAAAGTTTTTAGTGCTTTACCAGCTTCAGCTGAAGTTGGAATTGGCCTGCACTCATTTTCTTGGGTTTCTGGTTCATCGTGCTCTTGCGTTTCGATGTCGCAAATATCGTCGATATTTTGCATTTCAAAAGTGGGAACATCTTTGTGAACGTTTTGCCACTATACCGTTGAGGATTGTAACAAGTAAATTTAGTTCTTTTGCTATCTGCACCCTAGTTAAATGCGGGTTTTCATCAACTTTCGTAATAATGTTTCATTTCTCAACCACAGATGAAGCTTTTCTTTTGATGCCTTTAGACGCCATATTTCTAGCTACGCATTTCAACAATAAAACTAAACGTTTAGCTCCACGTATGCGAAGTGCAACATCTGGGCCTAACTCTGACTGAGTGACTAACTTTCAGCAGCTGTTTCCTTTCCCAGCCTTTCACCAGCCCCAAAGTTAAGGCGATTGTGATACAGAAAGGGCAGACGCAGAAGAAGTAGGGGGGGGGTAAACATGACCCCCTGCGTTGACCGTGGGAAGCTGGCAGGCGCTTCGCTTGCTTCATGTACGGGGAAACGGTTCCTCCCAACTTCTTTGACATGTACTTTTCTGCTGCACGAGTTCCAAAATCGTATGTTCTTACTTAGAAACTTGTGACACTTACAACTTCTTAAGCGGGAAAACTTGAAACATCTTTACTTCTTAAGTGGAAAAAATTAACATTAGCACTATGGAAAAAAAATCGGGACTCTAAAAATAAACCTTTTAAACGGGAAAACTTCTTCAGCGGGAACTTCTTAAGTGGGATCCACTGTACTTCATCTTTTAGGTTACTTCTTTTGGATTACCCCCATTCCCTTTTTGTGATTGTCGGTAGAATCAATTTGTGATTCCCGGTCAGGTGCAAGTCTCCTGAACTATAAATTAAAAACAGTTTTGCATTTCAGTGTAGCGCCTCACCTTGACAGAAACCGAAGAATAGAAATGTGAGCAAAATTAAAATGTACAGCTAATGTTTTCACATTGTAATCCACAACGACTGCGCCAGGTAACTAATTAACAAGAATCAGCCACGTTAGTTCCCACGAGCTAAACATTGACACTAAACGTTTCCCTTTCTCAGAATTTCTACCAGTAGCGCTTAGGCAAAAATGACATCACACCCTGATGCCGAATGATACACTTGTATGAGGAAAACGTGAAAATCGGTAACATCCAGATCTGGTTCAGCGGAACCCGGTGTATTCCCAAATCAGAGAAACTCGGTCCAACTTGACAGTTTTGACGGAACGAAATTCTAAAAGTCATTAAACCTTGCAGATTTCAGGCCGAGGCTGACACCAGCTGCCATAAACTGACCACTGATCATTTGCTAGCCAAATGGAAGAATGGAAAGATATACAGAATACCTAGAGCGAATTTGGTTGTGGTGGTGTCGCTCGCGGAAGCACATGTGGGGTAGAAAAACAAAAACAAGGAAACTCTGAAAATCTAAAACACAGAAATAGCAGTTGAAGAACAAAGGATAGGGATAGATGGTTGAGAAGGTATGGTAGTAAAAAAAGTCGAGACCTGAGCCTAAGTTACACACACATACACACATTTGCTGTTTATTGACAGCAAGAAAGTTTCAGGACAAAATCTGGTCAATATGTTGGCCATCACAAGATATGGCATACTGCAAATGAAGAAGGGCGTGTGACATGGCTGTTAGCAGCATCTCGAGGTTCAATTTTGGCCACTTCACGCGTGGAACGCGTTCTTAGATGTCAGAGAGAGCGTATGCCATCCCGATAAACTCTGTCTTTCAGGTGTCGTTAAAGCCAGAAACCACAAGGAATAGGTTCCGGTGAGCGGGCTATCCATGACTGCGGAAACCCTAAAAAAATTATGCGTTCGTTGCCGAATGTTTGACTGAGGAATTCCTTCACCTGGCGACCCAAATGTGGCGGTGAACCGTCTTGCATGAAAACGGTAGTGTCCAAACATTGCCGTTCCTTCAAAGTTGGAAAAAAACATGTTGTCGCTGAAGAGTGCACAGCCGTTCACTTATTATAGTCCACGTTACAGGGCCCTAGGTATGGTGTTTTCGAAGAAAATAATTCAATAATGAAATATGCTATGAAGCCACACGATATCGCCACATATGGATTTTCTAGACGTATTTCGCGAATATGTAGCAGCTGGACATGCGGTTCCCGGTTTTCGACATTTCTACGAGTTTACAGTCGCAGCACGTGAAACCAGATATTCTGATATTATTGAATCACAGATATTCTGTATGGATACCATACCACAGTAGACTGCAGCACATTGTGGACCGCTGACTACGGAAGGTTCAACTTTTGGGCCACCGCTCTTACACTCATCTGTCAGAGTGTGTTTCGGCATGCCTTGTCAGCAGACACTGTAAAAAATAAGTGGTATGAATTCACGGACAATTTCTGAAAATAACGTGCAGCAAAGTTGCCGGTAGGTGTCAGTCTTTTTCAAAATTTTCCGTTTTTAAAAGAGCCCGGTTATTTTAACTTCCGTATCTTTTACAGATTTTCCGTAGTCAGAAATTCCGTTTGTTTCAGAAAAAATCAATTTCAGGTTTTTTCGTATTTTTTTTTTTTTTTTTTTTGGAGATTTAACGATCACCGTGAGCAACTCAATGGGCAGTCGCCCGTCTCTAATTTAGGGTCACTGGTTCCAAAGAAGGGAGAGAGCCAGAGCCGTAAGGCAAACACAACATCCATGCATCACCGGGATTCGAACTCGGACCCATCTAGGACGAATGATCAGAAGCCATCGCTTAGATCTCTGGGGCGGCTTTTCCGTATTTAAATTGCAATTCCCCAATATCGACGACCCTGCATTTTCCTGCCCTTACCCCTAATCATCTTTCCACTGCAGTCAGGATCGAGCCTCCGTCATTTGGGTTGGCTAAACAGGTAACGCACGCCTTTAACCACTGAGCCACAGGCGCGTGGAAATTTGAATCACATACATCGTAAAATAAATTGAGTGACGATGAAACTTTTTTTGTCATTAAAGCGATTGATTTAGACATTTTCTTTTCTTTTGGAGCTTATTATTTTTCTGAATATGTTTGTAATATTGTTTTCTCCTGTAGGAGGACTTTTCACAAATTAAGCACCGCGATTTTTGGAAGCAACAAAATGTTTTACAACTTGATTTTTTTTAAACTGACAATGCCTTTTAAATGTGTTTAAAAAAGGTGAAATGTATTTTTTTATAGCATTATTTCGCAAAAAAGAAAACTCCTGAATATAAAATTTACTCTTGATAGCTATAATAGCTTTTGTCTTAAGGTGTCCGAAGACACATACATAGATATCGTATAATCATCTGTACAATGAATTAAGTACCCGATTTCTTACAGTAACACAATATATAATAAATAGCTGGTGCACAAAATAGTGGGTAAGAGAAAAAATATCGTGTTCCACAATAAAAAAAAATTCATGCAGTATGCTATCCACAATATCCGATCACGCTACGGTACTTCAAAATTCGACGGAGGATTAAAATTTAAAAGTTAATAAAATATCAAGTATTATCACCAATCGCTCCTATCACCGGTAATTTCTGGTCATACGGACACGGAAAAAGTGAGAACGGAGTTTTTCCGTTAATATATGAAAGGAATTGCGGAAAGGTTTCTAAAAATTCAAAATGTTCTCGTTGTATGAAAAATCCGTGGAATTCAGGTTTTTTTTCTCTCATTTCACGCAAAAAACAAATCCACGCTATATATATAGTGTGCCTTTGCTCATCCGTAGACGATTAGGTACCCATCTTGAACATCGCTTGCTTGGACACACGTGTTCGTGCAGAATACCATTCATACTCCCCATTTCTCACTAGTTTCTTTAAGGCGGTAATTTTTTTTTTTTTTTTTTTTTCGTTGACACGGACATTGAAAGTCTCCCAGGACGAATTATCATTTTCTAGAGATGTTTTGCACCTTTTAAATTCGGCAAACCTGTTGAAAACTGCTGCTTAGAAAGGTGTTTGGTCGGGGGAAAGTTAACGACATGCTTTAGAAGACGTCTTCTGTTTTTAAATATTTCTGTAAGGCTAAAAACGTCATCTCGCGAAAAGCTGTTCTGTAGAGATTCATGAAGCTCAAATGTCTATGCCTTGGCGTCTTAATCTGCGTATAAAGAAACATAGACCAAGAGGATAACATCCTGCCATCTTGTACATTCTAATGAACATATAGGGATGCCTATAAGAGACTTTTATGTTTGTTAAAAACTGTTTTTTTAAGTATCTAAAACTTTTTTGAACGCCATGCGTGACATGAATACTGAATTAAGCACACATGCATTTATTTTTATTTATTTATTTATTTATTTATTTGCTTTCCGCGCAACTTTTATCTACTTCGGAGTACGGAAACCTGTAGGTTTCTACGCACATCGACAAAAGACATTGTGTTTAACCGCAAATTTATTCAAGGTTTGCACTACATTTACGTGCACGTTTGTGTCTGTGAGCTTGCGTCTGTGCATGAATGCTTTAACGGGCAGTTTATCTCACTTTGTTTTTAATTCTTTCTTTTTACAAACGTGCCTTAAGGCAAATTACGAGATGGATGCACAACTTTACTCAGAAATTCTTTTTCATTGAACTCGTGGTCCAGTTTCTTAAATTAAATAAGTAAATATTTTTAATGTTTTCCTACACGAAGCTTCCGGTAATAGTGTAAGTTCTACATTCTTGTTAGAGTTTTCACCCTCGGGAACTAAACAAAAAATACTTTTATTTGTTTAATGAATTTTGGAGGCAGGGTATTCCCAGAATTCATTCGTATTTCATGTATATAAAGCATTAATCGTGCTGCCGGAAGTCCAACCCCCAGTTAGGTGGAGATTAAAGTTGCTCTTACAGAAAACGAACTTTGAGCGCAATTTATGCACGCTGGCGTAGATGAGGTCAAGGGTTGTCTCACGGCGAGCTGGTTTCAGTTGATGGCATGAAGCAGACTTACTAATCATGATAGGGCAGACATTTCTGGACATTCAGCTGTTGTATCGGAAAGTCTGTTAATGATCCTTCGGTTGCAAACATTGTGATCAAAATCAATGAGACGTAATCGGCATTTTAACGTCGAACTGAGACTCCTATTTACAGCGTCAGATAACATCTTACTTCAAATTCCATGCAATCACGGAACAATAAGAAAATGCGGTTTTCGTAAAGAAAGGCAATTATCTTTATTTAACCATCGTACCCAGTTCTTATCTATGATGAGAAGAAATAAACTTATCAGAACATGACAGTATCAACACAACGCCACGACGCTTTTCGGTATGCAACAGGTGTAACGCATATTCTATGTATACTTCCCTTTTGAGTTTCTTTTTCTACGTAAATTTGAATTTGTTCTATTAGACATTTTCAAACCTTAACATTATGTCTTTTCCCTCAAACGAGAATGATGTTGGAAACACACTGAGGTAGGAGCAAGTGACGTATGTGTGACCAGATAAGAACGATAGATAAAAAGGCAATGCAGCGTGTTTTTAAGGGGATTGATGTTATTGATGATAAACGTGCTGTTATAGTGTGCTTGGATGTTAAATCACTAATACTGTATTGAGTACGCCCATAAACCGGATGTAAGTGTGAAGTACAAACCATGAAAGCAAAATAAACGTATTTGTAAGTACTACAATTGACCTCTTTATTGTAATACGTATGAGTATCTTATGATATTACATTAGCACACATAACGTAAGGACTAAGTTACAGCGGAAAGACAAATTAAGTTATATTGTTCTTTCTTTTTTTACTTGCAAATACGTTTATTTCGTCTGCATGGTTTGTACTCCACACTCACATCCGGTTTATGGGCGTACTCAATGCAGTATTAGTGATTTAACATCCAAGCACACTATAACAGCACGTTTATCACCAATAACATCGATCATCGTAAACAACCGCTGCATTGCCTTTTTATCTATCGTTCTTATCCGGTCACACATATGCCACTTGTTCCTACTAAGTGTGTTGCCAACATCATTCTCGTTTGAGGGAAAAGACATAACGTTAAATTTTGAAAATATCTAAGAGAACGAACTCAAATTTACATAGAAAAAGAAACTGAAAACGAAAAAAATAGAATATCCGTTACATAGGAGAGAAAGGAATGCGAAATGAAACGTACAAAAACGACGAGTGTAGTGCGTCGAAGAATCGTCTCGTTGGTCAAAAAGGTTTGTCTAAGTTGCTTTCCCATTTGTAGGTACCATGTCGCCGATGACGAGGCACCCGAAGTTGAAACCCTGTCCACGGCGCACGTTGGCCACTGAGATTACGCAGCACAATGGCATGACATCAGCAAGGTAGGTGACTTAATTCAGTGGAAGTTAGCCGTCAGAAGGCGAAGAGTGTAAGCGCCAGTCAACATGGAAGTGGACTAGGAGCACATCCGCCGTTGCCTGCTGAATGAGTTTCGTCGCGGTAGCACCCCCGCAAGTGCTGTAATGAACATTACCACTGTGTATCCCAATGCCATATAACATCGTCAATGCGTCGTTGGTTTCGAACGGTTTCGAGAGGGCAATCTTGACCTGTCAGACCGTCCCAACTCCCGAAGACCAACAACAGTGGATATGGACATGCTGAAGACCTTAGTGGAGACCGACCTACGTGTGAGCACGCGGGAGTTAGCCGAAAAGCTGCGAACTATCCACACGAGCATTATCACGCACCTGCGTCAATTTGGAGAGGTGAACAAGAAGGTATAATGAATAAGGCTTCTACTACTAAGCTAATTGTAGTGAATATAGCTTTCACTAATATTACAATGAATTCAATGCTTGTACTAAGCTAAGTATAATGCTTTATAATGCTTCTGCTACTGAATTATGATGAATTCAGCTTCTTGTAAGCTAATGGTTGTTGTGTTATTAATTATGAATAAACTTTCCTGCTAGTAGTGTAGTAATAATAATGAACAAGTTTATAACTGGTAGTAATGTTGTAGTAGTAATTAAGATGAATAAAGTCTTATGCTGGTTGTTACTAATAACACTAAATGAAATAAACCTAACAGCCAGACAGAGGTCTGACAGTACTATGAACTTAGAAAAACGTACTTACTTAAAACCTTTTATTATGAACTTCTACTGGTATCATCACACACACTTCACACACAGCTACTCAAATAACACGTAGCTCTTTGCACATGAACGAAGCTCTACACTCATAAACAATAGCTCTCTGACACATAAACAACAGCTCTCCACATAAACAAACGCTCTCCCTATACAACAACAAACGCTCTCTCTATACAACAACAAACGCTCTCCTTACGCATCGTTGAACGCGCCTATTTATACTGGCTACCACCACGTCATGATTTACACTCATTGCCAGATCTCATTCAGCGGGTGAAATAACATCTCGTTCAGTAAGAAGATAATTTACATAGGAAAATAAAATAACCAGAGATAGTAAAAATCAAAAGGAAAGTGAATCGAGAGTATACGTTACAAAGGGAGTTTGAGTACCCCATTAACTCAGAGTTGAGTAGAAAGCAAATCGCATATGAGCTCATGCGTTTGCCTACTTGCATGTGACCAAGTTGAACCGTTCTTGGAACGCATTGTGACAGGTATCGAGTAATGAGGCCTTTATGACAATGTCGGCACCAGGAAAGAGTGGTTGGACCCAAAAAGAAACCTATGCCCACCTCCAAAAGCCTGCTTACACCAACGTAAGGTACTGCTGTCTGTTTGGATATGTGGGGCGTCATGTTTTTTGAGATGCTCCCGGACAACATCACTATCATCGCCGATGTGTACCGCCGTCAGCTCGACCATCTGCACGCATCGCTCACGTCGAAATGACTGGCACTGCTGAATCACAAGGGCGTCCTCATACAGTAAGATGGAGCGAGACCGCACAAAACACAGGAGACTTGTCACAAGATCAAAGACCTGGGCTGGGAGCTGCTGCCATACCCAGCCTGTTCCCCGGGTATTTCCCTCAAGCAATTTCTAGCTTTTCCGGTCGTTGCAGCATTTCCTGGACTGACAGCGATTCACTAACCAGGACGATGTTGAACGCGGACTTACTCACTGCTTTGCATTCATGCCGCCACAATTCTACAGGGACAGTGTCCAACAGCTGACCAGACGATGAAAGCAGATCTTGGCAAACGATGGCGACTACATTTTGGACTAATTCATACTTGTATATAAGCTAATTAGCACTTTTCCGTTTCCTTGCATTGGCAGACATTACTTTCTTTCCAACCTAATAGTTTGCGCGGGTATCCACGTTAACAAATGTGAAGAGACAAACGAAATAAAATTAACAAAACAGCACATACACATTTCCTCCTCATGAGTGCACACTTTCGAGAATTTTCTCAGAAGAATATTTTTGTCCTTCTCAGAATCAATTTCCCACCTGTTTTTTTTTTTTTTTTTTTTTTGGGGGGGGGTACACTGAAACACAATCTCGTCATTGTTTTTATCTACGTCACAGGTAATAAACACCGATTCACGAGAGTCTTCCCATAAAATACGCTTCTTATACGAAACATTTCTTCGAATACGTTGCTTAAAAACTGTTAAAAAAACCGAAATACTAGATCCCATGCGGTCTCCTTATGGGTATTTTTGTTCCTTGATATCCAATCTGACATTTCAGTTGTCCAGTGGTTGTCAGTTCTTCTAGCACTATGTCCAGCCTATTATTATTTCAGGATCTTCCCTTTTACAAAGATGCCATCAAATCTAGTCATTTTTCTGATCCATGAGTTCCTTTTCCTATTTTTCCTGGTTACTCCAAGTTTTGATCTCTGCTTGCTTCTTTGACTTGCCTCTCTGTAGGTCTGTTTTAGTTTAAGGCAGGGTCTCTTGCGTGAGTAAGAACTGGAAGGATGCATTGACTAAATACTTTCCTTTTAAGACATAGTGGTAAACTGCTCTTAAAAATGTGCACAGTTTCTTCCAAATGCTCTCGTGCCAAATTTTATGAGCTATTAATTTCTTTTTCCATGTGGTCCTAGCTTTATATCTCATGTCCAAGGAAAGTATAGGCATCAGATACTTCTAAATATGCCCCATCAACTTCTATGTTTTCAGTTTAAAAAAATAAATAAGCACACACACACACGCACACGCACACCACTGATAGATAGATAGATAGATCTATACTTATATGATGCTCTCTCCTGATAACTTCATAAGCTCATGTTGCATTTTTGTGTAATCCTGCCAGCTCTATTTCTCCGTATCCGTTGCGTTTTAAATGGCAATGTTTCGCCACACAATGAGATTTAAGTTCAATCTACGCTACTACTTTAGCCTCATGAAAGTAATTGAATAAATTCTTATTTTTCATTTTGTGGATTTAGAAAACTAGGCAAATAAAAATTAAATTTAAGACCCAAACGTATTTTGTGCCTAAAAACTTTCATAAAACCCCAATGTGAGACAATGTAAAATAAAAAAGAGGTACTAGAAATTTCTCTCCGGTAAAAAAATTGAATTTCTGCTTCTTTGTTTCTGGGAACACCAGACTTGGTTTTCTTCCAACTGAATCGCATGCTCAAAGCAATATCCACAAAAGCCTTTGTCTATTCCTTGCAACACGTTGATAGTTTCCTGAAAAAAGGCGCTTTCAAACAGTGTCGTTTCTCTTTCTTTACGCCCAATGAGCCGACAAAAGAACAAATTCAATGACAACGGACGCAGCACTAAATCAGCAGTAAAGTACAGAAAGCTGTGTAAAACAAAACGACTATATCATGACAAATGGCTTTCGTGCGGGAATCCATTACCCCGTGCCTTTAGAAAGAAACAAATAAATGAAACTGACCGTGAAGCTTCAAAAATAGGCTGGGATTCATAACAATAGATTGACGATGCGTCGAGCTCAGCGCCAACTCCTAAATGGGAACTATTTTCGCAAAACGCATGAAGAAACAAAATTTAGAAAAAAATAGCATTGAAGTAGGGTTTTGCGTTTTGCAGTAGTTTCAAAGGAACATGTTTTGCTGTCGTTAAAAAAATAAAGAACTGTTCAGATTTGTATTCAAATTTTCTTCAATTGAACATCACGACGATATTATTTCCCCCGTTTCAACGGAGGCGTTCAAAAGCACATTATTTCTGATTGCTGAGTCAAAACTGCAAGCAACTGGGAAGCACAAGTTTTTTGCAAACTACTGGACTGAAAGAAATCGGATTTTTGAACACACTGCCAGTGGAATTAAGTTAGTCTACAGTGATTGTTATCATGAACAGAATCTTGAAAGTTTTGTCACTTAATTCATTGCATGTTGGACCTCTGTTAAAGAGAAATCCAATCTTCTAACAGCTACATGAAAATGGCTCTCTTGCAGACGAAATAAACAGACTAAAAAAAGTGACACAGCAGCATATTAATTGAACGTCGTTCTCGTTTCACGATGAATAAACAGATTAAAAAAGTGACACAGCACCATTTTAATTGAAAATCATTTTCTTTTCAAGGGGAATAAACAGACTAGAAAAATGACGCAGCTCTATATTAATTGAACGTTTTTCTGTCTTTAAAATGGATAAACAGACTTAAACGATAGATAGATAGATAGATAGATAGATAGATAGATAGATAGATAGATGATAGATAGGGACACAGCACTATATTAATCGAACGACTTCGTCTTTTCATGATGAATAAACAAACTAAAAAAGTAACACAGCACCATGTTAATTGAACGTACCTTTCTCTCTTCATGATGAATAAACAGAATAAAAAAATGTGACCGAGCACCATATTAACTGAACGTCTGTCTCTCTTTACGATGAATAAACAAAATAAAAAAAGTGACACAGCACCATAGTAACTGAACGTCTTTCTCTCTTCACGATTAATAAACAGACTAAAAAGACTGACACAATACTATAATTAATTGAAAGTCTTTCTCTTTTCAAAATGAATAAACAAATAAACAGACTGAAACGATAGATAGATAGATAGATAGATAGAAAGGGTAACCGTACCATATCAATCGAACGTATTTCTCTTTTCACAATGAATAAACAGACTGAAAAAAAGTTAGCACCGTATTAACTGAACGTCTTTCTACATTTACGATCAATAAACAAACTAAAAACTCTCACACAGAACTATATTAATTGAACAGTTCTCTCTTTTTGCATTGAAATGCGGTCGTAAATCCTTACTCTGCTGTATAGCGTATACCTCTAGATATCCTTCCTTTGAGTTTCTGTTTTTTTACGTAAATTTCGTTACTTCTTCGCTGAACATTTTATCGCTGAACGGCGCATTATGTCCCCGAAGAGCTTGTACATTTTGTCATGGCTCACAGTGAGTCAGAGTAACGTAAAATGAAGCCGTTGAATGTATGTAATGGAAAGAGCAGAAATTTGTGGAGATCTAGTAGCTACAGTAGGTGCAATCTTCTCTTGATTACGAGAAGTATCGCGATCTACCTTCACAATCCTCTCTAGATTAGGAGTACATTGTGAAGCGTTGACGTTTCGAGAGGGATTAACTATTTAAACGGCCAATGTACATGAACCAAATGACGCGCGAAAATTTCTCCTCTTCCCAAACTGAAATGTTCACATAGAGGCCGGATTTTTCGAAAGCAACATCGAAACAACTCTTTTAACCCCTTTCACTCCAGCAGTACCGACCATAAACAGGTAACAGGGCATATGTTCTTCCTTCCAATTCTGTATTCTCTACTCCATGACCCAAGGCATGATAGGAAAGTCTAGTTCCCCTGACACGGACAACATGCCGCTGAGTAGAACAAGTTATTCAAACATCTCTCTCTCTTTTCTTAGGTTCGACGCTATAGCTTTTCTATCAGGTATTAAATCAGAAAGGATTAGTGATAATCATCTTCCTAAATTACTACTTTCGGGAGAAGGGGGAAACAACGCTTTCTGATGGGCAGGTATCATCAACAACGCTTTCTGATGGGCAGGTATATTCATTCCAGCCACGTTCCACCCACACCTTTTACAGGAAGATATTCGCTCAAGCTGATTTCCTCCATTTTGCTAATCCCGAGTTAATTTGTAATTAGTTGGGGTTAAGCGGTAAAATCGTGTTTGAAATATATGTGATTGACGAAAACGTACTGTTTTCATAGCACTAAAACTGAACAAAAATATTGCACTGCATCTGATTAACGAATTTAAACAGCTGACACTATGTGATAAGATAAATATTTCAAGAAAATGATGTAGAAAATTTTAGCTGGAAAGATTTTGAGAAAGATAACTCCATAGTTCTAATAAATGTGGCACGTCATAATTAAACATCGCTGATAAAATTGATAAACACAAGTTTTATTACAAATTTTGAAGATGACAATCCGATTTTTGGCGTAAATGTGACAAGGATGGTAAGTCAGATTATATCCGAAAACTTGAAAATTTTCATCGTCCTGGAGCGGGACTCGAACCAGCGTCTCCCAGAAAACGCCCGGGTATGCTAACCACTACACCACCCAGAACGACAAAGTTTCAAGTTTGCGATCAATTTTGAATTTAACCATCACAGGATTCGCCAGTCAAAGCAACCGGCATTCGTGTTTAGCGAATCTGGAGGTTAAGAATCTTATCCCGTGTTTGCCCGGAGAAATAGATAAATCATGAACGAAATACGGGATTACGCCATATAATACAAATTTTGAAGAATTTCCATGTAATACAAATTTTGAAGAATTTCCATGTAATACAAATTTTGAAAAAAATCAATTTTGAAAAATTGATCGGAAACATGAAACTTGGTCGTTCTGGGTGGTGTAGTGGTTAGCATACCCGGACGTTTTCTGGGAGACGCGCGTTCGAGTCCCGCTCCAGGACGATGAAGATTTTCAAGTTTTCGGATATTATCTGACTTACCATCCTTGTCACATTTAAGCCAAAAATCGGATTGTCATCTTCAAAATTTGTATTATATGGCGTAATCCCGTATTTCTTTCATGACAAGTTTTATTATTGCATCCGCGAGAAATCCCAGTAAACAGTTCGTTTTACGTGGCACAGAAAGTTGGACTACTTTTCTTCCCTGTTTTACTGCGTATCGCTACGGAAGCGGTGTTGAAAGATTCTTTAAATCTGAGGGAACAATGTAGACAGTCCTGGGAAACCCGAGCCGTGTACGGACGGACGTTATCTTGTTGGTAAATGGCTCCGGGCCGCCCTGCCAGGAAAGGCATGGGGACACAGGATCTCTTGTACGTAGCGCTATCTGTCAACGTCCCTCGGATCACTGCGAGGAAAGTCTGGCTGTCATACGGGATGGCTCCCCAGACCATCACACTTGCAGTTCGGGACGTGTACCGCTGTACAGTGAGGTTGGGATTGTGGCGCTCACCTGCGATCCTCCACACTCTGACACGACGGTCGTCCGTTCCCATACAGAAGCGGGATTTGTCACTGAGCACAATACGTCTCCAGTCCGTAGCATTCCACGTTGCTCGCTGCTGACACCCCTGCAATCGACACCGACGATGGTTAGGTGTTAACAGCAAAAAACGTAACAAACATCGAGAGTGCAGATTTGCCTCTACCAGGTGTCTGGAAATGGTTCTGGCGGACACAGGACTCCCTTGTACGGCCTCCACATGTCTCTGGATATTGGACAAGGACATCGTTGCATCTGTGCGTGCTGCTCTCGCGATCCCATGGTCCTTTCTGTTGGTAGTGTATTTGGGTCATCCATAGCCAGTCCGCCGTATCTGGGTGCCTTCCCGTGTCCATTGCTCGCAACACGATCGCAACGTATTGTCCGACCGGCCCAAATGGCTCCCGATTCGGCGCGCCGTCCATCCTGCCTCTCTCATCCCGACGATACGGCCGCGTTAAAACTCCGTTAGTTGCCCGTACGCACATCTACGGCGGCTTCTCGGCATGTCTATCGCTGAGGGATCTCACCGGACTTTTATCGTGCACTTCAGCACGAATGTGGAGTCCCCTGCGCTGCGCCTTACAAGCCCCACGGACTGCGATTGCAGCGCCGATCTTGGACGCGCGGACATGCGGAACCACACGAAACTGTACCATTTGCATGTCTGCCCTCCCCGTGGCTATTCGCCGAGTTTCGCGTAAATCGCACGATTATTTCGTGGTGCGCGGATTTGTTTATTTTTTTTTTTTTTTTTTTTGAGTGGAGGTTTAACGACCACCGTAAGCAACTCAATGGGCTATAAGCATTCGCCCGTCCCTAATTCAAGGTCACTGGTTCCAGGGAAGGGAGAGAGCCAGTGCCGTAAGACAAACACAACATCCATGCCTCACCGGGATTCGAACCTGGACCCCTTTCGGACGAATGATCCGAGGCCATCGCTTAGACCACTGCGCCACCGGGGCGGCACGGATTTTTATGACAATGTGTGTATTATACTGTTTTCCATAACTTAAGGAAAGAAACAGAAAAATCACGATAACTCAAAAAATACATGATAAGATATTATGAAATTTGGTAAAGATCTGCATTATGTCGTATGTTATAGAAAGACCCTAAAACATTTCGTTAGAAAAACTTCTTTCAGACAAAAATGACCACATGCAGAACGAAATTAAAAATAAGGTGTCAAACTGAGGCAGCCGAAGTAACTCAGTAGTGAGTGTGGTCTCCGCTCACAGGGATGTTTCATGCTCTTAATAGTGGTATCTAAGAGCTCAGGAAATATCATCGACCATTGTTTGTGCAAAGCTTGTGTAAGATTCTGCAGAGGGAGGTTTCGGGCATAAACACGTCTCCCTAGAACAAAGGGTTCTTAACCTTTTTTGGCCACGACCTAAAATACGCAAGACAATGAACTTCGCGACCCGGGGATTTTAAAATTAAAAATGCTAATGTAATGATATAAATAAGTGTAGTAATTATGCATCATTACACAGAGCGTAACAAATTTTTGGTTTCTGAAATTACAGTCAAACCAGTGGTGCAGCCAAATAGGGGTGGGGAGGTTCGGGTTATTTATGCAGTGGGAAGGTATGAATAATGTATTGTGACACAAATAATATGAATAATTGAAAATTAAAGCCTTTTATAAACAGATTTCAAAAATAATTCTGTTCAGTGCAAACCTTAGCATTGCACTACTGCTGACATCTTTTCAAACCGTGGTCGTGTGTTGTTAGTATATTTTTAATGAATGTGTGCATAAAGCCTCCATAGTCCATACTTTCTTTCTACCATCTCCCATCCGTGTCGCATTTGTTGATCGTTTGTCATAGGTATAACGTACAAGTTTGTCCTTGCCGGACATCAAATCCGGGTACCCTCACTCCGGAGTAAGTCGCCCTCCTAACGGAGCTACGCGGACACAATGTCTCGCTGCTATCTGCCTTTATCTCATGTGCGTCCTGCGGGTCAAGCGCGTCACATAGGATTCTGGGAGCAGGCCAGTGTTGCCGAGTTGGAGGCTTTCCCTTTAAATTTAAGAGGGACATTTTGCAGTGCTGTGACGGTGTAAAAATTCCCACGGTCCCTGTGACCGGAAGAAGCAACGCTGATTGTCCCCGTGGTATCTTCTCCAGAAATGTCGGGGCCTTTACACGTGTTAAACACGAGGAAGGTTCAAAATAAAAAAAATAATAACACTTCAATTTTTTTTTCTGGGAAACTACAGCGATCCATCTCGGAATCCCACGACCCAAGTTTGGGTCGTGACCCATAGGTTAACAACTCCTGCCCTAGAGCATCCAAGATATGCTTCATCGCATCTAGGTCGAAAGACCTGGCTAGCCAATCTATATTGACACATATTTTCTCTTCTTGAAGATATTGTTCTACCAGTCTTGCTCGGTTGTAACGAGAGTTATCGTTTTGTAGGAGAAGTGTTTCTGCTATGGCACCTTTATAAGAGCGAACGTAGAGGTCCAGGGCTTCATCTTAATAGCTTCGAACATTTATTGTTCCTCCCGGAAGCACAAAGATGTCTGTACGTCGACCTAATGAGATGCCACCTATAATCAGCACTCCACCATCACCATAACTGCCATTTTCACAGGTCATAGAGGGATGAGAGCGTGCCAATAATTCTCTTCAGATCACAGCACTTCTGGAATTTCTCTACGAAGCAAATCTGGACCCATCAATAAAGGGTGCCCTACAAAGCAAATCTGGACCCATCTATGGAGAGTGTTCTACAAAGCAAATCTGAACCCATCTATGAAGAGTGCTCTACAAAGCAAACTTGGACCCATCTATGAAAAGTGTTCTACAAAGCAAATATGGACCCATCTATGAACAGTGTTATACAAAGCAAATACGGACCCATCTATGAAGAGTGCTCTACAAAGCAAATATGGACCCATCTATGAAGAGTGTTATACAAAGCAAATATGTACTCATCTATGATGAGTGTTCTACAAAGCAAATCTGGACCCATCTACTTATGAAGGGTGTTCTACAAAGCAAATGTGGACCCATCTATGAAGAGTATTGATCTCCATGGGTTGGTTTTCAGTCCAACTGACCTGTCTTGCACAAATCAAGCGTACCCCCTCCCGTAATGGGGTGTAAGGATCTAACAGAGTGCTGGTCGCCTTGCAAAAGGAACTCCTTCGTAAACAGTTATTTGCATATAGTGGATACAGATACCACCATTACTGCTGCCGAAACAGGGGCACATCGCAGCTTTGTCGGGGTTACCCCCTGTTCCTTCGCCTAGTTAATCGGAGATATCGACCATCCACGCGTGTTGTACTCCTACGTTTTTTTTTCGCTAGACCTTCGGGAAGCTGACTGCGTATTTTGAAATTGATTCCACAGTCTGTGGAACACAGAACGACTCGCAAACAGCCATCTTGCAACTTCCACTTGACTTTGACCTGCCTCTAGTCTTCGGATCACTCTTCACCTCAGTTCGACGATAAAATGATGTCTCGAAGCCATTATAACAAATCTGCTATTTTGAAATCCTTGGTTTACACTTCGCGAATCACATGACGCACACCTCAGCAACCATCTCTTTTATGCTGTGACTTATTTGCATAAGCCGATGCCATCGCCACTCAGCTGCATACCATATCCTGAATCCGCGTTTCATTTAACGTCACATACCCAAGGTTCGAGCATTTCCAAACCTTCCTTTATAAATAATTGCGATTTTTTTCCTTTTTTTTTATTTATGGAAACCATTGTACACTGGGGTGCAAAAATTAAGGACGAGACGGTCTTTCTAATCTAACGTCGTGAAGAAGTGCTCCACATCGATTCAAATCATACCATAAGATCCCCAAGATGTAAGAATATGGGAAAAGTAAGCAAACCCGTCCAAACAAGGAATCCAAAGGATACAAAGGCACTTTATTGAAAAGGTAGCTTCGAGCACAACTGGACAGAAGACAAAAACGTCCATGTGACAGGCGGCTGCCAAGAAAAATCCAGTCTGTAGTAGGGGATATGATCACCCCAGACTGCGTTACAGGATTTACAACGTCTGTCCATGCTGAGGACGAGGTTGTCAAGGAGCTGTTGAGGTAACGCGGCCCATTCCTCTTGTAGCGCCAATCGCAGCTGCGGAATCGTTGCTGGCGGCTGGTGACGTGCTGCCAAGCGTCTCTCGAGAAGGTCCCACACGTGTTCGATTGGATTTACGTCCGGGGACCTTGCGGGCCAATACATGCGTTGAATATCTTCACTCTCCGACTGCTCTGCGACAGCCACTGTACGATGAGGTGTAGCATTGTCGTCCATGAAGAGGAACTAAGGACCCACAGCACCTCTAAGCAGAAGCAGGTGAGGCAGGACAACCTCGGTACAATAGCGGACACCAGATGTGTAGGTCAGTACAGCTACCAAGCATGATACCGCGGCAAACGAGAGCTCCGCCACCTCCAAACCGGTTTCTTTCGATGATGTTGCAGGTGTGATTGCGTGTTCCCTGCTCTCTCCAGACGTGTATACGTCCAGAATAGCTCGTCAGACTAAATCGGCTCTCATCCGTAAAGAGAACTCGATCCCATTGCTGATGTGTCGAGTTCTTGTGTTCCTGGTACCACATAAACCGCCGTCTCCGATGAGCAGGCGTTAATGGCCCACACCGTACTGGTCGTCGTGCAAATAGACCACCTTCGTGCAGCCTGCTGGCCACGGTAAAACGCGATAACGGACGCCCAGTTGTCTGTTGCGTGTGCCTTGCGATTTGTCCCGCTGTCTGCCGTCTGTCTCTTCTCGCCTGTAGGACAATATACCGGTCGTCCGCCGCCGTGGTTGCTCGTGGACGACCACTTCTAAACTCTCGGACAGCTGTTCCTGTCGTTTGAAATGCTCTCCAAGCTCGTGAAACGATGCTGTGAGCGATCCCGAACTCCTCGGCCACACTAGTCACACTTCGACCTTCTTCCAACTTCCAATGACGCAACATCAGGTAAAGTCATCCAGATGTCGTCTACTGGATTGCCTGTTGTCCATATCACACGGTGGCAGCAACTCGATGTCGTTCAAACCGATGTACACCGTGCAATATTTCACCGAATTGCTGAGCGTACACCGCCCGTGTGCTTAATACCCTTCCAACAATCCAACCCCTCCCCCCTACGTCATGCAGCATAAATGAGCATGCCCTACCGTACCTAACCCTAGTCTATCTCCTGAGTGTTCTTTCGGTCCGTTCTGCCTGCTCGTTCCGGTGTTATGCTAATTTCTCCTCTTCGTCTTTAATTTTTGCCCACCAGTGCAGTGATAGGACGATGTAGCATAAAATAGTCACCCCTGCGCCGCTATATTAACTTTCGTGCCCCGTAATGAACTATGAAAATAATCAACCAACCGCAGCTCTGGTGGAATCTGAGCAAGCCTGGTCAACATGTGATCAATATGACCCAAAGCATCCAATCTTTAATGATGGAAGAAATCGAACTCGAAATCACATACCTAGAGCTCATGTTAAGCAAGTATTACATTCTTAGAAGGCAAACTAATTCCGGGGGTGAAACGATCGTAATTCAAAGATCTCCAGGAAGCAGCATCTTTTGAAGAAATTGGACCTCGTAACAAATACGAGAATCGGAAATAGATGCAATGAAACAAAGGAATTAATATTTGTGCATGAAATGCCCGAGCCCATCAAATTGAAACTCAGACGAATTGTTGCAAAAACCAGAGAAGGTAAAATGGAAAGAAGAAGGATGAAGATATTAAACCATAGAGTATACTTACTTGAATAAAAGAACGTTGTTCCTAGGAAACTGAAAAATATTGCACGAAATTGTCATGAACTTAAATTAAGGTTCAAACGGAAAGGCTGAAGCTGGTGTTTCAATAAACAAGAACGAACTAATTTAAATTCTTATTAGCATCCGGTGTCATGATTAAGAAATGAATGTATAAAAACCTGACTAGGCACAAAAACTCGAGCAGAGAAATCTATATAACAATCACATGTGTCTTCATTGCAAAAAATGGGAAGGCTATACTGAATGGGGAACTTGGACCCAATCAGAGAATAAAACCTTGATCATAAAAATGAAAGTGAAAAAAGCATAATACCCTTTCCTGGACAAAATGTCTTTCTTTCGAATTACTTTTGATTAGAAAAGAAGAACGTAAGGAGACTTAGAAAAATGCAAATAATTTATTTAATTTAGTATATTTGATAAAATTGATTAAAATGTATTTATAAAAATATGTCACAGTTTTGAACGCAGCACTGATAAATGTTACAGTGAAAAGTATGAAAATAAAAGATTTAGGGGGAAACTAACTCAAAACCAAAGCTAAATCCAATAAATGCAAACTGTCTCACTTTTGAAGAAGTGGACATGAAGACCTACTAAAAACGAAAGCACTATTAGCCTTGAGAAATAAAGCAATGTTATCAGATATAATTATGGAAGCCGCTATTATTATATAAGGTGCGTCAATAAAGTTCGATGAAAGCACGATAAGCCGTCCCAGTGGCGTAGTGGTCTAAGCACTGGCTTATGACCAATCCTCCAAGAAGAGTCCGGGTTCGAAACCCGATGAGGCATGGATGTTGTGTTCGTCTTACGTCAGTGGCACTCTCCATTCCCTGGAACCAGTGACTCGCTCAAGGCGGTTGTTAAACCTTCAATGAAAGAAAAAGCATGATAAAAATGAACAACAGGTAATATTTAAGAAAACATATTTTACCATCTTTCAAAATAATCTCGCCTCCAGGATAAAAAAAAATACCTTTTGGCATCGTTTGTGTAACTGCTGAAAACCATGGGAAACGTTATGCTGTGTTATCGTCTGCAACTAGGTCCTTACGTTCACTTGAATGTCGGAAAAGCCCTCAAATATGTTCCCTTTCATCACTTGTTTCAGTCGTAAACATAAAGTAGTCAACCAGTTCCAGATCAGGCGATCACGGTGGACGATTCAACCCAAAAATGATCCTATTTAAACCAGAATATGATATTGGTTCATTGTTCCATTTGTGTTCGCTAACAGCATGCACCTATATCAGCTGCCGCAACACACTCCCTGTGCCACATTCTTTTTCACAGGTCCGTGATGGTTACAGACGTGTTCGGTAATCATCACGGACCTGTCATGTTCTTTACTGCGGCGTCACAATGATTCGATTCACAATCTTGCACATGTTGCCGCACCTTTCACAATATTGTACATGTTACGACAACATTTAGCAAACTTTGTTGACACATCTTGTATGTAGCGCTAATACAGACTGTATAATACACTGCCCGATAGAGAAAATGATAAACCACGAAGACGTGAATGCAGCGCCACGAAAACTGCAGTTTTGGTTCACACGTACAAGATAACCCGCACGGGGATAACTGGTTTTCCAGTTATTTGGGGAGCAACGCCCCCACGGCCCGAGCTGACCTTGTGACTGGTCAACATCTGATGTCATGCCACCGCTTTGCTGTTGGTGTTTGCAGGGACGGCTGTTCATCCAGCTGTTGGGGAGTTGCGGCCCCACGATCCCGAGCTGGTCTTGTGTCTCGCTTTTTCGTTTTTATTTATTTTCTCCACTGGCTAGTTGCCCGTGTTGTGTTCTCTACCTAATCTCTACCACGTTATGTACTAACACCCCGGTCTTGTGGTTTTGTTACCCTCCACCACTAACTGATTTATATTAACCGCTCAGTTCGTAGGTTGCTGAGATTCCGTTTAGGTTCCCTGCCAGGATTTGTCTTCTTTGGATTTCTTTTTTTTTCCCTTTTAGCTGGTTTGGGTGCTAGACCTACCTGCATGTTTGCCGCGTGCGGAGACCCGTGAGGCGGAAATGGGATGTCTGGCGGCTGAGGTCGCAGGAGACCGGTTAAGTGCCTCCTGTGTACTAACATTCCTCTTCGACCCCGGCTTCGCTGTAAACGGGAGGCTAGAGCCTAACCCACCTCTGGTCAGAAGTCTTGTATTAAGTTGTGTGCAGGGCTTTAGCGGCTTTTTGTCGTATTGCACGGCAGGGTGAGCCCGGGGCTGTGGGATCATGCCAAAGGCGTTAGCATGACGGTACCTGGAGGCCGAAGTGTCCGCCGAGTGCGTGTGATCACAGCCAACGGACTATATTTGCAACTAAGCTTTAGAACTGTGTCTTGCGTCATGTGTTTGGCTTGCGGACCTCCAGTTCTCCCCTGTTGGGCTCGATTGTGGGCGGAGTACGTTGCAGATGAATTCTTTCTTACTCCCATGGGGAAACGTAAACCCTCCTCAAAATTTAACAAAAAACAGGATATGGTGATTGATCAGGCGCCAAATTTGCCTCAACCACCTCCCACACATAACACACTGAAGAGAACTTTCGTTGAAAAACGACATCACCGCGACGTATCTTTAGATCAGGTGTTGAGCCGTCAGCTCAGAAACGTCGCATTACACTTGCAGATTCGATACCTCACGCTACTTTTCTCGTCATTTCCTCTACTGACCAGATGTTGAAACTTTCCTCCAAGTCTCCCTTTTTCATCTCGAAGGCACTTGCGGGTGTTGCTGGCTCTTTGAAGTCAGTGAAGAAGCTACGCTCTGGAGATCTGCTTGTGGAAACTTGCACTCTCTCTCAGAGCAAATCTCTTCTGCAGTTGACCAGACTTCAGGATATTCCAGTTCAAGTGACGGCACATCCGTATCTCAACACCTCCAAGGGAGTCATTTCTGAGCCCGACTTGTTGGTCTGTGATGAAGATGAACTTGTGTGTGAACTTGCTGATCAGGGTGTCTTAGCTGCCAGACGCATGACTTTCCGGCGCGATGGCGCGCTGATCAAATCACGAAATGTTATTTTGACTTTTAACAGCCCGAAGGTACCTACTGAAATCAAGGCTGGTTACTTGTTATGTGCAGTTCGTCCTTATATACCAAATCCTCTACGCTGTTTTAAGTGCCAGAGGTATGGACATTCCCAGCGGTCCTGTAACAGTGTTGCGAGGTGCGCCAATTGTGGTTCCCGCGACCACGAAGGGACTGGATGCATTTCAGAGCCCTGCTGTGTAAACTGTGGTGACTCCCACGCTGCTTATGCCAGGTCCTGTTCGAAGTGGAACGACGAGAAGGCGATCAGCGCCTCAAGACCCTGGAGGGCCTCTCGTACCCTGCTGCCAAGGCCAAGTTGGGTATTCCCAACAACCGACAGCGTACTTTTGCCGCAGTTGTTCAGTCTCAGCCACAACCCGTGCAGCCTTTTGTTCCGCGCCCTGTAGCTCTCGCCGCACTTGCCAAGCGATCTACAGCTGAACAAGCGACACGGAGGTGGATTTCACCGAGCTCCAGCTTATTCGACCAGCTGCGTCTTCACCTTCTCTTTTGAAGACGCCCGCCTCTTCCGGTTCCCAGCAGACAGCCTGCACGTGCGGAAGACCCGGCCCTCAATCCGCAAAGGTGTGCGGTGTCCATCAAACTGTCTCGGCCTCAGCGAGGTCCCCACCCTCACCCAACATTATAGAAGAACACGGGGGGAGGAGAGTGACAGTTCGTCCCCAGCCTCTACCAGCATTGCAGAGGAACATGGGGGGGAGGAGAGTGACAGTTCGTCCCCGCCCTCTGCCAGCATTGCAGAGGAGTGTGGGGGAGGAGAGTGACGGTTCGTCCTTTTCCATTAGTAAATTTATTACTTTTAATAAACTTCATTAACTACCTTTTCTTCACTGCTTTCTTCATACTCTTTTTCAACTTTTACCAAGCCTGTCTGATCTTAATCATTTTCCACGTTTTTAAAAATCTGTGGCTGATCGTTCTTTGTCTGGCGCTCTTTGGCCAAACCTGGCCCTTGCGCCAATAAAATCCAACAACCAACCAACCAACCAACCACGTACAAGATATGCAAATGATTTCATTTGCAGGCCAATTGCACGAACGGCGCACTGAATACAGGCGGACAACCACCCCGTGAGGCCATCAGCCGAGACGGCGTCGTCACGGCAGCGAGAAGTGAGTGGTTCTGCTGTACCCGTTTCTGGAAAACGAAAAAAGGGTGTCAATGTCGTTAAGACGTCATCGTAAGCGATTTCGTCAAACGGATGGGTTCACGAGAGGTGTCATCGTAGGTCTTCGTACCGCCGAATGGTCCTTGCGTCGTATTACGGAAGAAACGCAACGTGATGCCACAACCGTCTGTCGCATTTGGAGACAGTGGTCCCAGAAAGGATCTGTGCAGCACAACATCATAGGGGGACCGGAGCACGGAGACAGACGTCCGAGCGCACCGATCGTGGCATCCGACGTCATGCCGTATAGCGGACCCACAGGACACAACGGGCGACATTTTGCGGAGTGTACGGGAAGGCTTGGATGCTACGATATCGACGAGGACAGTGTCGCGCCGATTCGTTGCGTCTGGTTTGTTGTCTAGCCGTCCGTTACGAAGGCTACCCTTAACAGCGAGCCATTGACGGCACGCCGCTATGTTGACGAGGGGCTGCCGCCAGTGGCACTACAGTATCTGCAGGGCATCCCAAACGCTGTTTTTCAACAGGATAACGCCCTGCAGCATACCGCTCGGATCAGCCTTAATGCTTTACACGGTGTGCGGATGCTTCCGTGGCCAGCCCGATCCCCCGATCTCTCGCCCATCGAGCATCGGTGGGGCACGATTGAACGTCGGGTGAATACCCTCCCACCATCGCAAAATGAAGAAAAACTGTGGACTCGGATCAAAACCACATGGTCGACGATACCTCAAGACTCTATTCGGACTCTCACACCCTCGATGCCACGTCAGATTCAAAGCTGTATCGCCCAAAATAGGGGCTACATTCCTTATTGATAATCCTGTATATTCGGCCACTGGAGGCTAGTTTGTACGTGAAAATTAAATCATATGTTCAGAACCCACTTGGCTATCTGTGTGTGCAGTTTGGTCTGATTTCGTGCATTCCTTCGTGGTGTGGCATTTTCTCTGTCAGGCAGTGTAAAAGCTAAAAAAAGAAAAACAATTAATTTGAAAACTTTTGAGAGTGAAACATCAAAAAGCGAAATTAAGTTACATAACAGCATAAAAAGAAGAATGACGATTCCACATAATAAGATATCTCTACTTCTCTCTCATTTTTTTTTTCTATTGAAGTTTTAACGAGCACCGTAAGCAACTCACTGAGCTATAAGCAATCGCGCGTCCCTAATTTAGGGCCACTGGTTCTAGGTAAGGGAGAGTGCCAGTGCCGTAAGACAAACACAACATCCATGCCTCGGCGGGATTCAAACCCGGACCCCTTTTGGATGAATGGTCATGAGCCATCGCTTACATCACTGCGCCACAGGGGCGGCCTTCTTCTCTTGACCCGCAAGGGAAATAAAAAATATCTCTTCTACAATATGATTTGTTCTCCATATTGGAGTAAGTGGGGTCATCTCACGAAAGCAATTAGTATCATGTTATAGGGAACTCGAAAGGATTGTGAATTTTTTTGGTGGCGTCGATCGAATCATTGTGCAAACGCAAGTTTTATGGTGACGTCGATCGAATCATTGTGCAAACTCAATTTTGCTGGTGGCGTCGACCGAATCATTGTGCAAACGCAAGTTTTATGGTGACGTCGATCGAATCATTGTGCAAACTCAATTTTGCTAGTGGCGTCGATCGAATTATTGAGAAAACCCAATTTTGGACATTGTGAAAACCCAATTTTGCTGGTGGCGTCGATCGAATCATCGTGAAACCCCAATTTTGCTGGTGGCGTCGATCGAATCATTGTGCAAACGCAAGTTTTATGGTGACGTCGATCGAATCATTGAGCAAACTCAATTTTGCTGGAGGCGTCGATCGAATCATTGTGAAAACCCAATTTTGGACATTGTGAAAACCCAATTTTGCTGGTGGCGTCGATCGAATCATTGTGAAAACCCAATTTTGGACATTGTGAAAACCCAATTTTGGACATTGTGAAAACCCAATTTTGGACATTGTGAAAACCCAATTTTGCTGGTGGCGTCGATCGAATCATTGTGAAAACCCAATTTTGCTGGTGGCGTCGATCGAATCATCGTGAAAATCCAATTTTGCTGGTGGCATCGATCGAATCATTGTGCAAACGCAAGTTTTATGGTGACGTCGATCGAATCATTGTGCAAACTCAATTTTGCTGGTGGCGTCGATCGAATCATTGTGAAAACCCAATTTTGGACATTGTGAAAACCCAATTTTGCTGGTGGCGTCGATCGAATCATTGTGAAAACCCAATTTTGGACATTGTGGAAACCCAATTTTGGACATTGTGGAAACTCAATTTTGCTGGTGGCGTGGATCGAACCATTGTAAAAACCCAATTTTGGATATTGTGAAAACTTAATTTTGCTGGTGGCGTCGATCGTGAAAACCCAATTTTGGACATTGTGAAAACCCAATTCTGATGGAGGCGTCGATCGAAAACGCATCCTTCTGCTCCTGAGCCAAATGCTGTCACAATTAAGCTACATTGGCGAAATTTATCGCTGCAACTTTGCCGCCTTGACATTGCGTCACCTGTGTAGTACGTCATATATATCCCCCGCTTGAGTAAGGGCCTGAACGGTGTCATAGGTTTCCCGGTCAGACTGCAAACCATGCTTGAAATAGCTCGCTGAAGAAGAAAGAATTCTAACTACTTCCAGACAATGTGTGGAAGAAGCGTCACACATTTGTTGAAGCGAAGAAGGACTTTTCATTAATTCCAGATGATGTGTAGAAGGGCATCCCACATTTTCCAAAGAACGTAACAACCAGTCGATCCATTTCCACAATCAGGTGCCAATATAAAAACCAAATTTTGCCGGTGGTGGCGATCGAAACCGTATCCTTCTGCTCCGGAGGCGAATGCTATCCCAGTTAAGCAACACAGATGGAATTTACAACTTAAGCTTTGTCATCTTGACATGTGCTTCACCTCTGTAGTACGTCACAGGATGCTCAGACTATTTCGTTTTATTAAAAATTGCTCGAAGTGATATCAAAGGAAATCCACTCAAATCACCTTTGCCTTTCAGCATATAGACTCACATGCGCTTCTGTAACTACTTCATTTTGGCTGAAGTATAGCACAGAAGTTTACGTTATACACGCTATATATTCAGACGCACGATTTATTTGATCAAAAGCGGAAGAGGCAAAGAAAATGATGCTGAAATTCTCCTTCAATAACCACCCTCTGCCTTCTTTTGTGTTTCCTGCACGAAAACATTCATTTTTTATTTATAGCCATCGGTGTTTCTTCGTCTCTCTCCTAACCATGACTGTGGATGGAAAACACAGTCAACGTACATTAATTTTAAATATGGTTACTAACCACATACTTTTCATATTTACAACACATCTCATTGTGCGAGAGTGGGAAACGAAGTATGCTGACTCTTTCTCCGAACTAACACTTTTTATGATCATGGTTTTTTGCGTGTTAAACTTAAGATAAACGCGATTATTCTAAGAAAATGTTTTTCAAAACTTGTGCTGAATTATTCTTAATAATTAATTTTGTTGCCACAGGATGTGTATTAATGATATTACAACCGGCAGTTGAGTATCAAAATTTATTAGGTTGATGATGATGACGTTTTTTTCACCGAACTACATGAATGTATTACATCAGAAGAGAAAACGGAATCAATCAATTATGTATCCACCCCTCCTTGTTTTCGATGGTGTCCCAACGTCTGGATAGGTCTGCAAAGTCACTCTTGAAAAAGCGTGCAGGTTTTGCTGCGAGGAAATTATAACGAAGTAAATTTCTCCGTCATTTCTGTCCACGCCAGGATTCGAACCCGGATCCCCTCACTCCGGAATATATCACTCTACCAATTGAGCTACGCGGACGTTTTGTTCTGATTCCTATCTGCCTTTATGTCGTGTGCGTCCTGCTGGCAGGTACGTCACATCTCCCCCCCCAAAGAGGGCCGGGCCATGGCCCACGGGTCAGCCGTGACCATGAATCGTTGCAGGCAGCCATGAACTGTAGAACGTGCACTTGAGAAATCTCTGTCAATCTGGTGTGTGGAATGCAACGTCACACACATTTATTTTTCGAAGCGCTGGAGAAGGGATTCTCTGATTTTTCCTATCTCGCGGTGTGGAAATAACATCACACCATTGCGAGATTTTGAACGGTCGGGTCATCCGAATAGTTCGGGCGCCATTATAACGAAGTAAATTTCTCCGTCATTTCTCTCCACGCCAGGATTCGAACCCGGATCCCCTCACTCCGGAATAAGTCACTCTACCAATTGAGCTACGCGGACGTTTGTTCTGATTCCTATCTGCCTTTATGTCGTGTGCGTCCTGCTGGCAGGTACGTCACAAAATCATCAAGGAAATTCTGGAGATCAATATCATTGTTGAACGTTCTGCCACGGAGTGCATTCGACAGAGATCAGAACATGTGATAGTCTGAAGGGGGCGACATATGGTTAATAGGCCACATGTGAAGGGATCTCTAATTTCATGTCCTGAATGGCTATTGTGATCGGAACAGGTGATAGTCTGAAGGAGCGACATCTGGGGAATAGGCCGGATGTGGGAGGGTCTCCCATTTTATTTCCTGAATGTCCATTTTGGTCATGTTCGCACTGTGATGGCGTAAGTTTTCATGTTGGAGAAGGACACCATGGCGTCGATGTGGCCATTTCTGCTGAAGTGCTCCCCCACACGTTCAGCAGAAATGGCCACATTCTGCTGAAGTGCTGTCCCGCTGATGGTCTGATTCATCTGTAGCATTTCCCGGTGAATAATACCTTTCCTGTCACACCAGACACACAACATGATCTTCGCAGGATGATGGTCATGTTTTGGACGTGGTGTGGGCGTCTTGTTTTGGCTTGATCATTCCCTCCCATGCCTCACATTCACGTACAGGCACCGTTTTTCATCACCAGTAAAAACACGTGACAGAAAGAGAACATTCGCGATACCGGGTGAGCAAGGAACTACATATGGCAGCACGCTGATTCTTGTTATCCTCGGTGAGAGTGTGAGGCACTCAAGACCCCAATTTCTGGACCTTTCCCACACGTTCCAGGTGTCGCACCACAGTGGTCTGATCACAGTCCATCTCAGTGGCCAATTCGTATGTGGTTTGACGCCGATCCAAGTGGATGATATGGTTCAAACGATCCTCATCAAAGTGAGATGAATGACCTGAGCGCAGTTTCAACATTGCTTTAATGGTTCTCTTGGATCATACATGGCAAAAAACAGGAAGGACAGGGCAAGAACATGACATAACGGGGCACTTACAAGCATTAACAATAATTCGGAACGAGAACAACAATGATGAACACTATACAAGGAAGCCCGGGGCACAATACTATAGCAGTGACAAGGGCCGGGTACAATCAAAGCGGGACTAAAACAATAGTAGTACCAGAACACCTGGAAAACAAAAGCAGGACACAAGCACGAGGGAACAATGCAATACATAAGTAAAGGTACACTAAATAAGCGAGGCAATTCACAGTATAGAAGTGAACACCTGTAAAACGAGCCGCAGTCGCAAAAGTTATGGAACACAGCATGTGGGAGCAGAGCAATACATAAATATAATGTGCACTAAGTAAGCGAAGCGGTTCACGAGATAAAGATGAGCACTCTTGAAACAAGGCAAAGGAGCAAACTCACAAATCAGCAATAGTAGAGTGAAGTGGGAGGCAAACGACACCACTCAAGTCGTGGGTGGCTCAAGGACGTCGTAGTAGCTGAAGCTTTATTCATCTATGGCGTAGAGATAATCATCCGGAGTAGGAAAGTCTTTCGGTCGCGGAAAAGGCAAGGGGAAAGGCCACCGAGAGGACTGGAGCGAAGACATCTATGCTTCAGTAGGAAGTGCAAAAGCGTTCGTGGACGACCATTGCTGGGAGTGTGACGAAGGCGGTGAGGTCGATGAAAAGGATCTTGACGAACTAAAAAGGGCGGAGAGCGCAGCGATCTATTCATCCAGGGCAGCAAGGAAGAGAAACGGATCAGAAAAATCAATCTGACTCGGAAAATGTGGGAGTGAAGGCTGTCGGGGGCACACTGATAGAGACATCTGTGCAGAAGTAATAAATGAAGGAGACGAAGAGGGCTTTTTGTATTTTTGACGTGATGAATGTCGCCGGTGAGATGGACGACTCCAGTGTTCTTAGGGATATCACCAGCGGAGGCAGCACAAGAAGACGGAGATGCTGGTTGCAGAGACAATGTATCCGGCAAGTGGGCTGGAAGCCGGCTGCTGGGCACAAGCGCAGAACCCGGGAAGAAAATGGCTTCAGAAGAGTCAAAAGCGATAGGGTACCAAGAAGACGATAGGAGTGGCTGTACATCCACCGTGGCGGAGGAAGCACCGAGAGACTCATGAATAGGCGTGTGAGGCGGAGAACATGTGGGGATGCTATGAGTAGGCGAAGAACACACAACATCTTGAAGTGGATGCGTGATGAACGAGGCTGGAGAATGAGGTGCATCAGAGGTGAGTACCAGGGGAAAGGTAGCAGACTGAGAAACATGACGCGACAATGCGGAGGCGCGCAAAGACATCCAGTGAGGTATGCTGTAGGCTGAAGGAAAGTCATAGTAGGAGCTGAACAAGCAGGAGAAGTCACGAAGTTGGCAGATGAAAAAGAAGATCGCTGGAGGGAAGATGCAGAGAGTAGAGTAAAAGAGCCGGTGGCAGAAGTTGGACACTGTGGGCTGTGATGTCCAAGAGCTTCGCAGGTAAAGCAATGGTAAGCAGCGAAAACATTGATGGTAATCGTACGAGGACCAAGAAGAACCCGAAATTCTGTAGGGCAGGAGGTGATGTAAGAGGAGTCAGGAAAAATTACGAGCGCCTGTCGTTGAAAACTTAAAAAAGGCCGAACATCTTGATCGGTGGGAGCAGAGGGGAGCGTCAGAAAACCGCCGACCACGTGCCCACACAACGTAAGAAAAGTGAGCAAAAAGTAATCACTGACTTCCGGGGGCACAGGATACTTTGTGACTAGTACTGGACAGTGGGCTACAGGTTGGGGTAGCAAAATCTGATTCCCTAAAATAATAGAAGAAAGAACCTGAGCAACATAATCAACAGAAGAAAAATATACAAGCACCGACTTGGGCGGTCTTGCGAAATGCTTAATTGCTCCAGCCGGGAGATACGATACCGCAGATATGTTTATACGAAGCTTGACATTGGGAAGTGCGTCAATATTGACGCCTAATTGAAAGAAAGTGAGCATGGACTTACCAAGCTTTGAAGTTTCAGGCACGGTTGCGGTGAGAGTTGAGCCATTACGAACGATGAAACGATCCAGGCATGTCGGGAGCAAAGCTTGAAATGAGCACTTGTCTGAAGAAATCGAAGACGCGGAAGCAGCAGGGAGGGCAGCTGGCTTGGGGTCAGCTGCCCTCCCTGCTGCTTCCGCGCAGTCATGCTGAGCAACAGTTGGAAACCGTGACGAAGACACCAGTCGAGGAATAGTGACCCAAGCCATGGGCACAGGCACAGGGCCGATGAAGCACAAGCTGTAGGAGATGGATGACGACACAAGGCAGAGTACTGACGCTGAAAACCACCAAAGGAAGACAGCACACCAAGGAGACGAGCAGTGCACAGGGGAAGGCAAACGACGAACCACTACTAAAAGGCGTGGCACAGGCGTAGGAAACGAGCTAAAGGTGAGAAGTCAAGTGTGACGTACGAGCAGCAGGTGCTGTCAGAGAAAACAGTCAAGGCAAGTTACGATGGGTCGAACATAAACAGACCTATAGTGAAGATTAGTGAAGGAATATGCAGACAATAAACACTTACCACCCCAGAAAGTCGGCTAGGAGGATAGCGCGAACATTCATGAGCACGGAACGTGCAAAATAACACAGCTGGGAGCGCAGAAAGTGGGAAAGCAGAACACAAATTCCTGAGAGGAGAACGACACGTAGACCTGAGCGTAAAGAGTCTCTGAGGTCGAAATTGTCACCTCGGAACTGCTCAAATCATTTTTTTTTTTTTTTTTTTTTGATTGGAGGTTTTTTTTTTTTTTTTTTTTTGATTGGAGGTTTAACGACCACCGTGAGCAACTCAATGGGCTATAAGCAGTCGCCCGTCCCTAATTTAGGGTCACTGGTTCCAGGGAAGGGAGAGAGCCAGTGCCGTAAGACAAACACAACATCCATGCCTCACCGGGATTCGAACCCGGACCCCGTTCGGACGAATGATCAGAGGCCAGCGCCTTAGACCACTGCGCCACCGGGGCGGCGCTCAAATCATTTCCGGGCTGTCCTCGGAGCAATAGCATCCTCCCCATACACAGCACAAATTTCTCGAGTAGCCTCGGCGGTTGTAGATCCCTTGTTAAACTAGTAGAGGAGCAGATGTCGGAAATATTAATTCCTCTCTACTTGACACTCCATACTTCCGGACCTAAAAACCAAAACCCATTAGCCACAATCATACAACGCAATATGATTTAGATACACGATATTACTGGCTGCATTCTGATATACTAATAGTCATCTGCATTGTCACTACTGCCCTGGGAAACACTCGTGAAATAAAACGGCATGAACTTATGAATCAACCCAATAAATAGGTTACATTTTGATACACAACTGACCATCTGCACCGTCACTACTGACATGGGAAACACTCGTGAAGTAAAGCGGCATTAACTTACGCATCAACCCAATAAATAGGCTACATTTTGATATACAACTGACCATCTGCACCGTTACTACTGACCTTGAAAGCACTCGTGAAATAATGAACTTATGCATCAACCCAATAAATAGGCTACATTTTGATATACAACTGACCATCTGCACCGTCACTATTGACCTCGGAAACACGTGAAATAAAACTGCATGAACTTATGCATCAACCTAATAGAATATCAAACGAATTCTTCGAACTTCAATTTATTATAGGCTGAAAATCAAAATTTAAAATTCTTTTAATTTTCAAAATTTTAATTTCATTAGTTATTTTTTTTTTGGGGGGGGGTTAATTTGTTTTCGTGCAAAGACTGAAAATACTATCTATTTGAATTGTTACATTTTTTATACCTAGTATTCTTCTTCCACACTACCGATAACCTAGCAGTTGTTGTGCTCGGCCTTCTTCGTCCACAGCACCTTAACCCTTACAATTTTATGCCCAGTCTTCTTTTTCCACAGTACCTAAATTCTCACACGTTTTTCGTAGTCTTCTTCCTCAGTTCCTGAATTATTACAAATGTTTTTGTCTTCGATCTTCTTCTACAACAACTCAAATCTTGCATATTTTTGAGTTCAGTCATCTGAACTCAAAAATATGAGTTCAATAGACTGAACTAAAAAAAACTTTTCAGGAAACTCACCCTCAGATAATCCTAGAGTAAGTCATCTGAACAAACCTTTATTCCTTCTATGCTGTGCTTCTTCCATTTTGGCTTTGAGTTCCAAATGGAAGTTCTCCATTTTGTTTTCCTTGATGTTTATGTTGGTTTTTCTGCTGCCCTGCTTTCTGTATCTCCATTTCTATTGATTTTTGAATTGGGTTTTCTTTCCTTCTCTTCCCCAGACATTTCCAGCCCATATACTGATTTCTTGCTCATTTATCATGTCCTTATTTTTCATCTCATCACCTTCTGCACTTTCTAATTGCTGTTCTTCTTTTATCCTTGGTTGTCCAAGTTTCAGATCCATATAAAACAGCCGGTGTCTGGTATATTTTTGATCTCATTTTTAATGGGGACTTATTGTCACAGATTAACCCCAACAACTCTTTCCGTTTATTTCCAGCCTGCTCTAATTCTTTCCTTTACTGACTTCCAGCAGCTTCAGTTCTTTTGAAAGGTTAAGCCCAAGTATCCGAACTCTTGCTAAAGGAACAACTATTTAAAATAATTTCCCTTCTATATTATGTACTATAAACTCTTCTCGTTCACCTGTTAGACTAACCATCAATTTTGCTTTTGCCTCGTTTATCTTCAGACCAGTTTTTTTTTCGAGGGTCATTTGCCAGTCTATAAAATATTTTGTTCCTCTTCAGCTGTGCATTGAGTGAATATTTTACATAATGTTATTTTATCCATGAAGCGTTTCTTTCGTAAAGTGAGAATTATATTATATAAACATTTGCAGACCCTATGGACTTCACTTGGGCTGAGCACACGCGCGATATGGTCCTTAGTAAAACACGACAGAGACTTACCTCAGATGTTGGACCGCCATGGGGCTTATTCTATCCCCCTCAGATCAACCGAACCTGGGCGGTACGACTGTGCTTATATCAGATCGACGAATCACAATTTAAAAACCCGTCTGAGCGAACATAGATATAATATCAAATCTAAGTCATCTGCCACAGCGATGTCATGCTTACTCCATAAGGAAGCCTACCAACCGTTATGGGATAATGCCACCATTATTTCCACCACGAAATCGAAAGGTTTAGCTCTCCTCACAGAGACTAATATTTTTTGCCAATCAGAACCACTGCTGTAAGGACGATCTCCTCTATGTTGTGCCTACCCCAAGGAAACTATTACTACATAATTCATTGTAAAATATTAATTCTAATTAATTCTAAATAAGTTAGAATCAACTTCATTTTAGATATTCATCACCTTGCTTTATTGCGCATGTCTGTTGTGACCCACTAATTCTTCCACATGTATACAACCCGTTGTCATCACGTTAACACTCACACCTGAAGAAGAAACTGGTGCAGTTCCGAAAGTGCTTGCATGTTTTAAACATGTGTTTTTAACTCCTCTGTTTAAATTAAAGGTTTTTACTTATAATCGTATTGAAGACGGCTTAGTTTTTCAGCATTATTGAAAATTATACTGATTCCATGCATTAAGTATTGCATCACCAAAAGTCCAATTTCTGCCGCACTGGCGTCTGAGTGGTCGGAGGCACAGTCTTCTGAACACTCTTTCCGAGAGAAGCGTAGGTTTGAGTTATGGGTGAGGTATAGGGGGTGCGTTTGTCTGAGGACAAAGACTCTACGATTGCTCATAGTATTCGCAGAAGAACGAAACGAAATACAAATTTGGTTTCCCCAAAGCTGAATCTTCTCATTATTTGATTTCGAATTCATTCAATGTCTGCCACTTCTACGGTATATGACGTTTGCTCCATAAACTGTCGGCCACCAATCAATTCTGTATCAATCCCATTACTTATGATTACTCTAAGAAGTAATAAAATGATACAGTTAGCAAATCAGAGGTGTAAGAGAAAATCAAGTCTGATTGCTGTAGAAGAAGTTAACAGTGCTGACTTACAAGATTATGCTTGAGATCGATTCACTGATAAGATCAGGGTTGGGCTGGATACTAAACGACCTACGCTATTCGATCCAGTCGGCCCATATATTCAGAGGTGGTCCAAAATAATAGAAACATCTTGAAACAATAGGTGTTACGCACCTAATATGGCGTGGAAGCACACTTGACATTTAAAACTGCTTGAATCTTCCGTGGAATGGACGCATACAAGTCCTGGATGGTGGTAAGTGGTATGTTGTACCATTCTTCCTGCAGAAACTGTTCCAATTCCTTGAGAGACGCCGGAGGAGGATAACGAGATCGCACTCTGTTTTCCAACACAGACAACAGGGGCTCAATTATGTTTAAGTCTGGTGATTGTGCAGGCCAGAGAAAGTGTGCAACTTCATTCTCATGTTCCTCAAACCATGACTGAAGAGTTCGACTTCTGTGAATCGGGCCATTATCATCTTGAAAGGTGCAATCCCCTGACGAAAACAATGTATGCGTCATTGAATGCACATGGCCAGCCAAAAGAGTGAAATAGTCGCCGATAGTGAATCGTCCGTGTAATATGATAATGGGACATCCTGCAAGCCACGAGATCATGGCCCAAACCATTACGGAACCTCCCCCATGCTTCACTGTAGGAAGGAGACACTCTGGGTTGTAGGCTTCTGTGGGGGTTCTCCACACGTAAACCAGTCCTGTGGTGTGGAATAGTAAGAAACTTGATTCATCGGGAAACAAGACGTGTTTCCATTGATCAGCAGTCCACGTTTTATGTTCCTGGCACCACTGTATTCTCTGTTTCATATTCATCTGTGACACCAGGGGTTTTACAATCGCAGCTCTGTTGTGGTTATGCAATTTCCTTCACACGGTATGGGTCGACCCTGTGTTTTGGAGATGTGCATTAAGCTCAGCAGTCACTTTCGTCGCCGTGGCCTTCCTCCTTGCTGTCACAATCCTCTTTAATGTCCTTTTGTCTCTCGCACTGAGTTTGGTTTTCCTTTCAGAATTGCGTCTTGCAGATAATGTTGTGCCGTGAACATTGTATGGTGTCATGACCTTCGACACGGTTCCTCTCGATATCCCTAATACCTGTGCCACTGTGGTTACCGAGGCACCAACCAGACGGGCTCCTACAATCTGCCCTCTTTGGAACTCCGACAGGTCACTCATTGCGCCTTCACCTGGAACGAAATTATGCAAACACCGATTTACAATGCAATCACACAGACACTTAAGACTATAAAACGCAGCACATACCAAAGTCACTGTTTTCAGCAAGGTGTTTCCATTATTTTGGATAACCCCTGTACATGTATGTGTGTGTGTTTGTGTGTCTATTAATTATGTTAATAAAGACACTCACGTTCCTTATTACGCATCTTTGGACAAAAATAAGCTCCTAAAGCTTGCGAGAAAAGTATAAAATTCTAATTTAGAATGTCGGACCCATGGGAATATCATCTGCAAGACTAGCTCTAAATCTGCCGTTCTTGCATCGATCACCTGTGCTTTCCACGTATAAACTCGATCACTATTACTGCTTCTACTTGCCCAACTGAAACAGTTAAGCTTCCCGTGCCCGACTCACTTGGTAGAGATCAAATCAATTCATTTGGTTTTGTATTAGTTAACAGGAAGTCACTTTTTTGCCTTAATAGCTTCTTGTAGCATATGTTTCTTTTTCTTGTCCCTCTGTTTCTCTGCGCAACCTTTTCTTTTGCGGTTTTCAATTTTTTAAATTAGCAAAACGAGATACTTTAACTGATGTATTGCACATTCATTGTGAAAAATATATTTCTAAAATGAAAAAAAAATTCAAGTCCGAAACTATATAAAGTTAGGGATCGTAGAAATTTTCTTCCATGCAAAACAAGCAGCTCAATTTAATGAGACGACTGTGTAAGTTCTATATGTTATTGCCTTTGACTAGCCCGCGTCTGACGCCTCTGGGTCTGCGGATTGAAAACTGAATCCTGTACACGTGGCACTTTGAGCTTTAACCTACTTATGAAGCACGAAATCATGCGCACCAGGTGTTTACATAGTCTTTTTACCTTTGAAGCGCTGATAGCAGATACCGCACAATTTTTTTTTTGATTGGTGGTTTAACGACCACCGTGAGCAACTCAATGGGCTATAAGCAGTCGCCCGTCCCTAATTTAGGGTCACTGGTTCCAGGGAAGGGAGAGAGCCAGTGCCGTAAGACAAACACAACATCCATGCCTCACCGGGATTCGAACCCGTGCCCCTTACGGACGAATGATCAGAGGCCATCGCTTAGACCACTGCGCCACCGGGGCGGCACCGCACAATTAGATGGGTACAGGTGGTTTATAGAAAAAGGAGGAATGTGAAGAGGACGGTTGGTCATAACAGCATTTCAGTACAGAGGTTATGGAGTGCATGCGAATGAAAGAGTCAGAGATGAAACTCCATATTGAGCATCTGCAACCCTGCGATGGAATGTGGGGGTAGAAGAATATCACACATCCAAAGTAACATAAATTCATGATTGGCATAACATAATTTTAAGAAAAGTCTGAAAAGCTTTCACCAGTAGATTGAAATTACACACACACACACACACACACACACACACACACACACAATTTATGAGAAAACGCATTGTTTACCAAATTCATACAATGTAAAAAAGAACGCTCTTAGCAGCAGGCCACCGCGCGAATTGCCAATCCAACCCTGGATAAAATAAATCTTAAGATAATCACACTTGCAATTGTAGAATTTTACAAGGAATGCAATTCTTCTTCTGCGAAAAAAATGAATAAGAGCAAAAATACCGTGATCTTGATGAGTTGCTTCAACGCCTGCTTACGAGTGTCAAATCAAGAGTATATAAAGTAGATGATTCAGTCATAATAAGATGTAAAGAACGAAAGCGCCGTGTGTACACATTAATTGGATACGAAATGCTTTGCAAATGGATTGGTATCAATAATGCTTTACTCCTTGTAAAATTCTCCAAAGATGTCATGTAGCTGAAAAACGTACTCAGTAAACAAATGACATTTTTTTCAAATTATAAAAATTTCAATGGCATTTACACTTATTTAACAACACTCCGTCACTACTAGATAGTTGTTGATGGGTGTGGGATAACTTCATACCACGCGAATTTGTCTACAGTGAGAAACAACCACTCATCTGATCACTCACACGGATGGCTAAAACTTGAAAGTGGCGCTGCGAACATGACTACGCTTTAGTTCATATGGGTGATCACTTTCCTACTAATTATATCCCGACACCTGCATTTCTGCAAATTACCTGTATTTGCAGATAATTCTATACTGTGTGCTGAAACCTTTGGCCCTTATGACGGCTACTAGTCTTCGTGGAACACTTTTCTGCAAATTTTGTAAATCTTCGCCAGTATGTTTCGCCATTCGACCTTCAAAGCAGGGACCAGTTTAGTTTTGTTCGTTGGGTAATTACACGGTCGAGTCACATTATTGTGACCACCAGCTAATATCCAGAGTAACCGCCGTGTGCAGCGCGGACAGAAGCTAAAAGGGTTGGGAGTTACTCAATAAGGTGATGGAAGATGTTCACACGTATGTGGAGCCATGCTGACTGCAGTACATCTGACAGCTGCTGGAGGGCGATTGGTGGAGGATCCATGGAGCGAACAACACGATCGAGGTGGTCCCACAGTTTAGGTCTGGGGAATTAGGGAGCCAGGGAAGTACTTTGAAGTTTTCATCGTGCTCTTCCAACCACTCTCGGACATTTCTAGCTGTGTGACACGTCACATTTTGGTGCTAGAAGATCCCATCCGCCTCAGGGTAGACAATCAGCATGTATGGGTGCGCGTGGTCTGCAAGGATGAATTCATAGCGAATTAGGTTCATAATGCCTTCCACAGGTATGAGTGGACACAGAAAATGCTAGAAAAACAATCCCTAGACCATATTGCTGTTACCACCAGCTTGTTTTCTTCTAGCAGTGGTTGAAGAGTGTTCTTTATCCAATGTTTCTCACCTTATACGCCAACGTCCATCCGTTCGATGAAGCAGAAAACGTGACTCATTAGAGAAGGCAATCTTTTGCCGATCAGCAGAAGTCCAATTCCGATGTTGCCGTGCAAATGTAAGCCTTATCTACCGATGCCCCTTCGTTAGCATAGGTGCAATGACCTTTCGTCTGCATCGGAGCCCCATACGCAGAAGGGTTCGCTGAAATGTCGTTTTAGACGCACTTCCGGTAGCCCACTGGTTTATTTGGCCAGTGAGTTGCTCCACTGTAGCTTGTCGATTGTCCCTCACGCACCTTCGAAGCAGATGTTCACCTCTCACATCAATGGCATGTGGTGCTCCGCATTTTCCACGTCGGTTATTCGCAATGGTGGCATTTCTCCAATCACGATACACTTTAACCACAGCAGCACGCGAACAGTTCACAGTCTGCGCTGTTGTAGAAATACTGCCAACTTTTGGCCCGAAAGCCGATAATGATCTCTTTTTGCAAATCTGATAAATAGCACTTTTTATCCATGACAGCAATGAGTGATATGTTTTCAGAATTCCTACCGCACACCTTATATGCCCCCCAAGCCTGCTCACGACACGTTCCTTCTTTCATTGGCTACGCGCTGTTGACGTCAAAAGTAGGAGGTGGTCACAATAATGTGACTCGACTTTGTAACTTCTTCCATGTACACGACGATCTAATTCATCTCACAGATTCTATATAGGATTTATATCAGGATTTTGGGCTGGCCAGTCCAACTTTCCGATGCCCATGCTCTAAAAGCAGTATGCTATTACGGGAGCAGTATAGAATGGTGTGTCGTCTTTGTGATAGAAATACGGCCTTTCCCAAAATACTACTACAACGTCGATAGCACATAGTTGCCTAGGAAGTCTAGATAGATCTCAGCATTTTTGATTTTGTTCAAAACCACTAAAGGGCCCAAGCGGAACCACAAAAAACAGCTTCAAACCATTACGCTGCTTACACCAAACTTCATTGTCGGGATGATACACTCTAGAAGATACTTCTGAATTTTTAAAGCGTCCACCAAGTCAAAAAGTGGCCGTCAGAGAGGCGGACTGGGAACCGTAACTAGCCAGTACAAATCGCAGTTTTGCATTACTCTGCAGTCCAAGATAGACTTTCCTTACACGACATTAACCTGTGTGAGGCATTGGTCGAAATGACTATCGACTTGTTGATGGTTGCTTGACCGTGGAAGTCAAAATCGTAGAGTGTCCAGCGCATTGCACTAGTGCAAGCATCAGTTCCAATAGTTTCACATAGAGTTTACATCATTTGACTCGATACACTGTAAAAAACTTTCTGAAATTCATGAGTCACTTTCTGTCATTCCTTTCGTGAATTAACGAACCATGTCTCTGAAACAACCCTTTTCACAAACTTTAACGATTCCTATTTCTATTTATTTCCACATTTCTTCTTATTATTATTAATAATATATTATATATATTATAATAATTATTATAATGTATACCTTATAATTATATAATATAATAATAAGTTTCTTCCACAACTGTCTGTCTTGAGCCACTCTGCTCCGTGTAACTCCAGCATGCTTTCGAATTTCAACCATGCATCTCCCTTGTGGTCTTCCTCTGGGTCTTTTTCTGTCCTAGGCATACAGTCTAAATTTTCCCTTCTCCTTCTATATATACTGTATATATATATATATATATATATAGGGATGTAAGGTCAGGTGATGCGTAACATCACAGCCTCTCCTTGACAAATGTCAACCCCGCCTTCTCGTGGTGCATCCTGTTCCCACTATAGGGGCTCTGACGACCGCCCATAGCGGTATAACTATACCATCGGGATTAGAGGAAATTCTATCCCACACTCACCAACCCGCTTGGCCAGCGTGGTGAGTTATGGCCAAACCCCTCCAAAATGATTCCACAACTTAAATCTTGGCCCTCAGTCTCCGGCAGCTGGAATGTACCTGGCCAAGGCAGCGGCCAGTGCGACATGAAGGCAGAGGGTGCTAAGAATCCCCGGAGAACCGGACTAGGCTGCCATCTGATGCTGACCTTGGCTACTTACAATGGACGCTCTCTATCTTCTGATTCAAGGCTTCTTGAATTGGAAGAGGAACTACAAAGGATCAAGTGGGACATCGTGGGGCTAAGTGAAGTAAGGAGAAAAGGAGAAGATCTCATCGAACTGAAAAGTGGACATCTCTTCTACTATCGTGGGACAGATACTGGCAGAACTAGTGGTGTTGGATTTATAATAAACAAGAAACTGAAGGATAAAGTTGTAGAAGTTGAAAGTTCCTCTGACAGAGCTGCACGGCTTGTTATCCAACTCTCGAAAAGATACCAGGCTCAGATTATTCAAACTTATGCACCCACCACAAGTCATCCTGAAGAAGAAATTGAAGAATTTTATGAGGAAATTTGTCATCTAAATAATAAAGGTAAGCAGCACTTGAAAATAATTATGGGAGATTTCAATGCAAAAATAGGGCAACGGCAACAGAATGAAACTTCAGTAGGTAAATTCGGTCACGGCAACAGAAACCAGCGTGGAAATACTCTCGTTGAGTTTGCAGAGGCAGAAGGGTTTTTCATCTTGAACTCCTTCTTCAAGAAAAAGCCACACAGGAAATGGACATGGAGACATCCAAATGGGACGACAAGTGAAATTGATTTTATTATGTGTAACAAAAAATTCGTCATAGAAGACTGCAGTGTGCTAAACAAGTTCAACACAGGTAGTGACCATAGATTGGTGAGATGTAAGATGCACCTCAACACTAAACTTGAACGTGGCAAGCTCATAAGACAAACAAAATCTATTGACATAACCAACCTTAAAAAACACCATAATACCTTCAAGTTAGAACTGAAGAACAGGTTCTCTGCTTTAGAAGGCCTAACATCGGAAGAAGTGGACATCTCTGAAGTTAACAGAAAAGTAACCAAAGCTCTTATGGAAACAGCAACAAAATTAGCTGGCTCTAAGAACAAGTTGCATGTGAACAAATTATCAGGAAAAACCAAAATGTTGATGCAAAAAAGAAGAGAGATGAGGACAACTAAAGAAGTGACTTCCAAAGTGGAATATATAGAGCTATGCAAGACAGTAAGAAAAAGTATCACTGAAGACGTAAGGAAATTCAACTGTGAACTAGTGAGGAAAGCAATTGAAAACAACCAAAGCCTAAAGATAGCAAAGGGACATCTCAGTAAGGGAAGAAAACAGATTATGGCACTGAGAAAAGAAGATGGTTCTGTAACAAGAAATAGAGGCGAAATTTTGACAAGAGTGACAGATTTCTACTCCAAATTATATGAAAGGGATGATATATGCACTCCAGACATCATGAAAGATACCAGTACCAGAGTTCCTCCAGTCCTTCCAGCAGAAGTTGCACATGCAATCAAGAACATGAAGCGAGGAAAAGCTCCAGGAGAAGATGGAATTAATGTAGACATCATACAAGAAGCAAGTGGAAAAATCGAAACAGTACTCGCCCAAATTTTCACTCGATGCCTTAATGAAGGAAAGATTCCTGAGGATTGGAACACCGCTACAATGATCCTGCTACATAAGAAAGGTGACATTGAGGATCTCGGAAACTACAGACCTATCAGCCTCCTATCAGTAGTTTATAAAATCTTCACTAAAGTTCTTTCACACCGCTTGAAGGTAACACTGGACATGGCTCAACCGAGAGAACAAGCTGGATTCAGGAGTGGCTACAGCACAATAGATCATATCCACGTGCTGAGAGAACTAATTGAAAGAGCGAGGGAATATGAACTTCCATTGTGCATGGCTTTTATCGATTATGAAAAAGCTTTTGATTCGGTGAAACCATCAGCAGTTACAATGGCTCTGAAAACCTGCGGTATTGAAGATGCATACATTAATATTATTAATAACATCTATGAAAATGCAAGTGCAAAGATTCGGCTGTTTGAAAATACAACACACGTAAAAATTGGAAAGGGAGTGAGACAAGGTGACACCATATCTCCGAAGCTCTTTAATGCCACATTGGAGGGTGTTTTTCAGTCGCTGAGCTGGGAAAACAAGGGGATAAAGATTAATGGAGATTATCTAACCCACCTTTGTTTTGCTGATGACGTAGTCATTTTTGCAACTACCCCATCAGAGCTACAGAGTATGATCCAGGAACTTGCTGACAAGAGTAAAGAAGTGGGATTAAAAATGAACTTTCAGAAGACAAAAGTGATGTTCAATGCTTTTACAAGAAATGAAGATTTATCGATTGATGGAGAAAAGCTGGAGATAACAGACACGTACGTTTATCTTGGACAGCAGATATCAAGTGAGGGTTACATTGATGAAGAAATTAATCGGCGTACAAAACTTGCCTGGAGAGCTTTTGGAAGAAACAGCATAATTTTCAAGAGCAATATGCCATTATGTCTTAAAAGAAAAGTGTTTGATCAATGCATCCTTCCAGTGCTTACGTATGGTGCAGAGACGTGGACCTTAACTAAAAGAGACATACAAAGGCTGCAGACAACTCAAAACAGCATGGAGAGGTGCATGCTTGGTGTAACCAGGAGAGATAAGAAGAGGAACTCGTGGATCCGAAAAATGACAAGAGTGGAAGACATCATGATCAGAGTTAAATCCCTGAAATGGCAATGGGCTGGACATACTGCCAGAAGGACAGATCATCGATGGACAGCCGAAATTTTAGATTGGATTCCAAGGGACAGGAAAAGACCCAGAAGAAGACCACATGGGAGATGGGTGGATGAAATTCGAAAGTATGCAGGGGTGACATGGAGGAGAGTGGCACAAGACAGACCGTTGTGGAGGAAACTTGGGGAGACCTTCGTCCAGCAGTGGATTGATAATGGTTGACAATGATGATGATGATATATATATATATATATATATATATAGGGATGTAAGGTCAGGTGATGCGTAACATCACAGCCTCTCCTTGACAAATGTCAACCCCGCCTTCTCGTGGTGCATCCTGTTCCCACCAAAGGGGCTCTGACGACCGCCAATAGTGGTATAACTATACCATTGGGATTAGAGGAACTGCTATCCCACACTCACCAACCCGCTTGGCCAGCGTGTTGAGTTATGGCCAAACCCCTCCAAAATGATTCCACAACTTAAATCTTGGCCTTCAGTCTCCGGCAGCTGGAATGTACCTGGCCAAAGCAGCGGCCAGTGCGACATGAAGGCAGAGGGTGCTAAGAATCCCCGGAGTCCGGACTAGGCTGCCATCTGATTCTGACCTTGGCTACGTATAATGGACGCTCCCTATCTTCTGATTCAAGGCTTCTTGAATTGGAAGAGGAACTACAAAGGATCAAGTGGGACATCGTCGGACTAAGTGAGTTAAGGAGAAAAGGAGAAGATCTCATTGAACTGAAAAGTGGACATCTCTTCTACTATCGTGGGACAGATACTGGCAGAACTAGTGGTGTTGGATTTATAATAAACAAGAAACTGAAGGATAAAGTTGTAGAAGTGGAAAGTTCCTCTGATAGAGCTCCACGACTCGTTACCCAACTCTCGAGAAGATACCAGGCTCAGATAATTCAAACTTATGCACCAACCACAAGTCATCCTGAAGAAGAAATTAAAGAATTTTATGAGGAAATTCGTCATCTAAATAATAACGGTAAGCAACACTTCAAGATAATTATGGGAGATTTCAATGCAAAAATAGGGCAACGGCAACAGAATGAAACTTCAGTAGGTAAATTCGGTCACGGCAACAGAAACCAGCGTGGAAATACTCTCGTAGGGTTTGCAGAGGCAGAAGGGTTTTTCATCATGAACTCCTTTTTCAAGAAAAAGCTACACAGGAAATGGACGTGGAGACATCCAAATGGGACGACAAGTGAAATTGATTTTGTTATGTGTAACAAAATATTTGTCATAGAAGACTGCAGTGTGCTAAACAAGTTCAACACAGGTAGTGACCATAGATTGGTGAGATGTAAGATGCACCTCAACACTAAACTCGAACGTGGCAAGCTCATAAGACAAACAAAATGTATTGACATAACCAACCTTAAAAAATACCATAATACCTTCAAGTTGGAACTGAAGAACAGATTCTCTGCTTTAAAAGGCCTAACATCGGAAGAAGTGGATATTTCTGAAGTTAACAGAAAAGTAACCAAAGCTCTTATGGAAACAGGAACAAAATTAACTGGGTCTAAGAACAAGTTGCATGTGAACAAATTATCAGGAAAAACCAAAATGTTGATGCAAAAAAGAAGAGAGATGAGGACAACTAAATAAGATGTGACTTCCAACCAAAGTGGAATATATAGAGCTATGCAAGACAGTACGAAAAAGTATCACTGAAGACGTAAGGAAATTCAACTGTGAACTAGTAAGGAAAGCAATTGAAAACAACCAAAGCCTAAAGATAGCAAAGGGACATCTCAGTAAGGGAAGAAAACAGATTATGGCACTGAGAAAAGAAGATGGTTCTGTAACACGAAATAGAGGCAAAATTTTGACAAGAGTGAAAGATTTCTACTCCAAATTATATGAAAGGGATGATACATGTACTCCATAAATCATAAAAGGTACCAGTACCAGAGTTCTTCCAGTCCTCCCAGCAGAAGTTGCACATGCAATCAAGAACATGAAGCGAGGAAAAGCTCCAGGAGAAGATGGAATTAATGTAGACATCATACAAGAAGCAAGTGGAGAAATCGAAACAGTACTCGCCCAAATTTTCACTCGATGCCTTAATGAAGGGAAGACTCCTGAGGTTTGAAACAACGCTACAATGATCCTGCTACATAAAAAAGGTGACATTGAGGATCTCAGGAACTACAGACCTATCAGCCTCCTATCAGTGGTTTATAAAGTCTTCACTAAAGTTCTTTCACACCGCTTGAAGGTAACACTGGATATGGCTCAACCGAGAGAGCAAGCTGGATTCAGGAGTGGCTACAGCACAATATATCGTATCCAAGTACTGAGAGAACTAACTGAAAGAGCAAGGGAATATGAACTTCCATTGTGCATGGCTTTTATCGATTATGAAAAAGCCTTTGATTCGGTGAAACCATCAGCATTTACAATGGCTCTGAAATCCTGCGGTGTTGAAGATGCATACATTAATATTATTAATAACATCTATGAAAATGCAAGTGCAAAGATTCGGCTGTTTGAAAATACAACACACATAAAAATTGGAAAGGGAGTGAGACAAGGTGACACCATATCTCCGAAGCTCCTTAATGCCACATTGGGAAATGTCTTTCAATCATTGAACTGGGAATACAAAGGAATAAAGATTAATGGAGATTATCTAACCCACCTTCGTTTTGCTGATTACGTAGTTATTTTTGCAACTACCCCATCAGAGCTACAAAGTATGATCCAGGAAATTGCTGACAAGAGTAAAAACGTGGGATTAAAAATGAACTTTCAGGAGACAAAAGCGATGTTTAATGCTTTTACAAGAAATGAAGATTTATCGATTGATGGAGAAAAGCTGGAGATAACAGACACGTACGTTTATCTTGGACAGCAGATATCAAGTGAGGGTTACATTGATTAAGAAATTAATCGACGTACAAAACGTGCCTGGAGAGCTTTTGGAAAAAACAGCATAATTTTCAAGAGTAATATGCTATTATGTCTTAAAAGAAAAGTGTTTGATCAATGCATCCTTCCAGTGCTTACGTATGGTGCAGAGACGTGGACCATAACTAAAAGAAACATACAAAGGCTGCAGACAACTCAAAGAACCATGGAGAGCTGCATGCTTGGTGTAACCAGGAGAGATAAGAAGAGGAACTCGTGGATCCGAAAAATGACAAGAGTGGAAGACATCATGATCAGAGTTAAATCCCTGAAATGGCAATGGTATTGGTAACTGTGTGTACCATAATGGTACCCAGTTTATTGCTATAACGAAATACAGACATATGAGATTCATTAAAAGCTGCAGTACAGAAAACAACAGTGCGGAAAGTCAGTACATACACGATGCAACACAACGTTACACAGAAAGGAAATGAATATGCACACGAACAATGAATGGCCTAACGGCATGTCAAACACTATAACACATGTGCACAAATGCATGAAATGTACTATGCTATCATAAATCAACCGAACGGAACTGAAATATGGTAGAGCGCAAAACAACATTGAGTACCTCAGCAACTTTATAAAAATAACAAAGGTAACAAACGTACCACTATAATAATCCGTGATAGAGGAAAGCACTAACACAGCAAACACTCACAATTATAGGTAATTTAAAAAACAAGCACAAATTCAGGAAACAACAGATAAGGTAATGATACTGAAATAATGAGGAGATCACACAAATAACGAAACCGATTAGTTGTGAAAACACAGCAAAAACACGTAATTATCGCAACTTTAAAATAAAGCAAATTTACAATACATTAAATAAAGCAAATAAAGCAAATTTACACACAAATCAAGCAAATTTACGAGACATTACTTGTGAATCACAGTAAAAACACACAATCAAAACATCAGAATCAACATGCACTAAGTCTGCAAAACCAGGGCATCTGCGAACGGGGTCGCAAATCCCCTAGCATTGAGAGAACAAAAAGTAATTGGTGTGAGGAAGAGAGCTAAAGGTCATCGGTAAAAGGATAGAAGGTATCACATATATGCTTCTCAACGGGCTCCTTCAAGGAGGCGAGACGGCGCGTGTAACGTCTCAAAAAAGGCTGATACCGAAGATCGGTGGCACACAGAGATTTAAAAAGTGACACGTGAGCTTCGAATTGCGTTACCGCTGCATACAGGTCCAGATCAGGTGAGTGAAGGAATTCTTCAGATCCAACAATCGTACGTACAGGTTGAAAAAGACGTAAAAGTTGCTGTCTGGACAGTGGTCCAGGAACTGGAGGAAACGTATCAGCGGCCTGTAGAACCTCAGCATCAGAGAGAGGATTGACAGGACCTGAGCGGAGAAGCATGCTGTTTGAAGAATCATCAGGTGGAGAACCACCGGAACCGGAAACCTCGGGAACACTAGATGAATCCTCAGAATGTGGCACAGAAAGTTGTTTTAACTTTTTCTGTTTCACAGCGCCTTTGGAAGTTCCAATCCGCTTCGAAGAAGAAGCTAAGGCGGATGTATCCATTAGTGGATCAGGCTCACCTCCCAAGTCAGGAGACGAGGAAACGACCGTCGCCGAAGAAGCAGTACGTAGCTGAGCTGCCTCAGTGGAGACTGGTACAACAGCCGAGGCTTCAGGAAGATGTTGCAACAGGGGTATGGTAGACAAGGTTGTAAATAGAGATCCGATATCCGAGAGGCTAGGAGAAGAGCCAGACGGCCGATCTGCCAAACCACCACTCAACCCACCCGGATCGGAACACTCCGCTGTAGACACATCTGTAGTCGAAGACAACTCTGTCAATCTTGAAGGTGGATGCCCAATCGTACGGGTCGGGAGAGGAGGAAAGGCAGCATTGTCCGTGACGGAAATGTTCGTCTGACGGAGAAACGAAGAATTCACGTCAGGCAAACTACCGGTAGTGGGGATAGTAGAAAGACCAATGTGGTCAGCAGTGGGATGCGAACTTGATGAACGTCCACGTCGAACGCGGTCACAGGGGGCAGTGGTGTGATTCTGAGTTAAACAGTGTGTACAATAGTGAGCAGTGAAAATCTTGAAACTGTACGTTCGTGCGCCAATTTCAACAGTAACTTCTGTAGGGCAATCCGCCAAGGCTTTCTCGGTGGGAAAGACGACCAATAACTGACGGCGAGGTCCGGTAGCATGTGAAAATCGAGTTCCGCGGGGAGCGTCAGAGAGGCGACGGACCTTGCCAACAGTTTTACAAACATGACTGACAAGGAGAGGAAGTGCAGTATCAGGCATTTCCTGTGGAACAGGATAGAATGTGATGTTCACCGGTCGCTTGGAAAGAGGCGACGGGATGAGATGGTTTGTCCCAATCGAAAGTCCGTTTGCAAGAAAAAAGTCAGCATCCTCCTTGTGATTGAACTGTACCGAAATACACAGAAGAGTACGGGAAATTCCTGCAATGGACGCAGACGACACATGTCCAGAGAGAGCTTCCATGTATCGTTTCAATGGAGTATTTGGTAAAGCATGAAAGAGCACACCTCTATCCAGGAGGTTATGGAACTCACGGCCAATCTGCGAATTGTCTTCTATCGTTACCTTCACCTTGTGGTTGGATACCTGAATAATAGGTGTTGCTTGCAAAAGACCATCTGGTGGAGAGGAATCGGACGTAGAAGTAGCGCCTCGTTGCACTTTAGAGGCAAATGACATCCTCGGAAGAGAAGTCTGTTCGGATAAGGCAGGCACAGGAGGCTGTGAGGGAAGAGAAGCACAGGCCGAAGGCAAGGCAGTAGAATCAGTAGTACCCAGGGAGGACACCGAGGCAGTTGCAGGAGCTGAACAAGAAGGAAGACCAATGAAGGCACCGGTGCAGGAGTACTAGAAAGCTGGGAAGGCATCTGAGCAGACACATCTGAGGACGAGAGTATGTTAACTTCCATGGACGTGGTAAGTGTGACATGACGTGCATCCGCCACGCCCATAGATGATAAGGAACTACCGGAAGCCGCCATTTTGGCAGCTTCCAAACGTAAACAAACGAGCAAACGATAAGAAAACGGATGAATATGAACTAATATAAGGATGAGAACGCTTGAAAAGTAGCTCAAAACGTACACAGTACCTTCAGACAGCCGGGCCACGCAACAGGTGAGTGAGGGACGAGGTATTCCACACTAAAATGCATAAAATATAGCAGCCACCAACACTACGTCTGTCACGAACGAGCAATGGGCTGGACATACTGCCAGAAGGACAGACCATCGATGGACAGCCGAAATTTTAGATTGGATTCCAAGGGACAGGAAGAGACACAGAAGAAGACCACATGTGAGATGGGTGGATGAAATTCGAAAGTATCCGGGAGTGACGTGGAGGAGGCTGGCACAAGACAGACCGTTGTGGAAGAAACTTGGGGAGACTTTCGTCCAGCAGTGGATTGATAATGGTTGACAATGATGATGATGATGATAATGATAATGAAGATATAAACACTGCTGGCCACCCTATATGCAACACCAAGAAGGACACGAGATAGGAAAGCCAGATTACTGGACGCATAACAACAGACACAAATATGAAACGATTGAACTTACAGCGCCGTGCGACTTGCGGAACACGCAGACATCAATAGTTCGTGTGGCCCCCATGGGAGGCGATAACGGCCGCTACACGCCGCGGCATCGAACGAAAGAGGCTTCGATGTAGGCTTGGGGTATGTCGGTCCAGGCTGCTTCCGCACGTTGCAACAGTTCATCAGGCGTAGTCGCGGGTGGTGCTTGCCGGGCCACTCGGTTGCCGATCAGCGACCAGACGTGACCGATGGGCGACATATCAGGAGAACAGGTGGGCCACTGCAGCGGTGACACCTGGTGAGCCGTGAAGAATTGTTGCACGACGCGTGACACGTGCGGGCGCGCATTGTCCTGTTGAAACGTGGCCGCTGGCAGGTTCTGCAGATAAGGGAGGACTACAGGCTCCAAAACGTCGGAGATGTAGCGGTGGCTGTTGAGTGTTCTGGCGATGCGTAGCAGAGGGGTGCGGGTGTCATATCCAATTGCGCCCCAAACCATAACGCCAGGCGACGGACCGGTATGGTGATGCATAATGCAGGCGTCATACAGTCTCTCGCCGAGGTGCCGCCACATGCGGATCGGACCATCTTGGTGTTGTTGCAGGCAGAAGCGGGACTCGTCGGAGAAAACAATGTCGTGCCCTTCCGTAGTTCAGGTGCGGCGTTCAACGTCCCACTGCCGCCGCACTTGCCGGGGTGTAACGTCAATGGTAATCGGTGCAATGGGCGCCGTGCTACAAGTCCCCGCTCCTGCAGATGACATCGAACGGTACGTGCTGACACAGGTTGTTGCGCAACACACCCAAATTCCTGAGCTAACGTTCGTGATATGGCGGTGCGAGCCGTCAATGCCCGCCGCACAACATGCCGGTCCTCTCGTTCGGTGGTGTGCCGCGGGTGCGGCAATCGCTTACGTCGGTCTGTCCGTCGCACCTGTACCCACCGAATTCATACTCGCCTCACTGTGGCTGGACGTCGTCCCACACGGGCGCCGATGTCTCGGTACGGTATACCTCTGTCGCGATAAGCCACTATTCGTCCTCTGTCGAACTTCGAAACGTGCTGGAATGACTGCCGTATTCTGCGACAAGGCATCAGGAAGCTTTCCACGCACAGGTCCGGCAGCACAACACACTTCCACTACTTACACCCCGCCTCATCGGAGAAGGCAATCCTTTGCCAATCAGCGGAGGTCCAATTCCGATGCTGCCGTGCAAATATAAGCCTTTTCTGCCGATTCACCTTCGTTAGCATAGGTGCAGTGACCATCTGTCTGCATCGGAGCCCCATACGCAGCAAGGTTTGCTTAACTGTCGTTTTAGACACACTTCAGGTAGCCGCTTGGTTCATTGGGCCAATGAGCTGCTCCACTGTAGCGTGTCGAACGGCCCTCACGCACCTTCGAAGCGGACGTTCACTTCTCGCATCAATGGAACGTGGAGCTGCGCAGTTTCCACGCCGCTTATTCACAATGGTGCCATTTCTGCAATCACAATACACTTTAACCACAGCAGCACGCGAACAGTTCACAAACTGCGCTGTTTCAGAAAGACTTCCACCCTTGGCCCGGAAGCCAATAATCATCCCTTTTTGCAAATCTGACAAATCTCTCCTTTCATCCATGACAGACAGGAGTGATATGTTTGCAGAATGTCCACAGTACACATAATGTACCGTCCGAGCCAGCTCACGACACGTGCCTTCTTTCATTGGCTACGCGCTGTTGTCGTCAAAAGTAGGAGGTGGTCACAATAATATGGCTCGACTCTGTATATATATATATAACGAATAAAAGTCTCGCACTGCTTAAAAGACATGTTATAAGATCTTCGCAGGGCAAACGAGTTAGTTTCAGCTGTCATGGCTCCGCAAAAGTATGAGTTTTCTATTGCAATGCTGAAGAGAATCATAGCTTATAGCTCTTCATGACTGTGGTTAAGTTATCGCAAAATTGGTAAGAAGTTAAAGTTGAACTTTTCTAGCAAAAAATAAAAAAATAATGAGAGTTGTAGTACAGGAAATAAATTGCGAACTGGGCGTCCGAAGAAGTTAAATGCAAGGCAACGGGGAACACCGTTAGAAAAGTATCAAAAAAACCCACCGTAAGCGCTCGAGAATTGGCTACTGATGTCGCTTCAACATCAGTACCATTGTGAGTCCTCAAGCTATACGCATTATTCACGATGCACATATTCGAGGCAGTACACCCAGAAAAAAAAAAATCTTATATCAGTGAAACAAGTAGGAAGAAAAGATTTGAATTCACCAAAAGATATATGTCCGCAACCCAGCAGAGTTTTGGCAAATTGTGATATTTTCCGACGAAAGCAAATTTAATATTTTCCGTTCGGATGGGGTGAAAATGTGAGGCGAATGTCAAATACTTTCCTTGAAACAAATTATTTAAGACCAAATGTTAAACACAGCGGTGCTCATATAATGATTTGGGGATACATGGGAGTTGGCAATATGTCCTTACTGAAGGTAATATAAATGCTAGACAGTGTACTGATAAACTGCAGGGTAATGTATCGAAATTGGGAGTTGCAGATTCATAGTATTTTCAACAGGACAAGAATCCTAAACATACAGCCAACGTAACGAAGTCGTGGTTGCTTTATATCAACTGAGAACACATCCACGACAGTGTGACAGCGCTTCGACTCGAGCGCTGTACAACTAGGTTGAAAATCCATTCCCTAGTTTATTTATTTATTTAATTATTTATTTTATTTATTCATTTATTTATTAATTTATTCATTTTTATTAATTCATGTATTTTTTGAAGAAAGAGAACGTTTTATTTCGCCATATACTTTCCGGTGAATCTTTTCTTTTTTTTTTTCTCTCCGTCCCCCATCTCTAAGCACAAGGCGTAAGACTAGCTAGACAGCACAAGGCTTTACAGGACAGACCGACACTGTAAGGAGACAACGCTGCGACAGCCATCGGCGAGCTGACTTTGTAGTATGTTTTATTGGGGGCAATAGAAGTGTTCACCGTGTCTGGCTTCCACAATGCGTGTTGGGCAGACTGTAGACTTGTTGGAACCGGAGCTAACAGTTTAATTGGGGTAGAGAATTTACGGCCGGTGGTAGTATCACGCGGCAAACGTAACTCGAGGGGTTTTCAGAATTTTCACTGTAACGGATAGCAATTTTGACCCCCTAACGAATGGAAGAACAAAATATTAATTCTCTGACCAGTAAGATTTACGCTGGGGAATTTAATTCAGGGAGGGTTACGTTTGCCAGCTAGTGATTGGATGATGGGATGATTTGAGGTAGTGTGGGTCTTCTTGGGGGTCGTCGAAAGATTTTACAAGAGAAGAGAAGAACTTCGTCACTTCACGTTTACAGTTTTTACACGAAACTTTTACCTTTGCTGGTTTCGCGGCGTGCATCGCGTGCACCGTCCTCCATGACTGTCACCTAAAAAGCGGCAGACAATTGTCCAAGCTGCCGATGTAAGATCGAAACCGAGGTTTCCGGATGAATGGACCCCCACTAAGGACCATTAGGGCCCATACGACGGTCGCAGCTGCGGATGGAAGTTAATACCCACCGGACGAGAATCCTCCCGGATCAGGAGTGGTCAGCAGCGCGATATCTATGCCAGATTCGGATGTTAAGGTAGGAAATCCATCCTAATTTTTCTTTGGTGTCCCCTCATAAAATCTTTATCGGATCAGTCCACACATAGTGTTAATATATTTTATAAGCAAATAGTTAATTGAGTACAGGTTCCTGTCAGAGAGTCGTAAATCATTTCTGCTAGTATCATGAGCGTATATTTATTATTATGCCAAATCATAACCAATAAATTGCTTTTGTTACTTAATTTTGTCTAAGTTCTATGATGAGTGTGTCGTTAACTACAATATGTGTGCTCAACCCTAGATTATTTGGAAAAAAAAATATATATATATATCTTTTGGAACCGGAACTTAGCAAATCTGTTCATTTATGCTTTTTATTTTAAATCTAGACGTTCACAAAAATATTGCGGCACACAGCGGACCCTTTGACTCCCAAAGGAAAATCTGCTGTGTGAAAAACAACGCCCCGTCAGTGGATTCTGAAGTTGTGTCAGCCCTAAATCAGGGAATCGCAGAATCACAATCTACTCGACACCCCCTTGGCTCCCAATATTACGCCGGGTGAACCCAATTAGGAACCCGAGCGATAATAATAGACAGAACTCAACCCTATTGAAAAATTGGGGCATTGGTTGGATTTGCAGGTGAGTAAAAGAAAACTGTCCAACAATACAAAACTTAGGCAAGCACTCAATGAAGATAAACAGTTTAGAAACAGCAAGAAAATTAGTAAAATCAATGCTCAGCCGATTACAAGATGTAATCGACGCAAAAGTCATGCATACTAAGTACTAGGAATAGTTTTTAATTTCGAAAGTGTCTTGTTTTCGTAAACAAATATGCAGATCATTTTGGCATAAAAAAATAGGGTTTTTATTTGTTATATATACACTGCTGGCCCCCAAAATGCAACACCAAGAAGGAAGCATCCGATTGGTCTGAAATTCGCAGCATGCGTCGCCCACGAGAAGACATGCAAGCGATTAGCATTGCAGGGCATATGCAAATCATGTGCGCCCCGCACGCCGCCGAGAAGTACTATAAGAAGGGTGCACAGAAGGCGGGGTGTAAGTAGTGAAAGTGTGTTTTGCTACCGGACCTGTGAGTGGGAAGCTTCCTGATACCTCGTCGCAGAATACGGCAGTCATTCCAGCACGTTTCGAAGTTCGACAGATGACGAATAGTGGCTTATCGCGACAGCGGTTTATCGTACCGAGATATCGGCGCCCCTCTGTGGGACGACATCCAGCCACAGTGAGGCGAGTATGGATTTGGTGGGTGCAGGAGGGACGGGCGGACCGACGTGAGCGATTACCGCAGCCGCGGCACACCACCGAACGAGAGGACCGGCATGTTGTGCGGCGGGCATTGACGGCTCGCACCGCCACATCACGAACGTTAGCGCAAGAATTTGGATGCGTTGCGCAACAACCTGTGTCAGCACGTACCGTTCGACGTCGTCTGCAGGACCGGGTACTTGTCGCACGGCGCCCATTGCTCCGATTATCATTGACGTTACACCACTGGCGAGTGCGGCGGCAGTGGGCCGTTGAACGCTGCACGTGAACTACGGAAGGGCACGACATTGTTTTCTCCGTCGAATCCCGCTTCTGCCTGCAACACCACGATGGTCGGATCCGCGTGTGGCGGCACCGCGGCGAGAGACTGTATGACGCCTGCATTATGCATCACCATACCGGTCCGTCAGCTGGCGTTATGGTTTGGGGCGCAATCGGATATGACACCCGCACCCTTCTGGTACGCATCGCTGGTACACTTAACAGCCACCGCACCATCTGCGACGTTTGGGAGCCTGTAGTCCTCCCTTACCAGTAGGACCTGCCAGTATCCACGTTTCAACAGGACAATGCGCGCCCGCACGTGGCACGCGTCGCACAACAATTCTTCACGGCCCACCAGGTATCAATGCTGCCGTCGTGGCCCGTCTGTTCTCCCGATATGTCGCTCATCGAACACGTCTGGTCGCTGATCGGCAACCGAGTGGCCCGGCGATCACCACCCGCGGCTACGCCTGATGAACTGTGGCAACGTGTGGAAGCATCCTGGACTAACATACTCCAAGGCCACATCCGAAGCCTCTTTCGTTCGATGCCGCGGCGTGTAGCGGCCGTTATTGCCAGCCATGGGGGCCACACGAACTATTGATGTCTGCGTGTTCCGCAAGTCGCGCGGGCATGTAAGCTAAATCGTTTCCTCTTTGTATCTGTTGTTATGTGTCCAGTAAATCTGGCTTTGCTATCTCGTGTCCTTCTTGGTGTTGCATTTTGGGTGGCCATCAGTGTATATACTAGAGAGGATCGAAAAGCAACGCACATGAATTTTTTCTCTCTCTGCAAGTTGCGAGCAGAAGGCTGCAGTTTGGCAGACAACGAGTCTGAATATCACGCAAGAGACCAGTTTGGCTGGATAACGTGTCGCCGTCTTGGAAGACAGTGTGAACGACGGCACAAAATTGTCACGTTTGTTAGAGTCGTCTACGAGTGAAGAGCAACGCTGTGTAGTTCGAGTTTTGAGGGCTATACAGAAAACTCGGACGGAAATTCGCAAAGAAATGGTCGAAGTGTATGGTGGTGACTGCCTGTACCGTAGCAATATCTCCAGATGGTGTAGTTTCTTTGCAGAGGACCGTGGCAACCTTACCGATTCGACACGTTCCGGTCGACCTGTAACCGCGTCAGCCCCAGCCACTGTGAGACGCATTGACCAGACAATTCTTAGTGGCCGGCAGATCCATTTGCGCACATTGGTACCGAAGTTCAACACTTCGAACGTCATAGCGTACGATATTGTGCATGACAAATTGGAATATCGCAAGGTGAGTGCTCGATGTGTGCCCAATAACTTGACAGATGACCAGAAGGGACAGAGAATGATGACATCCTTGGACGACTTGATGCGTTATGCAGAAGAAGGACATGAATTTCTGCCAGGTGTAGTGACGAGCAATGAGTCCTGGGCGCACCACTGCACTCCACAAACAAACAAAGCCAGTACGGTGTGGAAACATTCCGACTCCCCGCCACCAAAAAATTCAGAATAACCCAATCTGCACAAAAAGGCCTCGTGACGGTGTTCTGGGACATGCATGGCGTTCTCCTGGTGAAGTTTCATCCAACGGGGATCACTGTGAATGCCAAAACCTACGCTCACACATTGACAAAGTTGCGTCGTGTCCTTCGAGACAAAAGACCCAACAGAGATGCTGCAAATGCCAGACTGCTTCATGACAATGCTCGTCCACATGTTGCACAACACGTTCCTGAGCAAATTGCGCAATTTGGCTGAGAGATTTTCCAGAAGCCACCGTACCATCCAGATCTGGCTTCTTCGGACTTCCATCTGTTTGCTTCGTTGAAAAGATTCTTGGGCGGCCAACGCTTCGATTCGGCTGACGTAGTCAAATCAGTTGTCCGCAGGTGGCTATACGCCCAGAAAACGAAATTTTTTGAACAAGGTATACTAAAACTGGTACCACGCTGGGATAAATGTATCGAACATCTCGGTTCTTATGATGAAAAACAGCTAAGAAATGTAGTTTGCCTATCTTTTGTTTGCCTATCTATTAAACTTTGTTTTGCCTATCTATTAAACTGTTGCCAAAAAAAAATAGTGTGCGTTAATTTTTGATCCAGCCTCGTATACACCTTCTGATTAGTAAAAGTAGAAACGTGTGTGTGTGTGTGCGTGTGTTTATTGTAAAAGTAATTCACACAATTGACGTGGACTAAGAACAACATAAAACAGAAGTCATCGCTCTTTCCACGTTTATAAGTGAGTCACGGAAAAAAATTCTCATCGGCCGCCACCGGGAATCGAACCCAGGAACTATTGTCGTATGTGAGTCTTGGGAATTCGAGGCTGCTGTGGTGCAGTGGTAGCATGTCCGGCGCGTAACTGGAAGACCCTGGGTTCGATTTCCAGTGGCGACCGACGTAAATTTTTCCGTGACTCACTTATAAACGTGGAAAGAGCAATGATTTAATGTTTGAGGTAAAAGTAATCCAATGGTTAAAACCATTTCGTCACAATTACGTTCCACGTTTATTTATGCAAAGTAGTGTATGTGTGCAAATACTTTTTGCCCACTGTATTTTTCACTACGTTTAATTGAATTTCAAACATCAAACGCAATTATTTGTCATTTATCAGTAGTAATTACTTCTTTTCCCCGCATGATTTGCATAACAGTGATGCATCGCGATTTGCGGAGTTCGAGAATCTGCTGATGAATGAAGTTTTCACCTCCAGAAATGTGAAATTGCAAAGAAGAACACGGAACTCAAGGTGCAGAAAAGAAGAAAAATATATAAGAAAAGAAAAACTTCAGTTGTCCCATTTTATGTGCTTCTACAGAACCCATGTTTCACATTTCTTCACCAATTTATTTTCTACCTAATTTTAAGACGGATTTTTGGCTTACAGCGTCTATCTGTTTTTTACACAATATAAGAATTATATATGGGCATTGAAGGAACAGATTTATTAAGTAACTAAATTTAGTATGGAGATGTTTCTGAAAGCTTTCTTGCACTGTTAAACGATGCCTAGAAATCGAGCCCACCAAGACGTAAGTAAAAGTCGACATCGCTTTGCAACCATGCATGCACTTTCCCCTTGGTCGATTCTTTTCGCCCTGCGTTCGTTTGTTTGAGTTCATTTGCGACTTCGATAAAGAGCAGGTGATGAGGAGTAGCGGGGGGGGGAGGAGTGGAAAGCAGCTCAATGTTTATTATGTTTCCTAAGTAAAACCATTGTTCCGCTTGAGGGGATGCCAAAGAGGAGGGTGCGGGTGACACAGGAGATATTACACCATCTCGAACTTATGACACATTACACGGACGCCATTATTGTTGCTACGCAACAGCTGTAACGGGGTATTGCGCTTCAGCAGAATATTCCACTCGCAGCGGGGTATCGGAACAATTCCACCACCCCCGCCTAGGGCGTTTATTGACTTAAAGACAAGACCATAGCTTGGTTGTCGACCCCGTTAACTCGAAGCCATTAGCCACGTGGTATTTTGATGAGAGCCTCGTCGTTTATGGCTCTGAAGAAAAACAATTTATACGTGGAACAGGGCGGAGTGGGTTGTTTTGCGTTCGTTATTAAGAGAAATCGCTTGCGCCTATTTTATGGGCTTTCTCCTCGGTTCGTCTTTTACGGGGCTTACAAACAGAGCGCAATGATAGAAATGTAATGCCACAGCTAATCCACGTAACTCAGATATAAACTAGCCAAGTTGTTCGGTTTTCGGTACTACATGTCAAGCATGATTCCGTCATGTTTTCTTTATCTGCAAAACATCAGCTTTTGTGTGTAGATTTGACAGACTAATCCGGTTGGTGTTGTTAGGGAAAGTCAATCGGGGCCTATTTATATTAGGTGCGCAACTTAATTCTGGGCCACAGGCACGACACGTTGACAGCAAATCATAGCAAATCGAATACGTACCTAATCAGGGAAATAATCCCCTTCCGGTGGCGGATTTCCAAATAGGCGCATTAGGCGCGCGCCTAGGGCCGCAGAGCTTGAGGGGCACCAAAAACGTATAATTGGATTGCCAGTATTGTTTCAGTTTTCACAGATCAAAACAAAAAAATGCAGATCTTCTCAATTTTTCGATGAAAATAATAAGAAAAAAATGCTGTCAAGAAACTGTTCGCGTTCTCGAACAGTTTCTTGAAAAGCTTTATCAAACTATAACGATTGACGAAATTCTTACCGTCCGCCTTTCTTGGTCCATGGCATTCGTCCATGCCAAAACTCCTCCACGAAAGGTCATCCACCCTTTTCAAGTGGAACTCTGTGCATAAATTACTTTTTATACGTATTTTTTAATATGGAAAACTTTTCCGGTTGCCAAAATCTTCAAGTATTTTATTTCTGTTTGATACCATGCTCGTTCCCTACTAATTTGCTCAAAATGTAAAAAACAGGATGATTTTTAAAAGTTGCGGCAATGGAAAGAGCACCTTTCGTAATTAAAATGCATTCCAATTATGAAATTCTTGACAATTTACACGCGATGTACGAAATTTCATTTTCAGCATCCTTAGCGTTAAGTTTGCCAAGAAACTTGCAACTGAAAAGGTGTTAGAATAATGAGTTTTGCCAAAGGTATCAAACTCAAAAAGAACTTTTGATGCAACTGAAATAGTTTCTTCGTAGCGCAAAGCTAAAATTTAGAAATTTCCACTTTGAGAACTCCTAGCGGCAAATTTATGAACTAGTAGTGAAATTTAAAATTGGAAAATTTTGACGAATTTGTATGTCCGATCATTCGCACATTCGCAAAAATAATTTTTTAAAAATCTGTGAAAACCAAATTTTTTGGCCTTCAGCGCTTTTAGTAGGATGAACTAATTGGAAAATTTAAATATTTGCGAAGGAACAGTTAAGCCTCATCTGAGAGGCACAAAAATACTTTGTTCCTTTAAGTTGAATAGTTTCTTCACAACAGAAGCTTACATTTTTTGAATTTTCGATTGGGCAGCCTTTAGCGGTATTTAAAGGGCGAAACCTTAGATTCTTAGATTATATAGAGGTCAGCACGGACCTTGATGTGGAAAGCCTGGCCCAGCCAAAACCCGCACGTCCAAGGCCCGGCCCGTTTCAAATTTTTTATTTAAACCCCGGCCCGTATATTTGTTCTGTTTCCAAGGCCCGGGACGGCCCGTAAAATTTCAACAATTACTAAAACACGAATTTGGCACCTGGTGCACTCCGTTATTCGACTCCTGAAGAGTTTTCAGTTTCTTGATTGCTACACGTATTCTATTACAATAAATGTTAATTCGGAATATTTCTATGACTCTGTATAAGTCACGTGACGTCGGGAGGGGGGGGGGTGGTTTGTACATTCAAAAATATTACATGTAAACGATAATTTCCATGCCTTTCAAATTTTCTGGGTTTTCAAATTATCATTGCTTTCCGCCGGACCTGGAGTATCCTAGGAAATAAGGGGGTGGGGTGAATTCGAAAAGTACGAAATATCCAGAATTATGAGTCTGATCGTTCTACTTTACATTGTCTACAAGCACATATTTTCCGGAAGCGATTTTTTCGCGAAAATCTTTCGCTTTCTTAAACTCCATAATAAGTATGGAAGAGTATTTATCAGCAACACTGAACTAAACATATGCTAAGGGAAAACAACGACAGACTGCCAGGCTAACCAGAGTCACAGAAGTTTTGAAAACGGCTGGGCTGGGATACCTAATGGTTCATTTGCCATCTGCTGACTTCCTGAGAGTACAAAAATACGGCGCAGATTTATGTTTCTCCCAGCCCATTTCTCCGGTGCCATTTAAGACAACTTTAAAACTTTTCACACATTTACAGAACAAAGTGCCGCCGACCAAAACAATAAAAAAGATCACCAGCGAGCGGATGGATCGGTTAATGCTGCAGTTGATAGTCTGCCCTGAAGCATGAGAGGAGGGTTGGTTGGTTGGTTGTTGGATTTTATTGGCGCAAGGGCCAGGTTTGGCCAAAGAGCGCCAGACAAAGAACTATCAGCCACAGATTTTTAAAAACCTGGAAAGTGATTAAGAACGGACAGGCTTGGTAAAAGTTGAAAAAGAGTATGATGAAAGCTGTGAAGACAAGGTAGTTAATTAGGTTTATATAAAAATTTATTAATTTACTATTATAATTATAATTTTTTTTTCTTTAAACACAACTACACAAAGGATGAGTCACTCTCCTCCCCCCCCACACTCCTCTGCAATGCTGGCAGAGGGCTGGGACGAACTGTCACTCACTTCCCCCATGTTCCTCTGCAATGTTGTTTGAGGCTGGGGACGAACTGTCACTCTCCTCCCCCTATGTTCCTCTATAATGTTGGTTGAGGGTGGGGACCTCGCTGAGGCCGAGACAGTTGGATGGACACTGCACACCTTTGCGGATTGAGGGCCGGGTCTTCCGCACGTGCAGGCTTTCGACTGGAAACTGGAAGAGACGGTCGGCAGCAAAAGAGAAGGCCCAGAATCAGGTATTCGAAAAATCTCGAGCTCGGGGAAAAACACCTGTGTCGCTCGGTCAGCTGTAGATCGCTTGGCAAGGGCGGCGAGAGCTACAGGGCGCGGAACAAAGGGCTGCACGGGTTGTGGCAGAGACTGAACTACTGCGGCAAAAGTACGCTGTCGGGTGGTGGGTATACCCAACTTGGCCTTGGCAGCAGGGTACGAGAGGCCTTCCAGGGTCTTGAGGCGCTGGATCGCCATCTCGTCCTTCCATTTCATACAGTTGCGGGAGTAAGCTGCATGGGCCTCACCGCAGTTAACACAGCAGGCCGCAGAAGTGCAACCTTCCCCGTCATGTTCACTGGAGCCACAATTTGCGCAACGAGCGGAACTCTTACAGAAACGTTGTGAATGCCCGTACCTCTGGCACCTGAAACAGCGCAGAGGACTGGGAATGTACGGGCGAACTCCACAGACCAAGTAGCCAGCCTTGATTTCTGTCGGAACTTTCGGAGTGTTAAAAGTCAAGATGACATTTTTTGACTTAATCATGGAACCATCACGCCGGAACATCATGCGACGTGCAGCAATAACACCTTGATCAGCAAGTTCAGTCACGAATTCGTCTTCACTGCATGGCAAGAGATCAAACTCCGAAATAACACCCCGAGAGGTGTTAAGAAACGGGTGAGGTGTCACTTTTACAGGAATGCCTTGAAGACTAGTGAGGTTCAGAAAAGTGTTACTCTGAGAAACACTGCAAGTTTGGACAAGCAGGTCCCCAGAGCGAAGCTTCCTCACAGACTTCAAGGGGCCAACCGCAGCGTCCAAAGCTTTAGAAATGAAAAAGGGAGATCTGGTGGACAGTCTCTCATGCGGATCGATGGATTCTACAAGCAAGTGAGTAGCATGCGTAGTCACAGCAATCGAGGGGAGACGACGCTTCGGAGCGACTGGTACAGCTGCCGAAGAAGAGGTTCCACATTCTTGGTCCAGGTCAAGGTCTAAAGACCGTTTAAGGGTATGAGACTTGGTAGATTGAGAAGACGAAGGACAGTCGTTGTCAACTATCATTTTGCCAGGTGACTTAAATTTGGAGTTTTTGTTCTTTTTACCCATGGAAAAAAAGGAGGAAGATTCGTCTGCAGACTACTCCACCCACCACCGAGCCCTACAAGGGAGAACTGCAGGTCTGCAAGCCAAGAAAATGACGCTGGACACAGTTCTGGAGCTTATACGTTGCAGATATAGTCCGTTGGCTGTGATCACACGCACTCGGCGGACACTTCGGCCTCCGGGTACCGTCATGCCAACGCCTTTGGCATGATCCCACAGCCCCCGGGCTCACCCTGCCGTGCCATACGACAAAAAAGCCGCTAAAGCCCAGTACACAACTTGGTACAAGACTTCTGACTAGAGGTGGGTTAGTCTCTAGCCTCCCGTTTACAGCGAAGCCGGGGTCGAAGAGGAGTGTTGGTACACAGGAGGCACTTAACCGGGCTCCTGCGACCTTAGCCCCCAGACATCCCATTTCCGCCTCACGGGTCTCCGCACGCGGCAAACATGCAGGTAGGTCTAGCACCCAAACCAGCGAAAAGGAAAAAAAGAAATCCAAAGAAGACAAATCCTGGCAGGGAACCTAATCGGAATCTCAGCAACCTACGAACTGAGCGGTTAATATAAATCAGTTAGTGGTGGAGGGTAACAAAACCACAAGACCGGGGTGTTAGTACATAACGTGGTAGCGATTAGGTAGAGAATACAACACGGGCAACTAGCCAGTGGAGAAAATAAGGAAAAACGAAAAAGCGAGACACAAGACCAGCTCGGGATCGTGGGGCCGCGACTCCCCAACAGCTGGATGAACAGCCGTCCCTGCAAACACCAAAATAAAAAACAAGCGGTGGCATGACATAAGATGTTGACCAGTCACAAGGTCAGCTCGGGCCGTGGGGGCGCCGCTCCCCAAATAACTGGAAAACCAGTTATCCCCGTGCGGGGATGAGAGGAAGGTGAAAGTTAGAAAGAGAGAGAAGGCCCCACAATAACATTGAAAAACTAAGGGAGCTGACCCACTCCAATTGTTTCGTAGGAGTGTGACAGCGCTCGCTTCTCGAGGCTGCACATCTAGATGAAAAATCCATTCCCGAGTTTACTTATTTATTTCATTATTTCTTTCTTTATTTATTTATTCATTTTTATTAATTCGGGTAATTTTTGAGGAAAGAGTACGTTTTATTTTATTTTTCCATTAGCCCCACTTTCGGGTTATTCTTCTTTTTTCTTCCTCCCCCTCTTTGTAGTGTATGTTTTATTGGCGTCATCAAAGTGTCCACCGTGTCTGGCTTTCACAAAGGGTAGTTCGAGAAGTCAGACTTATGGAACCGAAACTTACAGTTTTATTGTGTTAGGATTTATGGCCCGGTGGTTATATCACGCGGTTAACGTAACTTGAAGGGCTGTTCTCAGAATTTTCGCGAGAACGGGTAGCAGTTTTGACCCCCTAACGAATGGATGAACAAAATGCTAATTCTCTGACCAGTAGGATTTAGACTTGAAAATTTAATTCAGAGAGGCTTGTGTTTGCTAGCTAGTGTTTGGATGATGGGATATTTTGAGGTAATGTGGGTCTCCTTGGGGGTTGCCGAAACTTTTCCAAGGAAAGAGAAGAACTTGGTCACTTTTTTCACGGCGTGCACCACTCTCACTTTTTTATTCCTTGTCACTTGTCACTTGGTATTTTGCCGTGAAGTTGGCAACTCTTCTTCATGACTGTCACCTAGGAGCTGCTATGTAAAGCTTTGGTTTTTGCCTGCATTTCATTTTATTTGTGTGTGGCCCAAAACTTGGTCACCGCCATGATTTATCAGAGACTGGCAACTTAATCGCTGCCAAATATTACGGCAGAACATCCGTAACGGCGTGCCGTTTCCCGACATGGATGGAGGATCTCAACCGAGGTGCCAAGGAAAGGAACCCTGCTAAAGACGACGAGGGCCAGGGCCGGCAGGACCATACGGGCCCCGCTCTTTAGAAAACAAAAACAAAATTATTTTTGCTAGAATTCTCTGTATTTATTGTTATTTTTTTTAAGTTTTGGGGCGCAAGGCCCTTAAAAATATATGTTTACGTTTTCCAACCGTAGCTTTGTTCGTCTGTCTGCCTCTCCGCACGATAAATCGCGTAAAAACTGGTTCGATTTCGATAAAATTTTAGTATGTGGTAGGGGACCACCTAGGGACGAACCCTGTTGAAAATGGGCGAAATGGGGTCAAAGGTCAGGACATAAGAGCGGGATCCATTCCATCGCCCTTATGCGTCACAACTTATGTAAAAATGCTTCGATTGCGATAAAACTTTAGTATGTTGTTCCGGAGGTACACTGAACTAGTTCTGTTGAATATCATCGAAATGGGGTCAAAGGTGCGAGATTTATTCCACGGGTACAGGAGCGAGATTTATTCCACAGCCATTATCCTCACGACTTGACTAAAAATGCTTCTATTGCGACAGAACTTTAGTATGTTGTTTCAGAGGTATACTCAACCAATTCTGTTTAATATAATCGAAATGGGGTTAAAGGTCAGGGCACAGGAGCGAGATTTATTCCACAGCCATTATCCTCACGACTTGACTAAAAATGCTTCCAACGCGACAAAACTTTAGTATTTTGTTCCGGAGGTATACTGACCCGGTTCTGTTGAATATCATAGAAACAGGCGCAGGAGCGAGATTTATTCCACGGCCATTATCCTCATAACTCGACTAAAAAGGCTTCCTATCGTGACAAAACTTTAGTATGTTGTTCCAGAGGTATACTGAACCAATTCTGTTTAATATCATCTAAATTGGGTCAAAGGTCAGGGCACAGAAGCGAGATTTATTCCACAGCCATTATCTTCATAACTTGAGTAAAAATGCTTTTATTGCGACAAAACTTTTAGTATGTTGTTCCGGCGGTATACTGAACGAATCAATAGTCAAAGTAGGGAGGAGGGTTTGTGTGCGCGCGATTTCTGGTATGTTGGAAAGCGTTTCATAATCAATACATTGCATGATTTTACTTACTTGTCATAATATTTTTTTCAGATTATAATCCCCCACCCCAACTTATTTAAACCTTAAACTTTTCCATATTCATGAAATAAGAAATTTATTTCATCACATTTTGTGACTCCCTATTATATGCTCAACAATTTTTTGTGTAAACCTGGTACTGAAATTAAAAAAAAATAAAAAGAGCAATATCAAAGTTGTGTGTGGGCTATACATAGAGGCCAATCGTTCAGTGGCTTTAAAACCAGTATTGGTAATCAAACAATAAATAAATAAATAAGGCAATTTTCATACATGAGCACGTATAAGAGGTCAATAAAGTCATTAATTTATGAGTCATTCCCCCTCCATCAAAAATCAATCGATAAAACATGTACCAGGAAACATATATATACGAATTTATTTAAGAGCGATCCTTATTATTCAATACGCAGAAATGTTTGCTGTGGAAAAATATTCGCTACGCGGATTAGTTAAAGCTATCTTTTTTATCATTTTGTGGGAAAGTTTTTATTAAGTTAACAAAACAACCTAAACTTCCTATTCTCCAGAAAGAAAGTCGTAAATTTCAGCACTTTTTATTTTCTTATCTCTTTGTCTGTCTACCTGTCTCTCTGCCTGTCTGTCTCTCTGTCTGTCTGCCTGTATGTCTATCTGTTTGTCTGTCTCTCTCACACTGTCTGTCTACCTGTTTGTCTGCCTCTCTCTCTCTCTCTCACTCAATGTCTGTCTGTCTCTCTCACTATCTGTCTGACTGTCTCTCACTCTCTGTCTGTGTCTCTCACTCTATGCCTGTCTATCTCACACTGTCTGTCTCTCTCACTCTGTCTATCTGTCTGTCTGTCTCTCTCTCACTCAATGTCTGTCTCTCTCTCATTCAATGTCTGTCTCTCTCTCATATTCTATCTGTCTGTCTGTCTCTCTCTCACTCTCTGTTTGTCTCTCGCATTCTATCTGTTTCTATGTCTGTCTCTGTCTCTCTGTTTGTCTCTGTCTCTGTCTCTCTCTCTCATTCTCTGTCTGTCTCTCACATTCCATCTGTCTCTCTGTCTGTTTTTGTCTCTGTCTCTCTCTCTCACTCGCTGTCTGTCTTTGTCTCTGTCTCTCTCTCTCACTCTCTGTCTGTCTTTGTCTCTGTCTCTCTCTCACTCTCTGCCTGTCTCTCACATTCTATCTGTCTCTCTGTATGTCTATGTCTCTGTCTCTCTCTCTCTCTCTGTCTGAATTTTCAATCCATATGATTGTCTTTTTTTTAAGCTCACAGTAATTTGAGATAATAATTTTTCTTTATGATAATTTGCGTGTAAATTTAATTTTTCATGCAACCATTTCATTAAACCATGAGATTCATTTTCTAGGGCCCGCTATGAAATTTCGCCTTGGGCCCCGCAAAAGTTCAATCCAGTCCGGTTGAGGGCCCACACCAATTATGACGGACCAGGATATCCATCACAGACCAGTACCCTTGGTGGAAGAACAGCGATAGTAGTGTTTTACGGACGATAAGTGATGACAGGAAAACTGGACTTTCATGTTATTACATTTCTTCCGTGTGGTATGGCAGTCAACATCTAGAAAGAATGGGAATTTAAGGTACGAAATCCATCCTATTCTTTCTTTTGGTGTCCTCTCATAAGATGTTTATCGATCAGTGCATACGAAAGTCTTCCGTTAGAAATAATGTTTTTATAAGCAAGTAGTTAATGAGCACAGGTTCCTGTCAGAAAGTCGGTATCATTTTTGCTAGTATCGTGTATTATTTTAGCGAAGTGTTTATATAAATATAAATGATTAAAAGGTGACTGCAAGTTTAACACCTACATATACAACTTACATACTTGAAGTAATAAACACAGGGTCCTAAGCAATTGTGTGTGTATCTTTATTATTATGCCAAAACATAAATAATAAATTATTTTCTTTGTTAATTTGCCTACGTATAATCATGAGTGTTTCACAAGTTGCAAACTGTGTGCTCAACCCTGGATTTTTGGAGAATTTATAATTTTACAGCAGGGATTCAGAAATCCGTTCACTTATCCTTTTTTTAATTCTAGACGTTCACGAAAATATTGCGGCACACAGCAGAGCCTTTGACTCCCAAAGGAAAATCTCCTGTGTGAATTACAACGCCCCGTCAGTGGATCCTGAAGCCGCGTCGGCCTTAAATCAGGGAATCGCAGAATCTCAATCCACTCGACACCCCCTTGGTTCCGAATATTACGCCGGGTGGAACCCAATTTGGAACCCGCCCGATTATAGGAGGAGGATTTCGTAAAACTTCTCTTTTTTACCAACAGCGGAAATTATTAAATCTTATCCTGTTGCTGTATGTTTTGAGATTTCCAAACGAGAAAGTCACCGTACAGCGATTGTTTTGCTCATAATAAGAAAAAACCTGCTCGACCCGTGTGTGTTTTACATTAAATATTGAAGGCCCGGGCGCGGACTGTTTTCCCAACTTAGAAATGAGCAAAGGCCCGACCCAGTCCGGTGTCGGGGCTAACGCGCCGGTCTGGGCCCATGCAGACCTCTCCCTTAGATTTCCTATTAGCCGCAAAAATAATTTTTGAGATATCTCTAAAAACAAAAGGTTCGAAGTGCACTGGCAGATAAACTGTTTCTTACAAAACGTTCTAATAATAGGAAGATAAAATAGAATTTTGAAAAGGGTAAAAACTTTATCTCTACTTGATTCCCCCCCCCAGTTTGACGAATGAAAATTTTGAGGCCATAAGAAGGGACAGGAGGCCTTTTGAATCTTTTAGCGCCTTGGCCTTTAAAAGATTTAAAGTCGCCTCTGTTCCCGTCGTGTTGGATACATTTGAGCTATCGGCCAGGGAGCTGCCGAATGCCATTGCGGAAAAAAGAAGTCTGTTTCGAGTTAATAAAGTCATCAATACTTGTGTGGACTTCCTCGAGAAGTGAAGTGCGTATCACTCAGGTGATGTTACAGGGAGCGAAAGAGGTGATAATCCGACGGGGTGAAGTCTGGTGAATACGCCGGGTGGGACAAAATCTCCCATCCCAGGTCGGTGATGATTTCACGGTGTGAGGACGCGCGTTATCCTGAAGCAACAGGATCGACCTTCTATCCTTGCCAGTGTACGGCCTTTTCCCCTCCATTGCGTAACTCACACGAATGAGTTGCTGACAATAACGTTCAGCATTGACCGTTTCACCAGGTTTGAGCAACTCATAGTGTACGACACCGCGCAGAGGATTATCGTAGATGATCCACTTTTCATCACAGGTCAAAATCTTGTAGATGAAATCCTTATACCTGAATCTGAAGGACACAGTAACATCGTAGCGCCTAGACTTGTTCGTAGCTGTGAGTTGGTGAGGCACCCAACGGCCCTCTTTGTTAATGCGTCCAAGCTTGTGCAGGCGCTTTGCAATGGCTTGCCGTGTTACTCCGAGTTCCTGGGCGAGCTCTGACTGTGTGCGACAGGGATCCGCGTCCAAGAGTTGTTCTAGTTCTTCATCGTCAACTTTCTGTGGCTGTCCCGGACGTTCTGCATCACGGAGATCGAAATTTCCCCGCTTTAACCGCTAGAACCACTTTTTACACGTACTGTAGTACACAGCAGCATCACCCAAAGCAGCACAGATCCTTTTCTGGGCTTCCGTGGCACTTTTTTCAGCTGAAACGCGAACAGGAGGCAGTGCCTCAAGTGTTGCTTCTCGAACGACATTGCTTTCACCGTCTACTTTCGTCCCTTTTGTAACTACAGCTGTGAGCGGTTACGGTTGCCTGGAAAACTGTTGGATAGCGCTGCAATTAGCCATTATCGCACAGAGCTATTTATATTTGCCGACGTTCTATGATCGCTTGCGGTTAGGGGCCGAGAATTAAGTCTAATAATCAGAAAGTGTCGTAGTGACTTTTGCTTCTCAGGATGGTAACTGATAGGCGATATGTTGTCAATGGCATAGCCAGTGGTTTACCATAGGCGCGCCAATGGCGCATTGTCCGGAGAGTCAAAGCCAATGAGGGAAACTCTTAAGAGTCAAAAAGTTTTAATTTGCCTTCTGAACAATCCTTTGAGTGTAGTTCTATTCAGGATTTAAGGACCACTATAAGCAAACCAAAGGAGTATACTCAGTCTCTTTTCCCTGATTTAAGGCCACTGATTCCGCAGATGGTAGAAACAGTCGTACCCCGTAAAAAGAATGCTCAAGTCGAGCCTCATGCGTGACTTGAGTCCGGGCCCCGTCCAAAATTTTCTTCAGTGATGGCCAAAAAGTTTGGTTGCAGTGCATAAATAAATCACCCTATATATAAAAAAGCACAAATGCTGAGCATCTATGAATATCGGAATGGAAGGAAGTTTCGTAAATGCTGCGGGCAAAGTTATTCACCTAAACCAGGAAACAATCTATTAAAAATGCGAAATATTTTCCTTTATGCTACAGACTTTTAAAACCTTTTTCTGCTCGACTGTCGGGTGACACCCGCCATTACAAATTCGCCGAATAGTTCGCGTGTCGGGTGTCGTCTGCCACGCCGATGCGAGACATTTCTTTATCGCCGAATACTCAACTTTAGGTAGAGAGAAAGAAATGTTATCGACGTGTCGGGTATCACCCGCCATGCCGATGACGCCTCTATAGCTCGCACGTCGGCGCTCGCCAGACTTTTCTTTTTCGCCGAATACTCGCGTGTCGGGTGTCATCCGCCACGCCAATGACACCTCTGTAGCTCGTATTTCGGGGCTCGCGAAACGTTTTTTTTTTTTCGCCCAATACCCAACTTTAGGTAGAGAAAAAGAAATGTCATCGGCGTGTCGGGTGTCACCGCCATGCCGATGACGCCTCTATAGCTCTTATGTTAGGAACTTGCGAGACATTTCTTTTTCGCCTAATATATCGCGTGTTCTGTGTCACCCGTACGCCTCTATAGCTCGTATGTCGGAACTTGCGAGCCAAAGGTGAACTTTTCCTGCTAAGTTGTGGCCTCTACTGCAGAAAAAAAAAATACGAATGCTGGGTGAGTATGGGTGAAAAGTTATTCGAGTGGAAAGGGTTAAAAATTGTGTCACTCAACCTGACGTTCCGAAATGTGTATGAAGATTCTTAATAGAGTTAAACTCGCTTATAAAGAGCAGCTCCGAACAGACGGAAGTTTTCGCTAAATCCATTCTGTGGTGAAAAATTACATTATGTAAAAATATGTATACAAACTTATGTTATATATTCATAACAATTGGATATGCTTGAAAGATTTAATTAATTAACAATAATAGCACATATTAAAATAAAGTTAGCACTTACAGGAATACATAGTAGTAGCAAAATATTTTTGCCGAGTAGCACTTGCTGCATTAAGTAGCTCATGGCCCCCCAGTGGCGTGGTGGTCTAATTGATGGCTTCTGATCATTCGCCCACGGAGGGGCCTGAGTTCGAATCCCGGGTAAGGCATGGATGTTGTGTTCGTCTTGCTGCACTGGCTCTCTCCCTTCCCTGGAACCAGTGACCTAAAATTAGGGACGGGCGACTGCTTATAGCGCATTGAGGTGCTCACGGTGGTGGTTAAACCCCCAATAAAGAATAAATAGAGTCCTGATCAGAACTTTATGACGAATTGGGATCTTTGGGTGCATGGAAGAAAAGATCGCCCAACAAACAAAGCTGTACTGGTCAATGCTTGGAAGGCCAAATATAGAATCGGCGAACCGTTACAAAGAACTGATTAGAGTATTAATCGAATACTAGACACCCAGATAAAGGCCAAAGATTTCGCCACAAGTAATAAATATACTGTAAATACTATTTTTAGATATAGAAAGTCAGGGGGAAAACTGTCCCATCGAAAAACTGAATCCAGAAATTGGTAATAAAAATTGGTGACAGCGGGAATCCTCGTCAGTCGACATGCAAGGAACTTTAGGTTCTTTGAAGAGGCAACACAGGATGTAAAGGAGCGGTTGAAGGTTTCACCATCTAAACCAGTTCGCAAACCCTCCGAAGATATTAACATACACTATTGCGGATGTCAGAGAGCTACCAAAAAAAAAATGCAAAGTTATACCTTTGTCTTGGTAGATCAAAATTTCTTCCAATTGATCATGAAAGACGCATCGGGTCTTGTGTGTTTTTTTAGCTGTTTGCAGGAGGAAACCCTTGCATTTCGGAACTCACTTGTTTTACAGATAAAGCATTGCTTCATTTAAACGGCTGTATGAACCCGCAGAACCCACACATGCATGAACACAAGAAAATCTACAAGCAGAGAAAATTGGAGTATGGCGTGCAGTATCACGGTGATTACAAAATCAATGAGGATTTGCTGTTCAACCAACACGTATTAAACATATGGAACTTTTTTAGTTTGATTGCAGTTTTATCACTATTTCTGGCACTACTATTTTCATTGCTAACCCCCTATTTCCCTTTGATTTACCTCTAAGGATTTTCATCTTCATTTCACTCACGAATATTTTCACTCATATTTCTCCCAAGTGACCGTTGCTGTGGGGATTTTCCAATAAACGACCATCAGAATTCCATGCAATACTTCTATATTAATGTAACGAATATAAAATTAATTAGATTTATGCGGCATGTGATGAAAGAAAAAACCTATGAAATCATGTGCGTATGTGGAGAGGCGAAGTTTTCTTTTAATTAAGATAAGCCGGTGAAAATGTCAATAGGAAAATTTTGAAAATGCTTGCTTATGTATGGTAAGAAAAATGAATTAAAAAAGAAAAAAGTAATCCCCACACATATGAACTCTGGAAGGAACGGCTCAATGCTTGCATGAATCTAGTAATTAAACGGAAACTGCTTATCAGCGGTGAATATTTACATTAGTGTCGTTTCCGTTGGCTAGTACATTCCTCTCAAGTACGTTTTTTCTTTTCTTTACTTTTTTTATATATAATGGGTCACAGGAAGCGATTACCTTTTGCCTAGGAAGAAAAAACGTTTGACTTCGTACAAACTAAACTGCTTCTTTGCTGTCCGAAATGTAAAAATTAAAGTAGCGTAACTCTTTTTTGAACACTCACACGTCTTCGATAAACCCCAAAAATTGTGATAATTAGCAGCAAGCATGCGAATAAAATACTTGAAATACTTGAGAAGTATTTTAGGAATGAAAAAATAAACATGACTTATAATTAATCAAGTATATGTAATGCGAAGAAATTAGCTTCTAATTTAAATTAAAAGTTGTTTCCATGTGACTGCAAAACTAAATCAGCGCAGAAATCGGTTTTCTCAATTTAGTGCCGTGAGTTCAGTTATTGAAATTTGTAAGTTTGGATCGTTACCATTAGAATAATTTCCGTTGCTTTCCACCGAAACGAGTGTTTCATACGACAGCCTGTCTTTCACTATTTGCGTTCATACCGGTAATAGAATGTTTCGTAAGAACTGTTTCTCTGACATACACTGCTCAAAGCAATTAAGGGATAATGCGGTTCTCTAAAATACGTAGCTCAAAGAGATTAGGGATAATACGATTCTTTGAAATAACGGTGTTCAAAAACTTAGAGGATAAGTAGATTCTATGATATGCACTGCTCAAAAATTAGGGAATAAGGAGATTCTCTGAAATACACTGCCCAATAAAATTAAGGAATAATGCGGTTTTCAAAAATATACTACTAAAAAGTCAGGGAATATGCGGTTCTCTGAAATAAACTGCTCAAAAAATTAGGGAATAAAACGGTTCTCTGAAATACAGTACACAACTCAAAATATTAGGGCATAAGGTGATTCCCTGAAATACACAGCGTTGAAATGTAAGGGATAATGTGGTTCTCTAAAATACACAGCTAAAAAATTAGGGAATAATTCGTTCTCTAAAATACACTTCTCAAAAACATTATAATGCGGTTGTCTAAAAAAACACTGCACAAAAAAATATTTGATAGTGTGGTTCTCTGAAATGCGCTGCTGAAACAATTAAAGGTTAATGCGTTATGTAAAATACATTGCACAAAATATTATGGGATAATGCGTTATGTAAAATGCACTGCACAAAAGATTATGGGATAAAGCGGTTTTCGAAAACACGCTGCTCGAGAAATGAGAGGATAATGCGTTCTCAAAAATACGCTGCTCAGAAAGTTAGGGGATAATGCGGTTTTCTAAAAACACTGTTCAGAATACTTGAAAATAATACGGCTCTATAAAATACACTGCCCAAAAAATTAGAGAATAGTGGGTTCTTTAAACAGTGCATTGCTCAAAAAATTAAGCACTGTGCGGTTCTCTAAGGGTTCTCTAAAATATACTGCTCAAAGAATTAGGGGATGCTGCATTTTCTAAAATACACGGCCCAAAAATTAGAGAATAATTATTTCTTTATAGAGTGCATTGCTCAACAACTTAGGGCATAATGGGTTTCTCTAAACCACATTTCTAAAAATATTTGAAGATAAGGCATTATTTAAATCAAAGGATTAGGGATAATGCGTTCTTTAAAACACACTGCTAAAAAAAATTAGGAAACATGCGTTCTCTAAAATACACTGATCAAAAAATTAGGGTTTAAAACGGCAGCGAAAGTGCACGCATAGACACATGATGGATTGATCGTTGATGGACACATGGTGGATTGGTATCAATTACATGCACAATGCAAGCCATTTGAGTAGATTAAGGGCAAACAGTATGTGACAGTGGCTTAACATATGACGAAACGGAAGAAAGCAGTGCGTACTGACCACCGATAGAGTATATGGTCACCACCAATAGAAAGACTGAGGCCATTATACAACAGTTTTGGGGTTATTCTCCGTCCGTTCTGGTATATAAATATCTATATTTTTTTTTCGTGACCACCACTGTGAGCACTTTCGATGAGCTATAAGCAGTCGTCCGTCCCTAATTTAAGGTCACTGGTTCTAGAGACGGCCAATACCTTGAGACAAACACAGCTTTCATTCCTCATTGGTTTCAAACACTGAGTCATTTCGGATGAATTCCAGCACTTAGGTCACTGCGCCGCAGGGGTGGGTCCGTTCTCGTTGCATTCTCCAGATATTGTGGTTTGATGGGAGAGGACAAGCGGTTTACCGCATGTCTTCTCAGCGCGTCTCACGCGTTCTTAATGAGACTGAGGTCCGGAGAGAGCGAAGGCCAGTCCATACGCGTCATGCCCTATTCTTGAAGCATGTTTCCTACCAGCTGGCTCGATGGAGGCATGAGTCATCTCCCATGACGAGGAAAGTATCGCCAACTACTGAGGCATAAGATAGAACGTTCGATAGCTGGAGCTCATCTCGATACATGACAACCGTCTGGGTTTCATTCCGGATGACGTAAAGGTCTGTACGGCTACCAATATTGATGCCCGCCCACACCATCACCGAAGGCATTTCTTTCTGATATGAAGCCTGGGTTATTCGGTATTCCTTGTTTACACCAGAGCAGGACGCGACGATTATTGAGCTTCAGGTTGAGCCGCGACGATTATTGAGCGCTTCAGGTTGAGTCGCGACTTGCCCGTGGAATCAACGAAGCGCCAATATTCTCTGTCCCAACCACGATAGCATTTAGCAACATGAGATAGGTTGCCACAGCAAACAGATGTTGCAGTTCATTTGCATTTCGTCAGTGGCTCCTGCCAGCCAGAAAACTCAAATATTGTTCCTTTTTAGCACGTCTTTTGTAAAAAAAGATCGTGCTTCTGTTATCGGTTTGTTCGTCCGGCCGGCAGGCCGTCCGTCCGTCTGTACCCACGATATTTCTGCAACTATTAGTCCGATTTGAAAAATTCTTTTTGCCTTCGGAAGCTTGAAATATGCAAATGATGATCCTTCATTTTGTTTTGTTTATACGATGTACAATTTCGCCGGTAGAGGGCGTAAATGCAGATGATGCCGAATTCAAAAATACGTTTTATTCCACATATTTGCTTCTACACATCCGATTGAAATTTTTTTATCATTCGATTCCATTTATGTCGAAGAGTATTTCAGATATAGTTACTTTTTCAAATTACGCACAGATTTTCCGCTAGGGGGCGTAAAAGTAAATTACATTTTCCCCGATAACTCTTCTTCTAAAACTCCGATTTTAAATTTTTTTCTTCAGCGGATACATCTCCTAATGGCAAATCTTTTGCACAAAATTTCAAATTTTTGGTAAAGAATACTTTGGTCACCAGAGGGCGTAAGTGTTAATTTTTGCTTCTGATGTACACTGACGGAAAAAAATCCCAACACCAAGAAGGGGTTGTGTTAGATAAACGACAGTTGGTAGGCGGTGAGAGTACATCTGTAAGATGACGTCTATGCAAATTTCGCGCTCGGCGCATACGTGTGGCGCTAGTAGCGCCCCTCGGAACATGCAAAGCAGGTTTGCTGTAAATACACGCTGTAACGTTCGTGAGCGTTGGTTATCGTTGAGATTCGACGTAGGGTGTTGATGTTAGTCAAGAATGCCTTTAAGAAGACGAAGGAGCCATTATCAACAGCTCATGGAGTTTGAACGAGGTCGTGTAATTGGGCTACGAGTAGGTGGATTTTCTTTCCGCAATATTGCAGAACGACTTGGCAGGAATATTGCAGAACACTGTGCATGATTGTTGGCAGCGGTGGTCAAGGGAAGGTACTGCCTCAAGAAGACCGAGTTCCGGCCGGCCACGTGGCACTACTGAGAGGGAAGACCGCCGTGTACGACGTATGGCCGTGGCGCATCGTACCGCGTCTGCGGTAGCAATTCGAGCTGCAGTTGCCACCACAGTGACACAACGAACTGTTACAAATCGGTTACTTGAAGGACAGCTCCGAGCCAGACGCCCTGTAGCGTGCATTCCACTTACTCCAAACCACTGCCGTTTGCGACGTCAGTGGTGTCAAGCTAGAGCTCATTGGAGGACGGAGTGGAGATCTGTTGTGTTTTCTGATGAACGCCGGTTCTGCCTGGGTGCCAGTAATGGCCGTGTGTTGGTTAGAAGGAGGCCAGTGAGCGCCTGCAACCAACCTGTCTGCGGCAGAGACACACTGGACCTACACCTGGAGTTATGGTCTGGGGAGCAATTTCCTATGACAGCAGGAGCACTCTCGTGGTTATCCCACGCACCCTGATGGCACAGTTGTACGTCGGTCTGGTGATTCAACCTGTTGTGCTGCCATTCATGAACAGCATTCCAGAGGGTGTTTTCCAACAGGATAACGCTCGCTCGCATACCGCTGTTGTAACCCAACATGCTCTACAGAGTATCGACATGTTGCCGTGGCCTGCTAGATCACCAGATCTTTCACCAATCGAGTACGTATGGGACATCATTGGACGACAACTCCAGCGTCACCCCCAACCAGCATTAACCGTCCCTGTATTGACCGACCAAGTGCAACAGGCATGGAACTCCATCCCACAAACTGACATCCAGCACCTGTACGACACAATGCATGAACGTTTGCGTGCTTGCCTTCAACATTCTGGCAGTTACACCGGTTATTAATGTACCAGCATTTCACATTTAAAATGGCTCTTCTCGCGCTTACAATAAGCTGTGATCTTGAAACCTTAATCGATTATATATGTTACCTATACAAATGTATTGCCGCCATTTCATTCCTCTACAACTATTTTTTCGTGGTGTTGGGATATTTTTTTTCGTCAGTGTATTTGCCATCAAATCGGAGCTTCTTAAATAACGATTGAAAAAATTCTTTCATGGACTGATGCCACACACATCGATAAATCTTTTCGGAATATTTTCCCTTTAAAATACTGCACAGTTTCTCCGCCAGGGGCGTAGATGTACATCTTATTTTTGTCAATATCTCTACTTGTAGGAGTCCGATTTGAAAAATTCCTTCTCTGTTGGATAGTGTTTTCCGTGTGACATATTTTTCATAAACTTTCAAAATTTTCAATTAATTCATAGACTTTCCGCTAGGGAGCGTAGCGGTAAATTGCGTTTCCCCCTATATCTCTGCTTCTAAGTCTCCGATTTGAAAAAATTCTTTCTGCACCGCATACAGCTTCTGGTGGGAAATCTTTTGCACGTAATTTCTAATTTTTGTAAAAATGGTTTGGCCACTAGGTGGCGTAAGTCTTAATTTCCTCTTCTGTTGTATTTGCAGCAAAATATGAGCTTCTAAATTCTCGATTGAAAAAAACGTCGGTTTTTTTGTGTTTTTTTTGTTGGAGGTTTAACGACCACCGTGAGCAACTCAATGGGCTATAAGCAGTCGCCCGTCCCTAATTTAGGGTCACAGGTTCCAGGAAAGGGAGAGAGCCAGTGCCGTAAGACAAACACAGCATCCATGCCTCACCGGGATTCGAACCCGGATCCCGTTCGGACGAATGATCAGAGGCCATCGCTTAGACCACTGCGCCACCGGGACGGCAAAAAAAAAAACGTTGTTTGTTGACCGATACTAGTCATGTCGACAAACCTTTTAGAAACATTTTCTTCTTAAAATAGTTGCGTGGTTTCTACGCCAGGGGGCGTAGATGTATATCTTACTTTTGTCAATATTTCTACTTCTAAGAGTCCAATTTGAAAAATTCCTTCTTTGTTGGATAGTTTTTTCCTATGAATTCAAAATTTTCAAGTAAATCATAGACTTTCCGCTAGGGGGCACAAAGGTAAATTGCGTTTTCTGCGTTATTTCTGCTTCTAAAACTCCGATTTGAAAAATTCTTCCTGTATCGCATACAAGACCTGATGGAAAATATTTTTCACATAATTTCTAATGTTTGGTAAAGAATGGTTTAGCCACCAAGGGTTATAAGTGTAAATTTCTGCTTCCGAAGTATTTGTTGAAAAATCTGGGCTCCTGAAAACTTGACCAATTTTTTTCCTGGACCCTATATGGATAAACCTTTTGAGAATACTTTCTTCCTAAAATAATACATGGTTTTCCCACCAGGGAAGGTAAAGTCACATCTTATTTTTGTCGATATCTCTGTTTCTAAGAGTTCGTAAGCTCACGATTCCGTTTACAGCAATATCTGAGGGATTAAAAACCCAATTGAAATCTTCTTTCTTTCGTCAGATCAATTGTTTTCCTTACCGGTTCCATTGACTTTGAATAGATTTGATAAATTTGATTTGCGTCAGAACAGATTTTAAAGACGTGCTTATTACACCCGAAAATTCGGTGTCATCTTTCTTGTTTGTTCTATTGCTGATGTTGGGCTTTGTAATGTTCCCGAAATACGTCCAAACTCTATTGCTGGTATTTCTGGCAGCTTGCAGCATTCCGATTACTCTCCAAGCTGTCGATTGCGGTAAATCACGTTGCCGAGATATCGTTCAACTGAAGCACGCACCTAACTTCAACTGTATGCTAAATGAAAACGACTTAGCCACCGCGATATTCATAGATGGTTTGTTTCGTGCTCTGGTAAAGTCCGCAAATGCGTTAGTACTGCTCAGCTTCATGTTTTTATTCTCTTCTTGTTGTTGACATGTGTCACTTAGAGGTTGACTTTTAGTCTTAGATTTCCAACTCCTCGATTTTTCGGTCACCTTGAGTTGACATCGGAATACTCTTAATATTCTTTATTGAGCAGTACATTTCGAATTTCTTCGTGTCCGAAGAAAAACCCTTTAATATTGATAGTTGCAATGTCATCTTGGTGTTTCTTACTGACATGCACAAGCATTTGAAATATTACTTTCCACATCCTTAAATCCATGCTTAACATGATCGTCAACTTTAAATTCTCGCTAAAGCTCTTATGGGATTCTAATATTTTCAGAGATTTAGCAGGTAATGTTTTTCCTTCATCTTGCACAGCTTAGTTGGCTTTGTAATTAAGCTCTTCTTATCGTGTTCAACAACCTATGTCTTGTTTCTAAGAATAAAAGTAAAACTTCTTTTTTTCTTTCTTTTTCTTTTCTCATGCAAGGCCGTTTCTTCATACCTTGAAATGATAGAGCTAAATTTGTAGTAATGTGAAATATTTGTTATAGAGCCAGTAATCGGCGGCGCAGGATAAAGTCATCATCTTACCCTTGTAGCATTCCGTATGCATCAGCTTATCTTCCTTCTCAAATATCAAAATCCTTTGGCTTCAAAAAATTCAAAAACACTGACATTTCAGCAGTTGCCCAGAGCTGTATTAAAACAGGCGGTGAATATTAAGGGTTGCAACTGTAAGAAGGTAGAAAATGTCTTAGAAACAAAGTAAAGAAAACTGAAAAGCATTTCAAAATCACGGCATCGGGTCTATAGGAAAACCGTAAACGCCTAACTTTGCCGGAACTAACACATGTTGAGAAAAAATATTTGAATATAATTTCACAATGTACACTCATCGTCAAAAAAATAGTTGTACCCAGAAGGAAGCAACCGACAGGAATGAAACTTTGTGGGTAGGTTTGACATCGTGAGGTATGCAAATGATTCAGGTATCAAACTCAACCGCGCATGTGACGCAAGCAAGGAGCAGTCGTAGCGCTGTGCTTGACCGGCTATACAAGGTCGTTCCGTTGTGCGTGATGGGCCATTCTGACATGTGCTGTTGTGCTTGTTACATCCTTTGCAAGTGAAGTATGTCTCGGAGAAAAGTTAGGAAGCAATTCGAGCAGTTGGGGGAGTCCGACAGAGGCCGCATCGTTTGGCTCCGGGAAGCGGGATGGTTTTATAGCCGTGTTGCACTCCATGCCGGTCGTGCGGATATTACCATAGCACGCAGCTGGCGGCAGTGGATAGATCAAGACACGCAGCAGCGACAGGAAGGGTCTGGGAGACATAGACGAATCACGGAGGGAGAACACAGACGTGTTGTCCGACATGCGCAGAGTGACCCAAGAGCCACGATTGCGGATGTTCAGCGAGCAGTGGTGCCCTCCATGCATCGTCCGATTAGTGCCAGCATCATCGGCTGCAAGACGTAGGAGTACAAGCACGCAGACCGTTACGACGACTGCCCTTAACACCATTGAATCGTTGCCATAGGCTACAATGGTGTCGTGCCAGACTGTCACGAAGCCACTCAGAATGGCAGCGGGTGATCTTCAGTGACGAGTCCAGCTTTTAACTTGAAGGAGACGACCACCGAACCTGTGTGTGGAGGCACCGTGGTCTGCGCCAAGATGAACCGTTTGTTGTTGAGCGTCACACGTCCAGGTGGCCTGGTGTCATGGTGTGGAGTGCAATTGTTCACAATTCTAGATCACATTTGGTGTTCATTACAGGCACTTTGACAGCCCAACTTCACGTTAATGAGGTCCTGCAGCCAGTGGCCCTACCTTTTCTGAACGCTAACTCCGGTGCGATTTTCCAACAGGACAATGCTCGTCCACATGCTGTTGCTGTTTCGAGAACTTGCAGCACTAGCACACTGCCATGGCCAGCCACATCGCCAGACCGATCGTTTATTGGAAATGTGTGGAATGTTATTGGACGCGTTATCCACACTCACCGCACAATCTGCAAGAACTGCGTGAGAAGATTAAAGCTGCATGGGATGGTTATCGCAAGACATCATTAGGAACCTGTAGAACTCCATGCTGAGACGTCTGGCATGCTGTTGAGCAAACATGGCTGCCCGACACCATACTGAGAGACACTACTTATTAACGTGTAGCTCAATAAATATTACCCATATCAGTCTGAATGTTTAATCATTTATTGTACCTGATAATCTTCATCTTCCTCCCGAATAGCATAGCAATTCGATAAGTCCTTCTGTGTGCAACTAATTTTTTGATGATGAGTGTTTTATACACAAAATTAGGAAATTTAAATTTGATTTATAATGTACGGGGTGGCGACAGAGTCATTATGCATGAGATTATTTCTTCTAAATAGAAGTTATGTGAAAGCCCATCTCCTTTCTCCGCACAAATTCTATCTTTTTCTGACGTTCTTCTAGGTATCTTCCATTTTGATGTTTGGAAACGAAGATTTATATAACCCTTCAACACCCCTAGAAATTTTTTCAGACACCTACATATATAGAATTTTTACTAAGGTGCATCGCTTGAGGGAAACACTGGACAAAACTCAACCAAAAAAACAAGCCGCATTCAGGAGGGGTTTCAACGCTACAGCTCATATGCATGTACTAAGAGGACTAATTGAAAGAGCGAATGAGTGTGAACTTCCATTGTATATGGTTTTTATTGAATACGAAAAGGCTTTTGATTCCACGAAACGATCAACTGTTTTAATGTCTGAAATTCCACGGTAGTGAAGATGCATACATGAATATTATTAATAACATCTATGAAGTATAACGAAGTAAATTTCTCCGTCATTTCTATCCACGCCAGGATTCGAACGGGGATCCCCTCATTCCGGGATAAGTCACTCTACCAATTGAGCTACGCGGACGTTTTATTCTGATTCCTATCTGCCTTTATGTCGTGTGCGTCGTTCTGGCAGGTACGTCACATCTCCTGGTACGTTACATCATCTCCCCCTTATTTTTTTTCCGAAGTGCTGGAGAAGGGATTCTCTTATTTTTCCTATCTCGCGGTGTGGAAATAACATCACACCATTGCGAGATTTTGAACGGCCGGGTCATCCGGATAGTTCGGGCGCCATTATAACGAAGTAAATTTTTCCGTCATTTCTGTCCACGCCAGGATTCGAACCCGGATCCCCTCATTCCGGAATAAGTCACTCTACCAATTGAGCTACGCGGACGTTTTATTCTGATTCCTATCTGCCTTTATGTCGTGTGCGTCCTTCTGGCAGGTACGTCACATCTCCTGGTACGTTAGAGAAGATGCAAGTGCAACGCGCTATCTGTAATTGCACTTGTTATTAAAATATTTTATTTAGAATTTGCACCATGAAAAACGTCTAGAACGTTTACACATACACCTAATATATGTCTATGTTTGCCAGCCACATGCGTCTTTTCACATCTGTATGGTCCACGACCGTGGCCAGTGGCGCATATTTGAAGCTAGCTAAGCTAGCTGCGAAGCCCAGAGAATGCACAAATAAAATTGAATTAAATATACGTAAATAAAAGTCAATTATCAACGATATTAAAAATTTTACGATGCTTTCGCTGCGAAAACAAAATGCGTGCGGATTAGCTTCTTTGACTCAGTCTGGTGAGCGAAAACCAACGGCATAACGCACGTAACCCTTCCAGAGTCTTCGCAGTTCTAATGCGAAAACCTTTCGTGCCATCGCCTGCTAGCGTTTCCATGACAACATGAATCAACTGGTAGAGGGGAATGGGCCATTGCTTTGGGAAACGGTTGGCTCAGAATATCGAAGACTTCGACTATCTCAGGCACTCGCATACTCCCGCCCATAACAGTGTTTCGCGAGAGTTGTTTCAGTTTTTGTGAAGTGTCGATGAATTAAAATCAGATATATTAAATCTTAAATTCGTCGCTTTGTTGGATTCGAAGTGTTTTGATAAATTTTGTGAAAGCTTCTCTGAACATCTACTATCAGAACTTAAAGAACTCTATGCTTCAAATTTTGATACAGCTCGACTAAAAAATGAACTGAAAGTGTTTTATTCCCTTGATGAATACAAAATCAAATCAGTGAAAGACATTACGTGTTACATAAATTTGAATAAATTGGACATAGTGTTTAGTAAGGTGTACAAATTAGCAGATCTCATATTAAGCTTTCCATCAACAACTGCAACTGCCGAAAGATGTTTTCTGCATTAAAAAGAATCAAGATATATCTTAGAGCCACACAAGGACATACACATTCGAAAAAGTTAGCTGTTTTCTCAGTAGAGAAAAAAATTATTTTTTTAAATATGAGAAAGTACTCGGAAGAAACATTAACATTTTATGAAAACGTAACACTCAAGTTCACACAAAAGGAAAGAAGAATGGCGTTCATGTACAGATAAAGTATTCAGAAGAAGAATGGAGTTCATGTACAAATAAAGTATTCAGAAGAAGAATGGAGTTCATGTACAAATAAGTGTTCAAATCCTAATCCTCATAATTATTTGGTGTCATGTTAGCAATGGCATGTACCTAAAATTTAGAAAAAAGTTATTTCTATTACTTAACAATTAAAAATTAAACCTCGTAATTAAAAAAACAGTAGTGACGTGGGGGGGGGGATAGCTCAGGTCTCGGACCCAAGATACGCCACTGTCAGTGAGGTATATGGGCAAATCCATGGCACAAAAGAGAAAGGAGCGTCCAGATGTTTTTGATCACGTAATGCAGGCATGTGCAACGTACGGCCCGCAGGCCGTATCCGGCCCTTGCCCTAATTTTATCCGGACCGTCAGGACTTTTCCAAAGCTCACTGAATCTGGCCCGCCAGCTACCTACGGACCCTTAAAGTTTTCTGTAATCAAGAGAGGGTGCACTTTAGATATCGGCCCGTAGAAGAAGCTCTCCTCTAGAAGACAGCACGTCGATAGCAGCATCTGTTTTGATTGACGGGAAGAGAAGCATGTTGGTGGGACGCAGTGGCGGCGGAACCGCCCGGGTCCCCGGGACCGGTAATAATTTTAGTCAAGAAATTGTTTTTGGCATGTGTGCGATTTTTTGTTGTGATGTGCCTTAGAAAGTTGCTTTAGGTAAGTGGTCAGGTGGTCTTAATCTCTGACAAAGCTCCTTAGGCATTATTTTTTTCTGTTTGTGGTGCACCCCGTCCCTTCGGCAAGCGGGAAGGAAGGGGTGCACCACGATTCAAGATTTCGGGCCCGGTCAACGAACTTCACTTTCCGTCGCCCCTGGTGGGATGCCTGAAACGCCGATGGATGGCACAGCCTGTCGACAGCTGCAATTCTGTTTGACGGGAGGAGCAGAATGTTGGAGGCGAGGGACTCTCAGTCGAACTGACTGAAGAGAAAGGGCGAGTAATTGCTGTTGTTGTCGTAGTGCGCTGTGCATGAAAGCAGGACGCCGTTGCCCACAACTGTTAGTGTTGAATTGAACATCTTATGAAGTTTGCTAGTTTTTTATATTTAACTACATTGACAATTTGTGACACACTGTGATTTTGCCAACGGGCTTTACAGCTAGTTACGTATAAAAAGTGAAACACGTAAAACTGAGAAACGTTGGGCCGCGGGTGGCCTAGTGGGCAACGTTCGTGACTGCCACGGAAAGGACCTCAGTTTCGAGCCCCGGCAGGTACGAACGCTCGATCCACTAAATATCCGCCGTGCGTCGGATGGGCACGTTAAGCCGTCGGACCCCGGGTACTGGTCCCCCGGTAAAAAATAAGGGCGTCTTCCTGCCCCTTTCTACTTCGCTTCCGTGTCACTTTCCTATCCGGCGCTCTAGCCCAAATCTCCTAGCTTCCTATTTCTAAGAGTTGTTTAAGACCTGGGGTCAGACACTCCTTTCCTAAAATTCTCTACATATGATCAGATCTGATGACTGAGAAACGTATAATTGAGATTGCACTACACTTGTTTCTACAGTGAAAGAAAGATAAGTCTACGACCGATAATCTATCTTGTTAGCATATACACTGCTGGACAATTGCTAAGGACGGATCATAAACGGCTATATAGCGCATAAAAAGTAAGTGTGGTTGGATGCCAAGTGAAATAAAATAATGTCAGAATGCCAGGACATTACAAGAAAGACAATTTATTGTGCTCTGAAATCCAGAAGGCTTTGGAACGTGTTCAAGGGACAAACAGGCCATTTTGTGCAGAATACGTAAACGTGAAAAAAATGCAATTACCGTCCGCAGGCGTTCCGGCGTAAGATGTCAATACGGGATATGGCCACCATGGAGGGCGATGCAAGATTTCACACGTCGTGTCATGCTTTGCACAACATTATCAAGCAGCTGTTGGGGTAATTTATCCCATTCCTCTGTCAGTGCACGGATGAGGGTGTTCTTGTTTATTGGAGGGCATTGGTGACCAGCAAGACTCCTCCCCAAAGCATCCCACACATTTTCAATGGGATTCAGATCTGGAGAACGTGCTGGCCATACGAGGCGTTGAATATCCTCGCTCTCAAGACACTCCTGGACAGCGACTGTTCGATGACATGTTGCGTTGTCGTCCATGAAAATGAATCTGTCACCGACAGCACCACGGAACATGCGAACATGAGGTAGCAGAACATCATTAATGTATCGTTGGCCAGTCATAGTCCCAGTTGGAAGCACATAGACGGACGTACGGCCATTGATCATGATGCCAGCCCATACCATGACACTACATGTCGGATATCGGTCCCTTTCCTGTATGTTTGCTGGACAATATGCAGTACCACTATCACGCCAGATCAGTTGTCGTCAACAATTAGACGATAGACTGTATCTACTCTCATCTGAGAAGAGGACAGCAGACCAGTCGTTATCAGTCCAATTGCGATGTTGATGGCACCACTGCAAACGAGCGGTACGGTGACGTCTGGACAATGGGATGCACAAAACAGGACGGCGGGCGTATAGTCCTCCTTCATGCAAACGTCTGGGGACAGTTTTTCGGGAGATCCGCTTGCCAGTAGCAGCCATAAACTGATTTGGTACCTCACTAGCTGTGCTGCGCCGGTGTCTTTCTGTTGATAGCACTATGTACCGATCTTCTGCAGGTGTCGTACTGCGAACACGACCTCCCACGTGACGTTTGCTACACTCTCCATTTGTTTGAAATGATTTCCAAAGCCTTGAAACAACACTGTGGCTGACGTCGAACTCCCTGGCAACATCAGTTATTTTTCGCCCTTCTTAAATCTTGCCAATAATACGGCCACGCGTAAAATCATCTAGGTGATGTCGGGAAGACATACTGAAAATTGCAAGTTCGTCAATTGATTCTTTCCCTTTCAACTTTGCGTTTGAACAACAACGGTCAATACGCGTCAAATCCTTTATATCTCTTATCAGTGCTATGACGTCACGAACAAGTTCGGCAATCCAAAATTTGCACACGCACAACACGTCTTACTGTATCCCGCACTTATGCTAATTTCCACATTTTCCTGCCTTCCATTTTATGGTTGCTATCGTTGCTATTGTCATCCGTCCTTAGCAAATGTCCGGCAGTGTATTAACCTACATCACATTACACTTCTGTAGTATTTGCAGTGGGAAATGCTAAGTTATCTTCTTTTTTACTTACCTTTGTAATGGAAAAAAATTAAGCCAACAGTCTATGTCTCACAAATAAAAACACACCTTCTAAAGGTATTATTTAAAAAAGTTTCTAAAGATATAGCAAGGCGGATGATACGTTTTTTGCTTTTATCTATACCAGGGGTGGAGAACCTGCGGCCTTTTGGGTGAATCCAAATTTTGCAGGACAAATCCTTTTAGTTTTATTTATATGTTTCTGTTCTTCTTCTATTATTTTTATTTTAATCTTAAAATGACCGTATTTAAAATACCAAAGATTAAAAGAAGATTGAACAAAATAATGTTCCTCAACTGATGGCCACAATTAAAACATTAGTAGGTCATAAGGGTTATTTTGCACCCGCTACGATCATGATTTCGTTTTATGGCTCCTAAAGAATTACAGATGGAATTGATTCAGCTCCTAGAAGATGACAGTTTAAAGTTCTTGACATTTTAAACTCTAAGAAGGATCCAGTTGAAATATGGAAAAATGCAATAGAATACCCACGCCTTCGGCAATATGCACGAAAAATGCTTTCTTGCTTTTCAACCAGTCATTGCTACGAATCTACATTCTCTTACCTAATCCAAATCAAGACGACTTTAAGGTCACAAATGACGGATACCCATCTAGAGGATCAGCCGAAAGTGCGGACCTCCATGTTGCAAACAAATATTCAAATGCTTTCCAACAAAAAGCAGTCACAAAAAAGTCATTAAAGGGTTAATTAACTTTGGAATTAACTTTTTTTTTCATTTTTTGAAGTTGCATAGGCGCTCCAGTGGCGCAGTGGTCGTTGAACAGGCAAGTCGCATTTTTTCGACTCCTGCGTGGAAGTCAACGTTCGTTTGTTTACTTGTTCTTTTTGTGGTATTTCGTCGTTCTGTGTTTTGGTTGAAGTGTTTCGTACCCTCGCTTCACGAGCAGTAAGGCTGAGTACCAAGTGGGTGCTCATTTTTTGTTTTTTTAATTTTCGTGTGTCGTCAGTTACGACGCATGAGTTTTGGTGGGCCAGTGGTCGAGAATGTCCACTACCACTGTGAATAAGTCACTGTCGTTTACAGCTGCTTCGTCGACTGCTGATATGTCTTCGTTTCACAGTTCTGTGTCTCCTTCGGGGAATGTTGCGTCGATTCGTGCTGCTGGACTTCCAGAGACCGTGCTTCCGGCCACCCGTGTGACGGCTGAGTCTAGTGTTCCTGGTTCTGCTAGTTATACTTCAACATCGTTCGCACAAGCTGTGGGAAGTACCTCATCTATTTCTAGTAATTCTGCACCACATTTCAAACGTGTAGCTTCGACTTTGAAAATTATTCTTCCAAGTGATTCACCGCAAAGTTAGCAATTGTCGTCCGCCATATTATTAAGTGTTTTCATTCCTGCTTTGCGTGACACCCCGTCCCCCAGTATCTGCATGCTGTGTCGAAGGTCGTTCCAGCCGAAAGCATTTTGTCCATTTTTCGCTTAGGGGGAGTGGTGGTTGTTCACTTCACCCACCAGCAAGCAGTAGATTTATTTGTAGTTCATGGGGTTGGTAATGGGTCCTTTCATCTACAACCTGTCGCTGCAGCCCAAAGACCAGTTACGGTGACCCTCTCCCCAGTACCAACGGCTGTTCCTGATTCTCTGTTGATTGATGCCCTCAACACGATGGGTCGTGTTGTGGGAGTGGCCAAGTTTCTTCCAGCTACAGCCTGTGATTTCCCCCTGAAGCATGTGCAATGTCGGGGCCGTCAATTCCAGGTTATTTTCCCGACTTCTCAGTCAATTGCGGAACGCGCTGTGACTCTGTAATTAGTCTCTGATACCCGGACGTACATTTTCAATCTTTTTGCAGGGGTTCAGTGCTTCTGCTGTAAAAGGGAAGGTCATCTCGCTTCTGCTTGTTCCCATGCTACTCCTGGTGCTAGATCTGATTCTTTATTAGCAGCTACTGAAGTTCCGGTGGCCGCTGCCCCTGCGGATGTTGTGCAGGCCGCTGAGGCCCCTGCTCACACTCTCACTTCATCAATTTTGCCTGCTGTTTCTCCAGTCGTTCCTTCCCTAACGGTTCCTGTCGTCGTACTGGATGGTTTGGAGCCCTCCAATGAGGATTTTCCATCACTGGAAGTGTCTGCGCCTAAATAACAGCGTAAACGTCCCAGCTCACCTGGTGTTTCTACTCGCTCTTCCCATTCGTCTCAACGTTCAAGGTCCAAGAAAACAGCCCATTCTACCTCGTGTTCACCTAGCCATCATAAGCCAAATTTTCAATTACTAGTTTCGAACCGTTTTGCATGTCTCCAGGATGATGATGTTATGGATACGGTAGACCCTGATCCTGATGGCACTGTAATGGCTGACTCTGACGATGATTCTTCTCCTCCTACACTTCTTGACCTTTCTACTATGTTTGAAGAATTTGCGGCGCCTTTGCACCCTCTTACCTTCCCTGACTTGTATGCATTGACCACTTGCCCGTGTAAGGCGAAGTTGGTCACACTACCTTACATTAAGAGTAAGCTTCACTTGCTGCCTGAAATTATTGCACAGCTAAACCAGTTCCGTGCATTTATGACTAATGTTACCTTGCCTGGCGGGACTGAGCAATATGCTCGCCGTCTGGGCTACTTACTCAAGATTTTGAGAGCTGAACTGGAAGGGTGGATGCAACCTACCAGTGATGTCTTTGTTAACACTACTTAGCTTCAATTGTAGATGGCTTGCGTCTTCTGCGGCGAATGCTTTGGTCTTCAAGGACGTTCGTTACTTGGGGGCTAATATCCTCCTCCTCCAGGAGACGAACTGTTCCTTGGCGACCGGGTGTTTCCGCTAGAGACGCTGGCCGTACATTTTTATCATAATTACCGGACCCTTCTCAGGTCTGGTACCGCTATAGCATTTCATGTACGTTTTCATTCTTCCCTTTCTGATCTTGTTGAGTCACAGAGTTTGCTGTGTTCTTTTCAACATATTTCCTTTTGTTTTTGTTCTAAACGTATTCATGTTTTCAATATCCATATTCCGCAATCTGCTACGGATGCAGAAACTCTCCTCGAACATCTTTCTTCTATCCTTTCGACCTTCCATCCAAATGATGCAGTCATTGTTGCAGGCGATTTCAATTGCGCTTTGCAACCCGGTTTTGGCCAAGATGGCTCAACCTAAAGCCGTTCCGACCTTGTTTCCAATCTCACCCAGCTCGTTGTTAATTTTGATTTGATTGACGCATTCCGTTCCCTCCATCCCCGATTACAGGAATTTTCCTGGTTCCCCCCGGCTACTTCGCACTGTGTCGCAGCACACCTAGATAGATTCTATGTTTCCAGTTTTCTCCATTCCTCTCTAGTTGAAGTTACTTATCACCCTTCTGTTTCGTCAGATCATCGCCCCGTACTTTTAAAATCTTTTTTGCATTCTTCTGCTGTTTCCCCTTCCCCAGTCTGGTCGCTCTACGATTCAGTTTTAACTGATCCTGTTTTCTGCGCTGAAATTCGCTCTATGATCTTGTCTTCTGTGCAACAACTTTCTTCGTCTGACGCTCTATGGCTTTCCACGAAAATTTCGATTGTTTCATTTGCACGTCAGTTTTCTTTCTCTTCCTGTACTTCTCGCTTTCACGATATTGATGTTCTCCGTCGTAAATTGCAAACCATTTCTCCTTCTGATTCTTCTTTTCCCGTGTTTCAAGCTCAACTTTGTCTTATTCTGTTTACTTTTGCTTCATCAGCATTTACTCGTCTGAAATTCACTCACTTACGGGTTCACGACGACCCCTTTTCTAGTTTGAAGTCCCTTGAGGAGTATCATGTTAAAAGCAACACAATTTCCTTTCTTTCACTACCTGACGGATCTACAGTTACTGACCCTTATCGTATCGGTGAACTTACTTTTCCCCACTATTCTGATCGTTTTCAACACCGACTCCTTTCTCCTGCAGCCACCTCCCCTCTTCTTCATGTCCTCCCTCAGGTTCCACATTATTTTTTTTGATTCTCTTGTCTCTCCTATCTCTCCTTCTCAAGTCCGCTCTGCAATTTCCAGTCTGAATGACCGTTCTTCAGCTCTCATTTTATAAGAAGTTTCTTCATTCTCTCCTCCCGCTTCTGGTTGCATGTTTTAAAGCCGTTTTTACTTCTTCAAATTTTCAGTCTTCTGATTTCACTTTTGCTATTCTCCGTCTCATCCCCGAAACCAGAAACCTTGTTTTTTTTTCTAACTGGCGTCCTATCCTATTCTTAATACTGACTACAAAACCTTTGCTAAAATTCTCGCTTTTCGCCTCAATCCCGTCTTTCAACATTTAATCCACCCCGATCAAACTTACACTATTTCCTCTCGTTCGATTACTACCAACATTTCCACCATTCACAACTTATATTTTCTTGCTTCCCATCTTTCCGAACCTCTTGCAATTTTTAATATTGATCAGAAACAAACTTTTGACTCCATTAATCATTCTTATCTCTTTGCTGTTCTTCGTCATTTTGGCTTTCCTACTCTTTTCTTTTAAGCTCTTATTAATCTTTACTCTCACTCTTCTTGCCGTATTCGCACTTCCGCATTCATGACAACTACCATCCCCTTTGACAACGGGATCCGGCAGGGTTGCCCCTTGTCGGGTCAACTTTTTACGCTTGCATTTGAACCTCTCTTAATTTGTCTGCATTCTCGTTTGCTTTCTGTGATTCCCCGCAGTGTTGCTCCTACGCGTCACCACCGCACAGTGTCACCACTGCATATGCTGATGACCTCACTTTCTTTCTTCGCTCTGAACGTTCTTTCGGTGTTGTCCTTTCTGCTTATAGTGAGTATGCATCAATTTCCGGTTCCAAACTTAATCTGTATAAATCTGTCGGTCTGTGGGCCGGAGCGTGGGTGGCACACGGTGATCGCCCTCGGGGCGCCCGTTGGTCATCCTCGGTCATTAAACTTCTTGGTGTGTTCGTTGGAAATCCCGTGGCGGTTGCTGGTTCCACATGAATCCCTTTGGTTCAACAGCTCAATCGCCGTCTTGCTCCTTTTTGCCGGTTCAAACCTTTTTTGTCCTTTTCTTGTAGAGAACATCTGCTTTCTTCCACTGCATATGCTTCCCATTCTGACTCATTCGTGGTTAGCTTATTTTCCCTCTCCCATTTTCTCCAATCCGCTCAACCCTTGACTACTGATTTCATCTGGAATAATGTTCACTGGGTACATCGTTCTACTCTCGTCCTTCCTCTGTCCTTTGGAGGTCTTACCCTCCCAGATCTTTTTCAAACATCTAATGCTATTCATTTTCAGACATTTCTCCGTTCTTTTTCTCATCATCAGATTTCATCAAATACTATTGTTGAAACTTTTCTTTTCCCTCGTAGTCCGTTTCTCAGTCTTGCTATTTTCCTCCGTATGGATCTGTTCCCCCTCATTCCAGATCACTTTCCCGATACTTATCGCACCGTCTTTTCCCTCTGACATTCCTTATGTCTTGTCCGTCTCCCACCTACCTCAACTAATGATCTTCTTGCGGAACCTTTCTTTTACTCTTCTGCACTCCGTTCTCCTTCTTCACCGTACCTGTGCTTCTCCACCTGGTTCGCCAGTGCCGTGGTGCAGGTATCCCAACTTGTAGATACTTCTCTCCACTGGAAGTCTCTTTCCCAAATCAACCCTTCTCTTGCTGACACTCCCTTACATCGAGCTCACCTACGGTTGCTTCATTTTCAACTTCAACGCCTTTACCCGTCCCTCGTGAATTCTTTTGTGTTAATTGTTTCTTCTTCGACGTCCCCTTGCCTTCCATTTCTGGTTTATTTGAATGATGTTCCCTTTCTGGTGCATCAAGTTACTGCAAAACTCTCGTACCGCCACTTTCTTACTTATTTTAGAGCACCCCTCGCTATTCCTTTTGTGCCTCCTGATGAAACTTCTCAGACTTGGATCGATTCTCACACTTCCCTGGCTTCCCCAAAGGCAACTGACATTCATTGGCTCCATCTTCATTGTCTCTTGCTCACACCACGGACTCTTCATCGTTTTGGTCGCTTGTCTTCTCCCTTGTGTTTTTTTCTGTTCAACGCTCGGTGATATTCATCACGCATGTGACTCCTGCTTAGTTTTACAGCCTCTTTTTTCGTTGATGTTTGCTCTTCTCTCCAAGGCCTGTCCTTCCATTCACTCTGTTTCACATTACTATTTTCTTCGCGGTCATCATCCTTCCGCTGCTGTTAACAATCCACTTTGCGCGCTTTTAATTTTGCTGGCCAAACTGACTATTTATTTATACTATCATACCAGTGTTGATCGGCCTGCTCTTCGTCGATATCATCCTTGCCAGAGTTTTTCTGTGCCGTAGGTTTCGTTCCTCGATCAAGTCCGTCATCCAACTTGAGTACGAGGTAGCTCTGGCCCGGCAGGCAGTTCCTGCTTTCTTCTCGATCTAGTCCCCCCACCTCCCATGGTTTCGGGTTGAGCATGGGTTGGTTTAATTCGTTTGATCAGGTTTTTTTTCTTGTTTTTGTTTTGGTGTACTGTTGTTTTTTTTTCACCTTTTTTATTTTTGCTTTTCAGCGGCTCTTCCGGTTTGCTGTCTTGCTCTGTTTTTGATTGAGCTGCATATTTGTTTTCCTTGTGTTCATTCTTTTCCTCTGATCATGTTTTTTTTGCGTTTTGATTTTTTACCTCGTTTTTCGTTTTTTTTTTTTTTCATGGTGGCCCTTTGGTAATGTTGCACTGTTTTGCTTTCTTGAGATTCCGGTCTTTTTGTTGTTTTTTCCCCTGTGCCTTGTTAGCTCAATCTAATGGTCGGTACATTCTTTCTTGGATAGTGCTTTTCTTTACTTTTCCTCTTACTAGCGGCCTCGGCCTCTTTGTCTGAATTTTCTTGTCGTTTTGCGCTGAGATTGGATGTTTTACAGCTAGTTGCTTTGACTTTTTTCTGTTCGGAGTTCGTGGGCTTTGTGCTGCTGTGTTATGTGTGTATTTTTATTTTATTTTCTGGTTCTTGGTGGTGCTGTGCAATCGGTTATTGTTTTTTGTGTGTGTGTGTGTCGGTATTTTAGTTGAGTTTGTTTCTGTATGTATTATTGTTTGCTTGCGTTCTATGTTTTCGTCGGTCACAGTTGTTGGTCGACGCATTTCTTGTTGTGGTGTTTTGTTGTACTGGTTGGCCACCAATTGTTTGTGATCAGTGTTATTGTTTGGTATAGTGTGATGCTTGTTGGGTATTGTTGTTCTCCGTTGGGCTAGTCTGTGTTGTCTAGTTTTGCAACGTATTTTGGCGTGTTATGTTTTTTTTGTGCTTGTTTGGTTGTTGTTGTTCCTGATTTTACTTTTTTGTACTGTGTTTCCTACATGTGGTATTCCCGTGTTCTTGTAATTGCTCTTGGTTTTTGCACGTTTCTGTTAAGTTGTTCGCATGGCGGTTGTCCTACTCGTTCGGCTCCTTTGTGAAATTTTTAATACTGTGATTGTATTTTACTTAGACGGCTAATGTGATAATCTTGTTTTTACTTGTTTATGTATGTTCTACTTTCGTGTTTCAGTTGGCTCCGCAGTTTGAGGAGCCTTTTTTCTCATGCCCTGTGTTTAATGTTCACTTGTTTTGCTTTGTTTTTTTTTTCTTAGTTTGTTTTTATGCACTATGCATTAAATAGAGTGGCCTTGCTGGTCTCGTTGTATTTTTCATTGAGTACTCAGCCTTATCTCTCGTTTTCTATACAGCGTGCTTCTCGTGCGTATCTTGCCTATTGGGTTACGTTGACCCAAGGAGTTGGTCAACGCACTATTTCAGGGTTGTTTTGTTTTGGTGTTGACTGTGCAATGAGGGTTTCCTTTTTAGGGATTCTCATGTGCGCCTCTTGCGGGGCTCCTTTGCCTTGTGCTCATTTTTTACTGAGCCTCTTGTGTTTTTTCTTGGCTGTATGCGACTACGCGTGTAGTGAAGTAGTTTGTCAAGGCAGTTTTGTCATTGATTATGTTTTGAGTGCACTTTTTTGTGTTTTCGTTTTTGTGTTTCTTTGCACTCAAGCTCGGGTTCTACGTCTTGCTTCTTGTTTCTCCTGTCTGAGGTTTTCCTGTGATATTGTATTTTTCTCGGCCCAGCCTTCTGTTACCGTGCACGACTGGACGTACTTTGTGTTGTTTTCAATGTGTTACAGTGCTTTGTGCTCTTGTTTCCGCGTGATTCTCTCTATAGCGCTAGGTCGGTTTTCGGAGTTTGTCAATGCGCGACTTCTTTGTTTTGAGTGTGGAAATTTGAATTGAGTGTGATTTTTTTGTGAACCTCGTGTGCCATTTTGGCTACATTTATTTGTCTGATGCAGTGGTTTTTCCCCTTATTGTAATGTATTCTTCTGTATAGTGTTCCTTCTGACATACATGCGTCACTTCGTATTTCGTTTTTAGTTATAGCTTTTGGTTAACACCCCTCTTTATGTACACCATTCTTTGTTTTTATGTTCTTCTTGTACCAATGTTTTGGCCGCTGCTGCATGTTTTCAGAAGTACAGTTTTGTTTCTCCTGTCGTTGTCTTGCAGTGTCAGTCAATCTGCGCTGTGTTGTATTGGTTTTTTTTAACTGTCACTGCATTGTTTCCATTGCATCTCACATGTTATTTCTCTTTGTCGTTGTATTTCCTATCCTAACTGCCTGCCTTTGTGCAAAACTAGGATGAGAATGTGATTATATTTAATTAGGGTGATTTGTTCTGCGTGCTTCTTTGGCTATGAGTGTTGTGTCTCGACGACCAAAAGAGTTGATCAACTCGCCTCTTTTGTATGTGACACTTTGTTTTGAGTGTGATCTTCAGCCTCACTTGTGCAAACCTTTTCTGCATTCATTTGTCATGAGTTTAATTTCCTTTTTTCTTCGGTGTTTTTTTTTATGTAGTGTTTTCTATGGTTTTGTTAATGAACTGTTGGGTCATACTTCCGTTGTAGCAGTTGTTTGCAGTCCTGCTGTTTCGTAACTCACATGTCACTTTTATTAGTCTTTGAATTCCCTAACTTAGATTCTAGACTTAGTGCAGGACTGGTATTATCTAGTGACTTTATTCAAAAGAGTTATTTGTTCTGTGTACTTTGACGGCTCTGAGTGTTGATCTCCGGTTGTGTCACGCAGGCCTAAGGAGTTGGTCACAGCGTTTTCTCTTTTGTAATGTGCATGAAAATTTGTTTTGTGAGTGTGTTTTCAGTTTTGCTTGTGCACACCTTTTCTGCACTCCTCGGTCATGTGTTTTACAAACAAAAAAAGGTAATTTTTTATTCTTTAATGCTTTTCATGTAGTGTTTGTTATCTGAATTAGATTGTGAACTTTTGGGTCATAAATCACTTACAGCAGTTGGTTGCAGTTCTGCTTGGCCCTTGTTTTTTTGTTATTTACAGTTCTGTTGTGTGTTTCCTATTACTGTTATTTTTCAGGATTTGTCACACCATGTTTTTGCGTTCGCACTGCTATGTACTAGTCTTTGGAATGTGTTTTCTTCCCTCACTCTAGGGTTTGGGTTTTGTGATGTGGTTATTTTTTCTGTGTTACTTTTTTATCTGTATATATTTTAATCTTGTTCTAATGTTACCAGTTATCTTTCCTCTTTTCTTTTGTGTTGAGACTTCTTGGACTCGTCTCTTTTAATACAGTCTCATGTGACTGAAGCGTATCACATGTACCTTACTTTTAGACTAATAAAGGTTTATTTTGAAGGCAGTGGTCTAAGCGATGGCTTCTGATCATTCGTCCGAGACGGGTCCGAGTTAGAATCCCGGTGAGGAATGGAAGTTGAGCTTGTCTTACGGCACTGGCTATCTCCCTTCCCTGGAACCAGTGACCCTAAATTAGGGACGGCCCACTGAGTTGCTCACGGTGGGCGTTAAACTTCCAATAAAAAAAACAAAAAAATTGCGATTTTTTTTATTAGTTTTAGTTTGTTATAAATGTATGGCATTTTAATTATTAAGATGACAGCACTGAAATAGAGGAAAGTGAAAAATGAGTGTGGTGCATTTCAAGAGAAGTGGTCTGATGATTCCTTTTTTGTCATGCAGAAGGAAAACCTTGTTTGTTTGATTTAAATTGTTTTGAAGGAATACAACCTAAAAAAGCGTTATAAAACCAAACACGTTAATTATAGCAATTTCATAGGTCACCTGAAAAAAGATAAGATACAAAATTAAAAAAAGAGTATATCTGCTCAACAGATGCTTTCCCACGAACAGAAAAATGAAGCTGCTAAAATTGTTCGGGCAAGCTTTATTGTCATTGAAAAAAATTGCAAAGCTTTCAAAGCCATATTCCGAAGGAGATTTTGTGAAAGAATGTCCCTGCGCCGTCAACAAAGTACTGTGTCCTTATAAAAGCAAGAACATTGAACAAATCAGTCTTTTCTTGCTGCACTGTGACGAGACGTATAGACTCAATCGAAATAGCCAATGGCGTAATATTAAACCCTTCAGAACTCGTGTCACAATTTGAATAGTTTTCAGTTGCTCTAGACTAGACCAGATGACACCGATACCACTATGACGAGGCGTATAGACTCAATCGAAATAGCCAATGGCATAATATTAAACCCTTAAGAACTCGTGTCACAATTTGAATAGTTTTCAATTGCTCTAGACTAGACTAGATGACACAGATACCTCTCAGTTGGATCTATTCGTTCGCGGAGTCAATGCTAAGTTCAATTGTACGGAAGAATTGCTTGCTGTTTAACCAATAAAGGATACTACAAAGGGAAAAGACATTTTCCAGTGATAAAAAAATGTTTTTCATAAATTCGACTTTAAGGGGAGTATCCTTTTCCCCTTGTAGTATCCTTTATTGGTTGAACAGCAAGCAATTCTTCCGTACAGTTGAACTTAGCATGGACTCCGCGAATGAATAGAGCCAACTGAGCGGTATCTGTGTCATCTAGTCTAGTCTAGAGCAATTGAAAGCTATTCAAATTGTGACACGACTTCTTAAGGGTTTAATATTATGCCATTGGCTATTTCGATTGAGTCAATGCCTCTCGTCACAGTGGTATCGGTATCATCTATTCTAGTCTAGAGCAATTGAAAACTATTCAAATTGTGACACGAGTTCTTAAGGGTTTAATATTATGCCGTTGTCTATTTCGATTGAGTCTATGCCTCTCGTCACAGTGGTATCGGTATCATCTATTCTAGTCTAGAGCAATTGAAAACTATTCAAATTGTGACAGGAGTTCTTAAGGGTTTAATATTATGCCATTGGCTATTTCGATTGAGTCTATGCCTCTCGTCACAGTGGTATCGGTATCATCTATTCTAGTCTAGAGCAATTGAAAACTATTCAAATTGTGACACGAGTTCTTAAGGGTTTATTTAATATTATGCCATTGGCTATTTCGATTGAGTCTATGCCTCTCGTCACAGTGGTATCGTTATCATCTATTCTAGTCTAGAGCAATTGAAAACTTTTCAAATTGTGACACGAGTTCCTAAGGGTTTAATATTATACCATTGGCTATTTCGATTGAGTCTATGAATCTCGTCACAGTGGTATCGGTATCATATAGGCTCCAGCTTTGTTTGCTAAAATCAGGTCAGAGTGATCTGATATGGACATCAATACAGAAGATTTCTGTGTGCTTCACTACAGTTCACACCAACAAAACTAGTGAGAAACGCAATAAAATTCGCCCATGTCATAACCATGGGTCTCTTTTGTAAATTTCATTAAGTCCAGGGCACTATACTGCCGCCAATTTCAAGGATTTCTGGAAAACGTTTAATTCGAACTTGAAGACCACACTTTTTACTGTGGGGTGCGTTGGCTAAGTAAGGGGAAGATGCTGAAGCGATTTTATGATTTAAAAGTGCATCTGTTTTCATGGACGTGAGAGGAAAATCTGTACGGGAGTTAGAAACCAAATGCTGGCTATGTAATCTTGCAGACGTTACAACTCATCTTAATGAGCTCAATGCTAAGTTATCAACTCAAGTACAGTTGGTTAATGAGCGGTATGGACACAAGTCATTTCGACTGCGGGAAAATCAACTAAGGATAGGCAATACCCATCATTTTCCCACACTTGCGGACAACAACAATGATTTTCAATGAATGAAATACGGGATTACACCATTGTACAATACAAATTTGGGAGATGTGAATCCGTTTATTGGTGTAAATATGACATGGATGTTAAGTCAAATAATATCCGAAAACATTTCGTCGTCCTGGAGCGGGAATCGAACCGCGTCTCCCGGATAACCCCCCGAGTGCCGGGAGAAGCGGTTTCGGTTCCCGCTCCAGGACGAAGAAATTTTCAAGTTTTCGGATATTATCTGACTTAACATCTATGTCATATTTACACCATTAAACGGATTCACATCTTCCAAATTTGTATTGAACAATGATTTCGATTGCGATTCATTTGCAGACGTCTTTGAAGAATTCAACATGAGGTCCCGTGATTTTCGAGCACAAGAACAAAATTTAAAATTCTTCTCTTCTCCATTTGACGTTGATGTGGAACGAGATCCACCTTCTTTGCAAATGGAACTAATTGAACTTCAAGAGAACTCAAATCTGTAAACAAAAGTTAAGGATGTTTCACTAACTGACTTTTATAAGGAATATTTTCCAAAGGACAAGTGTACGATACTAACAGTGTTTACTCGGAATAGAATAACGCCATTTGGAAGCACTTACAATCGCGAGGAATTTTTTTCTAAAATGAAGTACTTTGAAACTAAGCCAAGGACGAGAATAACGGATTCATATCTAGAAAAATAAAACTTTGCGCGTTGCAACTTCAGTTATTTCCCCGAACAGTGAAAGACAGGAAGTCCCGCACTTGCCGTTGAATGTGTCTCATCTCTCTTAAGCTTAATTTAATTTTGTTTGTAAAGCGAATTTTGAAAAATTATATTCATTAAAATAAACATTAAGTAATGAATAGCCGAATAAAGTTATCATGAAATGTATGTTTTACAGTTAACCTACTCCTACATTTTTTATACTAATGACATAATTTAAATCAAATAAAAAATTAACAAAAACTAATGATTTTTTGTCAAACAAATACCAATATCTTTAAATTTTAAAATAACGTTATATGGTATAGCACGCGGAAATATTTAAAATTCGCTATCCAGCCCCGCGCTCTTGATGAAGTTGCATATGCCTGATATAATGTACGCGTTACCAAACGCTTAACAGTGGAGATAGACCTGTTATGCCAAACCATGTTACGCTCACGCGCCTATGTCTTACAACCACAGCAATATCATGCAGCTGCCAGTCCAGGAACTTATTGAGTGTGCTACCTGTGTAAAACGATCCTAAAATTTTGTTCCGTTATCACAGTTGCCTAACTGTGATAACTTTTTTGATGAATATATCCTTGGATACCGCTGTGTGTAGATTCTGCTCAAAGTTTTGAATACTTACGTTAACGATTTTTCATTAACAAAAAGCAAGACGGTCTTCCTGTGTCATGAACCCGTATACACTACAGAAGGGGTGGATTAAGTTAATTGTAATCTAATAAGGCCGCATTCAAGAAACTTCAATTAGATATACTTTAAAATGTACATTATTTTGTAAATATCTAAGTACTATGTACTAACTAACCTCAAAAAAAAAGTGTTGTTTCTAAAGTTAACGGACCTTTTGATGACTTCGTTCTGACTGCTTTTTGATGGAAAGTACTGTATTTGAGCATGTGGTTGCAATATGGATGTCCGCAGTTTCAGCTGATCCTCTAGATGGGTATCCGTCATTTGTGACCTTAACCTTTTAAGCGGCCGATGTACCTAGACTAAGCCGCCCCGCTGGCGCAATGGTCTACGCGATGGCTTCTGACCATTCGTCCGAGAGGTGTTCCGGGTTCGAATCCCGGTGGGGCATGGATGTCGTGTTTGGCTTACGGTACTGGCTCGTTCCTTTCCCTGGAACCAGTGACCCTAAATTAAGGACGGGCGACTGCTTATTATAGCCCATTGAGTTCCTCACGGTGGTCGTTAAACCTCCAATCAAAAAAAAAAAAAGTACCTACACCAAATAGAGCCCGAAATTTTCTGCGCTACCCAAACAAAAATGCTCTTATATCGGTCGGGTTTTTCAAAAGCTACGGCAGAACAATTTCTTTCTCTCCCTGATCTCAGCAGTACTGAACATAAACCTATCACACGTGATAAGTGCTAGCTTCTAGTCTTTTATTCTCTGCTGTATGACCAAAGTCATAACGAAGAAGTCTAGTCCCGCTGACACGGACATCGTGCAACTGAAGAGGAACATGTGACTCATACTTCTCTCTCCATTTCTAGGTTCGTCGCCTTTGTCATATTAGCCAGTACTCAGTCAGAAAGGAATAGTGTCAATCATTCCCTTGAATGACCCCTGTGGATAACAAAGCTAAGGAGAAACCAGATACACTTGTCTGACTTCTTATAAGGCTGCACTTAATAACCTATAAGGCCGCACTTAATGACCTATAAGGCCGCACTTAATGACCTATAAGGCCGCATTTAATAACCTATAAGGCCGCACTTAATAACCTATAAGGCCGCACTTAATAACCAATAAGGCCGCACTTAATAACCTATAAGGCGGCACTTAATAACCTATAAGGCCGCACTTCATGACCTATAAGGCCGCACTTAATAACCTATAAGGCCGCATTTAATAACCTATAAGGCCGCACTTAATAACCTATAAAGCCGCACTTAATAACGTATAAGGCCGCACTTAATGACCTATAAGGCCGCACTTAATAACCTATAAGGCCGCACTTAATAACCTACCCTGCACTAGAGTGTCATGTCATGGGGATATGTGTAACCCGAAAAAATGGTTCTGATATAGTGGCCCCTCTACAATTGCCACCTCATATTTTGCGTTTATGCCCCTGGTCATATTTTTCTTTTATGTAGGGGCATCTGATCTTATATAAGACGAATCTGTCAGCAAATACTTCATATCACAGTTACCGATCTAACAACATGTGTTGTCATATGTATTCATGTCAGTGGTTCACAGTTTGAACATATATGCAATGGAGATAATAAATCACTTTATTATATGAGAACGGACTTACGTGACATCCTGTTTAACAGGACGTATGTGCGGAAACTGGAGCATCATTTCTGGGGCTACAATAGCAAACCGAACATGAGTCAGGAATAAATAGCCCGAAAATGAACATGGAGGGCTTTATTCTCAAAGACAAAGCCCAAGAGAAGGATTTAATGACAATATCTCAGGGCACGATCTGATACAAACTGCCGAAGATAACGTTTTCCTAAATAGACGGCGACAGTGACTCTGGGTAAATTGTAATTATAAAAGTTTGATTTATTCCTCGAAATACGTACTTCTGTACTGATATTTTAATAATGCTCTACTTCTGAAATCATGTGAGTTTCTATTAATGAAGTCATCAATATTAGATATATTATTTATCGATTAATTTGATAGCTAACAAAATGGAGTGACAGTTAATAGTGAGTGGAATATCCTCCAATATGTTTCTATAAATATTATCAGCGTTTTTCCATTTACATGCTGCCTCCCACGAAATGGTTCTCTTGTTTAAACATATTGAAACTATGTGAACGCCTGTTTCTGCTTTCTTTCCACCTCTTTCCATTTATTTCAGAATGCGATTCTGTGCTGTTTTTCTGTTAACGTTTCTTGCCTTCAGTTTCGTTCCACTTTCCTCTATAATTGATGTGCAGAGTTTTGCTTTTATAGAATTCCAATAGCAGCTTACTGTTTTTCACCATTGTGTGACCTATTGGCTCTCTTCCACGCAGGGCGCTAAACAGTTTGTCATTTATCAACATATTTTTTAAAGAAATGCCATGTATTCCTTCCCCATTTGAAGCACCTTTTTCTTTGCTTTTGAACTGAAAGAGAAGAGGGCGACAACATTTTATTCTAACTGTTCAAGAGAATCTTGTACTCTATTTATCTTTTTCTTTTCCGGTCACAAACTTTTTACGCTTAAATAGATAATTTGATATAAGCTGCCACATTTGGTCAATACAGATAGTTATGCCTCCAGTTTCTTTCTTTCGTTTGCGCATTTTTAATACACAGTACCACTGCCTTGTTTCCCTACCTGGATAAAAATTCCACCTGAACAGGGTAGTGATGTTGTTAATATTTTATCATGGGTTCATCGGAAAACAAATATTGTTGCCTAATGCCACTGGCAAGCAGCTATTTAAATCAGCAATTACGTTTTCTCCCATTTGAACTACGGTAAATCACCACGCACAGTATTCCCTTTCCAAATTTTGCCGAAATTCCATCGGTGTCTTACAATTCCACTGCGAGGTAATATCTACTTTACTTTTATCCATATTGTAGAGTTACTTGGTTTCTTCTTGCACCGGTATGAGAAATTATCCATTTCTTCTTTCCCTGATTCCCTCGATTTCTGAGAACTCCGGTGTACGGCATTGTCCAGTTTTTCTTTTCCAGCTTGTACAATCCTTCGGTTTCTCATATCTCCGCTATGGAGCAATGCCAAATTCTCCTTTTTCGATTTGTGCAATTCTGGGTTTCTTACAGCTTTGGTGTATGGTGGCGCCCATTTAACCCCCACACTCTTGCACATTCCATCAATTTCTTGCACCTCTAGTTTGGCACAACTAGAGGTGCAAGAAACATGGAATAAGGTGAAAACTATTACAATAAGGGTGGCATGGAATAAGGTGAAACTATGCCTATAATAACATTACAATGCCTACCATGTATTTATAAGGAATTATTTCTTCGGAGAAATGCGTTTCTCAATTGTATACGATATACTTTCTACACTGGAATTTGTAACCTACATTCGACATTGGATATGGTAAAAGGTCGTGAGGGGAATTATGGGGAAGGAATAGCTTCGACTAGCGTAAAAATATGAAGATTCTCAGATACATATGTTCAGTTGCTTGAAATTTCCTTGTCCTGGATAGTATATTGACTAGCATGCTCAACCGGAAATCGGAGGGAGCGGGTTCGATCCCCGCTCCAGGACGTTGAAAATTTTCAAGTTTTCTGAAGGAAGTGGTGACATGGAATAAGGTGAAAATATGCCAATAATAACATTACAATGCCTACCATGTATTTATGAATAATTATTTCTTCGAGAAAATTCGTTTCTCAATTCTATATGATCCAGTTCTCCATTTATAGCATGTACAATGATGAGCCATTACATTGTGACCACCCTCAGCCTGAGCGCGCTTGGAGACTGAACGACGGCGCAGGTGCGGTTCACAGGGCAGAATAAATGCAACCGGAGGGTTGGCTTTCTATTAGTAAAGTGTTTGGAGTCAGAATGGAAAAAGCTGCCGATTTATCGGAGTTTGATAAAGGACAAATTGTGATGACACGGAGCCTCGGAACTACGATCTCGTAAACGACGCGGCTTTTGGGTTGTTCACGTGCCGCTGTAGTGAGTACGTATCAAAAGTGGTTCACAGACGGCCAAAGAGCGAACCGTCGTCTAGTCGCGTGTCGTCCGCAGCTCACTGATGCCAGAGGGGAGCGGAGACTGTCGCGCATTGTTCACAGACACCGCAGGGCCACAGTGTGACAAATCGCACGCAGCTACAACAGTGGTGATAAGAGCAATGTGTCACAGCGCACAGTTCATTGTTAGCCTTCTGGGCATGAGCCTGCATAGCCAAAAACCCAGCCGGGTCCCAATGCTCACTGCACGTCACCGCCAACAACGCATTAAATAGGCCCAAGATCACCGAAATTGGACCGTAGATGATTGGAAGAAAGTGGCCTAGTCTGACGAATCAAGATTTCTGGTGCATCACGTAGACGGCCGAGTGCGAATTCGCCGATTACCAACGGAGGAAATGGCACCTGGATGTAGTTTTGGGCGGAAACAGGCCGGCGGAGGTGGCGGTGTTATGCTGTGGACAATGTTTTCTTGGTACACTTTAGGCCCCATTATCCCAACAGCACAATCCCTGACAGCTGTCAGGTATCTGAAGATCGTTGCGGACCAAGTTCACCCATTCATGGTAACTGTATTCTCTGCTAGTAAAGAGCATTACCAACAGGATAATGCGCCATGCCACACTGCCAGAATCGTCAAGGTGTGATTCGAGGAACATGCTGGTGACTTTCTGTTAATGACCAGGCTTCCAAATTCTCCTGACATGAACCCAATTGAACATTTGTGGTTCGACTTGGAAAAGCGGGTTCGCGCTAAATTACCACCACCTTGAAATGTACGGGAACTGGAAGACCTGCTGTTTATATTATGGTACCAGATACCCCACGATATCTATCGCCACCGCATTGAATCGATGTCTGACCGAGTGGCCGCTGTTTTGTGGGATAAAGAGGGTCCTACAGCTTATTAGGTAGGTGGTCATAATGCAATGGCTCATCGGTTTACAGTTCCTCGGTTTTTTACAGCTCCAGTATGGGAAATGCCCAGTTTCTCTATCCAACCTGTCGAGTTCCCTTGTTTCTGTCTGTCGCGTCATGTGAAAACAACCATTTTACCCATTCCAGCTTGTCCGCGTTCCAGAGTTTCGTATAGGTCCTGTATGATACAACACCCGCTCCCGCCTATCCTGTTTTTTACAGTTCTTCCACAACTTTCTGCTCCATCGTGCGACAACGTCGGTTTCCCCTTTCTAGCTTTTTTCAGTTTCTTAGATGTCTTAAATATCTAGCGTGAAATTAATCCTCATTTTTTCCTTTTCTGGTATCTATCATCATCATCAACATCATTGTCAACCATTATCAATCCACTGCTGGACGAAGGTCTCCCAGATTTTCGTCCACAACGGTCTGTCTTGTGCTAGTCTCCTCCATGTTACTCCCGCGTACTTTCGAATTTCATCCACCCATCTCACACGTGGTCTTCTTCTGAGTCTTTTCCTATCCCTTGGAATCGATTCTAAAATTTCGACTATCCATCGATGGTCTGTCCTTATGGCAATATGTCCAGCCCATTGCCACTTCAGGGATTTTATTCTGATCCTGATGTCTTCCACTCTTGTCATTTTTCTGATCCACGAGTTCCTCTTCTTATCACTTCTGGCTACACCAATCATGCATCTCTCCATGCTCCTTTGAGCTGTTTGTAGCCTTTGTATGTCTCTTTTAGTTAAGATCCACGTCTCTGCACCATACGTAAGCACTGGAAGGATGCACTGATCAAACACTTTTCTTTGAAGACATAATGACATATTGCTCTTGAAAATTAAACTGTTTCTTCCAAAAGCTCTCCAGGCAAGTTTTATACGCCGATTAACTTCTTTATCAATGTGACCCTCACTTGATAGCTGCTGTCCAAGATAAATGTAGATATTGGTTATCTCCAGCTTTTCCCCATCAATCGATAAATCTTCATTTTTTGTAAAAGCATTGTACATCACTTTTGTCTTCTAAAGTTCATTTTTAATCCCACTTCTTTACTCTTATCAGCACGTTATTGGGTCATACTCTGCAGCTCTGATGCGGTAGTTGCAAAAATGACTACGTCATCAGCAAAACGAAGGTGAGTTAGATAATCTACATTAATCTTTATCCCTTGGTTTTCCCAGTTCAGTGATTGAAAGACATTTTCCAATGTGGCATTAGAGAGTTTGGGAGATATAGTGTCACCTTGTCTCACTCCCTTTCCAATTTGCATGGGTGCTGTATTCTCAAATAGCCGAATCTTTGCACTTGCATTTTAATAGCTGTTATTAATAATATTAATATATGCATCTTCAATACCGCAGGACTTCAAAGCCATTGTAACTGCTGATGGTTTCACCGAATCTAAGGCATTTTCATAATCGATAAAACCCATACATAATGGAAGTTCATATTCCCTCGCTCTCTCAATTAGTTCTGTCAGTACGTGGATATGATCTATAGTGCTGTAGCCACTCCTGAATCCAGCTTGTTCTCTCGGTTGAGCTATGTCCAGTGTCACCTTCAAGCGGTGTGAAAGAACTTTAGTGAAGATTTTATAAAACACTGATAGGAGGCTGACAGGTCTGCTGTAATTCCTGGGATCCTCAATGTCACCTTTTTTATGTAGCAGGATCATTGTAGCATTGTTCCAATCCTCAGGTATCTATCATCATCATCATTGTCAACCATTATCAATCCACTGCTGGACGAAGGTCTCCCCAAGTTTTCTCCACAACGGTCTGCCTGGTGCCAGTCTCCTCCATGTCACTCCCGCATATTTTCGGATTTCATCCACCCATCTCCCATGTGGTCTTCTTCTGGGTCTTTTCCTGTCCCTTGGAATCCAATGTAAAATTTCGGCTGTCCATCGATGGTCTGTCCTTCTGGCAGTATGTCCAGCCCATTGTCATTTCAGGGATTTAACTCTGATCATGATGTCTTCCACTCTTGTCATTTTTCGGATCCAAGAGTTCCTCTTCTTATCTCTCCTGGTTACACCAAGCATGCACCTCTCCATGCTGTTTTGAGTTGTCTGCAGCCTTTGTATGTCTCTTTTAGTTAAGGTCCACGTCTCTGCCCCATACATAAGCACTGGAAGGATGCATTGATCAAACACTTTTTTTAAGACATAATGGCATATTGCTCTTGAAAATTATGCTGTTTCTTCCAAAAGCTCTCCAGGCAAGTTTTGTACGTCGATTAATTTCTTCATCAATGTGACCCTCACTTGATATCTGCTGTCCAAGATAAACGTATGTGTCCGTTATCTCCAGTTTTTCTCCATCAATCGATAAATCTTCATTTCTTGTAAAAGCATTGAACATCACTTTTGTCTTCTGAAAGTTCATTTTTAATCCCACTTCTTTACTCTTGTCAGCAAGTTCCTGGATCATACTCTGCAGCTCTGGTGGGGTAGTTGCAAAAATGACTACGTCATCAGCAAAAGAAAGGTGGGTTAGTTAATCTCCATTAATCTTTATCCCTTTGTTTTCCCAGTTCAGTGATTGAAAGACATTTTCCAATGTGGCATTAAAGAGCTTCGGAGATATGGTGTCACCTTGTCTCACTCCCTTTCCAATTTTTATGGGTGCTGTATTTTCAAACAGCCGAATCTTTGCACTTGCTTTTTAATAGCTGTTATTAATAATATTAATATATGCATCTTCAATACCGCAGGACTTCAGAGCCATTGTAACTGCTGATGGTTTCACCGAATCAAAGGCTTTTTCATAATCGATAAAAGCCATGCACAATGGAAGTTCATATTCCCTCGCTCTTTCAATTAGTTCGCTCAGTACGTGGATATGATCTATTGTGCTGTAGCCACTCCTGAATCCTGCTCGTTCTCTCGGTTGAGCCATGTCCAGTGTTACCTTCAAGCGGTGTGAATGAATTTTAGTGAAGATTTTATAAACCACTGAGAGGAGGCTGATAGGTCTGTAGTTCCTGAGATCCTCAATGTCACCTTTTTTATGTACAAGGAGTGTTCAAATGAAAAGTTACGAAACGACACTGTGGGTATAAATGAAGACTTTATTCAAATTATACACCATAGGCCGTAGCACAACGATCCCATTGATTAACGAGCCGAAGGATTCCTTGTTCCCAGAATTCCTGTGGCCGTGACGAGACCCAGTCCTGCACAGCGTCCTTGAGTCCGTCGTCCGAGTGGAAGCGCTTCCCTTTCAGATGTTTTTTCAGGTGACCAAACACATGGAAATCGCACGGCGACATGTCCGGGCTGTAGGGCGGATGGTCAAGCTGCTTCCACTGGAACTTGGCCAGTTCCGCGTGTGTGACCCTGGAGACGTGTAGACGCGCGTTATCATGGAGCAGAACCACACCCTCCGCGATGAATAGCGCCCGGTTTAACACCTTCCTCTGTCAGAAATCGGATAACGCCTAGCTGCTCCTCAATCGTCGAATTTTGCAATGTGAACGCCATCCTCTCCTCACACGCACTACCGCGTCAATTGGACGGCGCTCTTTACAAGAGCCTCTGCTCTCTCTTGCGCATGCGGGCGCCCGCGCATGCTCCGATCCACGCCGGCGACACCAATCGCATCCCTAGATGTGTCGCTACGTTCTCCCATAGCGGCATAGGCAAATATGTTAACGGTTACGTTCTTATGACGTTTCGTACCTTTTCATTTGAACACCCCTAGTAGCAGGATCATTGTAGCGTTGTTCCAATCCTCAGGAATCTTCCCTTCATTAAGGCATCGAGTGAAAATTTGGGCGAGTACTGTTTCGATTTCTCCACTTGCTTCTTGTATGATGTCTACAGTAATTCCATCTTCTCCTAGAGCTTTCCCCCGTTTCATGTTCTCGATGGCATGTGCAACTTCTGCTGGGAGGACTGGAGGAACTCTGGTACCTTTCATGATGTCTGGAGTACATGTATCATCCCTTTCATATAATTTGGAGTAGAAATCTTTCACTCTTGTCAAAATTTCGCCTCTATTTCTTGTTACAGAACCATCTTCTTTTCTCAGTGCCATAACCTGTTTTCTTCCCTTACTGAGATGTCCCTTTGCTATCTTTAGTCTTTGGTTGTTTTTAATTGCTTTCCTCACTAGCTCACAGTTGAATTTCCTTACATCTTCACTCATATTTTTTCGTACTGTCTTGCACAGCTCTATATATTCCACTTTGGAAGTCACATCTTCTTTAGTTGTCCTCATCTCTCTTCTTTTTTGCATCAACATTTTGGTTTTTCTTGATAATTTGTTCACATGCAACTTGTTCTTAGACCCAGCTAATTTTGTTGCTGTTTCCATAAGAGATTTGGTTATTTTTCTGTTAACTTCCGAAATATCCACTTCTTCCGATGTTAGGCCTTCTAAAGCAGAGAAACTGTTCTTCAGTTCCAACTTGAAAGTATTATGGTGTTTTTTAAGGTTGGTTATGTCAATACATTTTGTTTGTCTTATGAGCTTGCCACGTTCGAGTTTAGTGTTGAGGTGCACCTTACATCTCACCAATCTATGGTCACTACCTGTGTTGAACTTGTTCAGCACACTGCAGTCTTGGATGATGAATTTTTTATTACACATAATAAAATCAGTTTCACTTGTCGTCCCAATTAGATGTCTCCATGTCCATTTCCTGTGTGGCTTTTTCTTGAAAAAGGAGTTCAAGATGAAAAATCCTTCTGCCTCTGCAAACTCAACGAGAGTATGTCCACGCTGGTTTCTGTTGCCGTGACCGAATTTACCTACCAAAGTTTCATTCTGTTGTCGTTGCCCTATTTTTGCATTGAAATCTCCCATAATTTTCTTCAAGTGCTGCTTACCTTTATTATTTAGATGACGAATTTCCTCATAAAATTCTTCAATTTCTTCTTTAGCATGACTTGTGGTGGGTGCATAAGTTTGAATAATCTGAGCCTGGTATATTCTCGAGAGTTGGATAACGAGTCGTGCAGCTCTGTCAGAGGAACTTTCAACTTCTACCACTTTATCCTTCAGTTTCTTGTTTATTATAAATCCAACACAACTAGTTCTGAAAGCATCTGGCCCACGATAGTAGAAGAATTGTCCACTTTTCAGTTCAATGAGATCTTCTCCTTTTCTCATTACCTCACTTAGCCCGACGATGTCCCACTTGATCCTTTGTAGTTCCTCTTCCAATTCAAGAAGCCTTGAATCAGAAGATAGGGAGCGTCCATTATACGTAGCCAAGGTCAGCATCAGATGGCAGCCTAGTCCGGTCCTCCGGGGATTCTTAGCACCCTCTGCCTTCATGTCGCACTGGCCACTGCCTTGGCGAGGTACATTCTAGCTGCCGGAGACTGAGGGCCAAGATTTAAATTGTGGAGTCATTTTGCAGGTGTTTGGCGATAACTCACCACGCTGGCCAAGCGGGTTGGTGAGTGTGGGATAGCATTTCCTCTGATCCCGATGGTATAGTTATACCGCTATTAACGGTCGTCAGAGCCCCTTTAGTGGGAACAGGATGCACCACGAGAAGGCGGGGTTGACAGCTGTCAAGGAGAGGCTGTTATGTTACGCATCACCTGACCTTACATCCCTCAGGTATCTATACTTTCTCTTAAATTTTCCAATTATGGTGTGATACCAAGTCAACTTTCCTTTTTCTTCAGCTTTTTCATATTCTCGGGAATTTGTAAGCTCCAATGAAATGTCACAAACATTTCCACTTTTTTTGTGATTTTTACCCCTAGCTCCGAAGCCGTACGACTTCCAGTTCCCATACCTTTTCTAACTTTTACAACTTTTCACGTCTGCTTAAGAATCTGATATTTTGCCATAGCAACTTCACTTATTTTAGATTTTGGAGATTCTTAATTTTTGGGATATTTCGACCACTTCTTTATTTTAGCTTCGTGGCTCTTCCAATCAACATTCATTTTATACATTTCTGAGGCTTAACACAGCTAATGCACTTGCATTTTTTTTTTTTTTGCTTGCTATATTCTGATGTACTTTCTATTTTCTCAGTGTTTGCAATTTTCCCTACATTTTCTTCGTGATGGTGATTCGCGTTGTCATCTTTTTCATTCTCAATATGATACCGCGCCTGCCTCTCCGTTTTGGTACAATTATCAGAGTGACGTTGCTTTCATTAATTCTTTTAGATAGCTTAATTATACTTAGATAGCAAAGATTCCGTACATTGGTTATCTGTTGTTTTATTAGAATGCTTTCTGAGATGTCCTGTTGGTCTATTGTGAATGCAGAGGTTAGTTATCTGGATATATATGTAAATGAAACTCTTTCAGTGCATAGTCATACTTTCATCTGTGGAAGCACCAAATTTTAGCGATTGTCTTTTTTTTTTTTTTAATGTGATTCTTTTAATCTCCAAGTAACTCATGTGGATTGCTGAACCACAGAACAGCTAGATGAAAACCATCTAAAATGTTTTCCTTTCAAACCATAATTATTGTCTACTATTCGCGAAACATATTTATTAAATTTTACTTCCAAGATAAAACTCTGAACTATATTTTTCTCTGGCTTCTATATTACTTTTGTGAAGTAATTCATATTTAAACTTATTTTATGTATCTCCTATACGAATAGTTATGTATTTCTGTTAACGTCTCTTTCACCGCTGGTTTTATCTCAGAAATTGATGCTCTGGGTACCATTAATATTCCATCATTTTTCACGCTGTAGACGAGAATGTGGCTTTCGGGGTGAGAACGCTGTCTCTTTCATAGGTTATACAGTCAGTTGGTCTCCTTAACAGTGACTCAACGATGAATCATTGTTTCTGTGGCAGAAATATGTGACGGATCATACATCAAGATACATACTTCTGTAACGCTAACTAGACTAATGAATGATGGAGTTCCTCGTCAACAGAAAACGGCAAAAATTAGATCCCCCTCGTGTTTTGAAAATGCAAGCACTTCGGATTAAAAAATTCAATAAAACTCATTTCCAGAAATATTTCCATGAACATTTCTACATCACCAGATTCTGCCCGCTGATTTCTCTCTCATTTGGCATGAACAGAGAAGATGTGAAAGATGTTCATAAAATGAGTCAATCGGACTTTACCCAAAAAAATAAAAAATACAGGGTAGGCTCAGTTTTGATTGAACCGTCCGTTTAGAACGTATGACTGTGACCTGCAGATCTGAGAGTTGGAATGATCGAGTATGGTTTCAAAGCGATTATTTAATTTGTTATAGCCAACACAGGTCTATGAAATGAAAAGTAGCTTACGTAATTTATACAAATAATGCTGCATACATTGCGAACACAAAGCAGATCAATACACGAATTACCCAACTTGGTGCTCTGTCTTCTTGGGCTTCTTACATTCCTCAGCACTTGCTCTTCCCTCTCGTTATGATTTTATCTACTTTTGCTTGCGTTCGTTCTGCGAATTCCCCAGCATTGCCGAAAATGTTGACCCGTTCACACGAAAACAATTTTTAAAATTTTTAGTTTAAACCACTGCGATATGTTCTTTATATGTTTGAATAGATCTCGTCGAGAGCTTTAAAATGACATCACGCACAGTCGTTTTGCACCCACGGTCGTCCAGATAAACCGAGATGTTCTCAAAAGCGTTAACCGGTTCACAAGAAAACAATTTTTCAAATGTTCAGTTCAAATTACTACGAAATATTCTTCATTTATTTGAATAGATCTCGTCGAGAGCTTTAAAACGACACCACGCACAATCGTGTTGCGCTCACGGTTGCCGAGATAGGCGCGCATGATGTATTACGCAGTACGCGCATTGGACTCCATGCTGTTTACGAATATGCTAACACGTTTAGTGTGCGGCACGTATTTTTAACCCTATAATGATTTCATTTGGAATCTATTTTTGTCACAGGCGGTCGACCAGTAAGTCGCCCCACATCATCCGCGGAGTTAGGCCTAGTCTTTCGTCGAAACAGGTCCTTTTTGGTAATTAATTTTCTGCTTATATGAAAATGAATAATAGCAAAATGATTGGCACCCGGTAGAGAATCCTGTTTTACTCTTTCGAAATTTTAATTGACTGTTGCAGAAGCGAAGCCATTGAGATGGAAGAAATAGATCCTTCCTTCTGGAGAAGGGGCTATTGACGACAGCCATGATCAGATCCTATGGTCTGTCCCTGATTTAGGTCCATCCGTTCCAGGGAGAGGAAATGGACATTAGGAAATCTCATTTCACCACCCATGCCGCATCCAGGAGCGAATGGTCATAAATCAACATCTCAAATATTTTCCAATCAACATATTTTTTTTTTTTTCTAAATTATTTACATCGGATTTTTTTTTAATTTCGGGAAACTAGAGAAATATTAATTCGAACGTCATGCCTTCGTGGCAAAAATCGCTTATTTTCTTTCTGTTAGTACCAAAAGTACGTTTCAAAATTCAAATAGCTTTCAAAATAAATAGCCGTATTGTTCTCATTTATTCTAACATCGATATCAATGGTCGTTATGCGCAATTAAATTCGTTTTGAAAGAAGTATAGTAAAAATCCACGATGGCTATTTGAACCTTGATCACCATCTGGCAAAATCCGTCAAATCAAGAGTCAAACAGATTACCTCTCCTTGTTCGCATCATGAGCTGACAAAAGTGTGCAGGCGTGAGTCTTAGATCAGGTAATAAATTGTGTTTCTGCTACCCTTACTGCAATAAAACTCAATTCTACACGGTCGAATCACATTATTGTTACCACCACCTAATATGCAGAGTAATCGCCGTGTGCAGCGCGGACAGCAGCTAAACGGGCTGGGAATGACTCAATAAAGTGGTGGAAGGTGTTCACAGGTATGTGGAGCCATCATGACTGTAGTGCATCTGACAGCTGCTGGAGGATCCAAAGAGCGAACAACACGATCGAGGTGGTTCCCCAGATGCTCGATTGGGTTTAAGTATGGGGAATTAGAGGATCAGGGAAGTACTTTGAAGTCTTCATCGTGCCCTTCCAACCACTCTCGGACATTCCTAGCTTTGTGACACATCGCTTTGTCGTACTGGAAGATCCCGTCTACCCCATGAAGACAATCAGCATGTATGCGTATGCGTCGCTTGCAAGGATGGGTTTATAAGGAATTCGGTCAACAGTACCTTCCACAGGCATGAATGGACCCAGGGAACGTCACCAAAACATTCCCTAGACCATAACGCAGCCCCCACCAGCTTGTGTTCTTCCAGCAATGGTTAAAGAGTTTGTTCTCCGATGTTTCTCGCCTTATACACCAACGTCCATCCGTTCGATGAAGCAGAAAACGTGACTCATCGTAGAAGGCAATCCATTGCAAATCAGCGGAAATCCAATTCCGATACTACCGTGCAAATTTAAGCCTCTTCTGCCGATGCACCTTCGTTAGCGTAAGTGCAGTTACCACCCGTCTGCATCGCAGCCCCATACGCAGCAGGGTTTGCTGAAATATCGTTTTAGACACACTTTAGGTAGCCCCCTGGTTAATCCGGCCAGTGAGTTGCTCCACTGTAGCATGTCGAACGGCCCTCGTGGATCTTCGCAGCCGACGTTCACCTCTGACATCAATGGCATGTGGTGCTCCACAGTTTGCACGTCGCTTATTCGCAATGGTGACATTTCTCCTACCACGATACACTTTAACCGCAGCAGCACGTGAACAGTTCACAAACTGCGCTGTTTCAGAAATACTGCCACCCTTGGCCCGACAACCGATAATCATCCCTTTTTGCAAATCTGATAAATCGCTCATTTTGTCCATGACAGCACGGAGTGATATGTTTTCAGAATCCCTACAGCACACCTCATATACCCTACAAGCCAGCTCACAACACGTGCCTTTTTTTTATTGGCTACGCGCTGTTGACTTCAAAAGTAGGAGGTAGGCACAATAATGTGACTCGACTGTGTAGGTACTCTAAAGGCAATTTTCTGTTACTCCTAAGGGCAATAAATCTCGTGATAGCTATGTCTTATCCTTGGCTGTTTCTTCATGCATATTTCTGGGATTTTAAGGGTAGAAACTGGAGATATATACCACGCAGGGAAGCCGTGGTAATAATAACACCAGTCTAGACATATTTTTGGAATGCTGCATAGCGGGTGGCAAAAGTGTGACTATCGAGTCGTTGTCTTCACTACTAAAAAATAATTATCAGTGTTGATCATACTCGTTGTTCAAATACACTGCGAGCTCAGCTTTGAGAATAATCACATTTCCGTTCCTTATTTGATTTAATAAGCGGACAGATTTTTTTTTAATTTCAGGGTTTAGTCACCACCATGACCAACTCATTGAGCTATAGTCTTCCCTCCCTAATTTGGGGTCAATGGAGGAGAGAAAGCAACCGGAACTCAAACCGGGACCCATCTCGGACGAATGATCAGAAGCCATCGCTTTGGCTAGTGCGCTACCGTGACATCCGACAGAATATATGTAGATCCGGTTCTATTTCTTGCACTACGAGTTTGTTCAGTGACCGTGTGTTAAAATTTTAAGTAGTAATCTGCTTGCTATTTATTACACTACAAAGCCAACTTTTCAAATTTAAGGCAATGCTAAGTCCATTTGTGTGTGTCTGGATACCGCTATGGGTCGCATATTATAATTTCGCCGCACTCCCCTCCTCTAACCGTTCTCTTCGTGAAAATTAGGTTTTCGAAATTATTGTTACGAACACGACTTTTTAGGAGACCGAAGTAGAGTGAAAATAGCTTTAACTTTTGTTCTAAATTGGAAGTTAGGAATTTTCTTGACTTCAGGAGAGCTGTGTGTGTGGGAGGCCGAACCTTTTGCGAGAAGATATGTATATACACTGCTGGCCACCCAAAATGCAACACCAAGAAGGACACGAGATAGCAAAGCCAGATTTACTGGACACATAACAACATATACAAAGATGAAACGATTGAGCTTACAGGCCCGTGCGACTAGCGGAACACGCAAACATCAATAAATCGTGTGGCCCATATGGCTGGCAATAACGGCCACTACACGCCGCGGCATCGAACGAAAGAGGCTTTGGATGTGGGCTTGGGATATGTCGGTCCAGGCTGCTTCCCCACGTTGCCACAGTTCATCAGGCGTAGCCGCGGGTGGTGCTTGCCGGGCCACTCAGTTGCCGATCAGCGACCAGACGTGTTCGATGGGCGACATATCGGGAGAACAGGCGGGCCACGGCAGCAGTGACACCTGGTGGGCTGTGAAGAATTGTTGCATGATGCGTGCCACGTGCGGGTGCCAATTGTCCTTTTGAAAGGTGGCCGCTGGCAAGTCCTGCAAGTAAGGGAGCACTACAGGGTCCAAAACGTCGGAGATGTAGTGGTGGCTGTTGAGTGTACCGGCGATGTGTACTAGAGGGGTGCGAGTGTCATAGTGAATGGCTCCCCAAACCATAACGCCAGGCGACGGACCTGTATGGCGATGCATAAGGCAGGCGTCAAACAATCTCTCGCCGCGGTGGACCCACACGCGGATCCGACCATCGTGGTGTTGCAGGCCGAAGTGGGATTCGTCGGAGAAGACAATGTCGTGCCATTCCGTAGTCTAGGTGCGGCGTTCAACGGCCCACTGCCGCCGCACTCGCCGGTGGTGTAACGTCAATGTTAATCGGAGTAATGGGCGTCATGCGACAAGTCCCCGTTCCTGCAGACGACGTCGAACGGTACGTGCTGACACAGGTTGTTGCGCAACACACCCTGATTCCTGCGCTAGCGTTCGTGATGTGGCGCTGCGAGCCGTCAATGCCTACCGCACAACATGTCGGTCCCCACGTTCGGTGGTGCGTCGCGGCTGCGGGAATCGTTCACGTCGGTTCGTCCGTCCCTCCTGCACCCACCGAATCCATACTCGCCTCACTGTGGTTGGATGTCGTCCCACACGGGTGCCGATGTCTTGGTTCGATAAACCGCTGTCGCGATAAGCCACTATTCGCCCTCTGTCGAACTCCGAAAAGTGCTGGAATGACTTCTGTATTCTGCGACGAGGCATGAGGGAGCTTCCCACGCACAGGTCCGGCAGTACAACACACTTTCATTACTTACACCCCGCCGTCTGTGCACCCTTCTTATAGTGCTTCTCGGTGGCGTGTCGGGCGCATATGATTTGCATTTGCCCTGCAATGCTAATGGTTTGCATGTCCTCTCGCGCGCGACGCATGCTGCGAATTTCAGGCCAATCGGATGCTTCCTTCTTGGTGTTGCATTTTGGGTGGTCAGCAGTGTATATATACACGTATAGCGTTGAAAGTACTAGATTTAAGGTGGACATCAGGTAATTTTGCTTCCTATACTTCCAATGGAGAAACTTCTGTACACATTTTCTTCACAATCAATGCGTTCCCAAGGATAAAAATGTGAACATCGATTAAAATCGCTTCATTTTATAACTTGGAATACTTAATATTTTCTAAAACATAACCATAATTATGCAATCCAACATTTGTTTGTCTACTGACGTCATCGAAGTACAGGTCGCGCCATATTTTTTTTCTGGTTTCAACGCCATCAAAGGAAAAGTTATTGATTTTTAATATGATTATGGTTATGTTTTAGAAAATATTAAGTATTCCAAGTTATAATATGAAGTTATTTTAATCGATGTTCAAATTTCCATCCTTGGGAACACGCTAATTGTGAAGGAAATGTGTACAAAAGTTTTTCCTTTGGAAGTATAGAAAAGCAAAATTGCTTGGCCGCCCCGGTGGCGCAGTGGTCTAAGCGATGGCCTCTGATCATTCGTTCGAAAGGAGTCCGGGTTCGAATCCCGGTGAGGCATGTGTTTGTCTTACGGCACTGGCTCCCTCCCTTCCCTGGAGTCAGTGGCCCTAAATTAGGGACGGGCGACTGCTTATAGCCCATTGAGTTGCTCACGGTGGTCGTTAAACCTACAATAAAAAAAAATTGCTAGACGTCCACCTTAATGGTATTGTGATCATACGAGGGTCAATCAAAAGTAATGCCTCCGTGTCGGCGATGTTAGATCTATTAGATTCGCGTGTACGTCTTTGGACGATGTTATACAGTAGAGGAAACCTTAGCCTACTAATGTATACTTTTCTTTTTCAGATTGAGTTCTTAGAACCATGGATCTGCGCATAAAACAAAAGGTGGTGATAGAATTTCTGGCGAAAGAAGATTACCCACCTAAGGAAATCCATAATCGGCTGAAAAATGTTTATGAGGACGCTGTAGTGGACATTATCAGTGTGCAGCTTTATGTGAAGAAGTTTCAAGAAGGAGAAACCGAAATTGCAGATAAGCCGAGGTGTGGCCATCGGTCAACATAAGTCACCGATGACAACCAACAACGTTTTGATGAGTTGATTCGAAGAGACGGACGCATCACAGTTCAGCATATTGCTGATGCATTGAACGTGTCGTTTGGTTCTGCACAAGCGTTAATTTCTGACTTGGGATATCAAAAGGTTTGTGCTAAGTGGGTTCCCAAGCAGTCGACAGTCGACAATCGGAGTAGGCGGGTGAAGGTGTGTCGAGCTCTTGGATGCATTTGAAGCTGAGGAACAGAACTTCTTCACAAATGTGGTCACTGGGGATGAGACGTTGGCACACCTGTACGACCCAGAGAGTAAGGTTCAATCCAAGGAATGGCGCCATAGTGGTTCTCCACGTCCCAAAAAATCAAGTCTGCCAGATCAACACAGAAGGTGATGACAACAGTGTTTTAGGACACCAGGGCGTTATTCTCATTGACTTTCTGGATGGGCGTTGCGCAATCAATAGCAAAAGCTACGTTATGACACTTAAAAAGTTGAAGGAGGCCATCAGGAAGAACAGGCCACATAAAGACATTCATTCCATACAGCTTCATCACGATAACGCAATACCACACACGTTATTTTTCACAACCCAGGCGATTGCTAGAATGGGGTGGTGTGTGGTGCCGCATCCACCTTACAATCATGATTTGGCCACTTGTGACTTCTACCTGTTTGGGCCTATGAAGACCAGCCTACGTGGATTCCGATTCGACGACTTGGATGCAGTTAAATCCGCCGTGAAGTCATGGGTCTGGCAGCAAACTCCAGAATTTTTCCAAAACGGATTTCATACTTGGGTTCGACGCTGGCGTAAATGTATTGAAAGTAATGGTGACTATGTGGAACAGTAATTTCGTGTACATTAATTTCGCTAAAATCTCTGTAACTTTTGCTTTGATTTGGCCATTAATAAAGTTATTGTTACAGAGGAGGCTTTTTGATTGACCCTCTCATTTTACCTTGATGTTCTTGATCCAATTGCACGAATTCGTATGTGTGGTAGGATGTTTTACGGCAATAGTAACTAAATTTGTGGCGGTGTTAGACTAACGTGACATCGTTGGTACTTACTTTAATTATAGAACGGCTGAATTGTTCGTGTAAAGCAGTGTTTCTCAAACTTTGTTTCCTCATGGACCACTTTAAGTATTTATTTACTTATCGCGGACCACCAAGAGGGGGGGGGTATGGGGAACTTCCTTGGGAGAAATTTGAAATTGAAAAGTATGTTGTCTGATACTAAGATTGCCAACCCTGGTTAATAGTATCAGGACCGACCGGGCATCCTCATCGGCCGGTTACTGAATACCCTCCCCTCTCCAAGAAAAGGCACAACCAAACTATCCTCCGATTTATGTGATTTATAGGCAAGCATATAAATATATGCTCCGCCTCGATGTGCCCCCTCCACCCTTGAAATGCAATTTTTAGTTAATTTTAGTTACTTTTGGTAAATTTGAAGCATTTTTCAGCAAATTTCAGGTGTTTTTTACTTGAAAATAATACCGTCCCCAAAGAAGGCCAGTAAGTAGTTGCTACCGCGTAAAATCACCAAAACTTCCAAACAGGTGCTTAAAATACAAGTCGGCTGCCAACTCTATCTGAAACAAAGTAATTTTTACAGTACCTATATTTGATAAACAAAGAAAGAAGAGTTTGGTGAGTTACGATTTCATTTTGTCAGTAACGAAAAAAGAGATCATTCGCTTAATTAAATAATTGTCAGTGTAGTCACAGCATGGGCGTAGTCAGGGAGGGGGTTTGGGGGGTTCAAACGCTCCTTGTAACGTCAAAAAGTTATATTTATAACAGGTAATATTTATGGGAAATTACTTAAACCTCCAGAAATCGCAGCCCCCCCCCAATTCTAAATTCTAATTACGCACATGAGCCTCGGCAAAATATTTCTCCATACAATTCAAGTTACATCATATGCAAATATGCAAAATGTTATATGGTCAATTACACTTTAATTTTCTCTTTTGATTTTAATATTTTCTGAAAGTCCACGTTTAAATTTTAAGTAATTAATAACAAAAATAATAACTACCTCGAACATTAATAATCATAACATCTGTGAGAGGGATGCTGATGCTTGCGATTTTTTACAAAGTTATCGATATCTGGTTGGATGACCGATAGTTTTAACAGAGTAGCTTCCACATCTAATCTATTTCTTTTCTTACTCTTAATTTCAACTAAATTCGAAAATCCAAACTCACAGTTGTAAATCGTCTGAAACGGAAGATGTTTAATGGCTCTATCTGAAAGCTCTGGATATTCGTGTCGAGCATGCACTCAAAATTTAAGTGGGGGGATTCTCACACTCTTCATTAATTTTTCTTCTGAAATTTCCTGCGGACAACTTGATAGGCTGCCACGGACCACACTTTGAGAAACACTGGTGTAGATGTAACTTCTGGGGGTTCTCAGAGTAGAGGCCACAATGTAACATTTTTGGTGTTCCGTAGCTGAATTTATATCTCCAGAAGCCCCAGATTGGGGCTCTTTAACACTTTTGGTTTCTGGAAAAGGATGCATTTCGCCGCAGCAGTCCGTAACATTATTACATTTCAATTTTACCTCCGTTCTTCCAGAATTTTAAAACCAACTAAAACACACAGATTTTTATCTGTTAGCTTTACAGTGAAAAGAATTAATGGAACTAATGTGGAATTAGAATACCGTGGAAACTTGGCCGGAACTTTAATATCGTTTTGGTATGCTTCATTATTTTTAAAAAATAATATCGCAAAAAAATAGTTCTCATGCGTTAGAATGCAGAAGTGATAATAAAACATACACTTAAAGTTTTTAATTTATTTATATTTCATCAGATTTATCTGGAATATTAATCGATGACGAAGTAATTAATTTATCTGTATCTAACAGAAAAAATTATTATTTGTAAAGCTTTGATTATTGTATTAATATTTGTAAAGTATATTTTTATTTGTAAAGCTTTGATTATATCTAACAAAATAAATGATTATTTGTATTTATCAGTTCAAGGTTACAATATCGTTTTTCAATATTCCCTAGTTTTGAAGAATGACTCAAACTCTAATAGGCCAACTGAACCACAGTAGAACGCCAGGTTAATTGATGACAAGGTTATGCTCATTTTGCTCTTCCGGTGGTGATTGCTTTGTGACGTCACTGTCCAAGTCCCTATCGTAAAACTACCTGATCGCCACGTTATTTTGTATCTGCGCCATAGCTGCGTGTCGGTTTTATTATTCGTAAACCACCTGGAATAATCTTCATAAATCCTACTAGATTTTCCAATGCAAGATGTTTTCAATTTTTATTTATAAAAATTTGAGGAATGTTGCTGAGATACTTTTCATATTCCTCATAAAGAAATTCTTTATTATATGACAATAATATGTCCTGCTATGCGTTTTCCCTTCTAAATTTATATAAAACCAGCAAAAATTCTCAATGTGACTAAATTAACATAACCGTTATCCATCCCTTTACGTAACTAAAATGTGCGGGAGGTATTTTTGAAGTCTCCGTTAAAAATATTCACATCACTGTGAATTTCTTCTGTATTAAATGTAAATGTGCTTTTTCATAAGATTTTGTTCTGTTTGAGTTATAAAAATTGTTGACAAAACATCTTCCTCCATAGCTACACTTCGGATCTACGATTCACATGTTAGGACGGTGACGTCACTCAGTGACGTCAGGATTATTCGTCTGCGAGGAAGGCGGGATGAGCAAACCTTACTGTCTGAGTGGTACGTAGGTTGCTACAAGCTTTCAGACGTGCTTCGGAAAAGTATGCTGCTTAATAAATGAGTAAGCATACCGAAACAGGCTGTGCGTTTCAGGTAAGGCAACTTAGATCAGCACTAAAAAAATCTGAAATGTTCTTAGATTTACGAAGTGTTTGTTAAACATTAAATCGATTAACTAACTGCAAACCCAATAAAATAGGCTTTTCCTTTGGATCTTTTTTGCTTAAGGTTCTAGGAAAGAGGGGCAAATCACTTCAGTACTCTCTTGTGTTTTATAATATCCTCTCATTAATCTAGAAATTTCAGAGATGGCACAAAGACTCTGCATGATTAAAAAAACTGGCTCGCACGTAAATAAAAACGTGATGGTGAATAAGGAAACAAAACCTCCAGGGAAATATGAAAAACGATTTTTTTTATTTTTCTTTCTTTTTTTATTGAAAGCCGCAGCTTAGAGGAATTATCGAGAGCCGCCCAAAGAGAAAACAAAACTATTCAGAAAAAAGTTTTGCGTGCGGACCCCAGATGCTGAAGATTCCGGATTCTTCTCATAAAAAGTATAGAAAAAAATATACTCAGCTACTTCCTGGGAAAAGAAAGCATATAAGCCTGAAAAACTGCGACTTGATATTTAAAAGCCATGAAAACGAGCACTTCTTTTTCTTAATTTACCATTTTATTTTTTAAGAAAAAGGTTTTGAAGTTTTCTTTAACTTTGACCTATGCACTGAGTAGTATGAGCGATATTATGATAAATAACCTAAAGAAGAATGTATACAGGCATGTAATTCATTTATAATATGGAGCTGTAAAAATGATTCCTAAATTATTTGCTTTCTGATAAGATATACATATATGTACACTGAAGTGCCAAAAAAACTGGAAATACCGCGTTGGTCCTCCTCGCGATCGGATAACGGAAGCAACGCGACGGGTTATCGACTCCAAAAGCTCAGTGTAGTACTTTGGAGACAGTGCACACCATGCTTCCTGACAGCGTCCCACAATTCCGTATTATTCACCCGTGGAAGATTCCTGGAATTGACGGCACGTGTAACAGCATCCCAAATATATTTGATGGCGTTTATATCCGGCGAACGAGGAAGGCCAAGTCAGTATGCCAAACTCCGTGGACTGTTCCTCCAGCTGAAATCGACCGTGTGCGGTGGTGCATCGTCGTGTTGAAAGATGTCGCACCCGTCGAAGTGGTAGCATTGCAGTCATCCTTCTAAGCATGCTTTCCACGAGATGCTGATAGGTCTGAACCCGAATTTTCTTCTACTGCTCTTCAAAGCTTATTTATGCCAGAACTCCCGCAAACCAAACGTGATCGGAGTCAGAGTTCCAGCTCGTTACAGAGGTGTTCTATTAGGTGAAGCCTTGGGCAGTCCAATCCAACATTTGAATGTCCTGCTTCTCAAAGCAGGCCTCTGCAGGCTTTACAGTGTGGCAAAGCACGTGATCGTTCTAAAACAGGCAAGGATCTGTGCTGAAGTACGGCTAAAGCGTAAGTACTGCGGAGTTTTTCGAAGACATTCCAAAAACTCCGCAGTACTTACGCATTGTGAGGGGCTGCTACTGCTAATCCAACCAGAGGACTAGCAGAAGCTGCCCCGCACAATCACAGATCTCCACGAAACTTGACTGTAGGGTTGACAGCGTTCTTCGATCGAACGGTACACCCAAACACGTCCATCTGAAAAAAGAGTAGAATGATTCCTCACTTGCCCTCTTCCACTCTTCTATTCACGAACGGTGAGCGAGATACCACTTCAGTCGTCGTCTGGCATTGTCTAGAATGATGTAGGGCTTGTGCGTAGTTCAACTGGCATGGTCATACCTAGCATGCCGCTCCCGACGGACTAACCGTGTGCAAATGAGTCTAGTAGTGATTCGTCCAACAAACGGCGAGCGATATACTACATCAGTCGTCGTCTGGGATTGCCTAGAGTGATGTAAGGCTTTTGCGTAGTTTACCTGGTAGGGTACCCCCTAGCATGCAGCTCCCGACGGACTAATCGGGTGCAAATTAGTCTGGTACGATTTGTCCAACGACGACTGTTGCAACGTCGGTTTGTCCAATGGAAAATTTGCCTAAAGGCACTATTCGTCCAATTGTATAATTGGTTCAATGCCATTTCATCCAGTGGTACGTTTAGTCCAATGCTGGCACAGGTTTCCATCGTCTCCTCGTAGGAAATTATGTAAACAGGTTATTGTTCAGATCAGGTTGTTTGCTAAATAAACGACCTATAAGTATATCAGTTAAGTTAAAAAGATAATATACCACTGGTGTGTGCAATACGCACAGTATTACTTCCGGTGTGGTCGAAATCTTCAAAATGAATTACTTTGATTCTGTTTGTGTTTTTCCGAATTAGCTGTGGATAAACTTAATTTCCGTTCCCGCGTGGTCCGATGCCGAAAGTTCGTTTCCACTCCGACGTACTGTACGACGACCTGTTGCTAGAAGCCCACGCCTTAGATTACTTGCTCACTGGATGACAGCTTTTATTTTGAAATAAAGTCTCCATAACTGAAAGATGCATAAATAACACTGGAAGACTCACAAGATGAATGTCGACTAGAGTAAACTTTCTTGTAATTTTCAAGGCCATTCACACGTATGTGTATGCGTATCAGCAACGTTTTTGTTTTTCTGAAGGAAAGGTATCAGAACTCTTCTTTAACATAAGTTGTTCGAAAGTGGAGAAGAATTAATTTAATAACAAGAGGAGTTTGAGTTAATTTAGTATTGAGTTAATTTGGAGTTTATTTAATAGCAGTTAACTTGATAATATCATAGTAGTTAATTTATTTACTTTTAATAATTAGAAGACTTAATTTAATAATTTGTTTTAAATTTTAAAATAATTTAGAGTAGTTTTATTTAATATGGGAGCAGTGTTTTGTTTTAATTTTATGAGTTAATTCGAGAAAGTGGCTGAATTTCTTGAACATTTATCTTTACGCCTTATCACTGTTGTTTGGTACAAACTCTAAATAAAATAATTTTCGTGGCCTTTCTTATTAAATAATTTTATTGAAAATAGCCAGTAATTTGTAACAATTTTACAGTTCTTAGCAAATGTTACCTTATTTTAATTGCATTTTTGTAATTAAATAACTATTCCAAAACTCAAAGGCAAACATTTCCTGTTTAAAAATTAGTGCAAGGACAAAACAAGAAAGATGACACCGAATTTTCGGGTGTAATGAGCACGTCTTTTGAATTCGTTCTGACGCAAGTTAAATTTATCAAAGCTATTCAGAATCAATGGAACTGGTACGGAAAACAATAGTATCTGAATGAAGAAAGAAGTTTTTCAATCGGGTTTTTAATCCCGCAGATATTGCTGTAAACGGAATCGTGAGCTTACACCTTCTGGTTGGAGCCTTCTGCGCTAAGAAAAATTTGAATTTATAAAAAAAACATTTCGTAGCGGAAAAGCTCTCCAACAAAGGAAGAATTTTTCAAATCGGACTCTTTGAAGAAAGGATATGGACAAATATAAGACATGCATCTGCGCCCCATGGAGGAAAAACCATGCATTATTTTAGGAAGAAAGTATTCTCAAAAAGTTTTTTGATTAGAGCGGTATCGGTCCAAGAAACTACGTTTTTAGTCGAATTTTGAGGAGCTCACATTTTGCTGCAAATACATCAGAAGCGGAAATTAACGCTTATGCCCCTTGGAGGTCAAACCATTCCTTACCAAATATTAGAAATTATATGCAAAACATTTTCCAACAGGAGCGGTATGCGATACAGGAAGAAATTTTCAAACCGAAGTTTTAGAAGCAGAAATAACGCAGAAAACGCAATGTATCTTTGCACCCCCTATCGGAAAGCCTATGATAAATTTTGAATTTATGTGAAAAACATTTCGGATCGAAAACACAATCCAACAAAGAAGGAATTTTTCAAATCGGACTCCTAGAAGTAGAGATATTGACAAACCTAAGATATACATCTACGCCCCTGGCGGAGAAACCATGCAATATTTTAAGAAGAAATATTCCTGAAAGATTCGTCGACGTGAGTCGTATCGGTGCGCAAACGAATTTTTTTCAGTCTTTCAGAAGCTCAGATTTTGCCTCAAATATATCAGAAGCGGAAATTAAGACTTACGCCCTCTAGTGGCCAAACAATTTTTACCAAAGTTAGAAATTAAATGCAAAGGATTTCTCATCAGAAGTTGTATCCGGTGCAGAAAGAGTTTTTCAAATCGGAGTTTTAGAGGGAAAGATCGAGGGGAAAACGCAATTTACCTTTACGCCCCCTAGCGGAAAGTCTATGAATTACTTCAAAATTTTGAAATTATATGAAACACATGTCACACCGGAAACTCTACCCAATAAGGAAAGAATTTTTCAAATCGCACTATTAGAAGAAGAGATATTGAAAAAAATAAGATATATATCAACGCCCACTGGCGGAGAAACCAAGCAATATTTTAAGAAGAAATATTTCGAAAAGGTTTATTGACGTGAGTAGCATCGGTCCACGAAAGAATTTCTTCAATCGAGATTTTAGAAGCTGAGATTTTATGGCAGATATATCAGAAGCAAAAATTAACGCTTACGCCCCATGGTGACTAAAGTGTTATTTACCAAAAATTAGAAATTATGGGCAAAAGATTTTCCATCAGGAGCTGCATTATCCGAAGAAACATTTTTTTCAAATCGGCGTTTTAGAAAAAGATATATTGAGGAAAACGTAATTTATTTTAACGGTCCCTAGAAGAAAATCTATGCATAATTTGAAAAAGTAATTATACCTAAAATAATCTTCTACATAAATAGAATCGAAAGATGAAATAATATTTTTAATCGGATTTTTAGAAGGAAATATATGGAATAAAACGTATTTTTAATTCAACATCATCTGCATTTACGCACTCTGGCGGTGAAATTGTATATCGTAAAGAAAACGAAATGACGGATCGTCCTTCGCATAGTTCAAGCTTTGTAATGCAAAAAGAATTTTTCAAATCGGACTAATAGTTGCAGAGATATGGTGTCTACCGACGGACGGACAGACAAACCGATAACATAAGCACGATCTTGTTTTACAAAAGACGTGCTAAAAAAACCGTCCGTAGTATATATACAGAGGATTGTGTGTGTGTGTGTGTGTGTGTGTGTGTGTGTGTGTGTGTGTAAATAAAAAAGGAGCTGGATACTTTCAACACAACGTACTATATACAGTTAAGGATGGTGGTTTTCTGGTCAGTTTTTTGCTCTATGAAATTTCCACGCTGTTGTTGGATTTTCAGAACATATTTTAGAATTAAATTTACCTAAAAATTACGCTTGTCTCGCTCTAACGGTTTTCTCCTCTGCTCATCGGTAATTGGATGTGCATTCTACCTACACTAGTGTCCAAAAATTAAGCATAGTTAAAAAAAGTGTTAAATTGCAAAAACTATATAATCTACAATGAAATAGGCTGTTTACTATGTATAAAGATCTCATTGAGGAACTAAATGCGCACTACAAATCACATAAAAGAATGATTAACCAGGAAAGCGTACCAATATCCCCAAATGGTGAAAACAGCCGGAGGGATTTTCCGACTGCATTTCTCATTTATTACAACGGTCTAGTACAGCGTATGGTAACCTCTCACAGCGACACAAATGTCACACTGATGTAACAAGGGAAACAAGAATACTGATATTATTATTAACCGGTGATGCCTTTATCATCGGCTTTACGGGGATTAATAGAACTTCCTTAAAAATCTATTATAAAGCTACCTCCGTTCATTTAAACATTTAAAAGACCCATCCTTCCTGGGAGACTATTCCTAACTCTGGGACCAACTTGGTTCTTTATTACAATAAAGAAAATCATACATCACATTTTTTTGAAACAATTCCATAATCTCCGTATGAAAAAAACACCTGGAAAATTTCGTGCTAACTGTAATGAAATGACATGAAAACCCTCTGTCTTATGCACGATCCAACAAACTTGTCAAACATTAAAACAGTCGTGATTCCAAGCCTACGTTATTACGTTAATCACTATGTTTAAGATGACCGGTTAAAAAACTTAAAAAAGATGGCATTAAATTTTGAGATTTTTCGAAGGCACAGTGCTTTTGAAAGATCTAGAATTTTAATGTCATCTTTTTAAAGTTTTTTAATCTGCCATTTTAAACATAGTGTAAAGTGTAACGTAAGCTTGGAATCACGACTGTTTGAATGATTGACAAGTTTGTTAGATCGTGCATAAGACAGAGGAATTTTACGTCATTTCACCATAATCTTCAACCAGTCAATAACAAAACACTTTGAGAGACACAGTTCAACAAGTTCACAAACATCCAACTTTAACCATACTCAGGAAGCAATTAAATGATCACAATATCAAATTTCATTTAACAATACTTTCCTAAAATTATTAACAATGTATCCAAAATGCAAATTATCAATAAAACTTAACAAAGTATCAGCTTAAAAACAACTATAAAAATACCCTTAATCCAAATAACAATCAAAAAGCGGAACACCATATTTCCATTTATCAATATTTACATGATATTCATTAAAATATTTGAAACACATCAACCATGTCTACCAACACATCAACCAAACAAGAAGACTGTCAGCAAATCTCCCTTCGGAACAAGAACAGATCGACGTTCCTCATGAGTTCTGGCAGGGGGCCGACGACCTGCAATCCCAGGTAGCACAGTCTTGCAATTTAACGTAGGCCCAACACTGAGCCACCGTCTTCTATTTCTAAAAGATAGTGGCTCATTGTTGGGCCGAACATTAAATTGCAAGGCTGTGCTACCTAGCATGCGTCTCTTCAATGCATCCCTCCCACACATGTTCTATTGGGTTGAGGTCTGGGGAATGCGCTGGCAATGGTATACCGTCGAGATTTTCACTTTTCAAACAACCACCGACAACAGCATTTCTATGAGATCTCACGTTATCATCCATGAACAGGAAATCTGGGCCAACAGCACCACGAAAATGCCTCGGGACTTATGCATCATTTAAAAATTGATTAATCTATGCGACGTAATTTTAGGACTCCACCATTTCATGCGTAGTGGAATAGAATCCTAGATGTGTATCAATATTCAACATTGACTAATCTATGCGGCGTAATTTTATGACTCCACCACTTCGTGCGTAGTTGAGTAAAATCCTAGATGTGTATCAATGTTCAACATTGATTAATCAATGGGATATAATTTTATGACTCCACCACTTCGTGCGTACTAAAACAGAATCCTCCATGTGTATCGATATTCAACTTTGATTAATCTATGGGATCTAATTTTATGACTCCACCATTTCGTGTGTGCTAAAATAGAGTCCTTCATATGTATCAATATTCAACATTGATTAATCTGTGGGATCTAATTTTACGACCATCATTTCGCGCGTAGTAAAATAGAATCCTAGATGTGTATCAATATTCAACATTGATTAATCTACGGGACGTAATTTTAGGACTGCATCATTTCGTACGCAGTTGAATTGAATCCTAATTGTTTATCAGTAGTCAACGTTTATTAATATATGGAACGTAATTTTATGACTATTTTCAAAGGTGTCCTCAGCTCTGGACAGCATTGATTTGTGAAGAAACGTTCAATGCTTACTAACCTATTTCACATCACAGAGGATTCGTCATCTATTGACAGAAGATCGCAAGTTGATGTTATTTACACTGACTTTGCTAAAGCTTTTGACAAAGTTCATCATGGCATTCTACTCAAAAAAGTTCACTGTTTTTTTTTGTTTTTTTTTTTTTTGGTTGGAGGCTTAACGACCACCGTGAGCAACTCAATGGGCTATAAGCAGTCGCCCGTCCCTAATTTAGGGTCCCTGGTTCCAGGGAAGGGAGAGAGCCAGTGCCGTAAGACAAACACAACATCCATGCCTCACCGAGATTCGAACCCGGACCCCGTTCGGACGAATGATCAGAGGCCATCGCTTAGACCACTGCGCCACCGGGGCGGCAAAATTTCACTGTCTTGGCCTCAGTGATATTTTGATGTCCTTGTTTAAGTCCTATCTTTTCAGCCAATCCCAGTCTGTTATTTATAAAAACCATGTTTCTGATCCCTATGTTGTCACATCTGGAATACCCCAAGGCTCTAATTTAGGACCACTCCTGTTTTCCATATACATGTACGTTAATGACCTTCCTTCTTGCATTGATGGCCCATGTATCTTGTTTGCTGATGATCTCAAGCTTTATCGCAAAGTACAGACTCCTGATGAATGTCTTACTCTTCAAACTGACGTCAATAACCTGCCTTAGTGATGTACATTAGACCATCTCCATCTCAACATCTCCAAGTGTCATGTCGTTTCTCTTTCGCGGAAAAGAAAGTCAATTCTGTTTTACTACAAAGCTGGCGACTATACTCTTAGCCGGACAAACGATGTCCATTACTTGGAAGTCACATTTGATTTGAACTTGTACTTTAAAAGTCAAATCAAAAGAATTGTACGTACTGAGAGAGAGATATTTCCTATCTAAGGTTGAGAGACCCGAACCCACAGCGCTCTGCGCCTTTTGTCAGGTGAAAAAGAGGAATATTAGATATTTGGGAACAGATTTCATTGATAGGATAGTACGAAAGAAAAGTATGGAAATATTAGAGGAGAGGGAGTAGACGGTTACCCGTTAAGAAGTGAAGTTGTAAGCTGCCCTACATACTTACCTGTAACAACAAGACATTTCAAGTGATATTTCTCTCCGCAGAAAAATGCCCGGTACACCTGTGCCACAGAAGAGTACAGGGGGAAAGGAAGGAAAGGACACGGGAAAGGGGAACCTGAAAAAAAAAAAAAAAAAAAAAAAAAAAAAAACATCACACACAGAATATCTTTCCCAGAGAAAAATCGTCTTGAACACCGGGTAAGACAAAACTGGCTATTTGCACAGTGTTTCTCGCCAGCCAATGAGAAAAAGATTTTTCCCCATTGGTTTACAGGATTTTTTCACAGGTTTACTTTTGTTGTTTCTTGAGAGGCATGTCAGAGTAACCATAGCTGAGGTGGTGTGATCACATGTTTGAAGAACAGAGTACGGCCCTTAAAAGAGCCTTTTTTTTTTTTTTTTTCCTCATTTTTCATTTAACATGGTTTCTTCACATGTGGGCATGTCAGAGTAACCGTAGCTGAGGTGGTGTGATCACAATATTACACCGATCGAGGTTCAAGATACTCATTTTGAGTAAACAACCGAGAAATAAAAAAAAAGCCACAACCAGGGGTTGTTTTTTTTTTTATTCCTTATTTAGGAAGCCGTTAGTTTATGGGCCAATCATTCATCATTTTTTTTTCCTTCGCTACTTGCCTGCTTGTTGCACACTTATGTGCAACAGCGGAAAAAAATAGTCCTGTTTTGTTTAAATATTATTATTATTTATTTTTTTCAGAACTAGTGCGTAAAAAGATGTCTTTTATGCAACATTTTGCTCGGCCCCTAAACGAGCCTTTTTTTTTTTTCTTTCTTTTGTTTATTGTTGTTGTTGTTTTTTTGTTTTTTTTAATCTGGAAACAACAACAACAAATTTTAATATAAAAGATAAGACCAGCAACACCTTGTTTGGTTAGGAGCAGAATATTCAGTACAAAAAAGACGTCTTTTATGCAACATTTTGCTCGGCTCTTAAAAGAGCCGTTTTTTATTTTTATTTTTTGTTTTGTTTTTTTTTAATCAGGAAAAAACAACAACAAGTTTTAATATAAAAGGCAAGACCAACAATACCTTGTTTTATAGGGGCAGAGATATTTGGTACAAAAAAGATAAATCTTTTATGCAACATTTTGCTCGGCCCCTAAACGAGCCTTTTTTTTTTTTTTTTTACCCAAAATTGCTATTTAATTTTTTGCTTTCGTCCTGCGTGTGAGGAATAATTTCAATTTAGTCCCAGTTATTTTTTGTTTTTTTGGAAGTATAACTGTGAACTGGATTCTTTTCAGGAATTTTATTTAAAATAGCCTTCGGTCTTTTAAATTTGTCAGTATCATTGACAACATAATTAAGGGCCTCTTTGACAAGAGGATTGGGATGTTTCTTGGCTTTCTCGTAATACCTTTGCGCTAGATCATACATAGTATAATGTATAGAGCTGATATTAAGCATACTACGGATAGCATTATTGGATGTTTTTCCATCTAGTCCTACCATCATACGAAGAGTTTTATTTTGAAACGAGGTAATATTATTTTTTGCTGCTTTCTGCAGTTACCCCAGATAGGACAGCCATAGGTAATCACCGGGCTGAAGCATGCTTTCCATAACAAGGTTTTATTTTTTCGCTAAGCCTTTTATTTTTAATTATGGGTTGGAGACATCCTCTTAATTTAAGTGCTTTAGCCAGGGTTTCTTTAATATGCTTGTTCCAATTCAGATTATGATCCATAATGAGGCCTAAATATTTGACATCCTTTACCCAAGGTATTTTTTACCATACAATTCAATTTCAAAGTCAGGATTGTAATTGTATGTTTTACGGGAGAACAGAATTGCTTGTGTCTTGTCAGTATTAATTTTAATTTTCCAGTCTAGGAAGTAATTCTCCAGTTTTTCCACATAGTATTGCAACATAAATGTTGCTTGATTTTTATTCATGGAAGTATAGGCCAGTGCAGTGTCGTCAGCATAAAGTGCTGTAGTCAGATCCCTGTTGTTAAAATTCGGAAAATCTGAAGTAAAAATAGAGTATAGCGTAGGAGCAAGTACACTGCCTTGTGGAACACCGGCTTCAATTATTTTTTTTGAAGATATCTTCCCATTAATTTTTGCACAAAATGTTCTGTTTTTAAGATAGGATTTGATTATATGAATAATCCACGGTGGGAAGTCATGTGCTATTAGTTTGTAGATAATTGCCTCGTGTGGACATTTATCAAAAGCCTTAGCTACATCCAGGAAAATAGCCGCTGTGTGCTTTTTATTCATTATTCCTTCTGCACATTTTTCAGTAACTCTCGAGAGCTGGTGCACCGTGGAGTGTTTGTCACGAAAACCTCCTTGAATAAATGGAATAACTGGGTATTCTTTACAGAACTGTTGCATTCTAACAAGTATAATTTTTTCAAAGATTTTTCCCATGGTTGGGAGCAAAGAAATCGGTCTGTGATTTTCAGGAATTGCCAGGTTTTTACCTGGCTTGGGTAATAAAATTACCTCTGCTGTCTTCCAATCATCCGGGAAATAATTTAATTTAATGGCACAATTGTATATTTTAGTAAGGGTTTGCACATACCCTTCCGGTAATGTTTTCATAATTTTATTATTTATGCCATCTTTGCCCGGTGCCTTTTTATTTTTAAGGTTATTAATGTGAAACCTAACTTCTCTTTCACTGATGGGTAGTGGTTTTTCAAAGTCAGGAGGAACAAAATTTTTTTTTTGGCCCTTAAAAGGCCTTTTTTTATTTCTTATCTTTTCAGTTTCTGGCGTTCCGGACCCGCGAGAGGTCGTAGCACCTTTAACTTGTCTATCGGACGTAAAAGAGGCCGTAGCATTTTCTACTTTTGGCTGCTGTTTTCTATGCCTTGTGCTTCTATTTTTTTTAGAAGAGCCTTTCTGTTTACTTTTAATTGGGGATGTTAATACAGGTTTTTTTTATTAGTAAATTCTTCATAGAGTTGTGCACTTTGGGATGACTCTAGAATTTTCTACATCCTCTGCATGTTTAAAATAAGTATCCAGGGCCTTTTTCATTTTAGTGGCTACATCAGTGTCAGGGATATCATTTATTTTAAACTGTTTTTCAAGTGAGTTTGCAAAAATTTCTGCTTTTTCTTCATCGGTTCTAACAACCGTCCCATCTGCTTTGTGGAGAGGTGGGAGTAATCTGATATTTTTATTTTGCAAACTTGAAGTAAGGTTCCACAGGGTCATTTTATTTTTTTATTCGAATTTTCAGAGTAGTCAATATGTGCTTCCTCTAATAATTGACCCCATGAACCGTTTTCAAACTTTCTGATATCTCTTTTGATTTGCCTGTTAAGGGTGCAGTAAAGGTCATAAAATCTTTTATTTCTGGTTCTTTGCCATTTACTGCGGTACCTATATTTTTCTCCTTAATAAGATCCAATATTTCTTTGGGTAAGAAATACGGGTTTCTTTTTTCTTTAGCAGGAGTTTGGCAAGCCTCCATAACCTTTTTAATGGCAAGGTTAAAGGTTTCAATAGCATTGTCAATTTCTTCTTTGCTATTGCAATCTCCGATTTCTGGAGGTGATACTAATTTAATTTTTTCAGTGAATTGCTTTAGGTTCGTGACCATTTTGGGTGTTACCATTACAGTTTTGTCAGTAAAAAGCTGTAGATGAACGGGGTTATGATCAGATGAGAGCGCTGCTGCAGTATAGATTTCATAATAATATCTATTATTTTTGAATAGCGCAAAATCTAGCACATTACTAGTTCCTCTTAACGCTGTTCTGGTGGGCTCGGAAGGAGCCCCCAGATCAATATTTTTATTTAAGAGATATCTGAAAATATTGTTCCCACTTTTATTAGCTCTAGGACAGTACCAATAGCGGTGCTTGCTATTAAAATTCCCTGCTACTATGGTGGGGATGTCTTCTTCAAAAAGCTTGTCTAGAGCTTCACTGGTAACCGTATGTGACGGATGATTATAAAAGGCCGTAAGCTTGATCGGGTTATTTTTGGTTTTAATTATGACTGAGTGGGCTTCTTGACCATCTTCAGTGTTGCAAGGTGTTTCACTTTGCTCTAATCTATCAACAACCGCAATCAAAATTCCGCCGCTTTTGGTGGTTTTGTCTTTTCTATAAACCTTGTAGTTGGGTATCTTGAATTGAATTTTTTCGCTTAGCCATGATTCATTAATTAACGCAACGTCAATTTTTTTGTACTTTAGGTAGGCTAAAAATTCTCTGTGTTGTCTTTTGATACCCTGCGCATTCCAAATTAGAATGTTAAGGCCATTAGTTTCCGTTATTAAACCTTCATCCTCAGAAAAAGAACGGCTCCTAAACGGGCCGTTTTTTTTTTTTTATCTACGGCTATGCTGCTAACAGTAATACTATCTTGGGCACTAGTAACAGCATCTAACCGAAGCATTTCTTCATCGTTGTTATTAGCATACTGCAATTGTGCCTCTTCATTACAGTTATTTTTTTCTGCATCTTTAATTTCTTTGCTAAGCCTGCCAGCGAAATATTTTGGTTTTTCCACGGTTGGAGTAACCAGTTTTTTTGCTTATGCGTAGCATTTTCATTTAAAATTTTTTCAACATCAACAATCAATTTCTCTATCACTTTTGTGTTTTGGAATTTTTTTGCGATGTTTTTTATTTTTTTCTTTTAGCACAGAATTCTGTCCCATGCCCTTAAAAGGGCCTTTTTTTCTGTTTTTCCTTCTCGCCTAGATATTTGTCAACATCAGCAATCAATTTCTCTGTGACATTTGTGTTTTGGAAATTTTTGCGATGTTTTTCAATTCTTTCTTTTAGCACAGAATTCTGTACATTGCTTTTAAGGACAACTTTTTTTCTCTGTGTAATAAATTAATATTACGGAGATATTTATTTGCGTCCGTTTTTAATAATTCTGTGTCTTTTTTTGCTTCCTGTATTTTGAAGCTGTCACTGCTTTCTTGCAGTGCGTGAGGCTGTTCATTACGAACCTTTCTTTTTTCCTCACTTTTATTGAAACTTTTTTGTGTTTCAATTTTTTTGTCGTAAAGCTCAGCTTTACTCTTGTGAATTTGTGTTCCAGTCTTTTCTAACTGCGTTTCATTTTCCTGCAGTGTAGAAATGGCCAATTCCTTTTTGGAAAAATTTTTAGTTGGCCCCAAAAAGGGCCTTTTTTTCCGTAGACTGACGCAAATTCACACTATTTTTGCGAAAAATCTCACAGGAATAGCCTGATGCCGCAGCACTGTCAGGTCTTTTTATATAGTCAGGTCCCGCAGGATTATCTGATCTATTTTTTTCAGCAAAACCATCCCCGGAGGGGAATCCGTCGGTATCTCCACCCGACAATTTAAAATAGTCAGGTCCCGCAGGATTATCTGATCTATTTTTCTTTTTCATAAAAAAACCATCCCCAGAGGGGAATCCGTCGGTATCTCCACCCGACAACTGAGGTTCCAAAGACCTCATACTTACCTTCTTACTTTTTCTGGTCTTTTTTTGAACACTGGTGTTCAACTCAGGAGGTAAACACTTTATCCTCCTGGATCTTCTAAGACCATTTTCTTCCTCAGTTGTGCTGCAGATTCCAGTTATAGGGGGGATGAAACGGCGAACTTCTTGTTCAGCATCAGATTCTATTCCTGCATCTTCAGCGTCGGCAATCCTTTTGCGCAACGAAATTTTCAACGGTGTGCTAACAGCAATACGAAGAGAAGTGGATTCGGAAAAATTTTAATAGAGCTTTGAAAAAAGCTTAGCTACTAAAAGATCTCCTAACCGGACTGATTACAATAGACTGGTAACCCAGAAACTATCTAAGATGCGACGAAAGAAATCTTCCGAAGAGGTAGAAGTTGCAGAGACAGACAACTGGCGGGAGACCACACAACGTGCGACCGTCCCGTTCGGAATCCAAGCAGCAACTGTGTATGAATTGTACGTACTGCGTACAGAATTTTGGATTTATCATGCGACATTCCAAGTATTTCTCGAACACTTAGACATTTATTCGCATTTTTGAGTCTACTGTAAGATCCTTACTGGAATATGCGGCGATAATTTGGAGCTCTAGCCCAGTAACTCTAGTAAATGAAATCAAGAAAGTTAAAAAAAAAGTTTCTTTTTTCTTAGACACCCTTTTTACAGATCGTATGTTGTTTATATAGCGGACATCCCGACGGCTGACCTATCTTCAAGATGACATCTCTGCAATCGAGTAGGAAAGCTCTCCAACACAAGTTCCTGTACGACATCATCAGAGGAGAGATTAACGATACTCAAATTGTAAACCAATTAAGTTTCCGTTTCCCACGTTTACCGAGGATAAAATGTGAACTATTTGCAGTGTAATGTTAACTATTTGTACAAAGGAAAGATTTTTTCGGTGTTATATTAGTGGGTTGTCCGTAAGAGAAACGGAGAGGCGTTTAAACATACCCAAATCGAATGTTCTGGATGAACTGAATAAGTGGAAGACACATGGCGTGACTGAAGCAGCAAAACGTACCGGCAGACCAAAGAAAATCAGTAATAGAGGACGTCGAAGCCTCAGGAGAGTCGTTACAGCTAATGGACGGTGTACTGCACAAGACATCAGTGTACAGGTGAGTAAAAATGCTGGAACCTCGGTATGTACAAGTACCATTCGCAGAGAACTTCATTCTATGGGTTACTGTGGTCGTGCGGCTGCACATAAGCCTTTCATTTCTACTCGGAATGCTACTCGACGTTTAGCATGGTGTAAAGAACATTTATCGTGAACCGTAGATCAATGGAAACGGGTCCTATGGACTGATGAATCCAGATACACGATCCATCAATTTGATGGCCGTGTGTGGGTATGGCGGCAGCCGGGGAAACGCTATTTACCACAGTGTACTGTTCCTACGGTCAAGTTCGGAGCTGACAGTGTACTTGTGTGGGGGTGTTTTTCGTGGTATGGTCCCGGTCCATTGTTTATCGTGGACAAACCTGGTAACCAGCACGTCTACCTCGATATTCTGGACAATTATGCCCTACCAACTCTGTGGCAATACTATGGAACCGAACCTTGTTAGTACCAGAAGAATAATGCACCGAGCTATAAAGCGAGGACCGTTTACGGCGTGTTATGGCGATAATTCCGTATCGTGTGTGGACTGGACAGCACAGCGCCCTGATCTTAATCCCATAGAGCACCTATGGAATGAATTAAAGTGCCACATGAGAAGTTTGGAACCAAGGCCTACTATTAAGCAACTCGAAGGATCAGTGCATGTATTAAGGTCAAAGGGGGCTGACACCGTACTAGTATATGTCAATAAATGCTATGTTGTTTTTTTCTTCTATGTGTTCGATGACTTTTGTCAATATAGTGTATGTCTCTTTGGATGAATTCAGTCTCTCTTCCGGAAACTCGATGTTTTTTGTATCGTAATTTTTTGAGATCCCTACAGCTTTCCATATAGGGCATCTGTAGATTATGATTATAAATTGGGAACTATCGGGGGGAGGAATTTTACCCTCTCGAGATGGTGGGGGGAGTTACAGAATACAGAATGTTGAAGTACACTTTAAAATAAGTGAAGGAAAATCAAAAGTATACGAATTTTGACTATTTTTTGAATTAATATTTTTTCTTTAGAAAGTAGTTCTTTATAGTTTCATGAAAAAATAAACGCAGCTAACATAGCAGATTTTAGAGTGTTAAAACACTACAAATCCTGTCTTTCTGGTTAATAGAAGCGTCCAACTATGTAGCAAATTCGCGTGTTTTTACCAGCATACTTAAAGACGATGTTAAGCCACTAATGTTTGAGGTTGATATTTCGTTGTTTACGCATTCAGATTTTTCTGTAAAACTCAGGGAATAGAGATTTATTGATTTTGCATTTTCATTTTCCTTATTTTACTTTTGCAGTTAGATCAAATTATCTTGAAGCACTACTGAGCTTTAAAAAGCCAAGGAATATTAAAAAAATGTAGCCTTGCATTTCCCCAATTGTATGGGAAAAGATTCCTCTGGAAACTATGCACAGGACTGTAAATCCCAGGCAAAGTCACAGTCGAAAGAAATTCGGTTTTACGTTGGTTAATGCGATACACTTTTTCGCATTTCGGAGAGTATTTCAGCGGCATTTGGCATACGTGCATCATGTGTGGGAATAAACAAAGGGGACAGAGAGAAAGGATCTAATTGAACGAAGTCCGAAAGGTAAATGCAACGAGTGACTTCGCATACAATACTCTCTTCGGGATGTTGATAAGCACACTGTACAAAACGGTATTCACCCCTAACTGAAATAACAGTAAGAAGTTATGATAGTATTGTTGGGAGATAAATAGCCCTGACGTGGTCTGCAGGATCATTTCTGTCTCGTGCAGTGCTGAAGAGCAACGTTTCTGTTGAATTTAGCTGCAATACGGGTCGTAAGACAGGTGTTACTGAGTGGCAAAAAGGAGCCATTTTTGTGTCCGTGGGCACGTGTTTGGCCGTGCCCACGGACACAAAGTGAATGAAGTCGACCAATTTGTTGGTGTGTCGAAGCGTGCAGTCCAGTGAATCTACAAGCAGTGGTGTAGTTAGCAATCAAGTGAAAATCTGCGACGTAACTGTGGCAGGAAAACGCTTCTCACCAACAGGGACCACAGCCGTGTTTCACGCCTAGTAACTGCTAATCGGTTCTAAATCAGGCAACAATTGCTCCAAACTGTGAATGAAAGTCCATTCCAACCAATTTCCGAAAGGATATTGCGACGAGAACTTCATGTGATGGACATCTGGAGCAGAGTACCACGGTAGAGGCATCTTTTAACAGCAAGTCACAAAGTCGCACGTTATCAGTGGGCTCAGAGGTACCAAAACTTTACTGTGGAGGATTGTAAACGAGTAATTTGGTATGATGAGTGTAGTTTTTGTTTGTACTCCAATGATGGGAGGCGACAAGTGCATCGCGGGCTCAATGAAGCCTTTAATCCTGATCGTGTCGAAGAGGTTGTTCAAGCTGGAGGGGGATTCTCTGATGTATTGGGGATGTTTTTTGTACCACGAAATGGGCCCTCTCGTTGCAGTTACGATGAACCTGAAACAGCATGCGTACCCCAGCATTCTGAATGACGAAGTGTTGCCCTTTGCCCTACATCTCCAGGAACTGCATCACATCGCCACTCCTATCTTCCAAGACGACAACTGCTGTGTGCACAGGGCTAAAATTGTGTCTGAGTAGCACGACGAACAATCAGCAGCACTGTCTCACCTCGACAAGCCCGCCAAATCCCCAGATTTAAATCCTATTGAAAATCTGTAGAATCATTTGGAACAGAATGTGAAACGCCGGAATAGACACCCACGTGCTCTGGCGGAACTTCGGGATCAATTGACGTACGAGTGGATGCAACTCGATGTTCAATACATTCACAACCTCGTGGAGTCTCTACCACACCGGATTCGGGCTGTTATCAAGGCAAGAGGCGCCGTTATCAGGTAAGTTCTGAGAGGGGTGACTACTTTTTTGTCCGGTGTGCTTAGTTCCCTGCCTAGTATTGGCTCCTTCACACGGCAGAATCTCACATGACTACGGAGTCAATCACGATTTATTCGCTGTATTTCTGAAAATGCATGCAAATACGTGAATTCCGTTTAGAACAAATACACTCTGAAACCAGGTGCATCGTTTAAATTTATCCGTAATAAAATTGCAGCACGAACGAAGTGTTTTCGTCGTGTTGTTCTTTCTTTTTTTTCTTAGAGCAAATTTGTGCACGTATTTAGGGCATGCAATGCATGCGTTGCATACAACTACCGCACGCTACTGTCTAATACTCAGGTCTACATTACAAATACAAAATGGGCAAGTGAATGTCATTATGAGAGAAATATGTGAGGTACTTACAGAGTAAAAAAATTACTTTATTTCTACATCTTCCATTTTTTTTTTTTAATAACCCGCTTTCGCGTTTTCCCCAGTTACAGAAGAAAGTTGATTATACTTTCGTTGATAGACAAGCTGAACGGCTTTCAAAATTTTTTCGCTGATATCGTAGACACAATTCAATAAAAAAAATGATATATATACTAACGCGTGGACGGAGATAAGGTTTCGTCGATAAAATGCTTATCAGAAAATTAAATCGTAATATGAGCAATAGGAATTCACCGAAGCGATCTTCTGGCCGTGGTATCGATTACAGAACGTTAAAAAGCAAAGTAGGATATACTTTAACGTAATAAAGAGAAGCTAGATCGTTATCTAGGTAGAATATATTTCTTGGAACTTGTCAGAAAGCATCATTTATCCAATGCTTTTTCGAAGTAATTCTGCAAAATATTTTTTAGTTCTTCTTCTGTGTGATCATTCTTTATGAAAATATTGGAAATGTGTACTGTTTTATTTGCTGTTTGGAGGAATGATTCAATTAGCACATCGCAAGTGGGCATTAACAAACTGGTTCCAATTTCATTAAAACTCTTTTCGAAGTCCCAACATTTTCCTTTATTGTTCGACAATGCATGCACAAATATTGCTTTTAATTTTAATCAATTAATTTAAGAAAGGTAAGCCAGATGTACAAAACAATTTTTCATTCCTGAGCTCCCATATTCCTTTACTGAGTGCTGCAGCTTGTTCCCAATGCGTGTCACACTTAGTTTCACATTTTATATACTAGCCATAGTTTACGATTTCCTATAGATGTACCATAATAATTCATTTTCATTTTGCACCATTTTATACATGTATAACTGATGAATAATCAGAAGATTAAATCAAGCAGTTATTTAAAGTGCACGTTTTAATGGCGATGATTTAATTAGCAATTCCGAATTTCCGAAAACTGATCTGCATTTAGTGTTCTGATTAAGTTTTGTTGAATGGTCTAATTGAATACAAAAGTTTGTGTTAAAGAATATCAAATTTGCTTCTGATTAAATCGTAGAACACATGCACATCTGCACGGGCAAACTTAGATTTTCCTCATCTAAAATGGCTGATTGAATTGTCTATTGAATCTAAATTTTTATAAAATGGGTGTTTAAGTGTAAAACTGTTAAAAATATAATTTTCATATTTTTCTACATTTGTCCATAAATTCTCAACTCTCCTCGCGGCTTACTTAAAATCATAACCGCACGTGAATAGGCCAGACTGCTTGAAGTGAAATTTAATACACTGCCGGACAATTGCTAAGGACGGATGACAATAGCAACGATAGCAATCATAAAATGGAAGGCAGGAAAATGTGGAAATTAGCATAAGTGCGGGATACAGTAAGACGTGTTGTGCGTATGCAAATTTTGGATTGCCGAACTTGTTCGTGACGTCATAGCGCTGATAAGAGATATAAAGGATTTGACGCGTATTGACCGTTGTTGTTCAAACGCAAAGTTGGAAGGAAAAAAATCAATTGACGAACTTGAAAGTTTCAGCATGTCTTCCCGACATCACCTAGATGATTTTACGCGTGGCCGTATTATTGGCAAGATGGAAAAAGGGCGAAAAATAACAGATGTTGCCAGGGAGTTCGACGTCAGCCACAGTGTTGTTTCAAGGCTTTGGAAATCATTTCAAACAAATGGAGAGTGTAGAAAACGTCACGGGTAGGTCGTGTTCGCAGTACGACACCTGCAGGAGATCGGTACATAGTGCTATCAACAAAAAGACACCTGCGCAGCACAGCTAGTGAGGTAGCAAATCAGTTTATGGCTGCTACTGGAGAGCGGATCTCCCGAAAATCTGTCGCCAGACGTTTGCATTAAGAAGGACAATACGCCCGCCGTCCTGTTGTGCGCATCCCATTGTCCAGACGTCACCGTACCGCCCGTTTGCAATGGTGCCATCAACATCGCAATTGGACTGATAACGACTGGTCTGCTGTCCTCTTCTCAGATGAGAGTAGATACAGTCTATCGTCTGATTGTCGACGACAACTGATCTGGCGTGATAGTGGTACTGCATATTGTCCAGCAAACATACAGGAAAGGGACCGATATCCGACATGTAGTGTCATGGTATGGGCTGGCATCATGATCAATGGCCGTACGTCCCTCTATGTGCTTCCAACTGGGACTATGACTGGCCAACGATACATTAATGATGTTCTGCTACCTCATGTTCGCATGTTCCGTGGTGCTGTCGGTGATAGATTCATTTTTATGGATGACAACGCAACATGTCATCGAACAGTCGCTATCCAGGAGTGTCTTGAGAGCGAGGATATTCAACGCCTCGTATGGCCAGCATGTTCTCCAGATCTGAATCCCACTGAAAATGTGTGGGATGCTTTGGGGAGGAGTCTTGCTGGTCGCCAATGCCCTCCAATAAACAAGGACACCCTCATCCGTGCACTGACAGAGGAATGGGATAAATTACCCCAACAGCTGCTTGATACTGTTGTGCAAACCATGACACGACGTGTAAAATCTTGCATCGCCCTCCATGGTGGCCATATCCCGTATTGACATCTTACGCCGAAACGCCTGCGGACGGTAATTGCATTTTTTCACGTTTACGTATTCTGCACAAAATGGCCTGTTTGTCCATTTAACACGTTCCAAAGCCTTCTGGATATCAGAGCACAATAAATTGTCTTTCTTGTAATGTCCTCGCATTCTGACATTATTTTATTTCACTTGGCATCCAACCACACTTACTTTTTTATGCGCTATATAGCCGTTTATGATCTGTCCTTAGCAATTGTCCAGCAGTGTAAAATTTAGTGAACTGCTTTTAAGCTCAGATTTAATCAGAATCATAAAGATAAACTGCTTTAAGGCTGTTTCACACACATTAATTCCTTCTTCCATCTCATTGGCATAGCTGTCCAAGGTGTTCGGATATACACTGGTGTGCAAAAATTAAGGACGAAGAGGAGAAATTAGCATAACAGCGGAACGAGCAGGCAGAACGGACCGAAAGACTACTCAGGAGATAGACTCGGGTCCGGTAAGGTAGGGCATGCGCATATATGCAGCATGACGTGTGGGGGGGGGGGGGGTTAGTGTCGGAAGGTTATAAAGCACATGTGCGGTGCACGCTCAGCAATTCGGTGAAAGCTATTGCACGGTGTACATCGTTTGAACTACGTCGAGTTGCTGCCACCGTGTGATATGGCCAACAGGCAATCCAGTAGACGACATCTGGATGACTTTACCCGAGGTCGCGTCGTTGGGAAGTTGGAAGAAGGTCGAAGTGTGACTACTGTGGCCGAAGAGTTCGGGATCGCTCACAGCATCGTTTCACGAGCTTGGAGAGCATTTCAAACGGCAGAAACAGCTGTGCGTGCGAGACTTTAGCAGTGGTCGTCCAAGAGCAACCACTGCGGCGGACTACCGGTATATTGTCCTACGGGCGAGACGAGACAGACGGCAGACAGCGGGAGAAATCGGAAAGCACATGCAACAGACAACTGGACGTCCGTTATCGCGTTTTACCGTGGCCAGGAGGTTTCACAAAGGTGGTCTATTTGCCCGACGATCAGGACGGTGTGTGCCATTAACGCCTGCTTATCGGAGACGGCGGTTTCTCTGGTGCCAGAAACTCAAGAACTGGAGACATTAGCAATAAGGTCGAGTTCGCTTTACGGATGAGAGCCGATTTAGTCTGACGAGCGATTCTGGACGTATACACTTCTGGAGAGAGCAGGGAACACGCAATCACACCTTCGACATCATTGAAGGGGACCGGTTTGGAGATGGCGGACTTCTCGTTTGGGGCGGTATCATGCTTGGTAGCCGTACTGACCTCCACATCTTCCAAGGAGGTTCAGTCACTGGTGTCCGCTATTGTACCGAGGTTCTCCTGCCTCACCTGCGTCTGTTTAGAAGTGCTGTGGGTCCTGAGTTTCTCTTCATGGACGACAAAGCTACACCTATTCGTACAGTGGCTGTCGCAGAGCTGTTGGAGAGTAAAGATATTCAACGCATGGATTGGCTCGCATGGTCCCCGGACCTAAATCCAATCGAACACGTGTGGGACCTTCTCGGGAGACGCTTGGCAGCAAGTCACGAGCCACCAGCAACGATTCCGCAGCTGCGATTGGCGCTACAAGAGAAATGGGCCGCGATGCCTCAACAGCTCCTTGGCAACCTCGTCCTCAGCATGGGCAGACGTTGTAAATTGCGCAACGCAGTCAGGGGTGAAGAAGACTGAAGACTGGATTTTTCTTGGCAACCGCCTGTCACATGGACGTTTCTGTCTTCTGTCCAGTTGTGCTCGAAGCTACCTTTTCAATAAAGTGCCTTTGTATCCTTTGGATTTCTTGTTTGGACGGTTTTGCTCACTTGTTCCATATTCTTACATCTTGGGGATCTTATGGTATGATTTGAGTCGATGTGAAGCACTTATGCACGACGTTACATTCGATAAACCTTCTCGTCCTTAATGTTTGCACGCCAGTGTAGCATCTTATACGCTCTTTGAAAAAAAATGCACCCAGAAAGACTTATCCAATCAAGATGAAAATTGGTGTGTCCAATATACGTGTATAAGAAAGGAAATAATTGCCGTTCCAGAGCAGTTGGACCATTTGTTCGGATAAAACAACTGCACAAATGGAATAGCACAGTATGCTGTAGCGCCACGTTTGGCTCGAATACCAGCGGATACCCGGCGTGGCACAGACGCATGCAGTTCACGGATACTGTCCTGAGGTATAGCATACCGGATGGTGTCCAAATTGAGGGCCAGTTCGTCGACATTCACGGATGGGCATAGGTGGCGTTCCGTCATGTCCCAAACATGTTCGAACGGTGAGAGATCGGACGATTGGGATGACCATGGAAAGGTTTCATCACTACGTATTTACACCTATGAGAGCAGTGCGGTGTAGACGGGCATTACCCTGTTGACAAATTTCTCGGTAATGCTGCGACAAGAATGGCAACACAACAGATCATAGAATGTGTTTAGAATGATCGTAGAATGATCGACCCGTGAGAGTCGTACGGAGGACTACCAAGGGTGTCCGGCTATCGTAAGAAATGGCTCCCCAGACAGTCACTCTCGGTGGGCGAGCCGTATGCCGTTCCTCGGTAAAGGCAGGATCCGTGTTTTGGCCGGCTCGTCTCCAGATACGTATTCTCTGGCCATTGGCGCCAAGTGCGAACCGCGACTCATCCCTGAAGACAACACGACGCAACTGGCTACTATCACACGTAGTCCCCGTGCCGGAAGTGGTCTGGCAACGGTCCAGATGGGCACTTCCGTACCTGTACATGACATAACATGGCTACGGTACGGATGGTTGAGAGCGACGAACTCGGTTCCACTATCGTACCGCAACATGACCACGAATGACCGAGAGCGAAGAATTCGGTTCCACTTCTGCACTGCAACATGGCCACGAATGGTTAACAGTGACGAATTCGGTTCCACTTCAGTACCGCAACATGACCACGAATGGTTGAGAGCGACGAATTCGGTTCCACTTCCGCACCGCAACATGGCCACGAATGGCTGAGAGCGACGAATTCGGTTCCACTTCCGTACCGCAACATGACCACGAATGACCGAGAGCGACGAATTCGGTTCCACTTCCGTACCGCAACATGGCCACGAATGGTTGACAGCGACGAATTCGGTTCCACTTCCGCACTGCAACATGGCCACGAATGGTTAACAGCGACGAATTCGGTTCCACTTCCGTGCAACATGACCACAACATGACCATGAATGGTTGAGAGCGACGAATTCGGTTCCACTTCCGTACCGCAACATGGCCACGAATGGTTGACAGCGACGAATTCGGTTCCACTTCCGCACCGCAACATGACCACGAATGACCGAGAGCGACGAATTCGGTTCCACTTTCGCACTGCAACATGGCCACGAATGGTTGACAGCGACGAATTCGGTTCCACTTCCGTACCGCAACATGACCACGAATGACCGAGAGCGACGAATTCGGTTCCACTTCCGTAACGCAACATGGCCACAAATGTTTGACAGCGACGAATTCGGTTCCACTTCCGCACCGCAACATGACCACGAATGGCTGAGAGCGACGAATTCGGTTCCACTTCCGCACCGCAACATGGCCACGAATGGTTGACAGCGACGAATTCGGTTCACTTCCGCACCGCAACATGACCACGAATGGCTGAGAGCGACGAATTCGGTTCCACTTCCGTACCGCAACATGGCCACGAATGGCTGACAGCGACGAATTCGGTTCCACTTCCGCACCGCAACATGACCACGAATGACCGAGAGCGACGAATTCGGCTTCCACTTTCCGCACCGCAACATGGCCACGAATGGTTGACAGCGACGAATTCGGTTCCACTTCCGTACCAGCAACATGACCACGAATGACCGAGAGCGACGAATTCGGTTCCACTTCCGTATCGCAACATGACCACGAATGACCGAGAACGACGAATTCGGTTCCACTTCCGTACCGCAACATGGCCACGAATGGTTGACAGCGACGAATTCGGTTCCACTTCCGTACCGCAACATGACCACGAATGACCGAGAGCGACGAATTCGGTTCCACTTCCGTACCGCAACATGGCCACGAATGGTTGACAGCGACGAATTCGGTTCCACTTCCGTACCGCAACATGACCACGAATGACCGAGAGCGACGAATTCGGTTCCACTTCCGTACAACGCAACATGGCCACGAATGGTTGACAGCGACGAATACGGTTTCACTTTCCATGGACCACATGCAACATGACTACACATGGTTGACAGCGAAAAATTCGGTTCTGTTTACGCGGCTTCCACAATCGTTTGATCCTCAGGTTCTGTCGTTGCCCTCGGCCGTCCACTGCCCGCATGCCGCTGGGTTGTTCCCTTATCGACCCATATTGCGCCAAGCAGTAAGAATCCTTGAGACTAGGGGAAGTCTGGCAGGAGTTCCTAGTAGATGAAGTTGAGGCGTGGGGCGGTGGTGTTGAGGAAATGGAAAAAATGAAGAGTAAACAATCCGAATAAGACCACCTCGGGTGGAACGGAAGGAGGCAACGCAGCACAAGTGCTCGTAGTCACTGCGGTACTAAATCATTCCCTTTCCACCCAGCCCCTGCCAATAAAGTGGGGTTGTTAGTGGTACACGAATCACGAAAAAGGGAAAACAAAGAATTTATTATTAGGTCTTGCACTACAATTCTCCAGTAAATAGAGAAATATAGAGGAGTGTTCTCAAACATCATACAACAGCGTAAATTACAATATACAAATGTCTTTTTTTATTACATTTCTTGATTTCTTTCATATCAAAATTTTTTTTAATAACATTTGTAATGATTTAATTCGCGTTAATTGTATTGGGGTGCTTGAGCCTTACAAAAAGGTTCTATTTGCGCCCCCTGCGTTAAACCCGAAGAGACATCCCTTGTTTCTTATTAATTTTCTGGATATTAGCAAAACCAGAGATCACGTTCAAAGTCTAAATCATATGCACTTTACCAACTGATAGAAGTTTCTTCTTTTGCGTTTTGGGCCAGTAACGCTTTTATTGATTTTCTTGTTACATAACTGAAATGGCGTTGATTTGTTTCTTCGTATTTTTCTTTCTTGTTTTTTTTCTTTTTTTGCGTGGGAGTTTAACGACCACCGTGAGCAACTCGATGGGGCCAATCCCTAACATAGAGCCACTGCTTCCAGAGAAGGGAAAGAGCCAGTGCAGTAAGACAAGTACAACATCCATGCCTCAGCGGAATTAGAACCAGGATCCATGCCAGAAGAACAGTCGTAAACCACTGCGCCATCGAGAAGGCTCGCCATTTTCATTCCTGCTGTTATTTAGATTTTTACATTACTCATCACTACATACAGCGTACTACTACATTCTTTTTTTACAATCTTTCCAAACATGATAATTTAACATTTTATATTAAAGAGATATTTGTGACGTATTTACAGAAATAAACACGTACGGCAAATCTGCAGCCACACATTCTGCCCGTGTAGCTTAGTTGGGAGATCAACCAACTCCAGAGTGAGGGAGCGAGACCTCAATTTCCGTCACGGACGGCTTTGTGTTTTCACATATTGTAAAGACTGGTAAACATATCTTCTTAGTTTTTGTCAAAATATTTAGCCAGTTTCTTTCTATTCCTTTATCAGGGAAATAATAATGCAGTGAAGATTCACTTCTACTCCGCCGCAAAGTGAGCAAGAATATTTATTTTTTTAGTGAGCAAGGATTTTTTTCTTGCTTCTTTGTTTATTATGCTATGTAGAATAATCAGATAAAAACCACTACTGGTAAGATGTTTGAACTGTGAAATTGGTGGATCAAAAATCGTTTAAAAATAGCATGATATCTTTTTGGAAGGATGAACAAAATCTACCTGTCAAGTCTTTGATAGGCATTAAAGAAGAGCGATGCTGAAGCGAAATGAAACTTCAATCTAAAAATCCCCTTTTCAGAAAATTGGTTGCATAAAAGTTGAGAATGATATGTATTTTTCGGCAAACATTTGTTCCGTTGCGATACACTTTCTACTTGTTACTTTCCGTTATCTTTCGCCTCAAGCGGAGACATACATACCATTCCTTCTTCTAGATGTTCCATATTCGATCAAGAATGCAGAAACAAGCTGTGAAGAATCGATAAACATAAAAAATATTCCCATTTTTCCCCTTAGATGATATCCACGTTCAACATTTTCCCTTCAAAAATACAAATGGAAAGAGAAACTGAAGAAAGAAATAGGAAGATCGAGTATGTATTTTTCTTTTTGAGATTTATATTCGATATCTACAAGTTAGCGTTAAAAACAGCTTTTTGTGTTCTTCGAACACAAAAATAAAATTAAAATACTTTTCTGTTCACACCACGAATTCAAAATAAGATTCTTCGTTTCGTTTCTTCAAAAACACTTTACTCGCGCGACACTTGTTCGTGTTTTGTCACATGCTGTAATCTGTATGTGAGTACAGATTTTATGTTGGGTTTTCATACTTTGTAAACATTCTTGTGGGTCGTTTGACCGCGAACGTCTGAGTTTATACCTTAGTTGAACAGAAATAATTACTCTAAAATAATACCCTTTTGAAATTTGCCTTCCATTAAAGCCTTTAAAATACTGTGTATATACGCAGGATGTTCAGAAAGTATGGGCAACGTTCGTGACTGCCACGGAAAGGACCTCAGGTTCGATCCCAGGCAAAGTTACGAACGCTCGATCCACTAAATATCCGCCGTGCGTCGGATGGGTACGTTAAACCGTCGGACCCCGGGTACTGGCCCAACCCGGTAATAAATAAGGGCGTCTTCCTCCCGCTTTCTACTTCGCTTTCCTATCGGGCACCCTAGCCCAAATCTCCTAGCTTCCTATTTCTAAGGATTGTTTAAGACCTGGATTCACACACTCCCTTCCTAAAATCCTCTACATATGATCAGATCTGATCTGAGTAATGTCTCCATATTTATATACAAGCCCAACAGCAAAGGATCAGACTTAAACAAAACATGAACAAAGCTCAGAATTTCTACTTTAACTCATATATCTTGTTTTACCACATAGTCCCTCTCACACTCGATACAGATACACCATCGTTTAACAAGTTTTTAAAACCCATCTCTGTAAAAATCTTCAGGTTGTTCAAGTAACCATTTTAGGTTCAGAGAACAGCTTTTCATAGCGGCTTGAACATCTTCGTGCAGGTGAACATATTACCTGTAGGATGACAGAAAAAAAAAACGACGTAGAAAACATATAACTTTTGAAACAGTATTTTTTACTTCCAAAACTTGGACTTCACGAATTGTACCCGTGATGCCAAAATTAACGCGCTCATGCAGGTAAAATCGTACGTTTGTTACCCAGTTACCGAAATTGACACGCGGGCATGGAACCATTTTTAGTTCCGGGTTGTATTCAAACCTCTTGGGTTTGTGAAAACACAAGTTTGTCCGCAACGGGCATAGAACCCGTGTCCCCTCAATCCGGAGTAAGTTGCTCTCCCAACTGAGCTACACGGACAGAATGTCTCGCTGCAGAATTGTCGTCTTGACACATGTTTTCACCTCTCTTAGTAAGTCCCATCATCTCCCTCTTATTATTATTTTTTTTGTCTTTGAAGCGAAGTAGGAATTTTTCATTAATTCCAAACAATGCGTGGAACAAACATCACACATTTTTTGAAGAACCCAACGGCCAGTGGATCCATTTTCCACAATCGGGCGCCAATGTGAAAACACAAGTTTGTACGCGACGGTCAAACTTCTCCGTATCCCCCTCACTCCGAAGTAAGTCACTCTTCCAACTGAGCTACGCGGCCAAATATCTCGCTGCAGATTTCTCGTCTTCACGCATGTTTTCACCTCTGTAGTACGTCACAGGCTGCTGCTGGTTGGTTATTCCGTTTTATAGCACCGTCGTTTCATTAGATCAAAGAGCGCCAAGCACCGCTGCAAGTCACAGAAACAGTTAACACTGTGGTAAGACATTGACGTGTTTGTCATTCGATCCCTTAGGAAAGGACAAGTCGTTATGCACTAATGGGGTTATGAGGGTCATTTATGCCGGTGTCGTGCGCGAAGCGACCCTGTTATATTTTACCGTGGACGAAGCGACCCTGCTAATCGAATCATCTTACTTATATATATATATATATATATGGGATGTAAGGTCAGGTGATGTGTAACATCACAGCCTCTCCTTGACAAATGTCAACCCCGCCTTCTCGTGGTGCATCCTGTTCCCACTAAAGGGGCTCTGACGACCGCCAATAGCGGTATAACTATACCATCGGGATTAGAGGAAATTCTATCCCACACTCACCAACCCGCTTGGCCAGCGTGGTGAGTTATGGCTAAACCCCTCCAAAATGACTCCACAACTTAAATCTTGGCCCTCAGTCTCCTGCAGCTGGAATGTACCCGGCCAAGGCAGCGGCCAGTGCGACATGAAGGCAGAGGGTGCTAAGAATCCCCTGAGGACCGGACTAGGCTGCCATCTGATGCTGACCTTGGCAACGTACAATGGACGCTCCCTATCTTCTAATTCAAGGCTTCTTGAATTGGAAGAGGAACTACAAAGGATCAAGTGGGACATCGTGGGGCTAAGTGAGGTAAGGAGAAAAGGAGAAGATCTCATCGAACTGAAAAGTGGACATCTCTTCTACTATCGTGGGACAGATACTGGCAGAACTAGTGGTGTTGGATTTATAATAAACAAGAAACTGAAGGATAAAGTTGTAGACGTTGAAAGTTCCTCTGACAGAGCTGCACGACTCGTTATCCAACTATCGAGAAGATACCAGGCTGAGATTATTCAAACTTATGCACCCACCACAAGTCATCCTGAAGAAGAAATTGAAGAATTTTATGAGGAAATTTGTCATCTAAATAATAAAGGTAAGCAGCACTTGAAAATAATTATGGCAGATTTCAATGCAAAAATAGGGCAACGGCAACAGAATGAAACTTCAGTAGGTAAATTCGGTCAAGGCAACAGAAACCAGCGTGGAAATACTCTCGTTGAGTTTGCAGAGGCAGAAGGGTTTTTCATCTTGAACTCCTTCTTCAAGAAAAAAAGCCACACAGGAAATGGACATGGAGACATCCAAATGGGACGACAAGTGAAATTGATTTTATTATGTGTAACAAAAAATTCGTCATAGAAGACTGCAGTGTGCTAAACAAGTTCAACACAGGTAGTGACCATAGATTGGTGAGATGTAAGATGCACCTCAACACTAAACTTGAACGTGGCAAGCTCATAAGACAAACAAAATCTATTGACATAACCAACCTTCAAAAACACCATAATACCTTCAAGTTGGAACTGAAGAACAGGTTCTCTGCTTTAGAAGGCCTAACATCGGAAGAAGTGGACATCTCTGAAGTTAGCAGAAAAGTAACCAAAGCTCTTATGGAAACAGCAACAAAATTAGCTGGGTCTAAGAACAAGTTGCATGTAAATAAATTATCAGGAAAAACGAAAATGTTGATTCAAAAAAGAAGAGAGATGAGGACAACTAAAGAAGATGTGACTTCCAAAGTGGAATATATAGAGCTATGCAAGACAGTACAAATAAGTATCACTGAAGACGTAAGAAAATTCAACTGTGAACTAGTGAGGAAAGCAATTGAAAACAACCAAAGCCTAAAGATAGCAAAGGAACATCTCAGTAAGGGAAGAAAACAGATTATGGCACTGAGAAAAGAAGATGGTTCTGTAACAAGAAATAGAGGCGAAATTTTGACAAGAGTGAAAGATTTCTACTCCAAATTATATGAAAGGGATGATACATGCACTCCAGACATCATGAAAGATACCAGTACCAGAGTTCCTCTAGTCCTTCCAGCAGAAGTTGCACATGCAATCAAGAACATGAAGCGGGGAAAAGCTCCAGGAGAAGATGGAATTACTGTAGACATCATACAAGAAGCAAGTGGAGAAATCGAAACAGTACTCGCCCAAATTTTCACTCGATGTCTTAATGAAGGAAAGATTCCTGAGGATTGGAACACCGCTACAATGATCCTGCTACATAAGAAAGGTGACATTGAGGATCTCTGGAAGCTACAGACCTATCAGCCTCCTATCAGTAGTTTATAAAATCTTCACTAAAGTTCTTTCACACCGCTTGAAGGTAACACTGGACATGGCTCAACCGAGATAACAAGCTGGATTCAGGAGTGGCTACAGCACAATAGATCATATCCATGTGCTGAGAGAACTAATTGAAAGAGCGAGGGAATATGAACTTCCATTGTGCATGGCTTTTATCGATTATGAAAAATCATTTGATTCGGTGAAACCATCAGCAGTTACAATGGCTCTGAAAACCTGCGGTATTGAAGATGCATACATTAATATTATTAATAACATCTATGAAAATGCAAGTGCAAAGATTAGGCTGTTTGAAAATACAACACACATAAAAATTGGAAAGGGAGTGAGACAAGGTGACACCATATCTCCGAAGCTCTTTAATGCCACATTGGAGGGTGTTTTTCAGTCGCTGAGCTGGGAAAACAAGGGGATAAAGATTAATGGAGATTATCTAACCCACCTTCGTTTTGCTGATGACGTAGTCATTTTTGCAACTAGCCCATCAGAGCTGCAGAGTATGATCCAGGAACTTGCTGACAAGAGTAAAGAAGTGGGATTAAAAATGAACTTTCAGAAGACAAAAGTGATGTTCAATGCTTTTACAAGAAATGAAGATTTATCGATTGATGGAGAAAAGCTGGAGATAACAGATACGTACGTCTATCTTGGACAGCAGATATCAAGTGAGGGTCACATTGATGAAGAAATTAATCGGCGTACAAAACTTGCCTGGAGAGCTTTTGGAAGAAAGAGCATAATTTTCAAGAGCAATATGCCATTATGTCTTAAAATAAAAGTGTTTGATCAATGCATCCTTCCAGTGCTTGCGTATGGTGCAGAGACGTGGACCTTAACTAAAAGAGACATACAAAGGCTGCAGACAACTCAAAGTAGCATGGAGAGGTGCATACTTGGTGTAACCAGGAGAGATAAGAAGAGGAACTCTTGGATCCGAAAAATGACAAGAGTGGAAGACATCATGATCAGAGTTAAATCCCTGAAATGGCAATGGGCTGGACATACTGCCAGAAGGACAGATCATCGATGGGACAGCCGAAATTTTAGATTGGATTCCACGGGACAGGAAAAGACCCAGAAGAAGACCACATGGGAGATGGGTGGATGAAATTCGAAAGTATGCAGGGGTGACATGGAGGAGACTGGCGCAAGACAGACCGTTGTGGAGGAAACTTGGGGAGACCTTCGTCCAGCAGTGGATTGATAATGGTTGACAATGATGATGATGATGATATATATATGTACAAATCGTAGTCAAATTACTTACATCTAATTAATTAGTTACTTACATCAAGTTTTTTTTACGAAACACAAGTTTTTAATATCATATATACAAATCGTAGTCAAATTATTTACATCTAATTAATTAAGTACTTACATCATCTGAATTTTGCAGCTTTTGTCCTTAGTCCAACTTGGTAAGATAGCTTAAATTATTTTAGGCATTTTTTAAGGTCTTTAAATTTCCAAGTTTGACGTGTGATGCACAAACAACAATTAAAAGAATTAAGAGAACTTGGTCCAAACAGGAAGAAAATGTGTATACAAGTAGAATAACGCATTCGTAATATCATGGCGGAATTTGGAAATTCTAAAGACCTTAAAAAATACCTGAAAGCATCAAAAATTCAGAAGATGTAAGTACTTAAATAATTAGGTGTAAATAATTTGACTACGATTTGTATATATATATATATATAGTATATATGTAAAATGATATTAAAACTTGTATTTCGTATAAAGAACTTGATGTAAGTAATTCATTAATTAGATGTAAATAATTTGACTACGATTTGTATATATATATACGTAAAATGATTCGATTAGCAGGGTCGTTTCGCGCACGATTTTCCACAGTGTCGCTTGGCGCACGGTCGCTTCCCGCACGTAATCTTTATGCCATAGATGGAAACGGGTCACGGGTCAGCGAGTTAGCGGGTCAACAATTTCTTTCAGTGCAAACAGGTCAGGTCAAAATGCTCCTTACCTGATTTGAATCCGTTTTTATTTCCGTTTTATATTTGAAAAAGAAAAAAATATTTCAAAAAAAACTGGGTACTGTGGAATACACTGGTGCCAGCGGAGTGAAAAATGATTTGTTATGCAAATATACTGTCGTCTCTTTCTTAAAGCAACTTACATTTCCGCCGACCGACGATACGGCGCCGACGCTAGACACACCGACATCATATCGTAAAACGATACTTCCTTTGCGTTTGTTTTCAGTGCAATTATCTGGAGAAAGGTGCAGGCAAACGCTTGCAGCCCGTTTCTCTGCTGATTCACTCTCTCGCAACCCGCGTGTCATATTTTAAGGCTGAAAGTTATTTTTCACATTGCATGTTTTGCATTGAGCATTCAGAGGTTTTCGTTTGACGTACTAACATCCGGTTCCCATTCCATGCCGTGTCGGAATTAAAGCCTTATTTGTTAATCTCAATGAATTTAATATTAAGAAAACTGAAAAAGGCGTCTAGGCAGACGAATACGTGCTTTTTGAAAACAGAAAGGGAAAGAATGAATGCTGGAAGTTGTTTCGTCTCATTAAGGAACCAGAATGTGTTTCACAGCATCACGAATTTTCAAAAGCTTGTGCTGAGTTGATAGTTTCTAAAATGTGAATGTTGATTTCATGAGTGTCTCCTCCTTCTGAGGGGCAATGATGAAATCAAAACCCACATTTTCAAATTTTTCAAATTTTCAGAAGCTCGTGAAAATTATTTTTGCTCGGAAACATATTCGGAAGCTTGATATGTTATCAAAGAAGAAGACAGCAAAAACCGAAATTAAAGATACAACACGTTACTTAATTAATTCAAAAATGTTCACTGTAGCTCCATCAAAATTAAGTGGAACAGCCGTAACATGACTGCCGATGGACTTTTTGACTCTCGCAGATATCTTTGAAAATATGCGTAAAACATTTAAGTTATGTCTTGCAGATGAAAGACGACAGTCTCAATATTTCCTGTAAGTGAGTGAGTAAATTATAAATTCCCGTAACACACTTGTTTGATGTATATATAACCTATGATAACCACTGCGGAAAGACATTTTTGAACACCCTGTATGCATATATGTACACTGAAGTGTTAAAAAAACTGGGATACCTCTCTATTGCCATGTTGGTCTTCCTCGCGATCAGACAACGGCAGCGCGACGAGACATGGACTATGGAGATAGCGCACACCAGATATATGGACTATGGAAATAGCGCACACCAGATATAAAGACTATGGAGATAGCGCACACCAGATATATGGACTATGGAGATAGCGCACATCAGAGATAGCAATGGGGAGATTGCACACACCATGCTTCCTGAAGAGCGTCCTACAACTCCGTAATATTCACCGGTGGAGGATTCCTGGCATTGACGGCACGTTGAACAGCATCCCAAATGTGTTCAATGGCGTTTAAATCCGGCGAACGAGGGGGTCGAGTCATGACGTTAAACTCTGTGCAATGTTCCTCCAGCTATAATCGGGCGACTGTATTGTGTTGAAAGATGTCACACCCGTCCGAGTTGATGCATGACATGAACGGTTGCAAATGATCCCCTGGTTACATAGCCTTCACGGGCAGAGCAGTCTGAGGAAGCACATTTTGCAAATTAGAATACATTTTGATAATATCAAAAACATTTAAGACATAACTATCCAGTGCTCCTTTATCAGGTGTCACGTCCAGATAACGACATATACACTGCCGGACAATTGCTAAGGACGGATGACAATAGCAACGATAGCAACCATAAAATGGAAGGCAGGAAAATGTGGAAATTAGCATAAGTGCGGGATACAGTAAGACGTATTGTGCGTATGCAAATTTTGGATTGCCGAACTTGTTCGTGACGTCATAGCGCTGATAAGAGATATAAAGGATTTGACGCGTATTGACCGTTGTTGTTCAAACGCAAAGTTGAAAGGGAAAGAATCAATTGACGAACTTGCAATTTTCAGTATGTCTTCCCGACATCACCTAGATGATTTTACGCGTGGCTGTATTATTGGCAAGATTGAAGAAGGGCGAAAAAAAACAGATGTTGCCAGGGAGTTCGACGTCAACCACAGTGTTGTTTCAAGGCTTTGGAAATCATTTCAAACAAATGGAGAGTGTAGCAAACGTCACGGGGGAGGTCGTGTTCGCAGTACGACACCTGCAGAAGATCGGTACATAGTGCTATCAACAAAAAGACACCGGCGCAGCACAGCTAGTGAGGTAGCAAATCAGTTTATGGCTGCTACTGGCAAGCGGATCTCCCGAAAAACTGTCGCCATACGTTTGCATGAAGGAGGACTATACGCCCGCAGTCCTGTTGTGTGCATCCCATTGTCCAGACGTCCCCGTACCACCCGTTTGCAATGGTGCCATCAACATCGCAATTAGACTGATAACGACTGGTCTGCTGTCCTCTTCTCAGATGAGAGTAGATACAGTCTATCGTCTGATTGTCGAAGACAACTGATCTGGCGTGATAGTGGTACTGCATATTGTCCAGTAAACATACAGGAAAGGGACCGATATCCGACATATAGTGTCATGGTATGGGCTGGCATCATGATCAAAGGCCGTACGTCCCTCTATGTGCTTCCAACTGGGACTATGACTGGCCAACGATACATTAATGATGTTCTGCTACCTCATGTTCGCATGTTCCGTGGTGCTGTCGGTGATAGATTCATTTTCATGGACGACAACGCAACATGTCATTGAACAGTCGCTGTCCAGGAGTGTCTTGAGAGCGAGGATATTCAAAGCCTCGTATGGCCAGCACGTTCTTCAGATCTGAATCCCATTGAAAATGTGTGGGATGCTTTGGGGAGGAGTCTTGCTGGTCGCCAATGCCCTCCAATAAACAAGGACACCCTCATCCGTGCACTGACAGAGGAATAGGATAAATTACCCCAACAGCTGCTTGATAATGTTGTGCAAAGCATGATACGACGTGTGGAATCTTGCATCGCCCTCCATGGTGGCCATATCCCGTATTGACATCTGACGCCGGAACGCCTGCGGACGGTAATTGTATTTTTTTCACGTTTACGTATTCTGCACAAAATGGCCTGTTTGTCCCTTGAACACGTTCCAAAGCCTTCTGGATTTCAGAGCACCATAAATTGTCTTTCTTGTAATGTCCTGGCATTCTGACATTATTTTATTTCACTTGGCATCCAACCACACTTACTTTTTTATGCGCTATATAGCCGTTTATGATCCGTCCTTAGCAATTGTCCAGCAGTGTACAATTCATCACCAACACCTAAGCACACGCTCATGATGACGAATATCCTGGACAATGGAAATTATCATGATGTGGTTCCCCGTTGCCTTTCTCTTCTTCTTCTTCGCAGGTGTCATGTACAAACAGGGTTGTTTCGTAATTATTCACAACAAGTTCAGCAAGATCAAGGTGATGAATATCTTGCGAAATGGGGGACAGCGATGAGGCAGTTTCCCATCGCCTTTCTCATACGTGTCCCTGCTTCTTCTTCTTCAGGTGTCATGTCCAGAGAGGGAGTTTCCGTGATTATTCACAATAAGTTGTGCAAAATCATGGCGATGAATATCCTGCGGAATGGGGACAGCAATGAGGCAGTTTTACATCGTCTTCCACACGGATCCGGACTTCCGCCTTGATGCTCCTGTACTTTCGCTCTGTGCTTTGCCTGATCTACTGACTGACTATTTTAGCTCTGTGTTCTGCTTAGCCCACTGATTGAAAATTTCAGCTCTGTGTTTTGCCCCGCTCACTGTGTGAACATTTTATCTCTGTAATATCATGCTTGTGTCCTGCCATTGTATTGCATCTGTCAATGTATTGTGTTACCCCGCTAATGTTTTATTGTGACCCTGTTTCCCCCGTTCTTCTCTGTAATGGTCCCTAACCCCAATAAAGCGAAGTTGAAACCACATGGGTGTTCCCTCTTCTTCTTTTTCTTCTTCAGGTAACAAGTCCAGAAGGGATTGTTTCGTGATCCATCACCATAAGCTGTACACAGACATTGGGATGAATATCCTGTGCCGCCCCCGTGGCGCAGTGGTCTAAGCGCTGGCTTATGACGATTTTTCCGAGATGGGTCCGGGTTCGAAAACCGGTGAGGCATGGATGTTGTGTTTTTCTTATGGCACTGGATCTCTCCCTTCCCTGAAACCAGTTGCCCTAAATTAGGGATTTTTTTTTATTGGAGGTTTAACGACTACCGTGAGCAACTCAATGGGCCATAAGCAGTCGCCCGTCCCTAATTTAGGGTCACTGGTTCCAGGGAAGGGAGAGAGCCAGTGCCGTAAGACAAACACAACATCCATGCCTCACCGGGATTCGAACCCGGACCCATTTCGGACGAATGATCAGAGGCCATCGCTTAGACCACTGCGCCACCGGGGTGGCAAATTAGGCATGGGGGACTGCTTATAGCCCATTGAGTTGCTCTCAGTGGTCGTTAAACCAACAATAAAAAAATATATATATATATATATATCTGCGGAACGGGGGTGGGGCTAAAATGTGGCTGTTTCCCATTGCTTACCTCATCAAGTCCTCTTTAGGTGTCATGCCCCGACAGGGACGTTAGACAATTTTTCCCCGTGGGCTGCTCACAGTCGTGGCGATTAATGTTCTGTGAAATAGGGATTATGATTAAGTGGTTTCTGTTGCCTTCCTCATCAGGTGCTCCATCTTCTTCTTCAGCTGCCATGTCCAGAAAAATTCGCAGGTGATTCATCACCATGGGCTGCGTACAGTGGTGGTGACGAATATCCTGTGAAATGAGGATTATGATGTGGGGGGATCTCCGTTGTGTTTTCCTCATAAAGCGTCAGGTGAAAAGCACCAGAAATGGCTCCATACAAGCAAGACATATTTCATGAATACCACGACGCATTCGCATTAAATTCCTAGAAAACCTGAAAAACCGAGAACTGCATGGTCGACAGCGAGATTAGAGTCCGCAGCAGTGGCTCACAACTCAAACATGAGGAAGGCGATTAGCCAATTGCTACACACCGGTGGACGATTTTTTTTGCAATCCGATGTAGTATAAGTTTTGTTACCGTTAGAAGGAAAATCGAACTTTAAATCACTTACGCCAAAATATTTTGCATCAAAGAAGATAACTATCGTTTTGTCCATAACAGTTTTTTTAGAAGAGGTACTAAAGATCCAAATAATAACACACGAACATCGCAAAGAACAGTTGAGGAATGTTTTGCGTCTGAATATCAAATATTTATGTTTTTTTCATCCTCATCGAAGTTGTCGGACATTAAAAGAGATTTTCCAATCCGGCGTTACAAACAGATATATTGTAGAGTTACAGGTCTTAGATTGTGCCAACTAGCGGGCACACGTTTGTTCACAAAATATTTGAATGAAATATGTTTTTTTTACAGCTGTCGAATGTATTAAGAATTTTTCAAATTGGATTTTCTGAAAAAGAGACGCAAAAGCAAAATGCACATATGCATTAATAAGATTTGAAGAAGTGTACACGTGCGCTACCTAGCGATTAGAATCTACAGTTCAAAAATACATGCATTACAAATTCGGAAGATGTGAATCCGTTCATTGGTGTAAATATGACATGGATGTTAAGTCAGATAATATCCGAAAACTTGAAAATTTCGTCGTCCTGCAGCGGGAATCGAATCCGCGACTCCCAGATAGTGCCCGGGTATGCTAACCACTACACCACCAAGAACGACCAAGTTTCAAGTTTCCAATTAATCTGAATATAACCATCACATGATTCGCTAGTCGAAGCAACCGGTATTCATATATACCGAATATGGAGGTTTAGAATTCATTTCCGTGATTGTCCGGAGGCGCAACACACCAATAAACGGATTCTAGTTCTTGTACAGATTCTTCTACACTTACTGAAAACATTTGAAGATACAACAACGTGTATCAACTATATGCGTATCCTCTTCTGCGTAAATTTCTCTATTGTTTCTAGATAAGATTGGAAATGCCATTACTTAGAATGATGTACAAAACTTTTCATCGTGTGTGAGAATAATATTAGTTGATTTATGGTTGTACCAAGGAAAACTTCCAAGTTAAGATTTTTTTGCAAAAATGTTGTTTTCGTGTTGTCTGGGTTTGCGTAAATTCCTAGTGTATAAATCAGAACAAACCATAAGCAAAAAATTCGTACTCTGCCAAAACAGTGGGAGTAGTTTGCTATATTTGATAAGGAAATCTTTCTTCGTTTATACGTATTATTAGTTTCTTTGCTTCTTAAATCGAACTTTTCGCAAAAGTGGCAATATATCTTAAACTAAAAGAATATTTTTTTGTATTTTACTTGCATGCAGTTGTTAACTCCAAACAATGGTAAAATATAGGCAGAAATGAAAATTGTTTTCCAAATAAATTCAACTTTTATGGTTGAAATAGGTGTTATTTCACTTCTTACGCAAATGGAAATCAATTTCGACCCTAGGAAATAGCGACGTCATTTGTAAAATTCGAAGTAAAGAGCAAAACTTGTGCTCCATCTTACACAAACTACAAAACGTTTTTTTACAATAATACAAGCATTAGAACACGAAGAATCCATTTAATTTCTTTCGAAACTCCTCCGAAAGTACAATTGGGAAAGGGTCTCTGAAAATTATGACAACTCCAAATTTTCTTGGAAATAATTCTACAGAGATAACGACAAAAAAGATTAAAGTTGTCAGCATAAAACAAATGTTTTCTCCAACCAATGCTAACAAAAGCTAATGGCCTCAGCCTGATGATGCAAAGAGAAGGAGGAAACATCAAGTTTTGCAACTAAATTAAATCTTTTGTCTAAATTAATCGTTTTTAGGGGCACTTTCTCTGGACACACTAAAATTGCCAGTCATTATAGACGTCCCCGAAATGGAACCATATAATTATATTTTAGTTGGAAATCTCGACATAAATCGATATGAATCACCCAGTGAAATGTATTGACAAACCGCTTAACACGTGATTTATAATAGATTCCAGAGCTGAGGACAAAAACGATTAAAGCTTTGCATTTTTTTCTAAGATATTATCGCCTTATGTTTTATCGATGCTCGTGATGTCCTGTTAGGCCGCCGCATTTTCGCGTTAATGTATTTCCCTTGACAAGTTCTCGCTGCATTTTATATTTCTGTGGTACTTTCATACCCATCATTATTAGCATTTTATGGTGAATTACGATCTGGTAGCGCTAATGTTTCGTTTTCAACAAAAAAAAAATAAGAGCAGTTTGTATTTTCAAAGAACAAATTCAAATAGATTAAATAATGTTCATTATCCTCTGTGACATTTTGTAGCATACTTCTCGCTGACGATGTCTGTAATAATTTCGTTACGAAATAGCTAAGTATCACATTGTTCCGGATTGCAGACTGGTTCTGTAAAAGCGACATTAATTTCACTTGCTCGAGTTTCTTTTTTATGTTCACTACTGAAAGGACTACTTGGGTCTTCTGCATTTTTATCGATCAACTATTCTTCCTTGTTTCCCAGCAAATTATTTTAGTCTGTATAGAAATTTTAATTTTTTCTTATTCTTTTGAGATATCTCATCATTTAGTTTGTGATACAGACCTGCCATTTTTAGGTATGGTTCCTAGTAACATGAAAAACCCAGTGCAATTTTGAGTATGTTATGTATTGGATTGATGCAAATTAAATATCAGAAATTATAGCACCGCATGCAAACCCTCATTAAATTAGGAATAATCAACCTGTCTAGCCAAAATACTTTCTATCTCCATCAACACACATCTGCGAACGGGTTACAAGGTTGTGGATACTCCAGCGCTAAAAGCCTGGAGCCTGTGAAGCAAAGAAAGGGATATTTTCACTCAAATTCACAATATGATCGCGGTCAGCTTCAGTCTTGTTTTTATACCGTTCGCAGCTGTACCGCGCATCTTAACAGCGCAGCGGATCCGTTCATTTGCTTTTGAAAGTGTGTCCAGTGGCTTTTGTCAGTATAGTGTATATCCGGTTAACGCGTTCTGTGCCTCGTTTCGTGATAAAGTTTAATAGCGAGTACACATGCTGCTGTCAAAGAGAGACAGACCAGTTACGTGTAATTTTTCAGCATGAGTTCAAGCTCGAACACCGCTGGTCACTTATGTGGAGTAGAAACCTCGATTCGACGGAGATGGCAACTTTTTTCCACTCTTTCGCTGTCGAATCAAGGTTTCTACTCCACATAAGTGACCAGCGGTGGCGGATACGCCGTCAGACACACCACAACCAACACCCGGACACGCTTGTCGATCACGTACAGGCCGGCAATGGCAGTGTACATGTCCGAGAGATGTTTTCCTGGTATGGCCTAGGACCACTGGTACTACTTGATGGGTCCCTGAACGCCAATCGCAACCTGTCCATCCTCGCCAGCCACATGCATCCCTTCACGTTAGACGTTTGCCTTGGTGGTGATGGTGTCTACAACAGACAATGCGCCGTGTTACGTCGCTAAGGTGGTGCATGACTGCTTCCAGGAACACGACAGCAATGTCTCAGTTCTCCCTTGGCCGGTGAAATTGCCAGACCTCAATCTCATAGAGCACTTGTGGGACTATTTGAATCGTCTGGTTCGACGTGCCGGCCCACAAATACGTCATCTCCAGGACTTCCGTGCTCTGCTGGAGTCCAAAGGGGCATGTATGCCTCGGGAAACCTTCCAGGGCCTCATTACATCTGTGCCACGTTGTCTCGCAGCTGTCATCCCGGTTATGGGTGCTTACTTTCATTATTAGTTACGTCGTCATATTATTCTCATACGACTGTGTATGCATCGACACACTTCTGCGAACAGGTTACGAGGATGTGCATCCCACGGCGATAAAACTCAGGAGTCTGTGAGGCAAAGAAGGTAGCAACGGACAAAATACGGTTTCATCGTTTGGGAAGGTCTCCTCCACCAGGACATTGTCCAGGAACCGGAAGAGGTAGTAGTCCGTGGAAGCAAGGTCTGGTGAATATGCAGGGTGTATCGAAGTTTCGTAGTCATTCGTGGTGGATTTGTTGGACGTTGTTTAGGAGATATGGGAAGGGGGAGGGGTCGTGCAACAGAAGGACCCTTTACCTGTTGACCAAAACTGGCTGCCTGGTACTGAGATTTTTGTTCATCTGCGGCACTTTAGCACAATAACGGTCCAAACTGATGTTCCCATCTGGTAGGAGAAATGAATGATTGATCAAACCTATAGCAGATCATCATACGAGAACCAGACGTTTCAGGAGGTATATGGGTGGCTTGGATAGTGTTCAAGTGTATCCGTGGTACCCAACCACTGTGCCGATCGCTTACGATTGTTGTAGTGAACCCACTTGTCATCGCAGGTTACAATCTGATGCAGACATCCCTCCCATCTGTCGCTTGGTAGAAGGGAAACTCACATTTCCAGACGACGCGTCCTATGACCGGCTGTTTTTCGTGTGGAAACCAGACATCCAGCTTTTTCACCTTCCTTAGGGCCGCCAGACTCTGGATATCCATCGAATGGTGCGCACGGATCTTTGCTTACGATCTCACGGAATGTTTGCTTTGTGTCAACTTTCATGATAATCTTCAGCTCCTCATCTGTTACAGCTACTAGTGCAGGACCACGGCGTATATTGGACGGGTATCTTGCTTGAAATTTCGCGAATCGTTAAATATGGTGAGTTCGTTTGCAACACCCTGCCTGAACGCGCATTGATATTTCTGACCACACTATCTGCAGAATGTTCGAGCTTGAACTCATGCTGAAAAATTCACGTAACTGGTCTGTCTCTCTTTGACAGCAGCATGTGTACTCGCTATTAAACTTTATCACGAAACGACGCACAGAACGCGTTCACCGGATATACACTATACTTACAAAAGCCACTGGACACACTTTAAAAAGCAAATGAACGGATCCGCTGCGCTGTTAAGATGCGCGGTACAGCTGCGAACGGTATAAAAACAAGACTGAAGCTGACCGAGATCATATTGTGAATTTGAGTGAAAATATCGCGGCTGGAGAGAACTGACTTTTTGAGAAAGGAAAGATTGTTGGGTGTTATATTAGTGGGTTGTCCATAAGAGAAACCGAGTGGCGTTTAAACACACCCGAGTCAACTGTTTTGAATGTACTGAATACGAGGAAGACGCATGGAGTGCCTGAATCAGCAAAACGTACCGGCAGACCAAAGATAAATCAGTGATAGGGGACGTCGAAGCCTCAGGAGAGTCGTTAGAGCCAATCGGCGGAGTACTGCTCAAGACCTCAGTGTACATGTGAATAAACATGCTGGAACCTCGGTATGTACACGTATCATTCGCAGAGAACTTCATTCCATGTGCTACCGTGGTCGTGATGCTGCACATAAGCCTTTCGTTTCCACTCGGAATGCTACTCTTTGTTTAGCATGGTGTAAAGAACAGTTATCGTGCACCGTAGATCAATGGAAACAAGTCCTATGGACTAATGAATCGAAATACACAATCCATCAGTCTGATGGCGGCAGCCTGGGCACAGCTATTTACCACAGTGAACTGTTCCAACGGTCAAGTTTGGAGCTGGCAGTGCACTCGCGAGGGGGTGTGTTTTGTAGTATGGTCCGTGTCCATTGATTATCGTGGACAAACCTGTTAACCAGCACGTCTACCTCGATATTCTGGACAATTATGCCATACCAACTCTGTGGCAATACTATGGAAACGGGCCTTGTTGGTACCAGCAGGATAATCCACTGATCCATAAAGCAAGGACTGTTACGGCGTGGTTTGACGATAATTTCGAAACGTGTGTGGACTGGACGACACAGAGCCCTGATCTTAATCCCATAGAGCACCTATGGGATGAATTAGAGCGCCGAATAAGAAGTTTGGAACCAAAGACTACTGCTAAGCAATAGTTTGCGGCAGCATTATGTACTGAATGGAAGCGCATACCTATCGCTCTGTTCTAAAACCTTGTCGAAAGCACGTCTCGAAGGGTCAATGCATGCATTAAGGCCAAAGGTGGACCGACACCGTACTAATGTATGTCAATAAATGCTACGTTGTGTTACTCTTCTAGTCGTCCGGTGACTTTTGTCAATATAGTGTATACGGACCTTACGAAGTACGCCATATGGTGTTAATGGTCGACATCATTTCGCTAGAGGTGTCAAACTTGTACACCCGCTGAAAGCGGTTATTTCATCTCTACAACCGAATTATTAGTTACATTTTACCTGAAGCAAATATCCAAAATATACTGGTAAATATTTGGGCGAGCTTCACTTGTCATGAAGCAGGTTGTTTCACAGGGTATACTACAATAAAATGGTGGTGATAAAACAGACTTACTTTTTAGGCACAGCAAACATCTTTATTCGCTCCTTCTAGAAACGTATAATCAACTTGCACACAAAATTATGATGACGAACAAGTAGATTAGTTGTGAAAACGATTTAATTAATTTTAACATATTAACAAGAGTTACTGAATATAACCTGAAGGGAACAGCATAACTTCGTCTAGAAGAATTTCTTTTATCCTACAAAGAGTTGGCTAATCTACCATCGAAGATCCTTAATTACCCAGGATTTATATCACAGCTTTTTCTTTATCCTTGTCTGCTTGACCTGACTAAATGCCAGTGGTATCGCATGGAACTTGGGAGTTCAGACGTGGCATTAAGTTTGGAAAGAATAACTAGTAATAACCAAATATTTACACGAATATTAAACAAAAAAGGAAATGTATATAGATAATATACGTCACAGAAGGCTATCATTACAGGGAGCAAGCAATGTGTATCTATAATTTAATCTTAATGTTTAGTTCCCTTCTCTTATGTAAATACTCGTCAGTTGTATATGGTACTATCAGTTGAATTTTTCATTCTGAATGGCACATCAGAACCTTGGAGTTTCTCAGTGCATTTAGGCAACAACTGGGAGAAAGTCAGATTGTAAATAAAACGTTGATACTCTCAGTGCGAAGTGAATCCACGACAAGATAATATGAAACTACGAGACAGTCTATAAAAGTGGAGACAAACGGATGTTGATTTTGATTCAGTGATGTGTGATGAATTCTTGATTTGTTATTTCACAAATGTTTTGAAGTGAAGTGTATTTCACGATGTTGTGTTTCGCCCAGTGTACATCAGCAACTAACGATTAATAAAGAGAGCCGTGAAGTTCAGTAAATAGTTTATTTCTCAGACTAACGGACTTTGTTCCGTATGTCCGTAAATGTTATGGCTATCTTTAGTACTCAAGTGTATAATTCAATAACAACAAACAGACACGAAAACTGCAAAACATCATGACAAACTGAATGCCTTATAACGAAGTAAATTTCTCCGTCATTTTTGTCCATGCCGGGGCTCGAACCCGGGTCCTGAGTTGCTCACGGTGGTCGTTAAAACTTCAATCCAAAAAAAAAAAAAAAAACCCGGGTCCCCGCATTCCAGAATAAGTCACTCTACCAATTGAGCTACGCGGACGTTCGTTCTGACTGCTATCTGCCTTTATGTCGTGTGCGTTTTGCTGGCAGGTACGTCACTCACCCCCCGAAACAGGGCCGAGGGCATGGCCCACGGGTCAGCCGTGACCATAAATCGTCGCAGGCAGCCATCAGCTGTACAACGTGCACTTGAGAACTCCCAGTCAATCTAGTGTGTGAAATGCAACGTCACACGCATATATTTTTCGAAGTGCTGGAGAAGGGATTCTCTGATTTTTCCTATCTCGCGGTGTGGTAAACAACATCACACCATTGCGAGATGTTGAACGGCCGGGTCATCCTGAAAGTTCGGGCGCAATTATAACGAAGTAAATTTCTCCGTCATTTTTTCTCACGCCGGGGCTCGAACCCGGGTCCCCTCATTCCGGAATAAGTCACTGTACCAATTGAGCTACGCGGACATTCGTTCTGACTGCTATCTGCCTTTATGTCGTGTGCGTTCTGCTGGCAGGTACGTCACAGCCTTTTTTATTGTTTGTTTAAGATTTAACGACCTCCATGAGCAACTCGATGGCCCGTAAGCAGTCGCCTGTCCCTAATTTAGAGCCACTGGTTTCAGGAAAGCGAGAGCACAGGTGCCCATAAAAAAAAAAGCAACATGCATACATCACCGAACAAATGGTCAGATGCCAGTGCTCAAACCATTGGTGGTGAACCTGCGGCCCTTCTATTCCATTAAGGGCGGCCTTTTGAGTGAATCTAAATTTTGCAGAACAAATCCTACGTTTTTGTTCGTGTTTTATTATTTTTATTTTAATATTAAAATGACCGTATTTAAAATACCAACGAGTAAAAGAAGATTCAACGAAATAATGCTCCCAAACTGACGGCCACAATTAAAACATTACCTCTTCTAAAGGAAATTTCGAATGAGCATTTTCCACAGTTAGCAAAGGTCATTGATGAGCAGGAGGATTCATACGAATCATTTGAAGAATACACAGCTGTTATGGACGTACTAATTGGAAAATTCAATGAACGGTTCACTGAATTTAAGAATCATTACATAACACTCAAATTAGCATTTCAACCTTGCCTAGTTGATGTCTTTATGGCTCCATTGAGCTCTCAGAATATGACATTTTTGACGCTGAGAAAGATCCAGTTGAAATATGGAAAAATGCAGTAGAATACACACGCCTTCGGCAATGTGCACGAAAAATGCTTTCGTGCTTTCCAAGCACTTATTGCTGCGAATCTACATTCTCCTACCTAACCCAAATCAAGTCGCCCTTAAGGTCACAAATGATGGATACCCATCTGGAGGTATATACACTGCTGGCCACCCAAAATGCAACACCAAGAAGGACACGAGATAGCAAAGCCAGATTTACTGGACACATAACAACAGATACAAAGATGAAATGATTGAGCTTACATGCCCGTGCGACTCGCGGAACACGATGACATCAATAGTTCGTGTGGCCCCCATGGGTGGCGATAACGGCCGCTACACACCGCGGCATCGAACGAAAGAGGCTTTGGATGTGGGTTTGGGGTATGTCAGCCTAGGCGGCTTCCACACGTTGCCACAGTTCATCAGGTGTAGCCGCGGGTGGTGCTTGCCGGGCCAAGGCATCAGTGACAACTGATGGGCCGTGAAGAATTGTTGCACGATGCGTGCCACGTGCGGGCGCGCATTGTCCTGTTGAAACGTGGCCGCGGGCAGATCCTGCAGGTAAGGGATGTCTACAGGCTCCAAAACGTCGGAGATGTAGCGGTGGATGTTGAGTGTACCGGCGATGCGTACCAGAGGGGTGTAGGTGTCATATCCAATTGCGCCCCAAACCATAACGCCAGGCGACGGACAGGTATGGCGATGCATAATACAGGCGTGACATACAGTCTCTCGCCTTGGTGCCTCCACACGCGTATCCGACCATCGTGGTGTTGCATGCAGAAGCGGTATTCGTCGGAGAAGACAATGTCGTGCCATTCCGTAGTCCAGGTGCGGCGTTCAACGCCCCATCGCCACCGCACTCGCCGGTGGTGTAATCGGAGCGTTGGGCGCCGTGCGAGAAGTCCCCGCTCCTTCAGACGACGTAGAACGGTACGTGATGACACAGGTTATTGCGCAACACACCCTAATTCCTGCGCTAACGTTCGTGATGTGGCGGTGCGAGCCGTCAATGCCCGCCGCACAACGTGCCGGTCCCCTCGTTCGGTAGTGTGCCGCGGCTGCGTGCAATCGCTCACGTCGGTCCGTCCGTCCCTCCTGCACCCACCGAATCCATACTCTCCTCACCGTGGCTGGATGTCCTCTTTCCACGTTTATAAGTGAGTCATTTACCGTGACTCACTTATAAACGTGGAAAGAGCGAAGACCTTTATTTGATGTCCCTGGTCCACGTTAAATGTCTGTATTAATTATTATTTCGCCTTCTAATTATTTCTTCAGTTGCTGCTTACAATCTTTGGTGAATCCCCAGCATTGTGCGGGGCTCCAAGAAGCAACCTGCCAAATTGTCTTGGCAGTTAGCGAGTGTGAGTCAGGAGGAATTCGGGGCCGCTGTGGTGTAGTGGAAGCATATCCGGCGCGTAACTGGAAGACCCGTGGTTCGATTCCCGGTGGCGGCCAGTGAGAATTTTTCCGTGACTCACTTATAAACGTGGAAAGAGCGAAGACCTTTATTTGATGTTCCTGGTCCACGTTAAATGTCTGTATTAATTATGTCTAAATGAAGCTTGAATGCGGCCTTATTAGATTACAGCTAATTTAATGCGGCCTTCTAACATGAAAATGTTCCTTACCTCTGGCCTAGATCATTGCGTCATCGGGGCGACCAACGTCTCCTTTTGAAAATGAAGGGGGCCTGGTGCCTTTGAAAGTTTATTGCAGTCTCGCTGGTAATATTCTTCCATTCTGATCGATTCAGTAGCAATTTCTACCTCCAAAATTTGCTAAACTGGATTTTTTAATACCTCTTTATTTTCTAATTTTTGGTGGCTTACATTTACTACACTCATAGGATTCTTGTGTTTTCTTTTTTAGCATGTCTTTTGTAAAAAAAGATAGTGCTTATGTTACCGGTTTGTCCGTCCGTCCGTCCGTCTGTACCCACGATATCTCTGCAACTATTAGTTCCATTTGAACAATTCTTTTTGCATTAGGAAGCTTGAAATATGCGAATGGTCATTATTCATTTCGTTTATTTTTGCGGAGTACAATTTCGTCGCTAGAGGGCGTAAACGCAGATGATGTCGAATTCAAAAATTAATTTATTCCACGTATTTGATTCTTTCTGAACATCCGATTGAAAATTAGTTACTTTTTCAAATTACGCATAGATTTTTCGCTAGGGGGCGTAAAAGTAAATTATATTTTTCTTGATAACTCTTCTTCTAAAACTCCAATTTGAAAATTTTTTCTTCAGCGGATACACCTCCCGAGGAAAAATCTTTTGCATGTAATTTTAAAATTTTGGTAAAAAATACTTTGGCCACCAGAGGGCGTAAGCGTCAATTTTTGCTTCTGATGTATTTGCCATAAAATCTGAGCTTCTAAAATATCGATTAAAAAATTATTTCGTGGACTGATGCCACTCACATCGATAAAAATTTTGAGAATATTCTCTTCTTAAAATGTGCCACAGTTTCTCCTCCAGGGGGCGTAGATGTATAGCTTATTTTTGAAAATATGTCTACTTCTAGGAGTCCTACTTAAAAAATTCCTTCTTTGTTGGATAGTGTTTTCAGTGTGACATGTTTTTTCATATAATTTCGAAATTTTTAAGTAATTCATAGACTTTCCGCTAGGTGGCGTATTGGTAAATTGAGTTTCCCCCTATATCTCTGCTTCTAAATCTCCGATTTTAAAAATTATTTCTGCACCTTATACAGCTCCTGATGGGAAATCACTTGCACGCCATTTCTAATTTCTGTAAAAAAATGGTTTGGCCACCAGACGGCATAAACCTTCATTTCCGCTTCTGATGTATTTGCAGCAAAATATGAGCTTCTAAATTCTCAATTAAACAAATCGTTGTTTCGAGACCGATACTACCCAAATCGACAAACCTTTAGAAACATTTTTTTCTTAAAATAATGCATGGTTTCTTCGCCAGGGGGCGAGATATATATCCTATTTTTGTCAATATATCTACTTCTAGGAGTCAGATTTAAAAATTCCTTCTTTGTTTTATAGTGTTTTCAGTGTGACATGTTTTTCATCTAATTTCGAAATTTTCAAGTAATTCATAGACTTTCCGCTAGGGGGCGTAAAGGTAAATTGCTTCTCTCCCCTATATCTCTGCTTCTAAACTTCCGAATTTGAAAAATTCTTCCTGCAGCGGATACAGCTCCTGATGGGATATGCTTTGCACATAATTTCTAATTTTGAAAAATGGTTTGGCCACCAGGTGGCGTAAGTCTTAATTTCCGCTTCTGATGTATTTGCAGCAAAACATGAGCTTCTAAATTCTCAATTAAAAAAATCGTCGTTTGGAGACCGATACTACTCATGTCGACAAACCTTTAGAAACATTTTCTTCTTAAAATAATGCAGGGTTTCTTCGCCAGGGGGCGAGATGTATATCTTATTTTTGTCAATATATCTACTTCTAGGAGTACGATTTGAAAGCTTCCTTCTTTGTTGGATAGTGTTTCCAGTGTAACATGTTTTTCATATAATTTCAAAATTTTCAAGTAATTCATAGACTTTACGCTAGGGGGAGTAAAGATAAGTACCCCCTTTCCTCATACTTCTGCTTCTAAACCTCCGATGTGAAAAATTCTTTCTGGACCGGATACAGCTCATGATGGGAAATCCTTGCACGTAATTTCTAAATTTTGTAAAAATGGTTTGGCCACCAAGTAGCGTAAGTCTTAATTTCCCCTTCTGATGTATTTGCAGCAAAATATGCGCTTCTAAAATCTCGATTGAAAAAAATGTCGTATGTTGACCGATACTACTCATGTCGACAAACCTTTTAGTAACATTTTATTCTTGAAATATTGCATGGTTTCTACGCCAGGGGGCGTAGATCTATATCTTTTTTTGTTAATATCTCTACTTCTAGGAGTCCGATATGAAAATTTCCTTCTTTGTTGGATAGTGTTTTCAATGCGAAATGTCTTTCCTATAAACTAAAAATTTTCAAGTAAATCATAGACTTTTCGCTGGGGGCACAAAGGTAAATTGCGTTTTCTGCGTTATTTGTGCTCCTAAAACTCCGATTTGAAAAATTATTCCTGTATCGCATACGAGACCTGATGGAAAATACTTTTCACCTAATTTCTAATGTTTGGTAAAGAATTGTTTGGCCACCAGGAAGCATAAGTCTTAATTTCTGTTTCTGATGTATTTTTAGCAAAATCTGGGATCCTAAAAACTCGACTAAATCTTTTTTCTCAGAGCAATACCGCCCTTATGAAAAAACCTTTTGAGAATACTTTCTTCCTAAAATAATGCATGGTTTTCCAACCAAGGGTAGTAAAGTCACATCTTATTTTTGTCGATATCTCTGTTTCCAACAGTCCGATTTGAAAAAAATTTCCTGTGTTGAAAAGAGTTTCTGGTGCGAAATGTTTCGCACATAAATTCATGCTTTTTTTAACACACAAGTCTGCAACCAGAGGGCGTAAGCTCAGGATTCCGTTTACAGCAATATCTGAGGGATTAAAACCCGATTGAAAAACTTCTTTCTTCCGTCAGATATTATTGTTTTCCATATCGGTTACATTGACTTTGAATAGCTTTGATAAATATAATTTGCGTCAGAACGGATTCAAAAGACGTGCTTATTACACCCGAAAATTCGGTGTCATCTTTCTTGTTTCAAATTTTTTGAATATTAACTGCAGCTTTTCAGAAATGTTTCGGAAAAACTGTCTTCGTGTTTATTTTCGATTTCTGACTGGTGAGTTATCACTAGTCGTACTTAATACAGGGTATTTGACATTAAATGTACGTTTCGGAAAAATAGTCTTCGTGTTTATTTTTAATTTCTGACTGGTAAAGTATCGCTGGTCGTCCTCTTACTTACTACAGGGTATTGTCGATTAAATGCACGTTTCGAAGAATACTCTTCGTGTTTATTTTTCATTTCTGACTGGTGACGTGTCACTGGTTGTCTTCTTACTTAATACAGGGTATATTTGATTAAATGTACGTTACGAAAAAATACTCTTCGTGTTTATTTTCGATTTCTGACTGGTGAGGTATCACTGGTCGTACTTAATACAGGGTGTTTTCTATTAAATGTACGTTTCGGAAAAAATAGTCTTCGTGTTTATTAGCACGTCCTTTGTAAAAAAGAAAAGGTCGTGCTTATGTTACCGGTTTGTCCGTTAGTCCGTCTGTACCCACAATATCTCTGCAACTATTAGTCCGATTTGAAAAATTCCTTTTGCATTCGGAAGCTTGAAATATGAGAATAACGATCCTTCATTTGGTTTTTTTACGATGTGCAATTCCGCCGCTAGAGGGCGTAAATGCAGATGATGTCGAATTCAAAAATATGTTTCAATCCACATATTTGCTTCAAAACATCCTATTAAAAAAATTATTTTATCTTTCAATTCCATTTATGTTGAAGAGTATTTCCTATATAGTTACTTTTTCAAATTTCGCATAGATTTTCTGCTATGGGGCGTAAAACTGAATTACATTTTTCCCGATAACTCTTTTTCTAAAACTCCGATTTAAAAAATGTTTTCTTCAGCGGATACACCTCCTGTTGGAAAATCTTTTGCACATAATTTCAAATTTTGGTAAAGAATACTTTGAACACCAGGGGCGTAATCGTTAATTTTTGCTTCTGATGTATTTGCCATAAAATCTGAGCATCTAAAATATCGATTGAAATTTTTTTGGGGGGAATAATGCCACTCACATCGATAAACCTTTTCTGAATATTTTCTTCTTAAAATATTCCACAGTTTCTCTGCCAGGGGGCGTGGATATATATATCTGATTTTTGTCAATATCTCTACTTGTAGGAGTTCGATTTGAAAAATTCCTTCTATCTTGGATAATGTTTTCAGTGTAACATGTTTTTCATGTAATTTCAAAATTTTCAAGTAATTCATAGACTTTCCGCTAGCGGGCGTAGAGGTAAATTGAGTTCCCCCCTATATCTCTGCTTCTAAATCTCCGATTTGAAAAATTCTTTCTGTGCCGGATACAGCTCCTGATGGGAAACCCCTTGCACGTAATTTCTAACTTTTCTAAAAAAACGGTTTGTCCACAAGGTGGCGTAAGACTTAATTTCCACTTGTGATGCATTTGCAGCAAAATATGAGCTTCTAAAATCTCAATTGAAAAAAAAGTGGTTTGTTGACCGATACTACTCATGTCGAGAAACATTTTAGGAACATTTTCTTCTTGAAATAATGCATGGTTTCTACGCCAGGGGGCGTAGATGTATATCTTTTGTTTGTCAATATCTCTCCTTCTAGGAGTCCAATTTGAAAAATTCCTTCTTTGTTGGATAGTGTTTCCGATGCGAAATGTTTTTCCTATGAACTCAAAATTTTCAAGTAAATCATAAACTTTTCGCTGGGGGCACAATGGTAAATTGCGTTTTCTGCGTTATTTCTGCTCTTAAAACTCCGATTTGAAAAATTATTCCTGTATCGCATACAAGACCTGATGGAAAATATTTTTCACATAATTTCTAATGTTTCGTAAAGAACTGTTTGGCCACCAGGAAGCATAAGTGTTAATTTCTGCTTCTGATGCATTTGTAGCAAAATCTGAGCTTCTGAAAACTCGACTAATTTTTTTTTTTTTCTCAGAGCAATACCGCTCATGTGCAAAAACCTTTTAAGAATACTTTCTTTCTAAAATAATGCATGGTTTTCCCACCAGGTGTCGTAAAGTCACATCTTATTTTTGTCGATATCTCTGTTTCCAACAGTCCGATTTGAAAAAATTTCCTGTGTTGAACAGCGTTTCTGGTGCAAAATGTTTCGCACATAAATTCATGTTTTTCTTAACACACAAGTCTGCAACCAGAGGGCGTAAGCTCAGGATTCCGTTTACAGCAATATCTGAGGGGTTAAAGCCCGATTGAAAAACTTGTTGCTTCCGTCAGATACTATTGTTTTTCATATCGCTTACATTGACTTTGAATAGCTTTGATAAATATAATTTGCGTCAGAACGGATTTAAAAGACGTGCTTATTACACCTGAAAATTCGGTGTCCTCTTTCTTGTTTTAATTTTTTTGAATATTTACTGCAGCTTTTCAAAAATGTTTCGGAAAAGCTGTCTTCGTGTTTATTTTCGATTTCTGACTGGTGAGGTATCACTGGTCGTACTTAACACAGGGTATTTTCTAGTAAATGTACGTTTCGGAAAAATAGTCTTCGTGTTTATTAAGCACGTCCTTTGTAAAAAAAAAAGGTCGTGCTTATGCTACCGGTTTGTCCGTCCGTCCGTCTGTACCCACAATATCTCTGCAACTATTAGTCCGATTTGAAAAATTCCTTTTGCATTGGGAAGCTTGAAATATGAGAATGATGCTCCTTCATTTTTTTTTTACGATGTACAATTTCGCCGCTAGAGGACGTAAATGCCGATGATGTCGAATTCAAAAATACGTTTCATTCCACATATTTGCTTCTAAACATCCGATTGAAAAAAATATTTTATCTTTCGATTCCATTTATATTGAAGAATATTTCAGATATAGTTACTTTTTCAAATTACGCATAGATTTTTCGCTATGGGGCGTAAAACTTAATTATATTTTTCCCGATAACTCTTCTTCTAAATCTCCGATTTCAAAATATTTTCTTCATCGGATACACCACCTGATGAAAAATCTTTTGCATATTATTTCAGATTTTTGATAAAGAATACTTTGGCCACCAGGGAGCTTAAGCGTTAATTTTTGCTTCTGATGTATTTCCCATAAAATCTGAGCTTCTGAAATATCGATTGAAAAGTTTTTTTCGTGTACTGATGCCACTCACATCGATAAACCTTTTCGGAATATTTTCTTCTTAAAATGTTCCGCAGTTTCTCTGCCAGGGGGCGTCGATATATATCTTATTTTTGTCAATATCTCTACTTGTAGGAGTTCGATTTGAAAAATTCCTTCTTTCTTGGATAGTGTTTTCAGTGTGACATGTTTTTCATATAATTTCAAAAATTTCAAGTAATTCATAGACTTTCCGCTAGCGGGCGTAGAGGTAAATTGAGTTCCCCCCTATATCTCTGCTTCTAAATCTCCGATTTGAAAAATTCTTTCTGCACCGGATACAGCTCCTGATGGAAACCTCTTGCACGTAATTTCTAACTTTTGTAAAAAATGGTTTGTTCACAAGGTGGCGTAAGATTTAGTTTCCTCTCGTGACGCATTTGCAGCAAAATATGAGTTTCTGAAATCTCGATTGCAGAAAAAGTCTTTTGTTGACCGATACCACTCATGTCGACAAACCTTTTAGGAACATTTTCTTCTTGAAATAATGCATGGTTGCTACGCCAGGGAGCGTAGATATGTATCTTGTTGTTGTCAATATATCTACTCCTTGGAAGTCCGATTTGAAACATTCCTTCTTTGTTGGAAAGTGTTTTCAGTGTGACACGTTTTTCATATAATTTCAAAACTGTCAAGTAATTCAGAGACTTTCCGCTAGGGGGCGTAGAGGTAAATTGCGTTTCCCCTATGTCTCTTCTTGTAAATCTCCAATTTGAAAAATTCTTTCTGCACTGGATAGAGCTCCTCTTGAGAAATCATTTGCACTTAATTTCTAATTTTTGTAAAAAAAAAATGGTGTAGCCGTCATGGGGCGTGAACCTTGATTTCCGCTTTTGATGTATTTGCAGCAAAATATGAGCTCCTGAATTCTCGATTGAAAGAAACGTCGTTTGTAGACCGATGGTACTCATTTCGACAAACCTTTTAGAAACATCTTCCTCTTAAAATATTGCATGGTCTCTACGCCAGGGTGCGTGGATGTATATCTTACTTTGGCCAATATCTCTATTTCTACTAGTCCGATATAAAAAATTCCTTCCTTGCTGGATAGTTTCCAGTGTGACATGTCTTTCATATAAGTTCAAAATTTTCAAGTAATTCATAGACTTTCCGCTAGGAGGCGTAGAGGTAAATTGCGTTTCGCCCTATATCTCTGCTTCTAAATCTCCTATTTGAAAAATTCTTTCTGCACCGGATACAGCTCCTGATGGGAAATCCTTTGCATATAATTTATAATTTTTGTAAAAAATGGTTTGGCCACCAGGTGCCGTAAGTCTTGATTTCCGCTTCTGATGTATTTGCAGAAAAATATGAGCTTCCAAAATCTCGATTAAAAAGTCGTTTGTTGACTGATACTACTCATGTCAACAAACGTTTTAGGAACATTTTCTTCTTGAAATAATGCATGGTTTCTACGCCAGGGGGCGTAGATGTATATCTTTTGTTTGTCAATATCTCTACTTCTAGGAGTCCAATTTGAAAAATTCCTTCTTTGTTGGATAGTGTTTCCGATGCGAAATGTTTTTCCTATGAACTCAAAATTTTCAAGTAAATCATAGACTTTCCGCTAGGTGGCAGAATGGTAAATTGCGTTTTCTGCGTTAATTTGGCTTCTAAAACTCCGATTTGAAAAAATTCTTCCTGTATCGCATACAAGACCTGATGGAAAATATGTTTCACATAATTTCTAATGTTTGGTAAAGAATGCTTTGGCCACCAGGGGCATAAGTGCTAATTTCTGCTTCTGATATATTTGTAGCAAAATCTGAGCTAATTTTTTTTTTCTTGGACCAATACCGCTTCTATGGAAATATTTATTTACAGCAAACGTATTTACAGCAAACCTGCTTTGCATGTTCCGAGGGGCGCTACTAGCGCCACACGTATGCGCCGAGCGCGAAATTTGCATAGACGTCATCTTACAGATGTACTCTCACCGCCTACTAACTGTCTTTTATCTAACACAATTCCTTCTTGGTGTTGGGATTTTTTTCCGTCAGTGTATAAAGAATACTCTGCTATTTCCGGGTCTGCTCTGAACATGAAAAATGTTCTGGACTTTGGGCCGGAGCGTGGGCCTCCCACAGCGATCGACCGTGGGGAGCTCAATGGTCTGAATCTATCATTAAAATACTGGGAGTGTACGTTGGATCGCCTGTAGCGGTGGCAGCAGCGACTTGGACTCCCTCCTTCAGAAGATTGATCGCTCTCTGGGTTCCTTCCGCCATCTGAAAACGCAGCTCTCGTTCTCAAACCGCTCATTTTTACTGAACACCTTTATATTTCCGAAGCTCTTCCATTCTTGGATTGCCGATTCTCCACCCAATTTTTTTCTGACTCACGTTCAACGCATCTTCACTGATTTCATTTGGGCCGTCATTCATTGGGTACATCGTTCTACCATTGTTCTACACCCTGCTTACGGTGGCCTCGGTCTCGCTGATGTGTCCCGTAAATTCAAAGCTTTTCATCTGTTTAATTTTGTTCGTGAATTTACTCTTCCTCTGTCTTTCTCTCACACCATTGTCGATACTCTGTTCTTTCCCCTTAGTCTGTTTCTTATTGTTTCTACTTTTCTGCAGATGGATCTTTTCCCATTCGTTCCCAGCCACTTTCCTGAAACTAATCATCTCAGTACTTTCCTTTTGGCGTTCCTTATGTCCAGTCAGGCTCCTTCCTCCACTACTAATGATCTATTAGTAGAGCCACTTTCCTTTTCTTCCGCTGTTCGCTCTTCTACCACCTTCTACATTCACTTGTCCACCTGACTTTCAAGTGGAGTGGTGAAGGTTTCACAGCTTGTTGATTCCACACTTCGTTGGAAATCGTTCCATTCTATTTCGCCTTCATTGCCATACACATCAGCTTCTCGTCTTCAACTCCAGTTTATCCAAACTACTTATCCTTCTCTTGCTGATCAGCATGGATTGATTTATACCCCGTCGGCTGCTTTTAGTTTGCCTTATACTGTCTATTTAAATGATGTACCGTATCTACTCCATAATATCACCATGAAATTGATTTACCGTCATTTTCTAACCTACTTCAATGAGCCAAGACCCATTCCAGCAGTTCCAGATGAGGCTCTATCAGCCACATGGACGGACATCAATGTCTCTCTCGCTTCACCAAAAGCAAAAGCAATTCACTGGCTCCACCTCCATCAACGTCTTCTCACCCCCGTACCATCCATCGTTTTCGTCATCTCACATCGCCGAATTGTTTTTTTTTTTTTGTTCCACCATTGGTAATGTCCATCATTCATATTCTATGTGTCTCATTTTACAACCTTTATTTTCACTTATGTTCTCCCTTGCGGATAAAGTTTGTTCCTCAATTCATACTACAATGCATTATCTTATCCTTCGCCACTATTGTTTAACTGAAAATAGCCATAATCAACTCTGTGCTTTTTCTTTCTTCAGGCAAAACTTATCATCTACCATTATTACCACACTTCCGTCACTACGTTATCATGTGGCACGTCGCTTTTTGTGTCAGAATTTTCGTTCATCTAAGCTTACCATCTTGCAAACTGAGTATGACATGTCAAAAAGTACTGATACTGTTACTTCTTTTACGAGACCTGGATGTCTGATAAGTCTTGGTTTCATGTTCACAATGAACGTGTTTCCCTCAACTTGTGATTTTTTCCTGTTGTTTGCTTCCAAAGATTTGAATGGTGCTTTGTTGTTGCATTTTTTTCCTTTGCATGTTGCAATTTTGTTTTGGCGGAATCATGCTGTTGATACTGCTGTTTTGCTTTGGAGGATTTTTGTAGAAGGAGTCTCTTCTTGCTTGTGTGTTGTTTTTTTTTTGGGGGGGGGGGGGGTCAATGTCTCGTTTTTATGTTGCTTTCTACTGTCTTTGTTTGGGTTGTCAAATCCTCAGTGGACAGAGCCTCTTTCCTTCTTTATTTCACAGTATGGTTTCACTGTGATTTTAATTTTGTCCTTTTTTCCAGTGCTATATATATTTTGTTTCGTTTCAATCATGTGCTTGTGTTATGTTGTTGTTGACCAATTTTTATGGAATCATTATTGTTTATATGTATGACATGGCATTACCCATCACTTTTATAACACGTTATGATTACTTACATGCTGATGGTCAAGTATATTGTTTTTTCTTATGCTATATATTGATGTTTTTCTTATTGATGTGAGCTGTACATGTGATAATCATTGGCTTCGTTTCTTCATCTACAAGTTTATGATACCCGTTTCCCCCCATGCCAAATGGAGGCTTTTCTATTTTATGTAAGGTTCTTATAAAGGGCAATCTGCTGGCAGTACCTATTCGGAGTTTTTTTTCATTGGTTGGACGAACAGTCCGCTGATTTAATGATTTCAATTTACTTCATATCTGTGAGTTTTACATGTCTAGTGTGTATAATCAAGTGTTTAGTTGTGTATTTAATTATGTTATCTTGCCTTTATATATTTGCTTTTATTTTTTCCCTTGCACTCACCTCTACAATTTGTTTCTCTTCAAGGTTTTTTTACAGCTTACTTCCCAGTTACAGTTTTGTTAGGCCACGTGTATCATCATCATCATCATCATTGTCAACCATTATCAATCCACTGCTGGACGAAGGTCTCCCCAAGTTTCCTCCACAACGGTCTGTCTTGTGCCAGTCTCCTCCATGTCACCCCTGCATACTTTCGAATTTCATCCACCCATCTCCCATGTGGTCTTCTTCTGGGTCTTTTCCTGTCCCTTGGAATCCAATCTAAAATTTCGGCTGTCCATCGATGATCTGTCCTTCTGGCAGTATGTCCAGCCCATTGCCATTTCAGGGATTTAACTCTGATCATGATGTCTTCCACTCTTGTCATTTTTCGGATCCACGAGTTCCTCTTCTTATCTCTCCTGGTTACACCAAGCATGCACCTCTCCATGCTTCTTTGAGTTGTCTGCAGCCTTTGTATGTCTCTTTTAGTTAAGGTCCACGTCTCTGCACCATACGTAAGCACTGGAAGGATGCATTGATCAAACACTTTTCTTTTAAGACATAATGGCATATTGCTCTTGAAAATTATGCTGTTTCTTCCAAAAGCTCTCCAGGCAAGTTTTGTACGCCGATTAATTTCTTCATCAATGTAACCCTCACTTGATATCTGCTGTCCAAGATAAACGTACGTGTCTGTTATCTCCAGCTTTTCTCCATCAATCGATAAATCTTCATTTCTTGTAAAAGCATTGAACATCACTTTTGTCTTCTGAAAGTTCATTTTTAATCCCACTTCTTTACTCTTGTCAGCAAGTTCCTGGATCATACTCTGTAGCTCTGATGGGGTAGTAGCAAAAATGACTACGTCATCAGCAAAGCGAAGGTGGGTTAGATAATCTCCATTAATCTTTATTCCCTTGTTTTCCCAGCTCAGCGACTGAAAAACACCCTCCAATGTGGCATTAAAGAGCTTCGGAGATATGGTGTCACCTTGTCTCACTCCCTTTCCAATTTTTACGTGTGTTGTATTTTCAAACAGCCTAATCTTTGCACTTGCATTTTCATAGATGTTATTAATAATATTAATGTATGCATCTTCAATACCGCAGGTTTTCAGAGCCATTGTAACTGCTGATGGTTTCACTGAATCAAAAAGCTTTTTCATAATCGATAAAAGCCATGCACAATGGAAGTTCATATTCCCTCGCTCTTTCAATTAGTTCTCTCAGCACGTGGATATGATCTATTGTGCTGTAGCCACTCCTGAATCCAGCTTGTTCTCTCGGTTGAGCCATGTCCAGTGTTACCTTCAAGCGGTGTGAAAGAACTTTAGTGAAGATTTTATAAACTACTGATAGGAGGCTGATAGGTCTGTAGTTTCCGAGATCCTCAATGTCACCTTTCTTATGTAGCAGGATCATTGTAGCGGTGTTCCAATCCTCAGGAATCTTTCCTTCATTAAGGCATCGAGTGAAAATTTGGGCGAGTACTGTTTCGATTTTTCCACTTGCTTCTTGTATGATGTCTACAGTAATTCCATCTTCTCCCTGGAGCTTTTCCTCGCTTCATGTTCTTGATTGCATGTGCAACTTCTGCTGGAAGGACTGGAGGAACTCTGGTACTGGTATCTTTTATGATGTCTGGAGTGCATATATCATCCCTTTCATATAATTTGGAGTAGAAATCTTTCACTCTTGTCAAAATTTCGCCTCTATTTCTTGTTACAGAACCATCTTCTTTTCTCAGTGCCATAATCTGTTTTCTTCCCTTACTGAGATGTCCCTTTGCTATCTTTAGGCTTTGGTTGTTTTCAATTGCTTTCCTCACTAGTTCACAGTTGAATTTCCTTACGTCTTCAGTGATACTTTTTCTTACTGTCTTGCATAGCTCTATATATTCCACTTTGGAAGTCACTTCTTTAGTTGTCCTCATCTCTCTTCTTTTTTGCATCAACATTTTGGTTTTTCCTGATAATTTGTTCACATGCAACTTGTTCTTAGACCCAGCTAATTTTGTTGCTGTTTCCATAAGAGCTTTGGTTACTTTTCTGTTAACTTCAGAGATGTCCACTTCTTCCGATGTTAGGCCTTCTAAAGCAGAGAACCTGTTCTTCAGTTCTAACTTGAAGGTATTATGGTGTTTTTTAAGGTTGGTTATGTCAATAGATTTTGTTTGTCTTATGAGCTTGCCACGTTCAAGTTTAGTGTTGAGGTGCATCTTACATCTCACCAATCTATGGTCACTACCTGTGTTGAACTTGTTTAGCACACTGCAGTCTTCTATGACGAATTTTTTGTTACACATAATAAAATCAATTTCACTTGCCGTCCCATTTGGATGTCTCCATGTCCATTTCCTGTGTGGCTTTTTCTTGAAGAAGGAGTTCAAGATGAAAAACCCTTCTGCCTCTGCAAACTCAACGAGAGTATTTCCACGCTGGTTTCTGTTGCCGTGACCGAATTTACCTACTGAAGTTTCATTCTGTTGCCGTTGCCCTATTTTTGCATTGAAATCTCCCATAATTATTTTCAAGTGCTGCTTACCTTTATTATTTAGATGACAAATTTCCTCATAAAATTCTTCAATTTCTTCTTCAGGATGACTTGTGGTGGGTGCATAAGTTTGAATAATCTGAGCCTGGTATCTTTTCGAGAGTTGGATAACAAGCCGTGCAGCTCTGTCAGAGGAACTTTCAACTTCTACAACTTTATCCTTCAGTTTCTTGTTTATTATAAATCCAACACCACTAGTTCTGCCAGTATCTGTCCCACGATAGTAGAAGAGATGTCCACTTTTCAGTTCGATGAGATCTTCTCCTTTTCTCCTTACTTCACTTAGCCCCACGATGTCCCACTTGATCCTTTGTAGTTCCTCTTCCAATTCAAGAAGCCTTGAATCAGAAGATAGAGAGCGTCCATTGTAAGTAGCCAAGGTCAGCATCAGATGGCAGCCTAGTCCGGTTCTCCGGGGATTCTTAGCACCCTCTGCCTTCATGTCGCACTGGCCGCTGCCTTGGCCAGGTACATTCCAGCTGCCGGAGACTGAGGGCCAAGATTTAAGTTGTGGAATCATTTTGGAGGGGTTTGGCCATAACTCACCACGCTGGCCAAGCGGGTTGGTGAGTGTGGGATAGAATTTCCTCTAATCCCGATGGTATAGTTATACCGCTATGGGCGGTCGTCAGAGCCCCTTTAGTGGGAACAGGATGCACCACGAGAAGGCGGGGTTGACATTTGTCAAGGAGAGGCTGTGATGTTACGCATCACCTGATAGTGTCGGTTATTTCGTGTATAGTGTCGGTTATTTCGTTTTTCAATTGTTGCTTCGCTTTTTGCAGTTAGTTACCCCACGATTGTCAATAATTTTTTAATGTTACGATACTATGTGTTGCGGGGTTTTTTTGTGTGTCGCGTATTTTGTTCTTCTATCATTGGCATCTTTGCACTATTATTACTTGCAATGCTTCTTGAATTAATTATGGGTAGGCATAGAGGTAATCTATCTTAAAATGTTTATGGTTGTTGTTATTATTGCGCGTGCTGTACATTTTTTGACTTTTTTTCGCTCTGGCTTTTCCTTCATAAGTCTTGATACTTCTTTCTTTGTGCTATTTGAGTGTTATAACCATTTTTCCGAAAGGGGTCTGGGTTCGAATCCCGGTGAGACATGGCTGTTGTGTTTGTCTTACGGCACTGGCTCTCTTCCTTCCCTGAAACCAGTGACCCTAAATTAGGGACGGGTGACTGCTTATAGCCCATTGAGTTGTTCACGGTAGTCGTTCAAACTCCAATAAAAAAAAGTACTTTTTATACTCTTCTTATTCCTCACATCTGCGATCCATCTAGATACAGGATCTCCTATTTCGTGATCCATCAATTTTCTTGTAGCACAGATAATACTGGTCAACACACGTTTTCTGGCATAAGGTATTCCAACAGTTTTAAGGTAATTTTGGGGTGCTGATTCCAAATCTGGCATCAGTTTTTGTCTATCACATCAGGTTTTTGAGAAAACAAATATTGCATTTTCAATAAAAACAGCAAATTTATGCTCATATACGAATAGCTAAATAGACATACATACAAGAATAAGATAAGATACAATACACAATAATAATGTATAACGAAATAAATTTCTCCGTCATTTTTATCCGGGCCAGGATTCGAACCCGGGTCCCCTCATTCCGGAATAAGTTGCTCTACCAATTGAGCTACGCGGACGTTTTATTCTGATTCCTATCTGCCTTCATGTCGTGTGCGTCCTTCTGGCAGGTACGTCACATCTCCTGGTACGTTACATCATCTCCCCCTTATTTTTTATTTTTTTTTCGAAGTGCTGGAGAAGGGATTCTCTTATTTTTCCTGTCTCGCGGTGTGGAAATAACATCACACCATTGCGAGATTTTGAACGGTCGGGTCATCCGGATAGTTCGGGCGCCATTATAACGAAGTAAATTTCTCCGTCATTTCTATCCGCGCCAGGATTCGAACCCGCCGGGTCCCCTCATTCCGGAATAAGTTGCTCTACCAATTGAGCTACGCGGACGTTTTATTCTGATTCCTATCTGCCTTTATGTCGTGTGCGTCCTTCTGGCAGGTACGTCACATCTCCTGGTACGTTACAAATGAAACAAACATTTAATGAGCCGTAGCACAAAGTTGTGAGAGTGACTGCATATCAATGTGAGTGAATGCATATTGCCATGTAAGAATTGAATTGTGAAGATAAGAAAAATATGTACAAAAAGGTTATTAACAATAGTGATGTTACATCTGCATAAACGACCTCTTCTTTGACGATCTCCGATGTACAGCTTGTGGAATGTCTTTCATCAAGGACCAGCAGTAATCTGCCATCATGTTTGAGTCCCATCGTCCTTGGTAAAGTTCTTCCATAACTTCAATGTCTTGATGAAAGCGTTCACCTTGCTCTTCGCTCACGTGATCCATGTTCTCTGAAAACTAAACCAAGTGAGTATATACGTAGTGAACCTTGATGATCATTCTACATCCAAGTGCTTGGAAACTCAAGAGCAGCTCCTCCACAATCTCTCGATAGTTGTCCGCTTTCCTGTTCCCAAGGAAATTCCGCACCACATCAGAGAATGCATTCTAAGCTCTAGCCTCTGCCGCAGTCATTGTTGTAATAAAGTGTGGATCCCTGATGAGTGTTCTTATTTGAGGGCCATCAAATATTTCTGCCTTTTTCTTCTCGGAACTGAGACTTGAAAAGGTAGAACATATATAGCTGAAGCAGTCTCCAGTGTGATCAAGAGCTTTGACGAATTACTTCATTAACCCAAGTTTTATGTGCAGTGGAGCAAATACAATTTTATTCCTATCAACCAGTGGCTCATTCTTGATGTTCTCGTCACCAGGCGTCAAACTGATTCTTGGTGGCCAGTTCTTTTTAACCCAGTGTTCTAATGTCCCAGTAGCACAGGAAACAAGGGTATTTGGTGGGACCTCCTTGCTGACCCTGCAGAAAATTAACCATTTTCAAATCAACACAAATTACTCATCCATTAACATGGAATTCCAATCTATCCAGAACAATCTTGATGTTGGCATACTCTTCTTTCATTTTTACAGAGTGTCCTATTGGGATTGAATCACATATATTTCTGTTGTGAAGTAACACACATTTCAAACTCCTTTTACTACTGTCAATAAAAAGACCCTATTCACTTGAATCATATGCGGGCAGTTCCATATTGAGAAAAAGCCCTTCAACATCATTATAATAAACAAGTTGACCATCTGAATGGAAGTACTTTAGCAGTGCTGCTTCTCTGTTACGATAAAATGAGACACTAGTGTCAGGTCTGAGTAGTCCTTTCTCTTGCAGCCTGGAAGCCAACAATTCAGCAGACTGCTTCGGCAAATACAAATCTCTTACAAGACCATTCAATTCAGGCTGACTAAACAGAGAAATTTTATCTCAATCTGCATCAGATGGCGTATATTCGATCTGAGCATCATCATCATCATCTGTAGAAGCAGGTAAACTGAGGGATTCAACATCAATCTCTGGTAGCTCAGTAAATACAGGCACAGGTATTTCCTCACAGTGCTCAACTGGCCGTCTGGCAGATGGGATATATGGGTATTGTAAGTGTTGTTTGTTTTTCTTATTGAAACCTTTTACATTGACAAGGCAGAAGTAGCAGTTATCCAAATGGTTTGTAGGTTTTCTCCAAACCATTCGCACACCAAACTTCAGCTTAGCATTCTTTCCTTTAGACCATGATCGCAAAGTTTCAACACAGGTTTTACACACTTTGTGAGGAGCCCAATTTTTGTCTTTGTCTCCAAGTCGTATTAGTAGGCAAGATAAACCTTCTTGACGAAGGTATTGATGTTGCGCCTTTGATCCTGCAAAGTGAAGCTGCCACAGATGTAGCAGAAGATATCTGGGTCATTACTGCATTTCCTTCTTTCGGGTGCTGTAGCGATTGTTAGATCACGACCTGCAGAAGCAAAATATTAAATAAATGTGGATATCTACATAAAATGATATTATAATATTATAAACACACTCTCCTAAAAATACAACACCGTATTTTAACACTAAAGCAGTCACTGACTCGCAACAACTTGCAATCATAAGTGACAAAGAGTTAATTTCGGGTAAAATCAATGAAAATGGGGTATGCCGATAGCACAAAAATGAGAAGTGATAGAGCAAATCTGAGATCAGATTTGGAATCAGCACCCAGAAATTAGTCTAAAACAGCTGCAAAAGTCCAGGCCAGAAATTTTTTGTTCTTGTTGACCAGTGTAATTATTGCATAGCTTGTTAGGTAAAATAAATTTATCTATCTCCTGCGTGAGTGAACATATTGTTTAGAATGCTGAGTTGCATTTGTATGTTAGTAATGCCATAAGGTGTCATTTTGGATTTGATATTAACGTGCGGTTAACGTAACTTAGTTATTTTAAGGAGATCGATGCTAAACAATAATTCCTTCACTTACATTTTACACTGTGTTTATCAGTAGCTGTATTATTTCGAACAACGGATCTTACTGTATTTATCAGTAGCTGTATTAGTTCGAATAGCGGATCTTACTGTATTTATCAGTAGCTGTATCAGTTCGAACAGCGGATCTTACTGTATTTATCAGTAGCTGTATTAGTTCGAACAGATGATCTTACTGTATTTATCAGTAGCTGTATTAGTTCGAACAGCGGATTTTACTGTATTTATCAATAGCTGTATTAGTTCGAATAGCGGATTTTACGGTATTTATCAGTAGCTGTATTAGTTCGAATAGCGGATCTTACTGTATTTATCAGTAGCTGCATTAGTTCGAACAGCGGATCTTACTGTATTTATCAGTAGCTGTATTAGTTCGAACAGATGATCTTACTCTATTTATCAGTAGCTGTATTAGTTCGAATAGCGGATCTTACTGTATTTATCAGTAGCTGTATTAGTTCGAATAACGGATCTTACTGTATTTATCAGTAGCTGTATTAGTTCGAATAGGGATCTTACTGTATTTATCAGTAGCTGCATTAGTTCGAATAGCGGGAGAAACAGTACTTGGGATTTTCGTTCAGGAAATCTTTCAAGCCCTATTTGACTTGCATTTCTGCCGGCGTTTGTGACTAAAAGCATAGGTACGGTATTTGCATAAAAAATTTTCAGATAAAAGTGTGGTTGCTTATGATTGTATTTGAAATGTGATCTGACACTTTCTATATTATAAGTACGCCACACAACATTTTTTCTAAATGGACAGTTTTTCTCCGTTAATCAATCACAACACATTGACATTCCAGGGATTAATCTAACTGCAGCCGCCCCGGTGGCGCAGTGGTCTATGGCGCTGGCCTCTGATCATTCGTCCGTAAGAGGTCCGGGTTCGAATCCCGTCAGGCATGGATGTTGTGTTTGTCTTACGGCACTAGCTCTCTCCCTTCCCTAGAACCAGTGACCCTAAATTAGGGACGGGCGGATGCTTATAGCCCATTGAGGTGCTCACGGTGGTCGTTAAACCTCCAATCAAAAAAAAAAAAAGTCTAACTGCAGCGTACATGCTGAATCTAGACATCCTTTCTGATTTGTTCGAAAAACTCTAAACCTTTTGTCGTGAACCAAAGTTCATGAAACGACTCTTTTGGAGTAGAAACATTGTGATTTGGCATTTACCTTATCCTCAATTACATCGCATCCTGCAAAAAACAGCACTTCCACTTATTGCTTCTGTTAAGGTGTCATGAGGATACTTTACACTAATTTAACAAAGCTTGGTGTTTGTCGTTGGCAACCAAACTGAAACATACAGCTCCCCTACGAATACATAACTGGCCGAAAAAGTGTACATCAGAGCATTTTTCTGATGCTCTTTTATGTGCCATGACGTGATGATCACCGTCAAATATAATGTTGGCCGCCTATTGCCGTGATAACCACGTGCATCCAGCATGGCGTTGACCCCACTTGACCTCCTGAAGTATTCTGTACCAGATGGATAGAATGACGTCCCACAGCTCTGCGATGGAGGGAGGCACTGACGTGAATCGACAAATGCTACATTCCATGAATGTTCGATAGGATTCAAGTCCGGAGAATATGGAGGCCACGCGACCGCAATAAATGCGGAAACATAATCCTCGAACTACTTTTCCAAAAAGCAGGCCTCGTAACACGGTCCGTTGTGTTGCTCTAATATTGAAGTGGCAGTCGGATACTCTATCGCAATGTAAGACAACACTTGTCCCGAAATAATACTTGAATAGGCAGTGAGGGTGTGCCCAACGGTTATGAGAGGAGACCGAGTGATGTTTATGAGAATCATCACTATACCATGGTACTGCGCACGCCTGCCTTTTTTTTTTTGTCCAACCGTGCTGTGCAGCTGCTGCTCTCTAACCCGTCAATTGCGTGTTGCAGCTGGAACCTGAACCAGTCAGATCAAGTGTCAACCTGAACCAGTCGATTCCAGTTGTCAAATTGCACTCCTCTCGTCCCCACTGTGGGGGTGACGGTCGGTCAAAATGCGCACTTGAATAGACCGACGGTTCTTTAAACAATCCGCAAGAACTTCCGCTGGATTGTGTCCTTGGAAAAGTTTCTTTGTATGTCTTCGCTTTAGTCCGCCGTAAATTAGAGGATTGTGTTGAAGTTTACTCTGTTGCTCAGGTTAGTACGCGCCCACCGGAGTTCACTTCGACTGTCAACCACTAGTGGACTCTACTTTTTTGTACATTGGGTGGACGTGTGTCCATTTTCGGGGCATTTCCCTATAACCTTCTTTACTAGAGCCCTTGAACAGCCAACAATTCCTTCAACTGCTGAGATGCTGGACCCCGCCATCTTCGTGCTTATGATAATTACACGCTCATACTCCAATAATTATAATTACTTCCCTTTCCTCATTGAACGAGTGTACCTTACAGGAGAACCGACAGCCCTGGCCGTGCTGTTTGTACATACTGTAAAATATAAGTTTTGAGAATTCACGGAAAATTTCTGAAAATAACGTGCAGCAAAGTTGCCGGTAGGTATCCGTCTTTCTCAGAAATTTCCGTTTTTAAAAGCACCCTTGTATTGTAACCCGTATTTTCACAGATTTTCCGTAGACATAAATTCCGTTTATTTCGGGAAGAAGTCCATTTCAGGTTTTTCCGTATTTAAATTTAAATTCCCCAAAATCGACGACCCTGTATTTTTCAGCCCTCACCCAGATAATCCATCCGCTAAGGTCAGGACCCAAACCCGACGTTTAAGCTGGATCAACAGGTAACTCGCGCCTCTAACCACCGAACCCCGACGTTTAAGCTGGCTCAAGAGGTAACTCGCGTCTCTAACCACCGAACCCCGACGTTTAAGCTGGCTCAAGAGGTAACTCGCGTCTCTAACCACCGAACCCCGACGTTCAAGCTGGCTCAACAGGTAACTCGCGCCTCTAACCACCGAACCCTACGTTTAAGCTGGCTCAACAGGTAACTCGCGCCTCTAACCACAGAACCCAGACGTTTAAGCTGGCCCAACAGGTAACTCTCGCCTCTAACCACCGAACCCCGACATTGAAACTGTCTCAACAGCTAACTCCTGCCTCTAACCAGCGAACCCCGACGTTTAAGCTGGCTCAAGACGGAACTCGCGCCTCTAACCACCGAACCCCGACATTAAAACTGTCTCAACAGCTAACTCCTGCCTCTAACCAGCTAACCCCGACGTTTAAGCTGGCTCAAGAGATAACTCGTGCCTCTAACCACCGAACCCCGACCGTTTAAGCTAGCTCAACAGGTAACTCGCGCTTCTAACCACCGAACCCCGACGTTTAAGCTGGCTCAACAGGCAGCTCGCGCCTCTAACCACAGAACCCCGACGTTTAACTGGCCCCACAGGTAACTAGCGCCTCTAACCACCGAACCCCGACATTGAAACTGTCTCAACGGCTAACTCCTGCCTCTAACCAGCGAACCCCAAAGTTTAAGCTGGCTCAAGAGGTAACTCGCGCCTCTAACCACCGCACCCCGACATTAAAACTGTCTCAACAGCAAACTCTTGCCTCTAAGCAGGGTACCCCGACGTTTAAGCTGGCTCAAGAGATAACTCGTGCCTCTAACCACCGAACCCCGACGTTTAAGCTAGCTCAACAGGTAACTTGCGCCTCTAACCACCGAACCCCGATGTTTAAGCTGGCTCAACACGTAACTCGCGCCTCTAACCACCGAACCCCGACATTTAAGCTGGCTCAACAGGTAACTTGCGCCTCTAACCACCGAACTCCGACATTTAAGCTGGCTCAACACGTAACTCGCGCCTCTAACCACCGAACCACAAATACTCGGCAATCTGACTCACGTACATCGTAAAACGAATTCCGCGACGATGAAAATTAGTTTTTTTGCCATTAATGCGAGTGATTTAGTCATTTCATTTTCTGTTGTAGCTTATTATTTTTCGGAATAGATTTGTAATATTTTTTTCTTTAGAAGGACTTTGCACAAATTAAGCATTTTTCATCCTGATTTTTCGAAGCAACAAAATACTTCGCAACTTGATCTTTTTAAACTGAAAATGATGTTCAGTTATCTTTAAAAAAAAGGGTGAAATGTACCTTTTAATAGAATAATATCACAAAAAAAACTAAATATAAATTTACTCTTGATAGCTATAATAGCTTTTGTCTTAAGTTGTCCAAAGATTAATACACAGACATCGTACAATCAATCATCTGTACAATAAGTACCTGGATTCTTACAGTAACACAATATATTATAAGTAACTGGTGCACCAAACACGGAAAAGGAGAAAATATCCTGTGCCACAATAAACAAAATCCATGCGATATGATATCCACGATATCCGTTCTCGTTACAGAACTTCAAAATTCGACAGACAATTGAAATTTAAAATTTATTCAAGCCTCAAGTATTCCCACGAATAGCTCCCATTACCGGTAATTTCTCGTCATACGGATACGGAAAAAGTGAAAACGGAGATTTTGCGTTAATATACGAAAGAAATTGCGGAAAGGTTTCTGAAAATTTAGAATTTTCCGTTAACACATCTCTAAATCTGTAATTTACGGTCAATATAAGAAAGAAACTGCGGTTTGGTTTCTGAAAATTCAGAATTCTCCAGTGGTACGAAAAATCCGTGAAATTCAGGTTTCCTTCCGTCATTTCACGTAAAAGGTTGTACCAGAAACATCCTTCGTTAATTCGCGGAAGAAATGACGGAAAGTTACCCGTGAATTTCAGAAAAGTTTATACAGTGTACAAATGACCCATGCCGATTGGTGATGTCGCGTCCACATATAAATATATTTATATGCATATATTTATATGCATCCACATATAAATATAGGGTTGGTCATAATGACTCACCCCACTGGTGTATTTCTGTTCGTGAAGAGTTGTCCAACATTTTGTCATCTTTTTTTAAGTAAGTTAACAAGCTTTTTTTAGTATTCGATCCTTCGTTTTTCAACTGCAACTACACTTTGAAGAGCTGTAACGTACCAGGAGATGTGACGTACCTGCCAGAAGGACGCACACGACATAAAGGCAGATAGGAATCAGAATAAAACGTCCGCGTAGCAATCGGTAGAGCAACTTATTTCCGGAATGAGGGGATCCGGGTTCGAATCCTGGCGTGGACAGAAATGACGGAGAAATTTACTTCGTTATAGAGCACTTGACGTTGCTCGATTGGATGATGGAGACGGATATCTCGAAAAGTAAATAAGATCTGCTACTTAACTATGAGATCCTCTCAGAACGCAAGGGGGACGTTCGTCAACGTAACTTGTGAGGCATGTGTCTCAGCACGTGATACATTTGATCGACGCTTTCAAACGATCGTTGAAAACTGCTGTAACACAACGTTATCGTTCTATGTGAGTTGCATCTGTGAAACGTAGTCGACTATAAAACATATACCTTTAAATGTTTTGGGGTTTAACGGTGGCCACGAGCAACTCTAAGGACAATAAACCCTAACCCGCCCGTAATTTAGGGCCACTGGCTCTAGGGAAGAGAGAGAGAGAGAGACATAAGGCAAGCACACCAGCCGTGTCTCATACTTGAACATGGATCAAATGAAGATTATTAGCTGCAAGTCCACGCCTCTGACTGTTCGTATACTGAGGCCCAGCTTATTCTCCGCATATCATACTTGGTACCTAGTCTTCCGTAAGTACGGTAAGACAAAAAATATGTGTTTTTTAACAGCCGATAAGTTTGGAATATATCACACACCACTAATCGAAGAAACGTCTGTCACGTTATTTAGACAGATAGGAAACACTTTCAGATGCCAGTTATGTTTTGCAATGCATTTTGTTGTGCGTTACAAAGACCCCAAGCTTGGACAGAAGCCTCATAATCACCTAATGTTACTTTCCTTGGAGGAAAGTACGAAAGTTATTATTGTTCCTAAGCAAGAAACATTCCACTTGGTTATTTAGTTTCCCTTCATGTAAGAGGGTAGTTTGTTCAAGTTCTTTAAATCCTTGAGTTGTGTTTTTTTTTATTGGAGGTTTAACGACCACCGTGAGCAACTCAATGGGCTATAAGCAGCAGCCCGTCCCTAATTTAGGGTCACTGGTTACAGAGAAGGGAAAGAGCCAGTGCTGTAAGACAAACACAACATCCATGCCTCACCGGTATTCGAACCCGAACCCAATTCGGGCGAATGATCAGAGGCCATCGCTTAGACCACTGCGCTACCGGGGCAGCCGAGTTATGTTTGGATGGCAGTTTTTCAAATTGCCCCTTTTCGTTTTTCCTTCATCTAAGCTGACAGCCCGTCCAAGTTCCAGAAATCTCTGAGTTACGCTTGGATAAGTGTTTCTAGCTCATCAGCTCAAACAAATTTTTAAAATGAAAACATAAAACTTTCTAGTGCGTTTGGGATTAAAAATATTGTGGTTACTTCAATAAAATTTGAAATCCATTTGAGATTCGGATTAATTTATTTTCTTGCTTCTGTTTTCTGTTAGGGGGCTAAATCTTGTATTTTAACCAAGCGACGGCCGAATTAAGTGCATAGAGAGGCCGTGAGATTGAGAGAGAGAAAAAGCGGGTGAGAGGGAGTGATGAAGAGCGTAGTTCTGGTTTTACTGCCTTTTGCATCGTCATTCTATGGATCTCTGGGATAGATGACCTAGGGCAATAAAAGTTTACGACGGTCCTTCGGTTCTCTCTGGTTTCCAAGGATACATCACCAATGTAATGTTATGCAGTTGGAGTCGGTTCCTATTTTTTCTTTGAAATGTGTTTTTGGAATTTGTTTTCAAGACAATGGGAAGAATCCCTTCCTATTTCCGCGCAATGCTGAAAATATATATTTCAGCTTTTGTCGCCAGCCATTTCTTTAAAAAGGAAGGGCGTCACTTGGTTCTCGTTTTGCTATATACATATATAAACAGAAAGAGAAAGGAGATCGCATGGTATGTACAGTCTTTTCAATACATATTTGCATTTATTAGCACACAGCAAAAATAGACTAGTTCCTTTTCGTGTTTTTTCCTCATTAATCAAGGTGTTTAATATATTCACATTAAAACTTATGAGACGTTTCACTCCCAAAGTCTAAGTGCTGAAAAATATAAGTTTTTCCATAAAATAAATTTGAATTTGCATAGAAGATAATCAGAAATTCGCACATACATATAATCATGATCCGGAAATTTAAGTGTGAAACTGAAAATGTTTACTAGGAAGACATTAGGTAAAAAAACGATGAGTGCTTTCATAAGAACATTCATATTTATTTTTTTTAATTTAGGAATAAACTGAGTTGGGAAAATTTAAGATTAATTGTCTGTTGCTTTTTTACGACAATAAATGCTGGTTATACGAACATACACTGAAGAGCCATTTAATTAGAGATACCTGTCTAGTAACATGTAGCACCGCCTTTCACCCTGATAACGGCGGCGATTCGTCTCGGCATGGACTCGACAAGAAACCGGAAGCGTTGGGAAGCCATACGGATCCACGACCCCTGAACAAGCTCCCACAGTTCACGAAGATTTGATGGAGGGGGCCAGAGCCTCAAACATCTCTCGCGATGGCATCCCAGATGTGCTCGATGGTATTCAGGTCAGGGCTAGCTGGCCAAGGAAGCGAGGTCACGTCGGTGGAGTGTTCATCCAACCATTCGGATACAATTCGGGAGCGATGGCCCTTTGCATTGTATTGTTGCAAGATGAGGTCCCCAGTGGGATGTTGAAGGAGGCGTACGAACGAGAGCAAATGGTCGTCCAGAATATCCCGGGAGCGTTGACCTGTGAGGGACGATATCACACGTACCAGGGGTCCCATTTCAGTCCTCGTAAACAATCCCCAGACGAGAATGCCACCCCAACAGCTTGAAGAGTACCCTGTTGGCAAGAAGGATCCATAGCTTCATGTGATTTGCGCCGTACTCGTATCCTGCCATCCGCATGTACCAACGTGAATCTCGACTCATCAGTCTAGGCAACATTTTCCCACATATCTATGGTTCAGTGGCGATGTTTTCGCACCCATGCTAATATTTGCACCCTGTGATGTGCGGTCAGGAGCGGTACCCTCGTGGTACGATGGCTTCTGTACTTCATAGCGTGGGGATGGTTCTGGATGGTGTGGCTGCTTACACGTTTTTGTGCACCAGCATTAAATTGCCGAGTGATTTCTTGCACTGTGGCTCGTCTATCCGCTGTTACAATGCGAGCTAGCCAACGATGACCCCGCTCATCCACACGCTGTTGTCCACGGCAGTTGGCCCTTGCAGTGATGGTTTTAGCGGATTCGATGTACTCACGGTACACCCGCGGCACAGTGGCTCGTAAAAATCTCAGTGCCTTCACGACTTCTGAGATGGAGTGACCCATTCGTCAGGCCCCGACAATTTGCCCACGATCAAATGCGCTTAGATCCGTCGTCTTACCCATACTGTGTCCGACTCTTACTTAGTCCCGTCGCACCACTCCTTGTATTGTCGGATCGCTGCATACGTCATGTCGTTTCCGTTTACAGGGCCACCCACAGCGCCACATTTGCATTACGCCAGCTGTCTCTAATTCAATTGCTCTTTAGTGTATGTACCGAAAATGTACTAGGAAATAAATGAAGAACTATCAGTCTAAAACAAATTATACTTCATAAATATCATTACTTTTTACACTGAAAATAAAGTTTTCTGTTAAATGTGCAGAAGAAATTGTTCTGAAATGATTAACGTAAAAAGCTATAATAGCAATTGTCGTAAACATTTGCTATAAAAGATCTTGCTTGTTCGACATCGCAGTGAAGTGGCTCATAATGTTACAGTCATCTCGATCAGAAGTGAGATATAGCACAGAACTAATAATGTAGGGAATATGGACTGTTCATATACTGTTCCGGAAAAATGGCAATCTACTGCGGAGCGCCCCAGATGGACTGGTATCGAAAACATGAATATAAAACAGCATAAGACATGACAAAATAGACAAAGCACATGCCATTTGAGCAACCTCAGGACAATATTGTGGCAACAAACAATAGAGATCTGCACGGGATTTCATTTGGCAAGTCCGGGCCCGATCCTTTTCAGACTTCCATCACTCGTTCTCCATCGCTTATTGAAAATAACGCAAGGCTTCTTCTGGAGTATGATTTTCAACCCATGTAGCAGACAAATTTTTAATAGCCTGCGAAACGTTTTCCACGAAGAAAATTCTAAAATGGAAAAAAGTTCATTTTCGAAATGGAAAAAAGTTCATTTTCGAAATTGAAAAAAAGTTCATTTTCGAAATGGAAAAAAGTTCATTTTCGAAATGGAAAAAAAGTTCATTTTCGAAATGGAAAAAAGTTCATTTTCGAAATGGAAAAAAGTTCATTTTCGAAATGGAAAAAAGTTCATTTTCGAAATGGAAAAAAAGTTCATTTTCGAAATGGAAAAAAGTTCATTTTCGAAATGGAGAAAAGGTCAATTTCGAAATGGAAAAAAGTTCATTTTCGAAATGGAAAAAAGGTCAATTTCGAAATGGAAAAAAATTTCATTTTCGAAATGGAAAAAAGTTCATTTTCGAAATGGAAAAAAAGTTCATTTTCGAAATGGAAAAAAAATTCATTTTCGAAATGGAAAAAAGTTCATTTTCGAAATGGAACAAAAGTTCATTTTCGAAATGGAAAAAAGTTCATTTTCGAAATGGAAAAAGTTCATTTTCGAAATGGAAAAAAGGTCAATTTCGAAATGGAAAAAAATTTCATTTTCGAAATGGAAAAAAGTTCATTTTCGAAATGGAAAAAAAGTTCATTTTCGAAATGGAAAAAATGTTCATTTTCGAAATGGAAAAAAGGTCAATTTCGAAATGGAAAAAAGTCCATTTTCGAAATGGAAAAATGTTCATTTTCGAAATGGAAAAAAAGTTCATTTTTCGAAATGGAAAAAAAATTCATTTTCGAAATGGAAAAAAGTTCATTTTCGAAATGGAAAAAAAGTTCATTTTCGAAATGGAAAAAAGGTCAATTTGGAAATGGAAAAAAGTTCATTTTCGAAATGGAAAAAAGTTCATTCTCGAAATGGAAAAAAGGTCAATTTCGAAATGGAAAAAAGTTCATTTTCGAAATGGAAAAAAGGTCAAGTTCGAAATGGAAAAAAGTTCACTTTCAAAATGGAGAAAAGTCCATTTTCGAAATGGAAAATGAATATCTAGGTAATCTGAGTACATGTAATTTAAATTCCCAAGTTTTCTATGAACTATGCTGCGAAAATTATATAACTGAAACGTTTTAAAGAGTGCTAAAACTGTTGGCATATTAGGTACCTACTTTGGGCTTCTTTGTGGCATAAATATCATCTTAACTGCATTGTGTCTTTTCCCGAATGTTAAGTTTTACGATTCAAAACCTCCCTTAAGTAGTCAATATTCATAATAACCACATGTATTTTAACTCTTCTTTCCCATGTGGTCCGCGAGCCTTACTCCATTTTGGCATGTTGTCCGCGATTCAGAAAAGATGGAAGGTATCCTGCTCTAGAGAAACAAAGCTACTCTACTGATGAAATGCCTTCGTAGTCAAGGCCGTAGCCAGGAAGAATTTTCGCGGAGGGTTTCTAAATTTGAAAATTAATTTTCACAAACATACGAAAATTTCTTTTCAAACCCATATATAAAATTTTTTGGGTCACATTTTATTTGCACACAAAATGTTTCTATCTGATACTCCTCATTTCTCAAATACTGACTTACATGCTATACTACTTTCATAAGCATATGGATCTTTCTAGCCTCTTTTTCATTACGTACGGCATTTCGGGAATGCTTTTAAACCCACAAAACTCCTCCCTGGCTACGGTTCTGTTCGTAGTAAAGGGAATCTAATGCAGAGAGACGTGCCATTTCTTGTAGGAATTCCTCTTATCGTGTAGGAATTCCTCTTATTTTGTAGGAATTCCTCTTATCTTGTAGGAATTTCTCCTATCTTGTAGGAATTCCTCTTACGTATGAGGTTTAGATCTGACTACATTCGTCTGTTAAAAAAGGGAAACGCGTTTATTCTTCTACACTTAAGTTTAAACAAAATAGCCTTCGATCTCCAAATATGTAAGCAAATACTTTGAACTTCTATGTAGCAACGAATCGTTCCAGAAGCTCGTTTTGGTTTTGGTTTTGTTAAGCTAAAAATTCTACTAATGTAAACATTTCTCGGGGAAAGAAACGCTACGTGTTTTAGTCGCTAAAACCAACAAAGTGAAAACGTAATTTTTATTTCAACCTTTAAAGAAATAAACCGGCCCATTTCAAAGTCCCATCTTACGGCTCAGTTTCACCTGTAATAAGTCAATGCATCTGGTGGCGGATGGGATCTTTCGTTCCGCTCAGGGAACTTCTCCATCTGATTATTTAACGAGTTACTATTCGTTTTGTAAAAACAAAAGTCTTTCTTTAATCCAGGAGGAAAATCTTAAAACTTACAGAACAGGACCGTCCGGAGCACGGAATTTTTCATTTAACTGATGGTAAAAGCAACCGGGCCATCTCCAGACTTCTAACACACAACACGTGGCTCTGAAGTTCCACGTGAACAAACGGAGGAAAATGGTGTGCAATGATCTTTAGTACACTGACTGAGCGAGCGTATGGCAAACATCACCCAGATATTAACAGAAAACTGTTCTACAGCATAGTCTTGGATTGACTGATTCATTCACGCGTTTCACCATATTTGACGATGGTCTTGAAGCAAGACCTAAAGAACCTATTGTGATTTTATATGTTTTTATTATATGTTTTTACTGCGACCTAGTGAATTAGATTTTAAAGAATCATAGTGTTTTATAATATCACTTCCGTTATCGGGCAGAAACACGGCAAGCATTTTCACTAAGTACTTACATCTCACCGCTGTCCACATTCTAGAGATTCGACAATATTCGCGGAAAATAATTGATAAGCGACTCTCTGTTCTTGTGAGATGTTTACAACCGTAGAGAAACTACATTTTTGAAGTGCTCTCTATGCTTCCTGTATTTCGGATTTCTGTTTTACTGATTTCTATGCATTTGGCCCAAAGAAAGTGACTTTACGCGAGAAACACTTTCGTTCCTATTCCAACGTGCAAGGAGAAGTGAAAGAGTGGCTGCACGTGCAACTAAGAAGTGTGATGAACAAATCTAAATTACCTTCCTTTGAGTTTCTATTTCTTTATGTAACTTCAGTTACCTCCTGGTTAAATGTTTTCTCATTGAACGACACTTTAAATCCCAGAAAAGGTTTTATAATTTAGAAACACTGAGAGTGCGTCACATGAAATGACATCACTGCATGCAGTAGAATGAAATGCACTGCTGGCCACCCAAAATGCAACACCAAGAAGGACACGGGATTGCAAAGCCAGATTTACTAGACACATAACAACAGATACAAAGACGAAACGATTGAACTTACAGACCCGTGCGACTTGCGGAACACGCAGACATCAATAGTTCGTGTATCCCCCATGGCTAGCAATAACTGCCGCTGCACGCGGCGGCATCGAACGAAACAGGCTTTGGATGTGGGCTTGGGGTATGTCGGTCCAGGCTGCTTCCACATGTTGCCACAGTTCATCAGGCGTAGCCGCGGGTGGTGCTTGCCGGGCCACTCGGTTGCCGATCAGCGACCAGACGTGGTCGATGGGCGACATATCGGGAGAACAGGTGGGCCACGGCAGCAGTAACACCTAGTGGGCCGTAAAGAATTGTTTCGTAATGCGTGCCACGTGCGGGCGCGCATTTTCCTGTTGAAACAGGGCCGCTGGCAGGTCCTACAGGTAAGGGAGGACTACAGACTCCAAAACGTCGGAGATGTAGCGGTGGCTGTTGAGTTTACCGGCGATGCGTACCATAGGGGTGCGGGTGTCATATGCAATTGCGCCCCAAACCAAAACGCCAGGCGACGGACCGGTATGGCGATTAATAATGCACGCGTCATATAGTCTCTCGCCGCGGTGCCGCCACACGCGGATCAGACCATCGGGATTTTGCAGGCAGAAGCGAGAGTCGTCGGAGAAGACAATGTCGTGCCATTCTGTAGTCCAGGTGCGCCGTTCAACAGCCCACTGCCACCGCACTCACCGGTGGTGCAACGTCAATGGTAATCGGAGCAATGGGTGAGGTGCGTCAAGTCCCCGTTCCTGCAGACGACGTCGAACGGTACGTGTTGACACAGGTTGTTACGCAACCCACCCTGAATCCTGCGCTAACGTTCGTGATATGGTGGTGCGAGCCGTCAATCCCCGCCGCATAACATGCCGGTCCTCTCGTTCGGTGGTGGGCCACGGCTACGGCAACCGTCGTTCCGTCCGTCCCTCCTGTACCCACCGAATCCATACTCGCCTCACTGTGGCTGGATGTCGTCCCACACGTGTGCCGATATCTCGGTATGATAAACCGCTGTCGCGATAAGCGACTATTCGTCCTCTGTTGAACTCCGAAACGTGCTGGAATGACTGCCGTATTCTGCGACGTGGCATCAGGAAGCTTCCCACGCACAGGTCCGGCAGCGCAGCACACTTCCACTACTTACACCCCAACTTCTGTGCACCCTTCTTATAATGCTTCTCGATGGCGTGCCGGGCGCACATAATTTGCATATGCCCTGCAATGCTATTCGTTTACATGTCCTCTTGCGGGCGACGCATGCTGCGAATTTCATGAAAATCGGATGCTTCCTTCTTGGTGTTGCATTTTGGATGGCCAGTAGTGTAGATAGGGTTGCCTAGATCTATGTACGTGGAGTTGTAAGGATTGCGAGTAGATTGTTCAACTGTTGAGAAATACACCGATGACCCATTACATTATGATCACCTACCAAATAAGCTGTAGAACCCCTTGAGCCCGCAAAACAGTGTCCACTAGACGCGGCATCAATTCCATAAGGTGGCGATAGGTATCCTGGGGTATCTGGTACCATAATATCAATAGCAGGTCTTCCAGTTCCCGTACATTTCGGGAGGGGAGATGATTTAGCACGAACCCGCTTTTCAAAGTCGAACCACCAATGGTCGATTGGTATCATGTCAGGTGAATTTGGAGGCCAGGGCGTTAACAGAAAGTCACCGGCATGTTGCTAGAACCACTTCTTGACGATTCTGTGAGTGTGGCATGGCTCATTATCCTGTTGGTAATGGCCATCACCAGCAGGGAATACAGTTGCCGTAAATGGGTGAACTTGGTCCGCAACGATCTTCAAATACCTGACAGCTGACAGGGATTATACTATTGGGATAATGGGCCTATTGTCTCAAGAAAACATTGCCTACAGCGTAACACCGCCACCGGTGGTCTGTTTCCGCCCAACACTGCACTCAGGTGCCGTAGCCTCCGTTGGCAATCGGGGTATCCGCACTCGGCCGTCTACGTGATGCACCAGGAATCTCGATTCATGAGACCAGACCACTTTCTTCCAATCAACCAACCGTTCAATCTCGATCATCTTGGGCCCATTTCATGAGTTGTTGGCGATGACGTGCAGTGAGCATGGGAAGTCGGCTGAGTCTTCGGCCACGCAGGCCCATGCTCAGAAGGTTACGATGAACGGTGTGCTGTGACACATTGTACTGTGATACATCGCCCTGGTCATCACTGTTGTTTGCAGCTGCGAGTGATTTATCGCACTGTGGCCCTGCGGTCGCCGTGAACAACGCGCGACAGTCTCCGCTCCCATTTGGCATCAATGAGCTGCGGTTGGACGATTCGTCTTTTAGCCAGCTGGACACCACTTTTGATACGTACTTACTACAGCGGCACTTGAACAACCCACAAGATCCGCCATTTCCGAGATCGTAGTTCCGAGGCGCAGAGCCATCAAACTTTGTCCTTTATCAAACTCCGATAAATCAGCAGCTTTTCCCATTCTGACTCCGAACACCATACTAAACGAAAGCCGGTCCTCGGGTTGTATATACACTGCCCTGTTGATTTCACCTGCGCCACCATTCAGCCTCCAGGCACTCTCATTTCTCGAGGCTGTGGGTGGTCATAATCTAATGACTCATCGGTGTACACTTCATTGACAAAACATTAGAGATACCATAGTATTAGCGTGTTTGTCCTCCTCTAGCGCGAATAACAGCGTATACACGGAGAGGCATCGACTCCATCAAATACCAGAGGGTTTCCGGATGTAATGTCAGCCATTGCTGTTCGTAAATTGTCCACAATTCCGGCCCGAGATTTCAAACCAAGATTCACGGATCTGATTTTTTGCTTCACGCCACCTCGGAGAGCTTTACATCCAGGTACCTTAGAGGGCCACTAGATGTTTCCACACCACACTCTGATGAGTGTTCCTACAGCCATGCATGGGTGACTGCTGTCCCTTTGGGGCGAGACACTGTCTGGCTTAAACAGACTTTCGGCCGCAGGATGCGCGTAGATAACGAACGCGTGTCGCTGATCAGTCATGCTGAAAGAGTGAAGCAGTTAAGTTCCTCTCCAGACACACTAATGGACGTAATGTATCCGATGAGAATGCTTCCCAAACCATCACGTAGACATCTCTGCCTTGAACAGAGTCGACCTGGTACGACGGGGCCATGGCCTCACGCTGTCGATGCCATACATTAACTCTGCCGTCAACTCGGTACAGCTGAAAACGCGATTCATCTGACCACACGACGACGAGCTACTCTGTAGAGGTCCAATTTTAATGGTTCCCGCACTAGACGAGGCGTAATGTCCAATGATGAGCAATCGGTAGAGGTATACAAGAAGGGCGTCGGCTCCCGTAGCCCAGAGTATACAGCATTCGCCGTATCATTCAGTCACTGACGCTGCTTGGGGCTCCGACACTTAACCTGGATGTGATTTGCTCCTCTGTTGCCTAGCGGTCAGTCTATACGAACGTGGATAGTTTACTTTGACTCCGGTCATCAATGGCGTCTGGTCGCTGGTGTTTCCGTCGATGGTATACTCGCGGTACTCCCTTGATACGGTTGCCATCGGGAACCCTAGGTTCTCACCACTTGAGCGATAGAATGGCCCATTTGTCTTGCGCCGATAATGCCCCCACAACCAAAGTCGCTCAGATCACCAGGTTTATCCATATTCTTCGATTGCGATACACTGTCGAGTAGCCCTGCTGTCCGGCTGTTTATCGCCTGCGTTCGGTTTGGGCTTGTTCCTCTCTGCGCGGAGGATAGCCACGTCACCTGCTCATCACTCCTATCTCTAATGTTTTGTTATGTGATCGACAATTGCTGTTTTTTATTTACATTCTGTGTGAATACTTGAACGTCACGTGTTGAGCAGTGCGATCAAAGAGGTTCCGAGACTAGGTACGTAGCGCGCCAACAGATGGCAGTACGCTGATGCGCGAGCAACGGTCGAGGGCAGTGACCTTCACGAGTCATTGTATCGAGTGGCATCGTTCTGTGAATATCGGGAGCTGTGCTACACGATATTTGGTGACCACGTGCAGAACACAGCTGCGATTTCGATATGGACTGCAAACTAGAGCAGCGAGCGAACATCAAATTCTGCGTCAAACTCTGCAAATCGGAAATGGAGACTCAGAAAAATTTGCGGAAGACTTACGGCAATGAAGCAATGACCCGTGCGAGGTGTTTTGAGTGGCACTCGCACTTCAAGAGCGGCGGAACGGCACTGGAAGACGACGAGAGGTCAAGGCAAGCTTTCACGAGCAAAACCCCCAAAAATGTAGACAAAATTAGGGAACTGGTGCCTGAGGATCGTCGGAGAACCATTCAAGACATTGCTACCATCGTCAATGTGTCATACGGAACAGTGCAAGAAATTCGGACGTCGGTTTTGAACATACTTCACATTGCAACAAGTTTGTTCCAAAGACTCTGAACCCCGAACAGAAGGCGCTCCGTGTCAAACTCTGTCAAGATTTTCGTCAGCAGGTGGTGAATGAACCAACGTTCCTGTCGCGGGCCATCACTGTGGACAAGACTTGGGTCTACGGTGACGACCCAGAGACCAAACAACAGTCGTCGTAGTGGAAGAGTCCGGCACCTCCACGACCGAAAAAGGCCCGACATGTCCGGAGCGCAACCAAAAGCATGCTCATCGTGTTCGTCGATATTCGTGGGGTTGTGCACCGTGAATTCGTCCCCCAGGGCCAGACCGTCACCGCCCTTTTTTACTGCGATGTTCTGCGGCCTCTTAGGGCGGACATTCGCTGCAAACGACCTGAAATGTGGCGCAGGGAAGATTTCCTGCTCCATCACGACAATGCAGCAGCTCAGAAAGCGTTACCAACACGCCAGTTTTGCAGCAGCAACAGCATGACTATCCTTCCTCACCCGCCTTACTCGCCGGATTTGTCCCTCTGAGACTTCTTTCTGTTCCCGGAGATGAAGCTGAAGCTTAAGGGTCGCCGTTTTGAAGCCGTGGACGTGATCCAGCGCAAATCGCAGACGGTGCTTGACACGATTCGCGAGCAGGACTTCCAGGGAGCGTTCCAACTGTGGTGAAAACGCTGGCAGCGGTGTATCGCTGCCCAAGGAAACTACTTTGAGGGAGATCATAGCCAGACTTAAGTAACGTAAGTACTTTGTTGTATATCAGCCCTAGTCTCGGAACTTTTTGATCGGACCGCGTATCAGTGGATTTGACCTTTCAGTAAGTGAAAGAATAACGCCATGGATTAGGTATGTAAGTCTCCTATGCTGATTCTTTTATACAGTCTACGGCCTTTAGCAGTTCATTAGTTAGTAAAAACGTTTGAATATAGGTTCTACAAAGTTCTCTAATAACATTTAGCTGAGAAATAAGTTTAATTACCACTATCATAAGCTTAAAACACAGTAAGCAGCTAGCTTAACGGCATAGAAGGCTGGGGTTTTTTCGAACAGAATGCGTGCGTTGTTTTCGCGATTGTGAACGTATGCGCATTGCAAGAGGAGACTTTGTGGACAATTGAATTGCGTCCGTTGTCCAAGGCATGAATAAAACATTTGTTCTTCTTATTCTTTATTTTTGTTCTTCGCACGAATGAAAAAATTTTTCTTCTCTCACATATATTGTCCGACATTGCAACTTTCTTCCGATGCGGTTTCCTCATAATGTTGTAATTTTGAATCTCACTGGGTTTTCAAGATATTTCTTTATAATGGCGAATGATAGCCACAGAACTAATTTCAAGAAATGGTTCTTATAATCTCCCAGCTCCTAGAGATCAGAATTATTGCATTTTTAAACATTCTTGGAATATCACTTCTGTGTCTGGTTCTCAATAGATTTCCTTTTATCCTTTCCCTTCTTCCAATCCTTCTTATAGCCAGTTGCGGCTATAGGTCTCCCTCCTCTCTTTCCAAATGTTCCTGTCTTGGGCCTGTCTACTCCACAGCTCTCTTGCAGTTTCGTTTATATCATTCATCCATTTTCCCTCTGGTCTTCCCACTCTTCTCTTTCCTTTGTATGGTCTCCGTTCTGTTTCTGTTTTAGTCCATTTTCTTATTTTCCATTTTTGCTAAATGGCCAGCCCATTTCTATTTTAAATTGCATATCTTTTCACCTATGTCTAAAACATTTTTCTGGATCTTATATCTGTATTCCTTACTTTATCTTGAAGTCTTATATTTAGTAGGAATCTTTCCATTTTGCGTTGTGTTTTTTTTGCAATTTGTCTAAAATTTGTTTTTTGATATGCCAGGTTTCAGCGCCACATGGCATAATAGGTATTATGCATTGATTGAAAAGTTTGTCTCTGTTTTCCGGCATTGTTTTACTACAAATAATCTTCTTTAACTTCCCAAAAGCTGTCCATACAATTTTTATTCTTCTGTCAATTTCTTCTATAATTCCCTGTTTCTTTGTGGTTATTAGTTTTCCCAGGTATATACACTGCTGGCCACCCAAAATGCAACATCAAGAAGGACACGAGATAGCAAAGCCAGATTTACTGGACACATAACAACAGATACAAAGATGAAAGGATTGAGTTTACAGGCCCGTGCGACTTGCGGAACACGCAGGCATCAATACTTCGTGTGGCCCCCATGGCTGGCAATAACGGCTGCTACACGCCGCGGCATCGAACGAAACAGGCTTTGGATGTGGGCTTGGGGTATGTCGGTCCAAGCTGTTTCCACACGTTGCCACAGTTCATCAGACGTAGCCGCGGGTGGTGCTTGCCGGGCCACTCGGTTGCCGATCAGTGACCAGACGTGTTCGATGGGCGACATATCGGGAGAACAGGCGGGCCACGGCAGCAGTGCCACCTGGTGGGCCGTGAAGAATTGTTGCACGACGCATGCCACGTGCGGGCGCGTATTGTCCTGTTGAAACATGGACGGTGGCAGGTTCTGCAGGTAAGGGAGGACTACAGGCTCCAAAACGTCAAAGATATAACGGTGGCTGCTGAATGTACCGGTGATGCGTACCAGAGGGGTGAGTGGGTCATATCCAATTGCGCCCTAAACCATAACGCCAGGTGACGGACCGGTATGGCGATGCATAATTCAGGCGTCATACAGTCTCTCGCCGCGGTGCCGCCACACGCGCATCCGACCATCGTGGTGTTGCAGGCAGAAGCGGGATTCGTCGGATAAGACAATGTCGTGCAATTCCGTAGTCCAGGTGTGGCGTTCAAAGGCCCATTTCCGCCGCACTCGCCGGTGGTGTAACGTAAATGGTAATCGGAGCATTGGACGCCGTGCGACAAGTCCCCGCTCCTGCAGACGACGTCGAACGGCATGTGCTGACACAGATTGTTGCACAACACACCCTAATTCCTGCGCTAACGTTCGTGATGTGGCGGTGCGAGCCGTCAATGCCCGCCGCACAACATGCCGGTCCTCTCGTTCGGTGGTGTGCCGCGGCTGCGGCAATCGCTCACGTCGGTCCGTCCGTCGCTCCTGCACCGTACCGAATCCATACTCGCCTTACTGTGGCTGGATGTCGTCCCACACGGGCGCCGATGTCTCGGTACGATAAACCGCGGTCGCGATAAGCCACTATTCGTCATCTGTCGAACTCCGAAACGTGCTGGAATGACTGCCGTATTTTGCGACGAGGCATCAGGAAGCTTCCCACGCACAGGCCCGGCAGCACAACACACTTCCACTACTTACACCCCGCCTTCTATTCATCCTTCTTATAGTGTTTCTCGGTGGCTTTCCGGGCTCACATGATTTGCATATGCCCTGCGATGCTAATCGTTTGCATGTCTTCTTGCGGGCGACGCATGCTCCAAATTTCAGGCCAATCGGATGCTTCCTTCTTGGTGTTGCATTTTGGGGGGCCAGCAGTGTATATTCTCCTACACATTCAATTTCTTTAACATTTATTCTAATATTTTCTTGTACTTCGCTATTACTAAGTTGGTTGGACATTGTTTTTGTTTTGTCAATACTGATTTCAAATCAAATTTCTTTTGATAAATCTGTTAGTCCTTCTATCATTTCTTTCATTCATTTTTATTTTCTGAAATAAGGACTATGTCGTCAGCAAATCTTAAATTGTTTAACCTTATTCCACTTATGTTGATCCTCTTCTCTAACCAATTTAATTTGCTCATTATGTGTTCCAGCGTTAATGTAAATCGCTTTGGCGAGATAGTATCTCCTTGTCTAATTCGTCTATTTATTTTAAACTTTTCACTTTCTTCATTTAGGATAATATTAGATGTTGCATTCTGGTAGATATACTTGATTGGATTTATATAAGGTTGTTCAATGCCGTAATTTTTCAAGGCGTCTATTATTGATGCTGTTTTCATGCTATCAAAAGCTTTTTTAAAATCTATAGATGCCAAATGTAAAGGGACGATGCCATATTCGTTGCATTTTTAAATAAGAATACTTATTGTTTTTATACGATCTATTGTACTAAAAGTTTTTTTTCTAAAGCCAGCTTATTCAGGATATTGTATGAAATCAAATTTGTCTTCTAATCTGTTTGTAATGTTTCTTGTAAATAGTTTACATATGTGAGACAAAAAGCTTATGAGTCTAGTTTTCTAGTTCCTTTTTATCTCCTTTGTTGTGTAGAAAGATGATATTTGCAGTATTCCACATTTGACATTTGAGTCATTTCTTCATGTGTGATACATTCATTAAAAAATTATTTTTAGTTCTTGTTTCATGGTTTCACCACCTTCTTTAATCATTTTAATTATAATATCATATTCTCTAGAAGTTTTATTGTTTTTCATTTGTTGCAGTGTTTTTTCAATTTCAAATATTTCTATTGGTGGTATGTTCTCACTATTGTCAATATTTTCATCTGTGGCACTTGTTGCAGTTAGTTGTCTCTATACTTTGATATAGTTTCATATAAAATCTTTTTGCTTCTTCCATAATTTCTCTTTTGTCAAATAATATTTTTCCATTTTTATTTTCCAGTGATAAAATATTGTTCCTCCCTACTGAGAGGTTATTTCTCAGTATTCTCAAGTTCCTGTTATCGTCTGTTATTTTTTTAATCACTTCATCTTCTCTTTTCCTAACATCTTCATTTATGTTTATTCTTATAGCTTTGTTTAATACAGTTATTTCGATTGTTCCTCTTTTCCTTCTGCAGTTAGACTTTTTCATGTATTTATTTGGTTGATTGTGTTTCTGAAAGCTTTCTGGTCCAGTTCTTTTTGCTTTGTTTTATTTCTATTGTTGATTCATTTATTATAATATTCCTTATTGTTTTATCTATCTCATCAATGTTCATATCTAGGTGTTCTTTATTTTGCTTCTTATTTTCTAATTTCGTCTCTATTGCTTTTTTAAGTAATTCTTTATTTAAAAGCAGTGTTCCTAATTTAATGTTATTATTTTTTCTTGGTTTAATTTTCTTCAATTTTGTCTGGAATTTCCAATTTATCCGTTCCCATGAGTCTTTAATTAGAAAAATCTTTGGGAAACTAAAACAGCAAAACAAAGTGTGATAGATATGCTACTAAGAAATTCAGACCAATTAATGTATATCGATATTTGAATATTTTAGCGGTACATTGGGTTTAACAGTACCTAGTTGGCGCTTTAATATGGAGCCCTTGATAATTTAAACAAAACATCACTGATATTCCTAAATGTTAGAAAATCCATTTTCCTCAGCTCTCATCAAAGCCGGCCGCGTCTTATTCGTTATCCAATGGCATCATAGGAACATTTTGGCGTGAATCTGCATCAGCTTATTTGCGAGCAATGTTCAATAACGCCTTCTTTCTTCTGCCTTTCGTGGTCTCCAAATAAAAGAAGTTATTAGCTTGGTGTATAAGAGAAAGGAACGGTTTTTCTCTCTCTTATACACCAGTCTAAGAGACTACCACCTGGCGTTGAAAGAATTCCATTCTGCCGAGATAATGTACCCAAGGTGTGATCTTGAAAGTGCAACCAGGAAAGATATGAAAATCAATAGAAATATTGTGTGCGTTGTTTGTGCAAAGACATTATTAATTTCTCTGTGATACTACCAATGCATTTGCTCTTTAGAATTCCGTTGTCAGTAAACATCGCGTCATACAAACCCCGCTATTTGCATGCCAAACGTGGAAAAAAGAAATAATTTGCCGCTCTGAACAATGGAACTCACTTCACGTCCCTGAAATGACTAGCAAGCGCCTTTTTTTTTGGCCAGATTTCAGGTGCTTCGGTATCTCATGAACTTGTTCCTTCAAATACAGTTTCATCTAAAATGGGCGTTTGAAAGCACATAGTCGGGAGTTTTCAATTTTCCAAATTATATATACCTTAAAACAAAAGGGAGTAATTTATGAGTAAAATTTCAAAACGACGTCGGTTGAAACATATATTTTAGATCTTCTTGTTCTAGATGAAATTGGATTGTTTCGATACTTACGAACATCTTCACGCCCTTGCTGGCGAGTTGGTCCATTTAAAACCAGACGTGTGTTCAAATGGTCATTCAAAATCCAGTAGCATTTTAATTGGAGCACATCAACCCAACAGAGTTGGAAACGGGTCACGGGTCAACGAGTCGACAATTTCTTGCGGATCCAAAGGGTCGGGTCAATGTGTTCCTCACCTCGATTTTGACCAGGTTTTATTCCCATTTTATTTTTGAAAAGAGAAAAATATATTCCAAAGAAAAATGTGTGTTGTGGAATTCTGTAGTCGATACTGGTGCCCACGGAGTGAATAATGATTTGCCATGCAAAAATATTGTCGTCGTCCCTTTGTTAAAGCAGCGAAGATTTCCACCGATCGACGTCAGACACACCGACATCATATCGTACAAAGATACTTCCTTTGCGTTCTTTTACAGTGCGATCGTCCAGGGCAAGGTACAGGGAAACGCCATTCGACTGCTTCTCAGCTGATTCACTCACTCCGTGCGAAGTTCACCGTATGACAAAGAGTTACTTTTCACATCGCATCTTTTACATTGAGCATTCAGAGGTTTCGATTGATATGCTAACATCGCGTTCCCATGACATGTCATGTCGAAATCAACTTCTTATTTATCAATATGGATGGATTCAATATTAAGGAGGTTGAGAAAGGCGTCGAGGCCAACAAATACGTGCTTGTTGAAATCCACAATGTTAAGAATGAATGCTGGAGCTTGTTTCGTCTCATGAAGGAACCGGTGAATAATTCTGTGTTGTTCGGTCTTGCTTGTTGTTCAAAATGTGGAAAGTGTATAATTACAAAGAAAGATGTCGACGGTGTAATAAAAGATTATGGAACCAAAAACTTAACAGACCATATGAAAGTATGCGCACCTCCATCAAAGCGTGGAAAGAGTGAACAATCTAAAAACATAAAAAAAAGGCATTTTTGTAGTCGTAAATAATGATTCCCATTTGTAGTATTATTATCGCTCCCTTGTCAGGTATCAGCGAACCACTACTACGTCTTATTCGCCGTAGTGGGAAAAAAGTTAAAAAGGTCAAAAATTCAATTCTAAACAATTCACCCCCAAAATTTCGCCTAATGGTGTCAACAATGAATTTGGATTCCCTAAATAAGGGTCTCCAAGCTCAGGGTCGACAAATGCATCGCGTTGTGTTTCATATGAATTAGCATGGGGTTTCTATGCTTATTCATATGCCGCAAAGAAGTTAAAATAAAAAGTTGCATAAATAACAATAAGAAAATCACTAAATCACTGATTGAACTCTAATTAAATTTGAAGAAATGAACTGAGTGACACGTGAATTAAATTTAACTGTTTATTTCTTTTAGCAGATGCTCTTAAAGCTAGGTACAATGTACCGGTGAGGTTGCTTGCTTTTAACTAAACATTTTAGTTATTTATTTCAAAACAGGTATAATGCACGTAAATATTATTTTATTGACTTTAAACTTTAGTTATTGGTTTAGAACACGGCGCGGTGCGCCAGAGGAAAATTATTAATGCACTATGTGAGAGACTTTCGGGAAACTAGTCCTGCATAGCACATGCAAAGCTACGAGGCATGAATCAGAAATGCGTAAGATAAAAGTCATCATACCCTCTTTTCCTTGGGAGGTCCCGATCGTGAAACTGGGTTGCCGGCTGGTCGTGGAAATCAGCATTCGGTCATCATTTGTTTTATCTGGACTATTTTAAAACTCCAACTACCTCGTCCTCTATCTTGGAAACATCTCTCCTCCGAAAACGCTGAGACCTCTCTTCTACTCAGCCTGAAAATTCTATCTTCGAATCTTGAGTCTGTCGTTTTCTCATCGAGTCTTTTCCTTCCTCATTCTGTTAATATTTTATTTTTTCCGTGTCCGATGTCCATCTTTGGGGGGCGTGACGGCCCGGCCGTCCGAACCGCGTCGGGTCATGTCACTGACCCTCACAGATAGCCCTGCTATGTGATTCTCTTGCTATCCGTTCAGTTCGGGTCACTTTACCAAAAATTATGTCTTCTTTCAGCTGTCAACTCGTTTGCACACCTTTTTGCTAATTGACCGCACCCAGCTACTTGGAGGCGAAGATTGTCACGTATGTATTTCCGGCGAACTGACATATCCCGAATTTCGTCGCTACTCCGAACAATGCAGAGATACTCGCAAGCGTTGCTTGAGAAAAGGGGTGATGCCCCCAAAGGATTTATTGCGCTCCTGCTATTCTCTCAGCTTCGGCTACGAGACTACTACTATTATGCCTTTCTTCCGTGCGTTCCGTGAGAAAAGATAATATAATTTTCCCCTTTTCCGTAGAATGTCTTCCTTTCTCTTTCTTTCCTCCGTGTATTTTCGTCAAGTTCCCGTGAGAAAAAAAAATAATTTTCCCCTTTTCTTTTGACTTGAGTGCAATTAGGACTGTTCTAATTATCAACCGAAACTTTCGGGTAGCCAGGCTCGGCTTCACCGGAAAGTAATATTAATCAACGATATTCTATTTTGGCAATTAAATATTTATTTTCTACCGCTTTAGAGTAAAACAAATATAAATAAGCAAAAATATACGGAAGAAATTTAAATGTTACGGGAATATAGAAAATTCCGCGGTAACAGTATACTTCATGATCACGGTTATAGTCAGCCATTATTTCTAGATTACGCAAAATAGGGGCACTAAAAATGGCACTAAAATTTAGCAAGTAACCAAATTTTATTATTAAAAAAGGATTTCAGTTATTAAATATCAAGCAGTTATTTTTGTGTGGGTCAGTTACGGGTTCGGATCGGGTCGGGTCGGGTCGGGTCGGGTCGGATCGGGTCCAGTTATGGGACGTCCGGGTCGGGTCCGGAATTTATGACCCGTTTCCAACTCTGCAACACAATTGTCTGTTTAATGGATAGAAATTTTTGAAAATTTATGGAATTTTGAAATATACTCGACGTATAAAAAGATTAGAAAATTTTCTGGAAATCATGAGGTTTCGAATGATTAGAAAAAGGACAGGCAGCACTAAAACATTCTTAGAAACCCACAAAGTTTATTAACTGAAGTAAGCCAAATAACTTAGGCATCTCAGTTATTCTACGTAATGCGCACTACCACGAGACCACACACGAGAATTGGTGGAAATTCTCTAAAGTATCCTTGGAAAGTATGAACAAATATGCTTATTCTGATCCGTTATAAGGGTCTCAGTAATGAAATTTCATTTAAGGATATAAAACATGTGGTTATTTATTGGTGCAGACAAAGTTGTGTGACGGCTGTTCAATATATTTATGGATGCATGCATGCATGATTCCAAAATACAAAATACTGATTTATGTCTCCATAATTCCAGTGTGCGCAAGTTACTGTATGCTGATGACACAATCTCGTTGGTGGACTGCAAAAGTGATTCGCCTTGTATGTTTTCCCGGATATACCAAGTTTGTATGAAATTCAACCAGAGTATAATGAGAAAAACTAAGGTTTTACTTTTTGAGCAAGGAACTGCTAGTACTGAATGCACGATCGCTCTAAATCGTACAGAAATATACCAGGAGAATCAATAATTTATTGCATATGGAGTAATGGAGGTACCATTTACTTATCTATACCATGTGAAAGAGAAAGCATGAAAGTTTTCCCGTTGTTACTGCATTCCTGCCGAGGAGTGTATTTCCATCATTCACAGCCAGTTGGCTTCACCTGTCGTACAGTACAACACTCATCGCCTGGTTGAACTAAGGCGCCCTCCGGTCACGAGAAGGTATTTTGTGTGCTGCTGTTTGATAAGAACAAGTGCGCAACAGACGTTCAAAGGAAATTTCGAAGTGCTAACTGTAAGGAGCCACTAACGAAGAAGGCTATTTACAAGTGACGTCGTTCTTCGTGAAAAACTTTCTATGAAGCCGTAGGGATTGCAGTTGGTGCAACTATACTGGTTAGAGGAAGACTACAAAGAAAAGCGTTTCCAATTTTGTTGTGAGCATGGATAGAACGTACTCAAGAAAGGGACGAATGTTTCTTGAAATGGCCGCCGGGATCACCGAACTTAACTCCCTCGAATGTCTTCTTGTGCAGCTACATAAAGGATCGTGTTTGCAATTTGACCTCCAGGAACTACACTGTAAAAAATAAGTGGTGTGAATTCACGGTCAATTTCTGAAAATAACGTGCAGCAAAGTTGTCGTCGTGTTTGTCTATTTCAGAAATTTCCCTCTTTAAAAAAGTGTCCGTATATTTTAGCTTCCGTATTTTCGCAGATTTTCCGTAGTCAGAAATCCCGTTTATTTCAGAAAACTCCATTTCAGGTTTTTCTGTATTTAAAATGAAACTAGACGAAACCCGTCAGAATCGACGGTTAGTTTGTTTTTTTTTTTTTGTTTTTTTAAAGAAGAAACTATACTCTTCACCTGTCGATTTCGACAGGTGAAGAATATAGTTTATTATATGAGTATTGTCGAATAAACGAATACTCTTCACCCGTCAGAATCGACGGTTAGGTTTTCTTTTCTTTTTTTTTTTTTTTACTGAAGGTTTAATGACCACCGAGAGCAACTCAATGGGCTATAAGCAGTCGCCCGTAACATTTTCACTAACAATGGTCAACGTAATGTTTATTTACATCTTTACATAATGGGAAACGTCTTACCTACGTGATTAAACTGGATCGAATGAATATTAAGTAGTATATATACATCACACAGTCCAACGGCCTAACGCAATCAGATCTTCGAGAGTGTTCGCTGTTCCGATGAGAATAACTTTGATATGAATGCCTACTAGCGTTGCTTTACGCAACGATTCGCTCAGAAAAGATAAGACTTCGGACTATCTCAGTCCCTCCGTGCTTCCGCTTCTCCCATAGACTTTACATGGGAACTTTGCCGCCCCATAACACCCGCACCGTTGCCCCAATCTCAATTTTCTCTTCGACTATCACATCTACATGGTAAGACTTTTATTTTGGTACCTGAACCATATCTTTACGTTCAGCCGTTCTCTCAAAATAGGACTAACCGTAAAAAAACTTATAGAACTAATATATACAGTAGATTCCGCAAAACTGACGACCCCGCATTGTTCAGCCCTTACTCCAGATAATTCTTCCCTTCAGGCCATGATCGAACACCCGTCGTTTTTGTTGGTTCAACAGATAACGCACGCATTTAACCACTGAATTACAGACTCTCAGAAATCCGAATTATGTACATCGTAAAACAAATTGCGTAACGATGTTTTTTTTTGTTTGTTTGTTTTTTTTTTTGTCATTAATGCGAGTGATTTAGTCATTTTATTTTCTGTTGGGCCTTATTATTGTTCTGAATAGGTTTGTAAATTTTTTTTTCTGTAGGAGGACTTTTCACAAATTAAACATTTTTCATCCTGATTTTTCAAAGCCACAAAATGCTTTGCAACTTGATTTTTTTAAAACTGACAACGACTTTAGTTATTTTTAAAAAAGGTTAAATATACATTTTTATGATATTATTTTACAAAAAATCCTCCTAAATATAAAATTTACTCTTGATAGCTACAATCGCTTTTGTCTTAAGTTGTCCAAAGACTAATACATAGACATCGTATAATCATATGTAAGTATAATCATCATAACTTATATAAGTACCCGTTTCTTACAGCAACACAATATATAATAAATAGCTGGTGCGCAAAATAGGGGAGAGGAGAAGAAATATCCTACGCCACAATAGACAAAATTCATGCGATATGCTATCCACAATATTCGATCTCTCTACGGAACTTCAAAATTCGACAGATGATTGGAATTTAAAAGTTCAATCAAACCTCAAATGTTCTCACCAATCGCTCCTATTAACGGTAAATTCTCGTTATACGGAAACTGAAAAAGTGAGAACTGAGTTTTTCCGTAAATATACGAAAGGAATTGCGGAAAGGTTTCTGAAAATTAAGAATTTGTCGTTGACGCATCTCTAAAACGGTAATTTACCGTCAATATAAGAGAGAAACTGCGGAAGGGTTTCTGGAAATTTAAAATCTTTCCTTGGTGCGAAAAATTCGTGAAATTCAGGTTTCTTTCCGCCTTTTCACGGAAAAGTTAGTATCAGAAATATGCTCCATTAATTCACGAAAGAATTGATCGACATAAGCTCGTGAATTTCAGAAAATGTTTTACAATGTAAAGCACAGAATTGAAGAGGATACCACCACGACCACCGCGGATATGCTGGACAGGGTATAGCAAGAGTTCGATTACCGAGTGAATATTTGCCGTGTGACATGTGTTTCACACATTCAATCGTTGTGAAGTGATGTGCAGTTGGGTCTGAGACCTAGTCTATCTGACCCGACCCCTATCCTCCTTGCCCCACAGTACTGTTTTTTAAGAAACTGCGAAGTTCAATTTTTAATTGTTAAGTAATGGCTATATTCAAATTAATCGGAAACATGAGACTTGGACGTTCTGGGTGGTGTAGTGGTTAGCATACCCGGGCGCTACCTGGGAGACGCAGGTTCGATTACCGCTGCAGGAAGACGAAATTTTCAAGTTTTCGGATATTATCTGCCTTACCATCCTCATCATATTTACACCAAAAAACGGATTGTCATCTTCAAATGATGTAACATTTTTTTCTAAATTTTAGGTGCATGCTATTGCTGACATGATAAGGTGTTAGCATACCCGTTTTTGAGTGGTTAGCATACGCGAACGCTATCTGGAAGACGCGGATTCGATTCCCGCTGCAGGACGACGAAATTTTCAAGTTTTCGGATATTATCTGACTTATCATCCTTATCATATTTACACCAAAAAACGGATTGTCATCTTCAAAAGATGTAACATTTTTTTCTAAATTTTAGGTGTATGCTATTGCTAACATGATACCGAATAATTATGAGAATTAGGATTTGAACACTTATTTGTACATGAACTTCATTCTTCTTCTAAGTTCTTTATTTGTACATGAACTCCATTCTTCTTCTAAATTCTTTATTTATACATGAACTCCATTCTTCTTTCCTTTTGTGTAAACTTGAGTGCTACGTTTTCAAAATAAAGTTTCTTCCGAGTACTTTTTCATATTTAAAAAGAATGTTTTTTCTCTATTGAGAAAACAGCCAAGTTGTTCGAATGTACATGTCTTTGTGTGGCTCTAAGCTACAGTACTGGCCAAAATTGTGGAAACCTTTTGGAAAAAGTATATTTTTGAGGTTCGATGGCTCATAACACCACTTGTTTTTTTTTTAAGTAATAGCATAAAATTATATAACAATGGAAAGATATTTTCATCAAGAATGTAATGTAACAAAGTTTGTTTAATTATCTGTATTCTATGAAAAGTTATAGCCAAATAACCAGAAAAAGGAAACACAACTTGCTTAGGTTGATATGAGGTAGCTTTCCTTCACTTGAATGTAGCCAATGAACATGACTGTCTAGAGAGCAAATCAGGTGTCGTCTTGTTTTGGCAATGAGCCAATCACGTCACAGTAGGATTCAGCTATTGATGTCATGTATTGGAGCTGAGAAGAAGACATTTGTCAGTGTGTTATGTGATTGCTATCAAGTTGGTTGGGTTGTTTTTTTTCGTGTGTGTGTGTGTGTGTGTGTGTGTGTGTGTGTGTGTGTGTGTGTGTGTGTGCTTCCATTTAGTGAGCTTGTAAAACAAAATAAAATTAAAGAAATGGCGCAACAAAGAGTTGACTGATCACCCAGAAAGCAATGTAAAATAGTACTATTAAGTGAACAAGGCTTCAGTTATGAAGAAATTAGATGAAACATTAGTGGAGACTTAACCAAAGGTGACATTTCTAAATTTTTGAAGAGGTATAAGGAGACTCAGTCACTACAAAACCAGACTGGTAAAGACAGGAAAAGGTGCAGAACAGCAAGTGATGATAGAAGAATTAAGATACTGTGCCTTGGTGGCAGAACAAAATCATCTGGGTGTATACAAGATGAAATGGCGCAATGCAATGTGAAGTTGAGTGCAAGGACTGTTTGGCGCAGACTGCAGCAATTTGGTCTAAAAGCTAGAATTCCATGGAAAAGGCCATTTTTATCTCTCAAACAAATGTTGAAAAGATTAAACTGGGCTAAAACTCATGTTAACTGGACACAGGAACAATGGGATAATGTTATTTGGAGTGATGAGACCAAAATCTCCCTGTTTGGTAGTAATGGCATAAAATACGTAAGTAGAAGAATCGGAGAAGATTTGCATTCTGATTGCATTACATGTACCGTGAAACACCCAGTTAGTGTTATGATCTGGAATTGTATGACATCCAAAGGTGTGGGCAGAATTTGCGTGATAAGTGGCCAAAAATACATCAATGAAATACTTGAGCCCAAACTGAAGCCTGCCCAACGTGATCTTTTCCAACATAATGAAGCATTTATATTTCAACAGGATTCAGCTCCATGTCATGTTGCTGCTGTGTGCAAAAAATGGTTTCAAAATTATCGTATTCCATTGCTGGAACGGCCTGGAAATAGCCCAGACGTTAACCCCATCGAAAATCTATGGAGACGACTAAAGAAACTTTTTAGTTAGAAGCAACCCAGCAATAAAACCCCATTAATAGAAGCAATAATCCAATCTTGGTTTCACATTATAACAGCTGCATAACTAAAAAAACTTGTTTCACTCCATGGGAAGGCGTTGTAAGGCCGTAATTAACGCTAAAGGTTGCGCAACTAAGTATTAACTGACATGGTGAGAATTTTTGCATATCTCATTTTTTCTGTGTTTCACTTTTCTTCTTTATAACTTCTGTTCTAATACAAAATCCTTCATAAAAGTAATTGCATTACATTTTTGATGAAATTATCTTTACATTGATATATAATTTCATGGTATTACTTCAAATCAAAGTGGTGTTATGAGCCATCAAACCTCAAAAATACATTATTTCCAAAAGGTTTCCACAATTTTGGCTGCTACTGTATGTCTTGATTATTTTAAATGCAGAAAAACGTCTTTCGGCAGTTGCTGTTGTTGATGGAAACTTATATATTAGGTCTGCTAATTTGTACACCTCACTAAGCACTATGTCCAATTTATTCAACTTTATGTAAAAAGTATTGATTTGTTTTTGTATTCATCAAGGGAATAAAACACCTTCAATTCATTTTTAGTCGAGCTGTATCAAAATTTGAAACATAGAGTTCTTTAAGCTCTGACAGTAAACGTTCAGAGAAGTTTTTAAAAAAATTATCAAAAACAGTTCGAATCCATGCCACGAATTTAAGACATAATATCACTGGTTTTAATTCATTGACACCTGCTGCACACAAATTGAAACAACTCTCGCGAAACACGTGCTGTTAAGGGCGGGAGCATGCGAGTGACTAAGGTAGTCTGTCTTCTTTTCTGAGCGAACCGTTGTCCAAAGCCCATTTCCCTCCACCGCTCATTCATCCTGTCATGGAAACGCTAGCTGGCGATCGTATGAAAAGTCTTCGAATCAAAACAGCGAAGACTGTGGAAGAGCTGGTTGCGTTACGTCGTCGGTCTTCGATCGCCTGACTGTCAAAAAGCGAATCGGCAGGTATTTTTTTCGCACCAAAAGCATCTACATATCTTAATACTGTTGATAATCGACGTTTATTTTTGTATATTTAATTGACTTTATTTGTGCATTGTCTGGGCTTCACAGCTAGCCTATCTTGCCTCAAATATACGTCACTGGTGATGTGATATAAATAAAACTTGGACATTTCCTTTCGCAAAAGGTATGTATATGACACTGATATCGGCCCTAGTCTTCGTGTAATAAACCACTGAAAGTGTTAAACTGTTCGCACCATGTATAAACACCTTGTATATACACTATATTTACAAACGTCACAGGACACCTAGAAGAGAAACACAACATAGCATTTATTCACATATATTAGTACGGTGTCTTTTGCCTTAATGCATGCACTGACTCCTTCGAGACATGCTTTTGACAAGGTTTTGGAACACAGCGATAGGTATGCGCATCCGTTCAGTGCATAATGCCATCGCCAACTGTTGCTTAATTGAAGACTTTGGTTCCAAACGTATTATGTGGTGCTCTAATTCATCCCATATGTGCTCTATGGGATTAAGATCAGGGCTCTGTGCTGTCCAGTCCACACACGATACGGAATTATCGTCAAACCACACCGTAACAGTCCTTGCTTTATGGCTCGGTGCAATATCCTGCTGGCACCAACAAGGCTCGGTTCCATAGTATTGCCACATTAGTTGGTAGCGCATAATTGTCCAGAATATCGAGTTGATGTGCTGGTGTAATTGTTCAACAGGTTTGTCCACGATAACCAATGGGCCGAGACCATACCACGAAAAACATCCCAACACGAGTACACTGTCAGCTCCAAACGTAACCATAGGAACAGTACACTGTGGTAAATAGCATTTCCCCGGTTGCTGCCATACACACACACGGCCATCAGACTGATGGATCGTGTATCTGGATTTATCATTCCATAGGACTAGTTTACATTGATGTACGGTGCACTATAAATATTCTATACACCATGCTAAAGGACAAGTAGCATTCCGAGTGGAGATGAAAGGCTTATGAGCAGCCGCACGACCACGGTAACTCATGGAATGAAGTTCTCTGCGAATGGTACGTGTACATACGGAGGTTACAGCATTTTTACTCACCTGTACACAGAAGTCTTGTGCAGTACTCCGTCGATTAGCTGTAACGACTCTCCTGAGGCTTCGACGTCTTTTATCACTAATTTCCTTTGGTCTGCCGGTACGTTTTGTTGCTTCAAGCACGCCATGTTTCTTCCACGTATTCAATACATCCAAAACAGTTGACTTGGGTATGTTTAAACGCCTCTCGGTTTCTCTTATGGACAACCCACTAATATAACACCCAACAGTCTTTCCTTTCTCAAAGTCAGTTCTCTCCTGCCGCGACATTTTCACTCGACCTCACAGTGCGATATGATCGCAGTCAGCTGCAGGCTTGCTTTTATACCGTTTGCAGCTGTACCGCGCATCTTAACAATGCAGCAAATCTGTTCATTTGCTTTTGAAGGGGTGTCCGGTGACTTTTAGCAATACAGTGTATATGGTGAATTCATAGGAGAGTGAGTGAATTCATCTTTGAAAGTCATAGCTGCCTTAGGAGAATTTCACAGGACTGAGGTGTTTTCGTAATTTTGTAATTGTTCCTACTCTAGCGTACGACAGTGAATTGTGGGTACTGGTGATGAGACATAGGAGTTGCTTGTGTACTGGACAGATGAGTTTCCTAAGTTTTTTTTTTTTTTCTTTTTTTTGGGGCAAGACACATTTTGATAATGGAATGAAGATGTGTTACACATGCGGGGTAATGTGAATCAAAATGTTATTAGTTGGGGGTAATAAATGTTCTGAAGCCGTTCAGGTACGAGGGGCAGTCAAAAGGTTAGTTGCACTCCTCCGTAAAACATTTCGGTAAAAGGATATTTTGTTGACATATTGTGGCAACACTGCTGGCATTTATCTGCAGCAAGTGCCGCAGTTGAACATGCCCGGCAGCTGCTGTGGTGGCGTCCAAATTGAAACTGCATGCAGTGATTCGTTTTTTTTTTTTTGTGAGAAAAAGGGTGTAACTGCACTGAAATTTTTCGGCACTTGAACGAAGTGTACCGTGAGAACGCAATATCGCGTCAAGCTATCGCAAAGTGGTGCATCTCCTTCGAGAACGGACGTACTCATATCGAAGATGATTACCGCAAGGGAAGACCGTCAACTTCGACAGCGGCTGAGAACGTTGCGCGCGTGAATGACCTCATTCTTGCAAACAGACGAGTAACAGAGGACAAAATCACAAAAGAACTGGATGTTTCACATGGAAGTGTGCATACGATTCTGACAAGGTGAAAGCTGCAACCAGCAATGGTTATCGGACGTTGGACGGAATTTCTTCGCAGAAGGCATAGAAAAACTTGTGCCACGCCTCGACAAATGTTTCAATAAACTAGGTGATTACGTCTAGAAGTACGTTTTGTATGGCACTTTCAGGTACATATAACATTGTTCTGTAATTTCGATCCGGTGTTGTTTTATTAAGCAGTGCAACTAACTTTTTGACTCACCTACGTATGTTGAAAAACTCAGTGGACAGATACTACGAGAATTTATTCATCCCAAATGAGAGGATAAGAAGGTAAAGAAAAACCAAGGATTTCCGCCCCGGCGGCGCAGTGGTCTAAGCGATGGCTTCTGATCATTCTTCTGAACTAGGTCCGGGTTCGAATCCATAGTAGAAAACCGGCCAAAAATTTCGGACCCGACCCGGACCCGTAATTAACCCAGACAAATCTGCTTTGAACTATAAATTCGAAACTCAGTTTATATATACATATAAACGTAATATATATATATATATATATATATATTACAATAACTGTTTGATATTTAATAACTGAAATCCTTTCTTAATAATAAAGTTTGGTTACTTGCTAAATTTTAGTGCCACTATTTTGCGTGATCAAGAAGTCATGGATGACTATGACCGTTATCATGGAGTATGCTGCAAATGGGAATCATTATTTACGATTACAAAGATGTATTTTTTTAAATGTATTTAGATTGTTCACTCTTTCCACGCTTTGATGGAGGTGCGCATACTTTCATAAGGTATGTTAGATTTTTGGTTCCATAGTCTTTTATTACACCGTCGACATCTTTCTTTGTAATTATACACTTTCCACATTTTGAACAACAAGCAAGACCGAACAACACAGAATTATTCACCGGTTGCTTAATGAGACGAAACAAGCTCCAGCATTCATTCTTAACATTGTGGTTTTCAACAAGCACGTATTTGTTGGCCTCGACGCCTTTCTCAACCTCCTTAATAATAAATCCATCCATATTAACAAATAAGGAGTTAATTTCGACAAGACATGTCATGGGAACGCGATGTTAGTACATCAATCGAAAACCTCTGAATGCGCAATGTAAAAGATGTGATTTGAAAAGTAACTCATTGTCATACAGTGAACTTCGCACGGAGAGAGTGAATCAGCTGAGAAGCAGTCGAATGGCGTTTCCCTGTATCTTGCCCTGGACAATCGCACTGTAAAATAACGCAAAGGAAGTATCTTTTTACGATAGTATTGGTGTGTCTGACGTCGGTCGGTGGAAATCTTCTTTGTTTTAAGAAAGAGACGACAATATTTTTTTCATGGCAAATCATTATTCACTCCGTGGGCACCAGTATCGACTACAGAATTCCACAACCTGCATTTTTTTTAATATATTTTTCTCTTATCAAAAATAAAATGGGAATAAAACCGGGTCAAAATCGGGTCAGGAACAGCTTAAACCGACCCGTTGGACTCGCAGGAAGTTGTCGACCCGTTGACCCGTGACCCATTTCCATCTTTGTTCGAATCCCCGTGAGGCATGGATGCTGAATTTGACTTACGGCACTATGTTATCTCTCTTCCCAGGAACCAGTGGTCCTAAATTAGGGACGGGAGACTGCTTATAGCTTACTGAGTTGCTCACTGTGGTCGCTAGACCAGAAAAAAAACCAAGCAAATCACGGGAGGGACAGATATCTGCATGAGAAAAAGGTAATTAAAATGAAGTACAGAAAAGGTCTCATATGAGACGAGTGGTGGATGTCAGTGACGCTTGGGTTGTGTGCCAAGATCTCTTAAAATGAAGACGTTTGATACATCAATAGTATGGAAGAAATCTAGCATCATCAGTCGTTAACTTTTTATTTGGCAGATAAGTCGTTAACTTTTATTTGGCAGATAAGAAGTTAACGTCTGAATCTCAGATGACAACTGAGTGATACACAGTAAAAAATAAATGGTGCGAATTCGCGAAAAAATTCTGAAAATAGCATGCAGCAAAGTTATATGTCTGTCTTTTTTTAAAACAAATTCGTTTTGGAAATTCCCTGGGTTTTTCTAACTTCGGTATTTTCACAGATTTTCCGTGGTCAGTAATTCCGTATATATCAGAAAAATTTGTTTCAGGTTTTTTCGTATTTATAACAGACATTTCGCAGCATCGAAGACGCTGAATCTTTTAGCCCTTACGCCAGAGTATCCTTTCAGCCTGGTGGGGTTCGAACCGATGCAGTTTGTGTTGGCTCAACAGAAACCACGCGTCAACTATCGAGCCAGAGAGACTCTTGGGAATTACGACGACTGCCCTTAACAAGAGTGCATCGTCGCCAAAGACTAGAATAGTGTCGTGCCAGATTGTTATGGAGCCACGCAGAATGGAAGCGGGTGTTCTTCAGTGACGAGTCTCGCTTTTGACTTGGAGAGGACGATCATCGAATCCGTGTATGGAGGCAACGTGGTCAGTGCCAAGATAACCGGTTTGTTATCGAGCGTGATACGTCCAAATGGCCTGTTGTCATGGTGTGGGGTGTAATTACCTACGATGCTAGATCCGCTTTGGTGTTCATCACAGGCACTTGACAGCCCATCGTTGCGTTAATGAGGTCCTGCAACCAGTGGCCCTACCTTTCCTGAACGCTCACTCCGGTGCGATTTTTAAAAAGGATAACTCTCGTCCGCATGCTGCTGCCGTCTCGAGAGCTCGCCTTCAAGGCACTGACACTCTGCCATGGAAATCCGCATCACCAGACCTATCGCCGCTTGAAAACGTGTGGGATGCTATTGGACGAGCAATCGACAATCCACCCCTACGGCACAAACTGCATGAACTGCGTGAGAAGATTCAATCTGTATGGGATGGCGTATCGCAGGACACCATTAGGAACATATAGAACTCCATGCCGAGACGTCTGGCATGCTGTGTGAGCAAACATGGCTGCCCGACGCCATACTGAGAGACACTACTCATTTGTGTGTAGCTCAATAAATATTGCCCATATTAGTCTCAATGTTTAATCATTTATTGTTCCTGATAACTTTTACCTTCCTCCGGAATTGCATTGCAATCCGACACGTCTTCCTGGGTGCAACTATTTTTTTTTTTTTTTGACGATGGGTGTAATTGTGTGACGTATTTCAACTCACAGTAGCTCTAATGTTATCTGGGGCGTGGCAACGGCGCTAGTATCGTTTGATAGCGCATAGATGACATTTAGTGACAATTATAAGCGGTGGGGCCGGCGGATCAATGGCAGTTCATGCCAGCGCCGAAGTGGATGGTCATTTTTGTTCTCTGCGCCGCGAGCATACTTTTGTTTTCGCTTTCAGTTCTTCTGAACTAAAGGTGATTGAACATTAATTTTGTTATTTAACTAAAGTTAACATAGTGGAGTAGTCGTGTGAAATGAAAAAAATACTATTGCAGCTATTAACAATAAGAGTGGGTGGCAATGCAACTGTACTTTATTATTATTATTTTTTTTACATATTAATAGAATTAGCTGGGAAAAAAATCAAAATGCCACGAAAATGCAAAGTTGAGCGCAGAAAGGAGATGCGGAAACTGAAAAGAAGAATAAGAAATTTGTGGACCCAAGAAATCACGAACTACCAATGCCAACTGCTGCAAATGCTATCACGATGCCAAACGAGCGCGTCAAAGTGAGCCCATCGCAAGCACCTCTAGGCGCACCGGTCGACCCCGAGGAGCCGATTGACGTTCTTATGGACTCGGATATAGTGATTAGTGTAAAACAAACGTGCCGGATTGCGTAAAATCAACGACTTATAAAAAATATTTACGAAAAGCAACAGCGGAATTTCAGGAAAAATCCATCAACAACGAGTTTGGTCATCAAGTACGAGACGTCTGAGATGGACTGTGGTTTTGCGAGTGATTTGCGGCATATCACTGTGCAACAACAGGCAGTTATTCGACATGCATTTCCCGACTTTGTGACGACTGAATTTATGGCGTGCGTTACTCGCAGTGCTAACTTGAAGAACAGTGCGGGACCTGCGTAGTCGAAATTTTACGGCTTCACATATCCAGAGTACCCAAATTATAATCGCGCCACGGCTGCCATTTATGCAGATTCGGCGATTGAGGTACGTGACTGGTAGCTACGGCATCTTCGGGCAGATAATAAACGTGCCTGTTGACGTGAGCAATATGGTTCAACAACTACCGCAGCAACCGGATGACGACCACGCGTTCAACATGAACGTCCGGAAACATACAAGTCTTCTTATTTGTATGGATTTGTGAAGAAGGCGATAGAACAACCATTGGTTTCTCTAGTTTATGCACTCAGAGTTCCAGATAAACCTAGCAACTGATCCGGCTCAACACACAGCGCTGGGCAGCACGACTATAGATGCGATATCCACACACGGCATACAACTGTTGTTGTTTTTTTTTGTTTTTTTTTTTATTGGAGGTTTAACGACCACCGTGATCAACTCAATGGGCTATAAGCAGTCGCCCGTCCATAATTAAGGGTAACTGGTTCCAGGGAAGGGAGAGAGCCAGTGCCGTAAGACAAACACAACATCCATGCCTCACCGGGATTCGAACCCGGACCACGTTCGGACGAATGATCAGAGGCCATCGCTTAGACCACTGCGCCACCGGGGCAGCGCATACAACTGTTCTATATAGTCAAGTACGTATTGCGACCAAAACGTTCCGAGACCAGGTACGTAGCGCGCGAACAGATGGCAGTACGCGGATGCGCGAGCAGCGGTCGAGGGCAGTGACCATCATGAGTCATTGTGCCGAGTGGCGTCGAAGTGTGAACATCGGGAACTGTGCTACACGATATTTGGTGACCACGTGCAGAACACAGCGGCGATTTTGGTGTAGACTGCAAACTAGAGCAGCTAGCGAACATCAAATTCTGGAGCAAACTCGGCAAATCGGGAACGGGAACGCATAAAATGTTGCAGCAGGCTTACTGCCATGAAGCAATGTATCGGGCGAGGTGTTTAGAGTGACACTCCCACTTCAAGAGCGGAAGAACAGCACTGAAAGACGACGAGGGATAAGAGCGGCCGTCCACAAGCAAAACCCCCAAAAATGTGGACAAAATTAGGGAAGTGGTGCATGAGGATCGTCAGAGAACCATTCAAAACATTGCTATCATCGTCAATGTGTCATACGGAACAGTGCAAGACATTCTGACGTTGATTTTGAACATGCAAAGCATTGCTGCAAAGTTTGTGCCAAAGATTCTGAACTCCGAACAGAAGGCGCTCCGTGTCGAACTCCGTCAAGATCTTCGTTAGCAGGTGATGAATGGACCAAGTTTCTTGTCGCGGGTCATTACTGGAGACGAGACTTGGGTCTACGGTTACGACCCGGAGACCAAACAACAGTCACTGCAGTGGAAGAGCCCGGCATCTCCACGACTGAAGAAGAACCGACAGATCCGGAGCGCCATTAAAAGCATGCTCATCGTGTTCTTCGACATTCGTGGGGTTGTGCACCGTGAATTCGTACACCAGGGCTAGACCGTCGCCGCCCGTTTTTACTGCGATATTCTGCGGCCTCTTAGGGAGGACATTCGCCGTAAACAACCTGAAATGTGGAGCAGGGATGATTTCCTGCTCCATCACGATAATGCTATAGCACAGAGAGCGTTACCAACTCGCCAGTTTTGCAGCCGCAACACCATGACTACCTTTCCTCATCCGCTTTACTCGCCGGATTTGGCCTCCTGCAACTTGTTTTTGTTCCCGAAGATGCAGTTGAAGCTCAAAGGTTCCCATTTTGAAACCCTGGACGAGATCCAGGGCGAATCGCAGACGGTGCTTGACACGATTCGCGAACAGGATCTCTAGGGAGCATTCCAACAGTGGCAAAACGCTGGAAGCGGTGTATCGCTGACTAAAGAGACTACTTTGAAGGAGATCACAGCCAGACTTAAGTTACGTAAATACTTTGTTGTATATTAGCCTAGTCTCGGAACTTTTTGATCGGTACTCGCATGTCTCTTACTTCTCTTATCATCAACCACTATTTGCCATAACTCACAGCTCATCGACTTCAAGCAAAGCAACATCGACTTCAGGCATAGCAGCAACTGCAGATAATAACATTAGCATTGCGGATAGGGATTCTAACGATGATTCTGACCTACATATACACTGAAGAGCAATTAAATTATAGACACCAGTCTAGTAACGTGTAGCACCACCTTTCGCTCTGATGACGGCGGCGATTCGTCTCGGCATGGACTCGACAAGACACCGGAAGTGTTGGGAAGCCATACAGATCCACGATCCCTGAACAAGCTCCCACAGGTCACGAAGATTTGATGGAGGGGGTCAGAGCCTCTGACATCTCTCTCGATGGCATCCCAGATGTGCTCGATGGGATTTAGGTCAGGTGATCTAGCTGACCAAGGAAGCGAGGTCACGTCGGTGGAGTGTTTATCCAACCATTCGGATACAATTCGGGAGCTGCATTGTCTTGTTGTAGGATGAGGTCCATAGTAGGATGTTGATGACGCACAAATGGGAGCAAATGGTCGTCCAGGATATCCCGGTAACGTTGACCTGTGAGAGACGATGTCACACGTACCAGGGGTCCCATTTCATTCCACGTAAACAGTCCCCAGACGAGAATGCCACCCCCACCAGCTTGAAGAGTACCCTGCTGGCAAGAAGGATCCATCGCTTCATGTGTTTCTCGCCGTACGCGTATCCTGCCATCCGCATGTACCAACGTGAATCTCGACTCATCAGTCCAGGCAACATTTTTCCAAATGTCTAAGGTCCAATGGCGATGTTCCCCATCCATGCTAATGTTTGCACCCTGTGAAGTGCGGTCAGCAGCGGTACCCTCGTGCGACGATGGCTTCTGTACATCATAGCGAGGAGATGGTTCTGGATGGTGTGGCTGCTTACACGGTTTTGTGCACCAGCGTTAAATTGCCGAGTGATTTCTTGCACTGTGGCCCGTCTATTCGCTGTTACAATGCGAGCTAGCCGACGATGACCCCTCTCATCCACACGCTGTTGTCCACGGCAGTTGGCCCTTGCAGGGATGGTTTTACTGGATTCGATGTGCTCACGGTGCACCCGTGACACAGCGGCTCGTGAAAATCTCAGTGCCTTTACGACTTCCGAGAAGGAGTGACCCATTCGTCAGGCCCCGACAATTTGCCCACGATCAAATGCGCTTAGATCCGTCGTCTTACCCATACTGCGTCCGACTCTTACTGATTCCCGTCGCATCACTTCTGATATTGTCGGATCGCTGCATACGTCATGTCGTTTCCGTTTATAGGGCCGCCCACAGCGCCACATTTGCATAACGCTAGCTGTCTCTAATTCAATTGCTCTTCAGGGTATAATATTGTACAGTACCACCGATAAAATAAATAAACAACATTGCCGACTCCCATTATGTATTTTATTCATGATGTTATCATAGGCGCATGATGGGGCATATGTAGTTCTACGTTAAAACATAGCAGGCGTATCCACTTCGCTCCCATCGGGTTTTTTTTTTTTTTTTGGTCTTTTCTGAAGAACTTCGCTGAAGAAACGTTTGTTAAATTTGAATATTTTGTAAGTGGATTACAAAAGTTTCCTAACACCCAAACGGGTATCGTTCACTTGACCGAAAGGTCACTTGACCGAAAATCACTTCGCCGAAAATCACTTGATCGAAAGATACATTTCACCGAAGGGTCACTTGACCGAAAAGTTCATTTCACCGAAAGATCACTTCACCTAAAAGTTCATTTCATCGAAAGGACACTTGATCGAAAAGTTCATTTCACCGAAAGATTACTTTACCTAAAAGTTCATTATATCGAAAGATCATTTCACCGAATGGTCAGTTTATCGAAAACTTAGAATTTTGTTGTTATAGATCTGTTGGAGTATGGTGCTGGTTTTTAAAAAACTGGTCACCTAAACATTATTGGATTGTATAAAAAATACACTTTTAATTTCTTTTAAACACCTCCCCATAAGTAGGTTTTTCGAAATATAACATTAATTACGAGTCATAGATAGACCTGTGCCTTTTTGCCAAATTTTAATCCCCCGAGCTCATATTCATGAAGTTTACATAACAACTCAAGTTAATGAGTTGTTATGTAAACACACTTATTCAGACAAAAAAAAAAAATCAGTTTTAGGGCCCTTGGCCTCGGTTTAGGCCTTTTTAGAACATTTTAATCGTGCGTGCTCATATTCATAAGGTTTACGTAAAATGTCCAGCTAATAATGTTGCACATTTATTCAGGCAAAAAAGAATCAATTTTTGGGCCCTAGGCCTCGGCTTAGGCCTTTTTAGAAAATATTAACCGTGCGTGCTCATGTTTATAAGGTTTACATAAAAACTAAAGTTAATGATGTTGTACTCTTATTCAGGCCAAAAGAATCAGTCTTAAAGCCCTTGGCCTCGTTTTAGGCCTTTCTATAAAATTTTAATCCTGCGTGCTCATATTTATAAGGTTTACATAAAATGTCAAGTTAATAATGTCGCACATTTATTGAGGCAAAAAAGAATCAATATTAGGGCCATAGGCCTCGCTTAGGCCTTTTTAGCAAATTTTAATCGTGCTTGCTCATGTTCATAAGCTTTACATAAATAGTAAAGTTAATAATGTTACACATTTTTTCAGGCAAAAAAGAATCAATTTTAGGGCCCTAGGTCTCAGCTTAGGCCTTTTTAGAAAATTTTAATTGTGCTTGCTCATGTTCATAAGCTTTACATAAATAGTAAAGTTAATAATGTCGCACATTTATTCAGGCAAAAAGAATAAATTTTAGGGCCCTAGGCCTCCGCATAGGCCTTTTTAGCAAATTTTAATCGTGCGTGCTCATATTTATAAGGTTTACGCAAAAAGTCAAGTTAATAATGTTGCACATTTATTGAGACAAAAAAGATTCAATTTTAAGGTCCTAGGCCTCAGCTTAGGCCTTTTTAGAAAATAATAACGGTACGTGCTCATGTTCATAGGTTAACCTAAAAACTCAAGTTAATGATGTTGCACACTTTTCAGGCTAAAAGAATCAAGTTTAGGGCTCTAGGCCTCGGCTTAGGCCTTTATCGCAAATTTTAATCGTGCGTGCTCATATTCATAAGGTTTACGTAAAAAGTCAAGTTAATAATGTTGCACATGTATTCAGGCAAAAAGAATCAATTTTAGGGCACAAGGTCAGCTTAGGCCTTTTTAGAACATTTTAATCGAGCGTGCTCATATTCATAAGGTTTACATAAAATGTCAAGTTAATAATGTTGCACATTTATTCAGGCAAAAAAGAATAAATTTTATTGCCCTTAGGGCTTTTTTTTTTTTAGCTTAGGCGTTTTTAGAAAATTCTAATCTTGCTTGTTCATAAGTTTACATAAAATGTCAAGTCAAAAAAATCAAGAGGGGGGGGGGGTAAAGATTGCCATTTCTGGGCATATATTGAGAACTGAATTGGGAACTCCAAACGCATTTCGCGAAAACGGTCCATGTAAGCCAAGCGAGGCGAGAATTGCACTTTAATTTGAAGAAAAAATTGCCGAGGATCCGAGGTACACCTAGTTTTGGGAGGGTGTACCCCCAACTTCCGTAATATTATGTTCGGGGCCGCTGGAGTCTGTCAGTGTATCCAGGATGTTCCCCTTGAAGCGTCCGCGAGGTCCGTCATCTTGGGGGGGGGGGGGGGTTGGCTTTCCCCAAAATGTTAAAATGGCTGTACACGACCACGAATTTTCAGGAATGTGGAGTGAAACTGAACCCCCCCCCCCGTTTCCAAGAGCTCTTCAGGGGTAACATCGAGGATACACTGATGACCGACTCCAGAGGTCCAGAATATAAAATTATGGAAGTTGGGGGTAGAGCCCTCAAAACCTAGCACCTCGTATCCCTTTTACAGACTTCACCAAATTTCTGGGGGAGGGGGAAGGGCATACATAGTTTGGCACTAAACACAACATGAAGCATAGAAATTGCGAGCAAATCCCTTACCTTGAACACCTGTCTGCGCTCTTAGAAACTTGGGGAGGGTGAATTCGTCCCACCCTCCTGAAAATTCGTGATCGTGTACAGAATCATTATATAAAGCAAGGTTCTAATGTTTACAGCTCTACGTCCATTTTAACATTTTGGGGGAAAGCCCCTCCCAAAGCTCACGGACTTCGCAGACACTTCAAGGGGAACATCCTGGATACACTGACAGACTCCAGCGGCACAGAATATAATACAACGGAAGTTCGGGGTACAGTTCCCTCAAACCAAGTGTACCTCGGATCATCGGCAATTAATTTCTTCAAATTAAAGCACAATTCTCGCTTGGCTTACATGGAACGTTTTCGCGAAATTCGTTTAGAGTTCCTAAAAAGGCCTAAGCCGAGGCTTAGGGCCCTAAAATTGAATCTTTTTTGTCTCAATAAATGTGCAACATTATTAACTTGACTTTTTGCGTAAACCTTATAAATATGAGCACGCACGATTAAAATTTGCTAAAAAGGCCTATGCGGAGGCCTAGGGCCCTAAAATTTATTCTTTTTGCCTGAATAAATGTGCGACATTATTAAGTTGACATTTTATGTAAACCTTATAAATATGAGCAAGCAGGAATAAAATTTTCTAAAAAGGCCTAAGCCGAGGCCTAGGGCTTTAAAGACTGATTCTTTTGGCCTGAATAAGTGTACAACATCATTAACTTGAGTTGTTATGTAAACGTTATGAACATGAGCACGCACGGTTAAAATTTGCTAAAAAGGCCTAAACGAGGCCTACGGCCCTAATATTGATTCTTTTTGCCTGAATAAATGTGCAACATTATTAACTTAACTTTTTGCGTAAACCTTATAAATATGAGCACGCACGATTAAAATTTGCTAAAAAGGCCTAAGCGGAGGCCTAGGGCTTTAAGACTGATTCTTTTTTGCCTGAATAAATGTGCAACATTATTAACTTGACTTTTTGCGTAAACCTTATAAATATGAGCACGCACGATTAAAATTTGCTAAAAAGGCCTAAGCGGAGGCCTAGGGCCCTAAAATTGATTCTTTTTGCCTGAAAAAAATGTGTAACATCATTAACTTGATTTTTTATGTAAACCTTATGAACATGAGCACGCACGGTTAAAATTTGCTAAAAAGGCCTAAGCGAGGCCTACGTCTTTTTGCCTGAAAAAATGTGTAACATCATTAACTTGATTTTTTATGTAAACCTTATGAAAATGAGCACGCACCGTTAAAATTTGCTAAAAAGGCCTAAGCGAGGCCTACGGCACTAATATTGATTCTTTTTGCCTGAATAAATGTGCGACATTATTAACTTGACATTTTATGTAAACCTTATAAATATGAGCATGCAGGATTAAAATTTTCTAAAAGGGCCTAAGCCGAGGCCGTGGGCTTTATGACTGATTCTTTTGGCCTAAATAAGTGTACAACATCATTAACTTGAGTTGTTATGTAAACCTTATGAACATGAGCACGCACGGTTAAAATTTGCTAAAAAGGCCTAAGCGAGGCCTACGGCCCTAATACTGATTCTTTTTTGCCTGAATAAATGTGCAACGTTATTAACTTGACTTTTCATGTAAACTATTTATGAACATGAGCACTGAACATGATTTTTATGAAAAACGTATGAACATGATAAAACTTGCTAAAAAGGCCTAGGCCGAGGCATAGGGACTTAAAATTAATTATTTTTGCCTTAAAACTAAATCTTTGCGTTCTCTGTGACACGGAGAAATCAAAAGTGCAATTTGAGTATGATCCCCTAACGTTTCGGTGGTCTGTCTGTCAAACTTGCACCATGCTTCAACAGATCCTGTAATGAAATCTAGCGATTTCGATAAACTGACCCTTCGGTGAAATGACCTTTCGATGAAATGAACTTTTAGGTAAAGAGACCTTTCGGTGAAATGAACTTTTCGATCAAGTGACCCTTCGGTGAAATGTACCTTTCGATCAAGTGACCCTTCGGTGAAATGAACGCTTCGATCAAGTGATCTTTCGGTGAAACAATTTTTTCGGTGAAGTGATTTTCGGTCAAGTGACCCTTCGGTGAAGTAAACGTCGGGCAAATGAACCAGACCCCACCCAAACGGATGACTTTTACTGAAGGGGGAATTCAATAACTACCAGAAAGGTGGCAAAATGTCATAGATAAAATGAAAATCATGTAAAAGAATAAAGACATTTCTTGTTTAAAAAAAAATTTCTTCTCCACTAAAAAATCCACGAGATATTGTCTTTGCAGGATTGTGTAATTAGTGGGAGTCACAGCAGTTTGATTTAGAATGAGCTGTTCATCAATCGTTTTCCATCCCATGGTAGTGGGTGGTTGTAACACAGCTTATAGTATGACCGACTGTCTCCATGCTATGGCTTGATAGTGGGCCCATTGTATATGAAACGTAAAAGCGTCAGTTGTCGGTGGAAGTGCTTGTGGTGTTTTTACTTTGCTGAACAGCTTAATTCTGACTTTGTCCCAGCTGCTTGCCTCTGGCGCATAATAAAACTTGCATATGAACTTCTCTGCTTTATGTATTGTTTCTTGTTTTAATTCACCTATACCGAGATGTAGTATTAGGTCATAATCAGTATTAAATATTTCCCGTGTTGTCTTCTTACTGATTCCAGCAATGTGGAAAACAATGTCACATCCTGTTATGGAGTGAAATGGGAAAATACTCTCGAAAACAGAATCTGTAAACGAAAGTTTGTTTTATCTCATGCACAGGAATGTATTTTCTTTGTTTTGATGTTCCTGCTCTTAAACACAACTTAGTACAACCAATCTTGTGAAATAATACTGCCAATAGAACCAACACATCTGTACCACGTGCTGAGACAACAATGCTATCAGCATCAGATTGGAGACAGTGAATAACAATACGCGTGTCTGCTTCCTTATGGTTTGCTTGTAGTTCTTGAATTGGCAAATCAGGGTTGTTTGTCCGTACATCATCTTCCGTGAGAAATCCACCAGAAACCACAACTGTTTTGTCTTCAGGAGCATTGTCGATCAAATGATTAGATAGAAAACTGGCCAAATATTTTTTGTTCTCTGACTAAGCAAAACATTCACTGTATTTCTTAGGGATTGACAGAGATCAATTTTCTGTTACTCTCCTTACTAGATGAACATGTTTCGAACGCCTATCTCTAGTCCCAACCTTGATTGAAGTTTCATAGTACCGATCAAAAGGAACATCAATCCTACTGAAGTTTCTTCCAACAGAAATTACAAGGTTCAGAAATGCATCTGCCAGTTCACCAAGGTTCATGACATCTGCAAGCTTTTCAAGTGCCACAACTAATGCTTTCCTATCTGTTATTTGAATTGCCATAGTCAAGTGGGAAAATTAAACCGTTGAAATTCACATCAGCTAGAATGGCTTTGCTTCCTGTTATTAGACTTCCATTTGTGTTGGCAAAGAATTTTCTTACTGGCATTAGTTCATGGCACAAAATGCGATTTAGATCCACATTACGACCGGCTTGATAGGCAATAATGAGGTGCTGAAGAATATCCCTGTATGTTTTCAAAATGTTAACCTTGCCAGTATCTACCATGTTAACTTCATAAAGGGACTAAAACATTAATGCTTTTGATTTTCTAAGAGGATCACTTGACTTGTTCATAGCCTTCATCGGAATCCATCATCCTTTCCTTCGCGAAGGTATGCAGCTTTAACTGTCCCAGTGTCTGAGCACTTAGTAGACTATCTTTAATATCAGCAGTAGCTAAATCCCTTGTGGCAATGTTCTGGAAGGTACACGCGCATTATTCTTCATTGTCTCCAATCTGATGCTGCTAGCATTGTTGTCTCAGCACGTGATACAGAAGTGTTGGTTTTATTGGTAGTATTATTTCAGAAGATTGGTTGTACTAAGTTGTGGCTGAAAAAGGGAACATCAAAACAAAGAAAATACATTCTTATACATGAAATAAGACAAACTTTCGTTTACAGATTCTGTTTTCGAGATTCTCCTCCCATTCAATAACAGGAGGTGACACTGTTTCCTACATTGCTGGGATCAGTAAAAAGACAGCATGGAAAATATTTAATACTGATCAAGACCTAGTACTACATCTCGGTATAGGTGAATTAAACAAGAAACAATACATAAGGCAGAGAAGTTCATATCCAAGTTGTATTATACGCTAGAGGCAAGCAGCTGGGATAAAGTCAGATTTAATCTGTTCAGCAAAGAAAGATCACCACAAGGACTTCCACCTACAACTGATGCTTTTAAGTTTCATATACAACGGACCCACTATCAAGTTGTGGTATGGAGGCAGTCGGTCTTACTAAAACCTGTGTTACAGTCATCCACTAGCATGGGATGGGAAACGGTTGAAGAACATTTCATTCCAGATCAAACTGCTATCACTCTCACTAATTCCACAACCCTGCATAGACATTGTCTGCTATGGATGTAAGGGTGATTGTATATTCACTAACTGTTCATGCAGGAAAGGCAAGCTTGTATGTATTGCAGTTTGAAAATTTGTAGATAATGGCAGTAAGGAATGCATGAAAATCCTTTAGTAAAAAAAAAGTATCTGTTTCTATAAACAATAACGGTTGATAACTTACGGATTTTCTACATAATGTCAACGTATTAAGATGATGTTATGCTTTGCATTATATTACTTTGCGCCATTAGTGCTATTCAACCATACATCATGTAATGCTCTGTGCCAATATTTCAGCTTGTAATATTGTATTAAAATTATGTAATTACACATGACTCGGTTTTATTCATCCAAATGTGGAAGTTTCTTTGTCTTGCAGGATGGCGGCTTTGTTTCTAGCAATAGGAACCATGTAACATCAAATTTAAGAGTAGAAATTGAAATATATGGATTAAATATAGCTAAAAACGTTATGTTTGACACCAAGATCACTATTTTACTACCGTTACTTCAAAAGTTGTAAGTACTTCACTTCGCATGGTCGCCATTTTGTTTTTTTTAGTGATTTGAAGCATATATCATCCAAAATCGAGAGTAGCAAACAAAATGTGCGAAATCAAAACACCGAAAACACACAAAAAAGATCATTTGTCAGCTTTTCCTCAAAAATGCCTCCTACACTTTTTACAGGCTCATTTCTGACATTATACCTAAATTCTTTAGATGTGATGACGTTACAGCAGCAGCAGTGGAAATGCGGTTTTCGTTTTCCATGATAACAAAGCACAACATTTACCTACGACATTGAAAATTTCCTCGACGAGTCGACACCTCGCTGAACCTTTACCGTCAGTACATTGAGAAGACCAGATATTTTCAGAGATTGATAAACATCCTTTTTCTACCTCTCTCTGTACCGAAAAGAATTAAAGAAGCTGAGCACATGCATTCTTACTATTTCTCATTCTCACTATATTTGTTTCACGGAATTTTCTGCAAAACTTGACCATATACATATTGCCTCCCCCCCCCTTTAAGATTATTGGTTCGTTTATGACTGTGCTTGCAAGCGTGGATTCCTGAAAGCACATTAATTGTTTGAAACTGCATGGCTATTAACGTGAAGGCGTGTGTTTTTTAGAATTCGTCAGCACCAATTAATGCACCTGAGATTGAAGGGACTCACCACTGTTGTCCTACGAATTGATCTTCTGTTTTAAATGGACATAGCCATCTCGCACCTACATTTTGCGCGGGGACAACTGTCTTTCGTCTTTTAATGCCTTTACTGCGTTATGACGCGATTTATCACATTAGGGTGTTTGTTGTTACAAATAAGACTTCCGCTTATCTTAGCCTTGTTTTCGGCTGAATTGCAATGGGAAAACCGTCTTGAGTTTTCATGGAAAAGTTTACTTGTGAGTATAAGAACAAAGAAAGAAACCGTTCTTCAAGCCAGCTGTTCATTGTGAATCATTTTTAAAACTTATTTGAAAAATGTATTAGCATCAGAACAGTGGTTGATACCTTGAATAAAATAAAAAAGCAAACCGCTGGTCTTGAAAAAATCGCAAAACTTACGTCGTACCGACCTCAGAGGTGTGACACACATCAAAACGGTAAGTAGCACATCAAGACGGTAAGTAGCACATCAAGACGGTAAGTAGCAGTGATAAACCCATTCCGCTCCGGAGCACGATGTGAGTTCGAGCCTCATCACCGGCAGAGAGAAAGATTTGAATTTCACATTGGCTCCCGCGAATGTAAACAAGAAAGATGACACCGAATTTTCGGATGTAATGAGCACGCCTTTTTGAATCCGTTCTGGCACGAATTAAATTTATCAAAGCTATTCAAAGTCAATCGAACCGATTTGGAAAACAATCAACTGGTTCCAACAATCCATAAAACATCCAGAAATAGAAACATCTAGTTAGTTCCACCAGCGGTTAAAAGGCATATTACGAAAATTAACAAATGGCAAACAAAAAGTTTCACATACAACAAGAGAGAGTTACCAGAGACAAAGAGATTTTCAAATCTAACAGTTAAAAGGAGAAATATAGAAGGAAACATAATATAAGTCTACGTCTGCTAGCAAAAATATTTTTGCAAAACGGAAAAGTTGAAAATAGACGAAAAATATTCATCCTGGAAAAAGCTATGCTACGGGAAAAAAACTTTTCAAATACGTCTCCTGGGAGCAGATATTGCGAAAATAAAATATTTCGACCTTCACACAGCTAGCGGAAAATCTTTACGATATTTAAAGAGGATAATGCTCTGTTGTAGCGAATAGCATACAGGGAAGAAGAAATTTCTCAATAGCGTTTTTGGAAGCTGCGATACAGCTGTAAACTGCCGAGACACCACCTATCAACATAACTGTGAACTACAAAATTCCTTATGTACTAGTCAAAAGTGTTCTACAAGGGAAATGGCATCCGGTGTTGAAAGAATTTTTTACATCGTGCATGTGAAAGATGTGTTATTGAGAAAAACAGAATAAGCATTTGCGCTCCTAGCGGCGAAAGGGTGCACTATTTTCGAAAGAAAGTACACACACAGAGTTTGCATAGTTAGTGGTATCGCACCGAAGAAGTTTTTGAATCGGGTTTTTAGTCCCGCAGATATTCCTGTAAACGGAAACGTGAACTTTCGCCCTCTGGTGGCAGACTTGTGCACTAAGAAAAGTTTGAAATTATATGCGAAACATTTCCCCACAGAAACGCTCTCTAACAAAGAAGTAATTTTTCAAATCGGATTCATACAAGCAGAGATATCGACAAAAATAAGTTATGACTTTACTCCCCCTGGTGGAAAAAGCATGCATTATTTTAAAAAGAAAGTATTGCCAAAAGGTTTTTCAATGTGAGAGGTATCGGTCCATGGAAGAATTTTTTCAATCGAGTTCTCAGGAGCTCAGATTTTGATGCAAATACATCAGACGCAGAAATTAACACTTACGCCCCCTGGTGGCCAAACCATTCTTTATCAAATATCAGAAATTACATTCAAAGCGTTTGCTATCAGGAGTTGTATCCGGTGCAGAAAGAATTTTTCAAATCGGAGTTTTAGAAGCAGAGATATAGAGGAAAACGCAATTTACCGTTACGCCCTCTACCGGAAAGTCTATGCATTACTTGAAAATTTTGAAATTATATGAGAAACATTTTACACCGGAAACGCTATCTAACAAAGAAGAATTTTTTCAAATCCGACTTTTAGAAGCAGAGATATTGACAGAAATAAGATATACGTCTAATACCCCTGGCGGAGGAACCATGCATTATTTTAAGAAGAAAATATTCTGAAATGTTTATCGACATGAGCGGTATCGGCTCAAGAAAGAATGTTTTCAATCGAGCATTTAGAAGCTCAGAGTTTACTGCAAAAACCTGTGAGACCAAAATTAATGCTTACGCCCCTTGGTGGCCAAACTATATTTTACAAAAAATTATAAATTGCAATCAAAACATTTCCCACCAAAAGCTTTATCCGGTGCAGGAATAATTTTTCAAATCGGAGTATTAGAAGCAGAGATACATGGGAAAGCGCAATTTACCTATACTCCCTCTAGCGGAAAGTCAATGAATTACTTGAAAATTTTGAAATTATATTAAAAGCATTTTGCACTGGAAGCTCTATCTAACAAAGAAGAATTTTTTAAAATCGGGCCATTTAAAAAAATTCTTTATAAAAAAACTGACTAGCGCTTTCGGAGATTCCGTTGTCCCCATGTACGGGTCCAAAGCACCACAGGGTTACAATAGAGGCAGTCATTATATACAGATAAAAATCATCCCCCCCCGTACACTACGTCACCAACATTTTAGTGATGCCAACATTTAAACAGAAGAAGGCGTACAAGTTATTAACAGCTGATATTACACTAAGCATAAGAAATTACAAATGACACTAGGCAAGAAATGCGGATTAGCCATTGGACAAAGTCTCTGTCGGGGCAACCAATCTACCCGATCTACGCCAAGGTCCCGGTACATATGCGGGCAAGTTCAAATTACAAGATTTGTCACCATAAGCAAGAATATACAGGCTTTCGGAAAGGAAAACAGTACTTTTATTGAGATTTGTTTTCTAAATTTTCACATTTGCCCAATCTGGTGAGTAACCGCCCTGTGTTACAGGTAACGTAAAGGCAGTATGAGTAGTGCCAACACGAAGCGTGTACTGGTGTTCTCTCAGGCGGGTATTTAAGCACATGAGAGTAGAACCTATATAACAATTCTCGGTAACATTCGTGTCTCCATGGGAAAGAGCGATGCAGTATACCCCATGTTTCCTGAGGATAGAAGTTCTGTCACGGCCATTCCTGACCAAACCGGGACAGAACTCCTATCCTCAGGATGACCGGGACAGAACTCCTATCCTCAGGAAACATGGGGTATACTGCATCCCTCTTACCCATGGAGACACGAATGTTACTGAGAATTGTTATATAGGTTCTACTCTCAGGTGCTTAAATACCCGCCTGAGAGAACACCAGTACACGCTTCGAGTTGGCACTACTCATACTGCCTTTACGTTAGCTATCACACAGGGCGGTTACTCACCAGATTGGGAAAATGTGAAAATTCTGAAAACAAATCTCAATAAAAGTACTGTTTTCCTTTCCAAAAGCCTGTATATTCTTGCTTATGGTGACAGATGTTGTAATTTGGACTTTCCCTCATATGTACCGGGACCTTGGCGTAGATTGGTTGCCCCGACAGAGACTTTGTCCAATGGCTAATCTGCAGTTCTTGCCTAGTGTCATTTGTAATTTCTTATACAGTACTTAGTGTAATATCAGCTGTTAATAACTTGTACGCCTTCTTCTGTTTAAATGTTGGCATCACTAAAATGTTGGTGACGTGGTGTACGGGGGGGGGGGGGGATTTTTATCTGTATATAATGACTGCCTCTATCGTAACCCTGTGGTGCTTTGGACCCGTACATGGGGACAACGGGATCTCCGAAAGCGCTAGTCAGTTTTTAACCTACTTTTAAATTGCAAATAAAGTGATATTAGTTTGAAACTTATGGTATGGTGTTCTATCGCACAGGTAAATAGCTGAATTCTTGCATATATTCGTCCTAATGTTCCTCAAACCATGCTTGGACATTCCGAGCTTTGTGAATTGGAGCATATCATCTTGATAGATGGCATCCCCTGCAGGAAACAATGTCTGGGCCATTGGATGGACTTCGTTAGCCAAAATGGTCTTATACGTCCTGCCAGTCATCCGTCCTTTTAAGATGATCAGTGAACCTGCTGAAAACCACAATATACAGCCCAGAGCATGACAGAATATCACCATGCTGCACTGTTGGGAGCAGACAGTCTGGGTTGTACTCTTCTGACGGTGTTCTCTACGCGTAAACACGTCCTGCGGTGGGGAATAGTGTGAATGTGGATTCATCCGACCACATTACACGGTTCCACGCATCGTTAGTCCATGTTATATGCTCCTGGCATCACTGCCCTCGCCGTTGTGCATTCACCTGGGTCACCAGAGGTTTTGCAATAGCATCTCTCTATGAATATGGTATTTAAGCAGTTCCGTGGGCACTATTTTCATTGATACTGAGGTCTGGGGATGCAGATTGAGTTTCCCACTAATTTTCGGTGCCGTGATCTTCTCATTACGGGTAACAATCCGCTCTATTACTCTCCTGTCTCTATCAGTCAGGGTCGTTTTCCGGCCGCTCTTGTGTTTTTTCGGAGACGAGGTTTTGTCACGAACACGGTATGCTGTCATGATGCTAGACACAGTATTTCAAAAAAAATATACTTTATTGGCAAAAACATAGACACAGTAGCTCTCGATACCCCCACTACCCTGGGGACTGTTGTCGCGGAGGTACCAACTAGCCGGCCGCCAACAATTAGCCCCCGTTTGAAGTCCGTTAGTTTGCTCGTTTTGTCGTCACCTAGAAAGAAATTTTGCAACAATATACCTTAAATTCACGTAAGCAGGACCTTGAGCTTCTAAACAAAGCTATTACAACCAAAATATTGTGGACAGCTTAGCGTATTACGACGTACGCAACAGCGTTAAAAGTCACGTTTTCATGTGACGTAGCTATCTCAGAGGTGACGCACATGTCAAGACGGCAAGTAGCAGTGATAAGCTCTTACCGGAGTAGCTTAACTGGGAAGACATTCGGCTCCGGAGCAGAAGGATGTGGGGTCCGAGTATCGCAACAGACAGAGAGAACGGTTTGTATTTCAAACACTTAGCAAAGAAAAAAAAATGGCGAACATGATAAGCTGGGACAAGCCTTAGTATGTTGGATAGAGCAAATAAACGTCAAACTAGTGTCACTACTGATGCAATTATGTATTCTGGTAAAGACTCGAAAATTTGGAGTACAGTTGGAAATTCTTCATGTATTGCTTTATAAAGTTTCCACCGAAATTTTAAATAATTGCTATCCCTCAGCAATGGGCGCAGATACTTATCAAGACCAGATAAGGCGTCCCCGTCGAATGTGGATCGGAAAATTCATGCCTTCCTTGTTTCTTCAAATTTGCGTTAAAAGCAGTAAAAAATGAAAAGCTATTGTCCGAAAAGAACTTTTAATTCTAGGAAAAACAACCGTTCTCTTATGCATTGGATCGAACGATAAACGCTGGTTAAAAAACATATATCTCCACCCAATATTTTCTTTAACTGTCAGTTACCCTCTTTATACCACTACCTTCACTTATTGGTAGTAAAAAAACACATGAAACAAACGTTAGCGGTTTAAAGAGGTTCGGTTGTATGTGAGTAAAACTTCTTGGTTTGCTATCGTTCTTGGAAAATTATCTCCCTTTACGTTTTATTAATTTTTACTGAATAGCCACAAATAGAGACCGCCATTAAGAAAGGCTTCGTGGAAAATAAAGTAAAATGCATTGCATCTTCGGTAATGGATTTCTGTCGTAGAATAAAGGAAAAGAAGAAAATAAATCTTAAAAGTACAAAACACAGCAAAACTTTTAAGAGTATGCCTGAAAGGCTCAAAGTGAAGAGAGAGAGAGAGAATACAAAAAAAGAAAACCCCGGTAAAATGCTAATTCTGAAAAATTAGTGAATCGTAAATGAACAAAAAAAAAAAAAAAGAATTACTTATTGTTTGGTATCAGCCGACATTTCTTTTTATGCCCTTTCGTTATGGTTCTTATGCAAATTTGCAAATGCTTAATTGCTTTTTCTTCTTTTTTTTTTAAAAGAAAATGAAAAAAATACAGAAAACTTCGGAACTCTGAATGCCAGGAGCCGCATATACGGCTTCCTCACGTTAAAAGGGAAATGCTCAGTGCCCAACAAATGACCTTATTTTGCCGAAGTATCGACTTTTTGTTTTCGTCCGATAACTTAATGCGACTATCAAAAACACAGCTGGGTGCATGAAATAAATGAAGCCCTAACAAAAGTTCATGCTACGGTTTTGGGCCCTGCAAGCATCTGATGCTCTGCTGGAGTCCCTTTCCCAAGAATACACCCTTAAAGCGTTAAACCATAGAGAAATTATTTGATTGATTGTATATAGACGGCACCGTTAACAAAATAAAGTGTTAGTGCGAATCTTAGCGTAGTTAACCTTAGCTCAAATTGTAAATGTCATACAAGTTTCCTGTTTCAGAACTTGTTCTGTAGGGACTTTCCACAAAGAAAGGGCGGATTATCGGGGGGGGGGTACTCACTCCACCAATGTGAATCCAACTTAAAATAATTGAAGTAGAGGTGGCCATCAAAGCATCAGAAAGGAAATATATAAAGAAAATTGCAGTGCAATTTTTGTGCAATACATTCTGCCTGTTTTGGCTTTTTGTGCATTCAAAGGCAATTTTTCAAAAGTCAGCACAGACTAAAAGGCTTCTGATAACACTTACAGTAACCTTCTCGGTATGCGCTTAAGAAAAAGAAACACCACGAAATTTTGTTTGTTAACGCAGCCTCTTTGCAGGAACTCTGCTGAAATGGTTGTGAGACACTGAAGTGCAAGTCTATTCCCTTTAATTCAGTACATATCTTTTTTTTGATTGGAGGTTATAAGCAGTTGCCTGTCCCTAATTTAGTTCCACTAGCTCCAGGGAAGGGAAAGAGCCAGTGCCGTAAGACAAACACAACATCCATGGCTCACGGGATTCGAACCCGGACCCTACTCGGACGAATGATCAGGAGCCATCGCTTAGACCACTGCGCCACCGGGGCGACCAGTGCATATTTGCAACACTGATTGAGTCCGTAACTCTGTTTTCAGTTCTCCCTATCAGTATGTCATCATCCTAATCTTCATTCATTCGCAATCCACTGCTGAATAAAACTCTCCTTAACTCACTTCAACAACTTTCTGTCTTAAGCAATTCTCTTCCATGTCACCTCGACATGCTTTCAAATTTCATCCAGGGTGGTATTTAACGGGGGATGAAGGGGGAATTCCCTCTCACTGGATCATATCATCCCCCTCTTTAGTTTTGAAAATTATTCCTCGTAGGGTTGGGGGAGGATTTTTGTCCTACTCCTATCGCAGAGTTACATGATACACCTCCCCTTACCAATCGATTGCTCTTTCGCAGTTCCCATTAGCTCGGCACGTGGAGTCAAAGAAGTCTTTACAGCCCAAGATTAGAGCTCTCAATCAGATATCCAGAGTGTCGGAAACCCAGAATGCATCTGAGCTGACGTCACACGGACTTAGCCGCAACCCAAAATTTCGTTTTTGTTGTTGTTGCTGTTTTTTTTTTAGGATTACGGTACGGAAAGCAAGCAGAACAGCCCTGTGTTTAACCTTTCACTTGATCTTCTCGAATGTGGAGTCCTGTCATTTTGCATTTTGTGTAATCTAATCTGAGTGTACATCAATGAGTCTTAGTAAACAAAGACAAGATAAACAAGATAAACCTGCATGTTTGATGCTAAATTTCTTCACCAAACGTATCTCAGTAAGTGGCTTTGATCTTGCTGCAAACGTCAAAGATACCTTGTTGACAATGCCATCGATACACCTGCGGGAAAACTAGGTAAATACTATAACAGTGTTAATAAATAAACTCCAAAAAAAAAAAAAAAAGACTGTTGCTGCTACGAAGAGCCAACGTGATGTGGACACGGAAATATTAACAACACTTCAAAACGGAGAAAACAGTGTGAGCGCAAATGCATCTTGGGCAATATGTGGTTAGTTGAATCATGAAACATTTAAGAAATGGAAACGTTCTCGACCATGGCTTGGTGTATCCAAAGATGGGCGTATTATTTGTGCAATATGCAGGTAAGTAAGAAGATATTTGTCTTAAAATGAATATCATGTGTTCTGTCCCTTTTCATTCTGACATTCATTGGAAGTAGCCTTGGCCCTCCCTCACAGTTACCACTTCCCCCCGATAGAGGGATAACTCCGCAATTGCCTGAATAATATCAGTGTCAACTATTCAGTACGATGAACAGGAGAAAATTATGTCTACCCACACCAAATTCTGACGTACCTCTGAAGCATGATACGTAAGATATTGCCAAACAAAATTTAAGGAGTAGCAACATAGGTACACTTTGGTCAGCACTCATAATGGAAACTCAGAAACTCTGAACTGCATCATTCCGCGGAAGACACTTGTTCATCAACGTAAATACGAATTCACGCATCGCTTTCGAATTTCTGTGTGTAAAAACAACAAATTATTTCTAAATTCTGATAACAAGAAAAGTTTTCCTGAAGTTTCCTCATAATCTTACGAAGCTTGACTTATGTACGTTCTATGGTACTAATTTTATCATTAATGTGATTCAGAGTATACGTTGCGTTAGAGATTACGCTAATTTACGCTAATTACAGAAAGCATAAATTTTCATAAAGATGAAAATTTCAAGTCTGGAAACCACGCTTATTTTTTTATTGGAGGTTTAACGACCACCGTGAGCAAATTGATGGGCTATAAGCAGTCGCTTGTTCCTAATTTAGGGCAACTGGCTCCAGGAAAGGGAGAGAGAGCCAGTGCCATAAGACAAACGCAACATCCATGCCTCACCGGGATACAAACCAGAACCCATATTGGACGAATGATCAGAAGCCAGAGCTTAGATCACTGGGCCACCGGGTTGGCACTGAGGAATGTCTTTTACTAAAGAATAAGTGTACCAAAATAGACTGACTGAATGAATGACATCTGGGAATTGATATGGAGGGGAGCATCATTTCCCCTTCACTACAGTGAGATACTTTGCTTACAACTTGCAATCATTTGCTCGACTTAGACTGACTCCATTTGATCTGTTTTCACTTAAATTAATGTTATTTGAATTAACTGCTCCTCCCATGTCATACCACTAGTCGTAAGCATCTGTTTTGGCGATCAAACGCAGGCAATTCGAGTAATTATCGTGCTGTTGAGGTAATTTCATTTCAGCAGTACATTAAGTTACTTCAGGTTTCGATTCCTTGAGTTTTCTGCTCAAATAAAGCCCAAGTGGTCTCACACTTTGAAGTAATTATGCAACCATTGTACATTTCGAATGTCGTACATTCATGAGCATGTACAGCCTCAACGGATTCTTAGAAATTGTTTCTATATTTCAGAATCCATCAGAAGTGTAGAACGTACCTTCAGTTTTGATATGAACAATTTTCAAACTTTCTGCAAAAAGAGGCGCTGAGTGGTATTTTGGTAGGAATTCGCAGAAATTACCTATAGAATTCATCAAGATTCTCAGCTGTGCCGAAGAGAACTATCTCTCTTCCTCTCTCTCTCTCTCTCTCTCTCTCTCTCTCTCTCTCTGTTTCTCTCTCCCTTTTTCTCTCTGTCTTTCTCTCCCTCTCTTTCCCTCTCTCTCCCTCTCTTTCCCTCTCTCTCTCTCTCTCTCTCTCTCTCTCTCTCTCTCTCTCTCTTTCTCTCTCTCTCTCAGTCGCTCTCTCTCTCCTTCTCTTATGGGATAATTCATGATGTTCGTATTACGCTCTATGACAAAAACTAGAAGTATCGCGCAGTAGGTGTTCAATCGTATTGAAACTTTTCACGTTCAGTGAGAGTGCAAAGGTAAATAAGTGATTATAATTTCATAGCAAAAGGGATCTTTATACAGCCAACACTGGAGGCTATACATGCCGATATCCGACTTGACACTGAGTCAAACCACAGTCGGATATTGTCTTGTGGCAGGTTCTCCCAAAAGTGCATTAATACCTGAGACAATTCGTCGACATTCCGGGATAGTTGCAGTGCCAGTCCAAGTATGTGCCATACATTCTCCATTAGCGAGAGGTCTGGGGATCTGGCTGCCCATGAGAGAGCTCCAAAAGCCCACGCCCACAGACAAGAGGTGAGCCGTGTGAGGCTTGTACCGTTGTGCTGTTAAATTACAACGTAGTATTATTAGGTGTACCGAGTGTCCTAAGATATGGCTCCCCTGATTGTAACACCAGGTGTGATAGCTTTGTGCCCCTCCAAAATGAAGCCCGGATCGAAGCGTTAGCTCGACCTCTTCCAGACACGTACTCTTTAGTCGTCTACTCCAGAGAAAAGCGAGATTCGTCCGTGAACACTATACGGCGCCATTCGAACGAAATCCAGGCTTCCCAGGCAAGACACCACCCCATCCAGCACAACCGATGTTCGCTGATTAGTTGTAGGCTTTGTAAAGAGCAGCGAGAATGTATTTCTGTCTGTACCAGTCATCTTCCAGTGATGCGTCTTGATACTGCGTTCTCCGCCCTTTTCCCTCTCCTCTACTTATTTCGGATGGTAGATAGCTATACCGTTAGAATTGTACTGGCTTCTCTCACTATCGTGCCAAGCAGCTTGTCTCGATCGGCCAGTGTCAGCACGCGTGTTCTCTTGGGCGTACTGTTGCCAACATCTGAGTACTGCGGTATCGCTCTGACCCAGATGTCTTCCGATTCGTCGACGTGTCCAACCGCCTTCCGATTCGTCGACGTGACCAACCTCCTTCCTTTAGGTCTACGATGTGTCCGCTCTCGACCTCGCTGAGTTGCTGGTACGAGGTACTGCATCCTCATCGGCGACTGATTTCAACGCAACTGCAAAAGTGTTCAGAATGGTAAATGCGTATTACCCCACTTATGCTCGACATGCCTTGAATGTGGTACCCTGCCCGCTGCAAGTGAGCACCATCACTGACTCAACATCCATTTTCATTTCGGACTCACGTCCACAGAAAAGGTTTAGACTCCATCCACCTACAGTATTTCCGTTACAGCCTATCGGGCGGAGAAAGGAAACGGAAAGACTTAGAGCAAATCTAGCGACGTTGACAGAAACAGTTTGTAAGTCAGATTGACGAGAGTAGATGGCGCCACCGTACAAACCGGTGTAACACATACAAGGGAGAGAGAAACTTCAGCGAGGGCTTAGGAATGACCACCTTTATATGCAACCGGGGTGGTCAGTACCCGAGGGACCTCAGTTTCACGTGCTCGTCCGAGGCACTGCAGATATTCAGCGATTGTTACCAAACGTCACTACCTAGGATCGAACCAGTGTCCTCTCTATCAGTAGTCACACTCGTTAACCACTATGCCATCCATGTCTCAGAATGGTAAAGGCATGAGGTTACGCTCCTTATACACTGAGTGGCCCCTTTTTTATGACCACCTGACAGTTTTAAGCAAATGAGCTATGGCTTCACGCTGTTGCCGCCAGAGGGCGAGGCTAGTATAAAACGTGAAAGCTTAGTACTTGCGACAGTAGTAGAAGTGATTTTTGGGTGACGAGATGGGTGACGGACTTTCAACGTGGGATGATTGTAGGAGCTCGGAGCATATCGCCGAAACCGCAGCATTCGTGAAATGTTCCAGAGCAGCTGTTGTTAAAGTGTTTAAAGACTAGACTGTCAGCCAAAAACTGGGTCTCTACATTCAGCGTGTGGTCCTCATCGACTATTGATTGCTCGGGCGGAACGGAGAGTGTCCAGACTGGGAACAGACAACAGAAGGGCAACAGTGCAGCAAATTACAGACCATCTTAATCAATGATAACCTCAAATGATCTCTGCACGCACTGTTCGCCGTACACTGCATCGGATGGCATATGGTAGCCGAAGGCCTGTTCGAACACCTTTGCTGTCTGCAGTTAACAAGAGAAAACGTTTCCAGTTCGCACAGGAGCACAAGGATTGGACAGTCGATAATTAGAAACAAATTATGTGGTCCGATGAATCACGTTTGCAGTTGTACCATGCCAATGGCCGAGTGAGAATTTGGTGGAAACAGCACGAGAGCATGGACACCAAATGCATTGCTACAACCCTTCAAGCTGGTGGAAGCAACGTTATGGTTTGGAGAATGTTTTCCTGGCATGCTTTGGACCCTTTAATTCGTGTTGATCAACGTCTGACTGGCACATCATATCTAAACATAGTTGCGTACCAAGTGCATCCTTTCATATGGATGATTTATCCCAATAGCGATGGCTACTTTCAACAAGATAATGCGTCCTGCCATGATGCTCGTATTGTACAGGATTGGTTTCAGGAACATGCCGGCGAGTCTACTTTGCTTAGATGGGCCCCACAGTCTCCAGATCTTAACCCCATTGAGAATTTGTGGGATGAAGTTGAACTAGCCATCAGACAGCTGGATCCACAACCCTGCAATCACACACTCTTGGAAAGTGCTATTTATCTAGCATGGTCTCAGATTCCACAAACCATCTATCAACATCTCGTGGAGTCCATGCCACGAAGAATCGACGCAGTATTAAAGGCAAAAGGCGGCCCAACGAAGTACTGAGGGGGTGGTCATAATAAAGTGGCCACTCAGTGTATACGACCCGGGGTGTGCGTATAGTCTGCTTGATGGAACCGTTGTGTACGTTTATCGCCGTCTAATAGTTAACCATTTGCATACTTGGCCGCGAGGAGATATTTGCATGCCGAATTTCGTGATTGATGGACCATTTTATTGGGGTGCTCCGAATTTTTTTTTTTTTTCTTGCGTATGTATTACTTTCCTTAACTTCTCATTTCTGAAGGCTGAAATCTTTTAATGAAGACCCAAAGTCCAATATGAACGCACGCAATCACCGAAATGTTAAATATTGAGATTTGCATTCGATGCTGTGACACTCACTCTTTAGCAAGGCAAAAAGTCTTTCCAAATGACAAAATGAAAGTTGATATGCAATTTTATCATCAGCGACGGATACTACCTCTTTTACCTTCCATTTTTGCCGACTTACTGTATGTAAACTTTATTTGCTCTAGTTACGGTGGTTAAACTTAAAATCTCTGCCTTATGTTTCAATGGTAACATTTCTGTACACATTTTCTTCGCAGTTAATGTATTCCCAAGGATGAAAATCCGCACATCGATAAAACTAACTTTAAGTTATAGCATGGGATTCTTAATACTTGCTGAAAGATAATCATAACTAAGCAATCTAACACTTGTTTGACTACTGACTGAAACTCATCTTCAGATGAAAAAACAAATGAAACCTTAAGTTCGGTTAATGATGGTATGTATATACATATGTAACCACAACGTCAGAGTGAAACAAGTGACGTAGATAGGCCATCGCCCCATTTGTTGGGAGGATACTCATGTTGACGTTTGTCAGCCGTGAGGAAAATTATACAGAAAAAGTGACAAATTAAGTGGGTGCGGGGTGGGGATCCCACCCTAAACTTATAACTTTAACAAGAAGTTGACGGTATTATATAATAGATCCAATTACCACATCATAATATTCACAAAATAGCAATACGCCAGAAATAAAAGTAAAAATACTTACACATGATGCTAGGCAGTTTAAAGCTTAGAATTAAACCAATAAAAAACAAACAAAAAAACAATTGGTTCATCAACAGTAGTGTTCCAAATCTCAAGTAAAAAATAAATAAATTAAAGTGCAGCTAAGTATATTTCATATTAAATTATCCATCAGTAAAAACCTAATCTGTTTCCAAGGGCTTGGTAAGAGTTCTGGTAAGTTGTCATTACAACATTTGGGTCCTTTTGACACAATCACCATACTTTCTGTGAGTAACATGGACGAAACAGAGCAGACCACATAGGTCAGTGTAACGCCTCATATACAAGTCGTGCCAGGGCTGTATTTCGGAGTCCATTTTTTATGTCATACTTATGTTCTTTCAGTCTAGCTCCCAATGTTCTTTTACTGGAGCCCACATAAATACTATCTGGGGTATCACTATCACAACTTTTTAGAGGTATTTCGTACAACCCGTGCCTTTCTGTGTGGGAGATCTGGTCTCGATCATGTTTGATCATATTAAACAAGTTTACAGTTTTTACCCCAAAATCTATATCGAATGGTCTACATATGGCCTTAAGCAAAGGGGCAACCTTAGGGTAGTAATGCATAGAACCCACAAACATTTTTTGTCTGTTGTCACTTTTCAGGGTAGTTGATCTTTCTCGTCGAATTATAACAAGCACAGACTGAATGGTTGACCTGTGATAACCATGTGTCGCAGCAATTTCAAACACTCTAGTGATTTCTAAATCACGTCTGCTATTACTCGAGGAGTGGGTAAAAGCTCTCTTCTCATCATATAATTAATAGCTGATAACTTGTATCTTTTTGGATGTGTAGCCGAGGCAGATATCAAACTGGTAATAGAAGATTCTTTCCTAAAGACAGAATATTGCAACGAACCTGTGACCAAGTCTCTTTCAAGTTCAAAATCCAAAAATGGTAGGCGACCTTTCCTCTGCACTTCCACCGTGAACACTAACGATTCATACTAAGACGACATATACGTTCTGCAAAAAGACATAGATCCTCTTTAGGGTGGTTCCAAAAAATCAGAACATTGTCCACATATCTTAAGTATAGACATGGACAGGGCTTAAAATTGGGAAGAACACTTTCTTCAATGTGCTGCAAAACAATTTCAGATAATACCGGGGACAGGGATGATCCCATAGGAGCCCACTCGGTTTGGCGATATGTAATATCATTAAACTTAACAAATGAACGTTCTTGCACCAGTTTTAAGGCAGTTGTTATTGAGCTGATAGTTTCTGGATCGTACCCCAAATTATGGAGTTTCAAACTGATAATTTCATGAGTATCTGATAGGAGGACATTCGGAAATAAGGCAACAACATCTAATGAAGCCAAAATAAAGTTAGAGCTGTTCATATGAAAGTTCTTGACCCTGTCCAAAGCTTCTGTCCAACTTTTAATGGTATAATTCGATTCAGTAATCAGAGGTCTAAGGAACGTGGCAAGTGCTTTTTCCAGTGGTCTTGTAGGTGCTGCATAGCCTGAGACCAAAGGGCTCATGGGATGTCCCTCTTTATGAATCTGAAGCTTTCCGAACATCTGTGGTACCGTAGGTCCTGGTACATTGTACAAAGCGTGTTTGGTATCTGCAGGTAAAGAAGGAAGTTTTTTTTACCTTACTCCAAGCTGACAGGGTTGAGTTTGTAGGGTCGTGAGTAACCCTAACATGTGGTATTTGGTTGATTGCTTCCTCCATCTTATGTTCGTAGGAGGTTCTGTTAAGAATCACTATTTATGATGATTTATCAGAAGAAATTATTGCTAAACTCTGGATATTGTGTAACTCAACCAGTGCCCTTCTTTTATCTTGAAGGGGAATAAGTATTGGATTCATTAACGTGCACCGAGGGATTGCTGCCCTGGTTTTGGAACTAGCATTATATGGTGCTGACGAACTATAAAAAACACACTGCTTCACGTTAATGGCCATGCAGTTTCAAATAATCCATGTTCTTTAGATACAGGAATCCACTCTTGCAGGCACAGTCATAAACGAACCAATAGTCTTAAAGGGAGGGGGGGGGGGGCAAAATGTCTATGGTAAAGATTTGCAGAAAATTCCGTGAAACTAGAAATAGTAAGAATGAGAACTAAACTCTTCGAATGGCGAATGAAAGGTGCATATGCTCAGCTTCTTTAATTCTTTTCGGTGCAGAGAGTGGTAGAAAAAGGATGTTTATCAAGCTTTAAAAACATTTAGTCTTCTCGGCGTACTGACGGTAAAGGTCCAGAGAGGGGGCGGTTCGTCGAGGAAATTTTCAATGTCGTAGGTAAATGTTGTGCTTTGTTGTCATAAAATGAAAACCGCTTTTCCACTGCTGCTGCTGTGAGGTCATCACATCTAAAGAATTTTAGCATAATGTCAGTTAGACTGGTACAAATTCTGAGAAATGAGCCTGTAAAAAGCGTAGGAGGCATTTTTGAGGAAAAGCTGGCAAATGATCTTTTTTGTGTGTTTTCGGTGTTTTGATTTCGTGCAGTTTGTTTGCCACTCTCGATTTTGGATGATATGTGCTTCAATTCACTAAAAAACAAAATGGCGACCATGTGAAATGAAGCACTTACAACTTTTGAAGTAACAGTAGTAAAATAGTGATCACGGTGTCTAACATTGCATTTTTAGCTATATTTAATCCATATATTTCAATTTCTACTCTTAAATTTGATGTTACATGGTTTTTATCGCTAGAAACAAAGCCGCCATTATGCCAGACAAAGAAGCTTCCACTTTGGGATGAATAAAACCATGTCATGTGTAACTATATATTTTTAAAACAATATTACAAGCTGAAAAATTGGCACAGAACATTACATGATGTATGGTTGAACAGCACTAATGGCTCAAAGTAATAGTACATACTGTATAATGCAAAGCATAGCATCATCTCAATACCTTAACATTATGTAGAAAATCCGTAAGTTATCATCCTTATTGTTTATTCAAACAGATACTTTTTTTTACTTAAGGATATTCATGCGTTCCTTACTGCCATTACCTACACATTTGCAAACTGCAATACATACAAGCTTGTTTTTCCTGCATGAACAGCTGGTGGACATACAATCACCCTTACATCCACAGGAGACAATGTCTATGCAGGGTTGTGGAATTAGTGGGAGTGATAGCAGTTTGACTTGGAATGAGCTGTTCATCAACCGTTTTCCGTCCCATGACAGTGGGTGGCTGTAACACAGGTTTTAGTATGACCGACTGTCTCCATACCATATCTTGATAGTGGGCCCGTTGTATAAGAAACTTAAAAGCATCAGTTATATGTGGAAGTGCTTGTGGTGATTTTTCTTTGCTGAACAGCTTAACTCTGACTTTATCCCAGCTGCTTGCCTCTAGCGTTAATACAACTTGGATATGAACTTCTCTGCCTTATGTATTGTTTCTTGATTCAATTCGCCTATACCGCAATGTAGTACTAGGTCATGATCAGTATTAAATATTTTTTTGCTGTCTTCTTACTGATCCCAGCAATGTAGGAAACAGTGTCACATCCTGTTATGGAATGGGAGGAGACTCACGAAAACAGAATCTGTAAACGAACGTTTGTCTTATTTCATGCATAGGAATGTATTTTCTTTGTTTGATGTTCCTGTTTTCAACCACAACTTAGTACAACCAATCTTGTGAAATAATACTACCAATAGAACCAACACACTTGTACCACGTGCTGAGACAACAATGCTATCAGCATCAGATTGGAGACAGTGAAGAAGAATACGCGTGTCTCTTCCAGGACATTGCCACAAAGGATTTAGCTGCTGCTGATATTCAAGTTAGTCTACTAAGTGCTCAGACACTGGGACAGTTAAAGCTGCATACTTTCGCGAAGGAAAGGATGATGGATTCCGATTAAGGCTATGAACAAGTCAAGTTATCCTCTAAGAAAATCAAAAGCATAGATGTTTTAGTCTCTTTATGAAGTTAACTTGGTAGATACTGGCAAGGTAACCATTTGGAAAGCATACAGGAATATTCTTCAGCACCTCATAACTGCCTATTAAGCCGGTCGTAATGTGGATCTAAATAGCACTTTGTGCCATGAACTAATGCCAGTAAGAAAATTCTTTGCCAACACAAATGGAAGTCTAAGAACAGGAAACAAAGCCATCAATGTACAGGTCCTGCCACCTATTAACAGGTCTGAACATTATTCAAAGAAAAATGACTGATTTTTAATATAATTATGGTTATGTTTTAGCAAGTATTAAGAATCCCATGCTATAACTAAAGTTAGTTTAATCGATGTGCAAATTTTCATCCTTGGGAATACATTAATTGCGAAGAAAATGTGTACAGAAATTACCAGCAATCAATTTGTCATTTTCTTGTAGGACTTCCGTTCACAGTGAGTAGAGTTTAGGTCCCAGCCACCTACAGCGAGATCGCCTTTTGGGCAGGACACAGAAACGGAAGGAATGAGAGCAAGTCTAGCGACTTTGACAGAACAGTTTGTAGTGAGATTAGAGTACAGCAGATGGCGCCACCGTACAAGTACGATATTGCACATAGAGGGGTGAGATAATTTCAGGGGGAAATAGGAAAGGATACCCATTTAACCAGTGGGTCCAGCCTGGGGGCCGTCACTTAACGTGCTCGTCCGATGCACGGCAGATATTCAGCGATTGTTACTAAATCACACCATCTCCGAAAGATCAGCCCAGGCTTGAACCTGTTGACCTTGCATCGATAGTCTGAACTGCTAACCACTAAGCCATCCGCGGCTCGTGCACAGAATTTTTGCTATTGGAAACATAAGGCAGAGATTTTATGAGGAACCACCTTAATATCACGTTTGAGTTGTGACAGACAGTCAGTTCAGCAAAGATGACAGATAAATAGAAAGAAATAGCAACTTGTTTTAAAAACTTATTAGACTCTACGTTATTTCAGTATGTTTTTTGTTTAGGGGTTTAACGCCCTCAGTGAAACACCTCAACCGGTTTTGAGTTGCAGCGTGTCCCTAATTTAGGGCTACTGGCTCCAAGGAGGGAAGACAACCAGTTCCATACGACAGATACACATGTCTCACCCGGAATTCGAACTCGGATCCATCTTGTTAGAACACAGGGTGAGCCAAAAGTCACTGTGCACCGGGCAAGGCAATACACGTACAACAACTACAGGAGTGCCTGCTACAAAAAATGCTGGAAATGGCCTCCCTCCTGTGTGTGGACATGCATCCACGCGTCTGAAAGGACATTTCGTACATATGATGCGGATTATTGGAAGACCACATGCGACTGTGTTGGCTCTTTACATATCCCGATAAGTGAAACATCGCCTCATCCGAGACAAAAATCATAACGTCCAGAATATCTTCTCCGTTGTCATTAATGAAGCCCTCGAACCATCTGCAATATTCACCACGCTTATAGCAGTTTGTGTTCCAGTTCGTGCACTGTTCTGATTTTGTACAGGTAGAGCTGCAATCCCGTCTTCAGTGCCCTTCGGGTGCTGCTGTACGGCACGCCTGCTTGTTGTGCCAATTTTCGAACCGATTTCTTTGGAGTTTTAGGGTTGCGAGCGGAAATATCTTCCACCTGTTCCTCTGTTAACACTCACGTCCTACCGCTTCTCGGAGTATCTCTCACTGATCCAGTTTTACGAAACTTTTCGATTAACTTCCTCACTGCATTGCGATAGGATGCTTCAGTATAGGGAAATTCTTCTCTGTACTTACGTTTCACTTCGTCTTATATTCGCACCCACTACGGAACATATGCTCAACCAGAAACGCTTGACCCTCAAGCGACAAAACCATGTTCAAACGGCCACTGCGACGCCTCACGACTGACTGATCCAATTACGGCCAGACGCCAGACGCAGGACATACCGGCTGCGTCGTTCAAGGACAGACGCCAGTATGAGAGTAACCCCACCTCAAACACACCAACATTCTCCATTCCCAATATTGCCATGTACGTGCGCGGTAACTACGCTTTTTAGATTTCTTATTAGTATTTCTTATCACAGTACGTCAGGTGTACAGGGACTTTTGGCTCACTCTGTAGTTGTCAGCCAGTACCTTGTACCAGAGCTGAGACCGGCTGAGTCCGAGCCGGAATGCCCGAACAAGAGCCCGGGCCTGAATCGGGCTCGGTCTGTAGAATATTTATTGCTGTTCGGGCTCGGGCTCTTAGAGTGAGGCAGAGCGAGAGAATTTTTGTTTATATATAAATGTGATTTTATATGATTTAGCAAATGAGATATTTTATAATTGGTAAAGGGAATTCGTCAACTGATTCTGGTTAGGGAAGCGGGCATTCGAGAAGGCTATTTATTCCGGGCTTGGGTAGAAAATGCCATAGACCGCGCATTAATGTGTTTCTGCAAGGAAGAAAATGCTCTTTCAAGAACTATAGATATTGGATAGTTGACAGCATGCCGACGGTAATTTACCCTATATCTCTACGTATTTGAGCAACATACAATTGCAGCACCGTCCGATCGTTTTGGATGCCGGGCCTCCCGAATCACTTCAGGTGGAAACGAACGGTCAAAGAAAATTGTACAGTTACACTGTAAAAATAGTGGTCGTTTCCAACCACTCCCCATTTGAAAAATACATTGGTTAATTGCAGGAGAAGGAGAGAGTGGAAATGTGGAAAAGGATATTTTTTTTATTAATGGTTGAACTTGCAATATAGAATTCGGTCTCGTGTGGGCTGGGGCTATCTTCTACCACTCCCGAACTCAGCCTCTATCTTGTACCACTCCCGAACTCAGTTCTATCTTGTACCACTCCCGAACTCAGTTCTATATTGTACCACTCCTGAACTCAGTTTCATCTTGTACCACTCCCGAACTCAGCTCTATCCTGTACCACTCAGTCACCGTGGCTACTCTACGTGGTTCTTGTCTATCTCGTCTGCCATGTGATTGTTTAGCAGTGTTTCTGCCGTCTACGAAGAGGTTCTGTTATGTGCTGTTAAGTTTTCAATTTTATTTACAGCTATTGACTGTATGATACTAATATTCTCACTTCAACATGATTGGAGTGTCAAGTTCTAATACAGAGGGTGGATCGAAAGTTTTGCAATATTTGCATAAACGCATGTGCTGCGACGGGTATGTCACGTGTTTAAACTAGTTCAGGTCGCCCACTGCAGTCAGTCCAAAGGGATATAAAATGGTAGCCGTTGCTGTGAGCAGCAATACATGTCATCGTTCTGTCTGTGGTTGGGACGCCTAAAAAATGAACAGCCACAACCGGCCAATTAGGAAACTTTTGCTTTACGAGTTTGAACTCGGCCATAACGCTGCTCAAGCAACACTACACATTTGTCATGCGAAAAGAGGAATGTTCGGTGGACCACAGCACCGCAACCAAATGCTTCAAGAAATTTCGCCTACGTGATAGAAACCTCGACGATCAGCCAAGGGCAGGTAGGCCAGGAATTCGGAGGCCGTGTTCCAGTCAGACAACCAGCACTCGGAGATTTTCAAGCGATCTGGACATATCACAGACCGCGGTGGTTCGTCACCTTCCGGACCTCGGTTGGCTCTAAAGGAGCTGCCGAATTGTCCCTCACGAACTGACGCCAGCTGAAGCAAACTTCCGAGTGGAAGTGTGCACGAAACTCCTAGAATACCCGCACGATGTACGTTCCATCAAGAGAACTGTTACGTGCGCGGAAGAGTGGGTCTATTTCCGTAATCCTAATACACAGCGGCAGTGGTTGAACCCGGAACAGCTTCCAGAACCTGTTGCCAAACGTGGGCGCTTCGAGCACGAGGTGATGCTCTGCGTCTGGTGGAATTTCGAGGTGATAATCCGTTACGAATTTGTTCCAGACGGTCGAATCATCAACGCCAACCTCTACTCTGAACAGCTGGAGGGAATGTATAGGAGAAGTGCCCGGCACTGGTGAACAGAAAGAGCGCTATGTATAGGAGATGTGCCCGGCACTGGTGAACAGAAAGCGCGCTATGTATAGGAGAAGTGCCCGGCACTGGTGAACAGAAAGCGCGCTATGTATAGGAGATGTGCCCGGCACTGGTGAACAGAAAGCGCGCTATGTATAGGAGAAGTGCCCGGCACTGGTGAACAGAAAGCGCGCTATGTATAGGAGAAGTGCCCGGCACTGGTGAACAGAAAGCGCGCTATGTATAGGAGAAGTGCCCGGCACTGGTGAACAGAAAGCGCGCTATGTATAGGAGAAGTGCCCGGCACTGGTGAACAGAAAGCGCGCTATGTATAGGAGAAGTGCCCGGCACTGGTGAACAGAAAGCGCGCTATGTATAGGAGAAGTGCCCGGCACTGGTGAACAGAAAGCGCGCTATGTATAGGAGAAGTGCCCTGCACTGGTGAACAGAAAGCGCGCTATCCTACAGCAGAACAGCGCTCGGCCTCTTATGCCACGAACGACCTGGGCAAAACTCCAGGAACTTGATGGCATCGAACTAATGCCACACCCAGCACATAGTCCGGACCTTCCCCGTCGGATTATTACTTGCTCCAATCCATGGCCCACTTCCTTCGCGGGCGGCGCTTCAACAACCTGGAGGAGATGGCAACTGGGGTGAAGGATTTCTTCGCTTTGAAGGACAAGAACTGTTACCGCCGCGGAATCGAAGCACTGGCAGACAGTTGTCTAAAGACGGTTCAACACGATGGCAAATGCTAGAATTTATTTATTTTTTGAATGCTAGTTCGCTTTCGTCGTAAAGGTACTATGAAAACATAAAGTGATCCAAATATTGCAAAACTTTCTAATCACCCTCTGTATTTTAATGTTTCATCACCTTGAAGTTATGAAGGTGTAAGCGTAAGCTGAGCCGGAAGAGATAAATCAATGATCCCACGGTTTTACATCAGAAAGAACATCTTTATTTTCTTCGTTGTTTTTTCTACTAATAGAAAGTGAACACGAGAAGACACTATCCATCAGGAACGTTAATTTAATTTTTCACATTTCTTCCCGGTAAAAAGAAACTGAAAAACGAATATGGTCTAATAGTAGCTTCCAGGCACATTTCTTTACCTTATAACTTTCATAAAACTGTGACAAGAGAGTTAAACTTAAGATTCATAACCGCGCCATCGGCACTTCTTGTTTTTGTGTTATTAATTTTCAGGCTCATATTTTCAAAAAAGAGTTGTTTCACTCAGCAAGCAAATGAAATGCGTACATCGAGATAAATGCTGATCAAATGACTTTATTAAGAGGCAACTCACCCCGCTAGTTAAATCAAATGTATTGTGAGCTGTAATTGGATTGAGAATTAATGGATTTCAACAAAATATCAGCTTTAGGGTACTTATTAAATTCTTTGCTCATCGTGATGTCACCGGTTCGACATGGTCTGTTACGCAGCACATTATTTACCTATTCAGGCTCGAAGTGAATGCATTTTAATGCATTCTTTTGCGTAAGCTGAACTTAAGTCTTTTAAGTATTTTATATTAGAATAGTTCATTATTACGTATCGGGGGAAATTACCGTATTTTTCGGGGTAAAAAACGAGACTTTTTTTTCAGAAGTGCGGTCGTCGACTTATCCACTGAATTTTTTCAGTGCGAAAAAAAAAACAAATACTCCGCCTTAAATTCGGTCGTAATCACAGCAATCAAAACTCAATGTTACGTTCATAAGAAATTACTCTAGAAGCGTACGAAATGTAATAATCCGTTCACTAAGAACTTCTTTAAAAGCTCCTAAAATGGATTTTTCCGATCGACAAAAAATATTTACCCATTAATTGGCTGAAATGAATTAACTCTGGGTTAGCAAAATAAATTGAAATCAGCTCGAACGAATACATGGATGAGCCATTACATTATGACCACCTCCAGCCTAGAGAAATAAGAGCGCCTGGAGACCGAACGGCGGCGCAGCTGAAGCACACAGATCAGTATATATACAACCCGAGGACCGGCTTTCGGTTAGTAGAGTGTTCAGAATCAGAATGGGAAAACCTGCCGCTTTTTCGGAGTTTGATGAAGGACAAATTGTGATGGAATGGCGCCTCGGAACTACAACCTCAGAAACGGCGCTGTTTGAGGGTTGTTCACGTGCCGCTGTAGTGAGTACGTGCCAAAAGTGGTGTACAAATGGTCATACGATGAACCGTCGTCCTTTCGTGTGTAGGCCGCTGCTCATTGATGCCAGAGGGGAGCGGAGACTGTCGCGCATTGTTCACAGCGACCGCACAACCACAGTCCGACGAATCACCCGCAGCTACAACATTTGTGATAATGGCAATGCGAAACAGCATAGAGTTCATTGCAGCCTTCTGCGCATGGGCCTGCGTAGCCGAAGATCCAGCCAGGTCCCCATGCTCAATACACGTCATCGCCAACAACGCATGAAATGGGCCCAAGATCATCGAGATTGGACCGTTGGAAGAAAGTGGCCTGGTCTGATGAATCAAGATTCCTGGTGCATCACGTAGACGACCGAGCGCGGATACGCCAATTACCAACGGAGGCTATGGCACCTGAATGCACTGTTGGGCGAAAACAGGTCGGCGGCGGCGATTTTATGCTGTGGGCGATGTTTTCTTGGGACACCTTAGGCCCCATTATCCCAATAGCACAATCCCTGACAGTTGTCAGGTATCGGAGCATCGTTACGGACCACGCTCACCCATTCATGGTAACTGTGTTCCCTGCTCGTGATGGCTATTACCAACTGGATGATGCACCATGCCACACTGCCAGAATAGTCAAGGAGTGGTTCGAAGAACGTGCTGTTGACTTCCTGTTAATGCCCTGGCCTCCAAATTCATCTGATATGAACCTAATCGAAAGTGGTTCGACTTGGATAAGCGGGTTCGCGCTAAATCTTCCCCCAAATGTACAGGAAATGGAGGACCTTATAACGAAGTAAATTTTTCCGTCATTTTTAGTCCACGCCGGGGATCGAACCCGAGTCCACTTATTCCAGAACAAGTCGCTCTACCAACTGAGCTACGCAGACGTTCGTTCTCGCTGCTATCTGCCTTTATGTCGTGTGCGTCCTGCGGGGCCGGCACGTCACAACCTGCTATTGACATTATGGTACCAGATGCACCAGAATACCTATCGTCACCTCATCGAATCGATGCCTCGCCGAGTGGCCGCTGTTTTGCGGGCAAAAGGGGGTCCTACAGCTTATTAGGGAGGTGGTCATAATTTAATGGCTTATCGGTGTAGATTCGCTGTTTAAAGAGCGTGCTGAACGCTGCTGGTGTGAGTGAGCCTGTGCATCAGAAAGCGTTGCTTTCCCCTAAGCTTTTCAAAGTTATCATTTAGGGGAATGATTGGAACTGAATGAGCACTTTTTTTTTTTTTTGATTGGAGGTTTAACGACCACCGTGTCAACTCAATGGGCTATAAGCAGTCGCCCGTCCCTAATTTAGGGTCACTGGTTCCAGGGAAGGGAGAGAGCCAGTGCCGTAAGACAAACACAACATCCATGCCTCACCGGGATTCGAACCCGGACCCCGTTCGGACGAATGATCAGAGGCCATCGCTTAGACCACTGCGCCACCGGGGCGGCGAATGAGCACTTTATTTATCGCCCCAAGTTATCACTTTGCTGGTCAAATTTGTGATTTCGGGAGATGATTGACACTAATCCTTTCTTTTTGATCTCCTGCTAAAAGGGCTATAACAATGTCGATTAACATAGAGAGAGAATATGTTTGGGGCATTTGCTGCGATTCAGTGGTATGCTGTCTTTATCAGAGGACAAGGCCTTTCCCATCATGTCTTGAGTCATGGAGCAAAGAAAAGAGTATTATATAAGCGAGATCATATCACGAGAGACAGGTTTATGGCCAGTGCTGCTGAAGTAAGAGAGGTAAAGGATTCGTTTTGTCGCAGTTTTTGTATAACCCAGCAACTAAGAAAGAGTTTCAGAAACATCAGCCGCGTAAAGCGTTAAAATCACCGCGGCCGATTTCGAGTGGCAACTGTCGTATGTTTTTCCCAAGACCTCGTCGATGGCATTCACCACTGGCTTTGCAAAGCCGTCAGAGCTACAATGGTTGCGTCTCATTTATCTCGGAATAATTAAACCTCTTAAACACGTGTTTGCCAGGCAGTTAATTGGCTGGATACAATTGTGTCGGCCGCCGTCGGCACATGCTCTTCAAGACTGGCGATTACTATCTGCTAGAGAAGTCAGCCTGTTTTCACTCTGCCAGTCTCTCAGTTGCATCTCTCAACGAAATTAAAATAAAACTGTTGCTTCTATTTGTTACTCTTATCTGAACTTATTTCATGTTTCCGATTGAAACCAAAAGCTCTTTTGGGTGTTGGTTTCAATCGGACTACGCGAGAAAACAATCATAACACACCATGCTAGCACTACTCTGACTTGGCACACTTGTGGCCTTGGGATTTTTCACATTTACGGCGCCGCTTCTCTGACTGCTCGGTCGGACGGAAGGAACACAGCAGCATCAGTTCGTAAAAAAAGACAAAAACTTACGTAATTCAACTTTTTTGCCGAAACGAAAAATGCAGAAGTTACATCACTTTTTCTTCCTTTTAATACTTAATAGAACATTAAGAATATAGGTACAGAAGTTCGGAACACTAACTGTAGTTGTATTAGCCTCGTCTTATAATCAGGATCGACTTATTTATGAATAAAGATTCGGAAATTGAAAAATTTAACCCATTTGACTTATACTCCATATCAACTTGTAAGCGGAAAAGTATGGTATTTATAAATGTGATGAATGCTATGTTAAACTGGATGAGAGATTAAAGGGTGGTGTCCATTTTGGACAAGCAGCAAGGTTCTAGTGCAAAAAAAAAAAAAAAAAAAAAAAAATCAAAGGAGACACCATAATGTCAAATTTCTATTATGCCTATTAATCAATTTTATCAAATACACCAGTTCTTTTGTATGTTTAATGACCACTATGAGCATCACTAAAGAATATATTCAGTCTCCCGTATTTAACTTGGGTCCACTGATTAAGGGAAAGGGGAAAATGCAACACCAAAAGGTAACAGCACCACTCATGACACATCAAGGACTCGGTCCTGGTCCCGACTCTGAGGACCAGACAGAAATCTAAGCATCTGACCAACCTACTGCCGGGGTAGCGTTCTCACCAGTTCAGAGGAATAATTCAGCTAAATGCACTGAAGTGCTTAAAGTCATGGGATAGCCGTATGCAAATTTTGAACTGGCTCTGCCGTTGTATAAAGACTTAGCCACGATTTTTATCAGTTGCGAGGTGTAATCCCGGGGGTCAAGTTGAATACGCTCCAGTAGGATTATGGCAAGCCGAAGTAAATGATATGAGTTTGAACGAGGCATGGTAGTGGGAACCCGAAGGGTGAGACATTCAGTTTTCGAAGTTGCGCGAACATTCAACATTACTTAATCCACGGTGTCACGTGTGTACCGAGAATACCTCATGGAAGTTATTACCACCCACAGTGGATGGCGCAGACGCCGACCACGGGTGCTGAATGACCGTGACCAGCGGCGTCTGACCAGGATTGTCTATGCTAACAGACAAGCGACACTGGCTCAAATAACATCCGCATTCAATGCAGGAGATACCAGACATTACTATCAGATCCGTGCAGCGTAATTTAGTGCCCATGGGGTATGGGAGCGGAAGACCCACCAGAGTGCCTTTGTTAACTCAGCGACATCGGACACAGCGCCTCACCTATGCTCGTGAACACGGTAATTGGACCCTGGAGGACTGGCAACATGTGACGTGGTCCGATGAATCACGCTACCAGTTGTTACGAGCTGATGGTAGGGTTCTGGCGTGGCACAGTCCCCATGAGGCCACGGACTTAAACTGTAAACAAGGCACTGTGCAAGCTGGTGGTGGTTCCATACATGTATGGGAGTGTCTTTACGTGGCGCGGTTTAGGTCTTCTGGTTTTCGTAACGCATCATTAACTGGTAATCGCTTTATTGCCCTGCTGTGTGACCATTTTCAGGCCTTCATGGACTTCATGTACCCCAACAACGATGGGGCTACGGAGAGCTTCCTCATTCAGTGAAACCTAGAAAAAAAATATAACTAGAACAGTACAAAAGGAATGCATATGAAAGATTATAATTGCGCCATTATAAGCAGGCAATGTGATGTAATAATCATAGACACGTTGCTCGAGGTAGTTGCGCGCCAGGGATGTTTAGAAGCTTATACCAAATGGGAGATATATGCGTTGTAACATCTGTGTTTGCACGCATCTGAACGCGTCAGAATCTCAGTAGCTGCTCTTAGAGGAAGCTATTGAGATGAGAATCTCAGTAGCTTCTCGTAGAAAAAGCTATTGGGATTCTTAGAAGCTATTGAGATGAGAATCTCAGTAGCTTCTCTTAGAAGAAGCTATTGAGATGTTACTCAAGAGTTATGTCTGAATGCGTCAGAATCTCAATAGCTTCTCTTAGAAGAAGCTACTGAGATTCTGACGCGTTCAGACGCGTGCAACACAGATGTTACAACGGATATATCTCTCATTTGGTATAAACTTCTAAAAATCTATCGCACGCAACTCCCTTGAGCAACGTGTCTGTGATTATTACATTACGCTGTCTGCTTATAATAACGCAATTATAATATTTCATTCTTTATCTCAAAGACTACACTCTTGTGACGATTATATATAGATTAAGATAATACAACGTAGTTATATATATTTTGAGATAAAGAATCTTCAGTTTAACGGACTTCCAGACTACACTGGTGCGTAAGTATAGGTCCGTGCATCTTAAACGGAAGCCATTTTAACATCCTGATTGGCTACTTCATATTGTACTTTCAACGGGAAGTGAATTATAGGATCGTTGTACATCTAATGTTCCTGAGAAGATATGACCACTTTAAAAAGCACGATTAAACGTTTTTCGAAACTGAGAATAAATAAGTTCAGATTACTGAACCATTTGAATTTCTTACAACGATGCAATAGACATCGCATCTTACCGAACTTTATATCCTTGAAATGTAACCTAATACCTACTCAGAACGTAACAAGATCAGTGAGTAATGCTTCGTTTGCGATTCTTAGAGCTGTTATTAAGGACACTCGGAAGGACATTGCGAAGGTGAAACATGAAGTTTATGATCTGCATCTTTGGTTAGCTAACAAATTAGCAGATTTTGATCCTTTAGACAAAAACACTTCGGTTCGTAGTATCAACATGTCATCGAATCACAGAATTTCCCTCGAACGAAAATTCCAAAATTTGATAGCTGGTAATAAGAATAAGCAGGCTTATACCCATAGTAATAATAAAGGAATAGTGTATCCAGATAATGACGTGTTTGTCAACTTTTCCGGTCATAGTCTCACTGAAATTCAGAAGAGGCCTTTACGATATAATTCTAATTTTGCTATCTCAAGAAAGATACCGGTATCAGACAGTTGCGTCAGTTGAGTAATCTCTAATAAAAAGCAGTCTCAACTTTGAAGAAAAAGAAAGAGTTAGACATTGCATCAGCCAAGTAATATCCGCAAATCACGCTACATTACCTAGACCAAATTTAACCACCAAAGTAATTAAAGAATTGCGCACAAATTCCAATTTAATCATTACTAAAGCTGACAAAGGAGGTCAGTTGTCAGCTTTAGTGATGATTAAATTGTAATTTGGAAAAAGACAAAAATCATTATGATAACAAAGTCAAAAATCTTGTTTCGGATGGACCTTACAAATAAATAAAGAATGATCCTTCAGATAAACAATTGAAAAAAATACAGAAATTTATCAAAAACTCAGAAACTCTGAGCCAAAACATCAAAAACAAACTTAAACCTTCATACACCCGTTGTGCGAAATTCTATGCTCTCCCAAAAATACATAAATCTGGAATTCCTTTCCGTCTTATAGTAAGTAATATCGACACAGCAGCATATAAGTTATCCAAGTTCTTTTCTTCAAAATTATCTACCTTGGCCACTCCAAACGAAACATCTGTGAAAAATTCCATTGAGTTTACCAATCGACTCAAACTACACCCCTGCGTAGATCAACTAATGATATCCTTTGATGTGGTATCTATGTTCACCAATGTTCCAGTAATAGGAGCTCTGGAATCCCTAAAATCAAGTCTTATAGAGCATCATTACAGCCAACCTGAAGTAGAAGAAATAACAAGACTAGTGGACATTTGCATAAAACAGAACAGCTTTACTTTCCGTGGAACGTTTTATGAACAGACAGAAGGTCTAAGGTCTAGCCATGGGCAGTCCACTGTCACCTATATTTTGTGAAATCTACATGCGTCGATTTGAAGAAAAACTTTTCAAACTCGTGAAATTTGACTTATGGATACGATATGCAGACGATACTTTCGTTCAATGAAAAGGAAAACATTCTGAAATTCCGGAATTAGTCAAACTTATAAATTACATTGATCCTCATATTCAACTCAGCTACGAAACTGAAAATAACGGATGCATACCATTCCTTGACGTCCTAGTAACTCGCTTAAACGGATCTCCCGCAAACACAATTTATCGGAAGCCTTTCGCTGTTTCCTCACCTCCACATGCCGAGTCAAATCACCCTTGGTAACGAAAACTCAGTGCCTTTTACAGTTGTGTATATCGCGCGTTACATGTATGTTCGGATAAAGATTGGCCGTGAGTTCCATAACCTCCTGGATAGAGGTGTGCTCTTTCATGCTTTACCAAATACACCATTGCCACGCTACATGGAAGCCCTCTCAGGACATGTGTCGTCTGCGTCCATTGCAGGAATTTCCCGTACTCCTCGGGGTATTTCGGTACAGTTCAATCACAAGGAGGATGCTGACTTTTTTCTTGCAAACGGACTTTCCATTGGGACAAACCATCTCATCCCGTCGCCTCTTTCCAAGCGACCGCTGAACATCACGTTCTATCCTGTTCCACAGGAAGTGCCTGATACTGCACTTCCTCTCCTTGTCAGTCATGTTTGTAAAATTGTTGGTAAGGTCCGTCGCCTCTCTGACGCTCCCCGCGGAACTCGATTTGCACATGCTACCGGACCTCGCCGTCAGTTATTGGTCGTCTTTCCCACTGAGAAAGCCTTGGCGGATTGCCCTACAGAAGCTACTGTTGAAATTGGCGCACGAACGTACAGTTTCAAGATTTTCACTGCTCACTATTGTGCACACTGTTTAACACAGAATCACACCACTGCCTCCTGTGACCGCGTTCGACGTGGACGTTCATCAAGTTCGCATCCCACTGCTGACCACATTGGTCTTTCTACTATCCCCACTACCGGTAGTTTGCCTGACGCGAATTCTTCGTTTCTCCGTCAGACGAACATTTCCGTCACGGACAATGCTGCCTTTCCTCCTCTCCCGACCCGTACGATTGGGCATCCACCTTCAAGATTGACAGAGTTGTCTTCGACTACAGATGTATCTCCAGCGGAGTTTTCCGATCCGGGTGTGTTGAGTGGTGGTTTGGCAGATCGGCCGTCTGGCTCTTCTCCTAGCCTCTCGGATATCGGATCTCCATTTACAACCTTGTCTACCATACCCTTGTTGCAACATCTTCCTGAAGCCTCGGCTGTTGTACCAGTCTCCACTAAGGCAGCTCAGCTACGTACTGCTTCTTCGGCGACGGTCGTTTCCTCGTCTCCTGACTTGGGAGGTGAGCCTGATCCACTAATGGATACATCCGCCTCAGCTTCTTCTTCGAAACGGATTGGAACTTCCAAAAGCGCTGTAAAACAGAAAAAATTAAAACAACTTTCTGTGCCACATTCTGAGGATTCATCTAGTGTTCCCGAGGTTTCCGGTTCCGGTGTTTCTCCACCTGATGATTCTTCAAACAGTATGCTTCTCTGCTCAGGTCCTGTCAATCCTCTCTCTGATGCTGAGGTTCTACAGGCCGTTGATACGTTTCCTCCAGTTCCTGGACCACTGTCCAGACAGCAACTTTTATGTCTTTTTCAACCTGCGCGTACGATTGTTGGTTCAGAAGAATTCCTTCACTCACCTGATCTGGACCTGTATGCAGCGGTAACGCAATTCGAAGCTTATGTGTCACTTTTTAAATCTCTGTGTGCCACCGATCCTCGGTATCAGCCATTTTTAAGACGTTACACGCGCCGTCTAGCCTCCTTGAAGGAGCTCGTTGAGAAGCATATATGTAATACCTTCTATCCTTTTACCGATGACTTTTAACTCTCTTCCTCACACCGATTACTTTTTGTTCTCTCAATGCTAGGGGATTTGCGAACCCGTTCGCAGATGCCCTGGTTTTGCAGACTTAGTGCATGTTGATTCTGATGTTTTCATTGTGTGTTTTTACTGTGATTCACACGTAATATATTGTAAATTTGCTTTATTCGTGTGTACATTTGCTTGATTTGCTTTATTTAATGTATTGTAAATTTGCTTTATTTTAAAGTTGCGATAATTGCGTGTTTTTGCTGTGTTTTCACAACTAATCGGTCTCGTTACTTGTGTGATCTCCTCATTATCTCAGTATCATTATCTTATCTGTTGTTTCCTGAATTTTTGCCTGTTTTTTTAAATTACCTATAATTGTGAGTGTTTGCTGTGTTAGTGCTTTCCTCTATCGCGGATTATTATAGTGGTACGTTTGTTCACTTTGTTATTTTTATAAAGTTGCTGAGGTACTCAATTTTGTTTTGCGCTCTACCACATTTCAGTTCCGTTCTGTTGATTTATCATAGCATAGTACATTTCATGCATTTGTGCACATGTGTTATAGTGTTTGACATGCCGTTAGGCCATTCATTGTTCGTCTGCATATTCATTTTCTTTCTGTGTAACGTTGTGCTGCATCGTGGATATACTGACTTTCCGCACTGTTGATTTCTGTACTGCAGCTTTTAATGAATCTCCTATGTCTGTATTTCGTTATAGCAATAAACTGGGTACCATTATGGTACACACAGTTACCAATACCATTGCCATTTCAGGGATTTAACTCTGACCATGATGTCTTCCACTCTTGTCATTTTTCGGATCCACGAGTTTCTCTTCTTATCTCTCCATGTTACACCAATCGTGCACCTCTCCATGGTTCTTTGAGTTGTCTGCAGCCTTTGTATGTCTCTTTTAGTTAAGGTCCACGTCTCTGCACCATACGTAAGCACTGGAAGGATGCATTGATCAAACACTTTTCTTTTAAGACATAATGGCATATTGCTCTTGAAATTTATGCTGTTTCTTCCAAAAGCTCTAAAGGCAAGTTTTGTACGCCGATGAATTTCTTCATCAATGTGACCCTCACTTGACATCTGCTGTCCGTGATAAACGTACGTGTCGATACCTCAAGTACAGTGAGAAAAGTGACTTAGCCATATTTTATCTCTTTCCCGGAAGCAGTTACCGTGGTAAGGAGCGTGAGAACGGAGGGGGAAGTGTGACCTTGAGCCGCGTCGCGCGTATGACTGAAGTTACTCTGTCTACAGCTTAGCGTTTCTAGTTCTAGTCAACTCTCCGCAGCGTCCCACCTGCACACGCTATTAGTATACGTTAGGCGTCATCCGATTTGTGTTTTCTGTATGGATCTCAGCGTTTCTAACGCCTTAATGTTTTTATTCCTACGTTGTCTATATCACTAACCACAGCATTTACGCATACTTAGGAGTGATTTATCTTGTGCCTGTAAATAAGAAATGTCAAAAATGTGAATTGGGACTCAAATATTTTTTGTCAAATTATGATCAGAAAGTGGAAATGAACCTCAAGACTCAAAAGTTACGTACTTCATTTAGTAAATGCAAATTACAAATTTCATTTGTATCTTCTTAATAAGTACGGGTATATTTTTTTAAAACTTGATCTTTTCCAGTGTTTTTCATTAAACACAGATTTCAAATTTTGCTTCAATTAAAAACTTTTAATTTTAAGTAGAAGTCTTTTCTTTCCCTTTTTTTCTTAAAATTATTCTTATATGAAGGATTCGAGATATTCGAGACTCGGGAAATTCGAGAACCTTTTAGGATTCGTTCCACCTCTAATTTTTTTCTCCGTGCTTTCGTTTATTCCCAAGTAACAGCAAACAAGAAAGATGACGCCGAATTTTCAGTTGTAATGAGCAACGTCTTTTGATTCCTTTCTGAAGCGAATTAAATTTCTCAAAGCTATTCAAAGTCAATTAAACCGGTTAGGAAAACATCACAACCGGATTGCTACAATCGACAAAACATCCAGAAATACAAACAGCTGCTTCCACCAGCCGCTAAAAAGAATGTTACGAATATTAACAAATGGCAGACAAAAAGTTTCTCATAGAAGAAGAAAGGTATCGGAGACAAACAGATTTTCAAATGATACAGTTAAAAAGGGAAACATATTGCAACTCGGCGCCTTTTAGTGGAAGAATTTTGCATAATGGGAAAATTGAAAAAATAGGCGAAAAATATTGTTCATGGAGAAAGCTATGCTAAGATGTTATCTTTTGCTTATCTCGTACATTCCCGTATATTCTTTTGGTTTCATATTTTTGTGTGCTGGTGTTGTATTAAATTAAAAGGGAGATTTCTTCCCTGTGGGTACGAACTTATTAGTACCTGCACCAGTCCAGAATGATAGTAGGATCTGGACACCCTTCTTTTCACTTTCTGCTCACCTCAGAGGCGTCACGCATTTATGGTACCGAGCTTACGTCTTTCATTCTTGGCATAACAACTTTATTTCTATATACATGCCGCGACGGTTGATGAACTATTTTCAATGCTGGTTGAAAAGACAGTCGATTCACATTATTGTGACTACCTCCTACTTTTGACGCCCAACAGCGCGTAGCCAATGAAAGAAGGCACGTGTCGTGGGCAGGCTTGAGGGGGTATATATGGTGTGCTGTAGGCATTCTGAAAACGTATCACTCGTTGCTGTCATGGATAAAAGGAGTGATTTATCAGATTTGCAAAAAGGGATGATTATTGGCTTTTGGGACAAAGGTGGTAGTGTTCCTGAAACAGCGCAGTTAGTGAACTGTTCGGGTGCTGCCGTGATTAAAGTGTGTCGTGATTGGAGAAATGGCACCATTGCGAATAAGCGACGTGTAAGCTGTAGAGCACCACGTGCTATTGATGTGAGAGGTGAACGTCAGCTGCGAAGGTGAGTGAGGGCCGATTGACAAGCTACAGTGGAGCAACTCACTGGCCGAATGAACTAGGGGTTAGTAGTGTTTTCAGAAGAAAACAACTGAAGTTTTGCTTCTGAAAACTTCAGTCGAGTTTTCGGAAGCTTAGATTTTTCTGCAAATACATCAGAAGCAGAAATAAATGCTTATGCCTCCTGGCGGTCAAACCATTTCTTACCAAAAAAATAGAAATCATAATAACAAACATTTCCTATCAGGAGCTGTATCCGATGACGGATGAATTTTTCTAATCAGAGTTTTAGAAGCATAGATATCGGGGAAAACGCAATATACATTTACCCTAACGGAGAATCTACGAATTACCTGAAAATTTTGAAACCGTATGAGAGATATTTGGCACCGGAAACAGTCTACAACAAAGAAAATTTTTTTCAAATCTGACATTTAGAAGCTGAGATATCGGAGAAAACGCAGTTTACCTTTACGCCCCCTAGCCCAAAACCTATGCATTACTTGAAAAAGGAACTGTGCCTAAAATAGTATTCGTTGTAAATGTCATCGAAAGAAAGGAAGAATTTGTTCAATCGGATATTTAGAAGCAACTATATGCAACAAAATATATTTTGAATTCGATATCATCTGCGTTTGCGCCCTCTAGCGGTGAAGTTGTGCATCGGGAAGAAACAGAATGAAGGGATCATCATTCTCACATTTAACGCTTCCCAGTGCAAAACGAATTTTTCAAATCGGACTAATAGTTCCAGTGATATGGTGTCCACATAAGGAAAGGACGGACGGACAGATACACCGAAAACGTAAGCACGATCTTCCTTACGATTACGGCTGAAAAGAGGCAAGTACAGACACATAATTGCGTCTTGCTTGTGGCAAGGCGAGCAGCTTGTGATAAGCATCGGGATGAGAAATGAATGATGGTAACACCATTTTGATACGAAAACCAAAAGATAAATTATGGAATCTTGTCACATCACATCCTTCACGAAAAAGCCCAGAACATATCTCTCGGCTGGAAAACTATTGAGAATGGTCTTCTGAGACGTTCAGACACCAGTTTATTTGATCTTTAATAAAACGTTCCGCCCTATATACCAATACTCTGCAAACTTTGCCGCTCATTTGAAACAATCACTTCTCAAGACCGAAACCGCTCGACTGTCACTTCTCAAGACCGAAACCGCTCGACTTTATACCGCATGTCTGACGTCCTGGAACAGTGGGGCAGATAAAAAGTTATAAAATCGTTCACATGTGGATACAAGCACTAAAATTTGTGTGGTTATCAGTCATGGTTCAATAATTTTAGAAATATTATTAGCCAATTGAATTTCCAAGATAGCCGCCATATTCCCACATGTCTGCCATTCCCAGTATTTCTGCCGCAGAATTAAACCCGCTGAACTTGTTTCAACTACTTCTATTGACTCCTTTGTTTATCACATAAATGGGGAAGTTAAATGTACAACTGCGCATAAAATCTCTTAAGATTCTTTGTTAACTTTTTAGCAATGCACTGATTTTAGTAATTCACAAACTAATATAATTACACCAAGCATGATGAAACGAAATATGTTTGGATAAGTCTAATGCCAATCTAGTGACATTTCAAGTTATGCTGTTTGCAGCATCTAGTCCTCGCAGTGGCAGCTTCATACTATAGTGATGTGCACGTAATACCAAAGCGGAAGCATTTGCATCTTCCACGGCATTCAGACTTGCATCTGCACTTAGTAAGCTGCTGACAACTTTCTGCAATCGGTGAAAGCTCACTCCACATGATCTGCCAGAAATCACCATTTTTGATCCATCCCCATTCAGCAGAACTCTGTACACTGGAGATCAATTCAATTAGAGAAAGCTGGCGTTATACAAATGTGGCGCTGTGGGCGGCCCTGGAAACGGAAACGACACGACGTATGCAGCGATCCGACAATATAAGGAGTGATGCGACGGGAATCAGAAAGAGTCGGACGCCGTATGGGTAAGACGAAGGATCTAAGCACATTTGATCGTGGGCAAATTGTCGGGGCCCGACAAATGGGTCACTCCATCTTGTAAGTCGTGCAGGCACTGGGATTTTTACGAGCCGTTGTGTCACGGGTGCACCGTGAGTACATCGAATCCGGTTAAACCATCCCTGCAAGGGCCAACTGCCGTGGACAACAGTATGTGGATGAGCGTGGTCATCGTCGGCTAGCTCGAATTGTAACAGCGGATAGACGTGCCACAGTGTAAGAAATCACTCGGCAATTTAACGCTGGTGCACAAAGACGTGTAAGCAGCCACGCCATCCAGAACCATCTCCTCGCTATGTGTTACAGAAGCCATCGTCCAACGAGGGTACCGCTGCTGACCATCCCTGCAAGGGTCAACTGCCGTGGACAACAGTATGTGGATGAGCGTGGTCATCGTCGGCTAGCTCGTATTGTAACAGCGGATAGACGTGCCACAGTGTAAGAAATTACTCGGCAATTTAACGCTGGTGCACAAAGACGTGTAAGCAGCCACACCATCCAGAACCATCTCCTCGCTATGTGTTACAGAAGCCATCGTCCAACGAGGGTACCGCTGCTGACCGCACTTCACAGGGTGCAAACATTAGCATGGGTGGGGAACATCGCCATTGGACCTTAGACATTTGAAAAAATGTTGCCTGGACTGATGAGTCGAGATTCATGTTGGTACATGCTGATGGCAGGATACGAGTACGGCGCAAACTACATGAAGCGATGGATCCTTCTTGCCAGCAGGGTACTCTTCAAGCTGGTGGGGGTGGCATTCTCGTCTGGGGACTGTTTACGTGGAATGAAATGGGACCCCTGGTACGTGTGACATCGTCTCTCACAGGTCAACGTTACCGGGATATCCTGGATAAACATTTGCTCCCGTTTGAGCCTCTTCAGCATTCTACTGGGGACCTCATCCTACAACAAGACAATGCAGCTCCCGAATTGTATCCGAATGGTTGGATGAACACTCCACCGACGTGACCTCGCTTCCTTAGCCAGCTAGGTCACCTGACCTAAATCCCATCGAGCATATCTGGGATGCTATCGAGAGAGATGTCCGAGGCTCTGACCCCCTCCATCAAATCTTCGTGACCTGTGGGAGCTTGTTCAGGGATCGTGGATCTGTATGGCTTCCCAACACTTCCGGTGTCTTGTCGACTCCATGCCGAGACGAATCGCCGCCGTCATCAGGGCGAAAGGTGGTGCTACACGTTACGAGACAAGTATCTCTAATTCAATTGCTCTTCAGTGTATATCTGGATGGCATAATGGTGACTGACCCCATATCCAGCCAACCTGGTAGGCTGCACCCTTCACGTGCTGCAGTAGAGAAGCTATATTAGGAGGAATGACTTGGTATAGCCTCTTCCTTGGAAACATGTCCAATCTTGCATCATTAACCCCTTGAAATGCACTTGACCTATCATACATCAGGACAACAGCATTTGATTGCTCATGAACTTGGTCTATGGCTATAACTGAGAACTCTTGCATTGATTTGTGTACAACGAATCGTTCATTCTGGATCTCTTGGGCCACCTCAGGCTGCTTCTATTTCAATATCAAAATGTCTCTGAGGTGGATGGGTAGCCATCTTGTACAGTTCATGCTGTTGTTGGCAAAATAGTATGGTAGCAGCTCAGACAGTGAGTGACAGTACGGGCTGAAATTGTCATCCTTGAGTGACAGAATGAATAGTAAGATCACCAGTTTCATGGACAACACTAAAGTCCAGAAATGAAACTGTGGGCTTTGTTGTTTTCGACTCACACCAATCTTCGGAGTTTATTTATTCCTCAGTGTTGCAACTGTTTCATTACAGTAGCCAGAGTATGATTCCTTTAAAGCCCTGTACAAAGCGCATGCTGTTACCTGGTGCATGTGCTGTGCTCTAGTTACGCTGTAGGCTGTTAGAAATGATTCTGAAGTACCGGAAGATGCTATTCCTGCTTCAACCAGGGCACCAGACCAATCGCTGCCCTTCAGTATAGTGCCGAGTGACTTCAATGCAGCCATCTCCATGTTTCGACCTCCAAACATTATCACAAATTTGTCTTCCCCATAGTTCTGAGGCCAGCGCCACTGAATTTGTTTGGCTACTGCATAAATGACTTGGTCAGCTGCAATAACAGATACCTGGCTAGGGTTCAAGAATGAAACTATGTACTTGATCTTGTCCATGACATGTCTGACTGTAACAACTGAGTGCGCCTGATCTCGAAGTAGAGGTAATGTTAACCTCAAATGCAGGGCTTCTCATTCCTGATGCATGGTGGGCTCACCAAATAGCATCCACTGGGCCATCATACACGCTTACCTTCTCCGGCCACTCATATTCCAGTGCCAGTTGTGATCTCAACAGACATGTTCAAGTGTCTTTCCCAGTCTTGTCTATCTCTGTAGTATCTGTGACACTTGTCCTTGGAGGTGAAATATCCTTTTTGGTGATGAAGGCAGGGCGCATATTTGTGAAATAGTTGGGGAATTCACGAACTTTACTCACTTTCTTCTCGCCGAACTTGAGCTTCCCACGATGTTCACCTTTGCTGTTTTCGGTTTTGTGCTGAAAAACGAAGATACTGGTACCATGGAAAGAGGTGGTTGCTGTTATTGCAGTAGAGTTATGATCGAAGTTGTCCATGGCTGCTATGGCGAACAACTGTCTTCGCAAAATTGTTGGACATACCAGCCCATTTTCCACATATTTTCTAACTGCTGCATCACCTAGCTGTGGTGATATTTCTAATACCCTGTCATACGAAATTCTGAGGCCATGCTCATGAAGCAGATCCACCAACGATATCTTCCTTGTCTTTACATAGACAAGCATCCCCATGCAAATAGGGAATGGTGTTTGATGGTTTATCGAGTGTTTATGCGTAGATACCCCTTTCTTCATCCTTGTGTAGAAGTTGTACTGCAACAGCTGGGCTAATACTAGGTCGTGTTTCGTGGAACCAAATGTAAGCTGAGATTTCGTATCAGCTCCATGTCCAACCATGCCAACAAACTGAATAAGACTGGAAGGAATAGCTTCATCAACACAGCCATCATGGAATGTTCCATCAAATGTAGACTTGTAGTCAAGCATGTATCTTCGTAAAATTTTAGCAGCCTTACCCAGGATTATGGCTTTACTGTAGTCTGAGACTTGTGATAAGGTGAAACCAGCGTTTTCTTTAAAAGCCAGAAGGACATCTCTTTACTACTTTTGATCTGCCAGCTCAGGCATGTCTTCCAGCAACTTCTCCTTCAGTCTAGTGGAGTTTACACAATGTGCCTTGACACCAAGCTGCTCTAGCCGCTGCTGGTAAAGATGAACCATGTCTGCAAGACGGAAGACCTCAGGACTCCCAATGGTGGATTTTGTCTTCATTATTTAAATCATTAGTTCAGAAAATGCAAGTAGATAAGCTTCGTGTTCTGGTGTCTGGTCAATCTTCTGATGTTTCTGAGGTGTGTTCTCTCTCCGTTCTACAAGTCAGCCAAACATGCAATGTGGTACTTCAGCTCATGTACAATGGCATCTCCACTAATCACACTTTGAAAGAAGCTTTGCATCATTAACACTGTGGGTACATTCTTTCTGTCTTTGATTAAGATGCGTTGTCATGACTTGTCTCAGTTTGGATGTTGGAGCTTCTTTTTCACATAGGAAGCACTGGGATTCCTATCTTTCATCTTTCATGGCTACATCTTGGGAGCTTGCTGCTCCCTCCTTTATCCTTAGTACTGCCCTCTGCATGTATTTTTCTTTCTTGCTCGATGACGTTTGGTGTTGTTGAACAGAAGATGGCAGCTCTGGTGGTACTGGGACTTCGTTCCTTTTCTGTGTTTCTTCTATACCACCACCCTCGTCCAGTCTTCCAAGATCCAGAACAATGGGTAAATCATGTATGGTATGAAGGAGAGGAACATTGGTCGCAATCATGTAGTATCCATCATGTTGGTTGGTAGTGATTTCAGTTGTTCGTTCTTGTCCTTTTGGCACAAACAGCATTTGGTCCAGTCAGTTCGCCATGTTGGAGGTAATGGTGAAGAATTCGCCATGTTCTTGAATTGCACGTCTTTCACTGTCGAAGATTTTTTCTTTCACTACCTGGAACAGAAGATCATAACTGAAGTTTCTAATATTATAAACAGGATTGTAATGTTCAAACATTAAACATTGGGTACTATTCTCGTAAAGGTGTTGGCCATATTGAAAAAGGTCGCCATCTTGAATTTTTGATTGGCTAAAGGTCTACATGAAAAGTGTGATTTTCAATGATAAAGTTTATTACTTGAATAAATATTGGAACGATTCCATTGAAATATTCGGTTATCATGTGTCGGCCATCTTGAATTTTCGAGTACCTAACGTTTCATATGAAAAGTGCGATTTTCAATGAGTATGCGTGCCAACTTTGGTACTTGTATCCACATCTGAACAATTCGTTTGAAAATATGCACTTATCTGCCTTACTAGAAGTGAGAGTGGTTGAGTGAGAGAGTAACAGAGAAAGAGAGGATAGGGAGCGGGACAGAGAAAGAGAGAGAGAGAGAGAGCAGGGAGGGAGTAAGAGAGAGGGAGGGAAAGAGTGACAGAGGGAGAGAATAAGAGAGAGGGAGAGAAAGAGAATGACTTAGTGAGAGTTTAAGAGAAAGGAAGATAAATAGAATGACTTAGTGAGAGATTAAGAGAGAGCAATGGAGAAAGGGAATGACCTAGTGAGAGAATAAGATGGAGGGTGAACTTGGAATGGTAGAGAGGAAGAGAGAGAGAGTAAGAGACAGTGAAAGAGGTGATTCAGAAATTAAGAGAGAGAGAGAAAGGGAGAGAGTGATTGAGCGAGAAAGTAAGAGACAGAGTGAAGAAGGAGAAGGAGAGAGTAAGAGAGTGTGAGACAGTGATATTGGGAGAGAGAAACAGAGTCAGAGCGTAAAAGTGAAAGTCAGAGAGATAGAGCGAGATCGCTGTTCATGTTATCTTTTGTCCAAATTCCTCCCAGATTACAACCTATTCTACCTTACTCAAGTTATCAATCAAGTTATGAGTGATAAGTTATCACGTTATCACTCAACCTCACTCAATCTTGTTATGTATCACTCAACCACGTTATGAGTGATACGTTATCACGTTATCTCTCAAGTTATCACTCAACCTATTTCATTACTCAAGTTATGAGGATAATGGTTGTGGAATAAATCTCGCCCCTGTACCCTGTCCTTTGACCCCATTTCGATAATATTAAACTGAATTATTTCCGTGTACCTCCGGAACAACATGATAAAGTTTTGTCGCAATCGAAGCAGTTTGAGAATAGTTATGACGGATAAGGGCAATGGAATTAATCCCGTTCCTATGACCTGACCTTTGACCCCATTTCGCCCATTTTCAATTAGATTCGTGCCCAAGTGGTCCCCTGCCACATCGTAAAATTTCATCGAGATTGAACTATTTTTACGCGAGGTATCGTGCGTACGGACAGACGGACAAAGCTGGAGCATGTACGCTTCTTCAACCTACGGTTAGAAAGCGTAAAAAATGTGCAGAGTGCTCCGTAAATTTTGCACTAAAAGTAAGGGAGAAAGTCCATGTATTACTTATTTCCACATGTACGCCTTGGTTTGATTGTACAACAAATGTGCTCCTTAACGTAACAGTTTGATAAAATGGGGATATAAGTAAAAGCATAGAAATGATAATAATTCGCTGCTGATGTAATCGTATCACAACGGTTACATTTCCGCAAAATTCAGATTGGCTATAATATCAACCAACAGTAGAAATTGATTTGCCTATTACTTTCACGAGAGTACATTTTAGAAGCCATTTCATAATAAAGCGTGAGTTAAGAAAAATAGAAAACGATTGAAATATATCTATGTATGTATTACGTCAGAAATTATAAAATAAGACTTAGTATTTATCATCATTCAAGAAATTTTAAGTCGTAATATTTTCATCAGCGAGGAGGCAGTACAAGAAAAGATCATGATGTATCCTACCGTATGAAAATTTTTAATATTTGACCATGCGATTTTCCAAAAATTTCCAGCACTCACATTTAAAGCTGTGATGATGTTGGCTTCAAATCTTTTGTTCTTTTACAATCTTAATTTGCAGACCGTGTTCCTTGATTTTGGTGAACTGATGGCTTTTCTAGAAGTTCACTTCTTACCGACACCAAATACTCGTTTCGAAAATACGCCATTAGCGACAATTCAATAGCTCAGACAGAATGGAAGTGGAGTTTTCAACTGTACCTAAGATCATATGATTATTAGAAAAACCTTCTGAAATTTTAAACTTTCTTTCGTAAGTACCCACTCAAAAATCTGAGCATTTGCGCAATCCTAGAAATGTATGCACATTTGTGCCAAAAAGAGTGGCTAAAGTAACTAAGGGGAAACAAGCTTTTTGTTCTTCCTCGCCATAATCTTATTAAGTAAAGGACGTATTCTTCCTCTAATCGTTGTCGCAGACTTTTTTGAGAGCAAGTCTTTTCGAAACAGCTTTATTTTCTGAATGCCGGACGCGCAGTATATGGAAGAAGATAATCTTGTTTGCGTCAGGAAAAATGAATACAAAAAAGCGACATCAAATAAGGAAATCACCTGAAATGTGGTAAATCTTTTAAGATGAATGCGAATATTGTAGTTGATAGGCAATGCGTTAATTGTGTGCGCTGTTTTTGTAGTGTGTGTGTATGTCCGAGAATTTTTTCTTTTTATTCCATCCACATCGATAGTAACATAAACAGTCGTATCAGAATAATATGACCACCACCACCATAATCACAGTGTACCCGCCCAAGCGCGTCACAGAGTGCATTTGGCAAGGTCGACACACACGGAGATATAAGAGGCCGGCCAGGACAGATAAGCCTTAGTGCGTTACGTGAACACAATGGGCAGAGGTAGTGATTTGACGGACGCGCGGACGTTAAAAAAGGAATGATCATCGGCTACCGCCCCAAGGGTGGAACCATCTTAGAAATAACAGACTTCGTGGGCTGTTCGCGACGTGCTGTTGTAAGGGCGTACGAAGAATGGACCGCTGGCACATCGAGTACCTCCCGACGTCATAACTCTGGAGCCCCAAAGACAATCGACCCAACAGAAGAACGTCGCCTCCGTTGACTGGTAAAGGGGCAAGCGAAGCGCAACAGTGCAGCTATTGACCACGCAAATGAACGCTGGGGCACCCATGTACTTGTCCCAGATAACAGTAGAGCAAATCCTGTTAGACATGAGTCTTCGGAGTCGACGCTGCGTCAAGGAGCCCATGTTAACCCAAGTCCATCGGCAACGACGCCTGCAGTTCTCATGGGACTACCATCATCGGACAGTGGAAGAGTGGGAAAAGATTGCCTTCGACGAATCGAGGGTTCTACTCCATGGAAGTGACGGGCGGTGGCGGATATGGTGTCAGACACACGAGAATCAACATCCGGACACGCTTGTCGGTCAAGTACAGGCCGTGTGAATGTCTGGAAGATGTATCCTGGTATGACCTGGGACCATTGGTACAATTGAATGGGTTTCTGAACGACAATGGCAACCTGTCGATCCTCGCTTTCCACATGCGTCCCTTCATGTTGGGCGTTTTCCCTGGTGGCGATGGTGTCTATCAACAGAACTATGTACCCTGCCATATCGCTAAGGGGGTGCAAGACTGATTGCAAGAACACGGCAGCGATGTCTGCGTTCTCCCTTGACCGGCGAAACCGCGCTTCCTCAATACTGTAGAGCATTTGTTGGACTATTTGAATCGACAGGTAAGGGCCGACACACAACCACGTCATCTGCTGGACCTCTGTGTTCGGCTGCAGTCCGAATGGGCACGTGTGCTTCGGGCAACCTTCCAGAATCTCATTGCCTCCATGCCACGCTGTCTCGCCGCTGTCATCCAGGCCAAGAGTGCTTATTCTCATTATTAGGTAGGTATTCATATCATTCTGATACGACCGTGTATGTTTCAATGTAGTAAAGATCATGTTATCTCTGTACATTAGGGTGTTCACAAACTTCTTTGCTAGAATTGCCGAGGGCGCGCGCACGTGCATACATACATACACACACACACCAGCTGAAGAGATATATAAACCAAATATTATCTAACTGAGAAGAAGTTAAGGCTCGGCGAGACGTAACTAGCGCCGTCATATCTTAAGAGTTAAAATGCAGTGCACAGAAGCCAACATACAGGCTGATGCCGGAGCAGACTGCGCATGCGTGTTTCTGTTGACTTCAATTCTTTGAATAAGAGTTAAAATGCAGTGCACAGAAGCCAACATACAGGCTGATGCCGGAGCAGACTGCGCATGCGTGTTTCTGTTGACTTCAATTCTTTGAATAAGAGTTAAAATGCAGTGCACAGAAGCCAACATACAGGCTGATGCCGGAGCAGACTGCGCATGCGTGTTTCTGTTGACTTCAATTCTTTGAATAAGAGTTAAAATGCAGTGCACGGCAGCCAACATACAGGCTGATGCCGGAGCAGACTGCGCATGCGTATTTCTGTTGACTTCTTTTTTTTTTTTTTTTTTTTTTTTTTTTTTTTATTGGAGGTTTTACGACCACCGTGAGCAACTCAATGGGCCATAAGCAGTCGCCCGTCCCTAATTTAGGGTCACTGGCTCCAGGGAAGGGAAAGAGCCAGTGCCGTAAGACAAACACAACATCCATGCCTCACCGGGATTCAAACCCGGACCCCTTTCGGACGAATGATCAGAGGCCATCGCTTAGACCACTACGCCACCGGGGCTGCTCTGTTGACTTCAATTATTCTTTGGGTAAAGAACAGTCAGCCGAGCTATTCACAGCACGTGAATGTTACCTTCTCGGTAGCATAATCACTTCGCAAATCAGATATGTTAGTTTTGTTACACCAATCAGGTTAGTTAAGGCTTTTGGTTTGTTCTTCAGTTTTTCAGAAACATTTTCAGTAATGCCAAATACTAGGGAGTGTCTGCATTTTGTACGGATCCTTAGTCCTAACTATAATTGCTAAAATTTAGTTTAAATAGTAATACTAATGTTATTGCATATTTTCTCACCAAAATAAGGGATGAGAATCAGCAACAACAACAAAAATGGAACTGCTCTTAGCAAATAATCATCAGATCGAAGGAAACCATCGTGGATCAAAGAAAAGCTTCACTGCCGTAGTACCCCTAACGTGTTTTGCTCCTGAATGTTAACTTTCCCGCAAAGCACATTGCCTCTTAAGATGTGGTGGTGCTGTTGTCGCCTGTGTACTTTATCTCTATGAGAGTTAGCGTTCTTCACGCGAAGCTTTATATGCTTTGTATAAACGAAGACGTGCTTAGAATATTACATTCCAGTGGTATGGAACTCCTGTTGCTGAAGAAAAGGAGAGGGAAATGAGACATCAAGATTCAGAAAGTTTGGGCATACTGATAACCGCAACGGTGACACAGTTGTATAATCGATGTGATGTTTTATTTTTGTTATGTTTCATCATAGGATTCTTTGAACCGGTGTTGTTGTATGGCGCATTGTTATTTTATGGGCCTTTTATACCTCTCGTTCTGTTTTATATCGTTGTTAACTTTTAATTTTGTTTTGTAAACCTTTTTGAACCATTGGCCTTGGCTTTCTTTAGCCCTTCGAGGCTTTTGCACCACTAAACACTAGCCAACCAATCAACATGTTGAAAACAGGGGTAAAGAGGGTAAAGCGACGCACGCATGTTTCAAAAGAAATCATTTTATACAAGACAATGAGGACGGCCTAGGAGAAGAAAAGACAACGTGAAAATGGATTTTACAGAACTCAATAATAGAAGAGCGGTCTACGATTCTACAAAGCCAGAAGGACCGCTACAAGGAAGAATATGCACTATACAGTATAATCCCCGGAAAATTATTTAACAGAAGTGAATACAGAAGAGTGGTCCATGGTTGTAGAAGGCCCAAAAGACGGACTAGATAGAAAATGGAATTCCAATACGGAAATTAATCTAACAGAACATAATGAAGAAGAGTGGCACATATCTCTATAAGTCGAAGAGGACGGCCTGGAGGAAGCTAGAGGAACAAAGTGGAAAGGTATCTAATGGAATTGAATGCAGAAAAATGGCGCGCGACGGCAGAAGACCAAAAGTACGGCCTTGAAGATTATGAAGAGATAGTGCAGAAAAGGACCTAACAAAACTGAATATACATAGAAAGATGATGTACGTCTGTATAAGAGGAGATCAAGACTGCAGTGGTGTAACTAATACCCCAGCAGCCTCCGCAGCTGCGGAGGGCGCAGGTGACGAAGGGGCGTGCGTAGCTGCCTGTTATAGTTTTATGAAAAACTCCGAACAAGCACAAAAACCAATAAACAAATAATTAACCGAAAGAATCATATTTTCCTTTAAGATATATTTAGCTTTACCTAAAAAAAATGTCTAGTTTCTCTTTTAAAACACAGAATATCCTACAGATTGAAGTTATTCGGCCCTTTGGCTCCAGTTTGTAATACGATCTTTCTACAACGGCTTATAATGCAATCTCTTTGTAATTGGTTATAAATAATATGATCGCTCTCCAATCACCCTCTCTCTGAGCTGCTGAGGAAAAGTGCGAGGCCACATGGGGATTATCCGTGTAGTATGTGGGAAAACAGTCAGTCACCTAGGATAACCTACAAGACAGGTGACAGCATTTATCCTTAGTTGCCGCAGATGCGCTGTGTAAAAGATTGTGATTTCTTCAAGTGGTTCCTTTTAGCTTTGGAAAAAACAACTATACCTTGCTGTTACTTTTAGTCCTTCCTTACGGCAAGTATGTCTATCTCAGTCACTGTGTGGAAACTTTAATATGCAACCGAACGACATCCATTTGTAAAATGTCACGAAAGTGTCCCAGTGGAACACAGTAACGGCAAAAGAAAAAGAAGGAGAGCGCACGATGAAACTTCCAAAACTCGGCCTTTACTTTTTCCCGCAGAGTCATTTGAGCTCAGGTGCTGTATCTGAAGAAAAGAATAATGATTTGATTAGCACGTCAACTGTTTGAAGTGTAGAAGCAGACATTTTACAAAAACCAAACACTTCAGAAACAAGTGAAAGTAAACTGCGTGATTATGAAGTGTTATAGTCAGGGCCGGATTAAGACTTTAGTAGTCCTCTAGGCTAAGACATTTGAGTGACCCCAAGACTAAGATATCTGAGTGGGCACCCAAAGAACTTATGACTAAGAATCATTACTAAAATCCATTAACACACAAACCTGTAACTACCTAATTATCTGCAGAGTTTTCAGAATCAATCACTGTATTTTTCACTGTTGTCATACGAACATGAGTTAAAGTCTAAGATTCCTAGATTTCGTCTTCAATTTTCTAATAATTTAGCATCATGTATTTTTCTTAGTGCATCTTTTTTGTTATGCAATGTGAAGCCACAGGGGACTTCGACCATTAACGGTTCCAAGTGCAAACTGGGGGAGCCTCCTAGGGGGCGCAGTAGTCTAAGCGATGGCCTATGATCATTCGTCCGAAAGGCGTCCGGGTTCGAATCCCGGTGAGGCATGGATGTTGTTTTTGTCTTACGGCTCTGACTCCCTCCCTTCCCTGGAACTAGTGACCCTAAATTAGGGACGGGCGACTGCTTATAGCCCATTGAGTTCCTCATGGGGGTCGTTAAACCTCCAATAAAAAAATTGGGAGGAGTGAGTAGGTGGTAGTGAAAAAACTGAGATTGCTTCACCGATCCCGCTGTGAATAGCGAGATGAAACCTTTACCATTGGCGAGTCACTGTCTTGAAATCTGTTCGTCTTCCAGCCTCTGTTTGTTAACAAGTGAAAGCAAGCAAGATGACACCGAATTTTCGGGTGTAATAAGCACGTCTTTTGAATACGTTCTGACGCAAATTAAATTTATCAAAGCTATTCAAAGGCAATGGAACCGGTATGGAAAACAATAGTATCTGACGGAAGGAAGAAGTTTTTCAATCGGGTTTTTAATCCCTCATATATTGCTGTAAACGGAATCGTGAGCTTACGGACTCTTAGAAACAGAGTTATCGACAAAAATAAGATGTGACTTTATCGTCCCATGATGGGAAAACCATGCATTATTTTAGGAAGAAAATATTCTCAAAAGGTTTATCCATATGAGTGGTATCGGTCCAAGAAAAAAATTTAGTCAAGTTTTCGAGTTTTCAGGATCTCAGATTTTGCTACAAATACATCAGAAGCAGAAATTAACACTTATGACCCCTGGTGACCAAACCATTCTTTACAAAATATTAGAAATTATGTGAAAAATATTTTCCATCAGGTCTTGTATGCGATACAGGAAGAATTTTTCAAATCGGAGTTTTAGGAGCAGAAAATGCAATTTACCTTAATGCGCCCTAGCGTGAAGTCTAAAATGATTTACGTGAAAAATTTGAATTTATAGGAAAAACATTTCGCATCGGAAACACTATCCAACAACGAAGGAATTTTTCAAATTGGACTTTTAGAAGTAGAGATATTGACAAAAATAAGATATATATCTACGCTCCCTGGCGTAGAAACCATGCATTATTTCAAGAAGAAAGTGTTCCTAAAAGGTTTGTCGACATGAGTAGCATCGGTCAACAAAATATTTTTTTTCAATCGAGAATTTAGAAGCACATATTTTGCTGCAAATACATCAGAAGTGGAAATTACGACTTACGCCACCTGGTGGCCATACCATTTTTTTACAAAAGTTAGAAAATATGTGCAAAGGATTTCCCATTAGGAGCTGTATCCGGTGCAGAAGGAATTTTTCAAATCGGAGGTTTAGAAGCAGAGAAAAAGTGGGAAACGTAATTTACCTTTACGACCCTAGCGGAAAGTCTATGAATTACTTGAAAATTTTTATTTTTTAGGAAAAACATGTCACACTAGAAACACTATCCAACAAAGAAATAATTTTTTAAATCGAACTCCTAGAAGTCGAGATATTGACAAAAATAAGATATACATCTACGCCCCCTGGCGCAGAAACCATGCACTATTTTAAGAAGAAAATGTTCCTAAAAGGTTGATCGACACGAGTTGTATCGGTCTACAAACGACGTTTTTTTCAATCGAGAATTTAGAAGTACATATTTTGCTGCAAATACTTCAGAAGTGGAAATTGAGGTTTACGCCCCCTGGTGGCCAAACGATTTTTTTACAAAAATTAGAAATTACATGCAAGTGATTTCCCATCAGGAGCTGTATCCGGTGCAGAAAGAATTTTTCAAATCGGAGATTTGGAAGCAGGGATATAGGACGAAACGGAATTTACCTTTACCTAGCGGAAAGTCTATGAATTACTTGAAAATTTTGAAATTATATGAGAAACATGTCACTCGGAAAACACTATCGAACAAAGAAGGAATTTTTCAAATCGGACTCCTAGAAGTAGAGATATTGACAAAAATAAGATATACATCTACGCCCCCTGGCGGAGAAACTGTGGGATATTTTAGGAAGAAAATATTCCGAAAAGGTTTATCGATGTGAGTGGCATCAGTCCACGAAATAATTTTTACAATCGTTATTTTAGAAGCTCAGATTTTATGGCAAATACATCAGAAGCAAAAATTAACACTTACGCCTCCTGGTGGCCAAAGCATTCTTTACCAAAAATTCGAAATTATATGCAAAAGAATTTCCATTAGGAGATGTATCCGCTGGAAAAGGTTTTTCAAATCGGAGTTTTAGGAGAAGGGTTATCGGAAAAAATGTAATTTACTTTTACGTCCCCTAGCGGAAAATCTTTGCGTAATTTGAAAATGAAACTATATCTAAAACACTCTTCGACATAAATGGAATCGAAAGATAAGAGAATTTTTTCAATCGGATGTTTAGAAGCAAATATGTGGATTAAAATAATATTTTGAATTCGACATAATCTGCATTTACGCCCGCTAACGGCAAAATTGTGCATCGTAAAAAACAAACGAAATGAAGGATCATCATTCTCATATTTTAAGCTTCCGAATGCAAAAAGAATTTTTCAAATCGGACTAATAGTTACAGAGATACCGTGGGTACAGACGGACGGACGGACAAACCGATAACAGAAGCACGATCTTTTTTACAAAAGACGTGCTAATCGTACGGCCGCCCGCAGTGGTTTAAGCAATGGCTTCTGATCATTCGTCCGAAAGGGGTCTGGGTTCGAATCCCAGTGAGGCATGGATGTTGTGTTTGTCTTACTGCACTGGCTCTCTCCCTTCCTTGGAAACAGTGGCCCTAAATTAGGGACAGGCGACTGCATATAGCCCATTGAATTTCTCACGGTGGTCGTTGAACCTCCAATTATAAAGAAAAAAAATCATACGAGACAAAGGTAAAACCGTTTTACAAACCTCTCTCTCTCTCTCTCTCTCTCTCCCTGTCTATCAGTAATTTGCCCAGGCATGCCTCGTGGGCCTTTGGTCATGGTGGGTCCCAAGGCTATAGCCCATATAGACCCCCCTTAATCCGGCCCTACTTATAGTTATTAAACTTAACCATTTAACTATATATCAAACAGAGGTCATCGCTCTTTCCACGTTTATAAGTGAGTCACGGAAAAATTTTCATTGGCCGCACCGGCAATCGAACCTGGGGTATTCCGGTTACGCGCCTGGTATGCTTCCACTGCACCACAGCGGCCTGGAGTTTCAGTGTGTGAGTCTGGAGGAATTCGAGGCCGCTGTGGTTCAGTGGAAGCATATCCGGCGCGTAACTGGAAGACCCTGGGTTCGATTCCCGGTGGCTGCCAGTGCGAATTTTTCCGTGACTCGCTTATAAACGTGGAGAGAGCGATGACCTCTGTTTGATGTTCGTAGTCTACGTCAAATGTCTGTATTTATCATTTAACTATATTTTATCGAATTCGTTTCTGTCAATGAAATGTGTCTTCATGTTCATACCTAGGTCCACGCAGCCGTGTTAATACTGATTAGCTGGTTGACAACCTTGCATCCTGTACTTCTGTTCCAAAAGTTGCTTAAAAAGTTAAAACTACAGGGTACGCCCCTTACTTTTCCAGACACTCCCTTTGACTTCCTGACCCCTCCTCTCCCACTACACATACACCGCGATGTGCTTGGGAGGGGGGGGATGGTGTGCTAGTTAAGTCACTGAAAAAGATCAGCAACCAAGAACGAAGAGATACAATGTGGGAAGAAGAGAGACAATGTGGTCTGATTACGAAAGCGTGGTCCACGATGGCACTAGGTAGATAGAAATGATGAAACACTGTACAAGAAGACCATGGAGTATGAACACTTGGTCCAATATATTGCCTATACTGAATCGAGCAGCATTTATATCACTGTGATACCACGGCACGAGCAGACAAAATTCAGCATGAAGCTCCGCCCACAATGTTTATTCTTAAGGTGACCTGAAAAATATTGTTATTACTTATTCAGAGTAAAGAATGGCTTATCGATTCTATTACAGTTAACAAAGCCACACAAGAAGCAAATGATTTACCCTTGTTTAGTATATATCCCCGAAAAATTCTAACAGTCCACACATTAATTAGTTGAAATAGCGCAGTAGCGGCAATTAGTTAATGTGAGTGAACAACACGAGACTATAATCATTTAAGCGAGGCACGATTTTGGTTCATCCTACCTTTTCACACTTTTCATTGTTAACAGATTGTAACATCACTTTTTTTAAGTCTAGGTGGCATATGAAGAAGGCTATCTGCTTTTACGTATCTCTATGATTTACTTTCTCAGCAAATGTGAGGTGACAGGAGGTTTTCGCTTTCACATTCTCTGGTTATGTTTGTCCGTCCTCGGGCGTAGTTGATGATCGAAATTCTCATCTTCCGATGGCACGGTTCCAGTTTACATTAACGTGTGAGACATTTCGTTAACAACTGGCTGATCATGCTTATTTTAAACAGTAGCAATCAAAATCTGATTCAATGAATTTATTTCACGCACTTCCGTCGGAGGATGTATGACAATTTGTAGTAGGAAACCGAAACTTTAAAACAAAATGGTATTATTACCTTAATCAGTACTTCAAAACAACTCCCTGTTATAGAATTATTGTCGACAGAGTTAATATATTCATTCCAATTCTTTTTTTCAGCTGCGGCTGCTATCATAGAGATGATTCGCCTAGTTTTCCGACGTGTGCCGAGCAGGAGCTCTCACTAGCATCTTCAACAAAATCGCTCCAGCAAATGTTCATATCATTCCAAACAGAACTGAAACTGCTTGCTGACGGAACTGTCAGTTTATTCGATATTAGGTAGTTAGCTACGTCCCTTAGGGCCGATGTATGTATTATACGTATTTTGTAATCAGTTTCAATAAATAATATGTTTATAATTGACCAATAGCTGATGTAATTCCGGCGCCGCTGTTTCTCGCTTACCTGCCAGAAGCATACAGCGATTCCAGCTGTACCGGTGTCAATATAACTTACAGAATTTAAAAACATTTTAATCTGCGACAAGCAAGCAGCCCAGGTAGCGCAGCCTTACAATTTAACGTAGGCCCAACACTGAGCCACCGTACCGGCTTTTAGCAATAGAAGATGGTGGCTCAATGTTGGGCCTACGTTAAATTGCAAAGCTGTGCTGCCTGGGAGCCGCCTCCCCTTAACAATACGAATCTGGTAATCAAAGCAGCTGAAGGCTGTTTTTTTTTGTTGTTGTTTTTTTCTTCAATTCAATGCACATAAATAAGTAAACCACGCCATTTCTCAAACTTAACAGGTTTATTAGGAACTCATAGCGTGATTTCCCGGTCTGGTTTTTTCGAAGGACCTGGAAACACGATCTCGTCCAGTTTGCCTTATCTCTTTAAGTATTCACCTCAGCCAATCCCTGGCTATTCTCCGGATGGTGGAAGAGGCTTCCCTTACATACTGTATATGCCTGCAGGCTGCCAACAGCCTGACCACTCGCTCGCTTTTGCTTCGCGTCCACCACGAGACTTTACCAGTTGTCTGCTAAAAGGTAACTACTTCCTCTTCTTAGGATCAGCCTAATCACTCTCCGGCTTTTGTCTTGGAGTTAAAATCATAGAATTGCGATCCCGCTAACTGATCTATAAAACGTGGTCTACTCCAGATGTTTGGCTCCAGGTGAATTCATCGAAACCAAATTCATCGAAAGCGAACGTGTCGAAAACGAATTCATCGAAGACGGATTCATCGAAAGCGAATTCGTCGAAAACGAATTCATCGAAAACGGATTCATCGAAAAGAAAATTCTTTGAAAATTAGGGCTTCAGGTGAATTCACCGAAAACGAAATCACCGAAAGATACAATATCATAGGGTTAAGCTTTTCTCGAAAACTTTGACTGTAAATGGAATATCGCTAAGTGGCCACAAAAGCGTTTCGGGAACGTATAAGAATTGCATTTTTTATTTCTAAGACTACACTTTTATGTAGAATGACCACAAAACCGTTAGGGAGTCTAACAAGAATCTGTCTTTTGATTTCACCGTCTCTACATTCCCCGTGGACCATCTCTAAAGATACGGCCTATGCGGTGGCCTTTTCAACAGTTTTTATTCTGCCGTGATCATATTTATAAGGTTTGGACATCCAGACAGGCTAGTGATATTATGCTTCTTCTTTGGCACTAAAAATAAATTAATATGCCTAGGCCTAAACTTAAGCTTTTTTAACAGTTTTTGTTCCATCGTGTTGATACTCATAAAGTTTAGACACGAAGTCAAGTTAGTATTACTGCGCTTTTACTTAACCATTAAATATTAATAAATATGCCTACGCCTTTTCGACACATTTTATTCAGTCCTGCTTATTTTCTTAAGGTTTATACATGAAGTCCAGTTAGTAATATCGCGGTTTTACTTAGGCATTTAATACTAATATATAGGCCTTAGGTCTAGGCCTTTCTGACAGATTGTGTTCAAGTGTATGAACTATTTATTCTTAAGTAAAATCAAAATATTACTAACTTGACTTGATGCAAACCTTATAAATATGAGCACGACGGAATAAAACTGTTGAAAAGGCATACGCCTAGGCCAAGGTATTAATATTTAATGCCTAAGTAAAAGTGCAATAGTACTAACTTGTCCTTGTGTCTAAACTTTATGAATACGAGCACAACCGAATAAAAACTATTAAAAAAGCCTACGCCAAGGTATTATAATATTTAACGCCTAAGTAAAAGCGCAATGATACTAACTTCACTTGCTACCTAAAAATTATGAATATAAGCACGGTGGAATAAAAACTGTTAAAAAGGCTTATGCCAGTTTAATTAATATTTGATGCTTAAGTAAAAGCGCAGCATTATTAGGGTGACTTATAATATAAACGTTATAAATATATTCCGTCGTGCTCATATTTATAAGGTTCACACACCAAGACAAGTATTGCCCCTTTTACTGAGGTATTAAATATTAATCCTTAGGCCTTTGCGCACGTCTAAAACCAAGAAACTGCAATTTTTATACGGCCTCTAAAGTAGGTGTCTGCACCTGTTCGTTTATCCAGCTGTTTAGTGGCCAGTCGTCTTGTGGCCACATGTCTTAAACTCGATTTCGATTAATTCGTTTCATTTTTCGAAAAAGTCGCCTTTCTGTAAATTGCTCATTCGATAAATTTCTTTTCCATGAATTCGCGTTCGACCAATTTGTTTTCGATGAATTCGCTTGTTCCCAAATGTTTGCTGTTTACGAAACACAACAGATCGTGTTTCGTAAACTCTTCTCGGAAACAGCTAAAACGGTAAACCGAAAAGGCATCATTAATGCTTGTTGAACTTCATACATTGACGATTACTAGCAACAATTAAGCCAACTTAAGGGTGGCTTCCACAGTGGCAAAAGTCATTTTAATGTTATTATTCAGAAAATGAACTCCTATCCTTCACAGTACCTGCTGATTTCCGATATACGTATTAATTCTGTGACATATAATTCTTATTCAAAAAATGAACTCCTTTTCACTTGGAGGATAGGAGCCCCCCCCTGTGACATATCTGTAATTCTTATTATTCAGAAAATGTAACTCCTATCCTTCACGTATAATGACATATACGTGGGGGATAGATATATTCTGTGACATATAATTCTTATTCAAAAAATGAACTCCTTTTCACTTGGAGGATAGGAGTTACATATCATTTTTATCATTCAAAAAAGAATTATATGTAACTCCTATCATCCACGTATAATGACATATACGTGAGGGATAGGAGTTACATAAAATTCTTTTTTGAATATATTCTGTGACATATAATTCTTATTATTCAAAAAATTAACTCCTATTCACATGTTCTTTGGAAAGTTGTTAATGGCCTAAAAGGGCATTAACAAGCTTCCAAAAAACATGGCATCCGTGAAAGAGTAAAATAAAAGAACGAAATTACAGTTGAAGTACTGAGGAAGAAATCACTAAGAAATTGTTAAAAAAATAATAATAATATGAAGTGATATGAAAAAACAGCAAATAAAGCTTCAAAACTTATAATAGAAAACTGAAATGCATAAATATAAAAATTATTTTAGTGGAAGCTTTTTCTGTAATACTTTGATCATTTTAATTAAAAATACAATTTGAGCTCACCTCAAGATAAGCAGACTAAAGTTAGTGATATCCTTGTGCTGCATGCCTGCTGCAGAGAGATTTTATATTAGGCACCAATTTAGTCAGCTTCAATCTCAAGTCTCTTCGTTTAGTGATGTCCAGTTGATTTCTTTTCTTCAGTAGCAAATCATTTACAACACTAAAGCTGCAGCACTAAAGCCACATTCAGCTAAATATGAAGATGGAAACGGTAACAACAGTTTTCTTGCAAAGTTGGTTGAATTTAGGTATTTAGTTTCTGTCTCATTACAAAGCCATGTCATCGCCCCTTTTATGTTGGATAACGTCCTAACTGACTCATCATTTTGCATTTCCGAGAGTTCTTCTTGGTACTGCATTGAAACATCATATATCACTGGCTGCATCACCCATGTTGGAAAATCAATTTGTTTTAAATCAGAACATCTTTCTTTCAAATCAGAGGCCAATATTTTCAGATGATCCACAATGACAAGTACAGCAGCATCAGTCACCTCACATTTCTTTAGCCAATGAAACAGGTCAAAATTGTTGTTAGAAATATGTTTTCGATATAACTCTATAAATGTAATGAAGCTAAATATTTTCGCCTTTGCTTTATTATCGCTCGAGTTCCTAATTGGGTTCACCCGGCGTAATATTGGGAGCCAAGGGGGTGTCGAGTGGATTGTGATTCTGCGATTCCCTGATTTAGGGCTGACGCAGCTTCAGAATCCACTGACGGGGCGTTGTGTTTCACACAGCAGATTTTCCTCTGGGAGTCAAAGGGTCAGCTGTGTGCCGCAATATTTTTGTGAACGTCTAGATTTAAAATAAAAAGCATAAGTGAAGTGATTTTCTAAGTTCCGGTTCCAAAAGATATATATATTCTCCAAATAATCTAGGGTTGAGCACACATATTGTAGTTAACGATACACTCATCATGGAACTGAGACAAAATTAACAACAAAAACAATTTATTGGTTATGATTTGGCATAATAATAAATATACGCTCATGATACTAGCAAAAAATGATTTAAGACTCTCTGACAGGAACCTGTACTAAATTACTTATTTGCTCATAAAATTATTTACTCTAACGGAAGACTCGTATGGACTGATCCGATAAACATGGTATGAGGGGACACCAAAAGAAAGAATAGGATGGATTCCCTACCTTAACCTTCGAATCTGGCCTAGATATCGCGCTGCTGACCAATCTGAGCCGGGAGAATTCTCGTCCGCCAAACACTGTTATCGTTGTTCCTCCACCAAGGGTACTGGTCTGCGATGTCTGCCCCGGTCCGTGAACCTTGTTGCGGGCTCTCGTCATGCTGCCAGTCTCTGATACATCATGGCTGCGTCCACGTTTTGGACCACCAAAGAAACCCCAAGTGACAAGTCACCAGTAATAAAAAAAGTGCAAGTCAAGCACCTCGACTTAGAAGAACAAGTGAAAAGATGAAAGTGACGAAGTTCTTCTCTTCCCTTGTTAAAATTTTCGACGACTCCCAAGAAGACCCACACTACCTCAAAATATCCCATCATCCAATCACTAGCTGGCAAACGCAAGCCTCCCCGAAATAAATTCCCCAGTGTAGATCTTACTGGTCGGAAAATTAACATTTTGATCTTCCATTCGTTAGGGGGTCAAGATTCCTACCCGTTCCAGTGAAATTCTGAGAACCCCTCGTTTCCCGCGTGATACTACTCCCGGCCGTAAATCCTTACCCCAATTAAACTGCTAGCTCTGGTTCCAACAAGTCTCCAGTCGGCCCAACACGCATTGTGTATTCTATAGACGGTGGACACTTCTATTGCCCCAATAAAAAATACTACAAAGCCAGCTCGCCGATGGCTGTCGCCAGCGTTTACTCCTTACAGTGTCGGTCTGTCCTGTGACGCCTTGTGCTGGGAGAGGGGGACGGAGAGGGAAAAAAAGAAAAGATTCACCCGAAAGTATATGGCAAAATAAAACGTACTCCTTCTTCAAAAAAATACATGAATTAATAAAAATGAATAAATAAAATAATAATTAAATAAATAAATAAACTAGGGAATGGGTTTTCGACCTAAATGTGCAGCGCTCAGTTTGGGCGCTGTCACAACTTCAACAAGAGTTTTATTTGTTCCTTGAAGTTGTTTATTCAACATATTCAGTTTTTCGAAGATATCTGCTAAATAACGGTGCTTGATTTCCGGCTTGTCACTTAGAAAGTCACTAAAAATATCAAATACAGTAGTTCCATGAATCTTTTCAAGCAATTTCCCTTTGAGAGCCACCTTACCTCAGTGTGAAGTAAAAGTCTCACATGATCTGCATTTTTATCTTCACAAAATTGCTTGAAGAGATGCTCACATTTGACATTAGCTTTGATAGCATTGATACATTTTATAAATGATTTTAGTACCTCATTAAGAACAGGAGAAATATTTTCGGACGCTAAGTTCTCTCTATGAATAACACAGTGCACAAGAAGCATATTTGGATTCTCATCTTTCATCTTTCATCAGTTTTAAGCAGCCATTTTTCTTGCCCATCATAACAGGAGCACCATCTGCAGCACAAGATGTTACGTTTTCCATTGGTGTATTATTGACATCTAAGTAATTTTGTAGCTTATTATATATAAATATATCAGTGGCGGTAGTGGTACTACCTAATGATTTGCACAATAACATTTCTTCAGCAAATTCACCTTTATCAACCTATCTTACATAGGTTAGCAATACGGCCTCACTGCCTCTCAGAGTTGATTCATCCATTTGTACTAACCATTTTCTTGATTTCAGCTTTTCAACAAATTGTGTTTCAATATCTTCACCCATTTCATCTATTCTTCTGCTAACAGTATTGTTACTGAGTGGCATGGCTTTCACATCTTTGTCATCATTTTCCAGAACTGTTTTAAGAAATGCTGGTATTGATGGTTTAATTAAATCCTCCCCTATAGTATGATTTTTTCCAGATTTAGCAATGAGTAAGGAAATTTCATAACTAGCCTCAAGATACGACTGACAGTAACAGTTTGTGCAGTGAACAGAGACTTTACTGTTGATCTTTTTTCAAACTTCTCCTTTAAAATCTTGAAGTAATTTAAATATGAATTTACATACGCACTATGTTTCGCCTACAAATTCGCCTCAAGACGACCTCGTTTCATTGATTCGTTGGTCAAGCATTGTTGGCATAAGAAGCAGAAAGGTGACCGTTCATCGTGGATAGCGGATATGAAACCAAATTTTAAACATTCCTCTGAATACTGACGAACTTTTTTCTTGCTTGCACCACTCATTTTGTGCACAGGGTTTGTGACTGAAAGAAATAAATGTGAGAAAAAACTTATGAAATGAAATGCACTTTGATGGTTGTGACAATGTGAAAGTAGAGGGAGTGGGATAGTTACTTTTTATGTTTCAGAAAGAGCAGATAAGACAATTGTTTTTGGTTTCGAATCGAACGGAAGTACTTGGCATCAGCATTCTGTTCTTTTGTTGCGTGGAGGCGAAGACAATAGGATTGCGTTGGCGTGGGATTCATGAGAATGTTGCTGGGGTTCAAAGGTCAGTGGAAGATTTGCGAGTGGACTTTGAATTGGAGTTTGAAAGAGGGTTTTTCTCTTTGTGGAGCGGAAGTGAGCATGCGCTAGGAGATTGCAAGCGGGAGAAATTTTAGAAGTTTCGGGGGATTCTTCTTACTCTGGGTTTCAGAAAACCAAAATCACAGGTTTGCCTGTGAATTTTTTTTTACTTTCTTCTGGCGATCTTAGAAGAAAGTAAAAACGTATTTAGCATGCTCATTCTCGAATTGACCCCTTAAAAATCAAATTGACCCCCTTTGAGGCGTGCGCCCCACGTTGGGAACCACTGATATAGAGGTTCCAGTCCCTTATCCTTTACGAAGGAATTTTTCTTCGAGACTTTATCAGCAATGGTCATTAAATATAAGTCCGGAATATGAAACGAATATCACAACTGTCCTTTGATGTCTCTTAATTATTCACATAATGCACATCTTCACGTTCGAATAAATTAAAGTTATTTAATTTGTGGCGACCCATAAAGATAAAGTGTCCCAGCAACTCGCTCCGAGGACCTGGGTATGAATTGCAAATGATGATCGGCCACTGTTCTACTTATTATTTTCTCTTTCTTGGAATTAGTGACAAATGGATCACACCTCTTCGACATTTATTAAATGGTTTTAACTGGAAAACGAGCAAGAAACATTACCAAACTGAAAAAAGATATTAAAAATTTTAACGAGCTTTTGACTCCTCAAAACGGATATTAACAGCAGACTGAGGAATAAGTGTCGCATTGATCAAAGTATAAAAAGTAGAGATCTTTAATAAACATTTTTTCAGATGAATTGATCTGGAAACAGCAGAACTATAAAAATGAGCGTAAAGTGTGTTAAGCAAATGCGACTAATTGATGTTAATTCCAATCTCTTCATGATTTCGTTCAGCAACGAAATTTGCATCTTGAGCTTAACTGAAACCATAATGAATTGAACTTCTGCATAAGCGAAACTGAATTTTGCGAACTCATAACATGATTCCTTTTACCTCTCGCAAAGGAGAAAGCCTCACGTGACAATTTGGACAAAAGAAGGGAAGGCAGATTTAACATGCAAATATATGTGCATGTAGAACGTTGTCCCACTAGAGCTTAAAAAACGGCACGTATATTTTCCTTTTCTTCCCCCTATATGATGTAAATAGTTTATCCAGATAGAGTGTCTTCTACTTAGCACCGTGTCATAAGCTAGCTAATTTGAATATGTTGTACACGACACGTGAAGATATGTGATTATTCTTCCTCTTCCTTTCAAGTGCTACTTAAGTTAGTGAAATCCATCGTGAAATGTCGGCTGTTTATGGAGAAGAGTCAATGTCTATCCTGCAATTGGGGAATAGTGTAAGCAGTTCTAACAAGAAAGATGACACCGAATTTTCGGGTGTAATAAGCACGTCTTTTGAATCCGTTCTGACGCAAATTAAATTTATCAAAGCTATTCAAAGTCAATGGAACCGCTATGGAAAACAATAATATTGAAGGAAGAAAGAAGTTTTTCAATCGGGTTTTTAATCCCTCAGGTATTGCTGTAAACGGAATCGTGACTTTACGCTCTTTGGTTGCAGACTTGTGCGTTAAGAAAAACATGAATTTATAAGAGAAATATTTCTCACCGGAAACGCTCTCCAACATAGAAATAATTTTTAAAATCGGACTCTCTTAGAAACAGAGATATCGACAAAAATAAGATGTGACTTTACGTCCCCTGGTGAGAAAACCATGCATTATTTTAGGAAGAAAGTATTCTCAAAAGGTTTATCCACATGAGCGGTATCGGTCCAAGAAAAAAAAAAAAAATTTAGTCGAGTTTTCAGGAGCCCAGATTGTGCTACAAATACATCAGAAGCAGAAATTAACACTTATGGCCCCTGGTGGCCAAACCATTCCATACAAAATATTAGAAATTATGTGAAAAATATTTTCCATCAGGTCTTGTATGCGATACAGGAAGAATTTTTCAAATGGGATTTTCAGAAGCAGAAATGACGCAGAAAATGCAATTTACCTTTATGCGCCCTAGCGTGAAGTGCTAAAATGATTTACGTGAAAAATTTGAATTTATAGGAAAAACATTTTGAATCGGAAACACTATTCAACAAAGAAGGAACTTTTCAAATCGGACTCATAGAAGTAGAGATATTGACAAAAATAAGATATACATCTACGCCCCCTGGCGTATAAACCATGCATTATTTCAAGAAGAAAATGTTCTTAAAAGGTTTGTCGACATAAGTAGTATCTGTCAACAAACCACCACTTTTTCAATCGAGATTTTAGAAGCTCATATTTTGCTGCAAATACATCAGAAGCGGAAAGTAAGACTTACGCCACCTGGTGGCCAAACCATTTTTACAAAATTTAGAAATTATGTGTAAATGATTTCCCATCAGGAGCTGTATCTGGTGCAGAAAGAAGTTTTGAAATCGGAGATTTAGAAGCAGATATATACAGAGGGAAAGCAATTTACTTTACGCCCCCTAGCGGAAAATCTATGAATTACTTAAAAAATTTTAAAATTGTATGAAAAACATGTCAGACTGGAAACACTATCCAACAAAGAAGGAACTTTTCAAATCGGACTCTTAGAAGTAGAGATATCGACAAAAATAAAATATATATCGACGCCCCCTGGCGGAGAAACTGTGGAATATTTTAAGAAGAAAATATTCCGAAAAGGTTTATCGATGTGAATGGCATCAGTCCACGAAAGAATTTTTTCAATCGATATTTTAGAAGCTTAGATTTTATGGCAAATACATCAGTTGCAAAAATTAACACTTACGCTCCCTGGTGTCTAAAGTATTCTTTACCAAAAATTTGAAATTATATGCAAAAGATTACCCATCAGGAGCTATATCCGCTAAAGGAAAGAAAATTCAAATCGGAGTTTTAGAAAAAGATTTATCGGGGAAAATGTAATTTACTTTTACGCCCCCTAGCGGAAAATCTATGCATAATTTGAAAACGAACTATATCTAAAATACTCTTCGACATAAATGGAATCGAAAGATAAAAATATTTTTTCAATGGGATGTTTAGGAGCAAATATGTGGAATAAAACGTATTTTTGAATTCGACATCATCTGTATTTATGCCCCCTCGCGGCGAAATTGTAGATCGTAAAAAAAAAAACGAAATAAAGGATCATCATTAGCATATTTCAGGCTTCTCAATGCAAATATAATTTTTCAAATCGGACCAATAGTTCCAGAGATATCGTGGGTACAGGCGGACTGACTGACGGACGGACAAACCGGTAACATAAGTACGATCTTTTTTACAAAAGACGTGCTAAAAAGGACGTAAAAATTTGACAGATGAACCTGGCAGAGGCAGACCTTCGACTTCGACGACCGTTCATCACATTTCGCTCGTTAAAGAGTTGCGTATAAATAGCCGCCGCATTAAAATTCACAAAATTGTCGGAGATTTGGGCTTATCATATGGCGGTGTACACTGTACACGCTTTCATTCACGAGCACCTGCATTTCAGAAAACTGGACAAAATGGGTTCCTCGATCTTTAACGGAACAGCACAAAAATCAGCGATTTGGATCCACACTTGCGGTCCTACAGCGTTATCCTGAAGAAGGCACAGATTTTTGAAGCACGTCATCGCCGGCGATGAGACGTGGAGTGCATCACTTCGCACCAGAAATCAAATCGGCATACATGGCGTCGAAACACCCCAGCTCACCAACTGCAAAAGAAAAAAATATGTCGTGCCGTCTGCCGGAAAAGTTATGACAACAGTCGTTTTGACTGCGAGGGTCGGTAACACAAAGTTTATGGCAAAAAGGAATGAGATAAACGCTGCAATGTACTGCGAGACATTGAAGAAGTTAAAGAAAGCAATTAAGGAGAGAAGACGAGAAACATTGTCAAAAAGAATAAATAATTTTGTTTTACGACAACGCAACACAAAACAAAACTGCCACCACGCAGAAGCTTCTTCGCAGTTTCAAGTGAGAAGTACGGCCACATCTCTCATACAGTCCTGATTGAGACACTCTGCGATTAGTAGTTTTTCCTAAAAATGAAAAAGGATCTTGGGAGTAAGCATTTTGCCAATGATGAAGTCAAAGGAACTCGGCGAACTTCGAGTGAACTTTTACTTTCGTGATATTCGAAACTGGTTTCTCGTTTCGACAAGTGTTTACTGATATTTGATGATTACTTAAAAAAATTAAGGAAAGGTATATGGTCAAGAAATTATATATATAGGCGTTGATGGGTTCGTTGCAGAGGGGTGACTCCAATACAATGCAGGATTAACTTTTTTCTAACAACTAAAAGAGTGTTTAATGGAGTAAACAGTAATACAGTCGTCGTTGAATTTAAGGGAATGAAACATAAACAAACATCGTCTTAGACACACATCCTTTAATTCGCGCACACAATAAATTTCAACTTCGTCTGTCTTCGTCTTATCTCCGGCTGAACTGGATCGTCTACTACTACTCTTCGCGGGGGAAAAGGCGAGCTGAAAAATGTTGTGGTAGATTACACCAATAAGTGGTGCTACACCAGCTGCACCACTTTCGTAGAAAAGATGTATCATTCTGTGGCGTAAAGTAAACCCAACAAATAAGGTACAACCTTGTACCATAATGTGATGAAATGTTGAATCAGGTTGTTGGGTTTTGTTTGCAAAACACGATGGTGTATCTGTTCTCAGAAAGTGGTGCAGCTGGTGTATCACCAGTTTTTGGAGCAACCTATCACAAAATTTTTAACATTGTAGTTAAGTGTCTTCCATTGCATAAGCCTCTACAAACTGATTCTACGTATGAAAATGTTTCCATACAATTCATTCATCCTACTCTCTAGCTTCTGTGCTTCATATGAGTTCCTTCGCGAAGCGTAAAGCAATTATAGCGAAGCAAGCCTTTTCTGCCGATGATGGAGTTCGAAACCGCGTCATCTTTTCAGGAGTCCGATATTCTACCAACGGAATTACTCCGGCAAGGATTATTGCTGCAACCTACCGATTTGACTTGCGCCACCTCAGTGGTGCGACACATATATCCCACCCTTAGGAAAGTGGCGGGTGCACGAAATCGCAGGTTTAGGGTCAGCCAACAAACCATGATTGAAGGAGCTTACTATAGAAGAAGAAATTATGATTAATTTCATACGATGTGTGGAAAAATCATCACACATTTTTTTCGTAACTCATGGCCAGGAAATTAATTTTTACATCCGGACGCGAATATTAGCCCTTTCTGCCGGTGGTGCGATTCGAACACTCGTCTTCTATCTCCGGAACCCAATATTCTACCAACTGAAATACGTCGTCAAGGCTTACTGCAGCAACTTGACGTTTTGACTTGCGTCACCTCACTGGTAGGTCACACAATCATTCCCCCAAAAAGAGTCAGCCATAGATAATTAACCTAAATTTAACTTGGAAATCACATGTTCATTAATCGTCAGTGTTCACAGCGAGTTTAGCAATTCAGTTTTTGCCAAATATTTATAATCTCAACTCTGAGCTCAGAATGTTTTAGATTTGTTAGACGTGAATTATAGGAAACACTCGTGGAGAAGGGTAAGAAAAATAAAAGAAAGGAAAGAAAATTATGGGAAAACGAAGATCTCCGCGCAGAATTCCCGTGCTTTTCTGTCTAGAGGCCGTATTATTTTCCTCGTTTAGTCTCAAGCTGCAATGGCATACCTTGTTATACGCTTCCTTCAGGAAGAACGAATCTGAAAAGCTGAGTCATTCATGTGCACTAATGATGTTCTCCCTTTCCGGATATGGACGGTTGCATTGCTGACGGCAGTCGGAATTGCACGTGAAAAGGCGCTTTCATAGCCCTATCCTGAACTCGCTCAACTAAATTTCTCAGGTTTCTACGAAATCATTTCGGAGTCTTTGTTGCCCATGTTAATTTCAAAATAGATTCACTAAGGGTAGTGCAGGAATGAACTGCCATAGAATTAATTTGAAGCGAACAGTCATGCCTCTTCGATTAACATTTTTGAAGAAGCTTCTTTTCGAGTGCCAGAATATTTTCCGACATTCATCTATGAGATATTGTTCCTATTGTAAGCTGACCGGAAGTCCAGAATTTTTAAGGTAGTCCTCGAATTTAGTTTACTGTCCCCAAAAACGTCTGATGCCCTTGGGGACCCAAATTGACCTCAAATTTTAATGTTTGTCTTCAAGTGTCTTCGAATTTACCCTTCCTCATTAGCTCGTTAGATTTCTAATGAAAAATGTTCTGTAAAATGGTTTTCGTTGTGCTATTTTTTTTTTTTTGATTGGAGGTTTAAATTTTTTTTTGAAAAACTATGTGTTGGACTTGGTTGACAGATACATTGACATGTAGATTGAACATATATTGGACATGGTTCACAGATTTATACAGTATAGACATTACGAGTTTCAACGCCAGCAATGTACATAGGTGAAAACATGGGCGCCGACAGGAGGGGGTCATAGGAATCACATGACCCCTTGTAGAATTATTTTATTTATTACTTTTTTTACACTCACAGAACTGAACCACGAGGAAAGATGGAGTTTGGGGCGTTTAATTTAATATCCCAATTTTATTGGAAATTTGGAATTGGAAAACGATAACGTGAAAGCGGAAAGACCTACCAAAACCGTTAGGTAGTACGCCCAAACAAGTTCCGCTCAGAGTGGTGTGTGTTGAACTTATAAGGTTTGGCGTGGCCCTGCTCAAAACTGTTCATTATATTGAAAACAGTTACCAATATACATGACAATACATGGCTATTACCAACATAACACTTTCTTCAAGAGCTGCATCAATTAATAGTAATAATAGCAGTAATAGTGTTCTAGTGTCGTAACTAAGTAGTAGTAATAGTAATAGTATAAATCTTTCATTTTCACGAATTACTGTTTTCTACATATTAGCCAACCTTAATTAATTACACTTGACCTCCCCTTGAAAAATTTCCTGCAGGTGCCCATGGGTGAACAAGGAACTCAGTGAATAAACCCCGAAACCCAAACATAAACAACCATGCCTTACTCGGGATTTGAACCCAGACCCCTCCGTTGGGCGAATGATCAGAAGCCATCGCTTAGACCACTGCGCCACAGGTGCTGCAAATTTTTTTTTTTTTTGGGGGGGGGGGGTTAACGACCACCTGTGAGCGATGCAGTGGGCTATAGCAATCACGCGTCCCTAATTTAGGGCCCTGGTTCCAGGGAAGGGAGAGAGCCAGCGCCGCAAGATGAACAGAACATCCATGCTTTACCAGGATTCGAAACCGGAAACATCTCGAACGAATGATCAGGAGCCATCGCTTAGACCACAGCACCACCGGGGTGGCTACAAATTTTCCGATCATTCTTCTTGTGAAAACAAAATTTGATATTTTTCCTTTTTCCGAGTTAAAAGACGACCGTGAGGAACTCTAAAGACTATAAGTAGTCACTTGTCCCTAATTTGAGGACATACGTTCTAGGAAAGGGAGATGGCAAGTGCTGTAAGACAAACACACCACCCATGCCTCATTCGGGACTCGAACCCGTAGCTACTTGTACGAATCGTTAGCGGTCAGCACCAATAGACTGCACCACTGCACTGAACTTGTTCTGAGTTCCTCCAAAAAACTTTTGCAAAATGAAAACTTTGCCATGCAATTCGTTTATTACTGTGCAGCTTGATTTTAACTCAGCACATATACCTAAGATAAAGCATTTCACTTTTGCTAACACGTTTTCGTCATCATAACTCTGCTTTGTCGGTATAAATTACCAACATTCTACAAAATACACTGCTGGCCACCCAAAATGCAACACCAAGAAGGAAGCATCCGATTGGCCTGAAATTCACAGCATGCGTCGCCCGCGAGAGGACATGCAAACGATTAGCATTGCAGGGCATATGTAAATCATGTGCACCCGGCACGTCACTGAGAAGCACTGTAAGAAGGGTTCACAGAAGGCGGGGTGTATGTAGTGGAAGTGTGTTGTGCTGCCGGACCTGTGCCTGGGAAGTTTCCTTATGCCTCGTTGCAGAATACGGCAGTCATTCCAGCACGTTTCGGAGCTCGACAGAGGACGAATAGTGGCTCATCGCGATAGCGGTATATCGTACCGAGACATCGGCGCCCGTGTGGGACGACATCCAGCCACAGTGAAGCGAGTATAGATTCGGTGAGTGCAAGAGGGACGGAAGGACCGACGTTAGCGATTGCCGCAGTCGCGGCACACCACCGAACGAGAGGGCCGGCACGTTATGCTGCGGGCGTTGACGGCTCGTACCGCCACATCACGAACGTTAGCGCAGGAATTAGGGTGTGTTGCGCAACAACCTGTGTCAGCACGTACCGTTCTACGTCGACTGCAGGAGCGGGGACTTGTCGCACAGCCCCATTGCTCCGATTACCATTGACGTTACACCACCGGCGAGTGCGGCGGCAACGAGCCGTTAAACTCCACACCTGGACTAGGAAATGGCACGACATTGTTTTCTCCGACGAATCCCGCTTCTGCCTGCAACACCACAATGGTGGGATCCGCGTGTGGCGGCACCACGGCGAGAGATTGTATGACGCCTGTATTATACATCGCCATACCGGTCCGTCGCCTGGCGTTATGGTTTGGCGCGCAATTGCATATGACACCTGCACCCCTATGGCACGCATCGCCGGTACACTCAACAGCCACCGCTACATCTCCGAAACTCCGACGTTTTGGAGTCTGTAGTCCTCCCTTACCTGCAGGGCCTGCCACCGGCCACGTTTCAACAGGAAAATGCGCGCCCGCACGTGGCACGCATCACGAAACAATTCTTCACGGCCCACCAGGTGTCACTGCTGCCGTGGCCCGCCTGTTCTCCCGATATGTCTCCCATCGAACACGTCTGGTCGCTGATCGGCAACCGAGTGGCCCGGCAAGCACCACCCGCGGCTACGCCTGATGAACTGTGGCAACGTTGGAAGCAGCCTGGACCGACATATCGCAAGCCTACATCCGAAGCCTCTTTCGTTCGATGCCGCGGCGCGTAGCGGCCGTTATTACTAGCCATGGGGGCCACACGAACTATTGATGCCTGTGTGTTCCGCAAGTCGTACGGGCCTGTAAGATCAATCGTTTCATCTTTGTATCTGTTGTTATGTGTCCAGTAAATCTGGCTTTGCTATCTCGTGTCCTTCTTGGTGTTGAATTTTGGATTGCCAGCAATGTATATCCTCTGAAGACATAAATTTTCATATGTAATATCACACTTACAGAAACAATACAGTTTTGTGACAAAAAGATTTACATATTTAGTTTGAGTATGTATGTGTCCCCAAATGATCTGCCGATTTGGGGACATAACACGATTTTGTCCTGAAATGTGCTCCAATATCTGTTCACCTTATCCTACTATCGTAGTGCGTTACGTGAGCACAATTGGCAGAGGTAGTGATCTGACGGACGCTGAAAAAGGAATGATCATCTGCTACCGCGCCAAAGGTGGAAGCATCTCAGAAACAGCAGACTTCGTGGGCTGTTCCCGAGGTGCTGTAGTAAGGGTGTACCAAGAATGGACCGTTGGCAAACCGAGTACCTCGTGACGTTATAACTGTGGAGCCCCAAAGACCATCGACCCCAGAGAAGAACGTCACCTACGTCGACTTGTAAAGGGTAAGTGACGCGCAACAGTACAACAATTGACCCTGCAAATGAACGCTGGGGCACCCAGGTACGTGTCCCCGATAGCAGTAGAGCGAACCCTGTTACGCATGTGTCTCCGAAGTCGACGCTGCGTCAAGGCGCCAATGTTAACCCCGGTCCTTCGGCAACGACGCCTGCAGTTTGCATGGGACTACGGTCATTGGACAGTGGAAGAGTGGGAAAAGGTTGCCTTCTCCGACGAATCGAGAAAGCTACTCCACAGAAGTGACGGGAGGTGGCGGATACGGCGTCAGACACATGACAATCCACACCCGAATACGCTTGTCGGTCAATTACAGGCCGGCGGTGGCAGTGTGTATGTCTAGGGGATGTTTTCCTGGTATGATCAGATCGCTGGTGCCGCTGGATGGGTCCCTGAACGCCAATGGCTGCCTGTCCATCATCGCTGTCCATATGCATCCCTTGATGTTGGACGTTTACCCTGTGGTGATGGTGTCTACCAACAGGACTATGCGCCCTGCCATGACGCTAAAAGAGTGCGTGGCTGGTACACGACAGCAATGTCTTCGTTCTCCATTAGCCGGTAAAATCACCCGACCTCAATTCCATGGAGCACTTCTGGGACTATTTCGATTGACAGGTTCGACGCGGCGATCCACAACCACGTCATCTCCGGGAGCGAGCTCCGTGCTCTGCTGCAGTCCGAATGGGCACGTGGGCTTTGGGCAACCGTCCAGTGCCTCATTGCGTCCATGCCACGCAGTCACGCCTCCGTCATCCGGGTGTGGATTCTCATTATTAAGTAGGTGGTCATATTATTCTGATACGACATATGCAGACATTGTGTTAAAGCTATTTGCCCTGAAAAGACGGCTGCTAAGGGTTTATGTATTGGCATCACGTGTATTGTTAGATAATGCGAGAGACAGTCAAGAACGGAGACAAATTATCTCAACAACATCTAAATGGTATATCTAATGCCACACATAACATGCTAATTATGTGATGACGATGTACGTGGCTCTGAGCTCTTGACACGAAATTTCCCAAAGGTTTAGGGCGCAGACTCCTGTATTTGCGAAACGTTGAGTCTTCGTCTCCAATGCCTGAACGATATGTTGCTTTTGTGTGTGTTTGTGCTGTACTTGTTGTTACGGCATTAGTTTCCTCCCTTCTCCGAATCCGGTTGAAGTACATTTTGTCGTCTCCATGTGACTTCAGGCAATAATCAGACTACTTCAGCTACCTAGACAAAGGGAGTAGTTTGCAATACCAGTGACGTAGAACAGCGAATGTGCTGTATATTTCAACTAGTTATCTGCTCATTACTCTTATTATATAAGAAAACAACGCAGAAATTAAAACAAAAGCAGAAAATAACACTACGTAGCAAATCTAACGCCATCCTTTGCGGGTTCTCAATACAAACCAGCCCTCCGCGGAATTTGGAGACGGTTCTCCTGACAGATCGTTTTACGGACTTGTGTTTTTTATTTTATTTTATTGTTTGAAATGCTACTGTGAATGAACACATCCGTTGGTTTTTCAATTCTGTCTGGCTACCCGTTCCGTTTGTCTCGACATTTGCGAAAGTAAAAGAGTTACAGTCCCTGGTAATGCGTTTCCCGTCATCATAAATCAGCCAAGAAGTTCCCAGCATGACCCTCCGGTTTTGTCTGAAGCCTGAACTAACGTGTAAAAACGGAAAGAGGGAACATACCTCTGGGGACAGTTATCTCGAAAAACAATTCGTCAATCGAAAATGTCACTCAGCATTTCTTTTACTTCAATATGCTTAAAGAATCTTTCCGTGCAGTTTTTATGCGTCATTTTCTAACCACACTGTAGATAGATTCCAACCTTTTCGGTGCCATTTTACGTACGAGTTTGTAAAAATTCTTGCAGATTATCTGTATTTCCTTGTTCATGAATAGCGTGTTTTAAACTTATGTGTTTTCGTCTTGTAAACCTTTACATGCCCTCGATCTCTAAAACTCATTCTCTTTTCTGAGCTTTCCTACAACTTCGTCATCGCGCAAGTCTGCAATTTCTACGTCTTCACCTCCCCCCCCCCCCTCCTTTCCCCATTGTCAACTTTATATTCCACCAACTTTCCACTTCTTGGTTTTTTCTTGTCGGATTTTTATCTCACATATTACTTAAGCCCGTAACATTTCTTTGCTTCCTAACTTCTTTTTCTTTCTCTTGATGTAATATTGGCTGTTGACAGCTAATCTGCTGCTGATTCTTTCTACCTATCTCCAATATCAGTCTTATTTTGAAATGCTCTTACCGTAAGCAATCCACTTAGTCTCCATCTTTCCATAATATTGTTACGGCCTGGCCGTGATTATTACAATCAGCTATAGGGCGTGCTTAATCAGTCCAATTAATAGAGTAGTTAACTAATTCGGAAGCGCTGATTTTGATTAATTTAGGTGAGAAGGCTAACGGATATAAAGGAATTAGGAAAAAAGGGTGAGGAATTTAAAGGAATTAGAAGAGAAGGCTAAGGGAATTTAAAGGAATTTGTCAACCAGAGAGGTACTCACGTTGTGTGTTTTCTAGGAAGGCAAAAAACCAAAATCGTACATTTGCCGTTTGCACGCTTAGGAGACAACCACTTTGCTGTCTGTAGGCTAGACACAGCGATACACACGTCAGCGAGCGCTTGATTTGGCGCTCGATGGCCAGAAATGTTGGCGGTATTTTATATACTAGAACAGTCAGAACTGCGACTTTCTAAGCGTCTTATGTCTTTTATGTGCCTTTGTGACAGAGAAAAAAAATCAGTTGCTTGATTTGAACCGCCGGAAGGACATGTCATTGGTCCGCTTTTTTGAGCGGAGGAGCGAAGATCTCCCCATTTGAGGGAAAGCGAAAGCAACTCGAACGCAGCCCTTAAAATATAAAAGGTTGGGGGTATTTGCTCAGACCCCTAACAGGAAGCGGTCTGGCGCATCTGTCGTCCCGTGGAAGGACACAAAAGAATTCTCTTTTCAAAGCTTAGACTTCGGTCAACTCAGAAAAACTACGGCAAAAGAGGAAAGATTCCAATCAAACGATGCATTATGAGTAACAAAACTTCACGTAAGCTTCTAAACCTGGCTGTAAAAAGTTAAGATCTACCTTTTGTGAGATCGTGTATACACGAATCATTGGCCGAAATCATAAATTGCTGAGACGTTACGGAAGTCACTCCTCCCAAACCAGGAATGCATCTTCGGACGAGGGAAGACCAAATGAGGTGGGTGATAGCGCAGTATTCACCTTTTGCCACATGTGTGTGTGTGTGTGTGTCTTTTCGACTCCACTGGGCTGTGGCTAATTCGGAAGGGCCTCGTCAGTGACTTGATGGGAGACTCGCGGGCAGTGGGAGCTCTTAAATTAATGGAACTATGAAAGCATGCAACATAAAACGTGCATTATTTTCATTATTTATTTTTCAAGATGCGTCCTGCCGGATTACCCTGAGCATCCAGCATAAGAATCAGAGGTGAGATTACCTTTATATGTCTTTTTTTCTTTCATTGCATTCAGAGAAATGTTTGCACGACCACAGACAGGGCTAACTTGTGCCTGGTATTGTTAAGGAAACTTTGATTAACTTTTTCCGGAAGTGTTCCTTAGATAAAAAGGTAAATTAAAGTTTAATGTTAATCGCAACTACCAATAGGCATTTAACCCTCCTAGTGGCACGCACGCATATGTACGTTCGGAAATTTCTATGCACAAAGCGGCGATGGCACAATAATACGTTCATCGGAAACTGTTCAAAAGCTGCGAGAACGTAGTATTGCGTCGAAAAAAACTTTCAGGCCCTTTGTGGCAAGAATGCTTATATGGGCATATGACTACAGAAAAACAGGACGCTTTTAGGGAAGTCTCCTGTTATACATGTGACAAAATTTTGCATTGCCTCTTCCAAAGCTCATATCACCCGGAAGGCAGTAGCGGCTTTTCAGGTGAAGTAAAGGAAGTGCCTCTTCACCTATTTTACTTAAAATAAAGTTTTATTCAGTAATTTGTATAATATATTCTTTTTTGTCTCTATTGTGTTACAAAATTCGCAAAACTTTGATTAGATATCAATTCACATAGCGCGTTCAATACGGAAAACAAGTCCTGATACGCAAAACAGTGCAAGTGAAGAGCCGAAATGAAAACCCTTGGAAGTCTGCAGCTTTCGACCGAGTTGCTATGGTAACCGTGACGTCAACCTCCCCTATCTGGCGCGCAAGTGAAGTGTTTTATCTCTCAGCGCCGAAGCTCTGCAGATGGAATCGTGACCTTCGAAGGAGATCACGGTGAAACGGGACGGTTTACCCAGGGTATCTTGTAGTGTTGTGGTACATGCTTTCCGAAAGGGAGTTGTTTTTTCGTGCTTTGTGATTATTTGTCAAAACGTTTAGCTGTTACTGTAGTTTCGTGTACAGTTTAACAGTTAGTGATAGTTTTAATTAAAGTATGTTTCCTGTGAACGACTTTGTTTGTAATTTATTACAAACTCCATTTAATCGGTGGAAAGATGAAGATAAAAGAGACATTTTACTTCAAGGACGACCGACGGATTCACTGACAATTGTTGCCAAAAAGAAATCAAGAAGATCGGCAAATCTTACAATAATAATTTTAAAAAATGTTGGTTTACTGAATATAAATGGTTTTGTAGTACTTTTGTGTTACAAATATTATTTTGTTGGCCCTGCTTACTTTTTAGTAATAAACATTCGGCGTGGAATAAAGACGGATTCTCAGATTTATTAAATATAACACGCTCACTTCATAAACATGGTGATTCTACCGAACACCTGAAATGCGTGTTAATGCTAAGGAATTTTGAAAAAATCAGAACACCATTGCCGATGCCCTGAGAGAGAATGCTGGGCTTTTGAAAATGCATTTCAACGAAAACGTTTGTTTAAATAGACTTTTCCTGCAGACAGTGATTGATGCAGTATTATATTTGAGCAAACAAGAACTAGCATTCCGTGGCCATGACGAAAGCATGGACTCGATAAATCGTGTAAATTTCAAGGAATTACTTTCATTGTTGATATCAAGAAGTCTTTTAGAAATTAAAAATCAATTTGAAAAGATAAAAAATGTCTTCACAGGTGACTCAAAAACTATTCAAAATGAATTAATTGAATGTATTTCTGAATATATAAACGATCACGTTAAAAATGAAATAAATAAAGTTCAATGCTTTTTTATTCAAGTAGATGACACCACAGACATAAATCAGACTTCTCAGTGCTCTTTAATAATAAGATTTGTTGATTCGGAAGGTGAATTGGATGAGCGATTTTTGGGTTTCCACGACGTGAGTGGAGATCGAACGTCAGAAGCTTTATACAAAATGCTAGACAAAATTTTGGAACAATTCGATTACCAACACAATGTTACGATGGGGCAAGTGTAATGTCTGGACACTTGAATGGGCTCCAGAAAAAAATCAAGGATAAAGCTTCTCAAGCTGTTTTTGTTCATTGTTTAGCACATCGTTTGAACCTTGTATTACAGCAGAATTTATCAAAAATTTCAAAGTGTCGTATATTTTACGCAAGCCTCGCTGGAATTCCTTCGTTTTTTCACCACTCAGTGAAGCGATCTTATGCACTCACATCTACAGCCGCAAGACGCATACCAACCATAGCAGAAACTCGATGGTCCTCCACTTCGAAGTTAGTAAGTTAAACTGTTGAAGATTGGGATAAATTGAAGGAAGTATTCGAATTTCTGACAAATAGTGAGCGATCAGACAAGAAATCAATTCAAGTTGCCAAGGGGTTTTTAAACGATATGAACACTTTTGAATTTACATTTTTGGCAATAGTATTTAATGAAATTTTTGGCCCCACCGATCTATTATTCGAAATTTTGCAGAAAAAAATCACTAGACTTAAACTACTGTGTAACTCAAATTAAAAAAAACTCGTGAAATTTTGAATCATAAAAGGAATGGTGAAGTATTTCAAACACTGTTTGGAAAAGCTAGCAAAATCACAGAAATAAGCAGATCTAAACGGTAATATGCTAAGAAAAGTTTTTCAAAATTATAAACAATTGTATTTTGAAATTTTAGACCACATGCTTATGGAAATGGATATAAGATTTCAAGACTGTGAAAAACTTCAATTCGTTTGTCTTGCTGACACAACCAAATTCGAACAATTTAATTCAAGCTTTCCCTCTCACGCTTTTGAAAATCTACAACATTTTTACGGAAAAATATTTAATAAACTCCAGCGCTTTAAAAATGAACTGAGTCATGTATATGCCAACGAAAAATTAAGGAATATATGGACTCAAGAACTTCTTTGAGTGCTTCATGAAGATAAAGACATTTTTACAGAAGCTTATAAATTGGTTGCCCTCATTTTAACCACTCCATCTACAAGTGTGTCAGTGGAAAGAAGTTTTTCTTGCCTTAAAAAAATACAAACTTACTGAAAAAACATTATTTCTCAAGACGGACTTGCTTCTTTGGCAAATATTTCTATTCAGAAAGATATTTTATTGATGCTCACGAAGAAACAACCATTCTATGACTACATTATCTACAAATTTTACAGCTTTAAAAGAAAGAAGAATTGATCTAATATACAAAAAATAGATCAGTCCTCATATAGTGATTTTCATTGAAGACAGTAGATATCTTTTCATATTGCTCTTGTTGCTCTTCAACTATTTTTTCAACCACGAGCCGCCACTGCCAGAGGGTTAATCCACCTTGTTCTCAATTGACATAATATACTGTAGATATTGCTATCATACGAATAAATGTGCCTGTGCATAGTTCCAAAGATCCTATCATATTTTGGATGCTACTCATCTTTAACTTTGGTTAAGTATAAGCTCTCCTATTGTAGTCTTCGGCGAAAGAACTACGCCAATGTGATTTGGTTGATTTTCCAGGGAGCTCCAATGAATTACATAGTAGTTATCACTTAATACAAAAGCAGCCCGGGGCGTAGCGGCAATGTTAAATCTCCTATTGAGTCAGTTTTATTTTCATTTATTGACACTTCTACTGACTGACCTTATTACATTCATTACCTCTAAACTCTTTTCTGAGATACTCAATGTACACTTCTTTATGTCTCTCAAGCTACATTTTCCTTTTCTTTTCAAAGAATTCCTTTCAATCTATCAGGACAATCTCCTTCTATTGATTCTCAAGTTTTTCTTTCCTCTGTTTGGATTTATAACACAATTTTGTATCTCTTCGTTTTTTTCCTTCCCTCCTCTCGTGCTCCATCACCAAACTTGCTAGAGAAAATCCACGGTAAAACATCTACTACTTTCAGTCCCTCTTTTATTACTAACTTGAACTTCTTCCTCCGTTCAAATTCTCTTACGCCTTGCATTTCATTTCCTCAGTCAGTAGCTGCACCATCCCATTTTTTACTAGCTCCCTCTGCATTCTACGTTTTCTGGAATTCCATCATATTTATCCTAGTACTGTTTCTTCCATTCCTTTCTCTACGCTTACACTCCATTTTATTGCTCCTATTCCTCATCTTCGCTGAACACTCCTTTTCTCCGATCTATTCGTTTATCTCCTGCCGATTCTGAAACAGTGATGCTGTCTTTTCACTCGCTTACCCGCCCCTTAAACGTACCACATCTTTAAAGCAATAAACGCAGCCCTGACGCCGCCGACCAGCGGACAGAATGTAGGCTACTTGTTTTCGCTCATCCTCGTTGTCGAACAAATGCACGTTTTCTCAGCCAACACGACCAGATAATCCGACGCTCAGTACACAACGCACGTGTCAACGATAAATGCAACCGAATTTAAGGACTATAGTTATATTGGTCAGAAATCTGTAGTCTTCGTCGATTGCATCCCGTACCAAAGCACATTATCAAAGATTACGGGAGGCAGTGAAACAAAACTGTACACATGAAAATAAACAAAAAATTGAACATATTGATAGGCCATAACTTTTGCAGAGATAAAAATACAAAGGGCATCCTGAAAGTAATGCCTCGTCCTTCATAAGATTTTTATTTGTAGCAGCAAAAATACGAAACTTGGTGGCAAAATACTCACACATATTGTTAATAATGCTAGCCTATTCAAAGTTCATTACTTTCTATACATTTTCGCCAACTTTGAACCCATTGGTAAAATCCATTTTGGAAAAATTCCTGAGGCTGTCGTTTCATTCATGAGTTAACAACCGGTTTAACGTCTGTCACATCGTCCAAACGTTCCCCACGAAGGGTGTTTTTAAATGAGCAGACAGGGGAAAAGTCTAAGGGAGCCAAATCAGGATTGTTAGGGGTGTTGGAGCATCACGATCTACCCCATTTTGGCAATAGCCTGTGAAGTCTCCATTGAAGTGTGGGGACGTGCGTTATCATGGTGTAAAACAACACTATGAAGTGGAATGTCACCTCTTTTCCTTCTGATAGCTTCCTTTAGCTTCTTCAATGTCTGCACATAGTAAACACTGTTTATTGTTTTAATTCCTGGATGGTGACACGACGATCAGCTGTGATGGTGTCTTGCACTCCTTGCCTGTTGGTATCTGTCACTGCACTTGCGGGTCTTCCACTCCGTTGTTTGCCCGACACCGAACTTTCTCCCCCGATTCCCGAAACCTCTTCATCCATCCTCAGATATTACTGATATAGATTGTGGCAACTCCATACACCACCAAGAGTCTTCTGTGGGTTTCTGGAGCCTCACATCCCTCTTTTTCCAGGAATTCAATTACGGCTCGCTGCTTTTCTCCGTCATTTATGATCTTTGTATCCAATCGTGAAAACAATTTGTTCCCACATTGGTAACATATAATAGTACATGTCAGTGCGATTTTATTAAAAGCACTCCAAAATTTCAAAAGTTATTAAGGCATTACTTTCAGGATGCCCCTTGTAATTCATGCCTAAAATAATATCACACTTTACAATATCGCTCAGGCACTTTGATCAGTCTATAAAACACTTCCAGATTAAATCATGAATGTAATACGGGATTACACCATGCAATGCAAATTTTAAAGATGAGAGTCCGTTTTTTGGTGTAAATATGAAAAGCACGGTTAGTCAGATAATATCAGAAAACTTTAAAATTTTGTCGCCCTGGAGTGGGAATCGAATCCGCGTCTCCCGGATAGCGCCCGAGCATGCTAACCACTACACCAGCCAGAACGACCAAGACTCAAGTTTTCGACTAATTTGAATACTTTGTTTTGCAAATGTCTAAAATATACAGCTACCATCAGTACGGAGGAGCTATTGGTATTTCCCTCGCCACAAAATATTGCACGACATTTCCAAATAAAATAAGCGGATAACGTAATAACAAATCGAATTATTAGGGTTTCTTGAAACAAAGTTACTTATTGAGCTCGTAAAAACACGGTAAAACTTAATAGCGAAAAACCTGGGACTTCAAGATCTTTCCACTATTGGGAAGCGTTCGCTGTTTGGGAAGTTGCTTTTTTTATTTTATTGCTGTTGTTTTGCATTCAGGAAAAGTACAATACGTATGTTTACATAAAATACATGCATAATACCTTCATTTTAAAATACAGTACATGCATATATGGTCGTATCAGAATAATATGACCACCCTGAATCACAGAGTACCCGCCCTGGAGCGTCAGAGAGTACACGTGATCAGGTCGACCGCACGGAGATATAAGCGGCCGGCCACGACAGATGAGCCTTTAGTGCGTTATGTGAGCACAATGGGCAGAGGTAGTGATTTGACGGACGTTCAAAAAGGAACGATCATCGGCCACCGCGCCGGGTGTTGAAGCATATCAGAAACAGCAGACGTCGTGGGCTGTTGCGGGATGCTTTAGTAAGGATGTACCAAGAATGAACCGCACGTACATCGAGCACTTCTAGACGTCATAACTGTGAAGCCCCAATAGGCCATCTGCCCCTGAGGAGAACGTCGCCTCCGTCGACTGGTAAAGGGCAATCGACGCGCAACAGTGCAGCAATTGACCACGCAAATGAACGTTGGGTCACCCAGGTACGTGTCCCTGATAACAGTAGAGCGGGTCCTGTTACGCATGGGTCTTCGGTGTCAACACTGTGTCAAGGTGCTGATGTTAACCCAGGTCCATCGGCAACGACGCATTCAGTTCGCATGGGAGTACATCATTGGACAGTGGAAGATTTGAAGAAGCTTTCCTTCTCCGACGAATCGACGATGTTACTCCACAGAAGTGACAGAAGGTGACGGATACGACGTCAGACACACGAGAACCAATACCCGGGCACCCTTGTCGATCGCGTACACGATAGCGGTGGCAGTGTGAATGTCTGGGGGATGTTTTCCTGGTATGACCTGGGACCACTGGTGCTGCTGGATGGGTCCCTGAACGCCAATGGCTATCCGTCCATCCTCGTTGACCACATGCATCCCGTCACCTTGGACGTTTACCCTAGTGGTGATGGTGTCTACCAAGAGGACAATGCCCCGCGCCACGTCGCTAAATGTGTCCGTTACTGATTCGAGGAACACGACAGCAATGTCTCCGTTCTCCTTTGACCGGCGAAATCGCGCGACCTCCATTCCATGGAGCATTTGTGGGGCTCTTTGAATCGACAGGTTCGACGTGCTGATAAACAACCACGTCGTCTCCGGGATCTCCGTGTTCTTCTGCAGTCTAAAAGGTAACGTGTGCCTTGGGCAATTTTCCAGGACCTCATTGCATCCATGCCAAGGGTGGTTATTATCATTATTAGGTAGGTGGTCATATTATTCTAATACGGCATGGACGTATTTCGATGTTTGTTGCAACATACGCGAGTAAGAATAAAATATATTACACTATAACGTTTAAAACTCACGTGTACCTACAGCTCATTGTTTAACTAAATCAATCAGCTCTTTTTGGTTGCCAAAAGCGCTGAGGATTTTGGTAACTCTCATCATAGTTTTCAAATTGAATTTTTGAATTCTTTAATTGTGCTAATCCTCCCGTATCCCCTTTGTTTACAAACACTTTGGCAAATATTCACTACATTTTTCAGCGTCTTTAAAAAATTTCCCATCGTTTATAAAAGTACATCAGATGTTTCCTCCGTCAAATCATTTTCCTCCGGTGTTTTCAAAGCAACGAACTAGCGCACATTGTTCATTGCTTTTTCAATACACAGGTCTTAAAGTGGTTCCATCTAAAGTCTCTGCCTTATGTTTCCAATGCTAAAACTTCTTTACGTATTTTCTTCTCAATTAATGTATTCCCAAGGATGAAAATTTGCACATCGACAAAACTAACTTTAAGTTATAGCATGGGATACTTAATACTTGCTAAAACGTAACCATAACCAAGCAATCCCACAATTGTTTGTCTACTGACGTCATCAAGGTCCAGGTCGCGCCATCTATAAACAGGTCTGAACATTACTTAAAGAAAAATGATGCATTTTTAGTATAATTATTGTTAAGTTTTAGCAAGTATTAAGTACCCCATGCAATAACTTAAAATTAGTTTTATCGATGTGCAAATTTTCATTCTTGGGAATACATTAATGGCGAAGAAAATATGTAAAGAAATTTTACCTTTGGAAACATAAGGCAGAGATATTAAGTGGAACCACCTTAATCAACTGTAATGAAACCTTTTCATTCCCTTCACTTTTAGACACGTATTTAATGCGAAAATATTGTTTAAATATTCTTCTTCTTCTGGATTGACAACGATTTTGTTTGATAGAAGCTGTTTTTCCCGCATCAAAGATAAGATCGGTCTTATTGAAGCCCCAGACCATAAGTATTTGGACAAAAAGTAATCTGATTTCGTGCAAAGAAGATAAAGAAAAACTTCGTAGCAAATATTCACCAATTTCTTTTCTTAAATGTACATGTCTTTAACTCTCTTATGGCCCATATCTCACATATGACTCTCGGTTATTCGGAAGATCCGCTATTTGGAGGCAAATACACTCAATGGACAAAACATTAGAGACACCTACCTAATAGCGTGTTGGTCTTCCTCTAGCGCGAATAACAGCATGTATACACCGAGGCATGGACTCCACCAGATGCCAGAGGATTTCTGGAGGTAATGCCAGCCATGCCTGTTGCAGCATTGTCTACAACTCCGCCCAAGACGTCGGTCCAGGATCCATGGATCTAATGTTCCATTCCACAGCATTCCAGAGAGCTTCCACATGGTTTAAATCCGGGGAACTTGGCGTACACTGGATGGGGACGGCGGGCGGCCTAGTGGTCAACGTTCATGACTGCAACTAAGAAGACCTCGGGTTTGATCCCAGCCAGGTACGAACGTTCGAACCACTAAATATCCGCCGTGCGTCGGGTGGGCACGTTAAGCCATCGGGCCCAAGTTACTGGTCCCCCAGTAATAAATACGGACGTCTTACTCCCCCTTTCTACCTCGTTTCCGTGTCACTTTTCTATCGGGCACTCTAGCCCTAATCTCCTAGATTTCTATTTCTAAGGGTTGTTTTCAGGGTCAGACACTCCCTTCCTAAAATCATCTGCATATGATCTGATCTGATCTACACTGGATGGTTTCAAGCTCAGATGAGTGTTCCTCGAACCATGCATGGGTGGTTGCGGCCCGGTGGGGCGGCGCATTGTCCTTATGAAACAGACCATTCACCGCAATATGCGCGTAGGCCATGAAAGCGTATAGGTGACCAGACATGCTGGTAGCCAGTAGCTGTTAAGTAACTCTCCAGACACACTAAGAAACCTAATGTGTCTAACGAGGAGGCTCCCCAAACCATCATGGAGCCACCACTGTCTTGGACAGAGCCGAACTGGCACGACAAGGCCATAGCCTCATACTGTCGACCCTCTCGCACCCTCCTGTGATCCGAGTATAGCTGAAAACGGAATTAATCTAACCACATGACGCATCGTCACTCTTCAGCGGTCTAGTGTATAGGTTCCCGGTACCAGGCGAGGCGTAATTTCCGATGACGTGCAGACAACAGTGACACACCAGTAGAGCGACGGCGCCCGTAGTCCATTGTATGCAGCGTGCGTCGTACCGTTGCCTCGCTGACACTTATTGGGCCTCCGGCATTTAACTTGGATGTGGTTTGCGCCGCCGTTGCCAAGCGATCGGTCTGTACGAACCAGGAAGGTACACGCCAATTCTGGTCATCAGTGACGTGCGGTAGGCCACCGGTTGCTCTCTGAGCGCTGGACTTCCGTCGATGGTATGTGACGTACTATGGAGGTGAAAACATGTGTCAAGACGACAAATCTGCAGCGAGACATTCTGTCCGCGTAGCTCAGTTGGGAGAGCGACTTACTGCGGAGTGAAAGGACACGGATTCCATGATCGTCGCTGACAAACTTGTGTTTTCACATTGGCGCCCGATTGTGGAAAATGGATCCACTGGCCGTTGGGTTCTTCGAAAAATGCGTGATGTTCGTTCCACACATTGTTTGGAATTAATGAAAAATTCCTACTTTGCTTCGAAGAAAAAAAAATTAAGAGGGCGATGATGTGACTTACTGCGGAGGTGAAATCGTGTGTCAAGACGACAAATCTGCAGCGACACATTCTGTCCGCGTAGATTAGTTGGGAGAGCGACTTACTCCGGAGTGAGGGGACACAGATTCGATACCCGTCGCGGACGAACTTGTGTTTTCAAAGGTATATTAGCGGTATAGACTTGATACGGTTACCCTCAGAAATCTTAGGGTTCTTACTACTTGGGCGATAGAATGATCCATCTGTCTTACTCCGACAATGCTTCCACTATCAGAGTCGTTCATAGCTCCATTTTTTTTTTTTTTTTGATTGTAGGTTTAACGACCACCGTGAGCAACTCAATGGGCTATAAGCAGTCGCCCGTCCCTAATTTAGGGTCACTGGTTCCAGGGAAGGGAGAGAGCCAGTGCCGTAAGACAAACACAACATCCATGCCTCACCGGGATTCGAACCTGGACCCCTTACGGACGAATGATCAGAGGCCATCGCTTAGACCACTGCGCCACCGGGGCGGCTCCATTTTTACCCATGTTATTCGATTGCGATACACTGTTGAGAACCCCTTTTGATTTTGGCTATTGATCACTTGCGTTCGATTTGGAGCAGGTTTCATTCTACGCAGGTGGATGCCCATATCAACTGCCTATCACCCCTATCTCTAATGTTTTCACTATTGTGTGTGTATATATACAAGTTGATTCGGTGTCACGTCAATTTGTCGCGTGCGTCAATTCGTCGACTACGTCAATTCGTCGCCTGCTTCAATTCGTCGACTACGACAATTCGTCGCATGTGTCAATTCGTGGACCGCGACGATTCGTCGAGCGTCAATTCGACGCGGACAAATTCGTCGACTACGTCAATTCGTCGCGTTTGCAGATTTTGGTTACATACAGAACGAATGCAGGAAAACGTACGATTTTGAACGTCTTCCTTACCGATCAAATTTATAAAGTTTGGACACGCAGGCAGGATAGGAATATTACGTTTTTCTTTGGCACTAAAAATATTAGACGGTAGACGGTTTTTGGAAAGGGGCAGGGCCCGGTTGGTCAGAGCCCCCCATATAAAAAATTTTCGTAAAATCTACAGTTGTCAATTCAGAACCACCAAATCTGGTATACTATCTCGTGGTATTCTAACTTAGACTATAGACAGTTTTTGGAAGCGGCTAGAGACGGGAAGAGGGGGTAACAGCCCCCCCTATAAATTGCCGTAAAATTTAGTTTCCAATTTAGAACTACCAAATTTGGTATATTGTCTCATGGTACTCTAACTTAGACGGTGGACGGTTTTTGGAAACGGGTCGGGGCCTCGGGGTCAGAGTCCCCCCTAAAATTTTTTCATAAAAACTAGAGTTTTCAATTTAGAACCACCAAATTTGGTATACTACCTCACGAAATTCTAACTTAGACTGTAGACAGTTTTTGGAAGCGGTTGGAGCCAAGTGGGTCAAAGCCACCCCCACCACCCACCCACCCTACAAAATTTTCGACAGTTTTCAATTTAGTACAACCAAATTTGGTATACTATATCATGGCACTCTAACTTAGACGGTAGACGGTTTTTAGAACGGGTCGGGGTCTGGGGGTTACAGCCCCCCCCGTACAAAATTTTCGTAAAATATACCGTTTTCAATTTAGAACCACCAAATTTGGTATACTATCTCATGGTGTTGTAACTTAGACTGTAGACGGTTTTTTGTGAAGGGTCGGAGCCCGGGGTTCAGAGCCCCCCCCCCCCCCCCCGATAAAAAAATTCGTGAAATCTACAGTTTTCAATTTAGAACAACCAAATTTGGCATACTATCTCATGGTACTCTAACTTAGACGGTAAACGGTTTTTGGAATAGGTCAAGGCGGGAGGGGGTAAGAGCCCCCACATACAAAATTTTCGAAAATTCCATAGTTTTCACTTTAGAACCACCAAATTTGGTATCATGGTACTCTATATTAGACGGTAGACGGTTTTTGGAACGGGTCGGGGCCTCGGGGGTTTAGAGGGCCCACCCCCCTCTTCTAAAAAGTTTTCGTAACATCTACAGTTTTCAATATAGAACCACCAAATTTGTTATACTCTCTCATGGTACTCTAACTTAGACGGTAGACGGTTTTTGGAACGGGTCGGGAACGTGGTCAGAGCCCCCCCCCCCCCCATACTTTTCTTTCGTAAAAACTAGAGTTTTCAATTAAGAACCACCAAATTTGGTATACTATATCATGATACTCTAACTTAGATGGTATACGGTTTTCAGAGCGGGTCAGGGCAAGGGGGTTAGCCCCCCCCACCTACACAGAATTTTCGTAAAATCTATAGTTTTCAATTTAGAACCACCAAATTTGGTATACTATCTCTCACGGTACTCTAACTTTGACAGTAGAAGGTTTTGGAACAGGTCAAGGCCCGGGAGTGAGCCCCCCCCCCCCCCCCATCACATACAAAATTTTCTTAAAATCTATATTTTTTAATTCAGAACCACCAAATTTTGTGTCATGAAACTCTAACTTAGCGGGAGACGGTTTTTGGAACGGATCGGTGCTCGGGGGTTGGAGCACCCCCACCCCGTACCAAATTTTAAATTTTCGTAAAATCTACAGTTTTCAATTTAGAACCACCAAATTTGGAATACTATCTCATGGTATTCTAGCTTAGACTGTAGACGGTTTTGGGAAAGGGTCGGAGCCCGGGGTTCAGAGCCCCCCCCCCCTTACTACAATATTTCGTAAAATCTAGTTTTAAATTTAGAATCACCAAATTGGGTATACTATATCATGGCACTCTAACTTAGACGGTAGACTTTTTTGGAACGGGTCGGGGCCTGGGGGGTTAGAGCCCCCCCCCCCCCGTACAAAATGTTCGTAAAACATACCGTTTTCAATTTAGAAGCACCAAATTTGGTATACTATCTCATGGTGTTCTAACTTAGACTGTAGACGGCTTTTTGTAAAGGGTCGGAGCCAGGGGTTCAGATCCCCCCCCCCATAAAAAAATTCGTGAAATGTACAGTTTTCAATTTAGAACCACCAAATTTGGTATACTATCTCATGGTACTCTAACTTAGACGGTAGACGGGTTTCAGAACGGGAAGGGGCGCGGGGTTAAGAGTACCCCCCATACAAAATTTTCTTAAAATCTATATTTTTCAATTCTGAACCACCAAATTTTGTGTCATGAAACTCTAACTTAGCGGGAGACGGATTTTGGAACGGATCGGGGCCCGGGGGGCCAGAGCACCTCCCCCCCCACACACACACACAGAATTTTCGTAAGATATACCGTTTTCAATTTAGAACCACCAAATTTGGTATACTATCTTATGGTATTCTAACTTAGACTGTAGATGGTTTTTTGGAAAGGGTCGGGCACGGGGTCAGAGCCCCCCACATAATTTTTTTCGTAAAAACTAGAGTTTTCAATTTAGAACCACCGAATTCAGTATACTGTATCATGGTACTCTAACTTAGACGGTAAACGATTTTTGGAAAGGGTCGCAGCTCGGTGTTCATAGCTCCCCCCCCCCCGGAAAGAATTTCTTGAAATCTACAGTTTTCAATTTAGAACCTCCAAATTTGGTATACTATCTCATGGTACTCTAACTTAGACGGTAGACGATTTTGGAAAGGGTCGGAGCCCGGGGTTCAGAGGCCCCCGCCCCATAAAGAATTTCTTGAAATCTACCGTTTTCAATTTAGAACCACCAAATTCGGTATACTATAACATGGTACTCTAACTTAGGCGTAGACGGTTTTCTGAACGGGTCGGGTCACGGGGGTTACCCCCCCACACACACACACACACACACATACACAAACTTTTCGTAAAATCTACAGTTTTCAATTTAGAACCACCAATTTTGGTATACTATCTCATGGTATTCTAACTTAGAATGTAGATGGTTTTTTGGAAAGGGTCGCAGCTCGGTGTTCATAGCTCCCCCCCCCCGGAAATAATTTCTTGAAATCTACAGTTTTCAATTTAGAACCTCCAAATTTGGTATACTATCTCATGGTACTCTAACTTAGACGGTAGACGATTTTGGAAAGGGTCGGAGCCCGGGGTTCAGAGGCCCCCGCCCCATAAAGAATTTCTTGAAATCTACCGTTTTCAATTTAGAACCACCAAATTCGGTATACTATAACATGGTACTCTAACTTAGGCGTAGACGGTTTTCTGAACGGGTCCGGTCACGGGGTTACCCCCCCCCCCCCCACACACACACACACACACAAACTTTTCGTAAAATCTACAGTTTTCAAATTAGAACCACCAAATTTGGTATACTATCTAATGGTATTCTAACTTAGAATGTAGATGGTTTTTTGGAAAGGGTCGAGCTCGGTGTTCATAGCTCCCCCCCCCCCCCCCCGAAAGAATTTCTTGAAATCTACAGTTTTCAATTTAGAACCACCAAATTTGGTATACTATATTATGCCACTCTAACTTAGGCGGTAGATGGTTTTCAGGACGGGTCAAGAAAGGGGGTAAGAGCCCCCCCCCAGACAAAATTTTCTTAAAATCAATATTTTTCAATTCAGAACCACCAAATTTTGTGTCATGAAACTGTAACTTAGCGGGAGACGGTTTTAGGAACGGCTCGGGGCCCGGGGGTCAGAGCACCCCCTCGTACAAAATTTTAAGTTTTCGTAAAACCTACAGATTTCAATTCAGAACCACCAAATCTGGTATCCTAACTTAGACCTCGTGGTATTCTAACTTAAACTGTAGACGGTTTTTGGAAGCGGTTGGAGCCCGGGGTGTCTGAGCCCCCCTACAAAATCGCCGTAAAATCCAGTTTTGAATTTAGAACCACCAAATTTGGCAAATTATCTCATGGTAATCTAACTTAGACGGTATATGGCTTTTTGGAAAGGGTCGGAGCCCGGGGTTTAGAGCCCCCCCCCCCCCCATAAAGAATTTCTTGAAATATACAGTTATCAATTTAGAACCACCAAATTTGGTATACTATATCATGGTATTCTAACTTAGACGGTAGACGATTTTTGGAACGGGTCCGGACCCGGGTGTTAGGTCCCCCCCCCCCCATAGAAAGTTTTCGTAAAATCTAGAGTTTTCAATTTAGAACCACCATATTTGGCATACTATCTCATGGTACTCTAACTTAGACGGTAGACGGTTTTGGGGAATGGGTCGGGCACGGGGTCAGAACCTCTCCCCATAACAAAATTCGTAAAATCTACAGTTTTCAATTTAGAACCACTAAATTTGATATACTATCTCATGGTACTTTAACTTAGAATGTAGACGGTTTTTGGAAACGGTTGGAGCCAGGGAAACAGAGCTCCCTATACCAATTTTTGTAAAACCTACAGTTTCCAATTTAGAACGACCGAATTTGGTTCTGTACCTCATTGTATTCTAACTTAGACCGCAGACGGAAAGGGTCGGTGCCCGGTGAGGGGGCCCATTCAAAATTTTCGTAAAAATTACAATTTTTACTCTTAAAAACTGCATCCCAATACAGCACTCCATTACCCCACCTACGGTTTAGGTTAGAGGCCGTAGATAACAATAAAGTAAAAAAATATCCGGTTAATGGTGTATTAAAAACACAAATTAATAAACGTTAGCTTTCACCACCAACGGTTGCCTTATCAGGCAGAAATACAATGTAATGTAAATAATGCAAATTCTTTTTTGCTTCGTATAATTAAATTAACTAAATCAAAAAATTTAAAATAAGTTTACTGGAAATTTACGGAAATACCTTTTTCATTCATTAACTTTCACCCGCTGAACTTGGTGATTTTACAAATAGTAATATTTACCCAGGAAATACCGGATACCCCTGCTAGTAAGAACTAAAGATAATGTTACACTTTTAGTCAGGTACAAAAAAATAATTAGAAATCCCTAGGACTGGGCCTGTTTAGCAATTTTCAGTCTGCCGTGCTAATTTTCATAAGGTCTGCATAGAAGTCCAAGATTTTAGCAATGCGCTTTTCTGAGGTTGGAACTATTAAGCAGACTCTAGGCCTAGGGCTTTTTGGTAGTTTTCAGTCCTCCGAGCTGATATTTATGTAGTTTCCATAGAAAATAAAATGAATTCTGTTCAAATGTTACTCGAGCACAAAGCATTAATAGATACGCCCGAGACCTAGACATATGCATTTTTAGTAATTTTTATAATGCTGTGATCATATGAGGTTTGCATGACAAATCAATTTAAGAGTGTTACGCTTATCAAAAATTATTTAAAAGGCCTAGGCCTAGCGGCCAATAATTAGTATTTGGTGCCTAAGTGAAAGCGCAACATTATGAACTTGATTGTTTACAAACCTTATAAATATGACCACAGCGATTAAAAGTTACTAAAGAGTCCTTGTAAGTAATATCCTTTGACCGAGTGCAAGTGCAATTTACGAAATGCCAACAGGTCAAAATATCTAAAGTAACAATGAAATTTGGAATATTTCTTTTTTCTTTCTTTTTATTTCAGTTTTAACACTTGTATTAAGTTTTTAAAACATATATTTCTCCTATCGTTTACCTTCATTGTGCTTTTAACAGAATTTCTTACCATGTTTTGGGTATTTTATTTTGTGTGGTTGCAGTTTTTTTAATGTTTTGGGCATTTCATTTTGTGTGGTTACTTGTTTTTATGTTTTGAGCATTTTACTTTGTATGGGTGTTTTTGTTATGTTTTTGTTATTTTCTTTTCTGTGGTGGTTGTAATGTCGACAGGATGAAAAGGGGAAACTGTGAACAGTCACGATGCCTACTTGCTTATATTTTTTTTTCAAATACAGCACATGATTTTGTATTGATTTATACCACTTACTCATTAAGCGACTACAGGTTTCTTTAAATATGAACTTTTTCTTAGAGCCTCTTGTTTCCTCTACCTAGCTTTTTCGGCTCCGCAATTTCTTTTTTTGGTTTTAGAATATTTTCCTTATTATTAATATATTTTCTCATGCAAACTCTTTATGTAAGGTATGTTTATTCTATCGAAGTATTTTGCAATTATACGTGAAGCCCTGTTGCTGAAGTAAAAAAATATTTCCAACTGAAACAACGCAGGTCAGATATTTCCCCGCTGTTAACTCAAAGAATGAAAACAAAAACAACAAATCTGTGCAATGGTTGAGGCATGAGACAGTACTTACTGGTAACCAGGCAAAGTTTTAAGGAAGAATGAGCTTAGGAATTTCTAACTGCAACAAAAAAAGATCATCCGCACTGTATCCCTTCCCCATCTTCTAGTGCCGGTCTTTGGACGTCTTGAAAGAGAAGTCTTAAGGACACATCTGTATCGCAATTGCCTGAGCATTCCCGACATTCTTCTGGTGTCGTAGTAGAAAAACACACTTCCTCCTTCGCCTAAATTGCTTGGATGTAATGCCAACGAACAAAGTTTTGCTCTGGCATTGGATTTCTGTTGCTTTTGATGGAATACTTTTCCCCTTGGGTTCACCGCTTTCAGTGTAGTCTTCAGGACACACGGCAATACACCCCAACGTAAAACACCAATTTTACGGCAATTAACTGCAATTAGCGAAAGAGAGGGGCGGTACAGGAAATAAGTCGAACGAGACAGATCTGAACTTAGAAAGTCGGGGGAAGGTGTTGCATGAAAAACTGTGTTTGGCTTACAGACCATTTGGCACGTAGGGACGTACGTTTTGTTTAATACGTTACGGGGTTAACAAATTGTCTTTTCAGTATAACAATTTTCTTTCATACGCATGGTGCAGCACAGAAAAAATTTGAATTTATTTTTGAGAATTAGCATGACGCCTGCCGGCCCAGAGTACAGCTGCCCAGTCCTCGCCTGCTGCCGCCTCCGGAACCTGGCTCCTGGGTTCTTCGCATCTGTTGATCCCCGCCTCGAGCGTCCCTGCTGTAAAATACATGTACCTCTGCGTTTTGGAAAAACAAAAAGATAAGATGCCGGATCCTTAAACTTAACCACTTCTTGTGACCGCAGGTACAAAAATCTTGAACTTCGCTTAAACCCTAACTGGAGGAACAAGCTTCACACGTGATTGTCTGTATTCTGAGTGTTTTCATTGAATGGTTGATCATCAGTTCGTAGTTGACTGGCGAACAGGGAACGTGCTTGTTGAAACCTTTGTTGTGCGTTGTCAAGTGATAATAGTGGAAATATATCATTCTAAATATTTTGGAAAGAAAAAGTGCATTGTTTTCCGAAGGCACTATGCAGATGAAGAATGCAACATAAATAGTTAACTCACAAAAAGAAAATGATTTGCTGAAATGGAAAGGGTATTTATTTTGCCATAACAGAGTACGAGGTGATTTACGGTATTGGCACTGTATTGAAAGAAATTATGGAAATTGTACTGGCTTTGCTAGTACTATTCTTATTGGAGATTAACACAGTATGCGCAATGAGAAACCACATAATCATGCTCCAAGACCGGCGAAAAGTGATGTTGCTGTTGCAAGAGTGCAAATAAAAGAACCAGCGAGAAATACGGACGAAGCACTGCACAAATTATTCAAACCGTGACAACGTCAAAGTCTACAGTAAATGCAGCTTACATGCCTAATATGGATGCACTAAGGCAAGTTGTAAAACGAATACGAAGAGAAGACATGCCTGCGGAGACTACGACTTCAGACCGGATCGATGCCCCAATAAATTTACAGGAGGAGATTTTGCAAAATTTCTTGGCAGAGATAGCGCATTTGGACATCAAAGAATTATTTTATTTTTAACAGAGAATAATTTACGAAAGCTTAAAGAAGCACCCCTCTGGATTATGGATGGGATATTTGAAACTTGTCCAACCCTTTTTAGGCAATTATGTACCATTCATGCTATGGTTGAAACGAATCCAGAGATGCACAGACTTGTCCCACTAGTTTATGGGTTACTTTCCAGCAAGTATAAGGAATATAATACTCTTATACAGTATTTTTGCAGGATTTACAAGACTATGCATCAGTCTATGATATTCAGCTTGCACCACAATATACGCATAATAATAGATTTTGAAATAGCTACCGTTATAATGCTGCTAAAAAGGAATTTGGAAGCAGTACCCACAAATGTTGTTGGTTTCATCTCGGAAAAAAATGTGCTGAGGAATATCCATCCTCTGGCATAGCCTTGGAATATAGGGAAAACAGTGAGTTTGCTCTCAAAGTCAGACATTTGCAAGCACTCGCATTTTTTCATATGATGAAATTCCAGCTGCTTTTGAAGAAGTGAAATCAATTTTACTAGAATTCTGTAGTTCAGTGGTTTAAGGAAAATTATGTTCTTGGAAAATTTCGTGGAAGCAGAAGAAACAATCCAAGCAGACGCCCTCCGCTTTTCCCACCAACAATTTGGTCTGTAAGTGAAAACAATTTATTTGGCTTTCCCAGAACACAAAACAAACTTGAAAGATTGGACAGACGCTGGAATACAATTCTGGGAAAGAAAAAACTGTGACTGTACAAAATAATCAGTGAAATTGCGAAAGAGCAGAGAACAATTATGGCTAAAATCGAAAGAGTGATAGCACAGATTCCAACAAATCCACCCAGAAGAGAAACGCTGGCAAGATAAAAAGGAATTCGAACTTCTTTGGCGCACAGAGACCATTTTAACATGCTGGACGTTTTAAGAGGAATTTCATATAATTCTACCCTTTACGAAAATGTGCTGGTATTTCTCACTAATTGAATTATACCTTTTACTAACTTGCATTTGAATTTTTCAAGAATGTAATTCCGCCGAAGATGCAAGAATGTAAAACACAACGCAAAATTAAAAAAGACAAAATTTTCAAAATAGCATGTCAAAAACATAAAATGTCAAAAAGTAATCCAAAATGTGAAAGAAATAAAAATTCAAAATGCAATCACAAGTCACAAGCATTACAAAAATGCGAAACGCTATGTAACAAGTACAACACAAAATAAAACAAATGCCAAAACAAAACAAAAATGCATACGCTTTGTAAAATGTACAAAATAAAATAAATGCCACATTCATAAGGATTTCATGACAAGTCAAGTTATAAATGAGCTTTTACTTAGACTTCAAATAATAAGTACTAGCCTCTACACCTTTTTAAGTCTTTAATAAGTGCAACATCATTAACCTGACTTGTCATCAAACATTATCAATATGACCATAGCATACAATCACTTAAAATACTTGGTAATGGATGAATTGAAGAATCACCAAGTTCAGCGGGTGAAAGTTAATGGCTGTTTATAGTTTTGTACTCGAGTAAATGCGCAACACAATAAACTTGACTTTCTCTGAAAATTTTATGTATATGAGCACGGTTGATTGAAAACTGATAAAAAGGCTTAAGGCCTGTTTATTATGAAGAATCACCAAGTTCAGCGGGTGAAAGTTAATGGCTGTTTATAGTTTTGTACTCGAGTAAATGCGCAACACAATAAACTTGACTTTCTCTGAAAATTTTATGTATATGAGCACGGTTGATTGAAAACTGATAAAAAGGCTTAAGGCCTGTTTATTAATTTTTGTGCCTCAGTCAAAACGCAGTACCATACATAACCTTGGCATGTTATCGAAACCTTATGAATACGTCGGACTAAAAATTCCTAAAAAATTTACGCCTAAGGTCTTGTAACTAAAGTTTTGTGACAGGGTAAAACTGCAACATTAATAACTTGACATGTTATGTTAACGTTGTGAATATGAGCACGGCGGATTAAAGATTTCAACAAATAGCCTTTGGGATTAATGTGTTGTAACTGAGTAAAAATGTAACATCATCTTTATTTTCTATATAAACCAAACTACGTGCTGAAATGGCCCAACTATATATACGTATACTTCAACCCTATACCGAAGCGCTGACAAGGTAAAAACAAAAGTGCAATTTTGTACGGTCCCCTAACATTTTATGGCCAGCCTACATGGAAGTGGACACGTTGATATCAAAAACATACTTTTTGTACGGTCCATAACAAATAGCAATGGACACGTCGCAATCTTTTTTGTTGTTGTTGTTGTTGTTGGGGTTTAACGACCACCGTGATCAATTCAGTAGGCTATAAGCAGTCGGACGTTCCCAATTTTGGGCCACTGGTTCCCGGAAAAGAGGACAGCCAGTGCCAGAAGGCAATCACAACGTCCATGACTCACCGAGATTTGAACCAGGATCCTTCTCGACAAGTGGTCAGAAGCCAGCGCCTAGATCACTCCGCCGCCGTAGCGGCACACGTTGAAATGTATTTTTCATACGGCCCCAAACGCTCTTATGTACATACTAGATTGAACTGGACGCAAATAAATCATTAATATAATTTGTACTAGCAGGGATACCAGTTATTTGCCAGGTACATATTACTATTTGTGGAATCACCAAGTTCAGCGGGTGAAAGTTAATGAATGAAAAAGATATTCCTGCAATTTCCCAGTAAACTTATTTTAAATTGTTTGGTTTAGTTAATTTAATTTTGCGAAACAAAAAAGAAAGAAAAAGGAATGGGAATACTTACCTTCTAGGAGACATCTATAGAACTGCCGTACATCTGGCGTGTGCTTCTGTAAATCCTGCGCCACAGAAATGCAATGTACCTATGTGATGTCGCATGCGTACGACTTCACATTGGCATTGATCATCTTTTTCTTACCGTTTTGAATTTTGAATACCTGGAACTCTCTATTTACATTACATTATATTTCTTTCTGATAAGCCACTCGTTGGTAGTGAAACCTAAACTATATTGATTTGTGTTTTTAATACACCATTAAACGCATATTTTTGCACTTTATTGTTATCAACAGTCCTTAACTTAGACCGTAGGTTGGTTAGTTGGTTAGTTGGTTGGTTGATGGTTTATGGTGCAAGGCCCTCAAATGGCCAAAGAGCATCTTAGAACGTAGATAGGGTATTCTTAAGAGTAAAAAACGGAACTTTTTACAAATATTTTGTATGGGGCTCCCTTGACCCGGGCCCCGGCCCCTTCATAAAACCGTCTACCGTCTAAGTTAGTTAACCATGAGTAGTATACCAAATTTGGTTGTTCTAAATTGAAACCTGCAGATTTTACGAAATTTTTATGAGGGGGGGCTCTCACCCCCGGGTTCCAAACCCTTCCAAAAACCGTCTAGCATCTAAGTTAGAGTTTAATGATACCAAATTTGGTGGTTCTGAATTGAAAACTATAGTTTTTAAGAAAATGTTGTAGGTGTGTGTATGTGCGAGGGGAGGGGGGGCTCTGACCCCCGGACCTTGACCCGTTCCAAAAACCGTCGACCGTCTAAGTTAGAGTACCATGAGATAGTATACCAAATTTGGTGATTCTAAATTGGAAACTGTAGATTTTAGGAATTTTTTTATTGGGAAAAGGGCTCTTACCCCTGTGCTCCAACCCCTTTCAAAAACCATCTAGCGTTTAAGTTGGAGTACCATAAGATAGTGTACCAGATTTGGTGGTTCCAAATTGAAAACTGTAGATTTTACGAAATTTGTATGAGGGGGCTCTCACCCCCGAGCCCCAACCCTTTCCAAAAACCGTCTAGCGTCTAAGTTAGAGTTTCATGATACCATACTTAATGGTTCTGAATTGAAAACTGTAGATTTTACAAAAAAAATATGGGAGGGGGCTCTGACCCCCGGGCCTTGACCCGTTCCAAAAACGGTCTAACCTCTAAGTTAGAGTACTATGAGATAGTATACCAAATTTTGTGGTTCTAAATTGAAAACTAAAGATCACTCCTGGATGTCCTACCGCCGACAGTGGCTAGTACTCGTCATCATCGGATAATTTTCACCGCCTATGCTGATGATGTGACCTTTTGTGTCCGGGATGAATCTCAATTTGATCGCCTGTATTCTGTATATCAACAGTATGTTGCAATATCCGGAGCTGCGCTGAATGCCACTAAAAGTACTGGCTTATGGTGCGGGGCATGGGCTGTCCGCACCGATGCTCCTTGGGGTGCGCAGTGGACAGCCACTACACAGAAGATCCTTGGTGCGTATGTCGGTTTGCCCTTGGCTTCTGCATCTGCCACCTGGACTGCTCTTCTTCCCCGGATACAACGGGCTGCTGCCTACTGGAGTAAGGCCCGCCCTTTCACATCGTTCCGTCAACGAGCAGCCATTGTTCGTCGACAACTTATCTCCCTATGTGAATACTCTTGGATGTCGACGGTTGTTCCCGTGTCACAAATGATGACCATCACTCGCCTCTCAACTTCCGTCATCTGGTCTTCACATCACTGGGTTAAACCTGCCGCACTTCATCTACCAGCCTCATTAGGTGGCATCCAGCTTCCTGATCCAGCAGTCCTTTATAAAACACATCGCATTATTCATTTCATTCGTCTTGCCACTTCAACTGTTCCGTCCCTTACCGCTACCTTGAATGTTCTTGCTTCTTCTCGTGACCCATCTTTCACCTTCTTACTGTTTCTGAAGATGGATTCATACTCTCTTCTTCCGTCCCACCTCCCTTCTGTCCTGCGAGAGGGCCTTTCTCTCTTTCGTTCGCTTCCTCTTCTCCGTTCATCTCCTTCTTCAACTCTTGATCTTCTAGATGAACCTCTCTTCTTCTCTTCTCTTATTCACCCTCCTAACCTCCCTTACTTTTACTTTCCTCATTGGATCCGCTCTGGTGTGATAACTGTCCGTTCTCTCGTAACTTCTGATCTAACCTGGAGACCTCTTTCTTCCCTGTTTCTATCTCCAACCATTACTCTTGCTAACGAATATCTTCTCCTTCGCACAGCGCTTTGGAGCCTCTTTCCACTCCTCGCTTCCCCTGATGGTCTCTTCTCGGTCCCCTCCGCCCCTCTTTCTCTACCGTTCTTTCTCCTCATTCGTAGCTCCCCGGTTCTAGTTACTTCTATCTCCTCCTCTTCTCTTTATTGGCTCCTTCTTTTCCCTTCCGCACTTCCACTTTCTGTTCATTCTGCTTCTCCTTCTCTTCTCCCCGCCATATGGACAGCCTCTACCTCTCCCCTTTCCTCCCCTCTTGAACTCAATGTCCATTGGCAATTTCTTCACCTTCGTCTCCCCGCCCCATCAGTACTATTTCGCATGACCCTTCTCACCTCTCCACATTGTTCCTTTTGCCCTGAAGTCAGCGACGTCCAACATCAATACCTCTTCTGCCCCGTACTCCTGCCAGTCCTAAACACAGCATTTCGTCTTGCTGATCGAATTTGTGCTCGATCGTTACCATTTCTTGCATATGCTTGGCTACTCCAAACTAAGCATCCACTTACTCACTTGCCTCCTGTGTGCCGTTACATTTTTCTTCTTGTGAAGTTCACTGTATATGCTTTCCATCTTGAACAACGCCTCCCTGCTCTTACTCCACCTCCTCAGGAGGCAAGTGCTATCATTCGGAGACGCTTCCTAGCACGATTAACCACTCGTCTCCGAATGGAGCACTCTCGTGCTGCCTCAACAAACACCGATAACGTTTTTCAATCCACCTGGGCCCAATCGGCTGGGTGGTTCCATATCCACAATTTGCAGCTACGTCTCAACTTGTAGGTGGGATTTTTGTTGTCGCCCACATTCACTGTCACAACTCATGATTTTACGTATTAATTTTGGTGGTATGAGGCTCCTAGGTGGAGTCTCCTTTTTCACCCACATGATTCGCTATTTGTGATTATTCTGTTTTATGTGCTATTGGAGATAGCTCACCATGTTTCCCATGTTCTCTTCGATTTTGTTGTGTTTTATGTTGTATATAATTCTTTCTTCTGCACAGTTTACTGCACACACAATGTCCCCTACATTATGTTGAATATATTTTGAAATTTTATTGTCCCTGTGTATATAATTTAATGTAAGAAGATGCTCTTCTGAGTACTTTTAGCGATTCTCCCCCTTGTCACTGAATACTTATGTACATATGATGCAAATTTTGAGTGTAGCACCACTGTTACATTTCTGTTTTATGAGAAGCTGCCCTTCTGGGTATGCTTAGCGGCTTTCTTTTTTGTCACTGTATTGTTCTGTACATATGATATGACACTTATGAATTGAATTACTGTTCGATTTCTGTTTTTTTTGTAAAGTTGCCCTCCTGGGTCCGTTTAGCGTATTTCTCTCTTGTCACTGCATAATTCTGTGCATATAATAAGTATTTGTGCTTAATTGTTTCTACCATTTCTGTCATATTTCTAAATACTGTTGCACCTGTTAGTTCCCTCTCACCCATGGTCTTTTATGTGAATTAGTACCTTGTGCATATTTAATCTTGAGTATGGTAGTAATACTTAATTGGAATTTGTGAATAGTATAGCATCATGTCTTTTCTTGTCTACAATACTGCAGTATACATTTACATTTGCATCGCTCGTGCTTTATTGTCTGCCTCTCCATCGCCCTTCGGGGCGAAATAATTTTATGATTTTAACAATATTTTGTTTTACGTTTCACTGGAACTTTCCAGTTGTTGTATATACCACTGTATTTATTGGCAGAATTCTACTGTCATGTACATAGAAATGCTATTTTTATTTGAAGAATAAAGACAATTTTGAAATGTAGATTTTACGGCATTTTATGAGGAGGAAGCTCCTACCTCCCGGGCTCCAACCCTTCCAAAAAACCGTCTAGCGTCTAAGTTAGAGTACCATGAGATAGTATACCAGATTAGGTGGTTCTGAATTGAAAACTGTAGTTTCTAAGAAAATTTTGTATGTGGGGGGCTCTAACCCCTCGGGCCTTGACCCGTTCCAAAAACGTTCTGCCGTCTAAGTTAGAGTACAATGAGATAGTATACAAAATTTGGTGGTTCTAAATTGAAACTGTAGATTTTACGAAAAAATTTTTATTAGGCAGGGTCTGACCGCCCGGGCTCCAACCCCTTCCAAAAACCGTCTAGCGTCTAAGTTAGAGTACCATGAGATAGTACACCAGATTAGGTGGTTATGAATTGAAAACTGTAGTTTTTAAGAAAATTTTGTATGTGGGGGGCTCTGACCCCCGGGTCTTGACCCGTTCCAAAAACGGTCTGCCGTCTAAGTTAGAGTACCATGAGATAGTATACCAAATTTGGTGGTTCTAAATTGAAAACTGTAGATTTTGCGAATTTTTTTATGAGGGGGGGCCCTTACCCCCGGGCTGCAACCCCTTCAAAAAATCGTCTAGCGTTTAAGTGAGAGTACCATGAGATAGTATACCAGATTTGGTGGTTCCGAATTGAAAACTGTAGTTTTTAAGAAAATTTTAAATGTGGGGGCTCGGACCCCTGGGCCTTGACCCGTTCCAAAATCGGTCTACTGTCTAAGTTATAGTACCATGAGATAGTATACCAAATTTGGTGGTTCTAAGATGAAAACTGTAGATTTTACGAAATTTTTTTTAGAGGGGGGCTCCGACACCCCAGAGTCCAACCCCTTCCAAAAACCGTCTAGCGTCTAAGTTAGAGTTTCATGATACCAAATTTGATGGTTTTGAAATGAAAACCAGATTTCACGAAAACTTTTATGTATGTGTGGGTGGGGTGGGGGGGGGGCTCTGATTCCCCGTGCCTTGACCCGTTCCAAAAACCGACAACCGTCTAAGTTAGAGTACCATGAGATAGGATACCTGATATGGTGGTTCTGAATTGAAAACTGTAGAATATTTTGTGTATGGGGGGCTCTGACCAACCGGGCCCTGACCTGTTCCCAAAACCGTCTACTGTCTAATATTTTTAGTGCCAAAAAAAGCTTAATATTCCTATCCTGTCTGCGTGTCCAAACTTTATAAATTTGATCAGGGAGGAAGACGTTCGAAATCGTACGTTTTCCTGCATTCGTTTTGTACGTAACCAAAATCTGTAAACGCGACGAATTGACGTAGTCGACGAATTTGTCCGCGACGAATTAACGCTCGACAAATTGACTTGCGATGAATCGTCGCAGTCGACGAATTGACGCACGCGACGAATTGACGTATAACCGGTGATTCAGCTAAGCGTGTACAAAGTTCTGGGAGGGGTAGGTTGCTCAAAGACAAATCTTTATCACATAGCAATGCAGGGTCGGAAACGTCATCTTCAGGCGGTAGATGGCGTTGTTCGGCCGCGAAACTGCTCATACACTCTTTCGGGATACGGTCAATAGTAAACCACCTGCAGAGGGTTACCGTGCAGAGATAGTAGGATGGCTGAGTTCACGAACGCGGAAATGGTTGATATGCACCTCGCATACGGAGCAGCGAACTGCAACGGAAGAGCTGCCGAGCGACTGTACCAGGAACGGTACACGATGAGACGAGAGCCAAACCACCAAGTGTTTGTACGGCTGTATCAGAGGTTATTCGAAATTGGTTCTTTCCATGGGCCTTCCAGGCATCGGAAAAGATGGGTACGCACTCCTGCCGTCGAATACAATGTGTTAAGTCATGCAGCATACACTCCAAGTGCCAGGACACGAGCAATTGCCCATCGGCTCTGTCTGCCCTAATCCACCGTATGGAGGGTTCTGCATGAAGACCAATTACATCCATATCATCTGCAGTGCGTTCAGACACCAAGCCCTGAGAATTACCCTCAGCGCATTGCATTTGCGCAATGGTACCTGCAGAAGCGTGCGGCAGAACCCCAATTTCCTGCTTCTGTGCTGTTCACAGACGAAGCGTGCTTTACACGGAAAGGTTGCTCCAATGCACATAACGTGCATGTATGGGCGGTGGAGAACTTTCAGGATACGGAAAACCGTTTTGCTGTTAATGTTTGGGCCGGCATTGTCGGAGACCACTTAATTAGCCCATACCTCATGCCTCCTCGTCTGGACGGACGGAGTTACCGGATATTTCTGGAGGATGTCTTGCCAGAGCTATTTAACGAACAACAGGTTGACGTATAACTTAGTCGCTGCGCCTTACAATGTGATTCGAGCACGATGGGACCTCTGCCCGTTTCAGCAATGACGTTCGTCATCACTTAAACATGACATTTGGGCATAAGTGGATCGGGCGTGGTGGTCCCGTTCATTAGCCTGTATGATCGCCGTACTTAACATGCCTTGATTACTTCTTCTGGGGTTACATCAAAGGATTGGTGTACGACACCCCCTTAGAAAGTGATGAGGACCTTGTTGCACGCATCCCTGTAGCTGCTTCGGAAGTTCGAGACACGCCAGGAATTTTCCAAAATGTACGTGATTCCATGCGCCGACGATGTCATGCGTGTGTTACAGCTATTGGTCGCAACTTTGGACACCTTCTGTAACTTCAATGCATTTCGCAAATGTCTTGTGAGTAATAAAAAGCATTTTGTTCTCTTACGTGCTGCTCTTTCATTTCTCGTTCTCTCTGTACACTAAGTACATGAAGTTGGCGTTTCCGCCATCTTCATGTGCTATGTGATTCCGATTTATCTTTGTGCAACCTTCCCCTCCCAGAAGTTTGTAGGGCCTACACGCTTAGCTGAATCACCCTGTATAGAACAGTATATACTTCGGAAAAATGGAGATCAGAAAGCTATATGCTAAAGGGTCCGCTATAGGGGGTGCCCATTAAATAGGTTTTACTTTATTTGTTTATTTCGGAAAATCTCTTTTAGATCTATCACTACACTCAGAGTTAAAACGTGTAACGCTGAAAGCATCCTCATACTTCGATGTGACAATTGTCTTTTACTCCTGTAAGATCGTAGATACTGTATAACAGGATCTCCCGAACGAAGCAGGTGCACAAGACCATCAGTTGCCAAAATATACCAGAATCAGCTGAAATTCAAATTTTCAATAAAATATAACTGCCAGAAATCTCATTAAGCGTCTTATGTGATTTTGTTAATATAAATCCTAAAATCCTGTGTGTTTACTCAAAGTCGCATACACTTCTAAAAACGTTACCGGTTCTGCAGTTGACTACCGACGCAAATGCCAATTTATTGCTAAGGAAAACGTCAGAATATAGGAACAGAAAAGCTTGAACTGATGAAATCACTTATCCTGACATCGCAGAACTGTGACCGGTACATTTGCCCATTTTACGTCATTAAAAAGCATTAACTGCAAAATTATAATTAGAGTACACTTTGAATGAATAGGTTCACAAAAGATACTATTTATCGCAAACGAGTTCTTTTACCAAACTGTATTTCTGTACACGCAATGTTGCATCTCTTGCAAACACTAGTTACGTCTTGATAAACGAAACGAAAAAAAATGCGACATTAAAAAAGTTATATGTCCAATGGGTTTAAGGTTTTTGATAAAACATAGTTCTTGTCCTTTCTTTACAGTTCTACGGCATCACTTCGTAACTGCAACTTATAGAACTTCAAAGTGGCCAACTCCCTTGTGGGACCAAATATATTCCGTCCTACAAGTGTCCGAATTGTGAAGCAAGTTCTAGATAGTAAATTGAATTTGAACTGAAAAGAAAAGAGAAATTGAAGGATTTGTCTATCCTAAGAAAATGGAATGCAAGATTCGGCTTAACAATGGTTTTGATTATTTATCTTTGTTTCAAGAACAGTTTACTTCAGTTGTTTACTGTTCTTTTCCAATTGCAGTGAATTTATGCTGAAACATGGAGCAAAACTTTACTTGGAAAACGTCATGACCTAAATGCGATTATAGCACAGGAAAGTTAAAACTCGCAAAGTTATGCAATTACACTGGTCTGATAAATGCTACGTATTGGTCTAATCAGTGCCACATATTTATTCTTTAACAGACTGTCACGAAATAACACGGGATTAGTGAACTGTGCTGAAATCAGCTTGTACGAATACAGGTTGGACTCGGTTTGCACTGGGGTTAGGTTTTCTGAGATTTCCGGCGTAAATTGAAGCAAAGGTATAATGGGAACATACACTATATTGACAAAAGTCACCGGACACCCTTCAAAAGCAAATGAATTAATCCGCTGCGTTGTTAAGATGCACGGTACAGTTGCAAACGGTACGAAAACAAACATGCAACTGACAGCGATCATATCTCACTGTGAGGTAGAGTGAAAATGTCGCGGCGGGAGAGAACTGACTTTGAGAAAGGAAAGATTGTTAGTTGTTATATTAGTGAGTTGTCCATAAGAGAAATCGAGAGGCGTTTAAACATACCCAAGCCAACTGTTTTTGATGTACTGAATAAGTGGAAGACACATGGCGTTCCTGAAGCAGCAAAACCTACTGGCAGACCAAAGAAAATCAGTGACAGAGGACGTCAAAGCCTCAGAAGAGTCGTTACAGCTAATCGACGAGGTACTTCACAAGGCCGCAGTGGACAGGTGATTAAAAATACTGGAACCTCGGTATGTACACGTACCATTCGCAGAGAACTTCATTCCATGGGTTACCGTGGTCGTGCGTCTGCTCATAAGCCTTCATCTCCACTCGGAATGCTAGTCGTCGTTTAGCATGGTGTAAAGAACATTTATTGTGGACCTTAGATCAATAGAAACGGTTCCTATAGACTGATGAATCCAGATGGACGATCCTTCAGTCTAATTGCCGTGTGTGGGTATGGCAGCAGCCGGAAGAACGCTGTTTACCACAGTGTACGGTTCCTACGGTTAAGTTTGGAGCTGGCAGAGTACTAGTGTGGGGGTATTTTTTGTGGTATGGTCCCGGCCCATTGACGTCTACCTCGATCTTCTGGACAATTATGCCCTACCAACTGTGTGGCAATACTATGGAACCGAGCCTTGTTGGTACCAGCAGGATAATGCACCGAGCCATAAAGCAAGGACTGTTACGGCGTAGTTTGACGATAATTCCGTATTGTGTGCGGACTGGCCAGCACAGAGCCCTGATCTTAATCCCATAGAGCACCTATGGGATGAATTAGAGCTCCGCATAAGACGTTTGCTCCAAGGCCTACTGCTAAGCAACAGTTAACGGTAAAATAATGGCCCAACCACACGCAAGTATGCGCTCTTTGAGTACAGGGCGAAGCGAGCTTTCGTGCTCTCATCGAACACGGCCTCTTGCGTCGAGGAGATTCGAGGCCTTAGAAACCTAGCGTCTGGAGCGGGGTACGACATGCTCGCAATAGACCAAATTGCCAAAGAAGCAGTATGTGCTGCTCGCACACAGCCTCGTGCAAACCCCACAGCGGAGCCAGTCCGTTTCGTAGGTTCGATTCCCTATACTCCCAGACTAGCATATTATCTGGAGAATGCTTTCCGAAAGCTGGGCTTTGATATCGGCGTGAGGGCGCCTTGAACTGTATCTGTTAGCCACACAGCAGACCGGGGCGCATCACCTTGTATACTATCTGACGCAGGAGTCTATGCTATTCCTCAGGATTACCCAGACGCACCAATTAAATTATACGTCGGAATGACAAAAAGATCGATCCAAGTCCCCATTTCTGAGCACCGAAGAGACGTCAAGGCTGGTAAACTTACAACGGCACTAGCCCGTGATGTTGCTACTGAAGGAGCAGTACCTAAGTGGAGTGAGGTTAAGGCTTTACGAGATCCGCCATCTTGTATTGCTGCCTTCTCTTGTTAACCAACTGGCAAGCGTATTTCACAAATTGCTCGTGCAAATTTGCACATTTGGGAACACCGTTGGTGGCTAACGCAAGATATATGATAAATAAAGAGTTCCCTGGTTTCAGATTTTCATTTTGGACTCTTCAAGTATTTTTTATTAATTAATAAAACTATAGAAGACGCCTTGGTACGACTTTCGCTGCAAATAAAAAATGAAGGAATATATCAATAGAAATTCTGAAACCAGGGAACTCTTTATTTATCATAAATCTTGCGTTAGCCTCGAACGGTGTTCCAAAATGTGCAAATTGCCAGAACAATTTGCGAAATACGCTTGCACGTTGGTTAACAAGAGAAGGCAACTATACAAGATAGCGGGTCTCGTAGAGCCTTAAGAAGCTGGCTGCTTATGATCACGCAAGAGCTACGGTGCTACGAGAAACCATTTAGATAGTCACGAGACGGAATGTATGCAATAAGGAGGTTACCACGAGCCTTCCTTTGGTTTGGCACCGGCTTCTTAAAGTAACACGTGGGCACCCAGCCCTAGGATCAAGCCGCGCTTGACATACTGCAGCGTGTTATTTTGAATGTATTCTTGGAAGTGTATATTTGTTCCAGTTGTGTTTTCTGCGTTCTCAGCTACTTTATGCCTGACGGCGCTACCTGCAAGTAGCGAAACCTAGCATTTTTTTAATAGTCATTCTTACGCCCAATAAACGGCGTTTTGATTTTTATCGTATTTCTCATTAAACTGGCTTACAGTAACTCGTGTTTCACCGTTAGTTTCTATATGGCAGCATTATGCACTGAATGGAAGCGAATACCGATTGCTGTATTCCAAAACTTTGTCGAAAGCATGTCTCGAAGGGTCAGAGCATGCATTAAGGCCAAAGATGGAGCGACACCGTACTTATTCATTTAATAAATGCTATGTTGTGTTTCTCTTCTAGGTGTCCGGTGACTTTTGTCAATATAGTGTATGTACATATATTAGGTTCTGTTCCAGAATTTTCATAAATTTAATTTTATGTAGATAATGAAAATTAATATTTAATTTTATGAAATATACGTATTGAAAATTGTGTAATGTTTAAAAAAAGAAAGACAATTTACTGCTTTAAAAACTATAGAATAGATGTCTGCTTGGTTATTTTTTTACCTGCAATTCCTCTCTTAACAGTTGCTCTGAGCTCTCAATTACGGCCGTTATTACGGATCTCGCATCCCTTACTAATAAGAGCAGTAGCCTCTTGCAATGATTTCGCTGTTGGTGTCCTGACCGGCATTGCAGAATCAGTTACGCGTTTCCTCTGTATCTTCTTCGGAAGTTGTGCAGCTAGCTTTCTAAATTTTCTTTTGAAAGCTCTTCACTTTCGCAGCCGTTTCGGTGGCGTACTGGTCTAAGCGCTGCCTTATGAACATTTGTCTGAGTTGGACCCGGTTTCGAATCCCGATGAGGCATAGATGTTGTGTTTGCCTTACTCCACTGGCTCTGTCCCTTGCCTGAAACAAGTGGCCCAAAAGTTTGGATAGAAGTTTTATATTCCATTGAATTGCTCACGGCGGTCGTTCAAGCCCCACCCCTAATAAAAGCTTCTTCATCATGATTCTCACAAGGAGCTCGTTTATTCTCTCAAGTTCTATACCATTTAGTCCTATTTCCTTTGTAGTCTCTGTCACATTATCCGTTATGGATGCAAGGGGAGTGTCATGCTCTTGCGAAACCGGAATGCAGTTAAGCCAAAGCTGACGCCATTTAATACACTCATTGTCTTACAAATCCGCAAACCAAGAAAAAACCGTGCGATTAACACGAAACTCGGCGAACAGCTACGGGGAGGGCAGACATGCTAATCATGAGCGTTTCGTGCGATTGCGCATGCCCACGCGTCCACGACAGACGCTGCAATCGCAATCCTTGGGGCTCAAAAGGCACCGTATTGTATTCAGCGACAGTCACGCCTCTGTATGGGAACGGAAGACCACCGTGTCAGAATGTGGAGGACCGCAGGTGAGCGCTACAATCCCAACCTCACTGTACAGCGGCACACGTCCCGAAATGCAGGCGTGATGGTCTGGGGAGACATCGCGTATGACAGCCGGACTTCCCTCGTAGTGATCAGAGGGACGTTGACAGCCCAGTGCTGCGTACATGAGATACTGCGGCCCCATGTGCTGCCTTTGCTGACGGGGTGGCCAGGAGCCATTTTCCAACAAGATAACGCCCGTCTGCACACGGCTCCGGGCATACCAGGACGGTCTACGCCACGTTTCGAAGCTTCCGCGGCCTGCCAGATCGCCTGATCTCTCGACCATCGAGCGCGTGTGGGACCAGATGGGACGCCAACTTTCTCCATGTCCCAGTGTTCGTGATTTAGAGCGGCAGTTGCGAGAAGTGTGGGAGAATCTGTCCCAGGATAACATACGGCGTCTCTTTGACTCCATGCCGGACCGTATCACCGCACGTATTCTAGCACGAGGCGGTCCGACGAGGTACTAACGCTGACCAGAATGTGCACCGTATGTCCGCCGGAAATCGTCCTGCTGCTGTGGCATTGTAATCACCTCTGTCCTTGGTATGTAGCATCTCACTACTAAACTCTCATTTCAATCCGACGCCTCCTTCTTGGTGCGGGGATTTTTATCACTATGAGTGTATTTCATGGCATTCACTTGCACTTCGGGTTCCGGAAGCGAATAATTCCCATTTCCACTACTGAATACACATATACTGTTTGTAAAAAACAAACAAAAAAAAAACGAAGCACCCAGAAGGCATCCTCCAGTCGAGATGAAAATTGGAAAATTTATACGTGCAATGTACATTTTTAGGAAGGGAAATTATTGCAATTTCAGAACAGTTGAGCCATTTCTTCTTATCAAACGGCTGTCAGAATGGAACAAGTCACCACGTTGTAGCGCCACATCTGCGTCGGATACAAGAGATTACTAGACGTGACACAGACGCACGCAGTTCACCGATACTGTCCTGAGATATGGCATGCCTGATGGCATCCAAATTACAGGCCAGTTCGCCGACATTCCGGGATGGGACTAGGTTGTGTCCCATCATGTTCCAAACATGTTTGATCAATGGGAGGTCGGGCGGAGATCAAGCTGGTCATGGAATGATGTCGACATTACGAAGGCAGGCCTGAGACAGCCGTGCCGGATGTCCACTTCCGTACCTGTAGCCAGCACAACATGGAAACGGGTGAATGAGAGCAACGAATTCGGTTCTGTTCGTGCAGCTCACACAATTCCTCGATCCTCGCGTTCTGACTTTGCTCTCGGCCGTCCACGGACGCCTTTCCGCTGGGTTGTGCCCTCCTCGACCCCTTAATGCCAACATTTGCAATGGCCGTGTCGCTGGTATTTTTTTATACCAAGAGATATGGTAATTTGAACAATCGACCTCTCTCAGCCCAATTATACATCCTCTCTCAAACTCACTCAAGTGCTCGTATTTTGCACGGATCCGACGTCCAGGCATTCTCACAATCCGTGGAGGTAAATTCAACTGCAATTCGCGTCGAACTTGTCCCTGCGTGCTAGCTTTGTTCTTGATATACCCTTCTTGATGAGAGTTTACCATGCGCTGTGGTGGGCCACTATTTAGATATTGGTCGTTATTTTTTTTAATATTTGCATATTCGGCCCTGAGGTACTTGAATGCGGAATATCATCAGAATCGAAAGATTTTTTCGGAGTTCTTGGGTTTTTTTTTTTTTTTTGGCGAAGATTTGAAATATATATACACTGCTGGCCACGCAAAATGCAACACCAAGAAGGACACGAGATAGCAAAGCCAGATTTACTGGACACATAACAACAGATACAAAGATGAAACGATTGAGCTTACAGACCAGTGTGACTTGCGGAACACGCAGACATCAATACTTCGTATGGCCCCCATGGCTGGCAATAACCGCCGCTACACGCCGCGGCATCGAACGAAAGAGGCTTTGGATGTGGGCTTGGGGTTTGTCGGTCTAGGCTGCTGCCACACGTTGCCACAGTTCATCAGGCGTAGCCGCGGGTGGTGCTTGCTGGGCCACTCGGTTGCTGATCAGCGACCAGACGTGTTCGATGGGCGACATATCGGGAGAACAGGCGGGCCACGGCAGCAGTGACACCTGGTGGGCAGTGAAGAATTGTTGCACGATGCGTGCCACGTGCGGGCGCGCATTGTTCTGGTGAAACGTGGCCGCTGGTAGGTCCTGCAGGTAAGGGAGAACTACAGACTCCAAAATGTCGGGGATGTACCGGTGTCTGTTGAGTGTACCGGCAATGCGTACCAGAAGGATGCGGGTGTCATATCCAATTGCGCCAAACCATAACGCCAGGAGACGGACCGGTATGGCGATGCATTATGCAGGCGCCATACAGTATCTCGCCGCGGTGCCGCCACACGCGGATCCGACCATCGTGGTGTTGCAGGCAGAAACGGGATTCGTCGGAGAAGACAATGTTGTGCCATTCCGTAGTCCAGGTGCGGCGTTCAACGGCCCACTGCCGCCGCACTCGCCGGTGGTGTAACGTCAATGGTAATCGGAGCAATGGGCCCAGTGCAAGGTCCCCGCTCATGCAGACGGCGTCCAACGGTACGTGCTGACCCAGGTTGTTGTGCAACACACCCTAGTTCCTGCGCTAACGTTCGTGATGTGACGGTGCGATCCGTCAATACCCACCGCAGAACATGCCGGTCCTCTCGTTCGGTGGAGTGCCGCGGCAGCGGCAATCGCTCACGTTGGTCTGTCCGTCCCTCCTGCACCCACCGAAATCCATACTCGCCTCACTGTGACTGGATATCGCACCACACGGGCACCGATGTCTCGGTACGATAAACCGCTGTCGCGATAAGCCACTATTCGTCCTCTGTCGAACTCCGAAACGTGCTGGAATGACTGCCGTATTCTGCGACGTGGCATCAGGAAGCTTCCCACGGACAGGTCCAGCAGCACAACACACTTCTACTACTTTCACCCCGCCTTCTGTGCACCCTTCTTATAGTACTTCTCTGTGGCGTGCCGGGCGCACATGACTTGGATGTGCCCTGCAATGTTAATCGTTTGCAATGTTAATCGTCTCGCGGGCGACGCATGCTTGGAATTTCAGGCCAATCGGATGCTTCCTTCTTGATGTTGCATTTTGGGTGGCCACACTGTCGAGTCACATTATTGTAGCTAATATCCAAAGTAACAACCGTGTGCAGCTTGGAGAGCAGCTAGACTGGCTGGGAGTGACTCAATAAGGTGCTCGAAGGTATTCACAGGTATGTGGAGCCATGCCGACTGCAGTGCATCTGACAGCTGCTGGAGGGTGCGTGGTAGAAAATCCAAAGAGTGAACAGCATGATAGAGGTGGTCCCACAGATGCTCGAATTGGGTTTAAGTCTGGGAAATTAGGGAGCCATGGAAGTACTTTAAAGTCTTCATCGTGCTCTTCCAATCACTCTCGGACATCAATAGCTGTTTGACACATCGCATTTTCGTGCTGGAATATCCCATCCGCTCCAGGGAGTACAATCAGCATGTATGGGTGTACGTGGTCTGCAAGGATGGATTCATCCCGAATTCGGCCCATATTGCCTTTTACAGGCATGAGTGGACCCAGAGACTGCCACGAGGACATTCCCCAGATCACAACGCTTCCCACACTACCTTGTATTCTTCCATCAATGGTTGAAGAGTGTTTGTTCTCCAATATTTCTCGCCTTATACGCCAACGTCGATCTGTTCGATGAAGCAGAAAACGCGACTCATCGGAGAAGGCATTCCTATTGCCAATCAGCGGACGTCCAATTCCGATACTGCCGTGCAAATGCACCTTCGTTGGCATAGGTGCAGTCATCATCCGTCTGCATCGGAGCCCCATACGCAACAGGGTTCGCTGAACTGTCGTTGTAGACACACTTTCGGTAGCCCCCTGATTCATTCGGACAGTGAGTGGATCCACTGTAGTGTGTCAATCGGCCCTCACGCACCTTCGAAGCCGCCGTTCACCTCTCACATCAATGGCACGTGATGCTCCGTAGTTTTCACGTCGCTGATTGGCGATGGTGCCATTTCTCCAATCACGATACATTTTAACAACAGCAGCACGCGAACAGTTCACATACTGCGCTGTTTCAGAAATACTGCCAACCTTGTCCCAAAAGCCTATAATCACCCCTTTTTTGCAAATCTGATAAATCGTTTTTTTGTCCATGACAGCAACGAGTGATATGTTTTTAGAATGCCTACAGCAGACGTTATATTCCCTCCAAGCCAGCGCACGACAAGTGCCTTCTTTCATTGCTTAGTTGCTGTTGACGTGAAAAGTAAGAGGTGGTCACATTAATGGGACTCGACTGTGTATATATACTGTACAATTTCCCAGATCCTATCCTTAGGTTTCCATTTTTTATGGATTAGCCAACCACCTTCATGAACAAGGGTTCCAAATCGACCAACGTGCACTGTATTCCTTTATAACGTCGAAGAATACGGCTTTTTACTCTCAGACATCCGCGGCATGCTGGCTTCCCTCTGGGGAAAGGTTGAGGTCCAATTCGCCCATGGGGTCAAATATGCGTTATGTGTGTTTATCTTGGTCTGTTATTTAATAGCCTTTTACAACGGCACGAATTTCTTTGATTACCCATTAAATGTGGCCGAAATGTCAAACTGCAGAAGCAAATGATACAGGATCACGTTCGAAGTCGAGCTTTCGTGAACTCACGCGATAATCCGTTCACACAATCAACAAAAAGACTGTGAGCATGTCAATCGTCCAAACGTGCGTGCTCATCTACTCCTCAAAACATAAGTTTTCTTTCCCTGAAGAAGTTGAATATTGCTCAGCCAAGAACACCGCTTTGACGATATTGTCTATTTTTTATTCAGACAAACAAAAAGAGTGATAATTTTTCAAAAGAGCAAAATAAACAAAAGAGCGCATATTTTCCATCTTCGCCACGCTGATCTGACATATTTCTTTCACTTCACGTTCGAGAAAGCATATCGACTACTGATATCGATACACTTATGACCTACGTTCAGAAGTAAGGTGACCGGAATAACACATGAGGTAACTTTCTCGTAAGCCAGTGCCTGCATTGCACAATTTTAGGGTTCGTAGTGACAGTTAATTTTTTTATACGATATTTTAATGAAATCTAGCATGGTCCGTGAGCTATTTTAAATGTATACTTTTAAACAACTCACAGAGACGCCATTGCCTACATTGTCATTCTGCCAAAAAGTACTTTGTTAATACTCTCTGTCGCCCCGGTACCAAGGGGTCAGAAAGAAGCGTACCTTTCTTGCTACTAGTCAGAGGTAGTGTGTTTGTCTTACGGCGCTGGTCTTCCCTGGAACAAGTGGCTCTAAATTAGAAATGGGGGACTTATTAGATTTGCTTAAAATGATCGTTAAACCGTTCAAAGAATTTGAAAAATCATTCTCTCTACAGATTCTCATGTACTGGAGCGGTATGTCAGATTAGCTACCGTAATACTGCCCAAGAGGGAAACAGAAGATGATGCTTCAATTCCAGATTAGCTACCGTAATACTGCCCAAGAGGGAAACAGAAGATGATGCTTCAATTCCAGATTAGCTACCGTAATACTGCCCAGATTAGCTACCGTAAGATGATTAGATTATCTACCGATTAGCTACCGTAAGATGATTAGATTATCTACCGATTAGCTACCATAAAATGATTAGATTAGGTACCGTAAGATATAAGATGGTTGGATAATCTACCGTATGATTAGATTATCTACCGATTAGCTAGATGATTAGATTATCTACCGATTAGCTAGATGATTAGATTATCTACCGATTATGAATAGATGATTATATTATCTACCGTATGATTAGATTATCTACCGTATGATTAGATTATCTACCGTATGATTAGATTATCTAAGATGATTAGATTATCTACCTTATGAATAGATGATTAGATTATCTACCGTATGATTAGATTATCTAAGATGATTAGATTATCTACCGTATGATTAGATTATCTAAGATGATTAGATTATCTACCGAAGATGATTAGATTAATGATTAGAAGATGGTAAGATAAGATAAGAATATCCCGAAAATGATTAGAAGATGATAAGATGATGATTATCAGGTGAAAGATGATAAGAACGACGATTAGGTGATAAGAATGATGATTATATATAAGAATAATGATTATATATAAGAATAATGATTAAGAATGATGATTATATATAAGAATGATGATTAAGATTATAAGAATGATGATTATATATAAGAATGGTGATTAAGATGATAAGAATGATGATTATATACCGAAGAGATAAGAGATCATAAGATGATGATTAGAAGATGATAAGATGATGAGATTATCTACCGAAGATGATTAGATTATCTACCGAAGATGATTGGATTATCTAAGATGATTAGATTATCTACCGTATGGTTAGATTATCTACCGATTAGCTACCGTAAGATGATGCTTCAATGTCAGATTAGCTACTGTAATACTGCCCAAGAGGGAAACAGAAGATAATGGTTCAATTCATTAGAACCTGAACCTCCCTGAGAGCTCAAAAGTTTCTCCTTTTTCAATTCCTCCTCCACGACAATTAGGTCTTCAACGTTTTTGATGAATGGCCATATAGATAACAGCTAGTTGAAGCATTTCTGTTACACACATTACGATTGTTGTGCCGAAAGTAATGCAAAAGTGGGCATAACTTTTTCATTAACGGAGAGAGGTCGTTCAAATTGCCCATGTTGGTGGAGTAACTCTAACTCTCTATCGTAACCCTTCATCTTCATTGCAAGTAAATAATGGATTTCAAGCAGAAGCAACGTGCTGTCATTGTGTTCTTGACGAAAGAAGGGTGCAGGCTGTCCGACATCGACACAAGGCTACATAATGTTTACGGGGATGACACTATTGACAAGAGCAATGTGCACAAATGGATGAGGAAGTTTAAAGAACGGGAAACCATCTTTGAAGACAAGCCACGCAGTGGGAGACCATCATCTGCGACCACTGACACGAATCTTCAGCGAGTGGATGAATTGATTCTCGTGGAGAGACGAATCGCAATCCGTGAGTTTCCTGTCCAACTGGACTGTGGTCACAATCCCATACAGAGGATGATGGAAAACTTAGGGTATCCGAAAGTGTGTGCAAAGTGGTTACCTCGGCAGTTGACACCCGATTTGAAGGAGAGAAAGGTGGAAGTCTGCTCTGATCTTCTGGAAGCGTTTGAAGCCAATGAAGACCCGTCGTTTTTTCTATCTGGTGACAGGGGATGAAACGTGGGCGTGTATCTTTACCATCCGGAAACGAAGAATCGATCATGACGACACATTTATTCACCTAGGCCTAAGAAGTTCAAGAGCCAGCGATCATCACAGAGAATCATAGTGGCTGCTTTTTGGGATGACAAGGGTGTCATTCTCCTTGATTTTCTGGAACGTAGGTGTACCGTGACTAGCGAGCGGTACATCGAGACACTCAAGAAGCTTAGAGAAGCCATAAGTTGGAGCAAACCGAACAAGAATATGAAAAGGATCCACATTCACCATGACAATGCAAGACCACACACATCTTTGGCAACAAATCAGACGATCAGGAGATTACGCTTCTCGGTAGTCCCCCATCCACCATACAGCCCAGATCTGGAGCCCTCCGACTTCCACCTGTTCGGTCCAGTGAAGGACAGTCTTAGGGGACAACGATTTGATGACACAGACGAGGTGAAAGTGGCTGTGGAGAAGTGAGTACAACAGTCCACATCTGATATTTTTCAAAAAAAAATTTAGAGGTTTGTGTTCACCCGAAATCGCAATTGCATCGCCTGTGATGGAGACTACGTTGAGCAGTACCTTTGTATATAGAGAGATTTACTCTACCAACAAATGCAGTTTGAACGTCCTCTGTCAGTTAATAAAAAATGTTATGCCCACTTTTGCATTACTTTCGGTACAATAATCGTAATAAATCTTTTTTACTGCTTCATAGATTGTTGTTATGATAAAAATGGAATAAAAAATCAGTATTTGTATAGTGCTTCTTCAGGTATAGTGACTTGAAACGTTTCGACTGTTGGTTTGAAAACAGAAATACTGAACTCATCTGGCATTTTGTACCGTGAAAACTCGGAGCAAGGTAAGATATTCTTGATTGCAGTATCATCGGCGTATAGCTGGGACAAAACAAATCCCTGTGTTTCTTCATTATTAAAAAAAAAAAGGTTTACTTTCTCAGATTTTGACTTTTAATAAAACTTGTTTCAAAAATATACAATTGCTCTAATGCAGTGGCTAGAACGACAGATCGTTTCCAAGATCGATTTTGAGTCAGTTTTGAAAATATTTTGATAAATGACATATGTAACTTAAGACATATGTACGTTAACTGTTTAACTTGAAAACCAAGATCCTATTTTTTTTTATAACATAAGAAAAAACTGAAATTTACATGAAATCAGGATGCTAAGAAATGGATTATCAATCATTAGCTTAGTCTTTACTGTAAACAGCAAGGTACAGTGAAGATTAATGATGTACGGCAAAAAACAGGAGCACGTTGTCGGTCTGATTCCATCCCATATTCCCATATTTTTAAAGTTGGTATATGTCATCCGCTGATTTATTACAGAACATATTCAGGAATGAAGTTTGGAAAAGAAGAAAGACGAACATAATTTGTGGAATTCAATATTGTACTTCTACATGAAGGATGCACTTTTTATTTTCACAAAAGAGAGACTGAGTTGGATCTTAGAGAGCCCCAAAGGACTTATGCGAATGTATACTGTATACTGAATGAGTATTGTATGAGATTCTTGTATTACTGTGTAAAACACAGAGAACAAATAAAAAAAAAGGTCCGCCAAGTAATAATAAAAAACACTGGGTGAAGAAATGAAAGAGAATATTAAATACATCCAAGATGCACAAATTTACTGTGGAAAGAATGCATTTGAACAAATCTAACTTTTCTATCCCCAACGCTAAAGAAACCCTGCCCAGTACTCTTCAACTGCTAATAGTCTTTAGCACTCTCCAGTTGTTTCCTTCATTCTTCATTTCGTCCTCCCATTGTCCCATGGGTTCCCTTTGGTCTCGTGCTTTCTTCTGAACACCATGCAATAATTGCCACAGTGAATCTTCTGCCATTTATTCTTGCCACATACCCGGCACATCTCCTCTTCATCAATTTTACATGCCTGATAATTTCCTTCACTGGTGTGTTTGATCGTATCCATGAATTATTTTTTCTGGTCTCTGCAGCATTGATCTTTCCATTTTTCTTGTTACTCTAGCTTCCAGTATTAAATTCTGTGTTAACACTTTAATCGACTGCAACGAATTAACTTAGTAAAATGCGCTGAATTCAGCTCGAACGACTATATTAACTGTCTAAAAAGTGGTCCGAACGCGGTTGGAACGTGTGAATCTAAGCATCAGACAGCTTTTCTTTCCCTTTAGCTTTGTTAGTCAATAGTCATTTAGAGGAATTACCGGCACTATAATCCTTTCTGAATCATTATTTTATAAAAATGCTATAACAGTGCACTGTAAAAAAATTTCTGAAATTCACGAGCCACTTTCCGTGATTTCTTTCATGAATTTAACGAAGCATATTTCTGATACAACCTTTTCTGTGAAATGACGGAAACAAACCTGAATTTCACGGTTTTTTTTTCGTACCACGGGAAGATTCTGAATTTTCAGAAACCTTTCCGCAGTTTTTTTTTTCTTATATTGACGGTAAATTAGCGTTTTAGATATGTGTTAAGGGAAACTTCTGAATTTTCAGAAAACTTTCCGCAGTTTCTTTCTTATATTGACGGTAAATTAGCGTTTTAGACATGTGTTAAAGGAAAATTCTGAATTTTCAGAAATCTTTCCGCAGTTTTTTTCTTATATTGACGGTAAATTAGCGTTTTAGAGGTGTATTAAGGGAAAATTTTGAATTTTCAGAAACCTTTCCTCAGTTTCTTTCTTATATTGACGGTAAATTAGCGTTTTAGAAATGTGCTAAGGGAAAATTCTTAATTTTCAGAAACCTTTCCGCAGTTTCTTTTTTTTTATAAACGGTAAATTGCCGTTTTAGAGATGTGCTAAGGGAAAATTTTGAATTTTCAGAAATCTTTCCGCAATTCCTTTCGTATGTTAACGGAAAAACTCCGTTCTCACTTTTTCCGTATCTGTATGACGAGAAATTCCCGGTAATAGGAGCGGTTGGTGAGAATACCTGAGGTTTGATTAACTTTTAATTTTAAAGTCGTCTGTCGAATTTTGAAGTTCTATAGCGAGATCGGATATTGTGGATAGCCTATCGCATTTTTCACGATGGAAAATGCTTTATTTGTGAAAAGTCCTCCTACAGAAAAACAAATTATTAGAAACCTATTCAGAAAAATAATGAGCTCCAACGGAAAATAAAATGACTAAACCATTCGCATTAATAACAAGAAAAAAAATGCCATCATCGCGCAATTTCTTTTACGATATACGTGACTCGTATTTCCGAGAATTTATAAGTTAGCTCAGTAGTTAGAGGGGTACCTTATATGTTGACCTAAATGCCAGGAGTTATATCCTGGGTGTAGATGAAGGATTATCTGGGGCAAGGGATAAAAAATGCCGGGTTGTCAATTTTAAGGTATTTCAGTTTAAATAAGGAAAAACCTGAAATGGATTTTTCCTGAAATAAACGGAATTTCTGACAAAGGAAAACCTGTGAAAACACAGAAGTTGAAATAAACGGGCACTTTTAAAATCGGAAATTTCTGAAAAACACGGACACCTACCAGCAACTTTGCAGCACGTTATTTTTTTTATTTTTTATTTTTTGGAGGTTTAACGACCACCGTGAGCACCTCAATAGGCTATATGCAGTCGCCCGTCCCTAATTTAGGGTCACTGACTCCAGGGAAGGGAGAAAGCCAGTGCCGTAAGACAAACACAACAGCCATGCCTCACCGGGATTCGAACCCTGACCCCTTTCGGACGAATGATCAGAAGCCATTGCTTAGACCACAGCGCCAACGGGGCGGCCACGTTATTTTCAGAAATGTTCCGTGAATTCACACAACTTATTTTTTACAGTATGGCGGCGAACCTAGAAAACGAGAGAAAGGTTGAGTAACTTGTTACTATCCAGTGGCATGATGTCCAAGTCAAAGGGACTATCCCTTCTCATCATGCCTAAGATCATGAATCGGATAATGAAAGACTTGAAGAGAACGTTTATCATGTGTGACAAGTTCACCATCGGCAGTGCTAAAATGAGAGAAGGAAAGGAATTGTTTTACCGTAGCTTTCGTAAAACCCGAACCCTATATGAATATTTCTGTTTGGGGAGTGCAGAACATTTTGGGGTGCATTTAGTTCGCGCACATCCTCAGTTTAGGGGATTAACGTCTGAATTTAGCAGAAGAAACAATAATACTTGGAATCACAAACAATATGATTTCTTTTGTCTAAACGTATGATCCATTTTGGTGGCAAAGCAGAACGAGTCATCACCATGGCAACAACCGAGAAAGAAATACGAGGGTTGTACGAAAGTAATACAAAAGTGAGCATAACCTTTTTATTAACTGATAGAGGTCGTTCAAATCGCACATATTAGTAGAGTAAATCTTCTCTATACAAAGGTACAACTCAACATGGCCTCCATCACAAGCGATGTATTTGCGCCATCGTTGAACCCAACTCTCGAATCTTCTTTGAAATTTTTCAGGTGTGGACTGTTGATCCACTTCTTCACAGCCCCTTTGACTTCATCTGTGTGACCAGGTCGTTGTCCCCGGAGATTTTCCTACATTGGACCGAACATGTGGAAGTCGGAGGGGGCCAGGTCTGGGCTGTACTATGGATAGGGGACCGCCGACCAGCCTAATTTCAGGATTCCCTGATTTGTTGCCAAAGATGTGTGTGTGGTCTCGTATTGCCATAGTAAATGTGGATGCTTTTCCCATTCTTGTTCGGTCTCTTCCTCCTTATGGCTTCTCTAAGCTTCTTGAGTATCTCAGTTTACCACTCGCTGGCCACCGTACGTCCACGTTCCAGAAACTCAAGGAGAATGACGTCCCTGTCATCCCAAGAAACAGTCATCATGACTTTCTGTGCTGATTGATCGCTCTTGAACTTCTTAGGCTTTGGTGAAGTGGTGTGACGCCATTCCATGGATTGATTGTTCGTTTCCGGATCGTAAAGACACGCCCACGTTTTTTCCCTTGTCACAAAATCGGAAAAAACGTGTTTTCATTTGCTTCAAACGCTTCCAACAAATCAAAGCAGACTTCCACCCTTCTCTCCTTCAAATCGGGTGTCAACTGCCGAGGTACACTCTTTTCACACACTTTCTCCACCCTACGTCTTCCACCATCTTCTGTATGGCATTGTGACCACAATCCCGTTGGGCTCACGGGTTGTGGCTCGTCTCTCCACAAGAATCAATTCATCCACTCCCTGACGATTTGTGTCAGTGGTCGCAGATGATAGCCTCCCACAGCGTGGCTGGTGTTCAAAGGTGGTTTCCCGTTCTTAAACTTTCTCATCCATCTATGCACATTGCTCTTGTCAATGGTGTGATCTCCGTGAACATTCTGTAGCCTTATGCGGATGTCGGGCAGCCTGCACCCTTCCTTCATCAAGAACTCAATGACGGCATGTTGCTTCTGCTTGCAATCCATTATTTTTCTGCAATGAAGAAGACGGGTTACTATAGAGGTAGAGTTACTCTACCAACATGTGCAATTTGAACGACCTCTGTCAGTTAATAAAAAATTCATGCCCACTTTTGCATTATTTTCGGTACAACCCTCGTGTATGGGACATCGCGCTTAGCTTTTCCACTTTTCGTGCAGGTGTTCAGTTCATGGGAACTGGAGGATGCGAGGTGGAGGATCCGTGGAGCGAACAACACGATCGAGGTGGTCCCACTGGTTTTCAATTGGGTTCCTGGAACATTAAAGGGCCATGAAAGTACTTTGAAATGTCATCGTGCTCTTCCAACCCCTCTCGGACATTTGCAGCTGTGTGAAGCGCTGCATTGTCGTGCTGGAAGACCCCATCCGCCCCAGGGAAGACGATCAGCATCTAAGGGTGTACTTAGTCTGCAAGGATGAATCCATAACGTATTCGGTCCATGTTGTCTTCCACAGGTATGAGTGGACCCAGATAATGCCACGAAAATATTCCCCAGAACATAACGCTGCCCCCACCAGCTTGGTTGGGTTCTTCCAGCAATGGTTGAAGAGTGTTTGTTCTCCGATATTTCTCGCGTTATACCCAACGTCCATCCGTTCCATGAAGCAGACAAGGCTACTCATCGGAGAAAGCAATCCCTTGCGAATCAGCGGAGGTCCAATTCGTATACTGCCATGCAAATATAAGAATTTTCTGTCAATGCCTCTTCGTTAGCATATGTGCAGTGACCATCTGTCAGCATAGGTAGCAGGGTTCTTTGAACTGTCGTTTTAGACACACTTCCGGTAGCCCCCCTGGTTTATTCGGCCAGTGACTTGCTCCACTGTAGCGTGTCGATCGTCCCTCACACACCTTCGAATCCGACATTCACCTCCCTCATTAATGACACACTTTGCTCCGCTGTCTGCATGTCGCATATTCGCAATGGTGCCATTTCTCCAATAACGATACACTTTAACCACTGCAGCACGCGAACTGTTTCAGAAATACTACCACCCTTGTCCCGAAAGTCGATAATCAACTCTTTTTGCAAAACTGATAAATCGGTTCTTTTACCCATGACAGCAACGAGTCATATGCTTTCAGATTGCACACAGCACACCTTATATACCCTCCAAGCCAACTTACCACACGTGCCTTCTTTCATTGGCTACGTGCTGTTGACCTCAAAAGTAGCAGGTGATCACAACAATTTGACTCGACTGTGTGTATATCTAGTTCTTATTTGTCAACACGCCGACGTCGCGCACTCTGACCTCAAGACTGTGACCAACACTATTCAGTGAATGAGCAAATCTAACGTTAAAGTAGAAAACACTTAAAGAGGATGAACTCAAAATTTACATAGAGAAAGAAACTAAAAGTGAAAGTTAAATTAGAGTATACGTGATACAAGTTACTCGTGTCAACAAAAGATATTTTGGTACTTAAAACTTTAGAAAAAAACCCATACCAGGCTATAAAAGGAAACAAATATATAGGCAACTAATTTGGTTGAATTTTAACCTTACGAAAACGTGTGATAATCTCTCAAGCTATTCATGTGAACAACTATAAGGCCTAACAGAAGACGCCTGTCCCTAATTTAGGGTCACCTGCTCCACCGAGGCAAAGAATATAAACGCTTCGCGTGAAGAAGCTCAACTCTCGTAGAGATAATGTAAAACAGGCGACAGCAGCGCCACCATGTAATGCGGCCGCAGATGCTCTGCGGGAAAGTTAACATTCAGGCGCAAAAAGCGTAGGTTACACGGGACGGGAAGCCTATTTCACGGAAAGGAAGCTAAGCTTTGATCTGCGACTGTTTCCTTCGGTCTCATTGGGTCTATTAAAGCATTTTCTTTTTTGTTCTTTTCTGAGTATCCCTCCTGTCCCTTCTTTTAGTGAAACAAATATATATATTAGCAATTAATATTATTTTAAGGAAATTTTAGCAGTTTTATTATCACTTTAAGCACCAACTTTTTCAGTCTTGATATTCAATACGTAGGTACCAAAATGCCTCAAAATTAATGTCATGGGAAAATAAAACTGCTTACAACTTTTAAATTCTGAACTGGAAGTCGTTTTAAACAAAGAAACACTTTATATTTTTGCGGAAATCAAAAAATATACTACCTCTAAAAAATAAAATGACACGAACTTCACGTAAACAAACGAAACGTAGCTGCAGCTTAACATTTTAACGAAAAAATTGTAATAAAGTGACGCATAAAACGATCTTGCCCGAACGTTTTTAGATAAAAAATATATTTTTTGTTTGTAAGTAATTTTTGGGGTTGTTTTTTTTTAAGCTGCAAACAAATTTTTACTTATCAAAAATGATTTTAAACAGACTTCAAAAATACAGCTAGAGGCTCCAATGGTGTCAGGTGGGTTCTATTATATCCCCTATCCAGTTGCTATTTATTCTGCATATACACCATTAGGCTTTAGATCACAAAGTAAAATGAAGCAATAACTTACCTTGATTTCCGATCATGTTGTGAATATCTAAGTTATCGGTAAAAAAAAAAAGCAATATATTAAGTCAAAAAAGATTGAAAAAAAAAAAAGACAATGCTCTTAAAATTATTTCTACTATAATAAAACAGATACATATTTGATTATTAAACGATTTTATTACTACATTGATCATAGATGTTATATGCAGTTCAATTTTCCACACCAATAAAGAATACAGGGCATCAACAATAAGTGTCGCTAATAAGTATACTGCAAAATGACATTTTTCGAGAATCAACTGGTGTTAAAATATACATTTTTCAACACAAGTAGTAATGCAAAACCATGAAATAATTTTATCATTACTCTGACTAAACACTTGTGACACATGTGCTTCTTTTTTCCCATACAAATAAAGCTTACATAGCGTCAATTATAAGTACAGATAATAGATACAGCTCACAATTATATATATTCAAAGAATTAGCTGCAGCTAGGTAAAGTATGCATTTTACAACAGATTGCTCTGATGCAACACTTGGTAAACATGTGTTTCTTTTATCCCATACAAATAAATCGTACATGGCATCAATTATAAGTACAGGTAATAGATACATCTCGAAATATTTTTAGAAAATTGAGCTGCCGTATTCTTTGCGTTAGGTAACGTATGTATTTTACAACACATTACTCTGATGCGACACTTGGTAAACAGGTGCTTCTTTTTTCCCATACAAATAAAGCATACATGGCATCAATTATAAGTACAGATAATAGATACAGCTCACAATTATATTTTCAAAGAATTAACTGCAGCTAGGTAAAGTACGCATTTTACAATAGATTACTCTGATGCAACACTTGGTAAACATGTGTTTCTTGTTTCCCATACAAATAAAGCGTACATGGCATCAATTATAAGTACAGATAATAGATACAGCTCACAATTATATTTTCAAAGAATTAGCTGCAGCTAGGTAAAGTATGCATTTTACAACAGATTACTCTGATGCAACACTTGGTAAACATGTGTTTCTTGTTTCCCATACAAATAAAGCGTACATGGCATCAATTATAAGTACAGATAATAGATACAGCTCACAATTATATTTTCAAAGAATTAGCTGCAGCTAGGTAAAGTATGCATTTTACAACAGATTACTCTGATGCAACACTTGGTAAACATGTGTTTCTTGTTTCCCATACAAATAAAGCGTACATGGCATCAATTATAAGTACAGATAATAGATACAGCTCACAATTATATTTTCAAAGAATTAGCTTCAGCTAATTAAAGTATGCATTTTACAACAGATTACTCTGATGCAACACTTGGTAAACATGTGTTTCTTGTTTCCCATACAAATAAAGCGTACATGGCATCAATTATAAGTACAGATAATAGATACAGCTCACAATTATATTTTCAAAGAATTAGCTGCAGCTAGGTAAAGTATGCATTTTACAACAGATTGCTCTGATGCAACACTTGGTAAACATGTGTTTCTTTTATCCCATACAAATAAATCGTACATGGCATCAATTATAAGTACAGGTAATAGATACATCTCGAAATATTTTTAGAAAATTGAGCTGCCGTTAGGTAACGTATGTATTTTACAACACATTACTCTGATGCGACACTTGGTAAACAGGTGCTTCTTGTTTCCCATACAAATAAAGCGTACATGGCATCAATTATAAGTACAGATAATAGATACAGCTCACAATTATATTTTCAAAGAATTAGCTGCAGCTAGGTAAAGTATGCATTTTACAACAGGTTACTATGTTACTATGATGCAACACTTGGTACACAGCGCTTCTTCTTCCCGTACAAATAAAGTATGCATGTGTTCAATAAATAAGTACACAAAATATATACACTGCATATATATATATATATATATATAACATGTTTTCAATTTTTATGACAATTTTTGAATTTTTTTCAGTGGTTTTTTTCTGTTTTTCAGATCCCTACACATTTGTTTAACTTTGTACGAAACCATTAAATGAACATAATACGTAACAAGATATTCCCACATATTATCCTTATGAATGCTGCAGGATAACCAATTGTGGTCCACTTCACTAAGTATGCCAACCAATTCTTTTTTTATGTGTCTGTGGTGGCAAATCTCATGAAACTGTGAAGCAAACAGTTCACCAAGTTGACATACAGTCTGTACCAATGCTTCAGTAGGATAAGTCAACCCTTTTTTGACATCATCGAATTCTTTGAAGTGTATGAACAATGAATTCTCAGTTAAGGTTTTGTCACCAATTAAATCAGCAGTGCAAACTTCACACAAAAATTTGCCTGCTACATTCTTGGCTACAAAACCTGCTACATATGCAGCTGCATTTTTATCTAAGTTAGAAAATATCCTATCTGAAGCAATCAAACTGTTTAATGAACTGTCTGGATTGTTCACATCACTGCTGTTTATTAGCTCAGGGTTTTCAGACACATTTAATGTATGCATGGGAATTAAAATTGTGTCATCATCAGGCTCACAATTTGCCATTCCACAAGTGCTAATGATACTCTGTGCCATGATTAACCTTGCTCTCTGCTGAAAGTCATATGCAGTTGGATGGTCATTATTACCTCCTTTGCGTCTGACAACAGAAAAAAATTTTCCAAGGCATCTTGGTTAAACCTGCACATTAAAATGAAAGGTACATCATTTAACAGTGTAGGGATCATATGCAGAAAGGCAGACAAAGTAATTTTGAGGCCTAATATGCATGGAAATGAGATTTTTCTACCTTTGGTGTCAAAGGATAACGATTTCATAAATTCCAACTGTTTCTTCCAGAATTCTATGTGAGAAGAAATTTTTGTAACAGCAGACAACAAAGGCTGAGTTTTATCTTTCAAAACTCGACTGTTCAAACTGTCAAAAAGATCATTGACAGATGAACAAAAGTCAGCTGTATGGGCGGCAGAAGAAGATAGATGATTCACTGCAGTCAGGCAACACAAACCTGATGCCACTGACTGGCTTAGCACCTGAGTGGCAAGCTTGACATTCATGGCACTTAGCCCATCCACCTCTATGTGCCGTCTTGATAATTTAGGAACAACTCTATGTGTCTGCTTTGAATCAAATTCATACAAGGCAACTATATCGTCCCAGGAAGCAATTTTGTTACCTGAAAACTTAACCTTGTATTTCCTGAAGTTGTTTCTTACACATTTAATCAAATGTGGAACGTCACACAATGTGAAGATCTTTTGACCTTCAAATACAAAAAAGGGCCTCTCCTCAGTAACACCAAATTCCACACCATACAACCTTTGGTTGTTTGATCCTTGATCACAGACAACTGCAATAGGTGTTAACCCAGAAGCAAACAATTTTCTGAGTGCTTCCAGGAATAACACCTTCAGAGTTGCTGCTGGTGTGGTATCGGCTGAGAAGAAGTACCCAACAACCTGTTTCCACTTTTTGCAAAGCCCACGAACCATAATAGCAAGCACGTGTGTTGCAATACGAGGAGTATAAGTTATGTGGGAACCATAATTTTCAAAACCATCAACACAATCTTTTTTTCTATTATACACTAAACCTTTTTTCAGCCTCATTTCGTCTAATGATATAATACATTTTTTGTCATGTGGTTTCAACTTGCTGGCTACTAAACGGATGGAATCCAGCACAGCAGCTGAAAATCCTGCCTCCATTTCAATACCTCATACACATTTCAAGAGAGTTTGTTTACTTGGCAAATGTAAAAAACTCTTGAGCGTGCAATATGCTTTAGGACTTGCAAGGTACAGCTGAAGACATAAAGATTTGTCATCTACCGACCACCTACGCCCATGGCGGGAAACACTTTCAGCAGAGATCTGACGTTTTATGAAATGGAATATATTTCGAGACACTAGAGGCTGAATTACTTCCAAAACACTTTTAATACGGCACTGGATGTTCTTCTTTGCATATTTTCTTTTAAGATAATAAAGCTTAGAAGATAAAGATTTAATTTTTGCCGTTTTAGGCGTTATCATTCTACGCTTAGAAAATAACTGCCTTCTTGGCATATGCACACCACCAGGAGTGCTTGGGGCTACAGGAGTATCCATTGGGACTTCTGGCTCTGGGCTCCTGCTGACTCCAGAAATACAAGCTGGCAAATTTTCAGCAATGTCAGCATTTGTGGTTTCAGTTTGCAGCTTATTCAGCATGGCCTCTCTCATATTTCTTAGGCTAAGGCCCCCTGCCAGGACTGAAGTATTAGCTGAAAGAAGACAAGGCATTAAAACCTCACATTTTCAATTATATGAAATAATGACAATAATTTTTTTTCTACAAATTTTTTTTTAACAATACTTGACTTATACAGTACAACATGAAGCATAAGGGTGATTATCAGTTGAAGAACGCATTCCACGAATACGCAAAGAATGTCACATATCAGGAACAAGGAAATAGTCTTTCTTTCACACCCCTGTATAGCCCCTTATAAGTTGCCAAACTGAACATATCATCGTGGGAGGGGAATTCCCCAGAATATTTCATGAACCCAGACCTAATTGTCACGTTTCGGCCAAAAATTAAAAATCTCAGAAAATGCTACAATTACAGCAATAGACCAGGCACTTGAAGAAAATGGTCACCCAACAACAACTACAGAAAAAAAAATATATATATACAGGGTGTTCACAAATTAGTTGGGCATCCATGTCTCACTGAACGGTAGGTTGCTGTTTTTTATCACTTGTTCTGTGTTCGCATAAGGAAGGACACATACACCGGAAAACTAACTGTGACAGGACTATTTTTAGTTAGTTTTCAGTGACGAGGCAACGTTTCATTTCAGTGACAAAGTGAATAGACGTAATGTTAGGATATTGGGATCCGAATATCCTAATGCCACCTTAGAGCATGAAAGAGATAGTCCCAAGGTAAACTTGTTTTGTGCCGTAAGTTGTTCTAATGTTTCTGTCCCATTCTTCTTTAGTGAAAAAACCGTTACAGGAATCGTATATCTGAACATGCATTAGATTTACTTCATGCAGATCATAAAGAGGTAAACTCGGTGTGTTTCACTATCTTATAAACTTGTTCACTCTTATGTTTGCCTATATAAGTACGTATAATAAACCATTCTTTTTGCCCAACTAATTTGTGAAAACCCTGTATATTAATTCTGTAAGTTGTTTACTGTGAGTACTATTTTGAGACAATGGCTGAATATAAAGATATGGTAAGTTTCAAAAATAGTCTTGCCGTGGCCATTTTTAGTGAAAATATTACAGGTGACTGCTTATATATAGCCAATTGAGTTGCTCAGTGGTCATTAAACCTGCAGTAAAAAAGAAAACAAAATCATGAAACTGGACTATTGTTTTTAATGAAGTGGTTGAATAAATTTGTCAATAAAATAAAGTTCACATTTGTTGTTTCATACAAGTTTATTCTTTATAAAAAAAAAAAGTAAAAAAAAACTGTCGATTCTGACGGGTTTCGTTTAGTTGGAGGTTTATTTTTCCTACGAACATTAGGATTGCTTATAATTTAAGCTAAGTTACAGGGGTGCAGGTTTCCCTTTTCTGCACAGCTGAAAGGCTAATCTGATTGCCAATTTAATCTTTGAACTAACAACACAACCTTGCTTCAGATATATGCACAAATATAAAGAAATCTCATTCAAGTCCTTTGGTTATAATTTTGAGGTCTGTAAACATTGATTTAAATATTTAACTCACTGAATCATCATTTTTGAAGAAACAATATTTACAAACTCATCTTAATTTTGTTTCTTCACACAATTTGAAGTGAACTAATGTGCTGTGAGTAGCTTGGCTGATTGTTCTTTACCAGAATTGAAGGCAACAGAAATACACATGCGCAGGTGCTCTAGTTTCAGCCTGTATGTTGGTTTGTGTGCACTGCATCTTGTACCTTTGTATATGGCGGCACTCACTAGTTACGCCACGCCGAGCCTTAACTTCTCCGATATTCTTTGCAACCGGTGCATGTATCAGTTTGACACGTCCTCTCGAATAGCCAGCGTCGTGAGTAAAAAACACTTTGAAAGAGAGGTACGAGGAAATACAGCTACTGCCCTTCAGTGGGCAAGTAGTGAGAATATATTGAAAGCATTTTCATGACAATTGCATTAATTGTAAAACAGGTAAAAGTACGTTAAAAAAGCGTGTTTTGTTTAGTAATTTTTGTACCATTTTTAACAGATGTCAAAGATTTTTGTTGAAGTTCCTGGTGCTTCCTGATATTTAACTTAGGTTAGGTTTATCCTTAATATTATTTGTTTCCTTTTGCTTTTGGGCTCACCATTATAACTGTCGAATAACATTTGGTAAAGCTATATTCTGACATGACAGCTGCCAAATCCAAAATATGTAGGGATTTTTTTTTTTTTCACTTGCACAAGCCTCGTATATTCCAAAGGCAGGCCTATAAAACATAGGGCCACCTTTGCAATACACTGAAATGAAGGACAGGTAGTTTAAAACTAAAATCACATAAGAAACACAATTGAATACAATTTTAATACCCACAATTTCAGATAAATGTTCTAATGTTAGTCTAAACTGCAAAGTAACATACCTGGATTTTTTAAAATTGTAGGAATGGCACTCTTGTGGAGGAAGTGTCTTTTTGTTGAAGCATAATCATGATCCTGGAAATGGAGGGAGCATACTTTAAAATGAGAATGCCGTAAAGAATTTGGATATTTTGCTTCCACAGCACTTACAGTCTTGTGATGCATGTGTCCACGGCATGCCGAAATCCATGATGAAAATCTAAGAAACAACACTGTGTTACAAACTTTGTAATGAATACATGGAAACAAACTATTTCAAATGGTATTAAGCCGTGACAAAAAAATATTAAAACATAATATCCCCTAAACTGACATTTGTGATAACACAATATAAATTTGATGCTTAGGACAACCAAAAATTAAACAAAAGTAATGAGCAAAATAATTTACAGCGCAAAAGAAATTCCATGAAGAAATTTTTTTGTAATTTAAAGAAATTTTATTTTTCATATTTTTTCATTACATTATCACTTTGTTGCACATTGAATTAAAACATTGCCAACTGGCGTGTGTTTGTTAAGCAACTATAATATTTTTAAACACAAGTTACCTTTTTTAAATATTACATTGCACTAACTATGTAAAACATGCAGCTAAATGTTAACAATGCCCTGTTTTAGGTAAAGAACCAAATAATCTACAACTTAAAATAAATGAACATAATTTAAGAATAACTGATGCAATTTTTGCCAAAACTTAAACATGATCATGAGAAGGTTGCAAAATAAAGGAGACTCACCTATTTGACTCTTTGGGAAAAGAGAAAAACTTGCGGTCAGGGTGAGATTTGTTTTCTGATTTGCAGATCACACAAATTCTGTTTCCTCTGAAATATAGAAAGATTTCATTTGTTATTTTCAGTATTTCATTTCATTTTCATTTTTGTCATCTGTAATGAGTCATAATATAATAACTAAATATAACTAAATAAAAAAATATATTATTTCTACATGTACGTATAAGTTTGCATCGACATCTAAGAAGTAACCTTATACATAAATTAAGTGGTTTTTAATTCAGCGTCAAAATTGATCACATAAATTGATGGAGTTATCACAATGCCTAGAGTTACATCCAGGAGGATTCAAAGATCGAATATTTCTTCAGGAACTCCAGAATAATATTTCAGGAAAAATATTTGTGTCATTTGTTGACCATGTGTGAACACCAATTAACGATCGTTTTGAGACTCACAAGACATTAGTCATAGCGCTTCAAATATTTCTACCTCAACATGTTATGTTAAACTACAAAATATAGCTAACGACTTGCAAAGGATTTTATGAAAACACATACTTCCAGAGAGCAGTAATCTCATAGTCTGTTTGGCGGAACAAATGGATCAACATAGACGTTAAATCAAGACCTGGTAATGCAATACAGGCCATTTTACAATGCGACTGAAACCTTTTCTCCCACTCACACACGTTGTTACAGATTCTTGCTATAATTCCGATTTCCACAGCTCTGCCGGAAAGTACATTTTCAACACTTAGACAATTGATGACATATTTAAGAAACTCAACGGGAGAAAACAGACTGAGTAGATTATCAGTTTTAGCAGCCCATTGGAAAACTGAGGTGCAACCAGACGAACTTTTAATTATTTTGTTAAATATTCAAGGCTCGCTAATTTTTTATAACGCGAGTGAAAAGGCAAATCTTACTTGTTCTTCTTAATGTAAAAATTCCTTTAATTTGATGATTTGTACAAATTGTATTATACCTATGTTAAATGTTTTAATGTTTGCCTTAAAATTTAAAACTTTCAACCAATGCATACTGTAATTGTTGGTTGCAAAACACTGGTGCGACATAATTTGTTAAATCATTAAAAATAGTTATCTAAAGTAAGTACCTCGTGTTGGGTTTGATCTATGTTTATTGCAAATTTATAGGCGGCAATTTTACAATTAATGCACATTGATGAAGAAAAATTTTACAATTACTAATCTCAAAAATGGGTGGGGGAGGGAAGGGGTGTTATAGCTTTTGGAATTGTAAACTAAAAAATTGAAATTTCCATTCAATTATGAAAAGAAAGAAATATTTTCCGGATACAATCCCCCCCCCCCCGAATAAATTCCTGGCTACGGCCTTACAACATGACTAGTGGTGATCATGCACATGTGAAGTTTGCACATAAAATTACCTATTCTTTGAAGATATATCAAGTTTGCACATAAAAATACCTAAATATATCTCATGAAATTATCTCATAGTGGCTAAGTGCCATTAAAAAAAAAAAAGGATGTTTTCTAACCAGTGAGCTGGAGGATATTGGAACAGTGTGATCACTTGAATTAATTTAATTCCAGTTGAGCCACTGACAGTTATGTAAGATCAGAGGAAAAGTTATATGCTTGCCATTTGGGTGATGTAGCAAATGAGCTCTTACTTAAAGAGGAATTTTTTTTTTGTTTAAGGGGCTAGCAATTCAAATGTACTGTAGCAAATTCTAGAAACCCTTAAAAGAGGAAATAAAATGCTTAAATTTAAACATGCACCTCTTAAGGCAAAGTAGTAACGTTGTCTTTAGGTGGGTACTGGAGAAAAAGTTTTTTCAGGTGCAGCTTACTTGTACATAGCATTTATTCAGTATAAATCACATGGGCACCATGGATACAAATCTCTATGGCAGGTTACTACTTCCCGGCAATTTTAACTTATGTATTTTTTTCTGTTTTTGGTGTCAGAAATGACAGCAATCAAATGACAGCATGTCTATGAATTCTATTTTATAAACTGACAAGGAATTTTTCTCTCTCATCTTTTAAGCTATAATTATAATAATAGCATGTCTTTAGTACTGTCTAATATGCTTAGATGACTCCCTACGTGTTCAGCTGAAATATTGCGGGAGGGTGTCTAAAAGAATAGTTGTGTGGGAAATTCCTTTTTCTTTGATTGCAGGTGTAACGACCACCATGAGCAAGCATTCGCCTGCCTGTAATTTAGGGTAACTGGTTACAGGGAAGGGAGAGAGAAAGTGCCGTAAGGCAAACACAGCATCCACGCATCACCGGGATTCAAACCCACCCTTTTGGATGAATGATCAGAGGCCATTGTGTGGAATAGTGTTGCACCTCTGACTCTGAGGTGAGCATAACCAAAAATTACATATGAAATCACAAAATGTTATTACCTTGTGAAAGAGGTACATTATTATAACTGAATGGGTATGACATTATGTCAACTAATGTTAAGTTTAGAAATTTAATTTTGCTAAATTGTTACTTTGTTATGCATAGCCTGTACCCAGTTGCTATGCTTAAACCGGAGTTATGAACTGTATTTGTTGTTTCGTTTTTTTCAACTGCCCGCCTGAATGTTGTATGTCACAGCTCTTTTTTTTTTTTTTTTTTTTTTGGAGGTTTAACGACCACCGTGAGCAACTCAATGGGCTATAAGCAGTCGCCCGTCCCTAATTTAGGGTCACTGGTTCCAGGGAAGGGAGAGAGCCAGTGCCGTAAGACAAACACAACATCCATGCCTCCCCGGGATTCGAACCCGGACCTCTTACGGACAAATGATCAGAAGCCATTGCTTAGACCACTGCGCCACCGAGGCGGCATGTCATGTCACAGCTCTGACTGTGGTCTTAGGAACCTTGGGAAAAACATATTGTATAACCAATTTGTCCTGCTAATGATCTATATTGTCCACAGAACTAACACCCAGGTAAAATAAATATTGTGACACATAACTTACACGTGTAACACAAATATTCTGAAGTACTACCAGGTGCAACAACAAACAAAACCACAAATAAGGAAAAAATTAATAAGTTGTGTACACATTAAATATACTCTTAAACTTTGCTTAGTTTCCACCACAACATCAGCATATCGATTGTAGAAAGGTACCTTAAAGTAAAAAAATTACCTGCGTGATTTCGGTGGTATGAACAGGAAGTTCAATTGCATTAAACAGCTTACACAAATTTCCCATTTTCAATACTAACCAAAATATACTATACATAATTTTTGATCAACCCGATTTTAGGGGTGTTTGGTTTATATGGAACAATTATAAAAATTACGTTTCATATTGCACTGCAGATGCATCAGCATGGCCACATCAAAGAATATCGAACTGATTTATATTCTTTGGCCACATGATCAGGGGTAATCATGCTAAGTTTACATCCTTTGATGCTAATGTGCAATTAGCACATAAATACCTAAAGATAACTACTTTATAGTAATACCAACTATGTTGCTTGGCATGAATATATAAGGTATATTTACAATATACCTTAAATGTCAAATATGATGAGGCTGGTTTTGAATTTCCATGGGATTCGTGGTTTGGTACTTTGTATTAAAAATTGTTTGCGTGTAATTCTCAGTAGCAAAACAATGGAATGGTGGGTGGGTTCCCACAAAACGTAAACATTAGGTAGGAGAATATGTGAGATTCACATGTAGCTTGTAACCTTAATCATCTGTGAATCCTTACAAAACAGAATATTGAGAATGATTGTAGGTAAAGGCGAGGAAAATTATTTAACCTCTTCTTCATGTAAACATGCATATAATGGAACAAGAATCTTGTAAGGCTCAAAAGATTCCTTTAATAACACTTAAAGCAGAATGAAAAAAAAACCCGTAATTACTCACCTGGTAGATTTATCATTTTCTTCCATCAAAGACATGCTTGCTTGATACAGACGGTACAATTGCAGATCACTGAAACCAAATATGTAGTATTATTTGCTGAAACGACTGAGCTATAAACGCAGAAACCTTTGAACAAAACGCCAACACAAACAAACGTTTATATTCTTTGAACACAAACACGCATGCTCAGTCCAACTCAGTCTGCTCCGGCATCCTGCGGCCAAAGCCAACCAAAGCTGCGGCATCAGCCTGTAATGTTGGCTTCCGTGTAATGATTCTTTGCCGCATAATATAGTGGCGCTAGTTACGTCTCGCTGAGCCTTACCTTCTTATCAGTTTAGATATTCTTTGACCGAGGTGTGCAGCTAGTGCTGTTAAATAAACACAACACCCATTATTCATCAGGCACTCGAATCTAGCCCACTTTAACGAGTGGTCAGAAGTCAGCTTGTTAATCACTCAGCCACCGGATCATGCAACTGTGATTGATTTGAAGAACATTATCAAGGAAAGGTCAAAGCCAAATTTCAGGATAACCACCTCGGTTGCCCCAAACTTATCATAGGTTAATAGAATACAAGAATCAATCAAAGCGCCTCCCTCGTAGGTGAAGAATCGGTGATGTCACTGTCCTAACCGGTGAATAGTGTGCAAATAATCGGTGATATCAGAGAACTGACCAGTAAATTTGCATCTTTATTAACATTGTGATATTTTGTTAGGTTTCAGGTTCTTTTGTCGATGAGAAGACCCTATCCAGTTATGCTTACGTTGTGCCTTGCTAGCCCGAAAAACAAAGTATTCCACCTTTTTTACGCTTTCCAACCTTAGGTTGAAGAAGGGCATACACTTCAGCTTTTTTCCGTTCGTCCATCTGTCGGCACGATAACTCACGTAAAAATGTTCGATTTCGATGAAATTTTAGTATGTGGTAGGGGACCACCAGGGGACGAACCCTATTGAAAATGGGTGAAGTGGGGTCAAAGGTCACGCCATAAGAGCGGGATCCATTCAGTTGCCCTTATGTGTCATAACTTGCGTAAATATGGTTCGATTTCAATGAAATTTTAGTATGTGGTAGGGGACTATTTGGGAACGAACCCTATTGAAAATGGGTGCAGTGGAGTCAAAAGTCAGGACATAGTAGCGGGATGCATTCTATTGCCCTTATACGTCATAACGTGCGTAAAAACGGCTCGAATTCGATGAAATTTTAGTATGTGGTAGGGGACCACCTGGAGAGGAACCCTATTGAAAATGGTACAAATGGAGTCAAAGGTCAGGACATAGGATCGGAATCCATTCCATCGCCCTTATCCCACACTATTAAGGTGCATGTCAAGTAATTTTGCTTACTATATTTTCAGTGCAAAACCTTTTGTACACATTTCCTTCACAATTATTCCCAAGGATGGAAATTTGAACATCTATTAAAATAACTTCATACTATAACTTTAAATACTTAACATTTTCTAAAACATAAGCATAATTATATTAAAAAACAATAACATTTCCTTTGGTGGTGTTGAAACCAGAAAAAAGATGGAGCGACCTGTACTTTGATGACGTCATTGGGCAAAAAAAATGTTGGATTGCATAATTACGGTTATGGTTTAGAAAATATTATAACGGTTATGGTTTAGAAAATATTAAGTATTCCAAGTTATGAAATGAAGCTATTTTAATCGATGTTCAAATTTTCATTCTTGGGAGCGCATTAATTGTGAAGAAAATGTGTTCAGAAGTTTTTCCATTGGAAGTATAGGAAGCAAAATTACTTGACGTCCACCTTAAAGTAGCAATTCCTGTATGTATGTATGTACATTTTATTTTAAAAACGGCTCTAAGAATTTTGATGAAAGTCGTTAACCTACCGTTTTCTGGTTCTAGAAATCGATTTAGCTTGATCTCGGCTTCAGGAAAATTCGTTTAGTGGGTTAAATAACCAACCCGAATTATAACGTTTTTAGTGTCATGGTGTCGTTCCATTAATGTTTCCAATGCTTTGAAATCTTATGACGTCACAATCTCGCGTTTGAGAATGTTGGTGCGCGGTCACGCCATCTGCCTCATTACGTCACGCGTTGTGTGTGGATCCTATTAAAGTTTTATGACATCATACTCTTGCGAGCAGATGGTCGCGATTCCTATCTGCTTCATTACGTCACGCGTTGTGTGCGTATGTCCGTCCGCACGATAAGTCGCGTAACAATCGTTCGATTTCGATGAAATTTTAGTATCTGGTAGGGTATCACCTGGGAAGGAACCTTATTTAAAGTAAACGAAATGGGGTGAAAGGTCAGTACATAGGAGCGGGATCCATTCCACCGCTCTTATGCGTTATAACTAACGTAAAAAAGGTTCGATTTCGATGAAATTTTAGTAGGTGGTAGGGGACCACCTGGCCACAAACTCTATTAAAAATGGGCGAAATGGGGTCAAAGGTCAGGACATAGGAGCGGAATCACTTCCATCGCCATAATGCGCCATAACGTACGTAAAAAAATGCTTCGATTTGGATGAAATGTTAGTAGTAGGGGCCTGCCTGGGGACGAATTCTATTGAAAATGGGCGAAATGCGGTCAAATGTTAGGACACAGGAGCGGGATCTATTCCATAGCCCTTATGCATCATAACTAACGTAAAAATGCTTCGATTGCGACAAACCTTTATCATGTTATTTCGGAGATATACCGAACCGGTTCTGTTGAATATCATCGATATGGGATCAAGGGTCAGGGCACAGGACCGAGATTTATTCCACAGCCATTATTCTCATAACTTGAGTGATAACTTGAGTAATGATTTCTGGTATGTTGGAAAGCGTATTATAATGAATGCATTGAATGATTTTACAAACTTGTATTTCTACTTCGAAGGTTCCGCAACCTTAATCCCATTAGACACTTCTGGGATGCACTGAAGAAAAGCTTGAATAGACAACACACGGTCCCTAAGACATTTTCGGCTTCGTCTCTGGTCAACACTTCACTGAAGCCATCTGATTCATCGCATGTGCAGTATACCGTGAGTTACCAGGCGGCTGTGAACAGTTAAGAGGTGTTAAAACGTACTGTCTGACGAAGGTAAGCCTCGTATGTTTCCCGTTATTCCCTTTGGGGTTACACTTCATGACATACGAGGTAATCCTCATATGTCATGAAGTGTAACCCCGAAAGTACCACGCTTACCTCTCTGTCTCACCATTGATATATGTTTCGTTCTACATCTCATACTCTCTATAATCAACCACATACGGTTACTTTACGTACTGTCGATCTTGTTTTGACGTGGAATTACGTCTTCCCAAGCGTTGGATAATGGGTAACATCGTGGGCACGGATGTGACGAAAACATGTCATACTTTGAACTCTTATATATTCGAAACTAATAAGCGTAGAGTAATAAATAATACATCATTAGATAGTTTATCGTCCCATTTATACCAGAAAAAGTTTCAAATCTCCACCCTTAATTATTCGACATACACTGAAGAGCAATTGAATTAAAAATACCCGTCTAGTAACGTGTAGCACCACCTTTCGCTCTGATGACGGCGGCGATTCGTCTCGGCATGGACTCGACAAGACACCGGAAGCGTTGGGAAGCCATACGGATCCACGACCCCTAAACAAGCTCCCACAGTTCACGAAGATTTGATGGAGGGAGGTTAGAGCTTCGAACAACTCTTTCGATGGCATCGCAGATGTACTCGATGGGATTGAGGTCAGGTGACCTAGCTAGCCAAAGAAGCGAGGTCACGTCGGTGGAGGGTCCATCCAACCATTCGGATACAATTCGGGAGCGATGGCACGGTGCATTGTCTTGTTGATGGATGAGGTTCCCAGTATGATGTTGAAGACGCACGAACTGGAGCAAATGGTCGTTCAGGATATTCCGGTAACGTTGACCTGTGAGGGACGATGTCACACGTACCAGAGGTCCCATTTCACTCTACGTAAACACTCCCCAGACGAGAATGCCACCACCACCAGCTTGAAGAGTACCCTGCTGGCAAGAAGAATCCATCGCTTCGTGTGGTTTGCGCCGTACTCGTATCCTGCCGTCCGCATGTACCAACGTGAATCTCGACTCATCAGTCCAGGCAACATTTTTCCACATGTCTAGGGTCCAGTGACGATGTTACCGCGCCCGTGCTAATCTTTGCACCCTGTGATGTGCGGTCACCAGCGGTACCCTCGAGGGACGATGGCTTCTGCACACCATAGCGAGGAGATGGTTCTGGGTTTTGTGGCTGCTTACACGTTTTTGTGCACCAGCGTTAAATTGCCGAGTGATTTCTTGCACTTAGGCCCGTCTATCCGCTGTTACAATGCGAGCTAACCGACAATGACCCCGCTCATCCACTCGCTGTTGTCGACGGCAGTTGGCCCATGCAGGGATGGTTTTACCGGATTCGATGTACTCACGGTGCAGCCGTGACACAGTGGCTCGTGAAAATCCCAGTGCCTGCACGGCATCGGAGATGGAGTGACCCATTTGTCGAGCCCCGACAATTTGCCCACGATCAAATGCGCTTAGATCCTTCGTTTTACCCATACTGCGTCCGACTCTTACTGATTCCCGTCGCATCACTCCATATATTGTCGGATCGCTGCATACGTCATGTCGTTTCCGTTTACAGGGCCGCCCAGAGCGCCACATATGCATAACGCCAGCTGTCTCTAATTCAATTGGCTCTTCAGTGTAGTAGCGTTAGAACGTTAAGCTAAATTTCGCGTGATTCTGCACGTCGTTTTAAGGTTGATAAGTAGTGAATAGATAATGATATCAATGACCTCAGCCCCGCATTCCGTAGCTGACGGTTAGAACTAACAGACGTATGTGATAAACCGTAATAAAGTGGATTTAAAATTTATTTATTTATTAGAGAAAAAAATTTGGTGACGAAAATTTAGGAATGCTGCGAAAATCCAGAGAAAGTTACTATAAGAACCGAGGAATGTTGAAGAAACAGCTAGAGATGGACAGGAATCCGAAAAGGGCATTTAAGGCATCAACGGAAAGGCCACCGTAATGTAGGGAGAGTGAAACGTCCGCGCTCCAGGATGCGTTTCATACGAGTAGACTTCTAGAGCTACAACCTTCCACTTCAACTGCCCAAATTGAGCCTGAACAGCAAGAACAGATGGAGACGGATGCTATCGATCCAAATTTTTAGATTTTTACACCGAGCATGGAATACCAATGAACATCGCCAGTCTTCACAACTTCGCTGGATAATGAAGGCACTAGACGAAACCCGTCGGAATCGACGGTTAGTTCTTGTTTTCTTTATTTCATTCTTTTTTAAAAGAATAAACTCATATGAAACAACAAATGTAGATTTATTTGATTCGCAAATTCATTCAACCACTTCAGTAAAGACAATAGTCCAGGTGCGTGATTTTTTTCTTTTTTCTTTTTTTTTTTTTTTTTTTTTTTTTATCTGAAGGTTTAACAACTACCTTGAGCAACCGAATGGGCTATAAAGTAGTAGCCCGTCCCTATTTTAGGGTAGCTGGTTCCAGGGAAGGAAGACAGCCAGTGTAGTAAGACAAACACAACGTCCATGCCTCACGGGATTCGAACCCGGACCCTTCACGAACGAATCATCGTAAGCCAGGGCTTAGACAACTAAGCCACCGGGGCGGCTAGGTTCGTGATCAGCATCACGACTGTACCCTTTTTCAGTCGTAGAATGTAAAAGTTGTTGAAATGAGATTCGCTAGACAAGAGCAAGAGCAACAACAAGAACAGTATATTAGGCCCATGACAGTTCACCAAATTTATAACAAGGCAACTAAGGAGTTTGAAAAATTGTTTTTGAAGAACGATTTCTTAAAAATTGTTTTTGAAGAACGATGCAAAAAATCAAAGGGGTACAGTAGCGACTGAGCCGCAGCCTACAACGTAGAGCTACGTCAACTGTCCTTTGCTGAATACCTTAAGGCTGTCTTTGAATGAGTATTAAGGTTCCTCTTGTGCGATAGATGGCGAAAAAAATCATTTCTTGGGCATGGCTTTTACGTCTTGAAGGACTATCCCAGAAATTGACGTCAGTGAATCACTGCAGACCTCGCCATATTCATAATGGCAGCGATCTCTCGTTGGCTCCCCCATGAAAAGACAATATACGCGATGTTACGTTTTAACCAATAACGTTGTCTGGGGTGGAGCTTAGTAGGTAGGCGGAGTTTCTATAGCTCAAATTCAGAGGTTTTATGCTATTGTGCACATTTTCTCTTCAAAAAATGAACGTACAGTAGGATTTAAGATGATTTATGTGAGACAAGACCCCAGTCTCACTTTTGGCCCCATTCAATTATTTATATTTGGCCTAGATAATTCAAAAGAATCAGACAGAAATTAGAGATTTCGTTTCTTCCAGAGAGAATCACTGCTAAGCTAACTTATCGTGCCATCTAGCGCGCAAATTGGAATACTTTCGAGTCAGATAAATTGAATTAAAAAAAAAATTCTAACAATATTTTCGGAATAATAACTGTGACATATATTAGCCATAGGTCGTTTTTATTTGTGCTCAAAATTTCAAACACTACAAAGTAATAATCTTCGAGAAAATGTGTACAAAAGAATTTACATTGCAGATATAGGATAGAATTTATCTTACACTTATTCAAAGGCAGCCTTAAAGGCGTAGAACTAGTGAGATAGTGCCATGAAATAGTGACAGTTGACGTAGCTCTAAAGTGCAGGTTTCGGCACAGTCGCTACTGTGCCCCTTTGATTTTTTTTTATTCTGTAATATCCCTAACATTTTCTAGGCAGTTTATTTCAGCATGAAAATTTGCTACCAAATAGACTTGGGTAAAATAGCATGCTATGCTTCTCAAGAATCCTCTTCGTTTTGCAGCCGTCAGAATCTGCGTAAAAGAAAAAAAAATCATTTAATACTACTTATTTTTAACTTTTCGCAAATTTCAGTGATTATTTTCTCCTGTAATAATGTTTTCATTACATTCAGTAACGCAGAACGCAGTTACTTGCAAAGCATACATACAGTACGCTGAGCACATGCATTTTGTTTTATTTTATTAAAGAATTCACTACAAAATTTTACTAGTGAAATGAAATTCCTTCTTCAAAGTTAGTAGCAATTGAAGCTACTAAGTTTGAATCAATAGCCGTATGTTAAACTGTATCAGTTTCTTTTATTACCTACTATAACGATGTAAATTTCTCCGTCTTTTTTGTCCACGCCGGGGTTCGAACCCGGATCCCTTCATTCCGGAATAAGTCACTCTACCAATTGAGCTACGTGAACGTTTGTTCGGACTGCAATCTGCCTTTATGTTGTGTGCGTTCTGCTGGCAAGTACGTCACACTATTCTCGACATCGAATATCGTGTGCAGAGCGTGGTTTTAATAGCCCAAGACAAGGTATTCCGAGTGATTGATTTTAAGCTTCATTGATGTGCACATTCCCTTCCCGTTCCCTCCAAAACTTCGCCGAATGGAAAACTAAAAGTCTCTTAAGTTGAAAAGAAATGTTTGATGAGACTAGGACTTCTTGAAGTTAGTACAAAGGGCATCCTGAAAGTAATGCCTTGTGCTTCATAAGAGTTTTATTTGTAGCAACAAAAATGTGAAGCGTATTGGCAAAATACTTGGATTTATTGTTAATAATGCTGGCCCATTCAAAGGATTGTCCATCACTTTCTATACATTTCCGCCAACTTTGAAACCATTGGTAAAATCCATTTTGGAAAAATTCCTGTTTCACCCAAGAGTTAACAACCGGTTTAACGTCTGTCACATCGTCCAAACCTTTCCCACGAAGGGTGTTTTTCAAAGGAGCAGAAAGGTAAAATGTCTGAAGGAGCCAAATCAGGACTCTAGGGGTTGAGGCAGCATCGTCAACACCATTTTGGCATTAGCTTGTGCAGTCTCTATTGAGGTGTAGAGACTAGGGTTATCATGGTGTAAAAAAACATTATGAAGTGGACTTTCATGTTTTTTCTTTCTGACAGCTTCCTTTAGCTTCTGCAATGTCTGGACATAGTGAGCACTGTTTAATGTTACACCCCGTTCAAGGAAATCAGTCAAAATGACACAAAGTTTGCCCCAGAAAATTGTCACCTTTTTCTGTCGAGGCGAAGATGTGCGGTGCCATTCCACTGACGCATGTTTTGTTTCTGGGTCATGAGAGAACACCCAGGTTTCATCCCCCGTCACAACATAAGAGAAAAACACCTCACCCTCTCTCTCATAACAGTCCAAGAAGTTGCGGCACGTGTCCACCTTTTCCTCACATTGTTCACTGGTAAGGTTTCCTGGGATCCACTTTGAACAAATTTTTCTGTAGCCCTGATCCCTAATTAATGTTTCCATAGCTCTATGACCACAATGAATTGCATCACACAACTCCTGGATGGTGATGCGACGATCAGCTGTGATGAAGTCTTTCACTCGTTGCCTGCTGGCATCTGTCACTGCAGTTGCGGGTCTTCCATTCCGTTGTTTGTCCGACACTGAACTTCCTCTTTCTCGATACCTCTTCATTCATCTTCGGACATCCCTTATATCGATTGTGGCAGCTTCATACACCGCCACGAGTCTTCTGTGGGTTTCTGGAGCCTAACATCCCTCTTTTTTCCAGGGATTCAATTACGGCTCCCTACTTTTCTCTGTCATTTATGATATTTATTTCCAATTCTGAAAAGAATTTGTTCCCACATTGGTAACATATCATAGTGCATGTCCATACAGTTTCATTAAAATCATAAAATCATTTGTTACGTGCCTGCTCCGCAGGACGCACACGACATAAAGGCAGATAGCAGCGACAACGAACATCCGCGTAGCTCAGTTGGTAGAGCGACTTATTCGGGAATAAGTGGACCCGGGTTCGATTCCCGGCGTGGACCAAAATGACAGAGAAATTTACTTCGTTAAAATGACTCCCAGATGACCCAGCCGTTCAAGATCTCGCAATGGTGTGATATTCTTTCCACACCGCGAGATAGGAAAGATATGAGAATCCCTTCTCCAGCGCTTCGAAAAATAAATGTGTGTGACGTTGCATTCCACACACCAGATTGACTGGGAGTTCTCAAGCGCACGTTCTACAGCGGATGGCTGCCTGCAACGATTCATGGTCATGGCTGACCAGTGGGCCATGCCCCCGGCCCTCTTTCGCGGTGGTGGAGAGACGTGAGGTGCCTGCTCCACAGGACGCACACGACATAAAGGCAGATAGCAGCGACAACGAACGTCCACGTAGCTCATTTCGTAGAGCGACTTGTTCCGGAATAAGTGGACCCGGGTTCGATTCCCGGCGTGGACCCAAAATGACGGAGAAATTTACTTCGTTATACACTTCAAAAGTTATTAAGGAGGAGGCATTACTTTCGGGATGTCCTTAGTACATCCTAAACGGTTTCAAAATTCTAAATACTCTGATAAAATGCAATATTATTCCACTTTGTTTGCAGTAGTACTACTATTAATCCGTGTCAACATTTTAACGTAAGGCAAGCTGCACTGTAAAAAATAAGTGGTGTGAATTCACGGAAAATTTCTGAAAATAACGTGCAGGAAAGTCGCCGGTAGGTGTCCGCCTTTTAACGAAAGACTAAAATAATGTATAGTTTTTTCGCCAGGGGGCGTGGATGCATATCTTCTTTTTGTCGATATCTTGCTTCTAAGGGTCCGTTTGAAACATTCTTTGTTGGAGAGTATTGAGAAGTGCATCAGCATGGAGTATTAATGGTTAAGGTAGCAAACAGGAATGTTTTAAGTCAGGTATTTTATTTCGCAGATAGCTCTCGTGGAAGCCGTCGCGGGTTTGGTGATATCGTGAGGGCTATTTTGTTTCTGCAAGCTCATGAATCGTAATGAGCCGACCTCTTTCCTTAATGGTCACTTTCTTTGTTGCTTATTGTTTCGGATCGACTTCCTTTTATTTCATCCCCAGCAGCAGTGGGAGGGTTTCCGCTCTACAGGGAGAACGTCCGTTAGTTACGTCAGGGAGATTAATTATTATTCCGGATGGGATTTCATCCGTGGAAAAAGCGGACGACGGCATGACCGGCTGCCCGCCGGTTCGCTCGATTTCCTATGGTTTCGAACTAGTAACGCGAGTGGTTACACAGACATGACGAAATATTTCTTTAGAAGCTCGGCGTAGTGGATCTTTTGCCGGTCCATTTCATCCATATTCTTCTTAAGGTACAACGTCCACTTTTAGTTGTATGTTTCTGAGCGGAAAACGTTACATTCCGTTTCTCATTACGAAATACTTTGGATTGCTAATAAAAGGTAGATTCCACATGGCTGCTTTGTTTTCGTCTTTTTTGTTTGATCGGTAAGCGTAGTCTTGTTGCAAAGAATGGCCATCGTCTATCTTTTCAAATGAACGTTTTTCGTTTCGTGCTCTCACGTGGATGATTTCACCATCAACTTGAATTCTACGAGTAGGCACAAAAAACGCTTTTATATTTTTAAAAGAACGAAAATTTTAGTAATGGGTAGCCTGAATTCCAATTACTAAAGTAACTTTTGCGAAATGTTAGGTTTTACCTGAGACTGCAAGGTCCAAAATTCCATCGATTCTGTCGTTGGCATTTTATACTCATACTGCAGATGAAAAGAAATTTGAACAAGAGCTTGGAAGAAGCATTTTTAGCAGCTTCTCTGACGTAAAATTAAAAAAATCAGTTTGTGATGTAGCTGGCGTTGTTCCAGGAATTTATTTCTCCTGACAATTCTCCTGGCAGGTCTGGTCTTTTCGGTTCGTTTTTTTCCTTTACAGTAAACTGAAGTAGGCCTTTAGGAAAAATAGTTTCATATGAGGCTCGATTATTTATTCGGGATATGCACAGTCGAGTCACATTATTGTGACCAACTCCTACTTTTGACAATGAAAGAAGGCACGCGTTGTGAACTGACTTGGAGGGTGTATAAGGTGTGCGGTAGGCATTCTGAAGACACATCACTCGTTCCTGTCATGAGTAAAAGGAGCGATGTATCAGATTTGCAAAAAAAGTTGATTACCGCCTTTCGAGCCAAGGATGGGAATATTTCCGATACAGCGCAATTAGTGAACTTTTGGCGTGTGATTAAAGTGAATCGTGACTGGAGAAATGGCACTATTGCGAATAAGCGACGTGGAAACTGCGGAGCACCGTGTGCCATTGATGTGAGAGGTGAACGTTGGCTTCGACGGTGCATGAGGTCCAATCGACACGCTACAGTGGAACAACACACTAGCCGAATGAACTAGGGGGTGGATGTTGTGTTTGTCTTAAGGCACTGGCTCTCTCCATTCCCTGGAACCAGTGACCCTAAATTAGGGACGGGCGACTGCTTATAGCCCATTGAGTTGCTCACGGTGGTCGTTAAACCTCCAATCAAAAAAAAAAAAAAAAACTAGGGGGCTACCGAAAGTGTGTCTAAAATCACAGTTCAGCGAACATTGCTGCGTATGGGGCTCCCATGCAGACGGATGGTCACTGCACCTATGCTAACCGAGGTGCATCGGCAGAAAAGGCTTATATTTGTACGGCAATATCGGAATTGGACTTCTGCTGATCGGCAAAGTATTGCCTTCTTCGGTGAGCCACGTTTTCTGCTTCGTCGAACGGATGGACGTTGGCGTATAAGGCGGAAAACATCGGAGAACAAACACTCTTCGACCATTGCTGGCAGACCCTAAGATGGTGGGTACAAGGTTATGATCTGGGGAATGTTTTCGTGGCATTCCCTGGGTCCACTCATACCTGTGGGAGGCACAATGGACCGAATTCGTTATGAATCTATCCTTGCAGACCACGTGAGCCCATACATGTTGATTGTGTTTCCTGTGGCGAATGGGATCTACCAGCACGACAATGCGACATGTCACACAGCTAGAAATGCCCGAGAGTGGTTGCAAAAGCACGATGAAGACTTCAAAGTACATTTCTGGCTCCCTAATTCCTCAGATTTAAACCCAATTGAGCATCTGTGGGACCACCTCGATTGTGTTGTTCGCTCTATTGTTCCACCACCACGCTCCCTCCAGCAGATGCCAGATGCACTGGAGTCAGCATGGCTCCACATACTTGTGAACACCTTCCAGCACCTTATTGAGTCACTCCCAGCCCGTCTGGTGGCTGTCCGCACTGCATTCTGCGGTTACTCTGGATATTAGCTGGTGGTCACAATAATGTGACTCGATCCATAAATATGCAAACATGTATATATATATACAATATACAATATATATTGTATATATATACATTATTTGCATATTTTATGGGTTACATTCCATAGAACGAAACAACATTACGCAGTCTGTCCGTGACATTTCCTTCTCTCTATGCATGCCACAGATGTCCTTCTCGTCTCTTCCCTCTCGAGCCCTTAAACCGTTTGGAGTTCGCATTGTTGACACTTCGTGACGAATGCCAGTTTGGTTCCGTCTCCAAGCATGTAAAATGACCTACAGAACATCACCATGGTATTTACGACGACTTTCTTAACAGTTCGTGCAACATGGCGTCTTTCATGGGAAGTTTAACAAAATGGCGTGTAGAATTTCGTAAGAATAACCTGTCCCTTCTCATACTTTGTCTTACACTGCCGTTACCTGAACATATACACATATACACAAAAACAAAATCATATTCATCACAGTAAGGTAAATTTGAATAAAACATCAATAGAATATTTAAATCATATTTAAATATCTATAGAGGCCTCTCGCCCGCGTAGATACTAACACAGTCGGTCAAAATATTTCTAACTTCATTTTTAATGCTTTAATAATGTCTTTAGTTGTAATATTAAATATTTCTTTCCACGCAAATTCTTTTTAGGTGCCCTTTCGAAGATTCACGAACTTTTAAATGTCAGTGAATCATCGAAAGGGCATTGTGGATGGAAATTGATTAATAACTTGTATCGTTCGTTTTTAAAATAACGTATTCACTTAAACATTACTTGTCGTAATCGGTGATTCTTGTAACACTGGGGCTTTTTAACGTTATGCTCCGGATAATAAGCACAAAATCCTTAATTATACAATGAGCAGTATTAGTCTTTCTAACGGCCAGAAAATAAAAAAGGTCTTCAAGTACTCAAATGCGTAAGTCGTCCTTATTTGGCCTTCCAATCACAACAGAACTACGCTTCAAAGTACTTCAGTAGTCTCAACAAGCTGCAACTCCATGACATGAGGCACGGGTGCGCCATATAAAAAAGGGTCCGTGGCCTGACGTTGTTAGGCGGGTTAAAGTTCTTTGGCGGGTTTCCAGTTAAAACCGTTTTGTTCCACTTCTAACCGGTTTTTGCGTGTGCAAAGGAATTCTCTGGAGTGGTTAGTCACAGCCAGTGTAGTGTAGATACGCGGTCATAAGTGTGAGTGAAGAAAGAACAAAGGCAACGGAAATGGTTTTAAGTACGGAACAGCGGATTTTTTGTGGAAAAAATAACTCATACAAGGTTTTAAATGAGTTATTTACAGAAGAATTTCGCCATTGTGCAGCACCGGCGAAATCAGTTTTCCCGGCACGGTCTGCAACAGGAAAAGAAACAAACCCAAAACAATTCGTACTGAAGACAATATCAAGGATGTGTGTGCACTGTGATATTATAAAGCCCTCGGAAGTCGATTCACCGATTATTGTCTGGGACGGGAATATCTGCCACGTCATGCTGACGCGTACTTGAGGTGGATTTGATTTTTCGGCCGTACAAAGTTATGGCGCTGCAAGAAATTAAAACTCCTGATTATGCAAAGCGGGTGCAATATTGTAAGTAGTTTCAGGAGACCATTGTCCGCGGTGAAATGGACCTAAAACATTTTTACATGATAGATGAAGCATGGTTTCATCTGTAAGGGTATGTCAATGCGCAAAACAGCAGGATTTGGACGAAGACGAAGCCCAGACGGACAATGGAGACTCCTCTGTGCTACCAAAAGATAGACGTTTGGTGTGCTATGTCTGCGAAGAGGATAGTCGGACCATTCTTTTTCACTGACACCATCAACTCGGAGCGCTATGTTCAGCAATTGTTCAACCCATTTGTTACCGCACTTACGGAAGAAGAGCGAACATATGCTTTCTTTCAGCAGGATGGTACAACGTCGCATACTGCGTGGAACAGTCTACGTGCTGTGCATGAAGTGTTTGGGGAGGGCAGAACAGTATCAATGGGACTATGGCCACCCAGATTACCCGATCTCTCAACCTGCGACTTTTATCTGTGGGGAGCATTGAAAGGGAAAGTGTACGCAACTAATCCGCACACCCTTGACGAATTAAAAGTGAACATTACGGATACCGTAGCCCAGATTACTGCCGATTAGTTGTGGCGCGTTACGAACAGCATTTTCCGTCGTCTGCAGCTGTGTCTTGATGTCGGAGGACAGAACTTTCAGCAATTGTTGTAAACGCAGGTAAATTACTCCTGTTTTCTGTGATTTCAACTATTCTTTATCATGTACAGTAGCATTGGCTGACTGTTGTCGTTCATTATATTTGGGCCTTTTTTATATAGCACACCCTTTAACATAATTTCATGAAAGAAATTACCTTTAGTGTGTCACGCAAGGCTGCACTAATCGACCCACACTTAACGCTGCTCGCTCCACACATTATACAGATCGTTCTTATCTTGCCAAAACATACACACCTCATTCAACTTGACCTCAACACTGTTGCCACATAACATTCTGTGAGTGAGAAAAACATAACATTCAGGTTGAAAAGCTTAAAGAGAATAAACTCAAAATCTGCATAGGGACAGAAATTAAAAATAAAAGTTAAATTAGAATATACATCGATGAGCCATTACATTATGACCACCCCCAGCCTAGAGAAATGAGCGCGCCTGCAGACCGAACGATGGCGCAGGTGACGTTAACGGAGTACTATATATACAACCAGAGAGCTGGCTTTCGGTTAGTAGAGTGTTCGGAGTCAGAATGGGAAAAGCTGCCGATTTATCGGAGTTTGATAATGGACAAATTGTAATGACGCGGTGCCTCGGAACTACGATCTCGGAAACGACGCGGCTTGTGGGTAGTTCACGTGAGGCTGTAGTGAGTACGTATCAAAAGTGGTGCACAGATGCACAAACGACGAACCGTCGTCCAGTCGTATGTCGTCAGCAGTTCATTGATGGCTACAGTGCGACAAACCACCCGTAGCTACAACAATTGTTATTAGGGCAATGTGTCGCAGCACACAGTTCATGGCAGCGTTCTGCGCATGAGCCTGTGTAGCCCAAGACCCAGCCGGATCCCCATGCTCACCGCAGGTCACCGGCAACAACGCATGCAATGGGCACAAGATCGTCGAGATTGGACCGTGGATGATTAGAAGAAAGGGGCAGAGTCTGTATGAATCAAGATTTCTGGTGCATCACGTAAACGGCCGAGCGTGGATACGCCGATTACCAACGTAAGCTATGGCACCTGGATGTACTGTTGTGCTGAAACAGGCCAGCGGCGGCGGTGTAATGCTGTGGGAGATGTTTTCTCGGAACACTTTAGGTCCTATTATCCCAATAGCACAATCCTTGACAGCTGTCAGGAATCTGAACATCGTTGCGGACCGCGTTTACCCATTCATGGCAACTGTGTTCCCTACTGGTGATGGCCATTACCAACAGAATAATGCGCCATACCGCACTGCCGGAATCGTCAAGGAGTGGTTCGAGGAACATGCAGGTGACTTTTTTGTTAATGCCCTGGCCTCCAAATTCACCTGACATGAACCCAATCGAAGATTTGTGGCTCGACTTAGAAAAACAAATGAGCGCTAAATCACCACCATCCCGAACTGTACGGGAACTGGACGACCTGTTGTTGACATTATGGTACCAGATAACCCAGGATACCTATCGCCACCTCATCGAATCGATGCCTTGCCGAGTGGCCGCTGTTTTGCGGACTAAAGGGGGTCCTACAGATTATTAGGGAGGGGGTTGTAATGCAATGGCTCATTGGTGTACCTATATAACACTATAAGGAGTAACCTGTAAATATCCGAGAACAAAATTACCAATCCCCCTCGCTAACACACTTGCGATTCATCTTTTCTTTCTTTCATGACGTCATGTTTTAGCTTGCGCACGGAATCCCATAGCTACATCAGCTTCCATCGGTGCCATGGTCCTCCTTTCTTGCGTTCGTCTAAAACGGAATGGTTGTAATAGGTGTTTTTAAAAGGCTCTCAAACACCAAACAAAGGTCTTCCCTATTTCCACGTTTATAAGTGAGTCACGGGAAAATTATCATTGGCCGCCACCGGGAATCGAACCCAGGGTCTTCCAGTTACGCGCCGGATATGCTTCCACTACACCACAGCGGCCTCGAATTCCTCCAGACTCACACACACTAACTGCGAAGCCAATTTGGCAGGTTGCTTCTTGGAGCCTCGCACACTGTTAGGGATTCACCAAAGATGGTAAGCAGCAACTGAAGAAATAATTAGAAGGCGAATGAATAATTAACACAGACAGCCGACGTGGACCAGGAACATCAAACAAAGGTCTTCTCTCTTTCCACGTTTATAAGTGAGTCACGGGAAAATTATCATTGGCCGCCACCGGGAATCGAACCCAAGGTCTTCCAGTTACGCGCCGGATATGCTTCCACTACACCACAGCGGCCTCGAATTCCTCCAGACTCACACACACTAACTGCGAAGCCAATTTGGCAGGTTGCTTCTTGGAGCCCCGCACAATGCTAGGGATTCACCAAAGATGGTAAGCAGCAACTGAAGAAATAATTAGAAGACGAATGAATAATTAATACAGACAGCCGACGTGGACCAGGAACATCAAACAAAGGTCTTCTCTCTTTCCACGTTTATAAGTGAGTCACGGGAAAATTATCATTGGCCGCCACCGGGAATCGAACCCAGGGTCTTCCAGTTACGCGCCGGATATGCTTCCACTACACCACAACGGCCTCGAATTCCTCCAGACTCACACACACTAACTGCGAAGCCAATTTGGCAGGGTGCTTCTTGGAGCCCCGCACAATATTAGGGATTCACCAAAGATGGTAATGTCATGGCGAAAATTTTAACCTCTGGTGAATTTCCGAAAGACCTGATCAATCTTTCTGTTGGTTTATCGGAGATTAATTAATGCAAAAATTTTCTCCCATGACATACGTTAGAAGAAAATTCCTGGTTGAAAGGCAGGGGAATTCATGCGCAAAATTCGCTTGTCTTAATCACAACCAGGAAAACAAAATTTCATGTTGGAGAAAGAAAAAAAAAAGAGAAAAAGAATAATATTTGATTTAACTGACTTTGGGTTTTTGAAAATAATTATTTTATCTGTTCTTTTATCGCGATAGGAAAAGGCGAGTAGGTGTGCAGCTCAGAGAATCAAAATTAATTTTACTTTCACATCACGGAACGAGAGAAAAAAGAAAATTAAAATTAGTGATTTTCTGCAAGGCAAGAATTCGCCATTTTTGCGTTCCTGTTTCCAAACGTCGTGAAAAAGTCGCACAAAAGTGCAACATCTTTTCGTCTTTTGGGTAAGGAATTCAGCAACAGAATCTATTTTTAGACCTCAGGGTCAAAAAGCCTGGTCCCTACGTGTGAAGGTCAGAGTGTCACCCCTGGCTTGCGTGGGAGTGAAATTCCGTTGGGAAGCCGTGAGTTGCTAGGCTGAAGTTTCGACCAATGGGAGGGGTCAGCGGTTTCAAGCACCCAAGAGTTTTATCCGTTGAGAGAAGTCACTTTTGTTCTGGTCCTCTTGCTGGCCGGTAGAGAAAGAGGGGACGGCGGAGGTTTTTTCTCCTCGCCTTTTGGCGGGAGAGAACCACAGAGAAAAAAAGAGTTTTTTTTTCCATGGCAGCATTTTGCTGACCACCAGTCCACCACAATGGGACACTCTGGCTCTGGTATTCGTATTCGCATTCGAGGGGTTGACGATGTAGCACGCCGATAAAGAAGCCTCCCGCCGTCCGGAAACTTCGCCCTGGAGAGAACTTAGCCGAGGAAGGCAAGACATGCCTTCTCCCTTAAGGATATACCGCCAACAGCATCTACACCTCTCCATGCGGTTGCTGCCCCAAGAAGGAGGAGGCCTGCTTCAAAGACCGAAGGAGAGAGGCCAAAAACAGTTCCATCTCCTCCCAAAGTTTGGGGAGGAGTTCTTTTTTTTGCTTGACGGCTTTTTGATGACCACCAGTCCACCACAATGGGAGGTACCTGCTGGCTCCGGCGATGCTCTGCTGCAGTAGGAAAGAAAAAAAAAACTGTGGTTGTGCCAGGACTGTAAACTGTGGTGAAAAGAAAAAAAAAAAAAAAAGGAAAAAAAGAACGCCAGCTCGAAGGTAATGTTTTAGTCCATATCTTTCTGTATTGATATATAACATCCCACGCAGGGTACCTAAACTTCGAGCTGAGCATAAGAAACAAAAAGAAAAAGAGCAAGTTTTTTTTTTGCCTCTGATTATGGCTGTGTTGTCGTTCAGCTTTCAAAATTAGGATTTATTGGTTCCTCAGGTGTGAGTTCAGAGAAAAAGAAAGAAAAAAAGAGAGGGGAGTTGAAAATGTTTTCATTTATGTTTTTTTTTGTGTTGTCATGTCTGGTATTTTAGCAACTTCCCAGGCCAGTAGTGAGTTCAGAGAAAAAGAAAGAAAAAAGAGAGGGGAGTTGAAAATGTTTTCATTTATGTTTTTTTTTGTGTTGTCATGTCTGGTATTTTAGCAACTTCCCAGGCCAGTAAAGTTTGATGTATCGGAAAAATTTGGTTTAATGTTTGAGCACCGTAAATTTTGGTGCATCGATAATAGTTTAGTTTGGCATGTGATAATTGAAAAGCAGTGTTATTGTGATGTCGTGGGTGATAAAATAATAGTAAACATTTCTCTCTAGTCTTTTACAGCGTTGAGTTATTTTTTTTTTTTTTTTTTTTGAGTGAAGATAAATTATGGGATGATTTATATTGGAATTTTGGGAACATATTATAGTGTGATGAAATTGGAAACCTAAAGTGTTGTTTACATTCTTGGAGTGTTGAGTGTCGAAATTAAGATGGTAGGTGTGTTATTTGAGGACCAGTATTTTACATGCTCCAGATGAGTGTTAATCTCCCATTGGAAAGGGGTGATCTTAGGGCAAGCCGGGAACTTGTCCTAGGGCAGAGGGCTCTGAGTAGGGAATTTTCACCAGGATGCGATATGTGCAGAATAGAAGTTAAAATATTTTTTGTTCTCAAGTTTAGTATTTCACAAAAAGAATGAACATCATGGGTTGAGAAGACACACTTTTGCTCACCAGTTCCAGTATTAATTGTTCTTTTCTTTGGCCTAAATTTTCTTGTTTTTACTATAAGGTTAAAAGTCTAAATGTAATTTTAATTTTCAATAAGGTGAAAATATTTAGTGGGTTATGTAAATGGTCAGTGTTATTGTCTGAAGTGGACCTGCGCATTGCCATGGTACAGAAGAATTTCCTTGCTAGTGATTTTTCCTGGGATGTATGTGGATATAGAGATAAGTGAATTTTCCTGGGATATATGTGGATATAGTGATTGTGAATTTTCCTGGGATATATGTGGATATAGAGAAGAGTGATTTTTCCTGGGATGTATGTATATATAGAGAATAGTGATTTTTCCTGGGATATATGTGGATATTGTGATTTAGGATTTCTTGGGATATATAGAGAGATAAGTGAATTTTCCTGGGATATATGTGGATATTGTGATTTAGGATTTCTTGGGATATATAGAGAGATAAGTGAATTTTCCTGGGATACATGTGGATATTGTGATTTAGGATTTCTTGGGATATATAGAGAGATAAGTGAATTTTCCTGGGATGTATGTGGATATTGTGATTTAGGATTTCTTGGGATATATAGAAAGATAGGTGAATTTTTCCTGGGATATAGTTGTGTTGGTTCTGGGCCGGATGTGCCTGGAGTATTTAGGGTTGAAGTACGACAGGCTCTTGCAGGCGTGGTTGATCAAGGTGGGATCATGCATTGGTTCGAAAAGGGAGATCCTTGAGGACGTGGTTTTTGGGGGAAAACTTGTCTTCAAACCCCCCCCCCCAGTAGTATCGCTGCTCACGGAGATATGTACTGCCAGCGAGGGTCGGTCGGGCATTGCTTCAATAATTGGCGAGATCATGTTAGAGGAAATTCTGTGCCTGATGATGATGTGTCGCACTTGAGGATTTTTTTCCTTTCCTTTTGCATAGGCTGAAAGTGGATTCACGACCCAATTTCACGCCTTCAGCCTGACTGGTATTTTCTTCCTGTGTTGGTTCTCAAAACCCAGGGTAGTGTCTGAACTGAGAGTATTTGCCTCACCGCTACCTCAGTAATTCACTGCAGGTGTTAAATTTAAGTTTGTTTGGTGATTTAAAGTATCTAAATTTATTTGTTTATGATTTTCTGTAGTGCTGGGGATGAAAATTCTGGATTCTGGTTGTTGGTGTTAGTGAACTTGATATTTAGTTTGGAAATTTAGTTAATTGGTATTTTGAGCTTTTGTTTACTGTATAGAGTTATTAAGTATCTTGAGCTATTATGTGAAGTGCAGAGTGAGGTGATTTTTATGAGCAAGCTAGTGCAAGAAGATTGTTTGAATTTCTGAATTATGTTGATGTTATGAGTAGTGATAATTCTTAAGTTAGTGAGGTTTCTTTATAAGTGAAGTGGGTTCATTCAGGGTAGTTCTATAGGTTATGTAATGTTAATTAATGCTTGTGCTCAGTGTAAATTCTGTTTTGAGGATAATTTACTTGGTTTGTTTACTTGCTGATAGGAGATTTGTTAAAGTATAATTTGTGGCTCTTAAAATAACTGTAAATTTAAATTGAAGTCTTCGAAGCTGGTCTGGGAGATTGCGGAGTTTGCTAAGATTGTTTAGGTGCTGTAATTTAAATCAATAAGTGTAAAATTGTAAATTTTTCATTGAGCTAACAAGGTGAGAGAGAAGAGAGTACGTTTCAAAAGAACAGAACTTGTCCACCTTGTGGAATTAAAAATAATCCAGTATCTTTTTTTTTTGTGTAAGCTATGTGAATCATGGTATAATTTTGGATGCATAAAGTCAAGGCCTAGTGTTCAAACTAACTGTGTTGAAATATGTAAAGTTGTGCTGTTCATAAGGCCAGTGGCCAAAGAGAAATAGAAAAGAAATTGAGATTCTGTTTTTATACTGCTGTGTTTTAGCAAACAACAAAAAGGAAATGCCATCTGATTGCCCACTAAATGACCTTATTAAGTTTTTAAAGAAAAATAATAAATACAGGCATTAGCCTTTCAAAAAAAAGTCCAAAATTAGTGCAGTGTGAAAAATTTTGTGTGCTGTTGTCTTCCATGACTTGGTCCCAACCCCACCTTAGCTTGACTAAGGCTATCGATCCGAATAGTGGTTTTATAAGGTATTTCATAACTGCAATTTTTGTCCTATCCTTTTAAATTGACTTTCACCGCCTCCACAAGTTGTTATTGAACGAGTACATTTTATCGTATGACTTATAGTGACACATTTTCATACACATGCAACAATATCCACCTACTTTTGCACTTTCAGATGACTCAACTCTGCGTGAACACAAACAGCGCAAACTTTCCAATAACTTCTTGTGGAATGTAAATTTTAGATGCATTTTTGTTTAGGATGTTCATGGCCTTTTCTAGTACTTAGAAAATATTTTTGTTTCGAAATGCATCCACCCATCTCCCAAAGTTAAATTTTAGCCGAAATTCAAAATTTCCCTTCAGATTTAATTTTGGCTACCTATTTAATAAATATATAACGTGGCTGAGATTTCTCACCATAACAGTAAGCAGCAACTGAAGAAATAATTAGAAGGCGAATGAATAATTAACACAGACAGCCGACGTGGACCAGGAACATCAAACAAAGGTCTTCTCTCTTTCCACGTTTATAAGTGAGTCACGGGAAAATTATCATTGGCCGCCACCGGGAATCGAACCCAGGGTCTTCTAGTTACGCGCCGGATATGCTTCCACTACACCACAGCTGCCTCGAATTCCTCCAGACTCACGCACGCTAACTGCCAAGCCAATTTGGTAGGTTGCTTCTTGTTTGATGTTCCTGGTCCACGTTGGATGTCTGTATTAATTTAAAAAAGTTAAATAGTCAAGTCGAAACACTTGCTATTTAGTAAATATTAACTTTTATGACTCATATACCTGCTTTCACTGATTTTACTAAAATAGCATTCATTTAACAACATACCTAAAACACGGCGATATCAGGAATTAGTAAGCCTTATTATTGTTTGTAGTTATGATTTAATTCCATTTAGTATGTACTGGATTTTGCGTAAATAAATGGCTCGGTGTGTTCATTTTGCGTAAATAAATGTATTCCCTAGAATCACTCGTTTTGTTTCACACCCACAAAGATCTTGGCACGCGAAAGATGCATAGTATGCATTTTCTACAAAGAATACTTCTCATTTTTTTCTCAGTCTTTTTACGTCATTCTTTGGATGATGGGAGGCTATTTTCTCTATCACGGAGGAGGAAGTGCTTGACCAATCACAATGATTGATGCTGATTGCTTTGTGAGAGGGACCACTTAATTGGCTGCTTAGAGTAAACGAGTGAGTGTTTCCCATCGAAAGCTTGCAGCTTGATAGACCTCAGTGTTGGCCGGTGTAGTGCTTACTACCTATCCGCGTTTCGTGGGTTGCTGAGATGACCTTCCCGCTTGATGTGAGGTAGGGGGGTCGCGTTGGTGACTCACATTCGCTGCTCCGAAAAGGAAGGTACTTCGATTTTTACGTTAAGAGCGTAAAGAACAGAAATAGAAAATCTGTGGAATTTAAAAATTTTGCTATACAAGTACTGTATGTATACAATATATTAATACGAACCGAGAGTGATTCTTCAAAACAAGATCGCGCAGATTATGACGCACTACAGAGGTAAAGCACGTGTCAAGACGACAAATCTACAGCGATGCATTCCGTTCGTGTAGCTTAGTTGAGAGATCAACTTACTACGGAGTGAGGGGGCGCGAATGCGACCATCGTCACAGACAAACTTGTGTTTCGCATTGGCTCCCGACAGAGCTGCGACGGGCTGTAGAATATTTACTGCGGTTCGGGATCGGGCTCTGAGAGAGAGGGAGGGAGAGCGAGATAATTTTTTTTATATATAGATGTGATTTTATATGATTTAGCAAATGAGACACTTTATAGTTGGTAAAGGGAATTCTTCGGTAACTGGTTGTGGTTGGGTAGCGGGTATTCGAGATAGCTATTTATTCCGGGCTTGGGTAGAAAATGCCATAGGCCGCGCATTAGTGTGTTTCTGCAGAGAAGAAAAAGCTTTTCCAAGAACTATAGATATTGGATAGCTGATAGCTTGCCGACGAAAATTTACCCCCTATCTCTAAGCAGTAGCTCCCTGCTAATTCTATTTAGTAACGCACATATTGCAGCGCACTATGGAGCGATAATATTAGCATCACAACCTGAACAAAACAACTTTCGTTTTTGCACGATATTCAATAAGACATTATTTAAAACCACTGACTTACTAAAATCTTTAATTTACAATTAAAAGAATAATAATATCGTAGTTTAAAACCGTAAGACCTTTCAAGCTCGCTGCGAGCTCATCCTCAGATGGGGAACTACAAACTAATGGAACTGGTCTTTAAATATCAAATTCTCCGTCACATAATTGAAGGATGCGCGACACATATGCGTGGAAACAATCAATGAAAACTGCAGAAATGTGAGTTATAACTTGAGTTCGAATGGTCACTCCATACAGCTGGTATCCACGAGTCTGGGATATAGCAAGGGGTTTCTTCATTACAACAGGACAAGCCATATCCACGGATAAATAAACTTTCCGCAAAGAGTGTGGTGAATTTCGTAATCGCAGTTGTGAGGACACAGGAATCCTCCCAAATTGGTACATGAGTTCCTTTCGAAGTCAGTCTGGATAGTGCCGTTGTTTGCGCACCCATTTTGTCATTGCATCTGTGTTCCCTAATCCTGGTTCCCAATGTGTGTAATGTCGATAATGTTAGCATTATTTCAGTTACCAATGTGCGTAATGTTAGCATTATTTGAGCAACATACAAGTGCAGCACCGCCAGATCATTTTGGATACCCGGCAACCCGAAGCACTTCAGGTGGAAACGAACGGTCAAAGAAAATCGTACAGTTGCACTCTAAAAATTGACAGAGGTCCCTTCCCACTCCCCATTTGAGAAATACACTGCTGAACAATTGCTAAGGACGGATCATAAACGGCTATATAGCGCATAAAAAAGTAAGTGTGGTTGGATGCCAAGTGAAATAAAATAATGTCAGAATGCCAGGACATTACAAGAAAGACAGTTTATTGTGCTCTGAAATCCAGAATACTTCGGAACGTGTTCAAGGGACAAACAGGCCATTTTGTGCAGAATACGTAAACGTGAAAAAAATGCAATTACCGTCCGCAGGCGTTCCGGCGTAAGATGTCAATACGGGATATGGCCACCATGGAAGGCAATGCAAGATTCCACACGTCGTGTCATGCATTGCAGAACATTATCAAGCAACTGTTGGGGTAATTTATCCCATTCCTCTGTCAGTGCACGGATGAGGGTGTCCTTGTTTATTGGAGGGCATTGGCGACCAGCAAGACTCCTCCGCAAAGCATCCCACACATTTTCAATGGGATTAAGATCTGGAAAACGTGCTGGCCATACGAGGAGTTGAATATCCTCGCTCTCAAGACACTCCTGGACAGCGACTGTTCGATGACATGTTGCGTTGTCGTCCATGAAAAATGAATCCATCACCGACAGCACCACGGAACATGCAAACATGAGGTAGCAGAAAACCATTAATGTATCGTTGGCCAGTCATAGTCCCAGTTGGAAGCACATAGAGGGACGTACGGCCATTGATCATGATGCCAGCTCATACCATGACACTACATGTCGGATATCGGTCCATTTCCTGTATGTTTGCTGGACAATATGCAGTACCACAATCACGCCAGATCAATTGTCGTCGACAATCAGACGATAGACTGTATCTACTCTCATCTGAGAAGAGGACAACAGACCAGTCGTTATCAGTCCCATTGCGATGTTGATGGCACCATTGCAAACGGGCGGTACGGTGACGTCTGGACAATGGGATGCACACAACTGGACAGTGGGCGTATAGTCCTCCTTCATGCAAACGTCTGGCAACAGTTTTTCGGGAGATCCGCTTGCCAGTAGCAGCCATAAACTGATTTGCTACCTCACTAGCTGTGCTGCGCCGGTGTCTTTTTGTCGATAGCACTATGTACCGATCTTCTGCAGGTGTCGTACTGCGAACAAGACCTCCCCCGTGACGTTTGCTACACTCTCCATTTGTTTGAAATGATTTCCAAAGCCTTGAAACAACACTGTGGCTGACGTCGAACTCCCTGGCAACATCTGTTATTTTTCGCCCTTCTTCAATCTTGCCAATAATACGGCCACGCGTAAAATCATCCAGGTGATGTCGGGATGACATACTGAAAATTGCAAGTTCGTCAATTGATTCTTTCCCTTTTAACTTTGCGTTTGAACAACAACGGTCAATACGCGTCAAATCCTTTATATCTCTTATCAGCGCTATGACGCCACGAATAAGTTCGGCAATCAAAATTTGCATACACACAACACGTCTTACTGTATCCCGCACTTTTGCTAATTTCCACATTTTTCTGCCTTCCATTTTATGGTTGCTATCGTTGCTATTGTCATCCGTCCTTAGCAATTGTCCGGCAGTGTACATTGGTTACTTGCAGGAGTAGGAGAGAGTGGAAGTGAGGAAAAGGAGATGTTTTTTATCAATGGTTGAACAGGTTTGCCAGTTTTCGGGCTCGTTCGAGCTCGGATGACCTCGGGCTGATATACCACTGGCTCGGACGGGCTCGGGCTCCGAAAATTGAGCCCGAACTCAGCTCTGGCTCCCGAACGTAAAAATGAACGTACTGGCCTTTAGGGTTTTCGCCTAGAATTAATAAAAGGTCGCTTATAAAGAAAAAATTAGGAGGAAGATAATGTGGCGTACTACAGGGCTAAAGCACGCATCAAGACGACAAATCTGCAACTATATATTCCGTCCGTGTAGCTTAGTTGGGAGAGCAATACACTCCGAAGTGGGTGGTAACGGACTCGGTCTCCGTCACGGACAAATTTTCACAAGATTCTTTCGCGAATACTGCTGTAATGAGGGCGTGCACTTACTTAATTTTGCTATCAGCAGAGCATCCACCAGTCAACTGAAGATTTCCGCTAACTAAATACAGTTTTAATTTAGAAAACTGTTCTTACATAATTTATGACGATACAAATATGGCTTCAAATAGTTCACTCCGACCAATATCTAACTTTCTACTCGATCGTAATGTCGAATGCAAAAACAGTTATTTAAATGTTCTCTCCCAGAAAATTTAGCAGGCGCCTGGATCAGTTTAAACGGCGAACATAAACAAAGTAAAGGAGGACGTAACGGTTTTTGTCGATGAGATAATCCAAAAATACCACGAAAATGAACACACCAGTAAAAACACGCAGCTCTTAGCTCTCCACAGATTCACCACAATTTAACCATTCACAGGTTTTGCATTGATAGCGTTTTCACTCACTATGGAGAAAACACACACGCACACACAACACTAGGTACAGAGACGTCTTTCACTCGGTAAAGATATTACTCCACAACCGGCAATTTTTATTTTTCGGAAAGACTCTTCGGATATCTGGGCACAAAGCAACGCATATCCGCGTTCAAGTGGAGGCGACAAACAAGAGGGAAGTTACTCTCCGACCCCATATTTTTAGCACTTCTGTTCTCTGTGAATGCGCATGATAAACTAAGTAAGAAAAGTTGACCAGCGTGGTCAGCCAACGTGTTTCCTAACCAGGATGCTTCGTACATCAGGAATTATGTCTTTACCGCTGGTTCTGTGGATAACTATTATCTTTCGATTCGCAGTGTTCTTGATACGAGAATACTGCCAGCTTTCTTTCTCACAGACTTGGAAAATAACTTATTATTTCTTCTTTCCCTTGATTTCAGCTCACCAACTACATCTCGCTATTGCAAATGCTCCTCCCCCCCCCCTCCATGCACATCAGATTACTAAAGGCATTTGAAAATCGATACGTCGGTCCTTAAGTATTACATTATCGTCGGACATTAAGTATTACATCATCGTCGGTCCTCAAGTATTACATCATCTTCGGTCCTTAAGTATTACATTATCATCGATCCTTAAGTATTATATTATCGTCGGTCCTTAAGTATTACATCATTGTCGGTCCTTAAGTGTTACATCATCGTCGGTCCTTAAGTATTTCATCTATATGACAATTTTCCCAAACAGCAACCTCTGCCATAAATCTGTCTATGTGCGATGGAGCCTAACCCCCATTCTCCAAGAAATGTAACCAGGCATTGAGTAGTCTGCATCCTGTCTCTGCCCGAGTGACTTATGACAGTTTTTGTCGCCTTCGGACCCCACACGCAACAACAAAGCCTTTATGAGCGGCCCCTGTTTCACTTTAGGGTCCTCTTTTCTTTGTCCTAAAACACAACTAGAACACACGAATTAATTATTCAATTAATTAATCGGCCTTATTAGCCACGCCTATTAGAGGAGAAGGTCCAAATATGGACTAGGGTCTAAATACGGTCTAGTGGCAGCACAGCGTTTGATTGTTGCTATAACCTGGTGGAAATAATGTGAAACGGTGCCTCATGAACATACGACGTGTACGTGGTTATTTGGTTGTCAGCAGACAAGCGATCGAGAAGCAGTATTTGATAACGTGTCATTTTGCCTATTGCATCACAGCGGAAGTTACAACACTCCGTTAACCTTAAAGCTATTTTAGTATAGGCATAACATTAAAGATATTTTGAACTTGTTTTAGCATAGATGATTCACTCAATAGTAATGTACGGTACTGGCTGCCAACCCTCAAATAGTCCGTATGCAAATGGGTGTAAATACGGGCTACCCGGTGGGATCTAAATATGGGCTAGCCTATGTTTGTACAACTTGTAGGATAACAAAAAACAAAACCCCACAATTATGTTCTTTTTCGTTTCAGAATGCCTCGAACGACTGCATCCGTTCGGGAAAATAAGATGGGGACTCTGAAAGCAGCCAAGACTTTTAGTGTACCTCGTACAACACTTCAAAAGTTAAGTAAAAAACTAGACCTCAGTCCAGCTGAAGTAAGTCGTACTAAACAAGGGAAAAAACCATTTGGGGGAACAAATCGAAAAGAGATGGTGCCATACGTACTTCTGGCTGGTGGAGCAAATGTTCTATGGGTGTACTAGGGGTGATTTGCGACGGATGGCATATCAGTTAGCAATTCGAAATAATATACAAACGCAGTTCAAATTTAATGAAGCTGGTAGATGTTGGATTGACCTTCTGAAAGGGCATAAGGCTCATTTATCTCTTCTCAAACCTTGTGGAAAAATTTTTGCGACAGCCTTGGGCTTGAACAAGGAAAATGTTCAGAAATTTTTCACTTTTGGAAGAAGCGTACGACAAACACAGATTAACAGCTGACAAGATCTACAACGTCGATGAGACTGGGCTTTCCAATGTTCAAAGTAAAGGCCTTTATGTCATCGGTAGAAAAAGGAAAACACAGTCTAACGTCTGCAGAACGGGGTTCTACAGTGACAGTCATTGTCTGCATAAGTACCCCTGGACTGTTCGTCCCTCCCTTCGTTATTTTCCCCCGTACAAACATGTCCCAAGTGATAAGGAAAGGAAGTCCTCCAGGTTCGATCGGAAGAGCCCACCCTTCGGGATGGGTGCAAAATTGTCGTTCCACTGAGTGGCTTCGTCACTTCATTGAAAAATTCGGCCCTAAAGAAGAGTCACCCGTTTCATTTATCTTAGACGGACACTACAGTCATATGCGAAATGTTGATGTCATCGACATGGTGAGAACACACCATGTGACTATCATTTCACTTTCTCTACATTCAACACACAAACTCTAGCCTTTAGACAAGACCTTCATGGGTCCGTTGACAGCATTTTACAGTGAGGAAATAAAACAGTGGTTCCTAAATTCCAACAGACCTGTAATAGCATATGACATTATGGAGCTGTTCGAAAAGGCTCATCTGCGAGTCTAGAGTGGAGAGATTACTGTGAACGGATTCAGATCAACTGGAATATTTCCATTGAACAAGAACATTTTCTCTGGAGCTGATTTCATAGCTTCAACGATAGCGGCCAAGAAGACATATAACATGACCCCCACAGACCCCAGATTCGACTTCCTCTGTCTCGCAAACATTTCAGGCCTGCCCTATAACTACTCAGTAGGTTCTACTGCAATGCATGTCATTCCTTTTGATATTGCTCGAATTCCTACCATTAAGAAGAAAGTTACCAATCGAGGTATCAAGGATGCGGCGACCTCTGTTATCATTGAAGAACCGTACAAAGCAGCATTGTCTTTGTCTTTGGAAACATGTGCAGCCAACAAAGGCAAGAAGAGGGTGAAATGTAGACCTACTCATCAATATAAACGATCGACTGCTTCAAAAGCTCCAACGGCATTTATAGCGTCAACTAATGAAACAGCGCCTACTAGATGAATACGGAATTCAAAACGAAAACGGCTCTCATCGGAATCAAAAGATGATTTTCGCCCTGTAGATCCTCCTCTGGATGACAGTGACAACGACTATAAAATACCTCAAGGAGACTATCCTAACGACAAGGATGCGAGCTGCATATTTGGCGGTGGACTGTTCTCTGAAGACTCAAATGGTGAACTATGGGTGACGTGTGTACAATGCAATATGTGGGCGCACAGTGATTGTGTAGGTGCCGAAAAGTCAAATTACATCTGTGACTTTTGTAAATAGACATTTAACATCGAAGGACAGTGTCCTTTTTCCGGCAATTTGATTTTTTTTACATATTTAAAATGACAAATATGTGAGTTCTTTTTATGTTCGAAATAGCAGATGTTTGGATTATCAAATTCATTTTGTTATTCAAATGTACTCTGTCGCATTTATTTGCATTAAAAAAAGGTTTTTCCTCTCTTTATTGCTAATTTTGTACCTCTTTTTCTGGATATTTTGAAGGTAGCCCATATTTGGACCCTGCTTTCAAAAGTCATCATTTTGCCTCTCTTTGTAAAACCTTCATTTCCAACACAACCGATATTTTTTACAATTAAGTCAACCCGATAAAACAAGGGAAACAAGTCTCCGATATATTGTAATGTGTTCAATCTACAAAATCTTTAACGGGTATGCCTGTAGGTCCTCAAATGGAAGTGGTAGCTCATATTTAGACCTTCTCCTCTATATCTAAAATAATGAAAAAAAATCGCATTTATGTATATGAGTGAAAGTTACTGCAATGGAAAATGATTACTTCCGAATATCTAGGGATTAAAGTCGTTTAAAAGTTTTTACTTGTGCCTATGTGAAATTTGATCTATGAAGCCCATTTATGTTTCAGAAGTGTGCTGTTTGTTTAACTGTTCTTGTCATTCCCAATGCATCCCTCAAAAATCTTAGATTATATCTGTTTTTCCTTTAAATAGAAGCATCATCTGGGGATCTTAAGGAAATTATGCCGTCTTCGGCGAGATATATGACATATGGAATTAGTAGCTAAGTACACTGCTGGACAATTGCTAAGGACGGATCATAAACGGCTATATAGCGCATAAAAAAGTAAGTGTGGTTGGATGCCAAGTGAAATAAAATAATGTCAGAATGCCAGGACATTACAAGAAAGACAATTTATTGTGCTCTGAAATCCAGAAGGCTTTGGAACTTGTTCAAGGGACAAACAGGCCATTTTGTGCAGAATACGTAAACGAGAAAAAAATGCAATTACCGTCCGCAGGCGTTCCGGCGTAAGATGTCAATACAAGATATGGCCACCATGGAGGGCGATGCAAGATTCCACACGTCGTGTCATGTTTTGCACAACATTATCAAGCAGCTGTTGGGGTAATTTATCCCATTCCTCTGTCACTGCACGGATGAGGGTGTCCTTGTTTATTGGAGGACATTGGCGACCAGCAAGACTCACCCCAAAGCATCCCACACATGTTCAATGGGATTCAGATCTGGAGAACGTGCTGGCCATACGAGGCGTTGAATATCCTCGCTCTCAAGACACTCCTGGACAGCGACTGTTCGATGACATGTTGCGTTGTCGTCCATGAAAATGAATCTATCAGCGACAGCACCCACCACGGAACATGCGAACAAGAGGTAGCAGAACATCATTAATGTATCGTTGGCCAGTCATAGTCCCAGTTGGAAGCACATAGAGGGACGTACGGCCATTGATCATGATGCCACCCATACTATGACACTACATATCGGATATTGGTCCCTTTCCTGTATGTTTGCTGGACAATATGCAGTACCACTATCACGCCAGATCAGTTGTCTTCGACAATCAGACGATAGACTGTATCTACTCTCATCTGAGAAGAGGACAACAGACCAGTCGTTATCAGTCCCATTGCGATGTTGATGGCACCATTGCAAACGGGCGGTACGGTGACGTCTGGACAATGGGATGCACACAACAGGACGGCGGGCGTTAAGTCCTCCTTCATGCAAACGTTTGGCGACAGTTTTTCGGGAGATCCGCTTGTCAGTAGCAGCCATAAACTGATTTGCTACCTCACTAGCTGTGCTGCGCCGATGTCTTTTTGTTGATAGCACTATGTACTGATCTTCTGCAGGTGTCGTACTGCGAACACGACCTCCCCCGTGACGTTTGCTACACTCTCCATTTGTTTGAAATGATTTCCAAAGCCTTTAAACAACACTGTGGCTGACGTCGAACTCCCTGCCAACATCTGTTATTTTTCGCCTTTCTTCAATCTTGCCAATAATACGGCCACGCGTAAAATCATCTAGGTGATGTCGGGAAGACATACTGAAAATTGCAAGTTCGTCAATTGATTCTTTCCCTTTCAACTTTGCGTTTGTACAACAACGGTCAATACGCGTCAAATCCTTTATATCTCTTATCAGCGCTATGACGTCACGAACAAGTTCGGCAATCCAAAATTTGCATACGCACAACACGTCTTACTGTATCCCGCACTTATGCTAATTTCCACATTTTCCTGCCTTTCATTTTATGGTTGCTATCGTTGCTACTGTCATCCGTCCTCAGCAATTGTCCGGCAGTGTAGTATCCACATCGTGGGAGACCCCAGATCTGATCGAATTAATGTGTCTGAGCGGAAAGGAGTTATAGGTATTCTAGTTATTACCAGTTCCTTGGAGTAGAAGTAATTTCATTTTCATAAAATGGATCGCTTATAGTAAAATTATGGATCCATGGTGTGAATCATTTGCCCCAATGCCAACGTAATATAAATTGATTTATCACAGTTACCTATTATTTGAAATTATTTTATGAAAGAATTAAAGTAATATCAAGACACAGAAATTTGTTTTTCAAAGAATGTTTTAAAAGTAAATAAAATCAAGAAAATTATGAAACTGTTTGTAACAGGAATTTTAAAATAAGTAAATAAAAATATTGAATGAAATGCAGATTTAAAAGAAAATTTAGTTTTTGATGTGATTCAAAAATGAGTTGGTGAAAAAAGAAAATAGTAATGCATTTTATTTTAATTTGTGGTGAAGACTGAACTTCCTTGATCTTAATAATTATTGAATGTTGGCTTTAGAAAATGCAATGCAAATAAGCAGGATTTCATATAAGTGACTTTTTTGCATTGCATCAATTTCAATTAGTGGCACTCACGAATTATTTTTTGTGAAAACCGAATAATTTTGAAGATGTGCTAGTTGGATTTTGATGAGTGGTCTGCTAGTTCACTAAGAGCAGCTATATGCATTTTACAAAATTGTATTGCACATATAAGTTATAATTGACGGAATGAAGAAATACTGATAACAGTATTTCTTCACAATGAAAATTTTAGGTTTTGCAAGGGAACTGCTTTCATCAAAAGACTATTCCGGGATTTTTTTTCATCGCGTTCCTTAGGGCATTTTTTTAGCACGTCTTTTGTAAAAAAAGATCGTGCTTCTGTTATCGGTTTGTCCGTCCGTCAGTCCGTCCGTCCCTCTGTACCCACGGTATCTCTGCAACTATTAGTCCCATTTGAAAAATTCTTTTTGCATTCGGAAGCTTGAAATATGCGAATGATGATCCTTCATTTCGTTTTTTTTTTTTTACGATGCACAATTGTGCCGCTAGGGGCGTAAATGCAGATGATGTCGAATTCAAAATTACGTTTTAATCCACATATTTGCTTCTAAACATACGATTGAAAAATTTCTTTTATCTTTCGATTCCATTTATATCGAAGAGTGTTTTAGATATAGTTTCATTTTCAAATTACGCATAGATTTTCCGCTAGGGGGCGTAAAAGTAAATTACATTTTTCCCGATAACTCTTCTCCTAAAACTCCGATTTGAACAATCTTTTTTTCAGCGGATACATCTTGTAATGGAAACTCTTTTGCATATAATTTCGAACTTTTGGTAAAATATACTTTGGCCACCAGGGGGAGTAAGTGTTAATTTTTACTTCTGAGGTATTTGCCATAAAATATGAGCTAAAATATCGATTGAAAAAATTCTTTCGTGGACTGATGTCACTTACATCGATAAACATTACCGGAATATTTTCTTCCTAAAATATTTCACAGTTTCTCCGGCAGGGGGCGTAGATGTATATCTTATTTTTGTCAATATCTCTACTTCTAGGAGTCCGATTTGAAAAATTCCTTCTTTGTTAGATACTGTTTTTCGTGTGACATGTTTTTCATATAATTTCAATTTTTTTAAGTAATTCATAGACTTTCCGCTAGGGGCGTAAAGGTAAATTGCGTTTCGCCCTATATCTCTGCTTCTAAATCTCCGATTTGAAAAATTATTTCTGCACCGGATACAGCTCCTGATGGGAAATCGTTTGCACATAATTTCTATTTTTTGTAAAAAAAAAGTGGTTTGGCCACCAGGGGGCGAAAACCATAATTTCCGCTTTTGATGTATTTGCAGCAAAATATGAGCTTCTAAATTCTCGATTGAAAAAACGTCGTTTGTAGACCGAACTACTCGTGTCGACAAACCTTTTAGAAACATTTTCTTCTTAAAATATTGCATGGTTTCTGCGCCAGGGGCGTAGACCTATATCTTATTTTTGTCAATATCTCGACTTCTAGTAGTCCGATTTAAAATATTCCTTCTTTGTTGGATAGTGTTTCTAGTGTGACATGTTTTTCCTAGTAATTCAAAAATTTTAAGTGATTCATAGACTTTCCGCAAGGGGGCATAAAGGTAAATTGCGTTTCCCACTATTTCTCTACTTCTAAACCTCCGATTTGAAAAATTCCTTCTGCACCGGATACACCTCCTGATGGGAAATCCTTTGCACATAATTTCTAATTTTTGAAAAAATGGTATGGCCTCCAGGTGGCGTAAGTCTTAATTTCCACTTCTGATGTATTTGCAGCAAAATATGAGCTTCTGAAATCTCGATTGAAAAAAAAGTCTTTTGTTGACCGATGCTACTCATGTTGACAAACCCTTTAGGAACACTTTCTTCTTGAAATAATGCATGGTTTCTACGCCAGGGGGCGTAGATATATATCTTGTTTTTGTCAATATCTCTACTTCTAAAAGTCCAATTTGAAAAATTCCTTCGTTGTTGGATAGTGTTTCCGATGCGAAATGTTTTTCCTATATATTCAAAATTTCCACGTAAATCATTTAAGATTTTCCGCTAGGGCGCATAAAGGTAAATTGCGTTTTCTGCTCCTAAAACTTCGATTTGAAAAATTCTTCCTGTATGGCATACAAGACCAGATGGAAAATATTTTTCACATAATTTCTAATGTTTTGTAAAGAATGGTTTAGCCACCAGGGGTCATAAGTGTTAATTTCTGCTTCTGATGTATTTGTAGCAAAATCTGAGCTCCTGAAAACTCGACTAAATTTTTTTTTTCTTGGACCGATACCGCTCATGTGGATAAACCTTTTGAGAATACTTTCTTCCTAAAATAATGCATGGTTTTCCCACCAGGGGACGTAAAGTCACATCTTATTTTTTGTCGATAACTCTGTTTCTAAGAGTTCGTAAGCTCAAGATTCCGTTTACACCAATATCTGAGGGATTAAAGACTCGGTTGAAAAACCTCTTTCTTCCGTTGTTTTCCATACCGGTTCCATTGCTTTTGAATAGCTTTGATAAATTTAATTTGCGTCAGAACGGATTCAAAAGACGTGCTTATTACACCCGAAAATTCGGTGTCATCTTTCTTGTTTTATCTTCTTTGATGATGTGACTAATATGTGTATGTGTGTTAGTGGAAATAGCCTAAGAAAATTTCAAAATATGCTTTTTGAAAGATTGTAGAAATCAATTATGTAAATATAATATTAGTATTATATAAGTATTATATAAGTATGTTGGAACTAGCAGTTTCCTTTCTTCGTTTCATGAATACAATATTCATGTAACAATCTTAAATGAAAAAATTATGTCAATGTTTTGTTGGAATCAGTGTTAAATGCTAACAGTGTCATTTTCGGACAATAGGTCTCAAATGCGGGCACCTCTAACTGATTGTTATTACTTCCCAGTGTGGTTCCGCCGTGTCTTGAGTTACCAAACACCAAACAGAATAAATGATACACTTGTTTACTTATAGGATAAGTTAGACACATGTTTACTTACAGGACAAATGAAGCACATGTTTACTTACAGGATAAATGAGACACATGTTTACTTACAGGAAAAATTAGACACGTGTGTACTTAAGGATAAATGAGACACATGTTTACTTACAGGATAAATGAGACACATGTTTACTTACAGGATAAATGAGACAGATGTTTATTTATATGATAAACGAGACTCGTTTACTTACAGGATAAATGGGGTACATGCAACGCAGACACTAACAGGTGATTTTTTTTCTGTTTTGCTGTGGTTAGCTGTTAAACAACCACCGTGAACAATTCAATGGGCTATTGACAGTTTTCTGTCACTAAATTGAGGCCGCTGGCTCCAACTGAGAGAGAGAGAGAGAGAGAGAGAGAGAGAGAGAGAGATCCAGTTCTATAGGACAAACGCACCATTCATGCATTTCCCGGTTCCGATCTCGGAAGAATGATAAAAAAACTAGTGCTTCATATCACTTAGCTACTGGGGCGGCTCAAATGAGTTCAAGTGAAGAACTGTGAAGAATTAAACCAAAATAAATACAATAACAAATACCTCGGCTACCACCAGTAAGTCGGCTTCGAAGAAATTACTACCTGTTGACGAAGCAACAAATTACAAACTCCATAGGCAAATTACAAATACCACACCCTTCAGGGTAAAACAGACTGTAGATGAATTTCGTGTTACAAGCGATATTCGTATGGGAGTAGACACCTGTCATACATAATATGATAGGCAATTTGTTCAATAACCACCTTTGACGAAATGATGAAGAGCACTTATACATTTAATCAAATTAAAAACGGTATTTACGAGTTAAAAGATATGATACCTATCATATGTTTTAACTTGTAAATACCATTTTCAATTTTATTAAATGTGTAAGTGCTCTTCATCATTTCGTCAAAGGTGGTTATTGAACAAATTGCTTATCGTGTTATGTATGACAGATGTCTACTCCCATACGGATACCACACCCTTTTCTTGTGTAATAGGCTTTTTGGTACGCCTTACGGATTTGAATGACTTCCAGGATTTTCCAAACATATAAGCTCTTAGGATATATGACATTAAATAAGAAGAGATAACAAGAAGTGACATAATTTAAAGAGAAACAGACAGCTACTCTAAAATTGCACTCATTAACGATCACTCTTATGAAAAGTGAGTTATATCCAATACTTCCGTAATGAGAAGAAAAGAGTGGCATGCAAACTAAGGGATTGTATATAAGAGGTTGATGGTAGTTGATGACAATGGGTAAAGCCTAAGATTTATCGGAATTTATAAAAGGCTGAAGTTTAATATAACATTCTGTGGGCCCCAGAAGATTTGGTGCATCTATTTCAGAAACTGCTACACTTTTGAATTGGGTGAAGCTACCCACCAGCGACACAATTGGTGGCAAATTTCAAAATAACTTCTTTCAGACAACGACAAAAAGATTTTGAAAAGTTTTTTCTTCTAGTAATAACAATCCTTATTGCAGTACTGCAGATAATTTATTTGAACCTTTTGAAATAAATCATGTTCCAGCAGACTGGCACCAGTTTATCGATTCATCAAAGCTTACTTTAAAGGCAGTCTTTTACATAGTGGTAAGGTTTATCCTTCTGTATCTTGTGAAAATATGAATCTTATGAAAATATATGCAATTTATTAAATCTCTTTGCCTATCACAAGTACGTATAAGTGATATATATGTGGCTATCTCAAAGTAATAGGATTTCTTCTTGGAATGCGACAAGATTATACTAAATATTGTTGCTTATTTATGGAAATGAGACAGTTGTAATAAACCTTTACATTCTGTTTTTGTAAAGATCAGTCTCATAGGAAAGACTTCACTCCAGAGATGAAGAATATTTCTATCAAGCCATTAGTTTTATTTAAATCCTCAAGAGATGTTTACTTCCCACAAATACACATCAAACTAGATATAATGAAAAGGTTTGCGAAAGCTCTGAATAACATATTCACGTACTTGAGAAAAACATTTCGAGATTAGGTTAAGCAAAAATCAAAGAGGGTTTTTCATTGGGCCGTGGATCATACAATCTTTATCAGAGAAGGAAGCATAGACTACATTTAAAACTTTTTGTTCTGCTTTTCTCGTCAACAAAAGTCTGACAACTGCAAGGAAGTTATCAGTAAAATGCTGAAACGTTTTCAAGCAGTGAAGTGAAGTACGTCTCTTAAGCTGCATTTCTTGCATTCACATTAATGTGGACTTCTTCCTTCCAAATTTGAGAGTCATAAGTAACGACTATATGGTAAGAGATTCCATGAGTATATTCTACCATGGTGACAGATACGCTGGAATATGGAACTTCTCTGTTCTAGCTCTGCGTGGTTAGACACACTCCAGAAGGTACCCGTCAGCGCAAGAGACCAAAGATACACTATTCGTACGACAAAGATATACTGTCCGCAAGAGACCAAGATATGCTGTTCGAAATTAAATTTTGAACTTATTGTTCCCTAGGAACTGTGCGCGATAAATAGTTTTGGATTCCTGCCGTGATTTCAAAATGCAAAAAAAGCTCGCATTTATATTTAAAGGACAGGGAAAATGTTAATATTTTTGTGCAGCGTTATCAATATGTGATACATCGAAACAATAAGTTGTAACGTATACTCTCGATTCACTTTCCTTTTGATTTTACTATCTCTGGTTATTTTATTTTACTATGTAAATTATTTTCTTACTGAACGAGATGTTATTTCACCCGCTGAATGAGATCTGGCAATGAGTGTAAGTCATGACGTGGTGGTAGCCAGTATAAATAGGCGCGTTCAGCGATACGTGGAGAGAGCGTTGTTGTTGTACGGAGAGCGTTTTTTGTTGTACGGAGAGCGTTGTTGTTGTACGAAGAGCGTTTGTTGTTGTACGGAGAGCGTTGTTGTTGTACGGAGAGCGTTTGTTGTTGTACGGAGAGCGTAGTTGTTGTACGGAGAGCGTTTGTTGTTGTACGGAGAGCGTTGTTATTGTACGGAGAGCGTTTGTTGTTGTACGGAGAGCGTTTGTTGTTGTACGGAGAGCGTTGGTTTATGTGAAGGAGAGAGTTTGTTGTTGCATTGAGAGCTTCGTTCTATGTGATTAGTTTGATTCTTCATTATTGTGAAACGAGTTGTGTGTGTGCGTTGGATGATCCAGAGTTATCTAATAAAAGAGCTTTTTCGTAAGTACGTCTTTCTCAATTCATAGTTTTTGTCAGATCTCTGTCTGGCTGTTAGGTTTATGTCATTAGTTTATTACTATTAACAACCAACGTTAAGACTTTATTCATCCCAATTACTGCTACAACATTACTACCAGTTATAAGTTTGTTCAATACTATTACTACACTACTAGCAGGAGACTTTATTCATGATCTTAATTAACTAGTAACAACAACCATTTGAATTCACTATTTGAAGCTTAGTACAAGCATATAATTCAGTAGCAGAAGCATTATACTTAGCTGGTAAAAGAGTTTATTCATTATAAAGTCAAATGTTATAAGTTGGGTATGTATCTAGAAGAAGCCAGAGAAATGTAAATATCGCTTAGCAGCTAAAGACAATATCATTTTGTAGACGGCAGACCATTCTTTCAAATCAGAATTGGTTGGTTGGTTGGTTGGTTGGTTGATTTTATTGGCGCAAGGGCCAGGTTGGCCAAAGAGCGCCAGACAAAGAACTATCAGCTACAGATGTTTAAAAGCGGGGAAAATGATTAAGAGCAGACAGGCGTGGTAAAAGCTGGAAAAGAGGATGATGAAAGCTGTGAAGACAAGTTAGTTAATGAGGTTTATATAAAAATTTATGTATGTATTAAATAACTATTATAAGTATGATCAGGAAACACAACTACACAAAGGATGATTCACCAGGAGGGTGACGAACCGTCACTCTCCTCCCCCCACACTCCTCTGCAACGCTGGCAGAGGGCAGGGACGAACCGTCACTCTCCTCCTCCCCATGTTCCTCTGCAATGTTGGTTGAGACTGGGGACGAACTGTCACTCTCCTCCCCCAAGTTCCTCTATAATGTTGGTTGAGGGTGGGGACCTCGCTGAGGCCGAGACAGTTTCAGTGGTGGTCAGGCGGACCGCGACAGTGGGATGGACACTGCACACCTTTGCGGATTGAGGGCCGGGTCTGCCGCACGTGCAGACTTTCGGCTGGAAACTGGAAGAGACGGTCGGCTGCAAAAGAGAAGGCCCAGAATCAGGTATCCGAAAAATCTGGAGCTCGGGGAAAAACACCTGTGTCGATTGGTCAGCTGTAGATCGCTTGGCAAGGGCGGCGAGAGCTACAGGGCGCGGAACAAAGGGCTGCACGGGTTGTGGCAGAGACTGAACTACTGCGGCAAAAGTACGCTGTCGGGTGGTGGGTATACCCAACTTGGCCTTGGCAGCAGGGTACGAGAGGCCTTCCAGGGTCTTAAGGCGCTGGATCGCCATCTCGTCCTTCCATTTCATACAGGTGCGGGAGTAAGCTGCATGGGCCTCACCACAGTTAACACAGGAGGCCGCAGAAGTGCAACCTTCCCCGTCATGTTCACTGGAGCCACAATTAGCGCAACGAGCGGAACTCTTACAGAAACGTTGGGAATGCCCGTACCTCTGGCACCTGAAACAGCGCAGAGGACTGGGAATGTACGGGCGAACTCCACAGACCAAGTAGCCAGCCTTTATTTCGGTCAGAACTTTCGGGGAGTTAAAAGTCAAGATCACATTTTTAGACTTAATCAAAGAACCATCGCGCCGGAACATCATACGACGTGCAGCAATAACACCTTGATCTGCAAGTTCAGTCACCAATTCTTCTTCACTGCATGGCAAGAGATCAAATTCCGAAATAACACCCCGAGAGGTGTTAAGAAACGGGTGAGGTGCCACTTTGACAGGAATGCCTTGAAGACTAGTAAGGAGCAGAAGAGTGTTACTCTGAGAAACACTGCAAGTTTGAACAAGCAGGTCCCCAGAGCGAAGCTTCCTCACAGACTTCAAGGGGCCAACCGCAGCGTCCAAAGCTTTAGAAATAAAAAATGGAGATCTGGTGGACAGTCTCTCATTCGGATCGATGGATTCCACAAGTAAGTGTGTAGCATGCGTAGTCACAGCAATCGAGGGGAGACGACGCTTCGGAGCGACTGGTACAGCTGCCGAAGAAGAGGTTCCACATTCTTGGTCCAGGTCAAGTTCTAAAGACCGTTTAAGGGTATGAGACTTGGTAGGTTGAGAAGACGAAGGAGAGTCGTTGTCAACAAACATTTCCTCAGGTGACTTAAATTTGGAGTTTCTCTTTTGTTTTTGCCCATGGAAAAAAGGAGGAAGATTAGTCTGCAAACTACTCCACCCACCACCGAGTCCTACAAGGGAGAACTGGAGGTCCGCAAGCCGAGAAAATGACGCTGGACACAGTTCTGGAGCTTATACGTTGCAGATATAGTCCGTTGGCTGTGATCACACGCACTCGGCGGACACTTCGGCCTCCTGGTACCGTCATGCCAACGCCTTTGGCATGATCCCACAACCCCCGGGCTCACCCTGCCGTGCCATACGACAAAAAAGCCGCTAAAGCCCGGTACACAACTTGGTACATGACTTCTGACTAGAGGTGGGTTAGTCTCTAGCCTCCCGTTTACAGCGAAGCCGGGGTCGAAGAGGAGTGTTGGTACACAGGAGGCACTTATCCGGTCTCCTGCGACCTCAGCCGCCAGACATCCCATTTCCGCCTCACGGGTCTCCGCACGCGGCAAACATGCAGGTAGGTCTAGTACCCAAACCAGCTAAAAGGAAAAAAAGAAATCTAAAGAAGACAAATCCTGGCAGGGAACCTAAACTGAATCTCAGCAACCTACGAACTGAGCGGTTAATATAAATCAGTTAGTGGTGGAGGGTAACAAAACCACAAGGCCGGGGTGTTAGTACATAACGTGGTAGCGATTAGGTAGAGAATACAACACGGGCAACTAGCCAGTGGAGAAAATAAATAAAAACGAAAAAGCGAGACACAAGACCAGCTAGGGATCGTGGGGCCGCAACTCCCCAACAGCTGGATGAACAGCCGTCCCTGCAAACACCAAAACAAAAAACAAGCGGTGGCATGACATCAGATGTTGACCAGTCACAAGGTCAGCTCGGGCCGTGGGGGCGCCGCTCCCCAAATAACTGGTAAACCAGTTATCCCCGTGCGAGGTCAAATCAGAATTAGCACTTTCAGGAGCACATGTGTGATGCAAAGAAAAGGAAATGAGCATCAAGAAAAGTAGCATGTATGAAAGAATTTTGAAGAAGAGTTAAATCAAATGTTAAATCGTAGATGTACGACTTTGTAACTGATGTGCCTCGGTGGTCTTCAAGCAAGAATTCTTTGCTCCCAGCGAAACGAAGTCAACTAGATACGAAACAGGACAATATCATCACACGGGACATTGATTTACGCAAAATGTTTTATTAATGTACGATGGTTTTGATCTTCTCCATATTGACAATAGAATTTAGCTTTCACTAGCAAGAAAGGTAGACATATTTTCACCACTGGCAAAGCTGTTCAATCGGAGATGTACGACGGAACTTTCAAAAGCGGTTGTAAACAGTTTGAGCAGATTTAAGCTGTGTGAGGTATATTTTTAATTTAACATTCATTTTGAGCTTCTGTGTTATGTGAATTTGTTTTTTTCTCTCGTTATACTAACGACACATTATTTTCTACTCCGAGATTTCTACTTACGCAGCAGTGACAGTGTCTCAGAGATCTGTGGAGCTTAAATACTGATTGTAGATGAGCAGAGCAGAGCTGACATGCCGTCTTGTCAACCACAAGACTATTTTTGATAGAAGTAGTTGATAGAATCGCATTGTTCGATAACGTTCTGTTAACGAGAAGTGTATCTGACTTAACGTCTTGACAATGTGCAGTTTTTGATATAATGACTTATTAGATAGAAGTGCTTTATGAGAGAGACAGTTTGATGTTTTGTTTGCTGTAGGACATACACTCATACACTGAAGAGCAATTGAATTAGAGATACCTGTCTAGTAACGTGTAGCACCTCCTTTCGCCCTGATGACGGCGGCGATTCATCTCGGCATGGACTCGACAAGACACCGAAAGCATTGGGAAGCCATACGGATTCACGAACCCTGAACAAGCTCCCACAGTTCACGAAGATTTGATGGAGGGGGGGGGGGTCAGAGCCTCGAACATCTCTCTCGATGGCATCCCAGATGTGCTGGATGGGACTGAGGTTAGGGGACCTACCTGGCCAAGGAAACGAGGTCACGTCGGTGGAGTGTTCATCCAACCATTTGTATACAATTCGGGAGCGATGGTACGGTGCATTGTCTTGTTGCAGGATGAGGTCCCTAGTGGGATGTTGAAGACGCACAAACGGAAGCAAATGGTCGTCCAGGATATCCCGGTAACGTTTACCTGTGAATGACGATGTCACATGTACCAGGGGTCCCATTTCAGTCCATGTAAACAGTCCCTAGACGAGATTGCTACCCCCACGAGCTTGAAGAGTACCTTGCTGGCAAGAAGGATCCATCGCTTCATGTGGTTTGCGCCGTACTCGTATCCTGCTATCCGCATGTACTAACGTGAATCTCGACTCATCAGTCCAGGCAACATTTTTCCACATGTCTTGGGTCCAGTAGCGATGTTCCCGCGCCCATGCTAATCTTTGCACCCTGTGATGAGCGGTCAGCAGCGGTACCCTTGTGGGACGATGGCATCTGTACCCCATAGCGAGGAGATGGTTCTGGATGGTGTGGCTGCTTACACGTTTTTGTGCACCAGCGTTAAATTGCCGAGTGATTTCTTGCACAGTGGCTCGTCTATCCGCTGTTACAATGCAAGCTAGCCGACGATGACCCCGCTCGTCCACGCGCTGTTGTCTACGGCAGTTGGCCCTTGCAGGGATGGCTTTACCGGTTTCGATGTACTCACGGTGCACCCGTGACACAGTGGCTCGTGAAAATCCCAGTGCCTGCACGATTTCCGAGATGGAGTGACCCATACGTCGGCCCCCGACAATTTGTGCACGATCAAATACGCTTAGATCCTTCGTCTTACCCATACTGCGTCCGACTCTTACTGATTCCCGTCCCGTCACTCCTTATATTATCAGATCGCTGCATACGTCATGTCTTTTCCGTTTACAGGGCCGCCCACAGCGCCACATTTACATAACGTCAGCTGTCTCTAATTCAATTGCTTTTCAGTGTAAAGCCAACAAGTTCATATTCTGGCTAGCGTGTTCTACTATTATGAAATATCAGTGAAGGACAAATGAATATAGATTCATGTAAGTGGATTATGTTTATTCATTCCCGAACTTGATCGTCAGTGTTTTTTTGTATTCACAAATATGTAAGATTTAAAAGATTAGACATTATAGCTAAGCATGTGAACCTTTGACGTACACAATTACAGCTACTACAACTATTTAAAACCAATCTAATATTTAATACAGACATTTGACGTTAACTAGAAACATCAAACAGAGGCCATCGCTCTTTCCACGCTTATAAGTGAGTCACGGAAAAATTATCATTGGCCGCCACCGTATCACTTATAAACGTGGAAAGAGCGATGGCCTCTGTTTGATGTTCCTAGTCCACGTCAAATGTCTCTATTAATTATTCATTCGCCTTCTAATTATTTGTTCAGTTGCTGCTTACCATCTTTGGTGAATCCACAGCATTGTGCGGAGCTCCAGGAAGCAACCTGCCAAATTTTCTTGGCAGTTAGTGTGAGTCTGGAGGAACTCGAAGCCGCTGTGGTGCAGTGGAAGCATATTCAGCGCATAACTAGAAGATCTGGGTTCGATTCCCGGTAGCGGCCAATGAGAATTTTTCCGTGACTCACTTATAAACGTGGAAAGAGCGATGGCATCTGTTTGATAATCTAATATTTCTTAACAGTTAACGCTGATATTGGAAGCGGAATGGAGGCAAGTAACTTTGTTGTAGCACTATTTGTTTTGAATTTTTTTCGGATTGGAGGTTTAACGACCACCGTGAGCAACTCAATGGGCTATAAGCAGTCGCCCGTCCCTAATTTAGGGTCACTGGTTCCAGGGAAGGGAGAGAGCCAGTGCCGTAAGACAAACACAACATCCATGCCTCACCGGGATTCGAACCCGGACCCCGTTTAGACGAATGATCAGAGGCCAGCGCTTAGACCACTGCGCCACCGGGACGGCCTATTTGTTTTGCTTCCAAGCAAAAGAAGGCACACCAATGAGAGCTTTGGTAAGCTATTTATGCATGTCATTCCATAATTAAATTCTGAATCAATTGTGCCGTCCCGGTGGCGCAGTGGTCTAAGCGATGGCTTGTAACCATTCGTCTGAGACGTATCCGGGTTCAAATCCCGATGAGGCATGGATGTTGTGTTTGTCTTACGGCACTGACTCTTTCCCTTCCCTGGAACCAGTGGCAATAAATTACGGACGGGCGACTGCTTCTATCCCATTGAGTTGCTCACGGTGGTCGTTAAAATTCCAACAAAAAAATCAACTATAATGGATTTTAAAGGAGATGTTCATCCTTACATTGAAAAATGCTTCTGTAGGTATATATGTGAGTAATTTCCAATTTAATCAGTGTTTGCGACGGAAGATTCAGGAAATTGGGAAACACAGCCAGCATTGAATGATTACTTTTGCACCGGTGTGTTTGAAATACATGTAACTAGCAGATGGATGCCATATTTATCATACATGTAGGCATACCTAAAAAAACTACTAAATTACGTCGCCCTGAACGCGAATCGAACCCGCATCTCCCAATTTACGTTAGAGCATGCTACAGTTGCAACACGCAGAGCAATGAACCTCTACGTAACTGAGAATATACACGGTCGAGTCTCATTATTGTGACGACCAGCTAATATCCAGAGACGTTTGCAGCGCGGACAGCATCTAGAGTAGCTGGGAGTGACTCAATAAGATGCAGGAAGGTGTTAACAGTTATGTGGAGTCATGCTGTCTGCAGTGCATCTGACAGCTGCTGGAGGGTGTGTAGTGGAGCATCCATGCAGCGAACAGCACGATCGATGTGGTTCCACTCATGCTCAATTGGGTTTAAGTCTGGGAAATTAATTGGCCAGGGAAGAACTTTGAAGTTTTCATCGTGCTCTTGCAACCACGCTCGAACATTTTTAGCTGTGTGACACTTCGCATTGCCCTTCTTGAAGATCCCATCCACCACAGGGAAGGCAATCAGCATGAATGGGTGCACATGATCTGCAAGGATGAATCCATAACGAATTCGGCCCATAGTGCCTTCCACAGGTATGAGTGGAACCAGAGAATGCCACGAAAACATTCACCAGACCATAACGCTTCCCCACCAGCTTGTGTTCTTCCAGCAATGGTTGAAGAGTGTTTGTTCTCCGACGCTTCTCGCCTTATACGCCAACGTCATCTGTTCGATGAAGCAGAAAACGTGACTCATCGGAGAAGGCAATCCTTTGCTAATAAGCGGAGGTCCAATTCCAATACTGCGGTGCAAAAGTAAGCCTTTTCTGCCGATGCACCTTCGTTACCATAGGTGCAGTGACCATCGGTCTGCATCGGAGCCACATACGTAGCAGGGTTCGCTGAACTGTGGTTTTAGACAGACTTCTGGTAGGCCCCTAGTTCATTCGGCCAGTGAGTTGCTCTACTGTAGCGTATCGATTGGCCCTCACACACCTTCGAAGCCGACATCCACCTCTCACATCAAGGGAACATGGTGCTCCGTAGTTTCCATGTCTCTTATTCGCAATGGTGGCATTTCTCCAATCACGATACACTTTAACCACAGCATCACGCGAACAGTTCACAAAATGCGCTGTTTCAGAAATAATACCACCCTTGCCTCGAAAGCCGATAATAATCCCTTTTTTGTAAATCTGATAAATCGCTCCTTTTATCCATAACAGCAACGAGTGATACCTTTTCAGATTTCTTACAGCACACCTTATATACCCTCCAAGCCAGCTCGTGACACGTGCCTTCTTTCATTGGCTACACGCTGTTGACGTCAAAAGTAGGAGGTGGTCACAATAATGTGATTCGACTGTGTGTTTGGGACTCGGATGTAACGCTTGCAACGTGAGCCAATCGAAGCATATATGATCCTTCATCTTAGCGACACGTGAGAGAAAAGCGAATCCCCTTGAAATGTTATTTCTTCATGTGAAGTGTTATTTCTTCTAGGGGATTCGCTTTCCGCTCGCGTGTCGCTAAGGTGAAGGATCATGTGTGCTCCGACTGACGTACGATGAGAACACTACATCCCAGTCCATCGTGTTATGGGTGGCACAATGATGACATACTCAAACGTAAATCTGGAGATACAGGTTCGATTCCCATTCCAGGACGACATAGTTTTCAAGTTTTCGGAAGTATGTCTACATGTATTTATTAATTTTATTGAAAACATTAATTATAACGTACTTACCAATTATCTGTTTCCAAATGTTCAAGTTTAACTGAAAACAGTACAGCTGGATAGGAAATACCTAGACAATTGTCATTTCTTACCATCGTAGTAACTAAACTCGAAAGAAATTGTTAGTTTCCATATTCATGAATGATTCTAACATAAACATTTATTAAAGAAAATCCGTTTTGGCAGATTAAGCTGCAGAGCATTTATTGCAGAATTATAATTGAATGAAAGAAGATGACAGCTCACTTCGGTTTTCCTGGTTTCACCAACACGCCCGGCGCGTTTGCATCCAGATACGCTACTTTTGTTCCACGCCGATGGTGCGCTGCAGCTGATACGTGATATGAGAATTTAATCTAATCCATAAGTGTATATACACGAAAAAACTAATACATTATCATCACCTGCCTATTATGATGTTGGGTCGTCACGTTGTGACAAATATACCTTACCCGGAGAGACAATGAAGTTGCAAAATTTCTTTTTTCCTGGAAGGAAATCCATAAACTTACTAAAATTTGCAATAGTAGAGAGCTCAATATTTATCCTCCCACGGTTGAAACATTGATTTTGGAAAAATTTGTTTCTGAACAATAAAAAACAAAAACACGTGGCGTCAGCAATCTTTCTTTCCTTTCAATTTATTTTGTTAGTTCATTGTTTTATTTTACGGAACGGTCTTAAAAAAGAAGCTACTTTCAGAGTTTGTGCAATAATCTTGGTCATTATTTTGCAATGTATCACTGTCTCTTATTCTCAAATGAATTCAGATTTAATCCTTCTTGTCTCCTGATTTTGATTCCCTTTGAAATTTTGGATTTAAGTTTATGGGACTTTGTATATCAGTTCTCTATGCTTAGAGAAGTATAATGCTTTCTAGCGATAGAGTATTTTCAAGATGAATTCATTATCTTCTTCTAAGTTCTCAGCCATTGATTGTTGTGGAATTATTAAAAAAAATTTAAGCAGTTGCTTTGGATATTTCAAAATTCCTTTTTAAAATTTGCGACGGGCGAATCCCAAGTGAACTTCACTCACGGGGTATCTACGCTTATATTTCTTTACAGCATACGTATACGCACAGTTTTTATACTCTTATTTTTTTCACTTTCATTAAGCCAATTGTGCATTAGGCTGAGTACGGCATCTGGTTTCTCCTTTTCTTGCCCACGAACTCTAATTATTTTCATTTTTCGTATTTTTTCGTCTTTCTTCACCGCTGCCAAGAAAATTTCCAGTCTTTTGCACTCAGACGGAAAGTTTGAAATGCACGGGAACAAAGCTGTTATCATTTTGACGATACAAATTATAAATAACTGATGATTTAATAATATTAATAAGCTTTCTTCCATGAAACCCTCTTAGTATTTGCATGACAGTACGTTTCAGCACTGAAAATCAGAATAATTGAGTTACTCTACATAATGTAGGTCTTTTAACTTTGCTGCACGATATATTTAAAAACAAATTCATTAAAAAAAATTGCTTTAGTATTAAATAATCCACCATTCCTTGTAGAAATGAATCTCACTTGCTGGTTGACGATGTCCGTTCCTGAATATATTTAAAATTTCAATAAATGAATGTCTCTGTTGCTTGCTTTTATTTTTAAAAAACAACAACCGGCTGCTGCGTGAAATTATACTTTTAAACTGCTTACCACACCAATTTAATGACGCAACTATATCTTATGAAATGTCTTTTTTGTTTCTTCCGTTATTAACGCGTCTTTTTAAAAATAATCTGCTATGGTTTTCAAGTTATGGAGTGTGATGTACTACAGAGGTAAAGCACGTGTCAAGACGACAAATCTGCAGCGCTACATTCCGTCCGTGTAGCTTAGTGGGGAGAGCAACTTACTCCAGAGTGAGGGGGCGCGAACCAACTTGTGTTTTCACAGGAGACATTGACGAAATTCGATTCCCGCATTTTTACACCATAGTAATACGAGTCGCGTTGGAAATGTTCTAAACCTGTGCTTGAAATTGATGGTTGACGATCCAACGCAAATATTGCAAAGTATCGCATCATCTTTCACGTATACAGCATCCACGCCACGTACCTGTGTCAGCATTTGAGACGGCGCCACAATACACTGAAGTGTATAAGGTGACAATGGATGAGCGATAGATGAAATTGCAGAACTGAGCGGTGATTAAATTAAATTTTTGGCCAAGGAAGGTGAAACGCCACGTACCTGTGTCAGCATTTGAGAAGGCGCCACAATACACTGAAGTGTATAAGGTGACAATGGATGAGCGATAGATGAAATTGCAGAACTGAGCGGTGCTTAAATTAAATTTTTGACCAAGGAAGGTGAAACGCCACGTACCTGTGTCAGCATTTGAGACGGCGCCACAATACACTGAAGTGTATAAGGTGACAATGGATGAGCGATAGATGAAATTGCAGGACTGAGCGGTGATTAAATTAAATTTTTGGCCAAGGAAGGTGAAACGCCACGTACCTGTGTCAGCATTTGAGACGGCACCACAATACACTGAAGTGTATAAGGTGGCAATGGATGAGCGATAGATCAAATTGCAGAACTGAGCGGTGATTAAATTAAATTTTTGGCCAAGGAAGGTGAAACGCCACGTACCTGTGTCAGCATTTGAGACGGCGCCACAATACACTGAAGTGTATAAAGTGGCAATGGATGAGCGATAGATGAAATTGCAGAACTGAGCGGTGATTAAATTAAATTTTTGGCCAAGGAAGGTGAAACGCCACGTACCTGTGTCAGCATTTGAGACGGCGCCACAATACACTGAAGTGAATAAGGTGGCAATGGATGAGCGATAGATGAAATTGCAGAACTGAGCGGTGATTAAATTAAATTTTTGACCAAGGAAGGTGAAACGCCACGCAATATTCATCAATGGACGGTCTGACTGTACGTCGATTGTGCACCTTCATACGCCACGGTCAAAAGATGGGGTGCTCTCTTTAACCCTTTAACGACCATAACGCCTAAAACGCCCTACATACAAACTGTCATAGCCGCCCGAAACGCTTGTCTACAGTGAGTCAGATTTTCGACCCTTATTTGTTCTTCAAATTTTCTCGACCTATGTGGGATCAGCAAGAATTACCCTCAGTCACTATTATTGTTATTAAACAAAGAAGTGAACCAACAGACAGTTTCGGGCATCATGGTATTTGGAGTGATAAAAGATTTTTGGGTCACGGTAGTTAAAGGTTTAAACGGGAAAGAGACTCGTTAAAAGATGATCTTCGGAAAGGACGCTTAGTGGAAGTGACCGCAGTTGAAATGTGCCAGAAATTGGAGTACCTGGTGATGTCAAACCGCCGAATTCATGTCATGCGGATTGCTGAGGAACTGAAGTTAAGTATCGGCAGTGTTTGAACCATTATGCACGAGAGGTTAGGGATGTAAATGCTCTGTGCCAGATGGTTTTCTGAAATGTTGACATCTGAAATGAAGAACGATAGTGTTGAAGCAAGCCGGGTTCACTTTAACCGCAGTAACCGCGATCCAGATGACTTCTGATCCTGCTTTGTGAATGGTGATGAGACGTATCTTCATCATTGACACCCTGATCCTAAACAAGAGAACATGCAGTGGAAACATCATGGATCACCACCACCAAAAAGTTCAAAACACTGCTGGGAAAATTATAGCCAGCATTTTTTTGCGATTCAGAAAGGTTGCTGTTAATTCATTACTCGCCTCATAAAAGGACTATAGATGCCACCCGTTATACTGCGCTATTGCGACAATTGCGTGAATCCATCGAGAGTAAATACGAGGAAAATTGCGACGGTTATGGTGCATCTTCATATAACACAGGCAAAAGATAGGCTGCTCTCTTTAAACGGTGAAGAGACTCGTTCGAAGACGATCCTCGAGAGGAACGCTCAGTGGAGGCGATCGCAGATGAAATGTGTCACAAAGTGGAGGAACTGGTGTTGCCATACTGCCGAATCCATGTCATACAGATTGCTGAGAAACTGAAGTTAAGTATTGGCAGTGTTTGAACCGTTCTGCACGAAAGGTTAGATATGTAAAAGCTCTGTGCCACATGAGTTTCTGAAATGTTGACATCTGAGATGAAGAACGATCGTGTTGAAGCAAGCTGGGTTCACTTTACCCGCAGTAACCGCGATCCAGATGACTTCTGATCCTGCTTTGTGAATGGTGATGAGACGTGGCTTCATCATTGATACCCTGATCGTAAACAAGAGAACATGCAGTGGAAACATCATGGATCACCACCACCAAAAAAGTTCAAAACACTGCGGGGAAAATTATGGTCAGCATGTTTTGCGATTCCGAAAGGTTGCTGTTAATTGATTACTTGCCTCATAAAAGGACTACCAATGTTGCCCATTTTACTACGCTATTGCGGCAATTGTTGCGTGAATCCGTAGAGAGTACATGCGAGGAATATTGCGACGGTTGTGGTGTACCTTCATATACCACACTCAAAAGATACGCTGCTCTCTTTAAGCGGAGAAGAGACTCGTTGAAAGACGATCCTCGAGAAGGACGCTCAATGGAGGCGACCACAGACGAAATGTGTTACAAAGTGAAGGACCTGGTGATGTCATACCGCCGAATCCATGCCATACACATTGCCGAGGAACTGAAGTTAAGTATCGGCATGACCATTTGCATGCGAGGTTAGGGATGTCAAAGCTCTGTGCTAGATGGGTTCCTCTAGTGTTGACACCTAAGATGAAGGATGATCGTGCTTAAGCAAGTCGGGTTCAACTGGACCCCATTAACTGCGATCCAGATGACTTCAATTCCTGCATTGTGACTGGTGATGAGACGATACTAAATGAGACAACCATTGAGACCCTGATGCTAAACAAGAGAGCATGCAGTGGAAAAACTATGGATCAGGAACACCAAAAATATTCAAAACACTGCGGGGAAGATTATGGCCAGCATTTTTTGAGATTCAGAAAGGCTGCTGTTAATTGATAACTTGCCTCAAAGAAGGACAATGAATGCTGCCTGTTATGTGGCCCTATTGCGACAGTTGCCTGAAACCATCGAGAGTAAACGGCGAGGAAAATTTCGACAGGTGTTCTTCTTCTCCAGGATAAGGCTCCAATATACACCGCCGGTATTTCCATGGAAGTTGTGACAGAATGTGCCTTCCAAACGCTTCCTCATCCACCGTACTCACCTGACTTCTCAAAAATTAGGAAGGAGTCCCCAAGTGACTCCTTCCTCTTCAAAAATCTGAAACAAATTCTGCGCGGTAGGCGTTTTCCGAAAGATTCTAAACTGAAGAAGGCAACAAAGTGTTGGTTTGAGGAGAAGGACAAAACGTTTTTCGCAGCGGGGATTCACTAAATCCATGATTGGTAAAACAAGTGTAACCAAGTCAGGGGAGACTATGTGAGAAAATAAGGGTAGTTTTTGTAAAAATAATTTTGTCTTTGTACGTTAGAATTTATTGAATGCCCTACGTAAATGCACACTTTCCTTTTTTGATTCGACATAAGCACGTTTCAAGATAATTTAATGGTACAAGGTTCCATCAAAAAGTAATGCTCAATCTCACATAAAATAAGTGTAATCGTGAGATCAGCATTATTTTTGGTATGCATATTCCTTTGTAATATACGAGGGTTGTACCGAAAGTAATGCAAATGTGGGTATAATTTTTTTATTAACTGAAAGAGGTCTTTCAAATTGCACATGCTGATAGAGTAATTCTTCCTCTATCGTAACCCTTCTTCTTTCTTCATTGCAGGTAAATAATGAACTCCAAGCAGAAGTAACGTGCCATCATTGAGCTCTTGACGAAGGAAGGGCGCAGGCTGCCTGACATCCACAGAAGGCTACAGAATGTTTACGGAGATGACACCTTTGGCAAGAACAATGTACACATATGTATAAAGAAGTTTAAAGGGGAAACTAGCTTTGAAGACAAACCACGCAGTGATAGACCATCATCTGCGACCACTGACACGAATCGTCAGCGAGTGGATGGGTTGATTTGCGTGGAGAGACGAGTCACAATCCGTGAGCTTGTTTCACAGCTGGACTGTGGTCACAATGCTATACAGAAGATGGTGGAAGACTGAGGGTATCGGAAAATGTGTGCAAAGTGGGAACTTCGGCAGCTGACAACCGATTTGAAGGAGAGAAGAATCGGAATTCTCTTCTGATCTTCTGGAAGCGAAAGGTACGTTGAGACACTCAAGAAGCTTAGAGAAGCCATAAGGAGGAAGAGACAGAATAAGGAGGATCCACATTCACTATGACAATGCAAGATCACACACATATTTCGCAACAAATCAGGCAATCATCATATTAGGCTGGTCGGTGGTCCCCCCCCCCCATTTACTGTGCCGTCCAAATCTGGCGCCTTCGGACTTCCTCCCGTTCATTCCAATGACGGATAGTCTCCGTGTACAACGATTTGATGACACAGATGAGGTGAAAGTATCTGTGAAGAAGTGGGTACAACAATCCACACCTGAATTTTTTCAAAGAAGATTCCAGAGTTGGTTCAACGATGATGGCACAAATGCATAGCTTTTGATGGAGACTATGTTTAGTTAGTACCTTTTTATAGAGGAAGTGTTACTCTACGAACATGTGCAATTTGAACTACCTCTGTCAGTTAATAATAAAGTTATGACCACTTTTGCATTACTTTGGGTACAACACTAGTATTTATTAATGTAGATCTAATGAAAGCTTTCTGTGGGTTGTACGTCGATATATACGTAATCTGAGGTAAGCGCTTGAGCCAGACAATGGTCGTTCGTCGATTTGCTTTTCAAGACCGGCGAAACTTCAACGGTGGAAATTCACGAAAAAATAAAAATTGTTTATGGTGAAGAAACGACTGAAAAAATCAATGTCCAGAAATAGATCAGAGCTTCAGAACTGGTGATTTTGATATCAGTGACAAGATTAGGACCAGTAGTCCTGCAACAATAACAGAGGACAAAAACTGCACAGTTGCCCTAGTTGAACAAAATTCTCCAAGCTGACAGAACATGAACAATAAATCAGATAGTGGAAACACTTTTAACGTCTAAAGTGTTGTGCACTTGCTTTCAACATATGGATATCGTGAATCGTGCTCAAAGTGAGTATCAAAGTTTCTTACACATGAGATGAAGCAATCAAAAGGCAACAACTGCAGGATTCCCTCCCTGCGTATATTCCAGACCTGGTTCTTTCAGATTTTGGTGCTATGTATCTTTCCAGAAAGTAGTAAAGCAAATCCCAAGTAAAAACATTTCTATACACGTAGTGGAAACTTTATTATGACCACCCCCTTAGTACTTCGTTGGGCCACTTTTTGCATTTAATACTGCGTCGATTTTTCGTAGCATGGACTCCACGAGATGTTGATGTTGATAGGTGGTTTGTGGAATCTGAGACCGTAATTGATAAATAGCACTTTCCATGAGTGTGATATTGCAGGGTTCTGGATCCAGCTGTCTGATGGCTCGTTCAACTTCATCCCAGAAATTCTCAATGGGGTTGAGATCTGGAAATTGTGGGGACCACCTAAGCAAAGTAAACTAACCGGCTTGTTCCTGAAACCAATCCTGTACAATACGAGCACTATGGCAGAACGCATTATCTTGTTGAAAGTAGCCATCGCCATTGGGATAAACCATCCACATGACAGGATGCACTTGGTCCGCAACGATGTTTAGATATGATGTTCCAGTCAGACGTTGACCAACATGAATTAAAGGGCCCAAAGCATGCCGGGAATACATTACCCAAACCATAACGTTGCCTCCACCAGCTTGAAGGGTTGTAGCAATGAATTTGCGGTACATGCTTTCGTGCTGTTTCCGCCAAATTTTCACTCGGCCATCGGCATGGTGCAACTGGAAACGTGATTCATCGGACCACATAATTTGTTTCCAATCATCGACTGTCCAGTCCTTGTGCTCCTGTGCGAACTGGAGTCGTTTTGTCTTCTTAACTGCAGACAGCAAAGATGTTCAAACAGGCCTTCGGCTGCCATATCACATCCGATGCAATGTACGGCGAACAGTACGTGCGGAGATCTATTGAGGGGATCCTTGATTAAGATGGTCTGTAATTTGCTGCACTGTTGCCTGTTACCAGTCTGGACACTCTCCGTTCCGCCCAAGCTGTCACTAGTCGATGACGACCACACGTTGCACGTAGAGGCCCAGTTTTTTGGCTGACAGTCCAGTCTTTAAACACTTTAACAACAGCTGCTCTGGAACATTTCACGAATACTGCGTTTTCCGTGATACTCGCTCCATGGCTCCGAGCTCCTACAATCATTCCACGTTGAAAGTCCGTCAAATCGCATTTTTTACCCATCTCGTCACCCAAAAATCACTTCTACTACTGTCGCAAGCACTAAGCTTTCCCTTTTTTATACTAGCCTCGCCCTATGGCGGCAACAGATTGCAGCCATAGCTCATTTGCTTAAAACTGTCAGGTTGTTATAATAAAGTGGCCACTCAGCACTGTGTACGTCGATTGTGCACCTTCATACGCCACAGTCAAAAGATGGGGTGCTCTCTTTAACCCTTTAACGACCATAACGCCCAAAACGCCCTACATACAAATTGTTATAGCAGCCCGAAACGCTTGTCTACCGTGAGTCAGATTTTCGACCCTTATTTGTTCTTCAAATTTTTCGACCTATGTGGGATCAGCAGGAATCACCCTCAGTCACTGTTGTTGTTATTAAACAAAGAAGTGAACCAACAGACAGTTTCGGGTACTCAGACACTCAGTGCTGAGAGGATGTCTATCGCTGTCAGAGCTGTTTTCGGCATGAGAATGACAAGTAAGAGCTGTTTTCGGCACGAGAATGACAAGTAATAACTATTTAGGCGATTTTCAACGCGGTGTCATAGTTGGCGCTCGTGAGATGGGCCATAGTATTTCGGAGTTAGAAACGAAGTTCGGATTTTCACGAACGACAATTGCAAGGGTGTACTGTGACTACAAGAATTCCGGCCAAACCTCCAACCTACGAAATCAATGTGGCCGTAAAAAGACATTGGGTGAACGTCACCATCGTCGGCTGTCAAGAATCGTTTCAGGCGATAGGCGTGCAACACTCTCACAGGTATATTCGGAATTCAATGCTGAAGCCTCAATGAGTATCAGCGTCCGGACTGTGCAACGTACCCTGCACGACATGGGCTTTGAGAACCGACGCCCAACTCGAGTCCCCTTGATGGGTGCACGACACAGAGCTATGTGCCTCGCTTGGGCACGACAACACCGCCACTGGACACTTGATGACTGGAAACAAGTAGCCTGGTTCGACGAGCCGCGTTTCCAGCTGTATTGGGCAGCTGGAAAGATTCATGTATGGCGCAAACCCCAGGAAGCCATGGATCCCGCCTGTCAACAAGAAACTGTACCGGGGCTGGTGAGTGTCCGTAATGGTATGGGGTGTGTTTATCGGAACTTCACTGGGACCCCTGGGACGTCTACAAACGTCTGTGACTGGCTAACGCTATGTGCGCATCCTTTCTGACGAGGTACACCCGTTCATGTCCTGCTGTCATGCTGATGGGTTGGGCCTGTTCCATCAGGGCAATGCACCTCCACACAAGTGTCGGGATGCCACATTAGGGTTAGAGGAGCATTCATCTGAGTTTGTCGTGTTGCCATTCCCACCCAAGTCCCCAGATCTGAACGTGATAGAACCCATTTAAGATTCCATGCAACGCGTTATCGAACACAGGAACACGAGACCTCAGAATACACCCGAATTGTGGAACGCTCTGCAGGAAGTGTGATGTGCATTGCCTACAACATATTTCCAGAAACTAGTGGAGTCCATGCCCCGTCGTATTTCTGCAGTCCTGCGCTCCCGTGTGGGACCTACCAAGTATTAGACTGGTGTACCAGTTTTTCTGGCACTTCAGTGTACATTACTACGGTGTCGGTCCACCTTTGGCTTTAAAGCATGCACTGACCCTTCGAGACATGCTTTCGACAAGGTATCGGAACACACCGGTAGGTATGCGCTTCCATTCAGTACATAATGCTGCCGCTGACTGTTGCTTAGTAGTAGGCCTTGTTTCCAAACTTCTTATGCGGCGCTCCAATTCATCCCATAGGTGATCTATGGCATTAAGATCAGGGCTCTGTGGTGGCCACAGACGACACGGTATTATCGTCAAACCACGCCGTACCGGCCCTTGCTTTATGGCTCTGTGCATTATCCTGCTTGTACCAACAAGGCTCGGTTCAATAGTATTGCCACAGAGTTGGTAGGGCATAATTGCCCATAATATTGACGTAGAAGTGCTGGTTAGCAGGTTTGTCCAGGAAAACCTACGGGTCGAGACCATACTACGAAAAACACCCCCACACAAGTACACTGCCAGCTCCAAACTTGACCGTAGGAACAGTTCACTGTGGTAAATAGCGTTCCCCCGGCTTCCGCCATACCCACACACGGCCACCAGACTGATGGATCGTATATCTGGATTCATCAGTCCATAGGACCCGTTTCCATTGATCCACGGTCCACGATAAATGTTCTTTACACCATGCTAAACGACGAGTAGCATTCCGAGGGGAGATGAAAGGCTTATGAGCAGACGCACGACCACGGTAACCCATGGAATGAAGTTATCTTAAAATGGTACGTGTACATACCGAGGTTTCAGCATTTTTACTCACCTTTACACTGAGGTGTTGTGCAGTACTCCGTCGATTTGCTGTAACGACTCTTCTGAGGTCTCGACGTTTTCTATCACTGATTTTCTTTGGTCTGCCGGTACGTTTTGCTGCTTCATGCACGCCATGTGTCTTTCACTTATTCAGTACATCCGAAATAGTTGACTTGGGTATGTTTAAACGCCTCTCGGTTTCTGTTATGGACAACCCACTAATATAGCACCCAAGAATCTTTGCTTTCTCAAAATCAGTTCTCTCCCACCGCGATATTTTTACTCAACCTCACAGTGCGAAATGATTGCGGTCAGCTGCAGGCTTGTTTTCATACCGTTTGCAGCTGTCCCGCGCATCTTAACAACGTAGCGGATCAGTTCATTTGCTTTTGAAAGGGTGTCCGGTGACTTTTATCAATATAGTGTACATAATACAAGTAATAATAAAAATTTTGATTTTGAAAAACTAAACAGTCGAAATACCTACTATTGCTACCACAGCTTAGTAAATATTTACTTTTATGACTCACATATCTTCTTTCATTGTTTTTACGACAAAAACATTCATTAGTCCACCTGTCTAAATATCTCTCAATGTCAGGAATTCGACACCGACGTGGATTAAAGAGATTTTACGTTGGAAAATATTTGATTCGGATTAGCACTTGCTAAAGGAGGTCAGACATCGGTTTCGAGAGAGTGCAGACCTGTTCTTTACCAACGTACTTTTGTGGGCTGGCGAAAACGCTGGATTAAATGTGCAGAACAAAAGGCGGATATATTGAATTACATATACACATAAACTGGTGCTCAAAATTAACACGACAAATACAAATTCGGGAATATAACTGATTGTAAAGATTTTTCAGGGGAATATGCAAGGGGAAACTCTAAGTTGACGTACCCAAGTAGCATTGTACTAGCTCTCGTAGAACTATGCAAATGTCGACAGTACGTTATCGAGCTGGCAGGCATTTGAGCGTGATAAATGTTGTTCTGAGAGGCCTGTGGCAACTGAAGATTGAGTTGGAGTGGTAGAATGGCTCCGCATTATCGTTCTGAGAGGCCTGTGGCAACTGAAGATTGAGTTGTTAGTGGTAGAATGGCTCCGCATTATCGTTTATAAGACTCACTGAGAGCAATCGGTAGATTGGAAGCAGGGCAATCACAAATTGAGGTTGCAACATGGATGAATATGTTGTTGAGATGAGTGGTCTCCAATCTCTAGAGACGGGAAATCCGCACAATAACCAGAAGGCCAACACAAAAACTCTCACGAGCTACAACAATTCAAAACGACCGGCATTTGTGTCTAACAGCTCGCCGCGATAGCGAGTCGACAGCTAGGTAATTTTTCGCAGGAGCTCTTCTCTGCTACAAGAACCGCGATATTGAGACAAACAGTTTACAAAAGATCCCACGAGAGAGTTATGTATGCAAGATGAACAATAGTTGGTATCCCCCTCGGAGCACCTCACAGAAGAGTCCGTCTGAATTGGGCCAGGCAACATCACCCTTGGATCCCTGATCAGTGATGAGTCGCGGTACAGTCTGTTCTCTACAGTGATGAGTCGCAGTAGAGTCTGTTCTCTACAATGATGAGTCACAGTAGAGTCTGTTCTCTTCAGTGATGAGTCGCGAAGAGAAGAGACTGTATTGTTCCCTTCAGTGATGAGTCGTAGTACAGTCTGTTCTCTTCCGTGATGAGTCGCGGTACAGTCTGTTCTCTTCAGTGATAAGTCGCGATACAGTCTGTTCTCTTCAGTGATGAGTCACGGTACAGTCTGTTCTCTTCAGTGATGAGTCGCGGTGCAGTCAGTTCTCTTCAGTGATGAGTCGCGGTACAGTCTGTTCTGTTCAGTGATGAGTCGCGGTACAGTCTCTTCTCTTCAGTGATGAGTCGCGGTACAGTCTCTTCTCTTCAGTGATGAGTCGCGGTACAGTCTGTTTTCTTCAGTGATGAGTCGCAGTAGAGTCTGTTCTCTTCAGTGATGAGTCGCGTATAACGAAGTAAATTTCTCCGTCATTTTTGGTCTACGCCGGGATTCGAACCCGAGGCCGCTTATTCCGGAACAAGTCGCTCTACCAACTGAGCTACGCAGACGATTATTCTGATTCCTATCTGCCTTTATGTCGTGTGCGTCCTGCTGGCAGGTACGTCACACGCGGTAGTCTGTTCTCTTAAGTGATGAGTCCCGGTACAGTCTAAAAACGGGTTCTCAACGTGTGTACATTTGGATAGAGGCGGGAAGGCGAAATCTTTTCCCGCAACTTTAGGGAAATTAACCATCACGGTGATGGAGGACTCCTGGTTTGTACTGGCATCATGTTAGATGGTGTGACGTACTAAAGAGGTAAATCAGGTGTCAAGAAGATAAATCTGCAGCGATAAATTCTGTCCGTGTAGGATAGTTGGGAGAGCAACTTACTCCGGAGTGCAGGTGCGCGGCTTCGATACTCGTCACGGACAAATTCGTGTTTTCACATTGGCGCCCGAACGTAAAAATGGATGTGCTGACCGTTCTGTTCTTCGAAAAATGTGTGGTGTTTGTTCCACTCATCTAGAATTAATGAAAATTCGTTCTTTGCTGCAAAAAAAAAATTTAAGAGGGAGATGATGTGACGTACTACAGAGGTAAAGCAGATGTTAAGACGACAAATCTGCAGCGATACATTCCGTCCGTGTGGCTTAGTTGGGGAAGCAACTTACTCCGGACTCCAGATCTTCATCACGGACAAATTTGTATTTTTACAACGGACGTATGCCACTGCACATGTTTCCAAGACACACCCCAACTACTGCACTCTACAGGGATGGCATCCTAGAACCCTATCTATATAGAGATCTTCAGGGCAGCTGTTTGTCACCAGTTTCCTTTTATAAACGATAAAGCCCGGCTCTATGGGGCTCGACTAGTTGACGATTACCGAAAGAGAGAGGATATTAACAGGATGGAGTGTCCTGCGAAACCTCTGGAACTCCACCTAATTGGGCATGTCTGGGAAGTCATGGAAAGAGGATTTGCAATCCGGGAGCCGCCACCTGTAATTCCGAAGAGCCTTGGAGAAAGAATGCCAGTTATTACCCCAAACTCTCCTTCCCAGCCTTTTAAACAGAATGAGGACACGTTGTACGAGATGTATCGCTGTTCGGGGTAATAACAGTCTCTGTTAGCACGCCCAAAATCAGTGTCACTTGCTGCACTGCTTTTGGAATGTCATGCTATGCGCTATAATGAATAACCTTTTTTCCCAGCTAAGCTAATGATAGCTAATGAATAAAGCTTCTTTCTAGCTAGCTAACCTAATGTTTTATAATGAATGAACTCTTCTTACCAGCTGAGCTAAGTATAATATAATGCTTCTGCTACTGAATTATATGCTTGTACTAAACCTCAAATAGTGAATTCAAATGGTTGTTGTTACTAGTTAATTAATATCATGAATAAAGTCACCTGCTAGTAATGTAGTAATAGTAATGAACAAACTTATAACTGGTAGTAATGTTGTAGCAGTAAGTAAGATGAATAAAGTCTTATGCTGGTTGTTACTAGTAATATTAATTGAAATAAACCTAACAGCCAGACAGAGGTCTGACAGTACTATGAACTGAGAAAGACGTACTTACATAAACCTTTTATTATGTACCTTCTACTGGTATCATCACACACAGCTACTCAAATAACACGTAGCTCCTTGCACATGAACGGAGCTCTATACTCATAAACAAACGCTCTCTTTCACATAAACCAACACTCTCCGTATAACAACAAACACTCTCCCTATAACAACAAACGCTCTCCCTATAACAACAAACGCTCTCCTTGGGTATCGTTGAACGCGCCTATTTATACTGGCTACCACCACGTCATGACTTACACTCATTGCCAGATCTCATTCAGCGGGTGAAATAACATCTCGTTCAGTAAGAAGATAATTTACATAGAAAAATAAAATAACCAGAGATAGTAAAATCAAAGGGAAAGTGAATATAGAATATACGTTACATCATCTCCCCCTTAATTTTTTTTTTTTTTTTTTTTCCGAAAAACCTATCAATTTTGGAGTGTAAGTCTTACACTTCGTTGATTGACGTTTATCGACCTCTTTTTTGTTTTGTTGTTTGGTGGCAGCAGTATTTACAATATCAAACTTGGCATGACAAAATCAAGAAATCTGTATTCGTCTGTGAAACTTGTATTTTTGAACAAAACAAACCTGCATCGGCATACCTTCCTTTTATTCTGCCTAGCAGGAATCACTTTTTTAATTTCAAATTACGTTCTCATTATTCGTTGAATACATACCAACTGTATCAGCAGCGAAGATTGCCTGGAGCTGCCTAACAGTAACAATTTTATTATTTTAATTTCAAATTACGTTCGCATCATTCGTTGAATACACACCAACTGTATCAGCAGCAAAGATTGCCTGGAGCTGCCTAACTGTAACAATTTTATTATTTTACCCCTAAGCACATAGATATATAAAAAAAATTTGGATTAGTAGATGGACATAGAAGAAACATATAAAAAAAACACATATATACACAAAAAAGAATGCATAGGCCCACACGAAAAAAAAGAAATTCTGACACGCCAACTGGTCGTGCAGGAAAAACAACAAACTGAGAAAAGAACCTGTCCACGAGAACTTACTTATCTCGAGGACGCATAAAAAACTCTAGTACGATAACGTTTTCCAGGCCTAATCGAACTGGTAAAATCAAGTGGCTTAGATCTTTTCAAGGACTTTAATGGATCTGGAACATCGGTCTGCTGTCGGTCAAGAAATCCCGGCGGCTGACGGGAACGGTCAGGAATGGCTGAAATCCGTCGGTCCGGAACGGCTGAAGTCTGTGGGTCCGGAAATCCCTGTGGCTGAGAAGAACGGTCAGGAACGGCTGAAGTCTGGCGGTCCGGAAATCCCTGCGACTGATAGGAACGGTCAGGAACGGCTGAAGTCTGGCGGTCCGGAAATCCCTGCGGCTGATAGGAACGGTCAGGAACGGCTGAAGTCTGGCGGTCCGGAAATCCCTGCGGCTGATAGGAACGGGCTCCCCAGGCTTTTGATATGGAGTCCCTTTGTGCTGGGGCCCGTGGTGTCCTTCCAGTATTCTTTTGGACGGACGTGGCTCCGGCCACATCGTTTGCTTTCGCTTACGCCCTCGTGGCATGAGAGTAGCAGCAGGCATCGGCCCTGTTAGCCCTGAGCGTAGGTTCCAGGGGCGAACCCGGGCGGATGCAAGGATTTCTGCCTTCGTCGCTGTTGCGGCGAAGCAGATTGGGGAGACAAGTTACGTTTGCGCCCAGCTTTTGGTGGTTCTGGACGGTTTGTAATATTTAAATTATTGTTCATAACTGATAAATCAGAAATGTCCGAAGCCTCTGAGTCGCTGCTGTAATTCAGTGGTCGTGCAGGGCGATGTTTATTTTTGCCTATAGGAATACTTTCTGACGAGGTATTCAAGGAAGTAGGAGCCTGCGTTGGTGCAGAGTTATCAGGAAACGGCGCAGCAATAGTCTTGGCAATGGTTGGAGGGAAAGGAACGATACTAGTATTCGAAGAACTTGATTCGAGCCTTGGTCTCATGGGAGAATCAGGTTTGCGTGTTTGAAAACCCGTCTTGAGGAGGGGAGGGTGAAGAAAAAATCACTGGAGATTCTTCAAAAATGTTTGTTGGTTCGTCCAAAATTTCTGGAGGTTGATCGTGAGATATAGACTCTTGAGTCTGTGGAACAGAAGGTTGAGTAGGGTTGATTATGAAATCGATATTTCGTTCATGATACTTGCGACACTGAGCAACGTGTACGTATTGAAATTGATTGTCAGGTTTTTCAAGAACAATGTTATTTTCAAACACATTTGCCACCCGATATGGACCTTCGTAGCTGGGTGCAAATTTCTTCACTAAAGTATGCGAAACAGAAGACTGGAAGTGCGTTTTCACGAGAGTGAGATCTCCAACGACAAGATCTGGTTCCCTACGTCTAGTATTATAATATCTTGCTTGAGCCGCTTGCGCTCCTAGCATTGCAACACGAGCTTTTTCTGCCATGATTCGTACTGATTGCGGAGTTGGTCGCTGGTTTAGTTCGTCGATAATCCCCGTTAAATTTTCAAAAGGGGTTTTAATTTTGCGACCCAGAAAAAGTTCTGCAGGAGTAATTTTAGTAGATTCGTGGACAGACGAGCGGAGGGCGAACGAAAAAAGCTCCAAATGGTCATCCCATCGTTCATGATGACCCATTACAAATGTAGCAATCATTTTCACTAGCGTGCGGTTTACGCGTTCCGCAGAATTACTCTGGGGATGATATGGGGAAATGAATTTATGTTTAATGTGTAGTCTCGCACACATTCTTTCAAAAATGTCAGAAATAAATTGAGGACCATTATCCGAAACTACTTTATTAGGTGCACCATATCTAGAAAATACTTCATTAACTAATACATTACAAATAACTTCTGCCGTAGCGGCATTAATGGGAAAAACTTCAACCCATTTAGAAAAATTATCAGTTAGTACTAAAACGTAACGAGTTTTGTTTTTAACAGATAAAGGATAAGGTCCCAATAAATCTATTGAAATAATATCAAAAACATGAGAACTTGAACTAGATTTCAAGTGACCGGCCGGTCTTACATTACGGTAATTATTAATCTGACACAAGTGACATGATTGAACGTATGCGAGCACACTTTGGTACATGCCAGGCCAATAGGCAACATCCCGCAATTTACAACGAGACTTGCGATAACCTAAATGGCCTGCAAGAGTTTTGTCATGAAATTCGTTTAAAAGGGCCATTCTAAGGGTTCGCGGAATACATGGGCGAAACTCTGCCCTAGTAGTCCTAGATTTTGTATAGTAAAGAAGACCCTCTATTACTTCAAAATGCTGTGACCTTCCAGCCAGAGAAGGATCACTTAGTAGGAGCGAACCCGCAAGCAAAAAATTATATATATATCCCTGAAATCTGGATCATTTATTAATTCTGCCATTATCTGCTCTCTGGATGTTATATCAGTTATTAGAAGTAAAGGCTGACATCCAGGAGTAGTTTCTGTGGGGACCCCACTAATCGGAACGCGAGACAATGCGTCCGGTAATTGATTCTTATGACCTGGCTGATACGAAATTTTGATATTGCTCTCTTGTAACTTCAGAGCCCACTTCATAAGTCTTTGAGATAGGTGCGTAGCAGAATTCAAATACTGAAGGGCAGAATGATCCGTAATTATGTTAACTGTCAATTCGTTAAGATAACATTGAAATTTATTCAGCGCATACACAACAGCAAGACATTCACGTTCCGTAGCTGAATAATTGCGTTCAGCTTTGGCAAAAGTACGAGACGCAAAAGCTATTGGATGCCCAGCTTGTGACAAAACGCAACCAAGACCAACTCCGGATGCATCAGTATAAATATCAAATTCCTTAGTATGATCCGGGAAAGCCAACACCGGAGGCTGAATCAACGCAGACTTCAGTGTTTCGAATGCAGCGTTAGCCTCAGGTGTCCAAACAAACTTCTTGTATTTACGTTTTAAAGCATACAATGGCTCACATATTGTAGCATAAGCGGGGACGAACTGCTGATACCATCCGGTCATTCCCAGAAAGCGTGATAGTTCCTTTGCTGTTTTAGGCCGAGGAAAGTCAACAATAGGCCTAATTTTTTCATTATCCGTAAATAAGCCGTGGGGAGTGATTTTCAACCCCAGATATACAATCTCGTCCCTCGCTATCCAGCATTTACTAGGTTTTAACGTCAAGCCAGCATTGTATATGAGTTGGAACACCTGTTTGAGCAGAGAAAGGTGCTCGTCAAAAGTCTCGGATGTAATAATAATGTCATCCAAATATACATGCACATGGGGACCCTGGACAGGTCTGAGAACCGTATCCATAAGCTTTTGGAAAGTAGCAGGTGCAGAAGCTAGTCCAAAGGGCATACGTAGGTATTCATAAGCCCCAAAAGGAGTCACAAAGCCAGTTTTATCGACAGAGTCCGGATGTACTGCCACCTGCCAATATCTACTCGCCAAATCCAAGGTTGACATCCATTTGGTTGACGACAGGTCATTTAAAATATGCGACATGACAGGTAGTGGATAATTGATCGTTTTTGTGACTTGGTTGAGCTTGCGGAAATCTGTCACAAAACGAAATTCATTGGGTTGTTTCTTTGGAACCAAAAAGGCAGGAGCAGCCCAGGCGCTTGTTTATTCCCTGATTATGCCCTGTTTAATCATTTCAGAAATTTGACGTTACATTTCCTGTTTTTTATGTGGAGCACAAGGGTAAGGTTTCGTCGCAATTGGTTTCGAACCATCAGTGTCAATGACATGATAAACCACCTGTGTGAAACCAGGTTGATCAGAAAATAAACCAGGGCTTTCCTGTAAAAGGAGAGAAAGCTGGTTTCGTTGCCTCTCATTCAATTGGTTACTCAATCACAAACTCGTTATATCTATAGGAACCGTAGGAATCATTTCGACAGGTTCCGGAAAGGAAATCACATGTTGTACGAAATTCAAAGTTATTTGAAACGTATGAATAAAGTCCATTCCCATTAGACATTTCACAGGTAGTTCGTCTATAAGCAGGAAATAATGCGTAAAACGAGCCTTTCCCAGCCCTAAAGATAATGTGACAGTTCCTGTGATACTGAAGATTTCGTTATTTGCACCTCGCAAATACTGCGTCGCAGGCTGAACGAGGACTGCAGGAAAATTGTCAGTGCAAAACTTCGTATTTAGGGCTGATATTTCAGAACCAGTGTCGAACTTTGTCGCGACAATAATATCTTCAATTGTCAAGAATACATCAAGCAACTGAGGAGTTTGAACAGTCACTAATACTGTTTTAGGGTCAGAATGCTTGGTATCAGGAAGCAGGACCGACCCTTGGTCTACTTCCTTTGGAAGTTTAAAGGATTCCTGGTTGGATTATCATGCGGTCTGAAACCTCGGCCCTGCTGGGTATCGGGAAAATTTTCACGATGAGGAAAACTGCGTGAAACCTGCGTCGGGAACTCCGCGTGTCTGTTGACATTTTCATATCTATTACTTCTTCCCTCAGCACGGGCAGAAAAATCATCATTGCCCTGAGCGTGAAAACGTTCCGAATGCTGCGGATTGGAACGGGGTCGAGCATACTGTTCATTTGTACGATATCCCGAAGATTGTTCAGAAACTCGCTGTTGGTTTGCCACTCTTCTGTGTGGTGGAACGTATGAAGCTTGGGTGTGCACTTGTGTATGCTCGCGCTGAAAGTTATTATGCCTATTATGCCGCTGAGGGTTTTCGTAATAAGCCTCGCGGGGTGCCCGAGCATGGTGAGTTGAACCATGTTTGCCATGTCGCTCTTCATACGTTCGTATGAGGCGAAGGCATTCATGAATTGTGGCAGGGTGTCGAACCTCAAGAAAATCTTGTAAAAATGGGTCGAGCTGCTGCAAGAGGGTATCCAACATGTCAACATGACTGGCATGTGGATCCCATAGGTTATATAAGCGTGTTGTTTCCAACGCAAATGCAACAGGGCTATCGTTGGGACCTTGCTGACGAGAAAAAGCTGTTGTGCAAGGCTAGCTCGACTGAGGCCGAAAGGAAAGACCTCCAAAAATTCTGCACGGAAATTCTCATAATGAGAATCTGGGTTCGACACTTTCCACTGCCGATACCAGGTCTTAGCGGTATCCTTCAAGCAAGTGCCTGCGATTTGGACTTTGCAGTCTTCAGGAATATTATATAGATCAAAATGATCTTCCAGATCTTCAAGGAACTTTAAGGATCCCTCCAAACCATTGAAATTAATTGTTCCTGCATGCGGCACGAAATGGGCAAGCATTCTGCTTCGCTGAGAGGATTGAACTCCCTCAGGTACGACCTGCGACTCAGAGTAATAGGAAGCTGGTGCATTACGAAATTGTGAAGAATGCCTGGGTACGTGTAGATCATTCATATCAATCTTAGAGCCACAGGCTTCTTGCAAATTGTCAGAAAAAACACCATTACCCTCGAAACTTGCCTTTGGGTGGGAAATTGAAGTTGTCTCAGGTAAGGAAGACATGGGTAATAATTGTCAAGATCTCGTGTTCGAGAAAAGTTCGGGCGCCAATTATAATGAATAACCTTTTTTTCCCAGCTAAGCTAATGATAGCTAATGAATAAAGCTTCTTTCTAGCTAGCTAACCTAATGTTTTATAATGAATGAACTCTTCTTACCAGCTGAGCTAAGTATAATATAATGCTTCTGCTACTGAATTATATGCTTGTACTAAACCTCAAAAATGAATTCAAATGGTTGTTGTTACTAGTTAATTAATATCATGAATAAAGTCACCTGCTAGTAGTGTAGTAATAGTAATGAACAAACTTATAACTGGTAGTAATGTTGTAGCAGTAAGTAAGATGAATAAAGTCTTATGCTGGTTGTTACTAGTAATATTAATTGAAATAAACCTAACAGCCAGACAGAGGTCTGACAGTACTATGAACTGAGAAAGACGTACTTACATAAACCTTTTATTATGACCTTCTACTGGTATCATCACACACAGCTACTCAAATAACACGTAGCTCCTTGCACATGAACGGAGCTCTATACTCATAAACAAACGCTCTCTTTCACATAAACCAACACTCTCCGTATAACAACAAACGCTCTCCCTATAACAACAAACGCTCTCCCTATAACAACAAACGCTCTTCTTGGGTATCGTTGAACGCGCCTATTTATACTGGCTACCACCACGTCATGACTTACACTCATTGCCAGATCTCATTCAGCGGGTGAAATAACATCTCGTTCAGTAAGAAGATAATTTACATAGAAAAATAAAATAACCAGAGATAGTAAAATCAAAAGGAAAGTGAATATAGAGTATACGTTACAGCTCATGCTTCCTTCTCATGCGATGGCGGCATTCCTTTTCTGCTGTGTATTGCTGCGTTATCGATATGCATTATATTGACATAAGTCATGGTACACCCCTTCAAAAGCAAATGAACGGAAACGCTGCGTTGTTAAGGTGCGCGGTACAGCTGCAAACGCTATAAAAACAAGCCAGCAGATGACCGCGATAATTTTGCACTGTGAGGTTGAGTGATAATGTCGCTGCGGGAGAGAGCTGACTTTGAGAAATGAAAGATTGTTGGGTGTTATATTAGTGGGTTGTCCATAAGAGAAACCGAAAGGCGTTTCAACATACCAAAGTCAACTGTTTTGGATGTACTGAATAAATGGAGCCGCCCCGGTGGCGCAGTGGTCTAAGGCGCTGGCCTCTGATCATTCGTCCGTAAGGGGTCCGGGTTCGAATCCCGGTCAGGCATGGATGTTGTGTTTGCCTTACGGCACTGGCTCTTTCCCTTCCCTAGAACCAGTGACCCAAAATTAGGGACGGGCGACTGCTTATAGCCCATTTGAGTTGCTCACGGTGGTCGTTAAACCTCCAATCAAAAAAAAAAAAAAAAATGGAAGACACATGGCGTGTCTGAAGCAGCAAAATGTATCGGCAGACCAAAGAAAATCAGTGATAGAGGACGTCAAAGCCTCAGGAGAATCGTTACAGCTAATCGACGGAGTACTGCACAAGACGTCGGTGTACAGGTGAGTAAAAATGCTGGAACCTCGGTATGCACACGTACGATTCGCAGAGAACTTCATGTCATGGGTTACCGTGGTCGTGCGGTTGCTCATAAGCCTTTCATCTCCACTCGGAATGCTAGTCGTCGTTTAGCATGGTGTAAAGAATATTTATCGTGGTTCGTGGACCGTAGATCAATGGTAAAGGGTCCTATGGACTGATGAATCCAGATACACGATCCATTAGTCTGATGGCCGTGTGTGGGTATGGCGACAGCCGGGGGAACGCTATTTACCACAGTGTACTGTTCCTACGGTCAGGTTTGGAGCTGGCAGTGTACTCGTGTGTGTGTGCGTGCCGAGGGAAGGGGGGTTCGTGGTATGGTCCCGGCCCGATGGTTATCGTGGACAAACCTCCTAACTAGCACATCTACCTCGATATTCTGGACAATTATGCCATACCAACTCTGTGGAAATACTATGGAACCCAGACTTGTTGGTACCAGCAGGATAATTGACCGAGCCATAAAGCAAGGAATGTTACGGCGTGGTTTGACAATAATTCCGTATCGTGTGTGGACTGGCCAGCACAGAGTACTGATCTTAATGCCATAGAGCACCTATGGGATGAATTAAAGTGGCGCATAAGAAGTTTGGAACTAAGGCCTACTACTAAGCAACAGTTTGCGGCAGCATTATGTACTGAATGGAAGCACATACCTATCGGTGTCTTCCAAAACCTTGTCGAAAGAATGTCTCGAAGAGTCAGTGCATGCACGAAGGCCAAAGGTGAACCGACACCGTACTAATTAATGTATGTCAATATATGCTATGTTGTGTTTCTCTTCTTAATGTCCGGGGACTTTTGTCAATATAGTGTATGTATGTTAGTACCATGGTTTATTGCCTCTTCCAATTTTTTTTGTAACTGCTATTGATACATTTTTATGACTTATGTCGCACCAGTATTCCCCCGACCTTCTACAAGCAGAATTATAATTTTTCGTGAATGATTGTATCAATGTGCGGGTCATAAACAAAGAAACGACAAAAGTAATAAATGACCTCATGGATTTATTTCCAAAAATCAGCGGAACTTTTCTTTATATTTTAGAACACAGCATTTTGTTTTACCGAACTTTGAAACTGTGTAGGCTCTGACCTCGTGTGGTTTGGGGATTTATGTTACGAACTTTTGAGCCTGAATGGGCTTCTTACAATGGATATTCCATCTCCTGCGGGATTCAGATAGAGAGTAGGTGACTTGTAATATTTCTCAGTTCAATTTCTCAGATCCCCAAAGAAATATCTGCCTTGTATAACCATTCAGCGTGGTCTCGTTTTTCTGTTCCTTAACTAAGCTGAACTTTCGCAATAGAGAATAGATCGAATCTCATACATTCTTTGCAAGAGGTTTGGAAGGTATTTTTCCAAAAGGGTTTTAGCGCTTTGCAGAAGCAGAGATAACTACATGGAGGGAGACTTCTGTAAGATCAACTAAAGTAACGGTAAAAATAGCTCCGAAGTATTTCACGTGATTCTTTTATAAATACGCCGGAATTTAGAAATAATAAAATCTAATTCTCAAATAGCAGACACGTGGAATTTGCCCGGGCTCGAACAAAAACACATGGTACGGCTTATTGGCCAAGGATGCCCGAGTTCTCATAAAGCCATCAATACGCTATTTTCAGCACGTCTTTTGTAAAAAAAGATCGTGCTTATGTTACCGGTTTGTCCATCCGTCTGTAGACATTATATCTTTGCACTAACAGTCCGAATTGAAAAATTATTTTTCAATTCGAAATGTGCGAATGCTGACCCTTCATTTCGTTTTTTCACGATGCACGATGTCGCCGCTAGAGGGCGTAAATGTAGATGATATCGTATTCAAAATACATTTTATTCCATATATTTGCTTCTAAACATCCAATTCAAAACACTTTCGATTACATTCATGTCGAAGATTATTTTAGGTATAGTCAAGTTAGGCATAGATTCTCCGCTAAGGGACGTAAAAGTGAATTGCGTTTACCCCGCTATCTCTGCTTCTAAAACTCCCATTTAAAAAATTCGTCCTGAAAAGGATACAGCTCCTGGTGGGAAATGTTTTTTATTGTATTTCAAATTTTTTTATGAATTATAATTTGGCAACCAGGGGCCGTAAGCGTTAATATCTGCTTCGTAGGTACTTGAAGCAAAATCTGAACTTCTGAAAGCTCCATTGAAAACATTCTTTCATGAACCAATGCCGCTCATGTCAATAAACATTTGAGAAAATTTTCTTTTTAAAATAATGCATGGTTTCTCCGCAAGGGGGGCATAGATGTATATCTTATTTCTTTTTTCTAAGAGTCAGATTTGAAAAATTCCTCCTTTGTTAGATGGCGTTTATAGTGCAAAATGTTTCTCATATAATTTCAAATTTTTCAAGTAATGAATAGACTTTCCGCTAGGGGGCGTAAAGATAAACTGCGTATTCTCCGATATCTCTGCTTCAAAAACTCCAATTTGAAAAATTCTTTCTGCACCGGATACAGCTCCTGATGTTGCAGCACTCGTGAGCGAGCGCGCACCTTTTCCCTGTATTGGAAATCGAGAAGTAATCGGAGAAGCGAAAAAGAAATGGGATTTAAAAAAATTAATCAAATGAATGGGAGAGATTTTGGGGAGCTGTTGTAAGAATAAATAAAATTAGGATTTTATAAACTTCACGCTCTTCAGGCGCTCTGCATTTCGCAATTTAATTTCCCCTTCGATTTTCTTCCGTGGATTCGCGCCTAGGAAGGTCGGGAAAGTACCGCTCTTTCCCCCTCCCCCCCCCTCTCTCTCTCCGAGTCGAAAGGCTTCCAGTCGGCCGCTTGCTGTGGCGTGGGACCGCGGGGCATCCTTACCTAACTGCTACGAGCCAGCAATATTGGATAAGGTGAAGTAATTCTACAAGAGTATGGTGGGTAGACATTTTATTGGAGCTCGGCGCAGGTCGTCTTGAGAATTGCTGCACCATGTCTGGTAAAAAAGAATAGCCTGACGCCAGGCAACGGAAAACCATAGCAGTTTTATGGTAGGAAAATTTACGACCCAGGAGATCCACGGGCACGGAATTTCCTAGAATTCAGGGGCGGACGCAGATTTTGGACGGAGCGAAGGATGGCAAGTCAGAGTAACGGCGGGAAACCCAGAGCAAATCAGATCGAGAAATGATAATTGTTTGACCAATCTGAAATTGGTGGGAGGATCCGGGAAGAACTATTTTTCGTAGGACTGGAAGAGGAGCGAAAAAAAAATAAGATAGCATGGTGAAAAAAAGTTGAGGAAGAACTACCGATACGAGGATCGGGGCATTAAGAAAAAAAGGACGAGTGACACGGCAGGTCATATCCAGCTTCGTGCTCACTAGCGGGATATAGAACTATCCCCGAGGATCGAGCATGTGCCCAACAGGGAGAGATGTTCTACATTAACGAACAAAATGGACTCTGAAATCATGACCAGGATATAAAAGATCCAGAAAGACATGCTAGGTACAAAGAAGGAATCTGCAAAGAACAATTAGGAAGAGGAGAATGAAACGCCAGCCCTTATCGTGGGATAGAACGTAGGACATTTCCGACCTTAACGGTTTCCTCTTGTTTATATAATTAGTATGTTGAACCGAAAGTTAAAGAAGAGCATAGTAGACTAAGTCAAGGTTAAAAATAAACTAGCTCTAAATTAATGCTGAGAAAAGTAGGGCAGAAATAGAAGAAATGAAATGGTTGAGTAAAGGAAATACATTGATCAGAGCGGGAAATTGTGTAGGATAGGGAATCATTTTAAGTAAATTATGTTTCGAAATTTTTCAGATTTATATTAAATTAAAATAAGAAATTAAAGTTAACCTTTAAATCAATAGTTGATAAAAGGGTCTTCAAGCATATTCATATGACTGAGTGTATTTTTCTAAATTTCAAGCCTTCATCAGGCAAAAATAAACATATTTTATTTTCACGTTATTATGAGTCGGCTAAATTTCATTTGAGTGTACAATTTTGTAAAGTAAAAATGTTAATCACGATTGAGAGTTGGATGTGTGAGTAAATGATTTTGAATGAATGTTCAGAAAAGTCCTCCAGTGCGATACTGAGTAACTTACACATCAGTGCTAGTAAACAAATTAAAATTTGTAAGTTAACGAAATATTTGTGAGAAATGAAAAGCTTGACGATTACTTTTAAACATTGCGGTACTCAGCGGACCCCGATACACGGAACGTCGGCTGGGTGAAACACAACGCCCATCCTCGAATAGCGAGCCTGTGTTTTCTCCAATACTGGGAAAACATAGTTTTTGAAATTCGAGTGATTACCCTTAATGTTAATAGTGATCGCCAGTGCACACACCAGCAGGCATTAGGCAGCGGTTATCATAAATGGTGCCGTAGCATAAATGGTGCCGTGTCACCAGGATTTTTGGAACCATGACTTATAGCGGACTGGAAAGGAAATATTAGAAGTTAAAAGTAAAAATAAAAATTTGTTTGTTTGTTGGTTGATATTAGCGATGAGAATACAGTTCATGACAATAGTTCAGAATAATCAACATAGGAATAACAAATGAAGATGAAATGGAAATATATAGGCGACGAGTTAACGAGAAGAGAAAAATTCATTTTTTATTCAGTTGATAAGTGTATGTATATAATTTGTATTTCTGTATAGTGTGCAAAGTGCAGTACTTCATGATAAGTATAGGGAATTTTCCCCAGATGTCGAATTGGGTTAGGGGTGACCTAAGAGTTATGTTTTGATCCTCAGGTAAGTATTGAGAAAAATAATTGGGTACTAGTAAGCAAGGCATGAAGTTGGTTGGGTAGTAACTGCAGAGTAGTTACATGCGTAGCAAATGTGGTAGTGAGTAGCAAGGAATTTTGTTATTAGATAAAGTTGTCAGTGGAACAGTAAGGATTCTAATTGTATCAAGATGGGGGATAGTGATAGTGAGGAAAATTCAAACGAAGCTAGGGGAGCAGAAAGTAACGAGATTCAAGAAGACAGCAATAGGCAAGTAGACGCAACTAGAAATACTCAAAGACCCATCCAATCAATGGCGGGAATGCTCTCTTATTAGCCAAATTTTTCAGGAAATACCGATGAGGGAATCAATGCAAAACAATTTTTCGAGATGATTGATAGTGTGGCTGAGGTAGCAGGATAGACGGACGCCGTTAAAATTCTGGCGGCAAAAGCAAAATGCAGGGCAGCGGCGAGCCAATTTCTGACAGACGTAGCTGATATCAGGAGGGAGACCAATTATAAGAAGTTCAAAGAAGCCATTATTGAAAGATTTGAATCCCAGCAACCGGTGATGGTCCGTATGCATAAGTTTACAACGTGCCGTCAAAGAGCAGGAGAAAAAGTTTCGGAATACGTGACTAGATTGAGGGGGCTAGCTCACCAATACCTAGGGCAGGTAGATCAGTCTAAGCGTGAGGTAAGGGAAATGGCAGACCAGGCAAAAATGTCCCAATTCCATAACGGGCTTGACCCGAAGTTAAAAAGATCGGTATTATCATTTGCACCTAACACTTTCGCTGAAGCAGTCAAACGGGCGACCTTAGAGGAGCAGAATAATAAACTTATTGCCTCTAGTGTGAACGTAACAGACACTGAAGAGTGGAACCAAGATAGAGTTCGGAGAGGAGTACCAAAATATAACACAGATAGTGCGGTATCTGAATTATGCAGCTTGCTTGCCCGTCAGATGGCCGACCACGAGGCACAGGTCAATACGTTGAGAAATGAAGCAACGGAGTTAAACAGGAGGTTAGAACAAGCGGAGAGGGCACACCGGGAGCATGTGCAAAGAATTAGAAGACTAGAGGAAAATAATAATCAGCAAAGAGTAGATAGAAGAGATCCGAACCAGGTCTGTTTTAAGTGTGGAAGCCTAAACCACTTTAGAAGGGAATGCTCTCTTATCAATCCAGCATCTTTTGGTAATAGATACGTAGGAAATCAAGAAAATAATTCAGGGAGATATGGAAATGCCGGAGAAAATAATTTTAGGGAGCAAGGTTTTTCCGGGGAAAGGCGAGCGGCTAACCCATTAAGCCAAGGCAGCCATCGGGAGCAGGATTTCCCTACGGGAGGGCGCTCGGTGCATTCGCCTCCTCCGCCAGATGCAAGGGGAACTCGAGGACGCAGCAGCTATCCTAGCGGCCGCAGGGCGAATTATGATAGAGGAGGAGAACCGAAAGTTACAGGGATAGAGGATACGATTCAAGGAGAAATGATGTGGCAAGATATAGTAGGCAGAATCAGCAGGTGCACTTCCAGGATAATTATTCTGGCAGAGCAAATGATAGGAGGCAAGGACAGAGGAATTTAAACTAGGCGGAGGTCGGAATAACGGGACCGTTCTCGGCCGGAGAAATAGGAAGAAAAAGGTCTCTCTAGTGTTAACCACTTGTTCAATCCAGGAGCACGCAGCTTTGCCACTGTTTGAAGTAAAAATTGCAGGACTTCGATATCACGGTTTGCTTGATTCTGGGGCAGGAGTGTCAATCCTGTGTCCTACAGCGTTGCAAGAGATTTGCAAGAGAATGCAGTGCAAGCCTCAGGAATCAGGGGTGAGAATCTCAGGAATAACTGGAACCCCTTTAGAAATAGCAGCCTGTTATGAGTTACCAATACAGACAGGGAAGGATGTTGTTAAACATACCTATCACGTTACTCGGAAGAAGTTGCACCCAGATTATTTGCTTATCTTGGGGTGGGATTTTCTAAAGGCCCACGGTTTTGCATTTGATGCAGGGTCAGGGATTTTAGAGAGAAGAACACCGGTATCGAAGAGGAGGGCCCGTAAGCAGCGTAGAGAAGAGAAACGTAGGGCAGCTCGTGTGAATAAGATTGCACCAGTGGTGAGAAGAGAAGAGCAGATAAAGAGGAAAGAGATTACTTATTCTCCGGATGAAAGCAAAACAGGAAGGTTAGTGAGGAAAGAGGTAATTCCCCCGAATGCAGAGAAAATAGTTTGGGGTAGAATTCCGTTATTTTCTAGAAATTTTAAGGGCAAGTTTCAGTACAACCTTTGGATAAATATACTCATGGGCGCATCAGAGTTAAGTCTTCGATAAATAAAATTGACGCTTCTGGAAAGATACCAATTTTGATATCGAACTTTACCAAGCGACCGTACTATTTGCCCATGCGCACGAGGGTGGTGTGCGTGAAACCATCGGGGAATACGAATGAACCTGTTCATGGAAATCTGCAGGAGGCTGCAGCAAAGCAGGAAAAGTATGCAGACAGGTTTGCCAGAGAAAAGGACCTTAGAATTGGTGACAGAGTATTTTTGCATACGCCTTATATCGACCGTGGTCTTTCTGACAAAATTGCCAGAAAAAACAGCGGTGAGTGGAAAATAGTGGCTTTCCCATCAGCTGTCAATGTGCGGCTAGTATCTTTGAAGGACGAGAGAAAACAACATATAGTGCATAAGAACCGCGTATTCAAAGCACCTCTACGGAGACATCACCTAGAGAATAATTCACCGGAGCGAGAGCACGTCGAAGAAGCAGAACACGATAATGAGGAGTTAGAAGATTTAACAGCTCATTCGGATTCGACAGAAGAGTACGAATTTCATCCTCAATTTGATTTGGAGGTAACACCGACAGCGGTGGCAGTGCACAGCACGCCTGAGCAAACTAGCAATCCGATCGCTGAAAAGGTGGGAAGGACGCCGTTCCGTAGAGAACCGTACATGCTGAGAAACCGGAACTCGCAGCCCGAGCCGACCGTGAATCATGTCACGAAGCCTAAAACGGTGTATACTCCAATATATAGCAATATCCCGGAAGGTGTGAGTGTCACAAAACCAGAGCAGTAGGAGATGGCTCTAAGGAATCAAAAGCTTGGAGCCGCGGACAAGGCTGACTTAATAGGGAAATTTATTGCTCAACTGAAGCTAGCACCTAAATCATCGGGAGAATCGTGGGTCGAGCATCGCGGAAAATTGCTTACATTATATTCAGAACGTAAGCGAGAACTCGACAGCAGAAAAGTCGAATGATGATACTGTACGGTATGTGTATCCGAAATCTGCTGAAGTACGACGAACATCCCAGGAATCTTGGGTATAGCATGGAGAGCTAGGCAGAAGCGGAGAGCCAAGAGAAAAAAAAACTTGAGTGCTCAATTTTGGTTTGTGAACGCTGAAAATCAGTAGAAGCCTATATTTTAAATCGCACTCAGTATTAGCAATTCAGCAGGATTAGCTGCTGAGATTCGTCACGAAGGTCCTAATGCAAAGTTTTCAGCAGAGTATTGTTGACAACCAGAGTATGGTATCAAATTTCATTGTATTTAAGAACCTGTGTATCATAGTTATTTTGTCTTCACAGGCGTATTCGTAAAGGTTAAGTAAATTGGGACACCTGGATAGAATTTAGAGAAAATTAATTTTTTTCTCTGAAATCAAATTTGTAAATAATGTTAATAATTTGTTCACACTTTATGATAATTGTCACTTTACTTCAGGTATATTTCTACTAATTCACTGTATATATCACTTGCAATTGTTATTTCTCATGCGATAAATTGGGAAGGAGTAACTTTGAATAGCCAACAGTTCTATCAGTGCATATATTGATTACGTGAAAGGCAAGTACTCATCAGCCAGGAATAGTTTAGGTACTTTAGGTGCAGGAGAAAAATGATTGAGTTCAGTGCTTTCAAGGTTAAAAATATGCTCGCTACGCTGATTATTGATTAACATAATTGTCCAAGTAGGTTAAGTAGTATCAACTTATTTATGCATAAATTTCAGTTACCTAGATAAGAATAAAGGTAATAGCAGTAATTTGCATCAGAGTAGTATCCGTAGGGTTCGGAATTTTATTAGATGGACATTCTGCAGTTGGAGGCACTTATGTAATAGGATAATTATTGTCACCAATACTTATTAAAAGTTAGCACATTCAGTTGCATATCAATTTTGAGTAGTAATGATAGTAAGAGTAGTTAGCGATGTCAACTCTCGACAGCGTTTCGCAGTTTACAGTAGCGAATGAATAATTCATCGCTAATTCTTCAATAAGTTCAGTAATAATATATAGTCTCGGTATTGTAAAGCAAATTAGTAATTTCTTAACATGCACGTGGTAAGCACGTGAGTAGAGGACATCAGGAAAGTATTACCTTTTGGGAGATTTGCTTAGGGCAGTTAAGCAGAAAATAGCGGTTTCACTAGGCTAAGAATAATGTAATTCAGCGGAGAGATAATAATTCGGAGCAGGCCTGGGATACCCTACGAAAAAAGTAAATGTTCACTTACCTTGTGTGATATCCAAGGTGATATCCAAGTAATGCAGCTGAAAAAAAAACACATGTGTAAGGGAAATGAGTGTGGAGAAAAAAATGTTGGGGAAAGTTATGGTCAGGGCACTTTGGCAAAGGGTATCTGACCATAACGGACAAGAACGTAAGACCATGCGGCGTGTCTTTTAGAAAAAAAAAAAAGATGGCAGATTCAACGGGGGCTTCCTTTCTGGAGCGAACAAGTGTAAAAACAGGAAGCAGCAACGGGAAGTAATTCTTAGCGGTTCCAACACCCTAAGCCTCAGAGGATCAGATGGGCAGAAACAAGTTATAACAACCTTGGGTGGAAAGGTCAAGAGTGACTCCCGGCTTTGGTAACTGAGCGAAAGGGGTAACTTCATATGACCCCCCGAACGCAAGCAGGGGTTTCTCTCAGACCCAGCTAAAGAAAAGGGTGTTTAGGGCGAAATCGATGTAAGTGGCTAAACGCTTAAGCAGTTAGTAAAACAAATAGGGGAGAATATTTTAAATAAAAAGTATAAATCACAAAGGGGGAAAGTAGTTAAATGGAAGAAGTAGTGTCTTATGCGAAAATTCAGTGTTGATTCGGAAGCATGGTCGCGTACATTCTGCGCGCCGACGATGGAAATTTCAGAAATAAATTTTTGGTTAGGTGAAGGTGATGTGTCAGATGGATGTGTGTGTGTGAATGATTGAGTGATTTTGGCTTAATTATAGAGCGTCGAAATTTCTTGTCATTTCCTTGTAATCGTAATCGCAAAAATACACACTTACGTGAAAGGGTAATTATAGAAAAATAAAAAAATAATAATAAGAAGAAGAAATAAGTAAATAAAATAAAATAGAAGCAAAGAGAAAAGGAGAACAGAGTTAAAACAAGGAGATTAGTGGCCGTGCGCCAAGGTAATGTTAAGAATCCACGGATTCACGAAAAAAAAAAGATATGTGTTAGTATGATATAAGCTTGTTCTACTATGCTCATATTGATTTCCAGAAGGAAAGGTGTTAAACAGATTAGACATAATTTTAACAATAATTGAATTAAGAAAAGAGGGACTGTATGGCGGAGTGTCTTGTTTCTACGCTGAAGTTTTATTTACAGGGCTAGGTCAGCAATAACCAGAGTATTGGCTACATGCAAAGCAGAGACTATGTGCAGATACATATAGCAGCTTCATCCCAATAGTTGTCCGTGTCGGTGTATTCGGACCGCTGCTTTGAAAAAAAGAGGAAAAGAACACTAAATATACATTCCTGTGGGACAGTGCCCTTTGGCAGACATTACGTATGAATGCAAGAATCAATTCTCCAGAGTGTGAGCGTTCCTACCACTATTGTGGGGACAGTGGAAACGCCACAGAGAGATGACAAAGGGACTTGTGAAAGTGAGTGATCTCATCCTCTCGTGGAATTTGCGTACAAAGCGCAGTGAGTCTGCCAGGATTCTGGACGCTGAGAGAAAAAAAAGGAAATTTTTCTTTCCTCTGACAGTCAATATCCGAGGACGGAAAATCGTCGAAAGAAGAAGCTTCCAGTAGATAATACTACGACAATAGTGTTGTGCAAACCGTTCGAAATCAACAGTGCATGAACTACGTAGTGTTGGCAGCAACAGTTCGCGTTGTTACTGCTATTGATTGAGGTATAAAGGACCTCTACTGTCATTGGCGCAGACGATATACTGTCTGCGGTTTTCATAAAAAGGCTTTGCCTGGAGGAGCGAGTGCTGTAAATTTGTTGCAAATAACATTAGCCAGGAACTTTAGCGACACTTGAATTTACCGACGATGCATTCGAACTGAACAACCGTCGCTGCATTCAAACTGAACAACGAACTGCGGGAAAGTACTGACGGAATACGGCAAATGCTACTCAGAGTGACTGGAGCGGACAATTTCGTGTATTCTGTGTGGAACTGAGCAACGGAGGTGACGTTACCTCGGACCACTCGATGTGGTGGTCTTGGACATTGTATTATAAAAATGTGAAATACACTTATCCTGGAATTTATGGAATAGGTGGTGTGACTTTCCAAGTGTGACCATAGTGTCCACTGATTTCAAATTCTGTGCTGACTCTGAGTACCAGACAAAGTGCAAGAAAAATAAAAACACTACTCTAATTGTTATGCGATACTGAAAGTCGCATGGTGCGTTCACGAAAAAAAGGAGAACACTTTTTAGATGATTCATACCTAAGCAGTATGTTACTTGTCATCGTCAATTACTAATGGAAAAGTCAAAAAATGACTAGCTGTACATATATTTCAATTATTTATGCAAGACCCTAATAACCATTCTTTATAGTCATTTAACTCTAAAATTGTGCATGTATGTATTGCAGTGTGATGTATGTGATTATGTTATTTATTTGCTTTGATCAACGTAGGGCATCGGCAGAAATAATGAAGACGGGGTATTCTAAATCAGGGTCTCCTTGCCCTAATTTCTTTCTTTCAGTTCCGCTAAGGGAGGTAATGTTGAAGCACCCGTGAGCGAGCGCGCACCTTTTCCCTGTATTGGAAATTGAGAAGTAATCGGAGAAGCGAAAAAGAAATGGGATTTAAAAAAATTAATCAAATGAATGGGAGAGATTTTGGGGAGCTGGTGTAAGAATTAATAAAATTAGGATTTTATAAACTTCACGCTCTTCAGGCGCTCTGCATTTAGCAATTTAATTTCCCCTTCGATTTTCTTTCGTGGATTCGCGCCTAGGAAGGTCGGGAAAGTACCGCTCTTTCCCCCTTTCCCCCCCTCTCTCTCTCTTCGAGTCGAAGGGCTTCCAGTCGACAGCTTGCTGTGGCGTGGGACCGCGGGGCATCCTTTCCCTAACTGCTACGAGCCAGCAATACTGGGTAAGGTGAAGTAATTCTACAAGAGTATGGCGGGTAGACATTTTATTGGAGCTCGGCGACGGTCGTCTTGAGAATTGCTGCACCATGTCTGGTAGAAAAGAATAGCCTTACGCCAGGCAAAGGAAAACCATAGCAGTTTTATGGTAGGAAAATTTACGACCAAGGAGATCCACGGGTACGGAATTTCCTAGAATTCAGGGGCGGACGCAGATTTTGGACGGGGCGAAGGATGGCAAGTCAGAGTAATGGTGGGAAACCCAGAGCAAATCAGATCGAGAAATGATAATTGTTTGACCAATCTGAAATTGGTGGGAGGATCCGGGAAGAACAATTTTTCGTAGGACTGGAAGAGGAGCGAAAAAAAAGATAAGATAGCATGGTGAAAAAAAGTTGAGGAAGAACTACCGATACGAGGATCGGGGCATTAAGAAAAAAGGACGAGTGACACGGCAGGTCATATCCAGCTTCGCGCTCACTAGCGGGATATAGAACTATGCCCGAGGATCGAGCATGTGCCCAACAGGGAGAGATGTTCTACATTAACGAACAAAATGGACTCTGAAATCATGACCAGGATATAAAAGATCCAGAAAGACATGCTAGGTACAAAGAAGGAATCTGAAAAGAACAATTAGGAAGAGGAGAATGAAACGCCAGCCCTTATCGTGGGATAGAAGGTAGGACATTTCCAACCTTAACGGTTTCCTCTTGTTTATATAATTAGTATGTTGAACCGAAAGTTAAAGAAGAGCATAGTAGACTAAGTCAAGGTTAAAAATAAACCAGCTCTAAATTAATGCTGAGAAAAGTAGGGCAGAAATAGAAGAAATGAAATGGTTAAGTAAGTTAAATACATTGATCAGAGCAGGAAATTGTGTAGGATAGGGAATCATTTTAAGTAAATTATGTTTCGAAATTTTTCAGATTTATATTAAATTAAAATAAGAAATTAAAGTTAACCTTTAAATCAATAGTTGATAAAAGGGTCTTCAAGCATATTCATATGACTGAGTGTATTTTTATAAATTTCAAGCTTTCATCAGGCAAAATATTTTATTTTCACGTTATTATGAGTCGGCTAAATTTCATTTGAGTGTACAATTTTGTAAAGTAAAAATGTTAATCACGATTGAGAGTTGGATGTGTGAGTAAATGATTTTGAATGAATGTTCAGAAAAGTCCTCCAGTGCGATACTGAGTAACTTACACATCAGTGCTAGTAAACAAATCAAAATTTGTAAGTTAACGAAATATTCGTGAGAAATGAAAAGCTAGACGATTACTTTTAAACATTGCGGCACTCAGTGGACCCCGATACACGGAACGTCAGCTGGGTGAAACACAACGCCCATCCTCGAATAGCTAGCCTGTGTTTTCGCTAATACTGGGAAAACATAGTTTTTGAAATTCGAGTGATTACCCTTAATGCTAATAGTTATCGCCAGTGCACACACGAGCAGGCATTGGAGCGGATAGCACTGAATGGAAATGCGTTGCATATAATTTTTAATATTTGATAAAGAATGATTTGGCCACCAGGGGACGTAAGCGTTAATTTCTGTGTCTGATGTATTTGTAGCAAAATCTTAGCTCCTCAAAACTCGATTGGAAAAATTATTTCGTAGGGCGATTCCGCTCACATCGAAAAACCTTTTCAGAATACTTTATTCTTAAAATAATGCATGGTTTTTCCGCCAGACGGCGTAAACGCATATCTTATGTCGATAGCTCTGCTTTTAAGAGTCCGATTTGAAAAATTATTTATTTGTTGGAGAGCGTTTTCGCTGCGAAATTTTTTTCATATAATTGCAATTTTTTCTTGGCGCCCAAGTCTGCCACCAGAGGGCAGACGTAAGCGTTAATTTCAAACAGTTCACGTTTCCGTTTACAGCAATATCTGCGGGACTAAAAACCCGATTGAAATACTTCTTTCTTCGGTCAGATACTACGAGTACTAACTATGAAACGGTGTGTGTGCATTTTCTTTCCAAAATAGTGCATAATTTCACCGTTAGGGGCGCAATTCTTAATCTGGTTTTCTCAATATCACTGCTTTTACATGTGCGATTTAAAAAACTCTTTCAACACCGGATGCCATTTATCTTGTAGAATACTTTAGGCTGCTATATGAGGAATTGTGTAGTTCACATTTTTGTCTGTAGGTGGTGTTTATGTACTTCAGTTTGCAGCTGTATCATCGCTTCTAAAAATGCTATTGAGAAATTTCTTCTTTACTGTATACCATTCACTACAACAGAGATGTGGAGCATTATCCTCTTTAAATAACGCAAAGATTTCCCGCTAGCTGCGTAAACGTCGAAATCTTTTTATTTCGCTATCTCTGCTCCCGGGAAACGTATTTGAAAAGTTATTTTCCCTTAGCATAGCTTTTTCCATGAAGAATAATTTTCGCCTATTTTCAACTTTCTTGTTATGCAAAATTTTCCCGCTAGCAGACTTAGACTTATATCATGTTTCCTTCTATATTTATCCTTTTAACCGTTCGATTTGAAAAGCTCTTTGTCTCTGGTACCTCCTTTCTTGTACTATGAGAAACGTTTTGTTCGCCATTTGTTAATTTTCGTAACATGCTTTTTTACCGCTGGTGGAACTAAGTAGATGTTTCTACTTCTAGATGTTTTATCGATTGTTGGAACCGGTTGATTGATTTCGAAACCGGTTCCACTCATATAGAATAGCTTTGATGAATTTAATTCGCATCAGAACGGATTCAAAAGACGTGCTTATTACATCCGAAAATTCGGTGTCATCTTTCTTGTTTACCTTTAAAATTGCAATGTCTTCCATTATTTTTTTTTTTTCGTTTTAAGGTTCAAAACGATAAAAAATTTTGTCCTTTAAGCGGCCGATGTAGGTGAATCAATTGCTGCCCACGTATTTCTTCGCTCTCTAAACAGAAATATTCACATAGCGGCCAAGTTTTACCAAAGCTACGCCAAAGCCATTCCATCCCTTCTCTTATCTCAGTAGTACCGATCATAATCCTATCATCGTTGATGAGTACATGCTTCTAGTTCTTTATTTTCTGCTCCATAAAGCCTGATGGCGAAGGGTTAGTCCCCCTGACACGTATATCGTGCCACTGGGTAGAAACAAGCGGCTCAAACATCTTCTTCCTCCTTTACAAGGTTCATAGCTGTTGCTGTAAACCTTTCAGGAGGTCGTCAATTTGAAATGATTAGTGTCAAAAATCACCACTTTGGATAACAAAGCTAATGAGAAAGCAACGTCTTCTCATGCGCAAGTTAACTTGTTTCAATCCACTTCCTTTTTTGTATTTGGGGGAGGGGGGTTAACGACTACCGTGAGCAACTCAATGGGCCATAAGCAATCGTCCGTCCCTAATTTAGGGCTATTGGTTCGAGGGAACAGAGAGCACTAGAGACGTAAGACCAACAAAACATCTTTGCTTCAACCGGATTCGAACCCGGACCAATCTCGGACGAATGGTCAGTAGCCATCGCTTAGACCACTGCGCCAACGGAGCCGCGTCCACTTCTTAGACAGCGTGTAACGTACTACAGAGGTGCCGCACATGTCAAGTCGGCAAAATCAGTGATAAGCCTTTGCCAGCGTGGCTTAACTGCAAAGCATTAGGCTCCGGAATCGAGTTACGACACCGGACATTTGGGTTTCACATTGGCGCCCGAACGTAAAAATGAATCTACTGGCCGTTAGGTTCTTCAAAAAATGTGTGATGTTCCTTCCACACACCGTCTGGAATTAGTGAGAATTCCGTCTTCTACAGAGAAATACTTCAAGCATGATCTGCGGCAGACCCCAAGCCTGCAATTTCGAGCCCCCGCCTTGAGAAAGGCGGGGGATATACGCTATATTGACAAAATGCACCAGACAACCCTTTAAAAGCAAATGAACGGATCCGTTGCGTTGTTAAGATGCGCGCTACAGCTGCAAACGGTATAAAAATAAGTCTGCAGCTGCTGACCGCGATCGTATGGTACTGTGAGGTTGAGTGAAAATGTTGCAGCGGGAGAGAACTGACTTTGAGAAAGGAAAGGTTGCTGTGTGTTATATTAGCGGGTTGTTCATAAGAGAAACCGAGAGGAGTTTAAACATACCAAAGTCAACTGTTTTGGATGTACTTAATAAGTGGAAGACACATGGCGTGCCTGAAGCAGCAAAACATACTGGCAGACCAAAGAAAATCAGTGATAAGAGGACGTTGAGGCCTCACGAGTGTCATTACAGCTAATCGACGGAGTACTGCACAACACCTCTGTGTACAGGTGAGTAAAGGTTCTGGAATCTTGGTCTGCACACGTGCCATTCGCAGTAAACTTCATTCCATGGGTTACCGTGGTCGTGCGGCTGCTAATAAGCCTTTCATTCCCACTCGGAATGCTACTCGTCGTTTACCATGTTGTAAGGAACATTTATCGTGGACCTTAGATCAATGGAAACGGTTCCTATGGACTCATGAATCCAGATACAGGATCCATCAGAGTGATAGCCCTGTGTGGGTATGGTGGCAGCCGGGGGAACGCTATTTACCACAGTCTACTGTTCCTACGGTCAAGTTTGGAGCTGGCAGCGTACTCGTATGGGGGCATTATATTTCGTGGTATGGTCCCTGCCCATTGGTTATCGTGGACAATCCTGTTAACCAGCACTTCTACGTTGATATTCTGGACAATTATGCCCTACCAATTCTGTGGCAATACTATGAAGCCGAGCCTTGTTGGTACCAGCAGGATAATGCATCGAGCCATAAAGCAAGGACTGTTACGGCGTGGTTTGACGATAATTCCGTATCGTGTGTGGACTGGCCAGCACAGAGCCCTGATCTTAATCTCATAGTGCATCTATGGGATGAATTAGAGCGCCGCATAAGAAGTTTGGAACTAAGGCCAACTACTCAGCAACAGTTAGCGGCAGCATTATGTACTGAATGGAAGCGGATACCATTGGCTGTGTTCCAAAACCTTGTCGAAAGCATGTCTGGAAGAATCAGTGCATGCATCAAGGCCGAAGGTGAGCCTACACTGTGGTAATGTATGTCAATAAAGGATATGTTGTGTTTTTCTTCTAAGGATCCGGTGACTCTTGTCAATATAGTGAATGTGACGTGCTACAGAGCCAACGCAAATGTCAAGACGGCAAGTAGCAGTGAATAAGCATTTGGCGACGTGATTTAATTGGGAAAACATTCGCCTCCGGAGCAGAAAGATATGGTATCTAATCTGGCCACCGACAAACTTTGGGTTTCCTAAGTGGCAGTATTCGTTCGAACTGATTTTAGTCCATTTTGGTAGCTTCGAGTTAATTCGTTCCATCCTGTTAAAGAGCTAAATGGGTTGTAAAATGAATTGCGTTTAAAGATTTAAGGCTTAACTCACTTCACTTCAACTTAAGCTTAACTTGGTGACTTAAATGCCATTTTTTCGGATTACTTCAGCCTGTTCGTTCGTAGATGAAATCTTAATTGAAACATGGTAATCACTTCTAAGATAACGGTCACAGTACAATAAAAAGAGAATGCGACAAACATAAATCCACTTCCTGTTAGAAATTCTGAAAGGTTCACGCGTTGTGATTAAATGACGGATTCAACAAACGAAAGAGAATTCTTAAATTCACTGAACGAATGTTTGAAAGCATAAAGAGTACTTACCACCTTTAAATAGATAATCGTTTATTCACAACACACCACACTGAACACTAAAACATTTAAAACACTGTAGGTTGAAAATTACACGCTATCTAATTTTATATTGGTTTGGAACTACATCACAAACGCAGTACGTTCACACATAACTTCATCTTTCGGTTTCGGTTTTCACGGGAACAGCTTTTCTCTTCACAGGTCGAAGGTCAGCACATCGCGACTACTTCCCTGGTAGTGAGCTGAGAGTTCTTTTCTTCTTTAATTCCAAATGAGTTCGCTTAACGCAACAACGCCCTCTATTGTTCCGTGTGGAACTTGTACGGACATATCGCATCTTTCCAACAAACTCCCACTTCTCTGGAACAGTTCTGCACTATAAGACCTAGGGGTATCCTTAACTTTACCTTTTTTTTTTCTTTTCGAAATGCTTTCCAATCTTCTATGTTAGGTTTTTCCACTTTTCTACTTGATATTCCTATAGCATTGGAAATATCTGGTTTTGTCACAGTTGAGAGGTACATTATCGCTCCCACTATTTCTCTATATAACGTCCATTTTCATTCATTTTTCTTGTTCTTGTATGCCTTTTCCATTGTTAGTGCTAATTGGTGTTTTACTGTCTTTGTTAGGTTCAGTATCATGATTCTGAATAATTTCCATGATCTTGTTTCTTTGGTTAAGATGGAAACTTCCGTCTTCTTCTCTTTCTACTTGTATACCAAGAAAATATGTAACTCGGGCTAAATCCTTTATTTCGTACTGGTTTTTCAGCAGTTTTGTAATCCTTGCAATTTCTTCTTGGCTGTTTGATGCTATTAATATGTCGTCTACATAAGTAGCCAAAAAAGTTTGTTTATCCTTATTCTTCAATGATAGTAAGCATGGGTCTGCTTTACTCTGAATAAAACCTATGTTGCACAAAAATTTTATAATTGTTTTATTCCAATTTCTTGCACTTTGTTTTAAACCAAAGAAACTCTTTTTCAGTTTACACACTTTGTTTTCTTTACCTGATTCTTCAAATCCTTCTGGTTGAACCATATATACGTCTTCTTCCAATTTTCCATGAAGAAAAACTGTCTTTATGTCCAAATCATGAACTTTTATCTTCTTGTTTGCTGCAACTGTCAAGAGAGTTCTTAAGGTTGTATATTTTGCTGGTGAAAATGTATCTTCAAAATCTATTAATGGTTGTTGAGTGTATCCCTTTGCAACTACTCTTGCCTTATAAGTTTCTATATTACCATTAGCATTATATTTTCTTTTAAATATCTATTTGTTCTTGATTGGTCTTTTTCCTTCAGGTAAATCTACCAAAGTCCATGTATCGTTCTTTCTCATTGCTCCTAATTCTTCATTTATTGAATTCAGCCATTTATCCTTTTCTGAATTTTCCATTTCTTGAATCTCTTCCAAATTTTGTGGATCTCTTCTATATAGAATATTTGCTATATATGCAAGTCTTTCTGGTGGTTGACCTTTATTTTCTCTTGGTGATCGCCTTGGTTGTTTTTTAGATTCATCTTTTTCTTCTCCATTAATTATACTTCCTGATGATTTTATTCTATTTTCAATGAGAATTTCTTGATTACTTTCAATTTTCTTCTCATTTTGTCTGCAAAATGTTTCTACACTTTTTCTTTCATCATATTTTACTGTTCTGGTTATGACCAGTTCATTTTTTTCTGGAAAAAGGACTCTATATCCTCGAGATCTTTCACCATAGCCCATTAGAATTCCTTCTTGAGCTCTGTTTTCCAGTTTTCTCCTTTTTGTTTTGGTAAGTTTACATAGGCCTTTGACCCAAACACCTTGATGTGACCTAAATATGGAGTGTACCCTTTCCACATTCCAAAGGTGACTTCCCTGTTGCCTTTGTAGGAAATCTATTCTGTATATATGTAGCAGTTGATACAGCTTCTGCCCAATATTTATCATCTATTTCAGCATCTAAGAGCATAACTTTTGTCATTTCTATTAAGTTTCTATTTTTGCGTTCCGCAATGCCATTCATTTGAGGTGAATATGGGATAGTAGTTTTATGCTCTATTCCCTGTTCTGCTAAATAACTTTCAAATTTTTCTCTGCAATACTCTCCTCCATTATCTGTTCTTACACTTTTGGGTTTCTTATCAAATTTATTTTGAACTGAGGCTACATATTCCTTGAATTTTATCACTGCTTCATCTTTATTTCTTAGCAAATAAGTGTATGTGTATCTAGAATAGTCATCTATAAAAGTAATGAAATATTTGTATCCACTTGGACTGGCTTTACTCATTGGACCACAAATATCTGTATGTACCAATTCTAGTATCCCCTTTGTTTTGTAAGTGTTCTGTTTTGAGAATGGTTTTTGTGTGAGCTTACTCTTTATGCATATCTCACAGTTCTCTTCCTTTTTACAAATTGATAAAACAATGCCTCTAGCTAATCCATTTTTCTCCATTTGCTTTATCATCTGTATACCTCTATGTCCTAATCTTCTATACCATAAAGTTTGAGCAATTTTTCTCCTCACATTTTACAACTAAATTAGCCTTTTCATTTATAGCCTGTAATTTATACAAATTGTTTGAGTTGTCTATTATACCTGTTGCTACAATAATTTATCCACATTTTATCATGCATTGTCTATCTTTAAATGATACTTCATGTCCTTTTTCTGTAATCTTTCAAACTGACAATAAATTAGTTTCCAATTTAGGAACATACAATATATCCTTTATCTCTAATTTTCTAATTGTATCTTTTTCAGCTTTACAACGTAGGAAAATATTTCCTATTCCTTCTGACTTTATTTGAGTGCCATCAGATGTAGTGATCGATTGTGATTTATCATTAGAAAGCTCTTTAGACAATACTATATTGTTAGACATGTTTACTGTGGCTCCACTATCGATTGTCCAATTTTCAGAGTTTTCGTTATGTAATGACTTTGTTTCTAAAGAAAAAATTTTATTTTCCCTTTTTATTTCAATTTCCTTTTCTTCTGGTTTTATTGTTGCTGTCTTCACTAAGCTGTGAGATTGGTTAGATGGAGATTGACCTTGGTGAAATCTTTTCTTTGTGTTTCCCTTATTCTTATCACTTTCCCTTTTAAAATACCAACATTCATTTTTGGTATGATTCCTTTTGTTACAGTATGTACACAACTTACTTGGTTTTATGTTGCGTTTTTTACCTCCAAAACTAGTTTTTAACACTGTTGTACTTGCATCTGAATTATTTGTGCTTGTTTGTGAATTTTCTCTCCGTCTATTGTACTCGTCAAGTACTTTACATTTCATGAATTCAAAATTTAGATCGTCTTGATCTCTAGCTTCAAGTCCAACAATTAAGTTTTCATAAAAACTCGGCAAACTATTAAGTAAAATTGCACCTAAGTTGGTGTCTGGCATTTTCTCTCCTTGTGTGCGCAATTTCTGAACTATTTCCATCATTATATTTACGTGTTCTTGCATTGTAGTGCCATTGCCATGATAACGCAAACTATACGGTTTTCTGAGCAAGTGTAGTTTATCACTTAAACTTCCTCTTTCATATACTGCCTTTAAAGCGTTCCACGTCTCGCTACTTGTTTGTTTATCTAACACATGACTAATTTGATCGTCATTGATACAGAGTGTTATTGTGGCTCGTGCCTGTGAATCTTGTTTGATCCACGAATCACTTCTTTCAGTGGGAATCGGTTCTGTAACTACTTTCCACAAGTTATCTCTAATAAGTAGCATTTGCATTTTGAATTTCCATGTCTGATAATTATATTTATCCAGCTTTGCAATGCTTACATTATTGCCAATTAACGACGTCATTACTCAGTTTACTCTACTTCAGTAGCTTAACAATTTAGTTGCTTTGCATTTGCTAACTGCGTACCTTTTTCTTTTTTCGTGGTAGTACGTTCACTACAATCAGAAAAATCATCCATTCTTTCCGTCTATTGATAGCCGCCCATATGAGATATTCAGTCTCATAATCATATTTGTTAGAAATTCTAAAATATTCGCGCGTTGATCTCAAATGACAGATTCAACAAACGAAAGAGAATTCTTAAATTCACTGAACGAATTGTTGAAAGCATAAAGAGTACTTACTACCTTTAAATAGATAATCCTTTATTCACAACACACCACACTGAACACTAAAACATCTAAAACACTGTAGGTTGAAAATCACACGCTATCTAATTTTATATTGGTTTGGAACTACATCACAAACGCAGTGCGTTCACACATAGCTAAATCTTTTGGTTTCGGTTGTCACGGGAACAGCTTTTCTCTTCGCAGGTCGAAGTTCAGCACATCACGACTACTTCCCTGGTAGTGAGGTGGGAGTTTTTTCTTTTTTAATTCCAAATAATTTCGCTTAACGCAGCAACGCCCTCTATTATTCTGGTTGGAACTTGTACGGACACATCGCATCTTTCCAACAGTTCTACTCTTTATTCAGTAATACAACAGGTCGTTGTTAGTAATAATTTCATCGGCAACAACACACTGAATAGAGTTCACTCAATTATTTCGTACAATACAGGTGACACTTATCTTTTCGCATATAACATGTAGATTTTTCTCATACACAGTAATTTGCTTTTACAATCTCTACATTGAATATCCCTGTTTACATCTGCTTCTCTGAGCATAGTACCTACCTCAACATTGCTCTTCGAACATAATCCGCTCATCGAATCTTATCACAGAATACTTTACTTACCTTGATTGCTCTTTGACCCACAGTCAGGGTCCCAACTTCAAGCTCGTTGGCAGAAACTTTGTGGCTTTAAGTTAGAGTATGTTTAACGGCAGAAACCAAATTTACATTACAGCATAGAAACATGAAAGGAGGGTTAAATTAGGGGTATACGTAACAAACCCTATGGGCTATGAGCAGTTGCTCACCCTAAATTTAAGGCCTCTGATTTCAGGGAAGGAAGAGAGCCAGTTCAGTGAGAAAATATACTGCCTTATTGCAATTCATTAACTCCAAAGCTCTTATCGTTAACAAAAAATCTTCTGACGTAAAATATCAGATCGTTGATAAGAAACAGATCTGATGTAAAACATTAGATCTGTTTCTTAGCCCTCAGCTCAATCACCGCTCTCGTAAACTGTACTCATGATATCCTCTTTGAAAAAACTTGTCGAGAGAAATAATGTGTCGTTAAGTCAGAAAAAACTTTAAAGGAGAAGAAACCAAATTTACATAAGAATACGGAAGCTCAAAATTAAGGGTTTTTTTTTTTTGTGTGTGTTTTTTAATTGGGGGTTTAATGACCACCGTGGGCTATAAGCAAACGCGCGTAAAAAAATTTAAACGAGAAAAAAACAAATTTACATAAGAATACGGAAACTCAACATTAAGGGGTTTTTTTTATTATTGGGAGTTTAACGGCCATTGTGGTCTGTAAGCAATCGCCCGTAAAAAAACCTTTAAACGAGAGAAAACTAAATTTACATAAGAATACGGAAACTTAGAATTAAGGGGGGTTTTTTTTACGTTTGAGGAAGGGTTTGGCGTTTGGGGGGGGGAAGGGTACTGGAGGTTAACGACCACCGTTGGCAATAATCAGTCGCCCGTCCCTAATTTAGGGTCACTGACTGCAGGGAAGGGAAATAGCCAGTGCCGTAAGACAATCACGACATCTATGCCTCACTAGATTCGAACCCGGACCCATCACGGACGAATGATCAGAAGCCATTGCTTAGACCACTGCGCCATCGAAGCGGCAAAATTAAGGTTAATTTAGACAGGCACATCTCACATAACGTAGCTGAAATTAAAAGTTTTGCTGTTACCATAACCAGTACTCAATCGTTTTTCATATTTACAAATGTAGTTTATGTTCCTTTTAGGAACTGTAGATAGCAAAAATCATCTCTATTTAAATTCTTCTGAAATTAAAAAAAAATCCTTAAATTACTCTTTGAACTTCTAACAGTAATGATGTTCTTTTCTGGGCTTCTTAGTATGAGAAAGCAACGACTTACGTTTTAGCAACTAATTCTTGGGAAATTTAAAAGAATAATTTAGTTGCAGTTAAAACTTTCTCGCTTGACGCACTGTTTTTCTTTTTTATTCAGCAGGATGAATGCATAAAAAATCTCACGCTTACCTTTTTCGGTAAAGGATTAGAAATTGTGAACAGTCGACGAAAGGAAATAAGACATTACGTATTTGTATTTCTGAAACGGAAACCAGCAGAGAAATGGCGCATGACTGAAATTTCTGAACGCGAACTTCTGGAATAATGACACCACCTCAGCTCATCAAACATGGTGCTCTTGATAAATGATCGAGAGTCTGCCAAAAACAGTCAGTTTGTTATAAATCACGGACACACACGAAAGTTAGCCTACTTTACATTTCATGGAAAGCTGAGCGTGGTGTTCATCTAATATTGAAAAGGATTCAACTAACTTAATGCAGCAAAAAAGCGACCTATTTTATAAAAATTATTGAAACATTAATCATGGTCACGATATTTTCACTAAAATAATGCAACCAGAAGTTTAGAAGTAGTTCTTGTATAGAATATCAAATAAGGCATAACACTTTTTCATGAGATGGTTTCATATTTAGCAGCTTATTATTTTTGTTGTTGTTGTTGTAGGCTATGTAACATCTAAAACTGAAACGAGAATTTTTCTTTTCCGTCTGGGAAACATCAGAATCTTTTTCTTTGGAAGACAGCATGTAGCATTAATGTTCAGTGTCCCGCAGCTATGATTTCGAACGAAGATAAGAGCCAACATAAAAGCAAAGGAATAAAACAGCTGACCTTCGAGTATACTTTCTTGAAACTTTTAGGATCAGGCAGGCGAGAACGTGGATATTTTTGAACTTGGCAATGGGTATCCATTTATTTCCTTGCATTTTCATTTTGCCGTTTTATGGTGTTTGTTGGTTTCATCTTGTATTTACCGATGTTCCATTGATCATTGATATCGAACTTCTTATAGTGTGACGTACTACAGAGGCAAAGCACGTGTCAGGGCGACAAATCTGCTGCGATACATTCCGTCCGTGTAGCTTAGTTGGGAGAGCAACTTACTCCGGAGTGAAGGGGCGCGGTTCGATCCCCGTCACGGACAATCTTCTGTTTTCACATTGGCTCCCGAACGTAAAAGTGGATGTACTGGCCTTTGGGTCCTTCGGAAAAATGTGTGATATTTGTTCCACACATCGTTTAGAATTAGTGAAAAATTCGTTCTTGGCTTCAAAAAAAAAATTAAAAGGGAGATAATGTAACGTACTACAGGTGTAAAGCACGAGTCAAGACGACGAGTTTGCAGCGATACATAACGTACGTGTAGTTTAGTTGGGAGAGCAAATTACTCCGGAGTAAGGGCGCGCGAGTTCGATCCCCGTCACGCACAAACTTGTGTTTTACCATTGGCGCCGAAAGAAAAATGGATGTAGCCCGTTGAGTTCTTCGAAAAAATGTGTGAGGTTTGTACCACACATCATCTAGAGTTCATGAAAAATTCGTTCTTGGCTTCAAAATAAACAAGAAAGATGACACAGAATTATCGGATGTAATGAGTGCGCCTTTTGAATCCGTCCTGACGCAAATTAAATTTATCAAAGCTACACAAAGTCAATGAAACCAGTCTGAAAAAAGTAGTATCTGACGGAAGAAAGAAGTTTTTTATTCGGGTTTTTAACCCCGCAGATACTGCTGCAAACTGAATGGTGAACTTACGCCCTCTGGTTGCAGACTTAAGAGTTAAGAAAAATTTGAATTAATATGAGAAACATTTGGCAACGGAAACGCTCTCCAATAAAGAAAGAATTTTTCAAATCGGACTCTTCGAAACAGAGATATGGACAAATATATGATATGTATCTACGCCACATAGCGGGAAATCCATGCATTATTTTAGCAAGAAAGTATTCTCAGAAGGTTTTTCGATGTGAGCGGCATCGTTCCAAAAAAATTTTTTAGTCGAGTTTTCAGAAGCTCAGGTTTTGCTACAAATACACCTGAAGCAGAAATTAACACTTATGCTCCCCTGGTGGCCAAACCATTGTTTACCAAAAATTATATGAAAAACATTTTCCATCGTGAGCTGTATGCGATACAGGAAGAATTTTTCAAATCGGATTTTAGAAGCAGAAATATCGGGGAAAACAGAATTTACGTTTGCGTCCTTAGCGGAAAGTCTATTATTTACTTGAAAATTTTCAATTTATGTGAAAAACAATGCGCATCAGAAACACTATCTAACAAAGAAAGAAGTTTTCAAATCGGACCTCTAGAAGTAGAGATATTGACAAAAATACGATATACATCTACGGCTCCTGGCGTAGAAACCATGCATTATTTTAGGAAAAAAAATATTTAAGACTTACCCCCCCCCCCTGGTGGCAAAACCATTGTTTACCAAAAATTAGAAATTATACGTAAAAGATTTCCCAGCAGCAGCTGTATACGGTGCATAAAGAATTTTTCAAATCGGAGTTTTAGAAGCAGAGATATCGGGGGAAACGAAATTCACCTGTACGTCCGCTAGTGGAATGTCTATGAATTACTTCAAAACTTTGAAATTATATGGAAACTATGTCACTCCGGTAACTGTATCCAATAAAGAAAGATTTTTTTTCAAATCAGACCATTAGAAGCAGAGATATTGACAAAAAGAAGATATAGACTACGCCCCCCCCCCCCCGGCGGAGAAACCATGCAATATTTTGAGAAGAAATTATTCCGAAAAGATTTGTCGACGTGAGTAGTATCAGTCTGCGTACAAATTTTTCAATCGTGATTTTAAAAGCTCAGATTTTATTTCAGATACGTCAGAAGTAAAAATTAACACTTATGCGTGGTGGCCGAAGTACTATTTACCGAAAATTAGAAATTATACGCAAAAGATTTTCCATCAAGAGCTGTCTGTATCCGCTGAAGTAAAAAATTTTCAAATCGGAGTTTTAGAAGAAGAGGTATCGGGAAAAACGTAATTTACTTTTACGCTCCCCAGCGGAAAATCTATACGTAACGTGAGAAAGTAACTATACCTAAAATACTCTTCGACATAAATGGAATCAAACGATGAAAGAAACTAGACGAAACCCGTCGGAATCGACGGTTAGTTCTTTTTATTTTATTTATTTATTTATTTATTTATTTATTTTTTTTTTTGAAAATAATAAATTCATATGAAACAGCAAATGTAAACTTTATTTGATTGACAAATTTATTCAACCACTTCAGTAAAGACAACAGTCCAGGTTCGAGATTTTTTTCTTTTTGACTGAAGGTTTAGCGACCACCGTGAGCAACTCAATGGGCTATACGCAGTCGTCCGTAATATTTTCATTAACAATGGCCAACGGAATGTTTATTTACATCTTTACATAATGAGAAACGTCTTACCTACGTGAATAAACTGGATCGAATGAATGTTAAATTGTATACATACATCACGCAGTCCAATACCATAACGCAATCAGGTCTTCGAGAGTGTTCGCTGTTCCGATGAGAACTTTGATACAAGTGCCTGCTAGCGTTGCTTTGCGCAACGGTTTGCTCAGAAAAGAGACTTCGGACTTTGGACTATCTCAGTCCCTCCATGCTTTAGCCTTCAGCAGCGCGTGAGTCAACCGCTCGCTTCTCCCATAGACTTTACATGGGAACTTTGTCGCCCTACAACGCCCGAACCGTTACCCCAATCTCATTTTTCTCTTTGACTGGCACATCAACATTATCAGACCTTCATTTTGATACCTCAGCCAAATCTTTACGTTCCGCCGTTCTCTCAAAATGGGACTCACAGTAAAAAGCTTTATAAAATTAATATATAGATTTTTCAATCGGATATTTAGAAGCAAAAATATGGAATAAAATGTATTTTGAAATCGATATCACCTGCATTTACGCCTTCTAGCGGTGAAGCCGTGCATCGGAAAAAAGTCGGAATGCAGGGACCATCATTATCACATTTTAAGCTTGCCAATGCAAAATGAATTTTTGAAATGGGACAAAAAGTTGCTGAGATATGGTGTTCACACCAGAAAGACGGACTGACAAAGTGGTAACATAAGCACAATGATTTTTTACAAAAGTCGTGCTAAAAAGGTTCATAATCGACGAAACGTAAAGATCACATGAAAAATATGAACAGTTTGGTAAATGAGGAATGACCGCAGAACAAAGAGGATGACAAAAGTTAACATGGTTAATTTCATAAAACTGCACGGAAGCGAGCATAAATGTTGAAAGGTAAAGTTTCTGCGGAAAATAAAAGAGGCTTCTATGTACTGGAGAAAGACCCCGATATTAATGACCCAAAACCAGAAAAGGATTCTGGGAAAAGGGGGTGACAATTGCGGGCACAACCGCTAGACCGACAAACGGTACCGAACAAACATGTAGGTAGTAATTCAACATAATATCAAAAATTCAGGAAAATAGGGTAAAATATAATACACTGGCCGAAAGTGAAAAAAGAACACCAAGAAGGAATTGGCGGACGATCATGAAATTTACATATGTTAATAAGGTGGAGTTTACGTATGTGTGATGTTAATTTCGGGACCAACCGTTGAGTGCTTACGCCACAGTATTTAAGGAGTACGGCGAAGTGAATGTAATCAGTCGTTGGCGTACGGACACGTGCGAAGACCCTGAAGAAGCTGCAATGCCTGGACATGGAAGACGTGTACGATTTCAGCAGTTATCGGACTTTGAGCGAGGTCGTCTAGTCGGACTCTGCGAGGCCGGGTGGCCGTATCGTCGCATTGCGGAGCGAATTGGACGGGAAGTATCGGTGGTGGTACGATGGTAACGTAAATAGTCCGAGGAACATTCCCACACGAGAAGACGTGGAACCGGGAGTCACAGACGGACTGATGAGCGGACCGATAGACGCATAAGAAGAGCGGCGTTGTCAAGCAGAACATCCACTGCGACGCAAATCCGAGCTGCCGTTGCACCTGAGGTGACTGTGCGAACAATCCGCAACCGTCTATTGGATGCAGGACTACGTGCACGTGCGCCTCTGGCATGTGTACCTCTGACTCCAGGCCACCGTCAGGAACGGCTGCACTGGTGTAGCCAACGTCTGCACTGGAGAACGCAATGGCGATCTGTCGTGTTCAGCGATGAAAGTAGATTCTGCTTGGGAGCCTCCGATGGCCGTATGCGTGTTCGCAGACGCACAGGGGAGCGTCTCCACCTTTCTTGCATTCGCCGGCGACACACAGGTTCTACACCTGATCTCCTGGTGTAGGGAGCGATTAGCTATCACTCCCGTACACAACTAGTGTTTGTACCGGGTACGTTAAACAGCACCTCCTACATCAACAACATCATTCAGCCCGTTGTTGTGCCATTTGTAAGGTCGGTCCATCGTGATGTTTTCTAGCAAGATAACGCACGCCCACACACGGCACGTGCAACGCAACATGCACTTCAGGGTGTGAGACAACTTCCATGGCCTGCACGTTCATCGGATTTGTTCCCCATTAAGCACGTGTGGGATTTTATGGGACAACGACTTATCCGGTCTCCACGACTATCCCCGATTTACGCGTCCAGGTTGAGGATGATGCTTGGAACTCAATACTCCAAACTTACATCCAACATCTGTACGACAGACTCCATGCCAGAATTGCACAGTGTGACGCAGTTCATGGCGGTTCAACTTCGTACTAACCATGTTACATGGAAATGTTATTTTTCAGTTTACCAGCAAATACAGCTGTATTTTGCCATAATGTTTTGATCACGTTATCCTCTGTATTCCGTTATTATGCTGTATAAATTTCGTTGGTATCAAACGTCTCCTTCTTGGTGTTCTTTTTTCACTTTCCGCCAGTGTATATGACACTAACAAGAAAATGGAGATATACCTTATAACAGCAGCATGCAGCACGAAACAAAAATGCATATGTAGAATATAAAAAGAGTTCAATGCACTGAGGAGATACCCCAGAATAAACATAATGACAAAAATTAACATGATGAATATGATTGACGCACTTGAGGTGAGACACAAATGTCGAATCACAAAATTTCTGAAGAATTAAAAACAGAATTCGATCACTGAGGAACACCCCAGATATTTCAAACCAAAAAACATCAGTAGGGAAAAGCAATTAACGAACACGCGCTAGACGCACAACCTACAATGAAAAGACAAATCGTGAGAACATAATGCTACATAATATTCGAACATATAGAAAAATTGGGGTTAAATGTGATGCATCACACAAACCAAAACATAAGGAAAAAACAGATAACTGCGACATGCTAATAAGATCATACATGAAACATCAATAGCAAGTTGCATAAGCAAAGTTTAAGACAACATGGGGGACAGCTCTTAATCTTTATAACCCTAGGCGAGAAGGGAGACCCCGTCATCATCCACCTAAAACCACGGATCCGTAGGAACCAAACAGAGTTGAATCATTACAGTGAGATATCCAGATTTGAGACAGGATAGGAGAGCAAACCGAAAATGGAAAAGCAGATAACAAAGAGGGAAGCTGAACAACATCCTAAAGGGAAATGTGAAATAAATATATGGTACGTTTAGCGAGAATAAAGAAATATGACCAGATGAGTGCATGATGTTCAGAAATTCACTGGACGCATGAAGATTGATTATGTTGAGTGATGCACTGGACAGGAACGAGCAAGAAAATGATGAAGGAGAGTAAAAAGAGGAGTAAGAAAGGGACAGAAATTGAAAATGTGGAAAAAGATCCCCGGCGAGAGGACAGAGGAGGCAGAGATTAGTATAAAGCAAGCCAAAGCAATGCGACGTAACTGGGGCGGGGTGGTAACCATGAAGGAACCTTCAGCGAATAACACATTCAAGTGGAAGGGAGAGAGAGAGCCCGTTAAAAAATTCGATACGGGATGGTCCATTACATTATCCTGAGATGTAGTCAACTTTGCATTTGTTAGTGAATTCCGCGGGAGAATGGAAATAATCCCAGTGCTAAGTGGACACTGAGAAGAGATCTCCTGATTTGCAGGGTTCTTTTTCCCTGTAGCTGGCTGCCGGCGGCTGAAGACACTGCCAGAGAAGGGACGGCTGCCTTTCAGCTGCAAATCGGTGGAGTGAAAGAATGTACGTACCCGTCCGTATCTGAGCTAGGAATTATACTTGTAAGAATATTCAGAGCAGAAGAGCCGCATGAATATCCGTCCGTAGGCAACCGTAGTAGAGAGAAAAAGCTGTTATGCCTTGGAGAACGGACAACGGCCTAGCTGGCGTAATAGCTTTCCTTTTCATCACGCTTTGGAACAGTGATGATGAGTAAGTTGAAATTTTCAACTACAGAAAAGTGCGTCGTGTTTAGTGTGCTTATTTTGTCAGCTACGTACCAGTGACATCAACCCTCGGTGTTCGTATGGTGTATCCATAGTTCGCGTCATGTCCACTAAGTACATGAAAGTGCCATCGTCATGAATGCGTTGCTGTGGGGTCTTTACATTGCTAACGTCCGTTATGGCTGTCTTTGCGTGCAGTCTTGCCGTGTGCGGTTTGATGTGAATTCATCATCCTACATAAAACTGTAAGTGCATTTGAATATTCCTTCCGATCTGTAACCCGTCGTGGAAACTTTGGGAGCGACAGAAAAAGAGAGAGAAAGATATTCTCTCCAACGGAGTGCCTGACATGTTATGAATTAATTAACATGTAGCACTAACATATCCTTCACTGGGGAAGAAACTTCACCATATAACAATGCAATTTGCTCCAGTATCTACTTAATAACATTTAACTGCATTTTGCATGCGACCAAGAAACATGGGAAAATGAACTCATGAATAGGAAAAATGGCAAGAGTGGATGTCACCAGCGCAAAGTAAAGACCGTGAAGTTGCAATGGTTTGGACAAAGTGCTAGAACTGACCATCGTTTTAGGACTGAAATATTAGTCAGGATACCAAGGAACAAGAAAAGATCCAAAAGAACGCCACGTCAGATATATGTGAATGAATTTCGAAAACAAGACGGAATGACACGGAATGGAATTGCCCAAGAAAAGAATTGTGGAGTGGACTAGGGGGAGACTTTCATCCAGCAGTGGCTTGAAAATAGTTGATGGCGATGGCGATGAAAAGGATTGATGGCGATGAAAAGGATTGATGGCGATGAAAAGAATTGTAGAGGAGACTATAGGGGAAGACTTTCATCCAGCAGTGGATTGAGAATAGTTGATGGCGATGAAATGAATTGTAGAGGAGACTATACGGGAAGACTTTCATCTAGCAGTGGATTGAAAATAGTTGATGGCGATGAAAAGGATTGATGGCGATGTTGATGGCAATAAAAATAATTGTGGAGGAGACTAGGGGAAGACTTTCATCCAGCAGTGGCTTGAAAATAGTTGATGGCGATGGCGATGAAAAGGATTGATGGCGATGAAAAGAATTGTAAAGGAGACTATAGGAGAAGACTTTCATCCAGAAGTGGATTGAGAATAGTTGATGGCGATGGCGATGAAAATGATTGATGACGATGAAAAGAATTGTAGAGGAGACTAGGGAAGACTTTCATCCCGCAGTGAATTGAAAATAGTTGATGGCGATGGCGATGAAAAGGATTGATGGTGATGAAAAGAATTTTAGAGGAGACTAGGGGAAGACTTTCATCCAGCAGTGGATTGAGAATAGTTGATGGCGATGGTGATAATGAGCTTCATTTACCTACTTAATTGTCTTCAGTTCATTGTGTGTGCGATTACTTGAGTAGTGTACACTGAATGACTTGGGTAAATATGGCTCTGTATTGATTTGCTTTTGAATTAATAGTGCTCTTATTATATCTTTGGAGGGTCTTATTATGCTCTTGATCTAGCGATCCTAATTCATGCTCCTGAGAAAAACCGCATTCTGACTTTAAGCGCGTAGTAGCTCCTAAATTTGTATTGAAGTACAGTTTCAGAAAGTGATGCAAAATTTTGTGAATTATTTAAATTGAAGTCGCTTTCTACTGTATATTATCAGGTGCAAGTTCTGGGAGTTCAGAAAAGTCACAGATATGTAATATTACTCGTGTAATGGCTGAGATGTTATCTCACACCTGGTATACCAAATCGTATCTGCTAACTTGCAATGGTATCTGTCATCCCGCTAGTACACCCCACCCCCTTTTTTTCTTTTTTTCAATTGCGCTTTTTAATTCTTTACCCAGACGCTTTTTTTTTGGCGCTTGCTTTACATTCCATGCACGCGTTTTTTTTTCAATTCCATTTTCCTACGAATTCACGCAAATTTGTGATTTTATCTATTAAACTTTTCAGCACTGATTTCTGATTTCAACGGAAAACAGAACTTCAGATGGATACAGACAGATTCTACTTTCGTAACCAATACTAAGAAAAAAGAAACTGATCTGATATCAACTGAAACTTCATTGAAAGGATAAGTTGTAAATTAAGAAGCAGTATGTAAAGACAGATGAAAAATTAAGTAAAGTAAATGACCACTTTCAACAAGACCTTTTCTCTTTCCTCTTCCCTCGTTCTGTTTCATTTATTTTAAAAACCGTGTAAATCGGAGGAAACTTTAATATTTTAAGATCATTTCTAAAGGTTCCGAAATATAAAGAATTTCAGATAACGAAGTGCCAGAAAGAAACGTAAGGAGTCGAGCATTTTTTTTTAATGCCGGGAAACAGAAAATTTTCGGATCTTGGTATTTCTTGCCAAGCGCTGTTTTTTCCCAAACGCCATTATTCCTCGCAAACGATAAAAAAACATGTAGGGTAACGGTTACCTTTCTATGGCACTTAAAAAAATCTAATTAACCAGCTCATCTAAAGACAAATAATCCTTTCCTAATTCCAGTTCGGCAAACAGGAAACTCATTTACAGTTCTTAGAAAATTTTGCTGTTTTTTAAGACCAACCTGCGCTATTGTACGTGGACATCCGTTTCTTTTTTCACTGCTCTTTGCTAGGCGATGTAGAACTGAGCGTTGCTTATCCTTTGTTTTATCTAACATCAGGCATTCAGCTTCATATTTTTTCTTACGTGAAACTAACATACGCTTTTTATTGTTATGTTGTTTGGTTTAAAATCACTTCACTAATCCTTATCTCCTTTTCCAGTTTCGTGGCTTTTGATAGCATAAAACTTCTGTAGCATGAGGAGTTACTATTTTATTCCTCCATTGTACCGCACATTCTCAGCCAATGGCACAGATTTTAACTTGACTTCTCTTTGTGTGTGTGTGTGTGTGTGTGCGTGCGTGCTTTTGGGGTTTACCAGTACCATGAGCAACTGTAAGGGTTATAAGCAGTCATTTGTTCTAAATTTACGGTTGTGCAGAACGTCACGTCTGAAAATCCAGAACAAACAACTTCGTTTGAGCTTTAAAACCAGCAAAAATAGAAAAACAAGTTGTAGAAAATGTGTCTCTGACTTTAAAATATTACGAAATTTTCATTCATTTCAAATCAGAACCGTTTTCATAAGTGGAGTAATATGGAATTCGCTGGGTCCGATAACCACGCAACAGTGAAAACCTTTTTTCTATGATTTCAAAGAACTAGCAAAAGAACATCCTCGGAACAATATTTTTAACTGCGAAGATATCTTGACAAACAATTGTCCAGTAATAAATGCATTCATCTAGCTTTTCAATTTACCAAATATTTTCCTGTTGACCTAATTCTGAAATTTTACTCCTTATGTTGTTGTTAGCAGTTGCTAAAGGTCGGCTGCAATGGCTTCATTTTTACATTTCTGTCGCTCCGTCCATTCGTAGCTACTGCAAACTAAAAATATGGAATGTGTTTAGCTTTTATTTCTTACGTGTATTTGAAGTGTATTATCTTGTGTTAAAAGTCATAAGTCCCAGAGATGTAGGCTCAACGTAGAGGAATCTAGATGCATTTTTTAATCTGAGCTTGGAACAATATCTGCAAAGCAACTGATATTCGAATCGTCCATGAGAATGTCATCACAAATTTGTATAATCTGGTTTTTAGGAAGTGTCGTCGGCTGTGTTTTGAGCAGACGCTCACTGAGCCTTAAAACTTCCGTTTTCTTCTTTTCAAGGCAGAAAAAGCAACGTACGTATGTAGTGTTCTGGAGTTGAAAATTTGGTGTTGCATTTATTTTTCTTTTGCCATTATGTTGGTAACTGGACAGATTTTCTCTTTCACTGTTTTTCTCATGTTGACGGTCAAAACTAAGTCAACAGATTATACAGTATATGTATGTATGTATGTATGTATGTATGTATGTATGTATGTATGTATGTATGTATGTATGCAGCTATATATTTACATATATGTATGTATATATATATGTATGAATGCAGTTAAGGTCTTAATAACTACTTAATTATGCACTTAAAGCACTTCTGAAATACTTTGTACATATTGCAACTAACTGTTTATGTCACACTACCTTCACAAAGCATTTCTTTAGTTTATTATTGTCTTTATTTTATTCTCGTTTTTGTGTTGTCAGAAGTTGTGGAGTAGGGGGTTTTTATAATCCAGTTTTCTTTCAAGAATCTGTGCTTTAGAAAAAAAATTAATATTTCCTCTTTAATTGCAATATTTAAGAATTTGTAATACTGTACTTTTGTTTTGCTATTCAGGTTTAAATTCTCTCTCAGGCGAACTTGGCAATTTGTTATTGCTGAACATTATTTCTGCTTTATTATGTCACTCTTACAACTTGAGTTTTCTATAATCATCTTCTTTCTGTTTAATAGTAACAGATGAAGAGCATGGGTCGGGCCAGGAAAGTTACGGATGCAAGCTAAATTGTTAACTAAAGCTTGGTCATACAACTCTGCGGAGGTCATGACATATATATATTTTTTTGATTTTTTTTTTGGTGGGCTTATTACTTGCATCTATGACTTTGCAGAAACCCATTACCAAATAGGTCTTTGTGGAAGTGAGAAAATGCAGAGTTTTTGCTGGTCCTTGATAAAGCCAAGGCTCAGTATTCTCGACACTTTCTATATTCAGTTGTTCTTGTTCTATTTTTTTCTCATTTTACTCACACCGGTCAATACATAACCTTTTCTATGTTGTACTTGATATGAGTCAAAAAATTTTTTTGCTTTAGTCTCTTCTTAATAGAATGGGAATTCTGAATTTTCATAAGTGCTGCGATGCGCGTTTTGATCTTCAGGTTATTTTGCAACTTTCGTTTTAAATTCTAAAGTTTTTCTTATGTTTTCGGCTTTGCTCTTTAGTATATATGTATATATATATATATATGTATGCATGTATGTATATGTATGTATATATATATGTATGCATCTATGTATATGTATGTATATATATATGTATGCATGTATGTATATGTATGTATATATATATGTATGCATGTATGTATATGTATATATGTATGCATGTATGTATATGTATATATGTATGCATGTATGTATATGTATATATGTATGCATGTATGTATATACTGCATCCTTCCAGTGCTTACGTATGGTGCAGAGACGTGGACCTTAACTAAAAGAGACATACAAAGGCTGCAGACAACTCAAAGAGGCATGGAGAGGTGCATGCTTGGTGTAACCAGGAGAGATAAGAAGAGGAACTCTTGGATCCGAAAAATGACAAGAGTGGAAGACATCATGATCAGAGTTAAATCCCTGAAATGGCAATGGGCTGGACATACTGCCAGAAGGACAGATCATCGATGGACAGCTGAAATTTTAGATTGGATTCCAAGGGACAGGAAAAGACCCAGAAGAAGACCACATGGGAGATGGGTGGATGAAATTCGAAAGTATGCAGGGGTGACATGGAGGAGACTGGCACAAGACAGACCGTTGTGGAGGAAACTTGGGGAGACCTTCGTCCAGCAGTGGATTGATAATGGTTGACAATGATGATGATGATGTATATGTATGTATATATATATGTATGCATGTATGTATATGTATGTATATATATATGTATGCATGTATGTATATGTATGTATATATATATGTATGCATGTATGTATATGTATGTATATATATATATGTATGCATGTATGTATATGTATGTATATATATATATGTATGCATGTATGTATATGTATGTATATGTATGTATATATGTATGCATGTATGTATGCATGTATGTATATGTATGTATATGTATGTATATATATGTATGCATGTATGTAGGTATATATGTGTATGCATGTATGTAGGTATATATATGTATGCATGTATGTAGGTATATATATGTATGTATATATGTATCTGTGCATCTATATCATCAGCAGCATCGTCAACCATTATTAATCCACTGCTGGACGAAAGTCTCTCCCAGCCTCTTCCACAACGGTTTGTCTTGTGCCAGTCTCCTCCATGTTACTCCCGCACACTTTCAAATTTCTTCCACCCATCTCCCATGTGGTTTTCTTCTGGGTCTTTTCCTGTCCCTTGGAATCCAATGTACAGTTTCGGCTGTTCATCGATGGTCCGTCCTTCTGGTAGAATGTCCAGCCCATTGCCATTTCAGGGATTTAACTCTGATCTAGATGTCTTCCACTCTTGTTATTTTTTGGATCCACGAGTTCTTCTTCTTATCTCTCCTGCTTACACCAAGCATGCACCTCTCCATGTTTTTCTTTGAGTTGTCTGCAGCCTTTGTATGTCTCTTTTAGTTAAGGTCCACGTCTCTGCACTATACGTAAGCACTGGAAAGATGCATTGATCAAACACTTTTCTTTTAAGACATAATAGCATATTGCTCTTGAAAATGATGCTGTTTCTTCCAAAAGCTCTCCAGGCAAGTTTTATACGCCGATTAATTTCTTCATTAATGTAAACCTCACTTGATATCTGCTGTCCAAGATAAACGTACGTGCCAGTTATCTCCAGCTTATCTCCATCAATCGATAAATCTTCATTTCTTGTAAAAGCATTGAACATCCCTTTTGTCTTCTGAAAGTTCATTTGTAATCCTTCTTCTTTACTCTTGTCAGCAAGTTCCTGGATCATACTCTGCAGCTCTGATGGGGTAGTTGCAAAAATGACTACGTCATCAGCAAAACGAAGGTGGGTTAGATAATCTCCATTAATCTTTATCCCTTTGTTTTCCCAGTTCAGTGATTGAAAGACATTTTCCAATGTGGCATTAAAGAGCTTGGGAGATATGGTGTTACGTTGTCTCACCACTTTTCCAATTTTTATGTGTGCTGTATTTTCAAACAGCCGAATCCTTGCACTTGCATTTTCATAGATGTTATTAATAATATTAATGTATGCATCTTCAATACCGCAGGATTTCAAAACCATTGTAACTGCTGATGCTTTCATCGAATCAAAGGCCTTTTCATAATCGATAAAAGTCATGCACAATGGAAGTTCATATTCCCCTGCTCTTTCAATTACTTCTCTCAGTACGTGGATATGATCTATAGTACTGCAGCCACACCTGAATTCAGCTTGTTCTCTCGGTTGAGCCATGTCCAGTATTACCTTCAAGTTGTGTAAAACAACTTTAGTGAAGATTTTATAAACCACTGATAGGTCTGTAGTTCCTGAGATCCTCAATGTCACCTTTTTCATGTAGCATGATCATTGTAGCATTGTTCCAATTCTCAGGAATCTTCCCTTCATTAAGGCATCGAGTGAAAATTTGGGCGAGTGCTGTTTCAAATTCTCCTGTTTCTTCTGGTACGATGTCTACAGTAATTCCATCTCCTGGAGCTTTTCCCCTCTCCATGTTCTTGATTGCATGTGCGACTTCTGCTGGGAGGACTGGAAGAACTCTGGTACTGGTACTTTTCATGATGTCTGGAGTACATGTATCATTCCTTTCATATAATTTGGAGTAGAAAGCTTTCACTCTTGTCAAAATTTCTCCTCTATTTCTTGTTACAGAACCATCTTCTTTTCTCAGTGCCATAATCTGTTTTCTTCCCTTACTGATATGTCCCTTTGCTATCTTTAGGCTTTGGTTGTTTCCAATTTCTTTCCTCACTTCTTCACAGTTGAATTTCCTTACGTCTTCAGTTATACTTTTTCGTTGTGTCTTGCATAGCTCTATATATTCCACTTTGGTTGGAAGTCACATCTTATTTAGTTGTCCTCATCTCTCTTTTTTTTTTTTGCATCAATATTACGATTTTTCCTGATAATTTGTTCACATGCATCTTGTTCTTAGGCACAGTTAATTTTGTTGCTGTTTCCGTAAGAGCTTTGGTTACTTTTCTGTTAACTTCAGAACTATCCACTTCTTTCGATGTTAGGCCTTGTAAAGCAGAGAATATGTTCATCAGTTCCAACTTGAACGTATTATGATGTTTTTTAAGGTGGGTTATGTCAATACATTTTATTTGTCTTATAAGCTTGCCACGTTCGAGTTTAGTGTTGAGGTGCATCTTACATCTCACCAATCTATGGTCACTACCTGTGTTGAACTTGTTTAGCACACTGCAGTCTTCTATGGCGAATTTTTTGTTACACATAATAAAATCAATTTCACTTGTCGTCCCATTTGGATGTCTCCATGTCTATTTCCTGTGTGGCTTTTACTTGAAAAAGGAGTTCATGTTAAAAAACCCTTCTGCCTTGGCAAACTCTACGAGAGTATATCCACACTGGTTTCTGTTGCCGTGACCAAATTTACTTACTGAAGATTCATTCTGTTGCTGTTGCCCTATTTTTATATTGAAATCTCCCATAATTATCTTCAAGTGCTGCTTGCCTTTATAATTTAGATGACGAATTTCTTCATAAAATTCTTCAATTTTTTCTTCGGGATGACTTGTGATGGGTGCATAAGTTTGAATAATCTGAGACTGAGTATCTTCTCGAGAGTTGGATAACGAGTCGTGCAGCTCTGTCACAGGAATTTCAACTTCTACAACATTATCCTTCAGTTTCTAGTTAATTATAAATCCTACAATACTAGTTCTGCCAGTATCAGTCCCACGATTGCAGCAGAGATGTCCACTTTTCAGTTCACTGAGATCGTCTCCTTCTCTTCTTATCTCACTTAGCCTGACGATGTCCCACTTGATTCTTTGTAGTTCCTCTTACAATTCAAGAAGCCGTGAATCAGAAGATAGGGAGCGTCCATTGTAAGTAACCAAGGTCAGCAAAAATGGCAGCCTAGTCCTGTCCTCCGGTGATTCTTAGCACCCTCTGCTTTCATGTCGCACTGACCGCTGTCTTGGCCAGGTGCAGTTCAGCTGCCGGAGACTGAGGGCCAACATTTAAGTTGTGGAGTCATTTTGGAGATGTTTGGCCATAACGCACCACGCTGGCCAAGCGGGTTGGTGAGTGTGGGATAGCCTTTCCTCTAATCCCGATGTTATAGTTATAGCGCTATTGGCTGTCTGCATCTATATATATATGTATGTATATACAGGGTATATACCCGACATGAAGGCAGTGTGCTAAAGAAGTTCAGCTCAGGTAGTGACCATGGATTGGTGAGATATAAGATGCACCTCAACACTAAACTCGAACGTGTCAAGCTCATAAGACAAACAAAATGTATTGACATAACCAACCTTAAAAAACACCATAATACTTTCAAGTTGGAACTGAAGAACAGATTCTCTGCTTTAGAAGGCCTAACATCGGAAGAAGTGGATATTTCTGAAGTTAACAGAAAAGTAACCAAAGTTCTTTTGGAAACAGCAACAAATTTGGCTGGGTCTAGGAACAAGCTGCATGTGAACAAATTATCAGGAAAAATCAAAATGTTGAGGCAAAAAAGAAGAGAGATGAGGACAACTAAAGAAGATGTGACTTCCAAAGTGGAATATATAGAGCTATGTAAGACAGTAAGAAAAAATATCACTGAAGACGTAAGGAAATTCAAATGTGAACTAGTGAGGAAAGCAATTGAAAACAACCAAAGCCTAAAGATATCAAAGGGAAATCTCAGTAGGGGAAGAAAGCAGATTACGGCACTGAGAAAAGAAGATGGTTCTGTAACAAGAAATAAAGGCGACATTTTGACAAGAGTGAAAGATGTCTACTCCACAAATTATATGAAAAGGATGGTACATCCACTCCCGACATAATGAAAGGTACCAGTACCAGAGTTCTTCCAGTCCTCCAGCAGAAGTTGCACATGCAATCAAGAACATGAAGCGGGGATAAGCTCCAGGAGACAATGGAATTACTGTAGACATCATACAAGAAGCAAGTGGAGAAATCGAAACAGTACTTGCCCAAGTTTTCACTCGATGCCTTAATGAAGGGAATATTCCTGAGGATTGGAACAACGCTACAATGATTCTGCTACATAAAAAGGGTGACATTGAGGATCTCAGGTACTACAGATCTATCAGTGGTTTATAAAATCTTCCCTAAAATTCTTTCACACCGTTTGAAGGTAATACTAGACATGGCTCAAACGAGAGAACAAGCTGGATTCAGGAGTGGCTGCAGCACAATAAATCATATCCACGTTCTGAGAGAACTAATTGAAAGAGCGAGGGAATATGAACTTCCATTGTGCATGGCTTTTATCGATTATGAAAAAGCCTTTGATTCGGTGAAACCATCAGCAGTTACAAGGGCTCTGAAATCCTGCGGTATTGAAGATGCATATATTAATATTATTAATAACATCTATGAAAATGCAAGTGCAAAGATTCGGCTGTTTGAAAATGCAACACAGATAAAAATTGGAAAGGGAGTGAGACAAGGTGACACCATATCTCCGAAGCTCTTTAATGCCACATTGGAAAATGTCGTTCAATCACTAAACTGGGAAAACAAAGGGATAAAGGTTAATGGAGATTATCTAACCCAACCTTCGTTTTGCTGATGACATAGTCATTTTTGCAACTACCCCATCAGAGCTGCAGAGTATGATCCAGGAACTTGCTGACAAGAGTAAAGAAGTGGGATTAAAAATGAACTTTCAGAAGACAAAAGTGATGTTCAATGCTTTTACAAGAAATGAAAATGATCGATTGATGGAGAAAAGCTGGAGATAACAGACACGTACGTTTATCTTGGACGGCAGATTTCAAGTGAGGGTCACATTGATGAAGAAATTAATCGATGTACAAAACTTGCCTGGAGAGCTAATTTTAATTTTACAAAACTTGCCAGTACTAATTTTCAAGAGCAATATGCCATTATGTCTTAAAAGAAAAGTGTTTGATCAATGCATCCTTCCAGTGCTTACGTATGTTGCAGAGACGTGGACCTTAACTAAAAGAGACATACAAAGGCTGCAGACAACTCAAAGAGGCAGACAGAGGTGCATGCTTGGTGTAACCAGGAGAGATAAGAAGAGGAACTTGTGGATCCGAAAAATGACAAGAGTGGAAGACATCAAGAGCAGTGTTAAATCCCTGAAATGGCAATGGGCTGGACATACTGCCAGAAGGACAGACCATCAATTGACAGCCGAAATTTTAGATTGGATTCCAAGAGACAGGAAAAGACCCTAAAGAAGACCACATGGGAGATGGGTGGATGAAATTCGAAAATATGCGGAAGTGACATGGAGGAGACTGGCACAAGACAGACCGTTGTGGAGGAAACTTGGGGAGACCTTCGTCTAGCAGTGGATTGATAACGTTTGACAATTATGATGATGATGATGATGATATACAGGGTGCATACGAAAGTCCCTTTAGCCTGGAACAACTTGCGAAGGGAGAGAGGTGCACTTATGCAAGTGAGATAATGGTATAGTAAAGCGACTACGCCCGATCGAATGCAACCAATCGCAGCGCCCTAGTAGCGCGATGCGAAAGTTAACCATTGGAAATCAAAAACGAAAAGAGATAGAGCAAAATTTCCAATTACAAAGTTGTAGAGCATCAATTAATCGGTACAAAACGACATTTATTTCACACGGATAAGATAAACTGTCACCTAAATACCCTAAAATGTCCGAAATCGATGTGTGATTATTCGAATCTGCATATTCACATTTCGCAAATGTAGCCGTATGCAAATGTGGATTGTGACGTAGTACCGTACCTATGATATAAAAACCAGTAGCAGGATGTACCCTGATCAGACGTATAGGTCTACGTACGCTGTGTGAGAATGGCGAGCTTGGATTTCTAGGGTTACGTAAAAAATCAGGTGTATGCAACAGCACCTTCAAATCTGTTGGATCTACGTCGTTGTATTACAGATGCTTACAGTAGTGTGACACCTTCCATGCTGAGGAATGTGCATGCGAAGTTACTTTCACGAATACAAATGTGTATCGTGGGCAATGAAGAACTCTTCGAACATACTGACAATAACTTTTTATCACTGTGCGCCAGTTTGCCGTTTTTGTTTTTGTTTTGTCTTACGTCATCAAACTGTATTGACATAAGTACGCACTTATGCAATAAATTCTGTGTATTTGCTCATACCTATGCCTGCTCCATTCAAATGTTCACACAAAAGGTCGCACATGGATTTCGGACATTTTAGGGTATTCGGGCGATAATTTATCTTATCCATGTAAAACAAATGTCGTTTTGTACTAATTAATACTCTACAACTTTGTAATTAGAAATTTTGCTCTATTTCCTTTCGTTTTCAATTTGCAATGGCTAACTTCCGCATTTCACCACCAGGGGTACTGCTATTGGTTGCATTCGATTGGGCGTGGTCACTTTACAATACCGTTATCTCGCTTGCATAACTGTACCTCCTTCCGTTCGCGAGTTATTTCAGGCTAAAGGGACTTTCCCATGCACCCTGCATATGTATACATATATTTACACTGAGCGGCCACTTTATTATGACCACCTGACAGTTTTAAGCAAATGAGCTATGGCTGCAGGCTGTTGCCTCCAGAGGGCGAGGCTAGTATAAAAAGGGAAAGCTTAGGGCTTGCGAGAGTAGTAGAAGGGATTTTTGGGTGTCGAGATGGCTGCATCGTATGGGATATAGCAGCCGCAGGCCTGTTTGAACACCTTTGCTGCTTGCAGTTAACAAGAGAAAACGTCTCCAGTTCTCACAGGAGCACAAGGATTGGACAGTCGATAATTGGAAACAAATTATGTGGTCCGATGAATCACGTTTTCAGTTGCACCATGCCGATGGCCGAGAGAGAATTTGGCTGAAACAGCACGGAAGCATGGACCCCAAATGCATTGCTAAAACCCTTCAATCAAGCTGGTGGAGGCAACGTTACGGTTTGGGGAATGTTTTCCTGGACTACTTTGGGCCCTTTAATTCGTGTTGATCAGCGTCTGACTGGCACATCATATCTAAACATCGTTGCGGACCAAGTGCATCCTGTCATATGGATGGTTTACCCCAATGGCGATGGCTACTTTCAACAAAATAATGCGTTCTGCCATAGTGCTCGTATTGTACAGGATTGGTTTCAGGAACATGCCGGTGAGTTTACTTTGCTTAGGTTGCCCCCACAATTTCCAGAACTCTACCCCATTGAGAATTTGTGGAATGAAGTTGAACGAGCCATCAGACAGCTGGATCCACAACCCTGCAATCTCACACTCCTGGAAAGTGCTATTCATCAAGCATGGTCTGAGATTCCACAAGCCACCTATCAACATCTCGTGGAGTCCATGCCACGAAGAATCGACGTAGTATTAAAGGCAAAAGGTGGCCCCAACGAAGTACTGATGGTGTGGTCATAATAAAGTGGCCACTTAGTGTATATATGTAAAATAATATTAATATACAAGCAATCTACAATCATAAACAAACAAATAGGGCCAAAAGCCTCCAGATAAAAAAAACACTATAAATTGATTAACAAAATGACAAAACAATGTTAAGCAAATATTTATAAAAACACCTACAATATTTATAAAATACTTACAATATATTTATAAAACACTTACTATATTATATTACATGAGTGAAAATTTAACTTTCCTACGATATATATGTACACTGCTGGCCACCCAAAATGCAACACCAAGAAGGACACGAGATGGCAAAACCAGATTTACTGGACACATAACAACAGACACAAAAATGAAACGATTGAGCTTACAGGCCCGTGCGACTTGCTGAACATGCAGACATCAATAGTTCGTGTGGCCCCCATGGCTGGCAATAGCGGCCGCTACACGCCGCGCCATCGAACGAAAGAGGCTTTATATGTGTGCTTGGTGTATGTCTGTCCAGGCTGATTCCACACTTTGCCACAGTTCATTAGGCGTAGCCACGGGTGGTGCTTGCCGGGCCACTTGGTTGCCGATCAGTGACCAGACCAGTTCGATGGGCGGCATATCGGGATAACAGGCAGGCTACGGCAGCAATGACACCTGGTGGGCCGTGATTAATTGTTACACGATGCGTGCCACGTGCAAGCGCGCATTGTCCTCTTGAAACGTGGACGCTGGCAGGTCCTGCAGGTAACGGAGGACTACAGGCTCCAAACGTCGGAGATGTAGCCATGGCTGCTGAGTTACCAACGATGCGTACCAGAGGGGTGCGGGTGTCATATCCAATTGCGCCCCAAACCATAACGCCAGGCAACGGACCGGTATGGCGATGCATAATGCAGGCGTTATACAGTCTCTCGCCGCGGTGCCGCCACACGCGGATTCGACCATCGTGGTGGTGCAAGCAGAAGCGGGATTCTTCGGAGAAAACAATGTCGTGCCATTCCGTAGTCCAGGCGCGGCGTTCAGCGGCCCACTGCCGTCGCACTCGCCGATGGTGTAACGTCATGGGTAATCGGAGCAATGGGCGCCGTGCGACAAGTCCGACGCTCCTGCAGACAGGTACGTGCTGACACAGGTTGTTGTGCAACACACCCTAATTCCTGCGCTAACGTTCGTGATGTGGCGGTGCGAGCTGTCAAAGCCCTTCGCACAACATGCCGGTCCTCTTGTTCGGTGGCATGCCGCGGCTGCGGCAACCTTCACGTCGGTCCATCCGTCCCTCCTGCACCCACCGAATCCATACCCGCCTCATTGTGGCTTGATGTCGTCCCACAAGGGCGCCGATGTCTCGGTATGATAAACCGCTGTCGCGATAAGCCACTATTCGTCCTCTGTCCAACTCCGAAACGTGCTGGAATGACTGCCGTATTCTGCGACGAGGCATCAGGAAGCTTCCGACGCACTGGTACGGCAGCACAACACACTTCCCCTACTTACACCCCGCCTTCTGTGCAGCCTTCTTATAGTACTTCTCGGTGGCGTGCCATCCGCACATGATTTGCATATGCCCTGCAATGCTAATCGTTTGCATGTTCTTTTGCGGGCGACGCATGCTGCGAATTTCAGGGCAATCGGATGCTTCCTTCTTGGTGTTGTATTTTGGGTTATATATATATATATCATCATCATCATCATCATCATTGTCAACCATTATCAATCCACTGCTGGACGAAGGTCTCCCCAAGTTTCCTCCACAACGGTCTGTCTTGTGCCAGTCTCCTCCATGTCACCCCTGCATACTTTCGAATTTCATCCACCCATCTCCCATGTGGTCTTCTTCTGGGTCTTTTCCTGTCCCGTGGAATCCAATCTAAAATTTCGGCTATCCATCGATGATCTGTCCTTCTGGCAGTATGTCCAGCCCATTGCCATTTCAGGGATTTAACTCTGATCATGATGTCTTCCACTCTTGTCATTTTTCGGATCCACGAGTTCCTCTTCTTATCTCTCCTGGTTACACCAAGCATGCACCTCTCCATGCTACTTTGAGTTGTCTGCAGCCTTTGTATGTCTCTTTTAGTTAAGGTCCACGTCTCTGCACCATACGTAAGCACTGGAAGGATGCATTGATCAAACACTTTTCTTTTAAGACATAATGGCATATTGCTCTTGAAAATTATGCTGTTTCTTCCAAAAGCTCTCCAGGCAAGTTTTGTACGCCGATTAATTTCTTCATCAATGTGACCCTCACTTGATATCTGCTGTCCAAGATAAACGTACGTGTCTGTTATCTCCAGCTTTTCTCCATCAATCGATAAATCTTCATTTCTTGTAAAAGCATTGAACATCACTTTTGTCTTCTGAAAGTTCATTTTTAATCCCACTTCTTTACTCTTGTCAGCAAGTTCCTGGATCATACTCTGTAGCTCTGATGGGGTAGTTGCAAAAATGACTACGTCATCAGCAAAACGAAGGTGGGTTAGATAATCTCCATTAATCTTTATCCCCGTGTTTTCCCAGCTCTGCGACTGAAAAACACCCTCCAATGTGGCATTAAAGAGCTTCGGAGATATGGTGTCACCTTGTCTCACTGGGATGTAAGGTCAGGTGATGCGTAACATCACAGCCTCTCCTTGACAAATGTCAACCCCGCCTTCTCGTGGTGCATCCTGTTCCCACTAAAGGGGCTCTGACGACCGCCCATAGCGGTATAACTATACCATCGGGATTAGAGGAAATTCTATCCCACACTCACCAACCCGCTTGGCCAGCGTGGTGAGTTATGGCCAAACCCCTCCAAAATGATTCCACAACTTAAATCTTGGCCCTCAGTCTCCGGCAGCTGGAATGTACCTGGCCAAGGCAGCGGCCAGTGCGACATGAAGGCAGAGGGTGCTAAGAATCCCCGGAAGACCGGACTAGGCTGCCATCTGATGCTGACCTTGGCTACTTACAATGGACGCTCCCTATCTTCTGATTCAAGGCTTCTTGAATTGGAAGAGGAACTACAAAGGATCAAGTGGGACATCGTGGGGCTAAGTGAGGTAAGGAGAAAAGGAGAAGATCTCATCGAACTGAAAAGTGGACATCTATTCTACTATCGTGGGACAGATACTGGCAGAACTAGTGGTGTTGGATTTATAATAAACAAGAAACTGAAGGATAAAGTTGTAGAAGTTGAAAGTTCCTCTGACAGAGCTGCACGACTTGTTATCCAACTCTCGAAAAGATACCAGGCTCAGATTATTCAAACTTATGCACCCACCACAAGTCATCCTGAAGAAGAAATTGAAGAATTTTATGAGGAAATTCGTCATCTAAATAATAAAGGTAAGCAGCACTTGAAAACAATTATGGGAGATTTCAATGCAAAAATAGGGCAACGGCAACAGAATGAAACTTCAGTAGGTAAATTCGGTCATGGCAACAGAAACCAGCGTGGAAATACTCTCGTTGAGTTTGCAGAGGCAGAAGGGTTTTTCATCTTGAACTCCTTCTTCAAGAAAAAGCCACACAGGAAATGGACATGGAGACATCCAAATGGGACGACAAGTGAAATTGATTTTATTATGTGTAACAAAAAATTCGTCATAGAAGACTGCAGTGTGCTAAACAAGTTCAACACAGGTAGTGACCATAGATTGGTGAGATGTAAGATGCACCTCAACACTAAACTTGAACGTGGCAAGCTCATAAGACAAACAAAATCTATTGACATAACCAACCTTAAAAAACACCATAATACCTTCAAGCTAGAACTGAAGAACAGGTTCTCTGCTTTAGAAGGCCTAACATCGGAAGAAGTGGACATCTCTGAAGTTAACAGAAAAGTAACCAAAGCTCTTATGGAAACAGCAACAAAATTAGCTGGGTCTAAGAACAAGTTGCATGTGAACAAATTATCTGGAAAAACCAAAATGTTGATGCAAAAAAGAAGAGAGATGAGGACAACTAAAGAAGATGTGACTTCCAAAGTGGAATATATAGAGCTATGCAAGACAGTAAGAAAAAGTATCACTGAAGACGTAAGGAAATTCAACTGTGAAGAACTAGTGAGGAAAGCAATTGAAAACAACCAAAGCCTAAAGATAGCAAAGGGACATTTCAGTAAGGGAAGAAAACAGATTATGGCACTGAGAAAAGAAGATGGTTCTGTAACAAGAAATAGAGGCGAAATTTTGACAAGAGTGAAAGATTTCTACTCCAAATTATATGAAAGGGATGATATATGCACTCCAGACATCATGAAAGATACCAGTACCAGAGTTCCTCCAGTCCTCCCAGCAGAAGTTGCACATGCAATCAAGAACATGAAGCGGGGAAAAGCTCCAGGAGAAGATGGAATTACTGTAGACATCATACAAGAAGCAAGTGGAGAAATCGAAACAGTACTCGCCCAAATTTTCACTCGATGCCTTAATGAAGGAAAGATTCCTGAGGATTGGAACACCGCTACAATGATCCTGCTACATAAGAAAGGTGACATTGAGGATCTCGGAAACTACAGACCTATCAGCCTCCTATCAGTAGTTTATAAAATCTTCACTAAAGTTCTTTCACACCGCTTGAAGGTAACACTGGACATGGCTCAACCGAGAGAACAAGCTGGATTCAGGAGTGGCTACAGCACAATAGATCATATCCACGTGCTGAGAGAACTAATTGAAAGAGCGAGGGAATATGAACTTCCATTGTGCATGGCTTTTATCGATTATGAAAAAGCCTTTGATTCGGTGAAACCATCAGCAGTTACAATGGCTCTGAAAACCTGCGGTATTGAAGATGCATACATTAATATTATTAATAACATCTATGAAAATGCAAGTGCAAAGATTAGGCTGTTTGAAAATACAACACCCATATATATATATATATATATATATATATATATATATATATATATATATATATATATATATATATATATATATATATATACACTGACGGAAAAAAATCCCAGCACCACGAAACAATAGTTGTAGAGGAATGAAATGGCGGCAATACATTTGTATAGGTAACATATTTAATCGATTAAGGTTTCAAGATCACATCTTAATGTAAGCGCGAGGAGAGCCATTTTAAATGTGAAATGCTGGTACATTAATAACCGGTGTAACCGCCAGAATGTTGAATGCAAGCACGCAAACGTTCATGCATTGTGTCGTACAGGTGCTGGATGTCAAATAGTGGGATGGAGTTCCATGCCTGTTGCACTTGGTCGGTCAATACAGGGAAGGTTAATGCTGGTTGGGGGGGACGCTGGAGTTGTCGTCCAATGATGTCCCATACGTGCTCGATTGTTGAAAGATCTGGTATTCTAGCAGGCCACGGCAACATGTCGACACTCTGTAGAGAATGTTGGGTTACAACAGCGGTATGCGAGCGAGCGTTATCCTGTTGGAAAACACCCCCTGGAATGCTGTTCATGAATGGCAGCACAACAGGTTGAATCACCAGACCGACGTACAACTGTGCCGTCAGGGTGCGTGGGATAACCACGAGAGTGCTCCTGCTGCCATAGGAAATTGCTCCCCAGACCATAACTGCAGGTGTAGGTCCAGAGTGTCTCGGCCGCAGACAGGTTGGCTGCAGGCGCTCACCTGGCCTCCTTCTAACCAACACACGGCCATCACTGGCACCCAGGCAGAACCGGCTTTCATCAGAAAACACAACAGATCTCCACTCCGTCCTCCAATGAGCTCTAGCTTGACACCACAGACGTCGCAAACGGCAGTGGTTTGGAGTAAGTGGAATGCACGCTACAGAGCGTCTGGCTGGGAGCTGTCGTTCAAGTAACCGATTTGTAACAGTTCGTTGTGTCACTGTGGTGGCCACTGCAGCTCTAATTGCTGCCGCAGACGCCAGACGCGGTACGATGCGCTAAGGCCATACGCCGTACACGGCGGTCTTCCCTCTCAGTAGTGCCACGTGGCCTGCCGGAACCCAGTCTTCTTGAGGCAGTACCTTCCCTTAATCATGCACAGTGACTACATTCCTGCCATGTCGTTCTGCAATATTGCGGAACGAAAATCCACCTTCTCGTAACCCTATTACACGACCTCGTTCAAATTCCGTGATCTGTTGATAATGGCTTCTTCTTCTTCTTAAAGGCATTCTTAACTAACATCAACACACTACGTCAAATCTCAACGATAACTAACGCTCACGAACGTTACAGCGCGTATTTACAGCAAACCTGCTTTGCATGTTCCGAGGGGCGATACTAGCGCCACACGTGTGCGCCGAGCGCGAAATTTGCATACACGTCAGCTTACAGATGTACTCTCACCGCCTACCAACTGTAGTTTATCTAACACAACCCCTTCTTGGTGTTGGGATTTTATTTTCCGTCAGTGTATATATCATCATCATCATTGTCAACCATTATCAATCCACTGCTGGACGAAGGTCTCCCCAAGTTTCCTCTACAACGGTCTGCCTTGTGCCAGTCTCCTTCATGTCACTCCTGCATACTTTCGAATTCCATCCACCCATCTTCCATGTGGTCTTCTTCTGAGTCTTTTCCTGTCCCTTGGAACCGAATCTAAAATTTCGGCTGTCCATTGATGGTCTGTCCTTCTAGCAGTATGCCCAGTTCATTGCCATTTCAGGAATTTAACTCTGATCATGATGTCTTCCACTCTTGTCATTTTTCGGATCCACGAGTTCCTCTTCTTATCTCTCCTGGTTACACCAAGCATGCACCTCTCCATGCCTCTTTGAGTTTGCCTGCAGCCTTTGTATGTCTCTTTTAGTTAAGGTCCACGTCTCTGCACCATATGTAAGCACTGGAAGGATGCGTTGATCAAACACTTTTCTTTTAAGACATAATGGCATATTGCTCTTGAAAATTATGCGGTTTCTTCCAAAAGCTCTCCAGGCAAGTTTTGTACGCTGATTAAATTCTTCATCAATGTGACCCTCACTTCATATCTGCTGTCCAAGATAAACGTACGTGTCTGTTATCTCCAGCTTTTCTCCATCAATCGATAAATCTTCATTTCGTGTAAAAGCATTGAACATCACTTTTGTCTTCTGAAAGTTCATTTTTAATCCCACTTCTCTTTACTCTTGTCAGCAAGTTCTTGGATCATACTCTGCAGCTCTGATGGGGTAGTTACAAAAATGAAAATGTCATCAGCAAAACGAAGGTGGGTTAGATAATCTCCATTAATCTTTATCCCTTTGTTTTCCCAGTTCAGTGATTGAAAGACATTTTCCAATGGGGCATTAAAGAGCTTCGGAGATATGGTGTCACCTTGTCTCACTCCCTTTCCAATTTCTATGTGTTGTATTTTCAAACAGCCGAACCTTTGCACTTGCATTTTCATAGATGTTATTAATAATATTAATGTATACATCTTTAATACCGCAGGATTTCAGAGCCATTGTAACTGCTGATGGTTTCACCGAATCAAAGGCTTTTTCATAATCGATAAAAGCCATGCACAATGGAAGTTCATATTCCCTCACTCTTTCAATTACTTCTCTCAGTACGTGGATATGATCTATTGTGCTGTAGCCACTCCTGAATCCAGCTTGTTCTCTCGGTTGTGCCATGTCCAGTGTTACCTTCAAACGGTGTGAAAGAACTTTAGTGAAGATTTTATAAACCACTGATAGGAGGCTGATAGGTCTGTAGTTCCTAAAATCCTCAATGTCACCTTTTTTATCTAGCAGGATCATTATAGCGTTGATCCAATCCTCAGGAATCTTCCCTTCATTAAGGCATCGAGTGAAAATTTGGGCGAGTACTGTTTCGATTTCTCCACTTGCTTCTTGTATGATGTCTACAGTAATTCCATCTTCTCCTGGAGCTTTTCACCGCTTCATATTCTCTATTGCATGTTCAACTTCTGCTAGGATGACTGGAAGAACTCTGGTACTGGTACCTTCCATGATGTCTGGAGTACATGTATCATCCGTTTCATATAACTTGGAGTAGAAATCTTTCACTCTTGTCAAATTGTCGCCTTTATTTCTTGTTACAGAACCATCTTCTTTTCTCAGTGACATAATCTGTTTTCTTCCCTTACTGAGATGTCCCTTTGCTATCTTTAGGCTTTTGTTGTTTTCAATTGCTTTCCTCACTTCTTCACAGTTGAATTTCCTTACGTCTTCAGTGATACTCTTTCGTACTGTCTTGCATAGCTCTATATATTCCACTTTGGAAGTCACATCTTCTTTAGTTGTCCTCATCTCTCTTCGTTTTTGCATCAGCATTTTGGTTTTTCCTGATAGTTTGTTCACATGCAACTTGTTCTCAGACCCAGCTAATTTTGTTGCTGTTTCCGTAAGAGCTTTGGTTACTTTTCTGTTAACTTCAGAAATATCCACTTCTTCCGATGTTAGGCCTTCTAAAGCAGAGAATCTGTTCTTCAGTACCAACTTGAAGGTATTATGGTGTTTTTTAAGGTTGGTTACGTCAATACATTTTGTTTGTCTTATGAGCTTGCCACGTTCGAGTTTAATGTTGAGGTGCATCTTACATCTGACCAATCTATGGTCACTACCTGTGTTGATATTGTTTATCACACTGCAGTTTTCTATGACGAATTTTTTTTACACATAATAAAATCAGTTTCACTTGTTGTCCCATTTGGATGTCTCCATGTCCATTTCCTGCGCGTCATTTCCTTGAAAAAGGAGTTCAAGATGAAAAATCCTTCTGCCTCTGCAAACTCAACGAGAGTATTTCCCCGCTGGTTTCTGTTGCCGTGACCGAATTTACCTACTGAAGTTTCAGTCTGTTGCCGTTGCCCTATTTTTGCATTGAAATATCCCATAATTATCTTCAAGTGTTGCTTACCTTTATTGTTTAGATGACGAATTTCCTCATAAAATTCTTCAATTTCTTTTTCAGGATGACTTGTGGTGGGTGCATAAGTTTGAATAATCTGAGACTGGTATCTTCTCGAGAGTTGGATAACGAGTCGTGCAGCTCTGTCCTAGGAGCTTTCAACTTCTACAACTTTATCCTCCAGTTTCTTGTTTATTATAAATCCAACACCACTAGTTCTGCCAGTATCTGTCCCACAATAGTAGAAGAGATGTCCACTTTTCAGTTCAATGAGATCTTTTCTTTTTCTCCTTACCTCACTTAGCCCGACGATGTCCCACTTGATCCTTTGTATTTCCTCTTCCAATTCAAGAAGCCTTGAATCAGAAGATAGGGAACGTCCATTATACGTAGCCAAGGTCAGCATCAGATGGCAGCCTAGTCCGGTCCTCCGGGGATTCTTAGCACCCTCTGCCTTCATATCGCACTGGCGGCTGCTTTGGCCAGGTACATTCCAACTGACGGAGACTAAGGGCCAAGATTTAAGTTCTGGAGTCATTTTGGAAGGGTTTGGCCATAACTCACCACGCTGGTCAAGCGGGTTGGTGAGTGTGGGATAGCATTTCCTCTAATCCCGATGGTATAGTTATACCGCTATTGGCGGTCGTCAGAGCCCCTTTAGTGGGAACAGGATGCACCACGAGAAGGCGGGGTTGACATTTGTCAAGGAGAGGCTGTGATGTTACGCATCACCTGACCTAATTAGCTCTTTGTCACTTATGATTGCAAGCTGTTACAAGTCAGTGACTGCTTTAGTGTTAAAATATGGTGTTGTATTTTTAGGATAGTGTGTTTATAATATCCTTTTATGTAGATATCCACATTTATTTAACATTTTGCTTCTGCAGGTTGTGATCTAACAATGGCTACAACATCCAAAAGAAGGAAATGCAGTAATGACCCAGATATCTTCTTCTACATCTGTGGCAGCTTCACTTTGCTGGATCAAAGGCGCAACATCAATACCTTTGTCAAGAAGGTTCATCTTGCCTACTTTAAAGTACGACTTGGAGACCAAGACAAAAATTGGGCTCCTCACAAAATGTGTAAAACCTGTGTTGAAACTTTGTGATCATGGTCTAAAGGAAAGAATGCTAAGCTGAAGTTTGGTGTGCCAATGGTTTGGAGAGAACCTTCAAACCATTTGGATAACTGTTACTTCTGCCTTGTCAATGTAAAAGGTTTCGATAAGAAAAACAAACAACACTTACAATACCTAGATATCCCATCTGCCAGACGACCAGTTGAGCACTGTGAGGAAATACCTGTGCCTGTATTTACTGAGCTGCCAGAGATTGATGTGGAATCTCTCAGTTTACCTGCTTCTACAGATGATGATGATGATGATGTTCAGATCGAATATACGCCACCTGATGCAGATTGTGATAAAATTTATCTGTTTAGTCAGCCTGAATTGAATGATCTTGTAAGAGATTTGTATTTGCCGAAGCAGTCAGCTGAATTGTTGGCTTCCAGGCTGCAAGAGAAAGGACTACTCAGACCTGGCACTAGTGTCTCCTTTTATCGTAACAGAGAAGCAGCACTGCAAAAGTACTTCCATTCAGATGGTCAACTTGTTTATTGTTATGATGTTGAAGGGCTTTTTCTCAATATGGGACTGCCCGCTTATGATTCAAGTGAATGGATACTTTTTTTTGACAGTGGTAAAAGGAGTTTGAAATGTGTGTTACTTCACAACAGAAATATATATGGTTCAATCCCAATAGGACACTCTGTAAAAATGAAAGAAGAGTATGCCAACATCAAGATTGTTCTGGAAAAATTGGAATACCATGTTCATGGATGGGTAATTTGTGTTGATTTGAAAATTGTTAATTTTCTGCTACGTCAGCAAGGAGGTCACACCAAATACCTTTGTTTCCTGTGCTGCTGGGACAGTAGGGCTACATTAGAACACTGGGTTAATAAGAACTGGCCACCAAGAATCAGTTTGGTGCCTAGTGACAAGAACATCAAGAATGATCCTCTGGTTGATAGGAATAAAATTGTATTTCCCCCACTGCACATAAAACTTGGGTTAATGAAGCAATTCGTCAAATCTCTTGATCACACTGGAAACTGCTTCAGTTATATATGTTCTACCTTTTCAAGTCTCAGTGCCGAGAAGAAAAAGGCAGGAACATTTGATGGCCTTCAAATAAGAACACTCATCAGGGATCCACACTTTGTTACGACAATTACCGCGGCAGAGGCTAGAGCTTGGAATGCATTTTCTGATGTGGTGCAGAATTACCTTGGGAACAGGAAAGCGGACAACTATCGAAAGATTGTGGAGGAGCTTCTCTTGAGTTTCCAAGCACTTGGATGTAGAATGAGCATCAAGGTTCACTACTTACATAGTCACTTGGCCCAGTTTCCAGAGATCATGGGTCACGTGAGCGAAGAGCAAGGTGAGCGCTTGCATCAAGAAATTAAAGTTATGGAAGAGCGTTACCAAGGCCGATGGGACTCAAACATGATGGCAGATTACTGCTGGTCCTTAATGAGAGACATTCCACAAGCTGTACATCGGAGATCGTCAAAAAGTTATTAACAACAGTGTAACATCACTATTGTTAATAACTTTTTGTACATATTTTTCTTATCTTCACAATTTAATTCTTACATGGTAATATGCATTCACTCACATTGATATGCAGTCACTCTCACAACTTTGTGCTACGGCTAATTAAATGTTTGTTTCATTATTATTCTATATTGTATCTTATCTTATTCTTGTATGTATGTCTGTTTAGCTATTCGTATATGAGCATAAATTTGCTGTTTTTATTGAAAATGCAATATTTGATATCTCAAAAACCTTATGTGATAGGCAAAAACTGATGCCAGATTTGGAATCAGCACCCCAAAATTACCTTAAAACCGTTGGAATATCTTATGCCAGAAAATGTGTGATGACCAGTGTTATACACGTTTTTCGGTTTTCCTCTTGAACCTGTAGATTTGCTTTTTCTCCTCCTTTCTAGCTACGTCTCTGGATTCTTGGAACATTAATCGCAACTCGGCTTCTAATGATTCTCTAATTTTGATGTCGTCTTTACAGTTCGTTTTTGTACCAACAAGTAGTTCAAAAGGTGTTGTGGCAATACTCCTCTAGTAAGTGGAATTAATAATTTCCTGCAGTGTACTAACATACTTGTACCTCTTCGAAGGATCATCCAAAGATAGTTTTGCCGAGATTGGCACTATGGTACGGTTTAGCCTCTCGATTTGTCCATTAGCTCTAGCTAAACCAGTAGTAATTAAGGAATGTTTAATATTCTCTTTTGTGCAGTACTTCTCATATTTTTCTGAAGTGAAAGTAGCCGTTCGGTCAGAAACTGTTTGGATCGGATTTCCAAACACAGTTTGCTGCATATTCAATTTTGCTATGACTTCTGCTGCATTTGCACTTTTAACTGGATATAGCCAGACAAATTTTGTAAATCCATTTATAACCGTAAAAATGTGCCTATAGTTTTTGTTAGTACTTTCAGGTGGGCCTAAATGATTGATGTGGTAAGTATGCAAACGGATGTCATCTTTGTGCAGAGGGTGCAAGTACCCCTCCGGCTTTCCACTTTTTCTGTTTACCAAAATACATAGCACACAATTAGCAATAAACTTGTCAATTTTTTGCTTTACTTTTGGAATGTAGAAATGTTTCTTAAGCATTTCCTCAGTACATTTACTAGCAAAATGTCCTTTTTCGTGAGCATTTTGAATTACTTCGGTCTGCATGGCTTCCGGTAGTTCCGGTACAAATGGAACTTCTCTTCCATCCACAAACTTACAAATAATACCACAACGATTACAGTAATCATCATACTGTCTGACTTTCAGTAGCTCTTTTATTGTCCTTATCTCACTATCGTCTTTCTGAGTTGCTTGTATATCTGATAATGTGCTTTCAGCTAAAATTATCATAACAGGAAACCTACTCAGAGCATCTACGTGGGGCATTTAGAACCTGATCTATGCTCAATTGTATAGTCAAATTCTTCTAACAGCCCATCTCGCCACTCGCGTTGCAAGATATTTTTTATCCATTGTCTTCTGAGAAGCAGAACAGTCAGTTGCTATCTTGAAGTGAATACCCAACAAATAAACTCTGAAGTGAACACCCAACAAATAAACTCTGAGGAATAACTTAATTAGAAGGTATGAACTTCCTAAAATATCCGGTCAATCCCAGAAACATTTGCACTTGTTTCAAATTTGTAGGTACTGGAAATTTATCGACTGCTTTTGTCTTTACAATAGACGGTGAGATGTGATCATTTGCAATCACATAGCATAGAAATTCAGCTTTTCTCTTCAAAAACTGAGATTTTCTGAAATTAATTTCTAGTCCGTACTTACTCGCAACTTTAAATAATCGCTTCAGCCTTTCATTTCCTTCAGCTTCGTTGGACGACGGAATTATTACGTCATCCATGTGTGGCAGAATTATTCCCTGATTCATCAATGGCCGAAAGACTGTACTTATGAAACCCTGCAATACTGAGGGTGAGTTACACAAACCAAACGGAACTATTAAAAAATGGAACCGTCCTTTGTTCGTTACAAATGCTATGTAGCGTCTACTGTCTTTACATACTTCCACATGGAAAACTCCAGTTTTCAGGTCAATGGGGCTAAAGACAGGAGCATATTTTAACCTATCTAATACGTCTTCAATCTGTGGGAGAAGATAAAGATTTCGTTATGATCCGGTTTATTTTTCTGAATCTATGTACACCCTAGGCGATCCACATTTTTTCATGCCATTACTACCTGACTGGAATATTCTGAGCAAGTGGGATCAACATTTTTTTGTTCTATCCATTCTTTATCAACTATCTCCCTTTCAGTAAATGGAAGACGTCTAGGCCTATGAAAAATAGGTTGTTCTTTTTTTACTGTGATCCTCATTTCCATATTTGTAATCTCAGTTTTACAGGGTTCATAGTTCTTGGCGAACTTTTTTATTTCATTTCTGTGAGTTTCACTCACATTGAAATTAACATCTATGATATTCTCATCTTCAGATGTACCTATTCGCATAAGGGCTGCTTCCTGTTTAATTTTTCTAACTGATATGCCTTCCTGATTGATAACTACTTCAGCATGTCTCAGTAATTAATTTCCGATAATGGCATCTTCCTCAATTGCATGCTTTAGGACCACGTAAATGTCAGACGGAAATTCCCATTCATCAATTTGAATTAACCCTTGAAAATGACCTATAGGTTTTATTTTGCCGAAACCAACTACAGTGAAACCTCTTTGAGCGACCACCCCTATATAACGATCAACCCTATATAACGACCAACCCTATATAACGATCAACCCTATATAACGACCAACCCTATATAACGACCACCCCTATATAACGACCAACCCTATATAACGACCAACCCTATATAACGACCAACCCTATATAACGACCACCCCTATATAACGACCAACCCTATATAACGACCAACCCTATATAACGACCAACCCTATATAACGACCACCGCCCCTAACGACCGATTTTCTTAGGCACGGAATTTTAGACCGTAGACGTAATGTTAAAAACTCCCCTATGAATGACCAAGCCAAATTCCACGAGCGACCGGTTTTCCCTACTTCCCTCCCTAAGAATTCGACTCGCAATTGGACGCAGGGAACATGTGGAGAGGAGACAGCTGTCTGACTTTGACGTGAACACGTGTGATCGCTGATTGCTCGTTCGAGAGCGGGCATTCGAGCATTGCATTGTCGGACGAAAGAAAGAAATTCTTGTCGTCTCGGGCCAGTGGTGAATCTAGTGTTCATTCACGAATTCAAGTGGATAATTTTCGCTTCTTACAATGTCTTAAAAACGGGGTTTTTAACCGCGCGTCGAAGTCATAAAATTGCATAAAATTGAAAAATCCGAAATGAAGTTATCAGAAACATTTAACTGCGGTAAGACTCAAATAAACAAGATTGTAAAGGACAAAGTTACAAGTTTCATGGAGTCAAGCGGAATCGACTCGCAAAGTTTTCGGATATCAACGAAGCTGTGTTGGAGTGGTTCAAAATCGCAAGGGCGAAGAAGAACGTTCCGATCAGTGGACCTTTGATTAAGCAAAAGGCTATCGAGATACCAGTTGCTCTCGGGATTGAAGGCTTTTTTGCTAGCAATGGATGGCTAAAAAAATTTCGGATCCGATATAACATGGTTTTTTGTGCATTGAGTGGTGAAGCGGCAGATGTAGATCAGCAATTGTGTGAGGACTGGGTTACGAGACTTCCATTACTTTTGGCCGGTTATGAAGACAAAGACATTTTCAATATCAACGAAACAGGACTTTTTTCCGTGCTCTGCTGACGAAAAGCATGATGCAAAAATTGGAAGAATCACAACGAGGCCAAATTGCAAAACAACGCTTAACGCTTGCATTTTGTGTTAGTGCTGCAGGCAAAAAAGAGGAAACCGTTGGTGATCTGGAAATACCAAAACCAAGATGTTTAAAGGAAAAAAAACATTGCAAATATGGGTGTGATTTGGAAATCAAATTCAAAGGCGTGGATGACTCTCCCTATATTTGAAGAGTGGCTGATAAATTTTGATCAAAAGATGAGAAATCATAGAAGAAGTGTCCTGCTTGTGTTAGACAACTCCACTTGCCATGCACGTGAAGCAAGTCTCAAAAATGTAAAATTTCTCTTTTTACCCCCAAACACTACTGCTAATTTACAGTCTTTGGATCACGGTGTGATTAAATGTTTCACAAATGAATATCGGCGTTATGTATTGCAATCGATCCTGGCTCGAATTGATGAAAGCGCAACTGCTTCGGAACTGGCCAAGAAAATCAGAGTTGCAGACGAGTGGATAAAATCTGCCTGGAGGGATGTTAGTCCAGATCTTATCAAAAAGTATTTGATAGTTGTGAAGTGACGAATTCAAAACTTGAAAACCAAACTAAGCCACTCGATAAAACGAGCATCAGCAATGAGATGTTAGTTGAACTCTCCAAGGCTGTTGTCATCGAATGCGACCAAACATCATTGGAGTATGAGGAAAACATTGAGTTCTTCGATGATTTAGGTGAAAATAGGGAGGCACGACTTTTGGAAACCGCCGCTGCGCAAGGTAAGTAGACTACATTAAAATTGTTATAACGTATGTACTGTACCGAGATGTTTTTTGGATTCACAAGGTGTTACCTATTAGAAAATATTTGTGCCTTTCAGGAGCTGATTAAGATTCTGAAGAAGATGGGGTTAATGACGAAGTCAAGCCAGTTATTTCAGCCCAAGAGACCTTAAAGACTATAGATGAACTAATGATTCATTCTGAATGCATGGCCGATGAGCTTTAATCTACGTCGTTTTCCCAGATAAAGCAGACAACCGAAAAATCTGTAGTTAGTGAGAAGTTCAAAAATTTGAGACAAACTGAACTTACATCTTTTTTCAAACAAGATTGATTTATGTTTTCTTCTTAATAAATATTGGTCTTTTAAAACGATTTTATACATATGTACTATTTTACTTAGATACCTCACAGATTGGAATTTAATTCGTTCTTGATGACTGAGGGGAATACCGATACTTAGTATCAACACCTCTTTAAGCTACCCCTCCCAACAACCACTTTTTATCGGTACGGAGGATGGTCGTTCTTGAGAAGTTTCTCTGTAGTCCCATATTAGCATTGCACATTTTATGGACATCCTATCTTTCTGTAAACATGTTCCCTTACTTCAATAATTTCACTTCCTGTATCAATCAGTGCTTTGCTTTCAACGCTCTCAATCAATGCCAACTTATGCATGTCACAAAATGGTTTGGCAGAAATCATGTTAAGATTCTTCCTTTCAGTCTTCTCGTTTTCGTTATTACTAGAAAAACATTTAATGGCGTGATGCCCAAATCCATTACATTTGAAACATTTTAGCCCTTTACTTTTATGTTTATATTCAGCTGATATATGATTAAAATTAAAACAGCTATAACATCTAACTTTAGGTCTTGGTGGTTTAAACCCAAGTTTTCCAGCTGTATTCGTTTTGACATCATTTCGCTTATCATGAACTTGACTTTTTGCTTTGTTTTGTGAGTTGGATTTATCATAAACAGTTTCATATATTCGGAACTGTTCTTTAAATTCACGAATATTCTTAGCGCCATATAACATAGCTTTCTTTTTCAATTCATCTTTAATACCATTAATGACGTAGGTCATTAACGCATCGTCATCAATTTGACCACTATGTTCTAATGTTTTCGTAGGTAAAACATATTCTTGCACTTTTTCCACTTTTTTCATTTCTCTACTACTTAACATTTCATGAAGATGTGCACTGTTTATTTTCTTATGAAATTCTTCAATAAGTAACTCCTTCAATTCACTGTAACTCTTGATTACTCCCTCAGTATTTATAAATAGCTTTGCTAATCCTGTGAGTGACCGTTTTGCGTAAAAAGCCTTCTGCACTTCGTTCCAACCAAATAAAATTGCAGTGTCATTAAAGTCACGAATCCATTGTTTAACAGGGTAAGATCCACTACCATCAAAAGTAGGAATGGAATCTTCTATATCACGAAAACCTATTGCAAAATGAACCTGCTCTTGTCGTGAAAAAACGTTTGACCGATTTTCCATACTATCGCTTCGAATACTTAAACGCCTGACTTCCGTATCCAAAGTATTTTTATTTTCTTCTGTAGAATTATTTTCATTCTCTGCTTTTCTATTTACATTATTAAAGTTGTCGTGTTCAACAACGTCACCTGATTCACCACCACTTTCGGTATCTGGTATTAACAAACTAAAGTCAATTAAACCGGCACAAATGTTACGAAGATCATCTCTTTATTTACTATAATCGATACCCAGAATAATGCATATGGTTATGAAGTCGCCTTCAGATAAATTCTGCATACCATATTCTGTCTTTTTGATGTACTCTATATTGTTGAATCTAAATTAAATTGGAATCCTTCAAAACCTCGGAGCCGCTTTCTGTTATTACGATCACCATCTGCTTCAAACACAAACTTATGAAGAGCTTTTACTGCCTTTGAATTCGACTTTATGAGCATTTCACTTATGTGCGGTATTTCGTTTAACGATGACATTATAAGAACAATGCGGAATAGTTAACTGTCTCAATTTCACACTTCAAAAATAAAAGCGCGTCTTTGGTTCGCTTATTCCATAGTTCAATAAAATCTCACCAATCGTCATTCAGTTAATTTCTTCTAATTCCCATCCCGGCTGTGAGCCCCCAAATTTGTAGACTCTTCTTGATATTAAATAATCAAGTAATGATCTTCTTACCTCGAGTCTCATTATTTTTAACACTAAAATTGATTTACTACAAGACCACTGGAAAAAGCACTTGCCACGTTCCTTAGACCTCTGATTACTGAATCGAATTAATCCATTAAAATGTCGACAGAGGCTTTGGACAGGGTCAGGAACTTTCATATGAACAGCTCTAACTTTATTTTGGCTTCATTAGATGTTGTTGCCCTATTTCCGAACGTCCCCCTTTCAGATACTCATGAAATTATCAGTTTGAAACTCCATAATTTGGGGTACGACCCAGAAACTATCAGCTCAATCACAACTGCCTTAAAATTGGTGCAAAAACGTTCATTTTTTAAGTTCAATGATATTATATATCGCCAAACCGAGGGGGCTCCTATGGGATTATCATTTTTCAAGTTCAATGATATCATATATCGCCCAACCGAGGGGGCTCCTATGAGATTATCATTTTTCAAGTTCAATGATATTATATATCGCCCAACCGAGGGGGCTCCTATGGGATTATCATTTTTCAAGTTCAATGATAATATATATCGCCAAACCGAGGGGGCTCCTATGGGATTATCATTTTTCAAGTTCAATGATATTATATATCGCCAAACCGAGGGGGCTCCCTGTCTCCGGTATTATCTGAAATTGTTTTGCAGCATATTGAAGAAAGAGTTCTCCCCAATTTTAATCTCTGTCCTTGTTTATCTATAAGATATGTGGACGATGTGTTAGCTTTTTGGAACCACCCCTAAAGAGGAATTAAGTCCTTTTCTATTTCGGGGTTTTCTGTGTACGAGTGGCAATTTCGCAGTAGAAAAATCCAGCTTCTTTCATCCCAACAATCGTTTCTCTCTCTCAAAGTCCATCAGGTGTTCATAATGCGACCTTCTTCTGCGATTGTGCAACGTGAGACACAAGGAACACCCTTTTGACTCAACGTCGGCTCTTCACTGATTGGAACATCTTCTTTATAACCAAGACCGGAAAGTTCAGAGTGCTCTGCTCCAAAACCGCATGCACATTTTTATTCATATTTTAATCATTTGCATGTCCTAAACTGATTTACGTATATATCCTGTTTCAAGCTAATACCAAGAAGTGCTTTATGATGCTGCAATTTTCACAAATACATGTAGTAGTTTAGAACATTGCGTAAGAGGCTTAAAATGGCCCTCTAAAGTTGGGCAAAGCCCGTTTCGTAACAGTAGCAGGTTTTTTAAGATATGCTTCTGAGCTGATGAGGAGTGAATAGTTATTTTCACCTGGTCAGAATGAGCAGAAAGAAAATTATTGTGGAAGGTATGAATATTCACCTGAGATATTTAATACCGAATGGTGTAAATGACGCTGTTGTCCTATCGGTACTTGTTCGGCAAAACCGTAATTTTTGCAAGTACGAATATTTTGTCATGGATATCTGATTTGACCGTTTTATTAATTTATTATTCTCTTTCTCTTGTCCTTCCTTTCGCTTACTCTTCCTGCCTTTCTCTTTCTTTCATTCTCTTATTTCCTTTCTTTTTCATTCTTTTCCTTCCTTTCTCTTTCTTCCATTCTATTCCTACCTTTCTCTTCCTTGTATTCTCTTCCTTCCTTTCTCTTTCTTTCATTCACTTATTTCCTTTCTCTTTTTTTCATTCTTTTCCTTCCTTTCTCTTTCTTCCATTCTATTCCTACCTTTCTCTTCCTTGTATTCTCTTCCTTCCTTTCTCATCTTTCCTTTCTCATCCTACTTTTCTCTTCCTTCTATTCTCATACTTCCTTTCTCTACCTTCCATTCTCATACTTCTTTTTTCTTCCTTCCATTCTCTTTCTTCCCTTCTCATCCTTCCTTTCTCTTCCTTCCATTCTCTTCCTTCCTTTCTCATCCTGTTTTTTCTCTCTTTGATTTTCTTTATCTTCCTTTCCTCTCATATCTTTCAATTTCTTCCTTTTTTTTCTTTTACTCTATTCCGCCTTTCCTTCTCTTTCCGTCCTGTTTTTCGTTTTGTTTGTTTTATTTTCTCCCTACTTTTTCTCACCCTTTTTCCCCCTTTTTTTTTTCTTTCTTTCTTTCACAGATCATTTTCTATCTCCCTTTCTCTGGTGCTTTTTTCAAACTATTCAGCAACTTCTGCATCTAGTTTTAAAAACCTGGCGTTGCAATATGTGGCAACTTAATTGCTCTCAGAAAGCTTTATGTGAAATCGGACTATTCTCTAAAATGTTGGACTGATTTTTTTTTGTCATTATTGCTTATTTAAAGATGAACGGGTAAAATGTCAGAGGCTGAATCCGTCAGTACTTTAAGTGAAAACTTTTACTGAAAATTTGGCTCATTTAAATTAATTTTGTTGATTACTCCTAACACAAAACGTTTTTCAAAGACCCGCAGTTATCGGTAATTAACACTAACAACTAATAATGATAAATTGTGGTAGCTACAAGTTCTAATGCCTGTTAATACTACGCATGTTTCTAGAAATGGAAAGCATTAATTTATTCGTAATTTCATTTCCTTCACTTGTAATTGCACTGTTTTTGGAGAATAGTTTTATAAGATTACTTTGGCATTTTACCCTGACTAACTATTTTTCGCTAGAAGCAAACTCAATTAAAGAATAAGAATGGATTAGGAAAAGGCTTGCACTCTTGGAGAACGAGAAATGTTTACTAAAAAACAGAATTTGTACGAAGAATAATCAAGCAATTTTACCAAACCCAGCAGAATTATTCGCTTGTGATTCAACAGAAAAAGAGTTCAAAATAGAAAAGGGGCAAAGAAAGAGAGAAATGGGGATTGAAAGATAATTTCAAGAGATTTTTCCCCTGTGAAAAGAATTGCGAAAATTTATTCATTTGAGCGATGCCCCGTTTTTAATTTTGCTCTTCTGCTTATATGTTTTACACCACCATGCCCTTGAAATCAAAAACCACTGTTTGGTTTATGTCAACAACGAGTATCATTCAAAGCATAATAATGCTAAGAATTTTTACGAGGAATTCATGAAACTCTCATGAATCATCCTAACTTAGTGTCAGCAATAGCATTTTGTTTTGCACATGCTTCAAAATCTTCAAAATATGGTTCAATGAAGGGATCATTCGAAGATCCCTTCTTCAAATACTGTATGTTCCAAAGAGGATCATTTTAAGCATCAAGTTTTTACGAAGATTTCACACGCAAACATCATCTTGTTACAGAACAAGGTAAAACCCTCATGACTTACTCTAACTTAATGCCAGCAATTGGATTTTGTTTTGCACACGCTTCAAAATCTTCAAAATATACAATGCTGGTCACCCAAAATGCAGCACCAAGAAGGAAGCATCCGATTGGCCTGAAATTCGCAGCATGCGTCGCCCGCGAGAGGACATGCAAGCAATTATCATTGCAGGACATATGCAAATCATGTGAGCCCGGCACGCTACCGAGAAGCATTATAAGAAGGGTACACAGAAGGCGGGGTGTAAGTAGTGGAAGTGTGTTGTGCTGCCGGACCTGTGCGTGGGAAGCTTCCTGATGCCTCGTCGCAGAATACGGTAGTCATTCCAGCACGTTGCGGAGTTCGACAGAGGACGAATAGTGGCTTATCGCGACAGCGGTTTATCGTACCGAGACATCGGCACCCGTGTGGGACGACATCCAGCCGCAGTGAGGGGAGTATGGATTTGGTGGGTGCCGGAGGGACGGACTGACCAACGTGAGTGATTGCCGCGGCCGCGCCCACCACCGAACGAGAGGACCGGCATGTTGTGCTGCGAGCATTGACGGCTCGCACCGCCACATCACGAACGTTAGCGCAGGAATTAGGGTGTGTTGCCCAACAAACTGTATCAGCACGTACCGTTCGACGCCGTCTGCAGGAGCGGGGACTTGTCGCACGGCGCCCATTGCTCCGATTACCATTGACGTTACACCACCGGCGAGTGCGGCAGCAGTGGGCCATTAAACGCCGCACCTGGACTACGGAATGGTACGACATTGTCTTCTCCGACAAATCCCGCTTCGGCCTACAACACGACGACGGTCGGACCAGCGTGTGGTGGCACCGCGGCGAGAGACTGTAGAAGCCTGCATTATGCATCGCCATACCAGTACGTCGCCTGGCGTTATGGTTTGGGGGCAATTGGATATGACAGCCGCATCCCTCTGGTACGCATCGCCGGGTCACTCAACAGCCACAGCTACATCTCCGACGTTTTGGAGCCTGTAGTCCTCCCTTACCTGCAGGACCTGCCAGCGGCCACGTTTCAACAGGACAATGCCCACGCGCACGTTGCACGCATCGTGCAACAATTCTTCACGGCCCACCAGGTGTCACTGCTGCCGTGGCCCGCCTGTTCTTCCGATATGTCGCCCATCGAACACGTCAGGTGGGTGATGGCAACCGAGTGGCCCGGCAAGCATCACCCTCGGCTACGCCTGATGAACTGTGGCAACGTGTTGAAGCAGCCTGGACCGACATACTTCAAGCCCACATCCAAAGCCTCTTTCGTTCGATGCCGCGGCGTGTAGCCGCCGTTATTGACAGCCATGGGAGCCACACGAAATATTGATATCTGCGTGTTCCGGAAGTCGCACGGGCCTGTAAGCCCAATTGTTTCATCTTTATATCTGTTGTTATGTGTCCAGTAAATCTGGCGTTGCTATCTTGTGCCCTTCTTGGTGTTTCATTTTGGGTGGCCAGCAGTGTAGTTCCAAAGAAGCATTTCCAAAACCTCGAGTTTACTTTAATTCTTGAATTGCTGTACTCAGTGTTATTGTAATGATATAAACTGAATACCTTAGTCCGAAAGTACGAAGATCTAGGAAGACAAATTGTGGTTGAAAATCAGTAATACGAGGAAGAAAAGACTAAGAACTTGTTCGCTGTAGCATAAGAAGTACAGTCTGTAGCTAAAAGACTGAAGCAACTGAAACATCAAACGATGTAATACAGATTGCACTTTAATCACGGGCAATCCCACTTTTGTAAATAGTGTTTCTGACAAACTCTGGTATCAGTATGCCCAAAAGTTGCTTTAGTGTCATCGGTTCGAATCGCCAGTTATGCAAAAAAACAGTACAATTTGAACAGTTTAGCGGCAAATACTGCGAAAACTCTCCAATCTGATTTGCAGATTTCGTGAAATAAGTCATGTTGATAAAGAAATTTCGTTGAGCTTACTCAGGTCATCAGAAAGAAAAGAGTGACTAGCTTGATAAGCAACGGAAAAAAAGAAAATACAGGTAGGCTCAGTTCTGATTGAGCCGTCAGTTTTGACCGTAGGACTACGACTTGCAGATCGGAGAGTTGGAATGAGCTAATCGAGTAAGGTTTCAAAGCGTTTATTTAATTTGTTGCGGCCAACACAGGTCTATGATATGAAAAGTAGCTTACATAATTTTTACAAATAATGCTGGATTCATGGTGAACACAAAGCAGATAGATACACGAATTACCCGACGTGGTGCTTCGTCTTCTTGAGCTTCTTACATTCCTCATCACTTGCTCTTGCCTCCCGTTTTGATTTTATCCACTTTTGCTTGCGTTCATTCTGCGAATTCCGCAGCATTGTCGAAAACATTAGCCATTCACACGAAAATATTTTTTTAAAATTTTAGTTTAAACCACTGCGATATGTTCTTTATGTATTTGAATATATCTCGTCGAGAGTTTCAAAACGATACCGCACACAATAGTTTTGCACTCACGTTTGTCCAGATAAACCGCGATGTTTTAAAAAGTGTTCACGGGTTCACAAGAAAACAGTTGTTTAAATGTTCAGTTCTAACCACTGCGGAATGTTTGTCTTATATTTGAATAGATCTCGCCGAGAGCTTTAAGACGATACCAAACACAATCGTGTTGCGCGCCCAGTTGCCATGATAGACTGAGTCAAACGCGGCGGCACACCCTGAAATATTGCATCATCTGCCCCACAGAGGAGGAGACAGAAGTCCAACTCTCGTGTTTGAGACAGCACCCTAGTGGTCCGGCATGAAACTACGATAGCGTCTGTCACGTGATACGGTATCAGTGGCTATACACTGAGTGGCCACTTTATTATGACCACCTGACAGTTTTAAGCAAATGAGCTATGGCTGCACGCTGTTGCCGCCAGAGGGCGAGTCTAGTGTAAAAAGGGAAAGTTTAGTGCTTGCGACAGTAGTAGAAGATAGTTTGGGGTGACGAGATATGTCAAAAATGCGATTTGACCGGCTTTCAACGTGGGATGATTGTAGGAGCTCGCAGCCATGAAGCGAGTATCACCGAAACCGCCGCATTCGTGAAATGTTCCAGAGCAGCTGTTGTTAAAGTGTTTAAAGACTGGACTGTCAAACAAAAAACTTGGTCTGTACGTGCAACGTGTGGTCGTCTTCGACTAGTGACTACTCGGGCGGAACGGAGAGTGTGCAGACTGGTAACAGACAACAGAAGGGCAACAGGGCAGCAAATTACAGACCATCTTAATCAAGGATCCCCTCAAATGATCTCTGCACGCACTGTTCGCCGTACACTACATCGGATGGGATATGGCAGCCTAAAGCCTGTTTGAACACCTTTGCTGCCTGCAGTTAACAAGAGAAAACGTCTCCAGTTCTCACAGGAGCACAAGAATTGGACAGTCGATAATTGGAAATAAATTATGTGGTCCGATGAATCACGTTTTCAGTTGCACCATGTCGATGGCCGAGTGAGAATTTGGCGGAAACAGCACGAAAGCATGGACCCCAAATGCATTGCTACAACCCTTCAAACTGGTGGAGGCAACGTTACGGTTGGGGAATGTTTTCCTGGCATGCTTTGGGCCCTTTAATTCATGTTGATCAACGTCTGACTGGCACATCATATCTAAACATCGTTGCGGACCAAGTGCATCCTGTCATGTGGATGGTTTATCCCAATGGCGAGGGCTACTTTCAACAAGATAATGCGCCCTTCCATAGTGCTCGTATTGTACAGGATTGGTTTCAGGAACATGCAGGTAAGTTTACTTTGCTTAGGTGGCCCCCACAATCTCCAGATCTTAACCCCATTGAAAATTTGCGGGATGAAGTTGAATGAGCCATCAGACAGCTGGATCAACAACCCTGCAATCTCAGACTCTTGGAAAGTGCTATTCATCAAGCATGGTCTCAGATTCCACAAACCACCTATCAACATCTCGTGGAATCCATGCCACGAAGAATCAACGCAGTATTAAAGGCAAAAGGTGGCCCAACAAAGTACTGAGGGTGTGGTCATAATAAAGTGGCCACTCAGTGTATATGTAGCACCACGGAAAGTGTTGCAAACTTTTAAAAACTATAAAGTAAGGCCGGCGGTTACGGTTCGACGTTTTAGTTCCATGTCCGTCCACTGGCGCGCTGTTCTATTGAGATCTTCGGAGCCAAGTTGTTGTCATGAGTCTCTATGGAAGATTAGCCTCCGAGTCTCCTGCTCTGTAATCTCCCCCGCGCTCAGGGAGCGGGAGCGGCGTCGCGCGCAAGACGTATTGCGCAGTACACGAACTGGACTTCATGCTACTTACGAATATGCTAACACGATTAGTGTGCGGCACGTACTTCGAACGCTATAATGATTTTAATTGGGACCTATTTCTGTCACAGGGGGTCGGCCGTAAGTCACTCCACGTTATCCGCGGATTTGGACCTAGTCCTACGTCCAAAAGAAGATTTCCTACTTGGTGGTCGAATGCGGGCTAATTGTCCCAATCAGGTTCGACTTCTAGTCCCATGTGAGGCATGAGTCTTGCGCTTGCCCTGCTGAGCTGGTACTGCCTCTTTCCAGCGACCATTGGTCCATAACACGGACGGGCAGTCGGTCATAAATAGAAAATTTCCTTCTTAACCACATCTGGTTGGTTTAAGAAGAAGTGGATACTCCAAAAGCATGACAAAAATTCGCTAGGTCGTCTGATTTGTGTAATACTAGATAAATGGAAAATAGTGTGCAATGAACGTATTTGAACTTATATATAAATCAAATTATCACTCTTGTTATACGCAGTTTGTTTTACAGTATTTCTATTTTTGAAAGTTTCCTACTAAATGTTCGGTTTAAAAATTCTTATAATTTGCTTATAATTGACAAATTCAATGGTACTAGGTCAAAAAAAGTACAGTTACGAACATTTTTAGTTTTGCAAATTATGTATCAAAGCTAAGAATGACGATCAGAATTTTCGTTGAGCTTATTGAGTTCATCAGAGAGAAAAGTGTTACTAGCTCGATAAGGAACGGAAAATGAAGATTGTACAGGGGTTTCCCAAAATAATGTGAGCACCATGATTACAGATGTTAATAATATTCACGTAGGCTGCACTGAAAAGAAGCGTTGTGGTTATCATTTGTGCATATTTTCTTTATACATATTCTCTAGGTTGTATGCCAGAGTAGTACCAGTCGTGCTCTTCAGCAGCGGTTCAGCGGTTGGTGAAATGGGTGGCCTGTCGGACTTTCAAAGAAGAAAAATCGTGGGATCCCGTTTATCAGAAGCCTATGTAACCAAACAGCCAAATTGTTTGGTGTTTCCAGGGCAACAGTCATAACGATTATGACTCCGAACACAAAGCGTGGCAAGGCTTCATTGGTGAAGAAGAATAGCGGGCAAAAAGCGAAATAAAATCAGAAGGACCTTGGAACACTATCAAGGGTTGTGTCCAAACAACTCGGAACTACTACAGCAAAAGGGGCAGCAGAACTCAATATCTGCCAGGAAAACCTTGTCTCTGCAAAAACAGTCCGCAATAAACTTCACAAATCCAACATCAATGGAAGACCTGTAATTTCTAAACCTTTAATCACAGAAACTAACGCTACACTGCGGAAAAGATGATGACATGAGCATAAAAACTTGGAGAGCTGATGACCAGAACGTTTGATATATTCCAACGAGTCTTCATTTACCTTATTCCCAATAGTATGTTGGGTTTATACACTATATTTACAAAGGTCACCGGGCTCCCCTTCAAAACCAAATGAACGGATCCGCTGCGTTGTTAAGATGCGCGATACAGCTGCAAACGGTATAAAAACAAGCCTGCAGCTGACAGCGATCATATCGCACTGTAAAGTTGAGTAAAGATGTCGTGGCGGGAGAGAACTGATTTTGAGAAAAGAAAGATTGTTGAGTGTTATATCAGTGGCTTGTCCATAACAGAAACCGAAAGGCGTTTAAACGTACCTAAGTCAACTGTTTTGGGTGTACTGAATACGTGGAAGACACATGGCGTGCCTGAAGCAGAAAAACGTACCAGCAGAAAAAAGAAAATCAGTGATAGAGGACGTCGAGGCCTCAGAAGAGTCGTTGCAGCTAATCGACGGAGTACTGCTCAAAACCTCAGCGTACAGGTGAGTAAAAATGCTAGAACCTCGATATGTACACGTACCATTCGCAGAGAAGTTCATTCCATGGGCTACCATGGTCGTGCGGCTGCTCATAAGCATTTCATCCCCATTTGGAATGCTACACGTCGTTTAACATGGTGTAAAGTGCATTTATCGTGGACCGTACATCACGTAAACGGGTCCTATGGACTGATGAATCCACATACACGATCCATCAGTCTGATGGCCGTGTGTGGGTATGGCGACAGCTAGGGGAACGCCATTTACCACAGTGTACTATTCCTACTGTCAAGTTTAAAGCTGGAAGCGTACTCGTGTGGAAATGTTTTTCGTGGTATGGTTCCTGCCCATTGGCTATCGTGGACAAACCTATTAACCAGCACGTCTACCTCGATATTCTGGACAATTATGCCCTACTAACACTGTGGCTATACTATGCAACCGAGCCATGTTGGTACCAGCAGAATAATGCACCGAGCAATAAAGCAAGGACTGTTAAGGTGTTGTTTGACGATAATTCCGTATCGTGTGTGGACTGACTAATACAGAGCCATGATCTTAATCCCATAGAGCCCCTATGGGATGAATTAGAGCGCCACATAAGAAGTTTGGAACCAAGGCCTACTACTAAGCAGCAGTTAGCGTCAGCATTATGTACTGAATCGATTCGCATACCTATCGCTGTGTTCCAAAACCTTGTCGAAAGCATGTCTCGAAGTGTCAGTGCATGCATTAAGGCCAAAGGTGGGCCGACACCGTACTAATGTATGCCAATAAATGCTGTGTTGTGTGTGTGTTCTAGGTGTCGGTCTCTTTTGTCAGTATAGTGTATATGAAAACTCCCAGGGAACCATACAATCCGGAATGTTTCTTTCCTGCTTCTAAACATAAGAGCTGATTTGAGCTCCCACATCTCGGTATTCCGCTGGCCCCATCATTACCCTACGTGGTCAAGTTACCACCAGAGAGTACTTGGACATTCTGGCTGTACAGGTGCGTCTTACAGTCGAAATATTGTTTCCCACAAATGATAAAATGTTTCAAGATGATAAGTCGCCTGCACACACAGCGAGAGCAGTTTAAGAGCACCAATATGAACTTCAACGTCTGCCCTGGCCAGTTCAATCAACTGACTTGAATTTCATCGAATCACTGTGGGATGTTTTGAAGAGCAGAGTAATGCCCAGATTCCCTCTTCCAACAATTCTGAAGCAATTGGCCAATGTTATGATCGACGAATCGAACAACATTTCTTTGGAGATTATTCAAAAGCTTTATGAATCTATCCCAAGAAGGTTGGAAGCTGTATTAAAGGCAAATGGTGATCCAAAACCTTGTTAAAAACATACGGCCTATATCCCAGGTGTTCACATTACTATATCCAACTTCTGTACATCTAAAATTGGCTAAGGCAATCATCTCCTTTAAGTATCGGGTTTGAAATTCTGTGATCGACGTTCATCCGGGGCAGAGAGAGAGTCGGGTCCTCATGAAACATTTAACAGAAGGGGTTTTTACAAAAAGTTACCACAACCGGTTCGTAACAGACAGTCGAAATCCAGAGGACATAATTTTTGTTTTTGTAAACTCAATGGGCGTGTAAGACTATAACGAGTTCCACGCTTGGTCAGAGACTCGAAACCAGGCTAACCTAGTGGATTAGTGAGAAGTACTCGCCTCTGGCCATTTGGCTATGGGCAGCATCTAACGGATTATTGAACTTAAAAACACCAAAACACTTCATTTAAATTATTACTGATGTATAAAGCAGTTCATTTATAATCTCGAGAAACTCATAACATGTTACCAATGTTAAACCTTGATGAAATACCACTCATACCTTCATACCTTGAAATATTTACAGTAACAGAAGTTTTTCGAACAACTCTGTGATAAAAGTATGAAACGAACAGAATCAGTTTTAGAAAAACACAACAATTTAGGTGGAAGTACATGATCTTTTGTAAAGTATAAACGTTTTGTAGCTTTGTTCACTTAAATCGGCTAAACATAAAATATGACTAGCTTTTTAAAAATAAGTTATATCTTATCAAATGCACTGCACATGCGCTTAGCTTACAAGTGAAAAAATGAGCTTAACCCTTCAACGACCAGAACGCCCAAAACGTCCGTACATTCAAACAACCATAGCAGTCCAAAAAGCCCGTACATTCAAACAACCATAGCAGCCCGAAACGCCCGTACATTCAAACAACCATAGCAGCCCGAAACGTCCGTACATTCAAACAACCATAGCAGCCCGAAACGCCCGTACATTCAAACAACCATAACGGCCAAAACGCCTGTACATTCAAACAACCATAACAGCCCGAAACGCCAGTACATTCAAATAACCATAGCTGCCCGAAACGCCCGTACATTCAAACAACCATAGCAGCCCGAAATGCCCGTACATTCAAGCAACCATAGCAGCCCAAAACGCCTTTCTAGAGTGAGTTAGATTTCATTTTCTTTAAATTTGCACGATTTATGAGGGATCATCAGGGTCACATTCAGTCATCATTATTGTTACTAAACAAAGAAACTAACCAAGACACAGTTTTGAGCGTTATGGTATTTTAGAGTGATACAAAATTTTAGGGTCATGGTTGTTAAAGGGTTAAAGAAGCAAGAAAATTTGGTTTATTAAATCTTTCCCGAAAAATATTTTTCGGGAAGTACTGTCACATTCTTGAACTAAAATGCAATGGAAGGCAATCGCTGTAAGAATGCATCAATAATAAAATTTTGCAAAACACGGTTGCATCATGGATCCCATATGCGATACCATTTCTTTGGACTTTAGCTGAGAGGCAGCCGTGTTTATGTAGCATTCTCATGATCTATAAGCTCTTGGTTTGAAATTGTTCGTAAGTGATCCGCATGCCAGTCAAAGAATTGTGGAGAGTTCGAAAAATATAGATCTGGAAAAAACGCTAAAGCGGTATCGGCTGATCAACAAGTTCATTACCTAAATTGGCTTCCTATGTCGGACTACATCTGTAGAAATGCAAGTGCAAAAATTCGAAAGTTCGACAACACGGCTCCTATAAAAGTTAGAAACGGAACGAGACAAGATGACATGATATCTCGCACGATCTCTGGTTCCACATTGGAGAATGTTTATAAATCGCTGAACTGGAAAAACAAGGAGATAAAGATTAATGTAAATAGTTTAACCCACCTTCGTTTTGCTGACGACATAATATTTTAGCGAGTTCTCCTTCAGAGCTGCAGAGTATGATCCAGGAACTTTCTGATGAGAATAAAGAAGTGCGATTAAAGATGAACTTTCAGAAAAATAAGTTGACCTATAATGTTTCTTCAAGAACTGAAGATCTGTAAGTTAATGGGGAAATTTCATAAATAGTTGATTCCTGCAATTTCAGCAAAAGATAGAATGCACTTATACCACTTAAGGAAAAAACTGCGCATGATTTAGAATTCGCAGTCTGAGCAAGGTTCTTCATATTCAATTGAACCGGTTAAAAAGTCAACCAGATTTCTACAATCGATAGAACATTCACCATTAGAAATAGCTACCCCCACACACTGGTGACTGAAAAGTATGATACAAAAATTAAAAACTTGTGCACGAAACGTTTCTCATGCCGAAACGAAGCATTGATGTTAAAAACAAATCAATTTTCAAATCGTGCAGTTAGAAAAAGAGATATTAAGGAAAAGGTGATATAACTTTACGCCTCCTTGCTGAAAATATTAGTGTTACTTAGAGAAAGAACAAGTTAATAAAATAGATGCACTGCATTGATTATGATACGCAAGACAAACAAACAATATTGATTATGCGCGCAGACAAACCATCCTCCCCACCCTGACTATTGATTCGTTTAGTATACCTTCAGAACAACATACTAAAGTGTTGTCGTAATGAAAGCGCTTTTTACGCTTTCCAACCGTACGTTGAAGAAGCATAAATGCTCTAGCTTTGTCCGTCTGCCCGTTCGCACGATAACTCGCGTAAAAATGGTTCGATTTCGATTAAATTTTAGTATGTCGTAGGGAATCACCTGGGGACGAACCCCATTGCAAATGGGAGAAATGGGGTCAAAGATCGGGACATAAGAGCGGGATTCATTCCATTGCCTTATGCGTCATAACGTGGGTACAAATGGCTCGATTTCGATGCAATTTTTGTATGTGGTAGGGAACCACCTGGGGACAGCCCCATTGAAAATGGGAGAAATGGGGTCAAAGGTCAGGATATATGAGCGGAATCCATTCCATTGCCCTTATATGCCATAACGTGCGTAAAAATGGTTCAATTCCGAAGAAATTTTAGTATGTGGTAAGGGAGCACCTGGGGATAAACTCTGTTGAAAATGGGCGACATACGGTCAAAGATCAGGACATAGGAGCGAAATTTATTCTACAGCCATTATTCTCATAACTTGAGTAAGAACTTGAGTAATGATTTCTGGTATGTTGGAAAGCGTATCATAATCAATGCATTGCATGATTTTACTAACTTGTTACTCAAGTTATTACTCAAGTTATGAGGATAATGGCTGTGGAATTAATCTCGCTCCTGGGCCCTGAACTTTGACCCCATTTCGATTATATTAAACAGAAATGATTCAGCATACCTCCAGAACAACATGATAAAGTTTTGTCGCAATCGAAGCATTTTTACATAAGTTATGACGCATAAGGGCGATGGAATGGATCCCTTTCCAATGTCCTGACCTTTAACCCCATTTCGCCCATTTTTAATAGTGTTCCTCCCAGATTGTTCCCTACCGTATACTAAAATTTCATCGAAATCGAACCATTTTTACGCGAGTTAGACGGACAAAGCTGGGGCATATATGCTTCTTCAACCTGCGGTTGTAAAGCATAAAAAACGTTTTCAAACTAATCTTCATAATGAAGAGTATCCTACCAAATAAGGATTTTTCTAACAGATTTATTGAAACGAATTAACTTTTTCACTGAAAGAAATATACGCTGAAGCCCCTGGCGAAAATTTTTTGCATAATGGAAAAGCAGAAAACATGCTAAAAGTACTATTCATAACAAAAGCTATTCTAAGAAAAAAGTATTCTCCAACATATCTCTTGGAAGCAGTGATAGCGAGAAAAGAGTTTTGTTGGCATTTACTCCCTTTAGCTGGAGAACTGTGCATTACTTAAAAAGCTGGAGCATATACGCTTCTTCAACCTACGGTTGGAAAGCGTAAGAAAGGAGAATGTTTTTTTCACCATTTTTGCTGTAGCGAATGGCTTATAATAAAAAAATAAATTTAACAATGGTATTTATCGAAAGAGATATACGGTTGCTAACATAAATACACACTAGCACCACCTAGCCGCAAAACTATGGACTATAAAACCCCAACAGTAGGCCTACGTGTAAACAGTTCCACGCGGTGAATAGTATCCGGTATTGGAAAAACTTTTTAAATCGGACTTCTAGAAGCAGAAGTATCGGGAAAAAAACAGATTAAATGTTTGTGTCCTTAGCGCGGAAATTGTGAATTATTTTGGGCATTAAATTTGCATTAAATATTTTCATGCTTTAGCATCTGACTGAAAAAAATAATTTTCAATTTCGTGTTGAGGCGCGCAGATATTGCCGCAAATATGCCGCAAACGTAAATGAGAACATATGCTCTCTAGTGGCAAACTTGTACGCTACAGATCCGGTGGCGCAGTGGTCTAAGCAATGGCTTCTGACCATTGGTCCGAGATGAGTCCGGGTTCAAATCCCGTTGAGGCATGGATGTTGTGTTTGTCTTGCAGAACTGGCTCTCTTTCTTCCCTGGAACCAGTGTCCCTAAATTAGATACAGGCGACTGCTCATAGCCCATAGAGATGCTCATGGTGGTCATTGAACCTCCAATAAAAAAAAAAAAAAAAAAAAAACTTCTACGTTAAGAAAAATTTGAAATTTAGTGCAAAACATTTTCCATCGGAAACGCATTCCGCCAGAGAAAGAATTTTTGAAATCTGACTTTTAGAAGAAGAGATATCCAAGAAATTGCAATTTACCTTTACCTCTCCTAGCCGTAAAACTGGGCATTAATTCAAAAACGAAACTGTATGCAGGCTACATGGATGAGCCATTACAATGAGACCACCTACCTAAGAAGCTGTAGGATTCCTTTTAATCCGCAAAACAGCAGCCACTAGGCCAGGCATCCATTCGCTGAGGTGGCGATAGGTATCCTGGGGTATTTGGTACAATAATGCCAACAGCAGGTCCTCTAGTTCCCGTACATATCGGGGTGATGGTGATTTAGCGCGAACCCGCTTTTCCAAAGTAGAACCGCAAATGTTTGATTGGGTTCACGTCAGGTGTATTTGGAGGCCAGGGCACTAACAGATAGTCACCAGCATGTTCCTCGAACCACTCCATGGCGATTCTGGCAGTGTGGCATGGCGCATTATGCTGTTGGTAATAGCCGTCACCAGCAGGGAACACAGTTGCCATGAATGGGTGAACTTGGTCCGCAACGATGTTCAGATACCTGACAGCTGTTATGGATTGTGCTATTGGGATAATGGGGCCTAAAGTGTCCCAAGAAAACATCGCCCACAGCATAAAACTCTCGTCGCTGGCCTGTTTCCACCCAACAGTGCATCCAGGTGCCATAGCCTCCGTTGTTAATCGGCGTATCAGCGCTCGGCTGTCTACGTGATGCACCAGCAATCTTGATTCGTCAGACCAGGCACCGTCCAATCTCGATGAACTTGAGCCCATTTCATGTGTTGTTGGCGATGACGTGCAGTGAACATAGGGACCCAGCTGGGTCTTCGGCTACTCAGGCCCATGCGCAGAAGGCTGCGATAAACTGTGTGCTGTGACACATTGCTCTGATCACCACTGTTGTAGCTTCAGGTGATTTTTCGCACTGTGGACTTGCCGTCGCTGTGAACAATGCGCGACAGTCTCCGCTCCCCTCTGGTATCAATGAGCTGCGGTCGACACACGGCTAGACGACGGTTCGTCGTTTGACCATCTGTGCCCCAGTTTTGATACGTATTCACTATATCGGCACGTGAACAAGCCACAAGCCGCGCCGTTTCCGAGATCGTAGTTCCGAGGCGCCGTGCTATCACAATTTGTCCTTTATCAAACTTCGATAAATCGGCAGCTTTTTGCATTCTGACTCCGAACACTCTACTAACCGAAAAAATGAAATGATGTAGAGGATTTTAGGAACGGAGTGTCTGACCATAGGTCTTAAACAACCCTTAAAAATAGGAAGCTAGGTTATTTGGTCTAGAGTGTCCGATAGGAAAGTGACACGGAAGCGAAGTAGAAAGGGGTAGAAAGACGCCCTTATTTATTACCGGAGGGCAGTACCCGAGATCCAATGGCTTAACGTGCTCATCCGACGCACGGCGGATATTTTGTGAATCGAGCGTTCGTACTTGCCTGGGATCGAACCTGAGGTCCTTTCCGTGGCAGTCACGAACGTTGCCCACTAGGCCATCCGCGGCCCTACTAACCGAAAGCCGGTCCTCCGGTTGTATATATACTGCTCTGTGAACTTTACTTGCGCCACAGTTCAGTCTCCAGGCGCGCTCATTTCTCTAGGCTGGGGGTGGTTATAATGTAGTGGCTCATCAGTGTAGTCTACGTTTCAATTTGTACTGAATACAAGAAATGTTTTTTCAATCGGTTATTTAAAAGTAATTATATGGAATAAAATGTATTTTGTATTCAAAATCATCTGCATTTACGCCCTCCGGCGGTGAAGTTATGCACCAGAAAAAGTCTGAAAGCAAAGAATTTCTTTCTCACATTTCAAGCTTCTGAATGAAAGAATAATTTAGGATTTTTATGACCTAAAAATTGCTAGAAAATGCCCTAAGAAAAATGCATTTATGACTCAAGAAACTAAACAAAATGCCCTATAAAAACGCATGTATGACCCAAAACACTAAAAAAAAATACCCTATAAAACAAAACAAAAAGTACCAATAAATGCACATTTATTTCCATGCAAAACTAATTAATTAAAAAAAGAAGAGGTGCATGAAACAAAACAAAATGAATCTAAGAAACACAATTTAAGCTGTTGACTGTTTCTGTGTCTACTGAAATACTTTATTTTACTAACCAGCACAGAACCTATGTAAAAACAAATAGACAGTAAATACAACTTAATTGTTTTACAGTTTCTGTGCCAAACTAAAACTTTATTGCTCAAAAAGATGCCTTGTAAGACAAAAAATAAAAATAAAACTTAAAAGTACAATTTAACTTTTTACAGTTTCTGTGCAAACTGGTTTTTTCTTTTTCGTTTTTTTTTTTTTTTGTTGTTAACAAAAATATGCCCTATGAAAAAAAAAAAAGAAAAAGACAAAAACGCAACTTACATTTTCTGACAGTTCCTGTGTCAAACTGAAAGTTTTAATAATACAAACGAAAAAAAATATTAGAATATTTTTAATTTGCCATGGGAAACAAAGTTTTTATTTCAGCAGTCTAGAATTGCAATTCACAACTAAAACCACGTGCAGATTTTCAAAAGAGAATGATTTTCTATTGTCTGGCAACAAAGCTTTGAACATTGAAGAGCTCCTTTCTACTTCTACTGACATCACAGGAGCATACTTGAAATAACATACGTCACTTTGTTTAAAGTCTTCTAAAATTTCACCAAGAGAAATGTTTCTCCCCAATAGCACATCTGCAATTAAGTACAGCTGTTCATAACCTACATTTTTTTTAAACTTGCTCAATTTTCTTTGCACAGCCTTATCCACTTTTCCAGTCACAATATCTAGGTCATTCACAACTTTCTCCATTAAATCTATTTGATCTACTAATAGTACTGTTGACTTCTCAAAGGAAGTAATGGAGCCAGGCAGAAATCCAAAATTTTACTTTATGTAGGAAAATTTATCTGCAATTTCAGGATCAGAAAGTAGTCTCTACGCAACTTTAATTGAAGCCGCTTCATTGCTGTCAAATGAGTCGATGATCTTCTTCACCACTGTGAAGTTGCCACAGTAATAGCTGCATGCTTCAATACAAGTCCCCCATCTGGTTAAAATGGGAGTAGGCGGCAAAGGAACGTTTAGGGCCTCCGACTTGAATGTTGCCACTCAAGATGGTGCCTTCACAAAGACTTACTTCACGTACCCAATCAGCTAGTCAACTTCGATGGACTGTCCTCTTATCTCTTCAGCAACTCTATGACAGGCATGTGCTAGACATGTCAGGTTCCCCATTTTTGAGTACATGGCTTTCACAGCATTAACAGCCTTTATCATGTAAGGTACAGCATCAGTCACGAAGAGCAGGAAATTGTCGTGTTGGATGCCTTTGGGTCATATTAAACTCAAGGACCTATCAAAGAGTTTGCGTATTGTAAAAAAAAATTCACTTCTTTTTTAGAAGTTCACAATTGATGAGAAAATGTTCAACAGGGCCATCTTCTTCCATCGTACCTGCCACTACGTTATCTACATATCGTCCAAGAAAATCAGTTGTCTCATCCATTAACACCTAAATTTTCTTGTCAGCTACTTTTTTACTTATCTTCTGCATGGTGTTTTTTAGCAGCAGCTGACATAATTTTTCCTTAGTGTGAAGGAGTCTGGCAGACTTCCCAGTGTGCTTTTCTAAAAAGCCACGCAATTTTGGATTGTTAACTTTGCTCAAGGGCATGGTGGCACAAATGAAGGCTTCGCACATTTCTTTGTAACATGCAGAATGTTTTCAAGACACGCAGATTTATCCTAGGAGAATTTGTTGTAGTTGAGTAGTATAAAAGGACCGATCCGAGGGCAAGGAGCAGCTCCTTCTAAAGAAGGAGCAAGGGGCGTGGCTTGCGGCAGAAGGATGGGGGCGTGGCTTGCGGTAGAAGGATGTAGGGGCGTGGCAGATGACGCTAGTGTGTAGGGTCGATGTGCTGCCCCCTAGCGGTGCTTTTTGGAACTTTCGATGGACCTTTGAGAGATGGCAACGACCGAGTCGGGGAAAGGAGATGTGCTGCCCCCTAGCGGTGCTTCTTGGAACTTTCGATGGACCTTTGAGAGATGGCAACGACCGAGTCGGGAAAGGAGATGTGCTGCCCCCTAGCGGTGCTTTTTGGAACTTTTAATGGACCTTTGAGAGATGGCAACGACCGAGTCGGGGAAAGGAGATGTGCTGCCCCCTAGCGGTGCTTCTTGGAACTTTATTATTATGTTAGATCTTTGTTTTTGAGTGATGGCAACGACCGAGTGGGAGAAAGGGGATGGATATAGGGGGATGTCAACTCGATGTGCTGCCCCCTAGCGGTGCTTTTTGGAACTTTTAATGGATCTTTGAGAGATGGCAACGACCGAGTGGGGGAAAGGGGATGTGTACGTTGCCCCCTAGCAGTGCTTCTTGGAACTTTCGATGTATCTTTGAGAGATGGCAACGACCGAGTGGAGGAAAGGGGATGTGTACGTTGCCCCCTATAGCAGTGCTTTTTCGAACTTTTCTCGGGAGATTTATTGGACGTTGACAAATTTTGGGGAAGTCTTTCCAATATTTATTTTTTTTAATTTTCTCTGGAGATTTACTGGACTTTGTCAAATTTTTGAAGGAAGTTTTTGTCGTTTCCAATTTCTTTTACTCATATTTTTTTGTCCTATTTTTTCTCTCTAATTTATTTTATTAAATTTATATTTTCAGGAATTCCCTGAGGTATTATAATTTTTATAGACGTTGCATTATTTTTTTTATTTTCTCGGGAGATTTACTGGACTTTGTCAAATTTTTGAAGGAAGTTTTTTCAATCGAAGCATTTCCTCAAATTTGTTTTATTAAATTTATATTTTTAGAACTCCGTGAGGTGTTATAATTTTTATAGACGTTGCATTATTTTTTTAATTCTTATATTTTTCTTCCCTACAATTTTAATTTAGACGAGGAAAGGCTTTGTTTGAAAAGATTTCGTTCCTGTTGATTCATGTTCCGCTATCTTTTGTCCGACATGTGTTTTGGGATGACTCACCATTTTCTCTTTGACTCAGAAAACTTTGTATGACACGTGTTTTGGGAAGAGTGACTATGATGTGTGACGCATGTCGTGATAGCAGATATGACATCAGCCAACGCCATTTCCTCCGCGGGGTCGGCGGTTGACGTCATTTGAGATTCTGTAGCCACATTAAGTTCCAAGACTGATTTTTTTCAATAACTTGATCATTTTGCAACGAATTTATTCCTTATTTTTTCCTCATAATTTCCGATTTTATATTCATAATTTTTCAACGTAACGATTTTTTTATTTTCTTTGAGGAGACTTCACGCATTTTCAACGGACGTTCCAACATAAAAACGTTTTCCAAAGTTTTGTGCTGCAGACATAATCTTAAAACACGATTGTTTATTAACGTATTTACGTGTTCATGGCATTTTTTTAACGTTGTACCTTTTTCCACCGCATAGTTAAAATGTTTTTTTTTATTTCTTCATTATTATTCAGTGAAATGTATCTTTTAATGCATTATCTTTATCTTTTTTTACTAAATGCTTGCATACTCGTTAAACTTCTCGATGTACCAACATTACTTTATTTTCAAACTAACAACTGCTTTTATCGAGGCTTTATTTTTTCTGTCTACGAAGAATTTTTTTAGTTTATTCTCTCAAGATATGAAAATTAATTATAACGAAATCCTTTCACTTTTCTATCGCTAAGAATTTTCCTTAAAATAAGTCCTGAGCTATAGTTCGCTTTGTCTGGTTAGAGGTGATTCATCAATAGTATGTTTGTGACCAGATAACGTCTCCGTGCAGTTACTGCCCGAAGCGATGACGCATGGGTGACGGGTACGTCGTGATGTCATCCTTGTGAACTTGGAATGTCATCATACTGCTTGAAGCGATGACGCACGGTGACGGGTTTTTCGTGATGTCATCTTTGTGAACAGATCCCAGAAGAATTTCAGAAACTGTTTCAACTTCGAACCAATGACGTTTCTTCCAATGTCGGGGGTCAAAAAGGCATCCTGTTTGCTATAACAAAATTTCATACTTTCACCAAAAATCATATTTTTAAACGCGCTTTTTTTTTTTCATGTATAACTAAATTTTTATTGTTTACTCACCTCATCAAAGTCAATCTCATTCCTTTTCTTCATTTAGTTCGCTTTAAATTTAGATGTTTCAAAACTTCGCGTATATTTCATTCACTCAATGTCCGGTTCTCAAGTGTCTGTCCCTTCATTTTCAACTTCTGTGCATGCTGCATTTTTTCTTTAGACGTTTAGTTTCATTGACCTTTTTTTCGTTTTAATTAGGTTTTCATTATCATATTTTTTTATTCATTGTCTCAGCAGAAAAAGCTTTCATTCTGGAGACATAGCGACTAAGTCCGTACTTCCTCTAAACGTTTTTATTTCACGTTTTACTAATTCGTCAGAAAAGCAGGTGTTTCCAAACTCCCATAGTGAAAATATTGTATTCTCCTTATTTTACTTATTATATTTTTCCTTCTATTCAGTGTTATATGATTCTTCAAACTTTGGTTTATTTTTATGAAACTTCTTTTTTTCTTAGTTTTTTTTTCTGATCCAGACTATCAATCTTTTCCTATCGATTTAATTACTCTTATTTTCCCATTCGACTTTACTTTTGAACAGAAATGTATCTAAAATGTTCAGGAGTATTTTAGTCTATAAGGCCGATTCTTCCCTGTTGCAAATAAAGTCATGTAGGATTTTAGTGTAAATGCCCCCAAATCTTTAGAACTTACTTTTCATAGTTAGATACTAATTCCTCGAGGTTTAAATTAAAACATGAAAGAAGAGTGTTTTTACGCTCTCTCCAGTGTGTGAACTTTCCCCAAGAAATCAACTTTGAATTTCCCCATGTTTCTGTCGGAAACTGAAAATCTCCTGCGACTGTTTTCACGCGTCTCTTGCTTACAGGAAAACCTCATATGGCATGAAATCACTTTGCTTGTCAGATTAAACTAAATTCTGGTTTTGAACTTTGAATGCAAACTCAAGCTCGCAAAAGCATAGTTTTCTGAGTGAACTTAAACTGTCTAAGATGACAAAAATCTAAAACTGCTGACTCAATGGGACAGAGCGTTTGAACTTTGCCCTTCATTCTCCATTTACGAGATCCGTCGTGAACCACTAGAAGGGAAGTAAGCAGACCCTGATTTAGTCCACTGTTTCCAAGGAAGGTAGAAAGCTAGTGTCGTAATTCAAAAGCTCATAACTCAAGCCTCCCCAGGATTCAATTTCGGACGAACGAATACTCAGATGTCAATGCTTAGACATTGAAAAATTACTTCAGACAAATATTTTCTTACTTAAAGTGCTTCAATTCAGAATTTGTACTACTTAAGATTTCCCTTAGTCAATATTTTATCTATCTTAAAAACTTCTAAAGGGTTGATTTTGAAAAAAAAATAAGAAAAAAAAATAAAAAAAAAACGAGTTCCCACAAAAATGTAAAATTTCCTCAGATTGTATGAGGAACCAAAAAAATTGATGAAGCTTGAATGTTAACCATTTCTTTCTCTTCATGTTTCATTCCATAAACTTTCTTCAAATTCCTATATATCCAAGAATTTTGTTAAATGTCCAAGTTCGACTCCCCCAGAAATTTTCTGAAAATGATAGTTTCTCTTTTAAAAAAAATTCCAGAATAAGAATCCCTTCACTGAAACAAGAAATTCCTATTCAAAGCATTCCATCCCTCTTTCTACTTCAAATACTCTATTTGTAAATCTAAGGAAGTTTTTAATATTCATATACTTTTCCCTCTAACTTTAGAAGATATTGTCTTAAAATGTATGTACATATTACAATAGTAAAATATCTTACTACTGCTTGATGTTCAATTCACTTCACATTGTCTTAAGGAAATTCGTTCATTTTCTCATAACACATAGCATGTTATTTTTCTTCCCATTCACTTCAAAGACTTGAGATCAACTTAATGGAGTCCTTTGAGAAAAACTTTCATAGGAAAGCATAAATTTGCCCAAAAAGTACATTAAAAATAAACAAATGTTGAAAGTTCCTGTACAAGAAGGAAATTCTGTTGTAACTTCTAAACGAAAAAAGACAAATTCTAAGAAAATATGTAAAAATGTTCATTGGATTCCATATTAAAAAAATTTAGTTGAACAAAAGTGTCATTCTTTTTTTCTTTTTTAAATGTATGCACTTTCGGAACAGTTCATTCTTTCTTAGGGTTAAAAATGGAACACTTCATTTTTTCTTAGTGGACAGCTTTGAGAAAACACATTTCATTAAAAGCAGGGAAATTCTCATAGAATAACATGGAAAAACTAGTATACATAAAAAGACTGTTTCGAAACGAGTAAAAATCTGTTGAAGTTCGTTTTCGAAAAAGTTGGAAATAGAATATAGTAAAAACAGTCACAGCAAGTTCCTGAAAGTTGAAAATTGGATGTACTAAAAATGTCTAAGGAAAGAATTTTTTTAAAACACAACTGCTTTAGTTTTCCCAGGCTGGAGGGGTCTTCAGTGAGAGCGCTTCTTCTTTTTCAACACAAAGAATGAAGCGAGTCAGTTTGAAACATTTCAAACTCCCCGAAAATAAGCCGTGTACTCTGGTTTCGGCTCAATACTGTAAAGCATTGCTCTCAGACCAGTCGGAAATCCCCCGATTGGCCGCCTGATGGAAAATATCAGGCCCATTTCCCTTAATAAATACCCAAATATCCTTAAGAAAAGTCTTTAGCAAAAAAATACTAGTTCTTCATTAAATCAATTCATTCTGTTACTATTTTAAAAAAGAAATTTCTTTTACTTTTAAAATTCTTGAAAGCTTATTATTTTGATTCATTTCAATAAAAAAACATAATTTCACTTAAATTTAGGTTAATAAAAAAATAATTTCACAAAATTTATATCTTAGAATGAATAAAATACTTACACTTAAATTTAGGCTCTGGAAATAGAAAAAAATTACTTTAAACATTTTCAAAAAAATATTTACTTTTCTTTTTCAGTAATTTACCTACCTCCCTCCCCCTTCCCTTACCCAAATTTTTAGGAGCCCTAAAAAGGACTTTTTTCAACAGCTGCTGTTTCCTCCAACTCAATACAAGTCGTATTGGGCTACGTGCATGTCGTGAACCGTTTTCAACAAGTTCGTAATGTCCAGAGATTCTAAAAATTCTTTGGAGATGAGTCCCTTCGAAGCAGCAACGAAAGATTCCGCTACAACCACAGGCTGCAGCATAGCAACGGCGCAGGCAAAGTGAGTGCTAAACTTAATATCCATGGAATCAGAGCAGGCATGCTCCATGATGTTGTTAGGCAATTCACGATAGGGCAAGAGACATTCCGGACATCGAAACAGTAGGTTTACCTTTTCTTCTATTTGTGCCGTGAGCACCTCGGTCAAGATGAAAATCAACTCTTCATCAGAAATGTTTGTTCCTGGACGATTCGTACTCTGCAGCTCTAACACAGCTTTTCTAAAAATGGATCCAAATTGCAGCTGAGTAATGCTTTTCCATATGTCATCGCATTTCTCCAACAGTTCATCAAATTCTTCCCACTTTAGTGTGACGGAAATGGGGTTTAATCGACGGAAACCATGAACTCTAGGAGAGATCTGTTCAAAGGAATACACACAACTGTCCCCCACTTCTCCGGCAGGAGAGGAAGAAACAATCAGTTCACTGTTGACAATCACTTCGTCAATCCTAGCTCGGAAACTATATGAACGTTCCATAAACTTTCGGACAGTTAGAGCTGACATAGTAATTCCATTTTTGGTGGGCTGGAAAGTTTGTCCGTCATAACGATAACTCCGGAGATGGACTCTGACTGAGTTTGTGAAATCAGTAACTTTCACCACAACTTTTCCTCCCAAAGGAAAATGATGGGGGTGAAGATCATTTGTAGTTGGAGAACGATTCATAATGTTCGGCTCAGCTACGCAGGCTTTCTTAGCTACAGACGAGGAAGTAGTCGACGAACGCTTCATCATGATTCGGGAAATTGAATCGTTAGCACACAACAAGGAGGAAGAAGGCACAAGTGACTCGGACGAATGCACAAGACGAATTGACGGTGAAAGAGCACTGTCTTTATCTGGTTTGTTATCAGCAGACAAACAAACGGTGGGCCTTGGAACTGATAACAGAGGTTGGTAGTCATCCTGTTTACTGCGTGAGCGCGTGAATGAGTCATGAGACAATGGCGTCTGTGCTATCATCTTTCTGAAGGTTAAATTTAGCCTAATATTTGGAGCGTTCTTTTGACGCGGTAGACCATGATTCCAATAAGAATTCGTTGGCGGAAGCATCTGGAGTAGAGAACCTGATCTCAGAGTTAATGAAACTGGTTTAAATCCGTTCCTCTTAAAAACAAAATCTCTTTCTTGCCCGAGAGATACAGAAGCAATGCACGACAAAGGTTCTAAATCTGATTCATTGTCCATGTGAAATCCGATGCTATCTTTTCCAGTTCGGTATTTTTTTATTAAAACAAAGTTGAAAGTCTCCTCACATTCTTTCTCAACAGCGAGCTTGATTTCTTGAAGCAATGGGCTCCAAGGGTGAGGTTCTAAAGTCAAACCGCTAAAAGTGTATTTCAGATTGGGGTCCCCGAAGGCAACATGCTGTCTTGGAATGTTATAACACTTTCCGAAAATTTTTATTTTTGAGAATTCACCACTCAAATATTCCACTTCATCTTCCAAACGAGAATAGTAATGAATCGCTTGAGCAAGGGAGAAGAGCTGAGAGTAACGAAAATTCAGATTTTCCTTGTTATGACGAAGAGACAACATTTTTCAGATCAACACACTCACACCAAGCACCGAAGCGATAATGAGTCAGGCAGGCAGGCAGGCAGGCTTGCGATAAGGCGTATGACGTCAGGTTTCCGAGAGATGAGTAAGCAGCTTTTCCCCCTTTCCCCACCTGCTTATTCTGTAAGAAGGTCCTACCCTTTTGAAATGTTGGGGAAAAATTACTCACCCCAATTACGTTGACAACGAAATTTTCTAGAAATGCGTACATGAAGACACAATATTAAAGTAACAACATTCCTCAATTTATATTAAAAAAAAAACCTCTACTGGTTTTAAAGTTCCTTCTCTTGTAATTTTTTTCTCGCTAAATGCATCTTTGACAACCCCGAAAGCTGAACTTCTGTTCTTTTCAAAATGATTTGTTCCGAATGGGTTCACTCCCTGAGGAATGCAGATTCAAAGCAACGTGATCACTCGTTATTTTTGTACAGACAGTTAAAACTATGATCAGCAACAAATTTGAAAAAAAAAAAAAAAACACTGGACTGTCTCCACACATTTTTAAAGTGACGTCATTTGAGAGGAGGTTTTTCATGACAAATTTCTTCCAACAGGAAAAGAATGTATGCGAGCAGAGTAAAAATTTTTGAGTCTTTGCGTGAGCAAATCGAGACGAAATATCTTCACGTGAACAAAACAAACATTTTGAGACGAAAATATTTTACTCTGCTCGCATACATTCTTTTCCTGTTGGAAGAAATTTGTCATGAAAAACCTCCTCTCAAATGACGTCACTTTAAAAATGTGTGGAGACAGTCCAGTGTTTTTTTGTGTTTTTTTTTCAAATTTGTTGCTGATCATAGTTTTAACTGTCTGTACAAAAATAACGAGTGATCACGTTGCTTTGAATCTGCATTCCTCAGGGAGTGAACCCCTTTCGGAACAAATCATTTTGAAAAGAACAGAAGTTCAGCTTTCGGGGTTGTCAAAGATGCATTTAGCGAGAAAAAATTACAAGAGAAGGAACTTTAAAACCAGTAGAGGTTTTTTTTTTTAATATAAATTGAGGAATGTTGTTACTTTAATATTGTGTCTTCATGTACGCATTTCTAGAAAATTTCGTTGTCAACGTAATTGGGGAGTAATTTTTCCCCAACATTTCAAAAGGGTAGGACCTTCTTACAGAATAAGCAGGTGGGGAAAGGGGGAAAAGCTGCTTACTCATCTCTCGGAAACCTGACGTCATACGCCTTATCGCAAGCCTGCCTGCCTGCCTGCCTGACTCATTATCGCTTCGGTGCTTGGTGTGAGTGTGTTGATCTGAAAAAATGTTGTCTCTTCGTCATAACAAGGAAAATCTGAATTTTCGTTACTCTCAGCTCTTCTCCCTTGCTCAAGCGATTCATTACTATTCTCGTTTGGAAGATGAAGTGGAATATTTGAGTGGTGAATTCTCAAAAATAAAAATTTTCGGAAAGTGTTATAACATTCCAAGACAGCATGTTGCCTTCGGGGACCCCAATCTGAAATACACTTTTAGCGGTTTGACTTTAGAACCTCACCCTTGGAGCCCATTGCTTCAAGAAATCAAGCTCGCTGTTGAGAAAGAATGTGAGGAGACTTTCAACTTTGTTTTAATAAACAAATACCGAACTGGAAAAGATAGCATCGGATTTCACATGGACAATGAATCAGATTTAGAACCTTTGTCGTGCATTGCTTCTGTATCTCTCGGGCAAGAAAGAGATTTTGTTTTTAAGAGGAACGGATTTAAACCAGTTTCATTAACTCTGAGATCAGGTTCTCTACTCCAGATGCTTCCGCCAACGAATTCTTATTGGAATCATGGTCTACCGCGTCAAAAGAACGCTCCAAATATTAGGCTAAATTTAACCTTCAGAAAGATGATAGCACAGACGCCATTGTCTCATGACTCATTCACGCGCTCACGCAGTAAACAGGATGACTACCAACCTCTGTTATCAGTTCCAAGGCCCACCGTTTGTTTGTCTGCTGATAACAAACCAGATAAAGACAGTGCTCTTTCACCGTCAATTCGTCTTGTGCATTCGTCCGAGTCACTTGTGCCTTCTTCCTCCTTGTTGTGTGCTAACGATTCAATTTCCCGAATCATGATGAAGCGTTCGTCGACTACTTCCTCGTCTGTAGCTAAGAAAGCCTGCGTAGCTGAGCCGAACATTATGAATCGTTCTCCAACTACAAATGATCTTCACCCCCATCATTTTCCTTTGGGAGGAAAAGTTGTGGTGAAAGTTACTGATTTCACAAACTCAGTCAGAGTCCATCTCCGGAGTTATCGTTATGACGGACAAACTTTCCAGCCCACCAAAAATGGAATTACTATGTCAGCTCTAACTTTCCGAAAGTTTATGGAACGTTCATATAGTTTCCGAGCTAGGATTGACGAAGTGATTGTCAACAGTGAACTGATTGTTTCTTCCTCTCCTGCCGGAGAAGTGGGGGACAGTTGTGTGTATTCCTTTGAACAGATCTCTCCTAGAGTTCATGGTTTCCGTCGATTAAACCCCATTTCCGTCACACTAAAGTGGGAAGAATTTGATGAACTGTTGGAGAAATGCGATGACATATGGAAAAGCATTACTCAGCTGCAATTTGGATCCATTTTTAGAAAAGCTGTGTTAGAGCTGCAGAGTACGAATCGTCCAGGAACGAACATTTCTGATGAAGAGTTGATTTTCATCTTGACCGAGGTGCTCACGACACAAATAGAAGAAAAGGTAAACCTACTGTTTCGATGTCCGGAATGTCTCTTGCCCTATCGTGAATTGCCTAACAACATCATGGAGCATGCCTGCTCTGATTCCATGGATATTAAGTTTAGCACTCACTTTGCCTGCGCCGTTGCTATGCTGCAGCCTGTGGTTGTAGCGGAATCTTTCGTTGCTGCTTCGAAGGGACTCATCTCCAAAGAATTTTTAGAATCTCTGGACATTACGAACTTGTTGAAAACGGTTCACGACATGCACGTAGCCCAATACGACTTGTATTGAGTTGGAGGAAACAGCAGCTGTTGAAAAAAGTCCTTTTAGGGCTCCTAAAAATTTGGGTAAGGGAAGGGGGAGGGAGGTAGGTAAATTACTGAAAAGAAAAGTAAATATTTTTTTGAAAATGTTTAAAGTAATTTTTTTTTCTATTTCCAGAGCCTAAATTTAAGTGTAAGTATTTTATTCATTCTAAGATATAAATTTTGTGAAATTATTTTTTTATTAACCTAAATTTAAGTGAAATTATGTTTTTTTATTGAAATGAATCAAAATAATAAGCTTTCAAGAATTTTAAAAGTAAAAGAAATTTCTTTTTAAAATAGTAACAGAATGAATTGATTTAATGAAGAACTAGTATTTTTTTGCTAAAGACTTTTCTTAAGGATATTTGGGTATTTATTAAGGGAAATGGGCCTGATATTTTCCATCAGGCGGCCAATCGGGGGATTTCCGACTGGTCTGAGAGCAATGCTTTACAGTATTGAGCCGAAACCAGAGTACACGGCTTATTTTCGGGGAGTTTGAAATGTTTCAAACTGACTCGCTTCATTCTTTGTGTTGAAAAAGAAGAAGCGCTCTCACTGAAGACCCCTCCAGCCTGGGAAAACTAAAGCAGTTGTGTTTTTAAAAAAATTCTTTCCTTAGACATTTTTAGTACATCCAATTTTCAACTTTCAGGAACTTGCTGTGACTGTTTTTACTATATTCTATTTCCAACTTTTTCGAAAACGAACTTCAACAGATTTTTACTCGTTTCGAAACAGTCTTTTTATGTATACTAGTTTTTCCATGTTATTCTATGAGAATTTCCCTGCTTTTAATGAAATGTGTTTTCTCAAAGCTGTCCACTAAAAAAAAATGAAGTGTTCCATTTTTAACCCTAAGAAAGAATGAACTGTTCCGAAAGTGCATACATTTAAAAAGAAAAAGAATGACACTTTTGTTCAACTAAATTTTTTTAATATGGAATCCAATGAACATTTTTACATATTTTCTTAGAATTTGTCTTTTTTCGTTTAGAAGTTACAACAGAATTTCCTTCTTGTACAGGAACTTTCAACATTTGTTTATTTTTAATGTACTTTTTGGGCAAATTTATGCTTTCCTATGAAAGTTTTTCTCAAAGGACTCCATTAAGTTGATCTCAAGTCTTTGAAGTGAATGGGAAGAAAAATAACATGCTATGTGTTATGAGAAAATGAACGAATTTCCTTAAGACAATGTGAAGTGAATTGAACATCAAGCAGTAGTAAGATATTTTACTATTGTAATATGTACATACATTTTAAGACAATATCTTCTAAAGTTAGAGGGAAAAGTATATGAATATTAAAAACTTCCTTAGATTTACAAATAGAGTATTTGAAGTAGAAAGAGGGATGGAATGCTTTGAATAGGAATTTCTTGTTTCAGTGAAGGGATTCTTATTCTGGAATTTTTTTAAAAGAGAAACTATCATTTTCAGAAAATTTCTGGGGGAGTCGAACTTGGACATTTAACAAAATTCTTGGATATATAGGAATTTGAAGAAAGTTTATGGAATGAAACATGAAGAGAAAGAAATGGTTAACATTCAAGCTTCATCAATTTTTTTGGTTCCTCATACAATCTGAGGAAATTTTACATTTTTGTGGGAACTCGTTTTTTTTTTATTTTTTTTTTCTTATTTTTTTTTCAAAATCAACCCTTTAGAAGTTTTTAAGATAGATAAAATATTGACTAAGGGAAATCTTAAGTAGTACAAATTCTGAATTGAAGCACTTTAAGTAAGAAAATATTTGTCTGAAGTAATTTTTCAATGTCTAAGCATTGACATCTGAGTATTCGTTCGTCCGAAATTGAATCCTGGGGAGGCTTGAGTTATGAGCTTTTGAATTACGACACTAGCTTTCTACCTTCCTTGGAAACAGTGGACTAAATCAGGGTCTGCTTACTTCCCTTCTAGTGGTTCACGACGGATCTCGTAAATGGAGAATGAAGGGCAAAGTTCAAACGCTCTGTCCCATTGAGTCAGCAGTTTTAGATTTTTGTCATCTTAGACAGTTTAAGTTCACTCAGAAAACTATGCTTTTGCGAGCTTGAGTTTGCATTCAAAGTTCAAAACCAGAATTTAGTTTAATCTGACAAGCAAAGTGATTTCATGCCATATGAGGTTTTCCTGTAAGCAAGAGACGCGTGAAAACAGTCGCAGGAGATTTTCAGTTTCCGACAGAAACATGGGGAAATTCAAAGTTGATTTCTTGGGAAAGCTCACACACTGGAGAGAGCGTAAAAACACTCTTCTTTCATGTTTTAATTTAAACCTCGAGGAATTAGTATCTAACTATGAAAAGTAAGTTCTAAAGATTTGGGGGCATTTACACTAAAATCCTACATGACTTTATTTGCAACAGGGAAGAATCGGCCTTATAGACTAAAATACTCCTGAACATTTTAGATACATTTCTGTTCAAAAGTAAAGTCGAATGGGAAAATAAGAGTAATTAAATCGATAGGAAAAGATTGATAGTCTGGATCAGAAAAAAAAACTAAGAAAAAAGAAGTTTCATAAAAATAAACCAAAGTTTGAAGAATCATATAACACTGAACAGAAGGAAAAATATAATAAGTAAAATAAGGAGAATACAATATTTTCACTATGGGAGTTTGGAAACACCTGCTTTTCTGACGAATTAGTAAAACGTGAAATAAAAATGTTTAGAGGAAGTACGGACTTAGTCGCTATGTCTCCAGAATGAAAGCTTTTTCTGCTGAGACAATGAATAAAAAAATATGATAATGAAAACCTAATTAAAACGAAAAAAAGGTCAATGAAACTAAACGTCTAAAGAAAAATGCAGCATGCACAGAAGTTGAAAATGAAGGGACAGACACTTGAGAACCGGACATTGAGTGAATGAAATATACGCGAAGTTTTGAAACATCTAAATTTAAAGCGAACTAAATGAAGAAAAGGAATGAGATTGACTTTGATGAGGTGAGTAAACAATAAAAATTTAGTTATACATGAAAAAAAAGCGCGTTTAAAAATATGATTTTTGGTGAAAGTATGAAATTTTGTTATAGCAAACAGGATGCCTTTTTGACCCCCCGACATTGGAAGAAACGTCATTGGTTCGAAGTTGAAACAGTTTCTGAAATTCTTCTGGGATCTGTTCACAAAGATGACATCACGAAAAACCCGTCACCGTGCGTCATCGCTTCAAGCAGTATGATGACATTCCAAGTTCACAAGGATGACATCACGAAGTACCCGTCACCCATGCGTCATCGCTTCGGGTAGTAACTGCACGGAGACGTTATCTGGTCACAAACATACTATTGATGAATCACCTCTAACCAGACAAAGCGAACTATAGCTCAGGACTTATTTTAAGGAAAATTCTTAGCGATAGAAAAGTGAAAGGATTTCGTTATAATTAATTTTCATATCTTGAGAGAATAAACTAAAAAAATTCTTCGTAGACAGAAAAAATAAAGCCTCGATAAAAGCAGTTGTTAGTTTGAAAATAAAGTAATGTTGGTACATCGAGAAGTTTAACGAGTATGCAAGCATTTAGTAAAAAAAGATAAAGATAATGCATTAAAAGGTACATTTCACTGAATAATCATGAAGAAATAAAAAAACATTTTAACTATGCGGTGGAAAAAGGTACAACGTTAAAAAAAATGCCATGAACACGTAAATACGTTAATAAACAATCGTGTTTTAAGATTATGTCTGCAGCACAAAACTTTGGAAAACGTTTTTATGTTGGAACGTCCGTTGAAAATGCGTGAAGTCTCCTCAAAGAAAATAAAAAATCGTTACGTTGAAAAATTATGAATATAAAATCGGAAATTATGAGGAAAAATAAGGAATAAATTCGTTGCAAAATGATCAAGTTATTGAAAAAATCAGTCTTGGAACTTAATGTGGCTACAGAATCTCAAATGACGTCAACCGCCGACCCCGCGGAGGAAATGGCGTTGGCTGATGTCATATCTGCTATCACGACATGCGTCACACATCATAGTCACTCTTCCCAAAACACGTGTCATACAAAGTTTTCTGAGTCAAAGAGAAAATGGTGAGTCATCCCAAAACACATGTCGGACAAAAGATAGCGGAACATGAATCAACAGGAACGAAATCTTTTCAAACAAAGCCTTTCCTCGTCTAAATTAAAATTGTAGGGAAGAAAAATATAAGACTTAAAAAAATAATGCAACGTCTATAAAAATTATAACACCTCACGGAGTTCTAAAAATATAAATTTAATAAAACAAATTTGAGGAAATGCTTCGATTGAAAAAATTTCCTTCAAAGATTTGACAAAGTCCAGTAAATCTCCCGAGAAAATAAAAAAAATAATGCAACGTCTATAAAAATTATAATACCTCAGGGAATTCCTGAAAATATAAATTTAATAAAATAAATTAGAGAGAAAAAATAGGACAAAAAAATATGAGTAAAAAAAATTGGAAACGACAAAAAAACTTCCTTCAAAAATTTGACAAAGTCCAGTAAATCTCCAGAGAAAATTAAAAAAAATAAATATTGGAAAGACTTCCCCAAAATTTGTCAACGTCCAATAAATCTCCCGAGAAAAGTTCGAAAAAGCACTGCTAGGGGGCAACGTACACATCCCCTTTCCCCCACTCGGTCGTTGCCATCTCTCAAAGATACATCGAAAGTTCCAAGAAGCACTGCTAGGGGGCAACGTACACATCCCCTTTCCCCCACTCGGTCGTTGCCATCTCTCAAAGATCCATTAAAAGTTCCAAAAAGCACCGCTAGGGGGCAGCACATCGAGTTGACATCCCCCTATATCCACCCCCTTTCTCCCACTCGGTCGTTGCCATCACTCAAAAACAAAGATCTAACATAATAATAAAGTTCCAAGAAGCACCGCTAGGGGGCAGCACATCTCCTTTCCCCGACTCGGTCGTTGCCATCTCTCAAAGATACATTGAAAGTTCCAAGAAGCACCGCTAGGGGCAGCACATCTCCTTTCCCGACTCGGTCGTTGCCATCTCTCAAAGGTCCATCGAAAGTTCCAAGAAGCACCGCTAGGGGGCAGCACATCTCCTTTCCCCGACTCGGTCGTTGCCATCTCTCAAAGGTCCATCGAAAGTTCCAAAAAGCACCGCTAGGGGGCAGCACATCGACCCTACACACTAGCGTCATCTGCCACGCCCCTACATCCTTCTACCGCAAGCCACGCCCCCATCCTTCTGCCGCAAGCCACGCCCCTTGCTCCTTGCCCTCGGATCGGTCCTTTTATACTACTTAGTTGTTTATCGTCCTGGAGTCGCTGCAGACCTCGTTCGTGTTTTCCGCTGTTGACATGCTGCTGCACAGTAAATTTCTTTTCCGTGACAACTCTCACGTCGCAGAGTTTGCAATATAGTATCTGTCCATCAGTAGATAATATATTTTTGTCATATTTAGAAATGAAGTGTTTTAATTTCTGTAAGGCACTTTCTTTCACTTTAGGCATGTTGGGTGTTGAAATTCACAATTACTACGCAAAAATTAATCACAGCTCACAAACAACGCGTGCAGCTTCCGAAAAATGTCGAGAGACAATGAGCCCCCGTTCAGGGCCTGATTTACGCCTAGGCACGCAAGGCACATGCCTAGGGCACTCAAATTGAAAGGGCCCCAAAATCTTGGTTAAAAAAAAACTTTCCCTTTTTCAAAATATTTATACGTGGGTAGATGTGATGTGGAGTACCTATATATAAATCGCTGGCAAAACACAAGCAAGTACTGGCAATATATGTGATATTTCTAGTCAATATCAGTAACATTTTCCAGATAATTTGGGGAGGGTTTTTGTGTGAGATTAAACAAAAAATTGTCGTGTTGTGTAATAAAAACTAGCAGTATGTGTATGTTTGTAATTATGGCTTACTACGATCAACTATATACTTCAATTTCAAATACTGCATGGTTCTGAAGCAATTTTTAAACATTTTGACATTTTAGCTCCCAAAAGTTATATTTGAAAAATCTTTGGACTTAATTCGGGCAGGGTTTGAATCCCCCCAAACCTCTCTCTTAAATACACCCCTGGTTAATATGGTAATAGTATAGTTTAGACACACCTGACAAAACATCCAATGTCCCATTGAATTTTACCCGTCATATGGCTTTGTCACACACAACTGTTTCATCGATGAAGGTTCAAGTCTTTTCAGATGCAAATCAGTAGGACAGCATAAAAATCTAGAAGAGAACAATATTTTTACCAGGTACTACCGTAATTTAATGTCAGTCTTATAAATGTATTGTGTTTATTAAATTATTACGCTGGATTGTAATACAGTCGCCCAAAATGGTCACACTACCTACTCGACTCCGTAAAGTAAAGGTCGAGTGGAGGGGGCCTCGTTTTGGGTTGTGCCTAGGGCCCAATTCTGTGTACGTCGGGCCCTGCCCCCGTTATCTGTAGAACTCGTGCAGACTGGTTTGGACGAGTACATTTACAGCCACACTACACTAGAGGGAAGGGAGAGAGGAAGGAAGGGTTATACAGTGAAACCTGTATCGGGGGTTTGTCTCTCTCTGCCCAAACTGAGAGCTTGAAGTCTGCGGTGTTTGTTATCCACCCTCCCCGACACCTAACCTTGCCTTCCGACAAAATGGCAATGCCCATACTCCAAACGGATGAACAGCTCATCACTGGCTTGAAGGAAGAGACAGAGGAGGAGAGGGAGCGCTTTCACCGTCTTCCACCGCCGTTTGCTACGACGCGTGTACAGATGTTTTGAGCACGAGCACTTAACACTCCACCCTCGTTCTCTCAGTCTTGCTTCTAGCGGCTTTAAGGGGGAAATATGAGGTTTCAGGAAAATTCATTCAAAAATGCCATTTTTAAAAAAAAATGCCGAAATATGCAAGATAATGACTGAAAAATACCAAAAAAATGACTTAAAATTACCGAAAAACCTGAAAAAATGCCATATCGCATCAAAATCATGAAAAAATGCCTTATCGCATCAAAATCATGAAAAACTGCCCTTAACAAAGGTACTTAAATCAGCTTACTTTTGTATGAAACATACATGTATGCACTTGGAAAACGTTTTAGTATTGCCAAAAAAAATATGCAAAATCATAAAAATCCTAGCCCTAAGCACGTACTTTTTTTACAAAAGACGTACTATAAATAGGGCTACCATATTTTCCCTCGACCATTCCTTCATGGTAAGGCCGAGAACTTTTGGGACACCTTTCGTATGAATAAGATGGACTTCCTCCATAAAAATACTATAGCTGTGAGAAAAGTTCAAACTGAGATTTGTAAATATCTCAGAGATTCTGTAGAACAACCAAAAAGGTACAGATTTTCGATTAAATAATGGACACTATGACGTAGAAGTCTTGTCTTACTTCTACGTTATTTTAAAAACATTACCATACGAAGAAATAGTTCCTACATTAAACCTTAACGGCCAGACGAAACATGTAAACAACAGAAGTCAAACTTACGGAAAAGATGCTTTATTCAGGATGTAGCAAACACATCGTAACATAGCATATTGCACTAAACTCTCCACACACCACACAACTCTTAACACAATGCTCTTTTCACAACGCTCCTTTCAATAATCAGTTTACAACAAAACGGTCTCCAGCAACCTCGCTTGACAACGCTCGCTTTAATCAACAGTTTAGTCGTCGTTTTTATCTCTCGTTCTTATCTTATCTCAGGCATACGTCACGTTCATTCAACCTCAATTACGTTGCCAACAGTATTCGTTTGAGAGAAAAGATATCACGTTAAGAGTGAAATATGACTGATAATAAACTCAAGATTTACATAGGGAAAGAAACTAAAAAGGAAAGTTAATTTAGAATATACGTCACAACACTATTTAGTAGAATTTGTACAACGCAATGAAAAATATAAATTCCAAATATCCGTACATCTCACCTCCTCCATTACCCATGTCAACGGAGAGTATCATGTATCTATACTATGTTATCAAAGGTATTCGGATACTACGAAATATTTGATAAGTGCAAAGAACGGTTGCGCAAAGAAGGTGCGCTGTGGATGGAGAGGCACCTATATAAAACTGAGATGTTCTGTCGTGTTGTCAGTAATTTTGAAGCGGATATACCGCGTCAACACGAACTTCCCGGGTTCTAGCGTGGGCTGTTTAAAGGATGTCATTTGAGTAAAGTTGCCTTACGAAGTATTTCAACTAAACTATACATACCAAAATTGACTGTAAGTGACGTCGTAAAGAGATGGAAGCAGAACGGTGCAACAACAGGTAAAAAAATGTTCAGGAAAGCTCCACACACTGACGGAAGGTGACAGAAGAGCTATGGTGAGAAATGGTAAGAAATCCCGCTATTCCTCTGCCGTTTCCATCGCTGCTGAAGGAGAAAATGCTTGCAGTGACTCTGTTTGTACCATAACTATCTGTAGAGAGCTGCCAGTTGGGGTTATTACGGTAATGAAGCGTCACACAAGCCACACATCACTTCCGTGAATGAATGCGAAGCGCCGTTTGGGATGGTATGTATCCGATCGTTCCTGAACTGTGTGCGATTGGAAAGCTGCTCTTTGGAGTGATGAATCACACTTTTCACTCTTCCAATCTGATTTGCGTGTTTGGAATTCGCAACAGCCTAGCGAACGATTTTTGTCAGACTGTGTTTTTTTTTTTTTTTTCCGTGATTGGAGGTTTAACGACCACCGTGTGCAACTCAATGGCTATAAGCAGTCGCCCGTCTCTAATTTACGACCACTGACTCCAGTGAAGGAAGAGAGCCAGAGCCGTAAGAAAAATACAGCATCCATGCCTTACCGGGATTCAACCCGGTCCTATCTCTGACAAATGATTAGAAGTCATCGCTTAGACCACTGCGCCTTCCGGGGCGGCTCGGACTGTGTTCTTCCAACTGTTAAATTCAGTGGAGGCTCCATCATGGTATGCAGTGCTTTTTTCGGAATGGGACTCGGCCCGTTGGTTGTTATACCACAAACCGTCAACTCTGAAGTGTACTTCGACGTTCTGGGTAATTCTGTTCATTCTGTCCAACCAACAGTGTGGCAATATTATGGAAATGACCGTTGTTTCTTCCAACACGATCGAGCACCCTGCCACATTGCACGGCGTCTGCCGGACTGATTTCTTGAAAATAAGGTGAAACTGTTAGGCTGGTCCGCAAAATGTCCTGATCTTCATCCCATAGAACACCTCTGGGATGAACTGGAGCGACAGATACGAAATCGACCAAAACGACCGTTTTCGCTCTGCCGTCTTGCAGCAGCTTTGCAGGACGAATGGCGAGCAATTTCTGTCGAGGCGTACAGGTAATTGATTGATAGTATGCCTCGACATGTTGCCGCTGTTATATAATCTAAAGGTGTGCCGACTATCTACTAATTGCGATAATAAAGCCATTTCTCCCAAGCCACTGTAGTGTCCGAATAGTTTTGTTAATATAGTGTTTCTAACAAGGTACTGAGTCACTTCAGGTATTACTTCGATAAATGGGAACACTTCATTCGCAAGTTATTGGAGAGGCGGAATTGCCACAGATCAAGTTAATTGAATGATTTATTTTCAACATATTTCATGCTTCTCGTTGCATCAGTCTAGCGCCAAGAAACCACCTATACTCTGATTTGTTTACTCGACTAGCGATATATTGGCAAAGCGAGTTGTTTGGTAAACAAGAACCCTCGCAATTGTAAAAAAAAAAGATTCAGTGATGTCCCACAGAAAATTTTCAAACATTTGCAAACTGGTACATTCGCAACTTAGCCTTGTTTCTCTCAACATTTTTCATGAACTAAACAAAAGCAGTTTAGGGTGGAATAAGAACAAATAGCATCGTAACCGTCCAGAGTACGACAAAGCATGTTTCTACGTTTATTGTCATATCATGTATGTCACGTATGCACCATCATTATGAAATATACGGAGTACCTACATTTATGCAACTTATTGAGAGATTTAGTTTTTTAATTATTTATTTATTAGTGCTGTATACTATTTCGATAGAAGGTTCAAAGGAATTAAGAATGATAAGGTATTCAGAAAAATGCTTTTCTGAATACCTTTTCGAGCGAAGGTTCAAAGGAATTCAGAATGATAAGGTATTCAGAAAAATGCTTTTCGTTTTGATTTTATATTTATTAAATTCTTCTTACAAGCATTGTGTGTTCAGCAAAATATTTCTTAGCAAGCAGTAATATAATTCCTGAATTCACACAATAAAAAGAAGGAAGGAAAAGAGTTTGTAAAAAAATGAGTTACATGAGAAAATTTGTGAAAGATCAGATCATATGTTGAGGATTTTAGGAAGCAAGTGTCTGACCCCAAGTCTTGGACAACCCTAAGAAATAGGAGGCTAAGAGATTTGGGCTAGAGTGCCTGATGGGGAAGTGACACGGAGGCGAGAAAAAATGGGGGAGGAAGACGCCCTTATTTATTACCGGATGGCCAGTACCGGGGTCTGACGACTTAACTTGCCCATCCGACGCACGGCGGATATTTAGTGGTTCGAGCGTTCGTACCTGCCTGGGATCGAACCCGAGGTCTTCTCCGTGGCAGTCACGAACGCTGACCAGTAGGCCACCCGCTGCCCAATATAGGAAAGAAGTAAAAATTTGCAAATGTTAATAGCTGTTTTATAGGTTTCGACTGCTTACAACTTTCGTGATATCTTACGCTGCAGAAATCCACTGCAAATTCGGGAGTGCTTTCTTATCGAAAAAAAAGTATCCTTCGAACATATATATTTTTTTATTACCCTGTTATTTAATGCAATTTTGGTGTAGCGCTGTTTTCAATAATTTCTTTCACAGCATTCTAATCTGCTATTTTTATTGTGCCCATATATTTTAAATCGTAGAATCACAATTAATGAATAAATTTGAGTGGGTGTATCTAAATATTCCAATGAAGATTGATTGGTCATGGAGATAATTTAAGGTGTGCTGCTCGACTCAGCAGTAAAAATTAAAAAGAAAATCTATATTAATGCAAAATACCAGTATTTCTGTTAAAACAACTGTCTACAAATCCTATTGCTACTAATAATCTTCTAAAAAGGGTTTTCTCTTTGCGACTATGATTCGATAATCAGGCTATTACTTGATATCTTTTACCAGAATAAAAGTCCTCGCTGCGCAGGGTAAAGTTTAAGTTCATCCTGCAGCAAGAGTAAATTCATCTTTAAGTTGATGGTCAAATGTATCATCGATCAAGTTGCTCTAAACATTTATCTCTACAGTTTCGTCTTTCGTTGATAGCAGCGGCTGTTCATTAACTACTGATGCCAGTCAATGTGCAAATAGCTTGTTCTCCCATCTTTATTTGTTTTTATCTTTTTCAAATAAAAATACCATAAAATTTTAGAGAAAGCATTTCTGAATGATGATTTCATGTCAATATCGGCGTCGAATCATTAAAACAAAGTACGTTAACATGTATACTGCATACCCAAAGATTTCCAGAGAAGAACGCGTTGCTTTACAAAGTAAAGAGATTTGCTTACAGCTTGGAATGGGCGTGAGAAAAAGATACATTTGTGTAAAATCCTAAATGTATGTTTTCTCAAAGTCATCACCATTTGAATTTGCTCTTGCTGAAAATTCAGTTTGAAGGAAGAATGGGGACAGAGTTTGTGACGATCCTTGCTCCTTTCTAGCTCTTTCACACTATAGCCACGATCCCGCATGAGCCGTCACATAATTTTATTGGTTCTTTCCCAAAAAAATCATTGCTTGAAAAAAAATATAGAAAATCCGGCACATTTGTAACAATAACAAGTTAGTAAAATCATGCAATGCATTGATTATGATACGCTTTCTAACATAGCAGAAATCATTACTCAAGTTATGAGGATAGTGGCCGTGGAATAAATCTCGCTCCTATGCCCTGATCTCTAATCCCATTTCGATGATATTCAACAGAATTGGTTCATTATACCTCCGGAACAACACACTAAAGTTTTGTCGCGATCGAAGCATTTTTACATAAGTTATGACGCATAAGGGCGATGAAATGGATCCCTTTCCAATTTCCTGACCTTTGACCCCATTTTGGCCATTTTCAATAGGGTTCGTCCTCAGGTTGTCTCCTACCACATATTAAAATTTCATCATAATCGAACCATTTTTACGCGAGTTATCGTGCGGACGGGCGGACGGACAGGCAGACAGACAGATGGACAAAGCTGGAGCATATACGCTTCTTCAACCTACGGTTGCAAAGCGCAAACAAAACCAGTTTATTTCGCTGAAACCATGTGGCTTGGGAATTCTCGAAGGGCTGGTTAATGGAATTTTCAATTGACTTGGTCTCCATCCGCTGCTATATGGACCCTAGACCCGAACTTCGTACTTTTCAGTACACCGACGCTAAACTTCACAACCCGACGTCTCTCTCTCTCTCTCTCTCACTCTCTTCTCATCCCTAAAAAATGTCCCTTCTCTCTTCCGAACTTCCAGAAAATCACCATTGCCCATTTATTGGATTTCAAAGTTAATTTCATCTACGTGGAGCTACCTGCAAACACCGTTAAGCTTGCCTTTCTCTCGTTAACGCACCCTAGAAATGATCGCATAGCAACACAAGACAGGTACAATACACTTCATATAATTATGTATTAATCCGACTGCAATGCGGCTAATCTTGTGCATCTGAAAGCAACAGCATTAAAACATGCTGATTTCTTCCGCTCTGCCCAAAAATGGCACGAACAAAGAAATTCCACGTGAGAATGAACATATGCATACATGTTTACAGTTACGTTTTAGGAACTGTGGTTTAGCGAGTCTTACAGATTTCGAAGGAGGCAACAAATTATTGGCATTTTTATCCCTTGGAGATGAATACAGGACATTTCCGTTTTCGGGGAATAGCGACTATCATGAGGAACTCGGAGGTCTATAAGCAGTCGCCTGTCACAAATTTAGGGCCATTGGTGTTAGGAAAGGAAAAAAACCAGAGCCGTAGGAAAAACACACCATCCATGCCTCATACGGACTCTAACCCGCATCCAGGTCGGACGACTGGCCAGAAACTTACAGTGGTGTGTAAAAGTATTTCATCTCCTGCAAAAACCATTAATTTTTAAGTAGTTTAACTCTTTGTTTAACTAATTAATTTTCATAGTTATTTCATCATTCATATGTCATTAGATGCGAAAATTAATGGAGATTTCAAACATGTCTTAGTTTTTTCTATAGCTACTTCTGTTCTTAAGATACGTTACAAAAATCATAACCAAGTCGAAATTATTACGAAAACGATCATTTATCCATACTTAGGTTTACAGCAATAAATCGTTTTTTTTTTTTTTTTTTTGTAGTATAACATTTAAATACAGAAAGATAATGAAGCAAAATTAAAAAATGTACCTAATATTTTGTTGCCCATCCTTTAGGTTTAATCACAGCTTTGTATCTTGCTGACAAACTGTGAACAAGGTTTTGTAAGAGATTTGGTTGAACAATACTATTCCAAATTTTGAAGATGAGAATCCTTTTTCTTTGTTGTGTAAATATGACAGGAATGGTAAATCAAATAAAATCCGGAAACTGGAAAATTTTGGATATTATTTGACTTACCATCCTTGTTATACTGTATTTACACCAAAGAAACGAATTCTCATCTTCAAAATTTGTATTGTTTGGTGTAATCCCGTATTCCATTCACAATGGTATAACGTGAATGCCTTTTCGTACTTCTACGTTATTTTTAAAAACATAACCATACGATGAAATAGTTCCTAAATTAAACCTTAACGGCCAGACGAAAGACTTATACAGAAGTCAAACTTACGGAAATGATGCTTTATTTCTCCAGCACAGATATAGCACTTCACGATAGTATAGAGATCACATAACACAAATCAACAACCAACATTCCACCACGCTCCACAACTCTCCACAACCCAAATATAGTATCGTAGTTTATATCTCTCGTTCTTATTTCATAACAGGCATACGTCACGTTCATTCAACCTCAATTATGTTACCAACAGTATTCGTTTGAGAGAAAAGATATCACGTTAAGTGGGAAGTATAACTGAGAACAAACTCAAGATTTACATAGGGAAAGAAACTAAAAACGAAAGTTAATTTATAATATACGTCACAATAGTATTATAAATTTGAATTATATTTTCAATGAGTTAAATTTTGGTTTTTGACTTCTTTTTCGATAGTTCATACGACACTTTGAACCACAAAGTTTAGATCAGGTTCACGTCTGGTGAATGTGGTGGCCAATCAAGATGCGGAACATTTTTTTCCTGAAACCACTTGTTCACTACTTTTGCACGATGTCAGGAACCATTGTCATCTTAAAAAATAAAATTGCCGTCATAAAGTCCTCTAGATGATGATAGCATCGTGTTGTGTAATATCCAAATGGATTTCTGGGCATTTACCCTACCATCGACAATATGGAGGTTTCCAACGCCATGGGCACACATGCAGCTCCAATCCATGACCTTCACCAGATGTTTAACAGTAGTCACTAAGCAACTTGGATGGAAATCTCTTTACATAGGCAGTACACTGATTCCCATTAAGGCAAAATTCTGATTCATTACTGTAAAGAACATTTTCCTATTGCGTTGTTGTCCATGAGACATACTGTTTTGCCAACTGAAGTGTACACTGTCTTTGATTTGCAGTTAACAGTGGTTTACGCCTGCATCTGCAGCCGCGACAGTCATAGTGAAACAGCCTCCTCCTAACAGTATGTGTACTAACAGTAACATCTGTGACTTCAGATCATCTCTGAAGCAGTTCATATGAACTGAGGTTCCTGTATTCCAAACTTAGCTTTTTGAGCACTCTATCTTGCCTGGTTGTAGTGGGTCTGGGCCTTCCACTGCGATGCATGTTTTAATATTACAAGTGTCTTTTACTTTCTTCAGTATTCTAATAACTGTAGATTGATTACAGCCCACTCTGTCAGCGATTTGCTTTGAAGAATATCCCTGCTCATGCAGATCAATTATTTTTACTCTTTCAGCTGTGGGCATATCCGCAGTTTTAACCATTGTTGAGAATGTACACAAGTTATATCCCAATAACAACAAGAAGCGACCACTACAATGCTCTAGTAGCTCTGCGTCTACTCTTATTAAAGGCTACAGTAGGATCAGGATAGCATTAGGAAGCAGTCAATCAGGTAAAAGAATGTCTATGACTGGCTGTAACAACTGATATGCAGTTAACATGAATTTCAGTGTGTTTCTCAAACCCCATATTTTATGCTATATCTAAAGAACAGAAGTAGCTACAGGAAAAACTAAGACATTTTTAAATCCCCATTGAATTTTGCATCTAATGACATAAATGATGAAATGACTATTAAAAATAGTTAGTCAAAAAAAGAGTTCAACTTAAAAATTTACTGTTTTTGCAGGTGATTAAATACTTCTGCACACCACTTTGCGTCTCTTAAAAATCGGCCACCGAGGGGGCATATAAAAAACTAAGTGATAATCCATTGCCAGGTTATATTTTACGTTATGGCATATCCCCATGAGTATTTGAGGGCTATAAGCAATCGCGCATCTATAGTTGAAGGCTACTGGTGCTAGGTAAACACACCATCAATGCATCATTCAAGACTCGAACCTGAGCCTATCTGGGCAAAAAGTCTGAAGCCATCATTTTAGATCACTCGACAGCCGCGGACGTAAGAGCACTTAAACTTCTCAGTAAGTGATCATGGAAATTTAGAGAAATTTTTCAGCCAATGAAAGTATTCTGATAAAAGACTTTGATGTTCATCCTTCTTTGATTTTAGGTTTTAGGAAAATATTGATGCTAAGGACACCCTGTGTTAGCAGAATGACCTTACATGTAAATATCCACATTTGCTCTCTTATGTCAAATGATAATTGTAATTGTAGAATTTTAATTACATAGATACTTTTAGGATGAACTGTGTATATTAGAAAGCATCAAAATTTCAGGACTGCAAAAGCGAATACTTATTGGATGGTTGGAGAACTAATCCCCACCATGGCGTTCACACTGAGCTGTATTTACACAGGGAAGTAAATAGTTACTCCCGAGTAATGGATTTTGACTCCACGAAGCGGAGTAAGTCAGCATCGTAAATTACGTGTGATAATTCACTGGGATCTCTAAATAACGTCCGAGCGAAAGCACAAGAATTAGTGCCATGGTACAATAATTATTTTTCCTATGGGATATAAAGTTGACTCAACCGTTCTTTAATTGAGGGTTCGTACGGGATCAGGAGTGCAAAAAGGTGTACGAGTATGATCTCTTTGAAAATGGTTCACTTGTTTTTGAATCAACTGTCACCAATCATTCTTGGATATTTCTCCATAAAAATAAATGTTTCACCGAAGAACTTAGAAAAAGTGAGCGAATACCAGTTTTTTATATGCCAAATTTATTTGACATATCGGGTTCATATTTTCCTTTGCAAACATCACCCAATTTCAGCTATGGAGTAGTACTGTACAGTGGAAGTGGCTAAAAAATACACAAAACTTGTTCGACACTTGCTGAAAAAACGATCAGACTTGCATATCAACAGTTTTACGGATGAAAGTAAATTCCGAGTAAGAAATAGAAATGTCAAAAACGTTAATAATGCACTCTTAGCGAAAAACAAAAAGTGGAAGTACCCCTCGATCATGATGAAACTCCGCATGCAAGTACCTCAGGTCTGAATATGCAAATGATTAAAAAATAACGACCAGTGAAAAAATAATGGCCCGCCACAGCGCATGGGAAGCGCACATCGAGGAAGGTATATGAAGAGTTGTGCAAAATCGTAACTGAATTAATCGGTAATGCATTACAACGTAATGGTACTGGGAACAAGAACTTAGGGCATTGTAATGGTGAACTGGTCATTAGAATTACATGGTAAGTGTAATGACATGTTGCAGTTACCCATTATAATCGTAATGGTTAACTATATGTTGGTAATTAACCAATAACTTATAGTTAATTATACAGCGTGAATAAACCAAGTATTAGTACACCCTTACACGTTCCACACACACTTGACAATTGTTCCACCCCTCGGACCTTAAATGCGTATATGTAGGTATTGAAGATTGTACGTGTATGACATGAGTAGTTGCCCCGTCTTCCCCGCAAGTAAAGTGATTTGAACGACATAATACATATGAAGTAAGTACAAATGGGATGTTTATTTCGGTTAGAGATAGTCATTTCTTCCATATCCAGTACAGTATTCCCGTCCATTACATAGTTTCACTGTCCAAAATAATTACCCCTCTATAGCCACAAGCACATATTAGCACTACACTCACAGTTCAGCAACTCAGGGTGCACTGCCAAATATTACAGAAATTTGCGAACTCTTGACATGTGTGCCGTACTTCTCAAGTATTTTTGTCCATTACTTGTCCGATACGAACACTGGACTAGCAAGCGACGGACTCCTTTATATATACTTCACGACAGAACGTGAACCTTCTGGAATATTCTTGATCTACATAAAGCTCTCCAACTTCCCACTGCGCGATGATTCTGGAACATTCTACAAACGTCTAACCTATTCTTGCCGCTTCTAGAACATTCTACACGACACTTCGGCCTCTCTGATATGTTGCATAGCCGACTTTACCTTTTGGCACACGTACATTTCTATGAACTATTAATATATTATTATTTGCTAATTGTGTAATTTCATTACCAAATAATTTCATTGCATTTGAATGACATTATTAAGTAACTGAATTATATGCTCTTCATTGTAATGCATTACAGATTAATTCCATCACCTTGTGCAAACCATACCTGGGATTACCTTGTAATGCATTTCCTGCTACTGCATTACCTTGTACTGCATTACACGTTAATTGTAATATCTACTTCCATTACTTTGTAATGTATTCTTGCCCAACTCTAGAGCAAAGCTAGCAAGCAAGGACAATTGTGACAGCGAATTACGGTTACATTAACCTTCATGAAATGTGAGGATGCCTCGACGTCGGATCCGTGCACAGTGCGAGCAGTTGAGCGAGTTTGAGAAAGGATATATAACTTGGCTGATAGAGGCCGGTTGGTCAAGTTGCTATATCGCCCTTCTGACTTATAGTCAGGTTGCCACATCACGTTGTCCGATAGCTCGTTGAGACGTAGCTATCGGACAACGTGTGCGCCAACCTATGGAGAAGGTCACAACTCAGGGGCACGCGGGCAGTGGACGGCCAAGGGCAACATCAGAACGCGAGGATCGAGCAACTGTGAGAGCCGAACGATCGCAACCGAATTCTTCGATCTCAACCATCGTGGCCATGCTGCGTCGTCTACAGGTACGGAAGTGGCCATCCGGCCGTTACCAGACGCCTTACGACACAAGGACTACATTCGAATCGACCCCTCCGCCTCCACCACTGATCAGCGAGCAAAGCCGGCACCTGTTGCAACGGTGTCAGTCCTATCAACGGGAAGTATTTCCTCTATTTTTTGAAACTCTTATTGCCTTCTTACCATTTCCGCATTGCAGATATCCGATTTCATTTACGTTCTGTTTGGCAATTGTAGTATCCACCTTAGAAACACTTTTGTTGATTTGTTTTTTCTTGTGAGAAACTGTTGTTGTTGGTAATATGACTGGTAGTATCTGGTCAATGGGCGATTTAGTTTCAATTTTAGCTTTCGATACGGAGGGTGAGTCAAACGTTTTGCAATATTTGTATAACTTTATGTCTTTATACGTACCTTTACGACTAAAGCTGACTAGCATTCGATGTAGCCATCTGTCTGCCAGTTCTTCGAATCCGCGGCGGTAGCAGTTCTTGTCCTTCGAGGCGAAGAACTCCTTCACCCCAGCTGCCCCTCCTTTCGGTTATTGAAGTCCCGCCAGCGATGGAAGTAGGCCATGGACCGGAACAAGTAATAATCCGACGGGGGCAAGGTCCGGACTATATGCTGGGTGTGTCATCAGTTCGAAAGCCTCAAGTTCCTGGAGTTTTTTCCTGGTAGTTCGCGGCGTATGAGACCGAGCGTTGTTCTGCTGTAGAAGAGCGCGCGTTCTGTTCACCAGTGCTGGGTACTTCTCCTCCAAAACGGCATATATCCGCTCCAGCTGTTTAGAGTAGACGTTAACGTTGATGGTCCGACCGTCTGGAACAAATTCGTAATGGATTATCTCCTCGAAATTTCACCAGACGCAAAGCATCACCTTAAGTTTGAAGCGCCCACGTTTGGCAACTGGTTCAGAAAGCTGGCCCGGGCACGTTATTTGCAATCTGTACTTCCATTATTTCCTCTACGGCCTGGCGCACGGCCTTCGAATCCACGGTTTGCGGCTTACCTCATCTTTGCTGATCGTCGAGGTTTCTGTCACCTGAGGGAAATTTCTTGAACCATCTGGTTGCAGTGCTGTGGTCCACGGAACCTTCCCCTTTCTCATGACAAATGTTTCCTGTTGCTTGAGCAGCGTTATGGCCGAATTCAAACTTGCAAAGCAAAATTTCTCTAATTAGCCGGTTGCGGCTGTTCATCTTTTAGGTGTCCCAACCACAGACAGAACGACGACACGCAATGCTGTTCACAGCAACGACTACCATTTTATATCCCTTTCGACTGACTGCAGTGCGCGACTTGAACTAGTTTAAACACGTGACATACCCTTCGCAGCACATGCGTTTATGCAAATATTGCAAGACTTTCAACTCACCCTCTGTAATTTTCTTTTTTTTTAATATGAACGTTTGTTTTATATGTCTGGTTTTGAGTCCGGTATTTGCGTTTGATTTGTAATCGCATTATACTTATTGTCTTTTACTCTTAGTTGCATCACATAGCAGTAGCATTATGTATGTTTGGCTTGTGGTTACCTCTGGCAGTTTTAGCCTGATTTCATATCTGTGCGCCTGAGTTTTCGTTCTTGTACGATTTTTCTATATTTTTTTTTTGTCCTTTCACTTTACCCAATGGTAACATTAATGTTTCGTGTGACCTTCCTTACTGCAGTACGGACAATGTTTTGTTTCCTTACTTCCCTTGTATGATTTGTCACTCGTTGAAAGCACTGTGGTGAAGATTGCATGTACTTCTCATTTTTCTTTTCGACTGTGGTATTTTTCAATCAGCTTGTTCAAAATGATGCACTGTAGTGTTGGCTCTTCTTTCGATCTAGCGTCTAGCGTTGTCACAGAGCGTCATATGTGGACGACAAACTACATAGCATGGCAGTTCCTAAGTGTATATAAATATTTTATTTCTCTACCTACTGCTCTCATTTTATTTCTAATTTCCAGTATCTGACTATTATGTACTTTAACTTTCATTGTATCTTCTTCTGTATAATGTTCTGAATAGATAGAGCTTAGTCCTGAAATTGTTTCGCTCATCAACATGTAGCAATGTCTAATTTCTGGAGCAAAAGTAAGCTCATGGGGGATTTTTCTTGTGCATCCTCCTAAATTTATCCTGCAGTTTTAAAGTTTGCTTGTTGTTGGGACACAGCGCTCCACATGTAAACTCTGCAACAGCGGTATTGCAGCAGCCAGAAGGAGTGATCAGAGGTGCGTGAAATTTTTCAGGCTGGTGAGTTGTGTCGAGCTACCAAAATGCTTAAAATGCGAGTCCAATCGTGCGGAAATTTTGGCTGATTTGATCACAGACGTACAGAGTGTCGAGTTCAAAGCAACGCATATGTGTGTGTGTATGAAGCACATAACAGGCTTCTGCCTTCCAGTGACCGACTTCAGCGTGCAAGAATATTATTGGGAGTTCCAGAACGTCACTTTGGTCACCGATATTAGCAGCTCGGTGACTTAAACAGAGGGCAGATTATTGGGCTTCAAGAAGCAGGTTGAGCACTTCGTCCTATAGAAGAACACGTGGGCGTGGCAATTCCGCAATGCATTGATGTTGGAAGGAGTTGGTGCGGGATGGTCAGAGCACTGGCCAAATTAGTTGTGAAGCAGGGCGGAAGACTACAACGTTTTAATCTTCGACAAGTTCATCCGCACTTACAGCTATTAAGTGACTATCCAACGAGCTATGACTTATACTGGCTATCACCCCATCTCCTGTCAAACCATTGTGCGACGACGAGAAGAAAAGGTACCTCCGTGCATATCAGACCAACCACCATTGTCAACAGCGTCTTGAATGGTGCCCCACACTGGCTACCTGGGCTACAGAATGGCATCTAGTGGTTCTCTGTGGTGAATCCTGCTTCGTTTAGAAAGCCCAATAAAAGGCCCATACACGTCTTCTGACAATGTGTTAGTCCAATGATCCTACAGTCATTACAGAATGTTACACTACATGTCTTCTGGTGTGATGGAGTGGGAAACTCTCACTATGGATCGTCGTTTAGCACAGCATTAATCTGGCTGCTTGTTGCTATGGGGCCGAAATCGTGAAACTCGTCGCTCCTGCGTTTCTTACGGGAGTGCCTGACACCAATTTTTAGCATGATAACACCCGCATACATACCGCAGGAGTTTCCTCTAAAAGTCTTCGTCGTGTGGACATGCTGTCTTGGCCAGCCAAGGCAGCAAATTTGACAGCTGCACTACTCTCTGACAAGACGCTTAGCATACTGTATCCGCAACTGAGGTGGAATTTAATAATATTGATGTATCCATACAAACCTACTAAGTATCGTTTTGGGTCAATAAAGGTGTTCATCAGCATCTGAAAACTTATTCATGTGCTTTTTATCTCCTTGGCTGTTTTTCTTATTTTTCGGGGTTTAACGCTTGATCATCTCTAAGATATTTGGGTGACTTTTATTCAAAACAGTGGTAAACTTTCTCGCACCGAACCTAGCTCCCTCATTTCCACTAGTGAGACGATTTTCCCCTGTTCCACTTTTGGGACGCTCTGGATACGAATTCGCTGTAAATCATTCTTCTTACTAAAAGCGTAACCCTGCTGAAGTAACTGGCTTCAGTGTACAGTTTATTGAAATGTTCCTGATAGTCTAATTACACATGTAAAAGCTACCTGAATACAAATGTGATTATGAATTGAAAAGGCTTACTTACGATGCCCATTAACTTCTTTATTGGTCCTTTGTCAGCACACTTAGGTCAGCAAACATCAAATGCAGAGCATAACCCCAATTCGTAATCAATCATTATCTCTCCAATATCAAACTATTCGAGGGATCGTGACACGGAATAATAGTAAAGTATCGTCAGTACTCGAAAAACAATTGAGACATCGGACAATGTAGCGTAATATTCAGCGTGAGTGACTCAAATCAAAGCTCGTACAAATTAACTCTCTCCGTACAAATCAACTCTCACCAAACCCACCAATGGTAAAAATCTTCCAAATACGTAGATGCAATGTAAATAGACAAAGTCATCGCTCTTTTCACGTTTTTCTTTAATTAACACACATCAACCAAAACGTTGTATTGGAAGATTTTCATCATGAGTGCCGTTCAGCCCCACCAGATGATTATGTCTCAGTTGCTGAGCTTATTCCTACGTATTTGGGAAATCAGATGCTGACAGATGAACACACATAGCGCCATGGATTGTTTGCGCCGTAGCGTAAGACGAACCCCCTCGGCTAGTTATCGAGTGATCTAGGTTTCGTTCCCACCGGTGTCGAAATACAATTTTTCGGTTGCTGTGTGTTAATTCATAAAAAACGTGGAAAGAGCGATGACTTTGTCTATTCATATTGCCTCCACGTATTTGGAAGATTTTCACCATTTCTCTCGCTCTTTAGATTTGTTGGCTATAATTAAATATCTTGTGCCGTTAAGCCCCAGCAACTGAGAGACGTCTCAGTTGCTGAGCCCATCCCTACGGATTTCTGAAGTCAGATGCTGAGAGATAAACACACATAGCAGATTTATAAAGTCAGATGCTGACAGATAAACACACATAGCGTCGTGGATTGTTGGTACCGTAGCGTAAGACGAACGCACTCGGCTAGTTATCGAGAGATCTGGAGTTCGCTCCCAGCGGTTTCGAAATACAATTTTTCAGTTGCTGTGTATTAATTAAAGAAAAACGTGGAAAAAGCGATGACTTTGTCTATTTGTTTAATCCCACCAATACAATTCAAAACAGCACTCTTATTCTCGTTGTTCACATACCTCATTCTTCTGACTTATAGTCAGGTTGCCACATCACAAATTCGGCGAGAGAAAAAACGCAGGGTTAAGACTAGAGAATGCTTAAGGAAAATAAACCAAAATTTACGTAAACAGGAAGGTTAAATTAGAATATACGTTACAAACTGCTTGGTTCAGAATGGCATTGAACACTAAATCAGTGTTTGATATTCACCACAACAAAATAATGTAGCGGAACAAAGCAGCCGATATCTCTTTGAAACGGCGAAAACAACGCTCCTAAATATAATATGCGCTATCTTATGCTCAAGTATTGCTATTTCAGAATACAAGAATCTTTTCAGAATTTCACTGATAACCTTTTTTTTTTTTATTTGGTCAAGTAATAAGCAATATCGTAACTTTCTTGAACAGCAGTACTATTAATGAGAGCATTTATTTTGTTTTGAAAGTTACCATAATCTTCTGCGCGCATCGCTATTTAAACATTGGAAACGTGATGCGAATATTTTAGCCTTACCTTCTTCTCATGTACATTGCAACAAATATTTTTATGTAATAAGATTTATCTTGTCTCTTTACTGACGGTAAAGTTGTTTTATGAATATCCCGTGAAACTTTTCGAAGAGACAGTGTTCATTTTAAACTTGATTCTCCTGTTAAATTAAGGAGTTAAGCAGTTCTTCCCTCCCTTTCGAGGGAAACAATTATGCAAAACATTTATGTAAAATTTAGGTCTATTAAAATTCTTTCTGATATTTGCGAGCAAAATAGTGAAAGTTTCGTAGCGGGGAGCTTATGAACGCGCAAAGAGCACCACGTATAGAATACTGATAAGCTTTTTAGAGACGTGACTATGGTACTAAACATCGCCCTTATTCTAAACTTCGGGAATACCGTACTTGTAATCCAAAGTCTATCCGATAGTATTCTGCGCAAATTGTTTTACCGTTACACCTAAAACCTTCCTTACTTCTTAAAACTCTTGAATTTTGAAAACACACTCTTTGCTAAAAAAAAAAAAAAATTGGAAACGAAGCACCCGAGAAAGTCCTTTAATCCTGATAAATCCCGCACCCGTATTTCAGGTCTGAATACCTAAATGAATAAAAAATAGCGATCAACTAATTAGTGGCCCGCCACAGCGCATGGAAACCGTGCATCGAGAATGGTACATCAAGAGCAAAGCTCGCACGTAGGGAAAACTTTTGACGGCGAAATGCTGTTGCATTAACTTCCACGGACGTTGAAGGTGCCTTGACGTCGGATTCGTGAACACTACAAGCAGTTGAGCGAGTCCGAGAGAGGACGAATAATTGGGATGAGATATGCCGGTTGGTCAAGTTGCCGTGTCGACAGGCATTTAGATCTGTGTGACGCAGCATCGAATGATTGTGCCAATGGGTATGGAGAACACAACCCAGCGGTACGTGGGCAGTGGACGACCGAGGGCAACGACAGAACACGAAAACCGAGCGATTGGGAGGGCCTCACGAACAGAACCAATTTTGTCGCTCTCAACCATTGTGTCCATGTTGCGTTGTCTACACGTACGGAAGTGGTCATCTGGACCGGTGCCAGAAGACTTGGGGCACGGGGACTCTCCGCCTCTTACCACTGGCAAGCGAATATTGTCGGCACCGGTCGCAATGGTGTCGGTCCCGATCAACGTGGGATAGTTTCTAGCGGCGTCATGTAGTCTTCACTGATAAGTCACGGTTTGCACTTGTCGCCGATGACCAGCGCATACGTCTCTCAAGACCAGCCGAGCAGCGCACAGATTCGGCCTTTACCGTGGAACGGCACACGTCTTGCACACCGGTAGTGACTGTCTGGGGAGCCATTTCCTACGACACCCTTGGTAGTCCTCCGTACCACATAAGGGCTCAACGGTACGTCGACCACGTTCTACGACACCTGTTGTGTTGTCTTTCCTGTCGTAGTATCACCGAGCAATTTTTCAACAGGATATTGCCCGGCCACACACGGCACGGCTCTTCCAGGCCTTCCTCCGTAATGTCGACACCGTTCTACGGCCAGTCCAATCATCCGACCTCTCACCGATTTAACACGTTTGGAACATGTTGCGGCACCACCAAAGCCCATCTCGGAGTATGGGCGAACTGGTTCGCAATTTGGACTCCATCTGGCATGCTGCAACTCAGGACAGTATCCGTGAACTGTATGCGTCTATACCAAGGCTTGTATCCGAGCCAGAGGTGGCGCAACAACATACGGACTTGTCCCATTCGTGTAGCTGTTTTATCCGAACAAATGGTCCAACTCTCTAGAATTACAATAATTTCCTTTCAGATACATAAACAGTGGTGCCGCATTTTGCGCGGATTCAATTATACGCTGTCAGCCTCACTACTAGATTCATATCACACGGGAAATGGAGCAACGAAAGAATCAATGAATGCGTGCTGGCAGCCCCTGTGGTGTGACTGTGTTAATAATTTTAAAGGTTATCCTACCATCAGTGAGGAAGCAAAACATATTATTCAGGTGGCCAAGCAAATTGGGAGCTGAATACTTCGTCGATATTCTGGAGGAATAAATAACAGATTTGATTGGACATCAAGAATCATTGACTAATAAAGAGTTAGAACTTGTGAAAACTTCCTCGGACGAAGATGATGATGACGACGCCGACGAACAAGATGAAACTGTCAGCGGTAATCTGCACAAATTTGCCGAAATTTTCCAAGCAGCAAAGCACTTGAAAGATTTTGTTTCTAACTATGATCCCTTTATGGAACGTAGCCTTAAAATAACCCGAAGTATTGCGGACTCTTTAATGCCGTATTATGAGTTTTTCATCAGCTAAAGACGCAGCGGCAACAGTTACCGATAACGATGTTTCTCCAGAAAAAAACTCATTTTACTGGTTCCCCATTGCTCAGCCCAGAGTCTCCAACTACTGCGCTTAATGCATCAGCTTGGGACCTCAGCTTTGATCATGATCATATGAAGAGGATTTTAGGAAGGGAGTGTCTGACCCCAAGACTTACTTAAACAACCCTTAGAAATAGGAAGCTAGGGGATTTGGGCTAGAGTGCCCAATAGGAAAATGACACGGAAGCAAAGTAGAAACGGGGAGGAACACGCCCTTATTTATTACTGGGTGGGCTAGTCGCCGAGGTCCGACGGCTTAACATGACCATCCGACGCATGGCGGATATTTAGTGGATCGAGCGTTCGTACCTGGCTGGGATCGAACCTGAGGTCCTTTCGGTGGAAGTCACGAACGTTGCCTACTAGGCCACCCGCGGCGACCTCAGCTTTGATGACCCCGCAGTGGTGTTACGTAGTGAAGGCAACGATTAGGTAGGTACGCATGAAGGCAAGGATTAGGTAGATTTGCATCATGCTATCTCATATTTTAACTGTAACTATTACAGAAGTACGTATACATTGTTCTTTGTAAAATACACATTATACTGTAAAAGATATATGTAAGCGAATAATACCGTTCATATATAACGAAAGAAAGCGTGTGAAGTGATTTATTGTATGTAGTTTTATTATTGGTTCTGAATACACGCGGTTTCGGCTTTACGCGGTCTCGTCGAAACGTAACTCCCGCGTTAAATGCGGCACTACTGTACATTGCACGTAACAATTTTTATCTCGATTGGATGATTTCTTCTGGGTGCTTCGGTTTTTTTTGGGTTTTTTTTTTTTTTTTGTTTACGAAGCAGATTTTTAGAAAATCAAAATATTCAGTAGGAAAGGACATACACTTACACAATCTAAAAAAAATACTGCGCACGGTTTAAAATGCGCAAAGTGAGTAGGGTTATAGTCAATAGAACTGGTTGAAAACATTCAACCGGCAATCTACAATCGATAAAACATCCAGAAACCAGAAATAGCTACTTACACCCACTAGAGGCTGAAAAATATATCAGAGACAAAGTTTTTTAATCGAACACTTAGGAGAAGGGTTATAGGGAAAACATGGTATAACTTAACGCCCTTAGTGGAAAATCTTTTTTTTTACTTAAAGAACAAAATGGATTCAAGATTCTCTTCGTAACGACGAGTTCCTTCCAAAAATGGATTTTCCAAAGGGATATTTAGAGTAGAATTAGTTCTTTCAAATATAAATAAATGTTGACGCACTGGTGGCAGAATGGTGAGTAATGGAAACGTAGAAAACATGGTAAAAATATTCTTCAAAGCAGAAGCTATGCTAAGAAAAAGAATTTTCCATATACATGTGTTTTTCTCAATATCTTTGATGTGTTTTTCTCAATATTTTTGATGTGTTTTTCTCAATATATTACGTCTTCTGGACGCGGAGATAACGAGAAAAAATTTTGACATTTTCGCCCCATGACGAGAAAACTGTGCATTATTTAAAGCCGATGATGTTCCCCATCTTTACTGTAGGGAATGGCATGCAGTAAAAGAAAAAAGGAAACATTTTCTGTAGAATATTTAAAAACTGAGACACGGTTCCAAACACAAATACACACTAACACCACCTAGCGCCAGAACTGTAAACTAAAAACCCCAATAGTAAATGCAAAGTGTTCCACGTGGGGAATGGTATCCGGGGTTAAAATAGCTTTTTAAATCGAACTCTTAGGAGCAAAGATATTGAGAAAAGCACTTCAAATATTTGCGCCCTCTTGCGAGAAGACTGTGCATTACCATGGGCAAGAAATTCACATAAAATACTTTCGTATGACCAGTGCCTGACTGAAAATGGATTTTTGAATCGAGTGTTTAAACGCGCGGATATTGCTGTAAACGGAAAAGTAAACTTATGCCCTATAGTGACAAACGTTTGCGTTGAAAAAAATTGGGAATTGTGTGCAAAAGATTGTTTCTTAAAAATGCTCTCCGACAAAGAAAGAGACTTTCAAATCGGTCTATGAGAAGCAGAGTTATTGAGATAAGTGTGATATAAAACTTCGCCTTCTGGCGAAAAAGCTATCCATTATTTTAAGCAGAAGGCATTTCTAAAAGGTTTCTCGTGGTGATCGATATTTTATCACAAAAAAAAATTTTGAATCGAGTTTTAACTCGCGGAGATATTCCTGCAAGCATATCAGAAATAGAAATATACAGTTACTCCCTCTTGTGACAAAACAGTTCTTCCCAAAAATTAAGAATTATGTGAAGAACATTTCTTACCGGTAGCTCAATCGGATACAAAAAGAATTTTCCAAATCCGATTTTTAAAAGCAGAGACACAGGAAAAATAGAAATTTTTCTTCACCCCTCAGCGCGGAAAAACTGTGCACTACTTGATAAAGTATCTAATGTATATCCTGAATAGTCTTCGTTATAAATGGTATCGAAGGGAAAAAGAGTTTTTGAATCGGCTATATACAGTATAAGCAATAATGTAGGGAAGAAAGGTGTTTTGAATTCGACAGCATCTGCATTTACTCACTCAGGAGGCAAAGTTCTGCATCAGAGAAAAAAATGGAGAGCACAATGATCATCATTCTCACGTTTCAAGCTTTCTGATGGAAAAAGAATTCGACGGACGGACAACTTGATAACATAAACACATACTTCTTTTTTACAAAAGACGTGCTAAAAAATATTGCCATCAATAGACATGCCAAAGAAAATCAGTTTAATATGCTAGAATAAAGCAACGTTTCTCACAATAAAATGTTTATCATACATTGACTACAGCTTCGCACAGCGTTTGGCTCGGCATCATCGGGACGAATGGATGAATTAATCCAGGACGAATGGACGAATCAGGACGAAATGGACGAATCATTCGTCCTGATGATGCCAAGCCAAACGCTCTGCGAAACTGTAGTCGATGTATGATAAACGTTTTATTGTGCGAAACGTTGCTATTTTTATTCTATCTTAATACCACAAGTTTAGTAGTCATAAATTACATACAGTTTAATATGTAATGAGAAACTGTAATTTAATATGTAATGAGCACGCTTTGTATATCAATGTGCGCACGCAAATATGAATTTTAAGAACGACTGAAATCAGTTGTCAAAATCGAGCTACACTCTTTCTGACCGTAAATTTATCGTAAAATCGTATGTTAAATCTGTTGATATCAAGTTCGTGATGACAATTCTTTAAGTACACGATTTGGTGCATTTTGGTATTTTGAACTAATTTAGCGTAAGATCATATGAACTTAAATTCATAAATACGAATATTCCGTGACCCGTAACCGGAGAAGAGTAGGCCAGACTAAATGTATTTTAAAGCGCTAAAGCCTTACGAATAATTCTTGAGTAGATCTAAATATTTAAGTGATACGATAAATATAGCTCTAATCCTTTAATGGCATAAAAATGTAATACGAAAAGTTCATAGCTTTCACTCTCCAATGGGAGGTTTCATCAAGTCTAGACAAGGCATTAGAGTCAAGGTTAAGCACAGAAAAATCATTTTAGGAATTCAGATATTTCACATAAGGACAGTCAGGATGTCTCGTAGATAGCGCGGACATTAGGGTATCTCGTAGGAACGCGCTAGGAACGTTATACTGATGTTTTTGTAAGGTTTCTCAGGGCGAAGAATTCGAGGGAAAAGTTTTTATTACATGATTTGGGGGTGGGTAAATACTTTGGTACTTTTGCTATAGCTTTAAAATTGGCGAAGGGTGCTAATCTCCTCGTGTTCTTCCATATTGGTGTGGCTGTGGGTCTAGTTACCACTCTGCTGTTGGAAGTTGTTGTATTTCTTTCCTTCGCATCCCTTTTGTGTTCCTTGCTTCCAGTCAAGAGGGACCTCTTAGTTATTTCGATATACACTGCAGTGCCAAAAGTCATAGGGTAGCAGTATGCAAATTTCTAACTGGGTTTCGACGCACTCCTTGATTTTTATGAGTTGCGAGGTGTTATACCGTGAGTCAGGCTTAGCAACCTCCAGTAGGATTATGACAAGCCGAAGTGAATTATAGGAGTTTGAACGATGCATGGTAGTGGGAGCCAGACGGTTAGAACATTCAACATTCCTCGATCTACGGTGTCACGTGTTTACCGAGAATACCTGATGGAAAGCATTACCACCCACAGTGGACAGCGCAGGTGCTGAATGACCGCGACCAGCGACGTCTAACCAGGATTGTCCATGCTAATAGACAAGCGACACTGGCTCAAATAACATCCACATTCAATTCAAAAGTTGCCAGAGATATATCCATTAGGTCAGTGCAGCGTAATTTAGCGCCAATGGAATATGGGAGCAGAAGACCCACCATAGTGCCTTTGTTAACACCACGACATAGGACACAGCGCCTCACCTGGGCTCGTAAGCACGGCAATTGTACCCTAGAAGACTAGAAACAAGTGGCGTGGTCCGATGAGTCACGCTACCAGTTGTTACGAGCTGATGGTTGTGTTCGGGTGTGGTGTAGACTCCATGAGGCCATGGACCCAAGCTGTCAACAAGGCACTGTGCAAGCTGGTGGTAGTTCCATACATGTGCGGGGTACCTTGACGTTGCACGGTTTGGGTCCTCTGGTCCTCGTAAACACGTCATTAACGGGCAATCGCTTTTTTGATCTGCTGGGTGACCGTTTGTAGCCCTTCATGGACATCGTGTACCCCAACAACGATGGGATTTTCCAGGCGGATAATGCACCATGTCATCGAGTCCAAGTTGTCCAACTGGACAGTTCGGACGGATGAAGCGGCCACCACGTTCGTTCGACACGAACCCAATAGAACACTTATGAGACAGGGTAGAAAAGTCCATTAGAACCCAAGATCTTGCACCTACAAATACCAGGGAATTGTGGGCGGCTATTCAGACTGCATATCTCAACATCTCTCCAGATGTCTTACGGCCACTTGTGGAATCGATGCCACATCGAGCTGCTTCACTTCGCCGGGGTTAGAGAATGTCCTACACGATACTAAGTACGTATCTCATGACTTTTGACACTTCAGTATATAATGTTATGCTTCCGGATGGGTTATTCTAAGGGTATTTCACATACCCATGCTCCAGAGTGAGCACCTGGTTATTGAGAGGTGTTTGTTACGGCGGTTGCTATGAATGTTCTGATTCTGACTCTGACATTTTATTTTCTCATAGAAGTTTTCAATGCATAAAGAAATTTTAGGACGCAGGCTATCGATCCTGCATATTATATACAGCATTCGTGGAAGGTCTGGTATCCGTTCGGTGTCTGACGGATTGGACTTTGCGTAATAACAATGTAGCGTTTGGGTGCAGCTGACTTACTAAAACACTACATATATCAAAAACTTCACTTACAGGGAAATACGAATCACTCAAAATAAAGTCAGGAAGTTGTTACTTACAGCTAATCCTTTATTGCTCTCAATGGGCACTTGATCGTTTGCACTTCAACAAGGTGAGATCACGAAAACTGATTAATATCCACAAGAATACAACACTGTTATTAAAACAGAACACGTAGCCTTCACAAATACTTAAACGTCAATTTAGCAGTAGCGTATCCAAAAGGAGCATTAATGTTCACCATCCAGCATTCCCCCTCTCACAGCTACTGCATATCCATTATATATCTTGTCTTGTTCTCATCACACACATACGTCACTTACGTACTGACCTCATGGTGTTACCAACCTCCATTCATGTGAGACAGAAGATATCAGGTTAGGTTGGGAAAGTGCAAAAGAGAACAAACTCAAATTTACATAGGAAAAAAATGAAAGTTAAAATAGAATATACGTCACAACTGACGTGGGTTCGAGTACCACTACTGGCAGAAAAAGGTTTGTTTTCATGTACTACTGCGGTAGTTCAGTAGAACAGCTTTGTTTCTTCGGCTGTAGCCTTACGTTATTTGTAATAAGTGGCAGAGAACGAGAGGTGAAATTCTCCAACAGATCCGATCTCTAACTTGGACGACCGATGCTGTTGTCTTACTGCGTAGGTTACACTATCCTTACCAACCTCAAACCTTCGCTCCCATTCAACAATATATTGAAGTCACATTAGGCGTTCCGCATACACTTCAGTAAGTTGCTGATAGATATCAGCGGGCGTAACTTCGTTTGACTAAGAAAACTGCATTGCATCTCGCATCTCCTCACCAATATTCCAGCATAATCTCCATTTTTAATCGCCACAAAACACAAGGCTATAATGTACTCATGCGTCTTAACGCTACGCAGAGATTCCATTCAGGCACACTGCTAACAAACTTAAGGTTATGGAATTTCTTACAGATGGGCTCTTGAAATTATCAGAATTTTATTTATTTTTGATCAATTCAAGGTATTTAAGCAACTTTGTACGTGAACTAGTACGATGCTTTATAGTTCATAAGTAATCTAAAAGGAGCTTGCAATCAATAAGTTGATTCACAACGAAGTGTTCAGAGTTACTGGTTCCTTCATTGAGTAACTACAACTCGTAATAAAGTAGATTAAGTCAGAGGTCTAACACCGATCATATAATAATAAACATACTCACAGACGGATTATGCACTTGCATAAGCAAAGTTCCTAGTACAGATCGCCCAAGTAGCGTGGTCTCTGTATTTATACGAATTATCATGATCAGGTTGACTGACAGTCAGATCAGATCCCAGAGATGAAAGAAACTCGTGAGAGTTCTTACGCGACGGCGTTCAGTATGAAAAACATACCGCGAAGCTACCAAAATTTACATGAGAGAAGGGAAAAACCAGCAAAAACAAAAGGTTAGAGAGACAGTATACACAGCATACACCAAACCAGCTAAACGTTATGACAACCTCCTTTTTTTGTCGACAATCCACTGCAAGAGGACAATAATACCACACATCACATCTGTCTCGTGTCCGAGATTGGCTGTGACGGTGTAATACGTTTGTGGGAAACCTTAAAGTGGAACGAACGTACGTACATAGACCAAGCTTTGGAGCATCTATTTTGGACGTAGCACATTCATCTGCTTGTGCACCCAGCACAGGGGCACAGGGTGTTGCAATGGTCTAAGCGGTGGCTTCTGATCATTCGTCCGAGATATGTCCGGGTTGAATACCGGTGAAGCATGAATGTTGTGTTTGTCTTACGGCACTGGCTCACTCCCATTCCTGGAGTCAGTGGCCCTAAATTAGGAACAGGCGACTGCTTATAGCCCACTGAGTTGCTCACGGCGGTCGTTAAACTTCATATTAAAAAAAAAAGAAACAAGAAAGATGACACCAAATTCTCGGGTGTAATAAGTACGTCTTTCGAATCCGTTCTGACGTGAATTAAATTTATCGAAGCTATTCAAAGTCAATGAAACCGGTATGGAAAACAATAGTATCTGACAGAAGAAAGAAGTTTTTCAATCGGGTTTTTAATCCTTCAAATATTGCTATAAACGGAATCGTGAGCTTACGCCCTCTGGTTGCAGACTTGTGCGTTAAGAAAAACATGAATATATATGAGAAACATTTCGATGCTCTCCAACACCGAAAAAAGTTTTCAAATCGGACTCTTAGAAACAGAGATACTGAAAAATAAGATGTGACTTTACGTCCCCTGGTGGTAAAGCCATGCATTATTTTAGGAAGAAAGTATTCTCAAAAGGTTTTTCCATATGAGAGGTATCGGTCCAAGAAAAAAATTTAGTCGAGTTGTCAGGAGCCCAGATTTTGCTACAAATACATTAGAAGCAGGAAGCAACACTTATGCCTCTTGGTGGCCAAATCATTCTTTACCAAACATTAGAAATTATGTGAAAGATATTGCCAATCAGGTCTTGTGTGCGATACAGGAAGAAATTTTCAAATCGGAATTTTAGAAGCAGAAATAACGCAGAAAACGCAATTTACCTTTGTGCCCTTTAGGCGAAAAGTCTATGATTTAATTTAAAATTTTGAATTTATAGGAAAAACATTTCGCATTGGAAACACTATCCAACAAAGAAGGAATTTTTCAAATCGGACTCCTAGAAGTAGAGATATTGACAAAAATAAGATATACATGTACGCCTCCTGGCGTAGAAACCATGCATTATTTCAAGAAGAAAATATTCGTAAAAGGTTTGTCGACATGAGTAGTATCGGTCAACAAACGACGTTTGTTTCAATCGAGATTTTAGAAGCTCATATTTTGCTGCAAATACATCAGAAGCGGAAATTAAGATTACGCCCCATGGTGGCCAAATCATTTTTTACAAAAATTAGAAATTACTTGCAAAGGATTTCCCATCAGGAGCTGTATCCGGTGCAGAAAGAATTTTTAAAATCGGAGATTTAGAAGCAGAGATAGGGGGGGGAAGCAATTTACTTTTACGCCCGCTAGCGGAAAGTCTATGAAATACTTGAAAATTTTGAAATTATATGAAAAACATGTCACAGTATCCAACAAAGAAGGAATTTTTCAAATCGGACGCCTAGAAGTAGAGATATTGAAACAAATAAGATATAAATCTACGCCCCCTGGCGGAGAAACTGTGGAATATTTTTAAGAAGAAGAAATTGTGAAAAGGTTTATCGATGAGAGTGTCATCAATCCACGAAAGAATATTTTCAATTGATATTTTAGAAGCTCAGATTTTATGGCAAGTACATCAGAAGCAAAAATTAACGCTTACGCCCCCTGGTGGCCAAAGTATTCTATACCAAAAATTTGAAATTATATGCAAAAGATTTTCCATCAGGATGTGTATCCGCTGAAAAGAAATGTTTTCAAATAGGAGATTTAGAAGAAGAGTTATCGGGAAAAACGTAATTTACTTTTACGCCCCCTAGCAGAAAATCTATGCGTAATTTGAAAAAGTAACTATATCTAAAATACTCTTCGACATAAATGGAATTGAAAGATAAAAGTTTTTTTTCAATCGGATGTGTAGAAGCAAATATGTGGAATAAAACGCATTTTTGAATTCTACATCATCTGCATTTACGCCCTCTAGCGGCGAAATTGTACATCGTAAAAAACCAACGAAATAAATTATCATCATTCGCATATTTCAAGCTTCCCAATGCAAAAAGTTTTTTTTTCAAATCGGACTAATAGTTGTAGAGATATCGTGGGTACAGGCGGACGGACGGACGGACAACGCGGTAACCCAAGCACGATCTTTTTTTACAAAAGACGTGCTAAAAGTATTATGAGTGGCTGCCATGTCATGGAGTGCGTTCCATGACGAATTTCCGCGGTTTTACGTGACCAGTTTGGCACCACATGTTACTAGATAATTGTCCAAGAAATTTTTCCAACTCTATATAGGACTAAGAATAAATAAAACGCAGTGCCAATCCAAAGTAGAAATTGAATATCGTAGAATAGATAGGAGGATTCCCCCACACACACTTGCACACACACACGCACACATACAGGCAACTTCTGGTTTATTCTTCTGTAAATAACACGAAAAGTATCATTAGATATTGTGCAAATGTTTTTCTTAAATCAAGTGAAACTTTATGTGCATTTTTCTCAATTAACTGGCAAAGAGCTGTGGCATAAAGGATTATGAGAAAGACGGGGTGCCGTTGCAGTCGTTCCGACATTTTAATATGTATACGTGATGTTTCATGTAAATTCATTTGCGTCCCTCAGGGTACGAGCTTCAGACATAAATAGCGTAATATTTAAACAAGCAAGTGAAAAACAATAAGTTTAAACGTGATATCAGCCCCCAGGAAACAATACTATTTCTCTAACTACCCCATTTTCTCCTAGGCAAATTAGTATTTTTTAACGAAAAAGTGCATACTTGACAGGTCTAGGTATCATTATTGGATATCACAGATCTCATTATATAAATCATTTCGGGTTAACGTCCTTAAGGCATAAAACGGGTTAATTTTCCATCCTTTCTGTTTACCAAGTTCTGCTCATACTTTCCCTCCGTTTCTGAATTAATTTCGATTTTTTTTCCACTCTAGATTCTAGTCGTCTTTTTTTCTTCATTTTCATTATATTCTGAATACATTAAATTGAAAGGTTTACTTAAATATGGGTGCGAAATATAAAAGCACATTAAAAAGGTTGTCCAGTTTTGTTGTTGTTGGAAATTATTCTTTACTCTGGCCATTTATTGCATTAAAAGCTTTTCGTTCGTGTTTTTTTTTCTTTTTTTCTAACGTCTTGCTAAACTAATATAAAGTATTAAAACCGTCTTGTGGAGAGATTTCTTTTCCTTTTTGATGATAATGTGCTCACACGTAATCTAAACAGGAGAAGTCGATGCTGATAAAATTTTCACATCGCATTTAAATTTCAAATTATGATGGGTTTTTTCTGTTTTGTTTAAATGATAATGGGTTTCTAACACAAATATATACTGTATATATATATATATATATATATATATATATATATAGGAAATACGCGTACCTATCCCAAGGAAGTGAATAAAAAAGAATGAAGACATGTCAGGCAAAAAAGGTGAAAATCGAAACTTCTTTATAATACCACTCCAGTTATGTAAATTTCCAAACACGGAAACTTAAGCTTTTTTAACACTTTTGTAGGAGGATGTGGAGAGGAAGTCTGTTTTTTGAAACTACTTGTACCAGTGTTTACGGTTGGGAATAATTTTTTTTTTTTGTATTATTTTGCTTCGAGGCTGCGAGGACGTAAAAACAGATTTTTTTTTTGTATTATTTTGCTTCGAGGCTGCGAGGATGTAAAAACAGATTTTTTTTTTTTGCTGTTGTTGCTAAATGCACACTAACTGGTACTGAATTTTATAGTGGTGTTCATAACAAGATTATCGCTAAGCCATACTTTCTTTTTACAATACAGAGGGAGTTCAGAAAGTAATTTTTCCACATTTATATAAGCACACCGGGCAAAATATTAGTCACCCCATCAGAAATGATAGTAGAAAGTTACCGGTTGCACAGAGAGCGCCGTGATAGCATTGTTGGAAGATAAATAACACTGACGTGGTCTATAGGATCATTTCTGTCTCGTGCAGTGGTGAAGAGCAACGTGTGTGTTGAATTTAGTCTGCAATATGGATCGTAAAGCAGAAGTTACTGAGACGCAAGAAGGAGCCATCGTGTTTGGCTGTGCCCATGGACACAATATGAATGAAGTCGCCTAATTTGTTGGTGTGCCGAAGCATACTGTCCAGCGGGTCTACAAACAGTGGTTGAGTTCGCAGTCAACTGAAAATCGGCGATGTAACTGTGGCCGGAAAACGATTCTCATCAACAGGGACCGCCGCCATATTTCAAGCCTAGTAACTGCAAATCGGTTTCAAACCGGGCAATATAATTTCTCCAAACAATCAATGAAAGTCCACTCCAACCAATTTCCGAAAGGACAGTGCGACGAGAACTTCATGTGATGGACATCTGGATTAGAGTACCACCGTAGAGACCTATTTCAACAGCAAGTCACAAAGTCGCACGTTATCAATGGGCTCAGAGGCACCAAAACTTTACTGAAGAGGATTCGAAACGAGTAATTTGGTCTGATGAGTATCGTTTTTATTTGTACTCCAATGATGGAATACAAGGAGTGCATCGGAGCCCCAATGAAGCTTTTAATCCTGATTTTGTCGAAGGTGTTCAAGCTGGAGTGGGGGCTCTGTGATGTTTTGGGGATATTTTTGTACCACAAAGTGGGCCCTCTCGTTGCAGTGACGATGAATTTGAACCAGCATGCATTCTGAATGACTAAATGTTATTCTTTGCCGTATATCTCCAGGAACAACATCACGTTGCCACTGCTGTCTTCCAAGACCCCAAGTGCCGTGTGCACAAGGCTAAAATTGTGTCTGAGTGGCACGTCGAGCAATCAGCAACACTGTCTCACCTCGACTGACCCGCCAAATCCTCAGATTTGAATCCTATTGAAAATCTGTGGGTTCATTTGGAACGAAAGGTGAAACGCCGGAATAGACACAAAAGTACTCTGGCGAAACTTCGGGATCAATTGACGCATGAGTGACTGCAAATCGATGTTCAATACATCCACAACCTCGTGGAGTCTCTACCACACCCCGGATTCATGCTGTTATCAAGGCAAGAGTCAGCCGTTATTAGGTAAGTTCTGACAGATGTGACTAATTTTTTGTTCGGTGTTCTCACAAGCCCAGTGGGAAGGTATCAGATTGAAACAAAACAAAAACGAAGCTCAGACTTTCTACTTTAATTCACATATTTTATTTCTCTAAGTAGTACCCCATCACGCTCGATACAGATACGCAAACGTTTAACACGTTTTCTTTTTAAAACTCGTCTGTGCAAAAATCTTCAGGTTGTCCTCGGATCCACTTCCTCGTAGATACTTGAACATCTTCGTCACAGGTGAACTGAATTCCTGTCAGATGTCTCTTGAAAGCAACATACAACCAGAAGTCGGACAGCTCCAAATCCGGGCTGTAAGTAGGGTGTTCAAGAACTTCAGACCCGATTTTCTTTATGGTATTTGAAGTGACAGAACTGGCGTGGGATTTGACGTATTCGTGTTACAGAATCATAGGCTTTTTTCCTCCCACGCACGCGGTTTATTCTTCGTTTTAATTTTTTGAGGTATGCACATAGTTCTCAGGGTTGATATCTATATAGTTCTCAGAGTTGATATCTATATAGTTCTCAGAGTTGATATCTATATAGTTAGTTCTCAGAGTTGATATCTATATAGTTCTCAGAGTTGATATCTATATAGTTCTCAGAGTTGATATCTGTACCTACGACCCTATACTCCTGATGAATAACGCCTCTGTAGGCTCGGAACACAGTGAGTATGTGCTTACCGGCAAAAATTTTATTTAGAGTATTGAATGTTTTTCGGTCGAAAAGAAGATTCGTGTCTTTATTCCAGCTACTGATTTTTTTATTTCTAGGTCATAATGAGCCCAACTCTCATCATCAGTCACACTGCTTTGGAGAAAATCACTTCCATGTTTTTCATAGCGAGCAAGCACCCTTTGGGATGTTTCGAGTGTTTATTTCTTCATTTCAGTCGTTAAGTGGCGCCGTACCCAACGAACACGCACTTTGTTTTATTCTAAAACGTTAACAACGTCATTGGCACTACCTAACCTAATGTTCAGCTTATCCCCCAAGGTTCTCTAAGTTGTTCTTCTATCTATTTTCCCTGATGAGCTCATCGACTTTCTGCCTGTTCAAAACGCAAGTTGCGATTACGGAACTCCCACTCCGCGGCTGATGCTTTAAGGTCATCATTCCTCTACTGTCCTTTGATTTTCTTACCCAACGATGAACAGTGCTTATGTCCAAAATTCCATAACCATAAATCCCTTAATATAGCGTGAATTTCTTTTGGAGGTATATTTCGATGAGGTATATTATATAATTGATTTTTATTTGACATCGATTGACGCAGTTAAAAAAGAATCATCCATTTTAAACACAATTAAATACGAACAAATACAGATGTACGGAGTTCTATTACGCAGTAAAATGAAGCTAACGGCACAAAGAAACGTTTGCCGTGTGACTGGTTGCTAGGCAATATGTCATGCGCCAGACGCTTGCGCGGAGGCATTACTAGTTGAGCGCGCCTCGTATAGTACCTTAGACACAAGATATTAGAGTAAAGTAAATGAGAAAATAAGCAGACTTAAAATTTCAGCATCTACGTTCATTTAAAGTATCCTAGACAGTACACAAGTGATGTGTTTGACACATTGAAGCACGACGATGATTATTTAACGATAGATTTATTAACACCACTTCAAATTTGAACTGCAAATAAAATCTCCTGTCATAATTTTTGGCTGCATGCTCGTAATCAATGCCCAGGTATTTTGAATGAGTCGGTGAAGTATCTACATGATGTCGTTCACTACGGATTTATGGCTGTTTTGCGGCTATTGCTCTGAAATCAAAATGCGGAAATACACTTTACATCGAATTTAGATGGAAACTCTCGTCTCATCAATCAAATATTCAGTACCTAAAATCTTCGAAAAAAAAAGCCATCTCTCTAGTCTTAGTAATTTAATAAATATGCATAAAAATTAATAATAAAATAGTCTGGATTTTTACAGTAGCACCAACGTATACATTTAAAAGCAAAACCTTAATACAACCAAATGCATACTATACTCTTAAATATAAACTATATTGACAAAAGTCACCGGACACATTTTCAAAAGCAAATGAACGGATCTTCTGCGTTGTTACGATGCGCGGTACAGCTGCAAACGGTATAAATACAAGCCTGCACCTGGCCGCGATCATATCGCTCTGTGAGGTTGAGTGTAAATGTCGCGGCGGGAGAAAACTGACTTTGAGAAAGGAAAGATTGTTCAGTGTTACATTAGTGGGTTGTCCATAAGAGAAACCGAGAGGCGTTTAAATATGCCCAAGTCAACTGTTTTGGATGAACTGAATAAATGGAAGACAAATGGCGTGCCTGAAGCAGCAAAACGTACCGGCAGACCAAAGAATATCAATGATAGAGGACGTCGAAGCTTCTGGAGAGTCGTTACAGCTAATCGACGGAATAATGCACAAGACCTCAGTGTACAGGTGAGTAAAAATGCTGGAACCTCGGTATGTACGCGTATCTTTCGCAGATAACTTCATTCCATGGGTAACTGTGGCCGTGCGGCTGCTCATAAGCCTTTCATCTCCACTCGGAATGCTACTCGTCGTTCAGCATGGTGTAAATAATATTTAAAGTGGACCGTAGATCAATTGAAACGGTTCCTATGGACTGATGAATCCAGATACACGATCCATCAGTCTGATGGCCATGTGTGAGGGGTGGTGCAGCCGGGAGCACAATAATTATCACAGTGTACTGTTCCTACGGTCAAGTGTGGAGCTGGCCGTGTACTCGTGTGGGGGTGTTTTTCGTGGTATGGTCCCGATCCATTGTTTATCGTGGACAAACCTGTTAACAAGTACGTCTACCTCGATATTCTGGACAATTATGCCCAACCAACTCTGTGGCAATACTATGAAACCGAGCTTTGTTGGTACCAGCAGGATAATGCACCGAGCCATAAAGCAAGGACAGTTACGGCGTGGTTTGACGATAATTCCATATCGTGTGTAGACTGGCCAGCAAAGAGGCCTGATCTTAATCCCATAGAGCACCTATGGGATGAATTAGAGCGCCGCATAAAAAGTTTGGAACCAAACCCTACTACTAAGCAACAGTTAGCGGCAGCATTATGTACTGAATGGAAGCGCATACCTATCGCTATGTTCCAAAATCTTGTCAAAAGCATGTCTCGAAGTGCCAGTGCATGCATTAAGGACAAAGGTGGACCCACACCGTACTAATGTATGCCAATAAATGCTATGTTGTGTTTGTCTTCTAGGTTTCCGGTCATTTTTGTCAATATAGTGTAGTTTCCCTCTTCTCGAGCTCTCTAACTTGCTCCCGTTCTTCTCAAAGTCGCTTAGCCACCCCAGTATGTGAGTGGTCAGAGGCGTAAGTTTATGACTGAGCGTACGATGTGGGTTTTGGTTCGATTTTCATACTAGGCATCGAATTGGGAAAGGCCGACCCTTGATACGTAAAATATCTGCTCCTCGCTTATTAAATCCGTGCGTTCAAGGAAGTGGTCGTCATTATCTAGGAGATGCATTAAGTTAAAGGCAAATTCGTTCTCCTCCAAATATTGAATAATGTGGATTTCGTAAGCGTACAACAGCAGTCATTTATGATCACTGTTGTGCGTGGCAATCCAGTTGTGCAGCAGCTTCGGGAAAATGGTTTCCGCACTCGTTGCACGTCATCTTCAGAAACCCTACGACATCCATTTATTGACTTGTCCAGCACACTCCCAATTCCTAGAAATTTATCTTCCAGATGCATAATTCGTATACACAAATGTATTTGCACTTGAGATACTGATTTTGTTTCCGAAACGTCGCCACACAATTTGCTTCTTCCTGCACATTCGCCATTGTAGCTTGCAGTGGCGTTTCTACTGCGAAATGTTCCTCATATAATTTCAATTTTTTCTTAAAGCACAAGTTTGGAAGCTGACACAATTTTAAGCTGAAGTATAAATTAGTGTTGAGGTACCAGCTACTCCTGCGTGACATTGGCCAAAAGACCCAAACTCACTGGGTTTTGTTCCAGAGTACTAAGGTGGAACAACCAACTAAAGAATTCAGCTGTGGGCTAATTCCCCGTACTGGTGTACTTTTCTGATTAAAAAGACACAAAGCAATAATTTTACGGACTCTGTTGTGGGATATGGGGGGCCTAACACACTTGATAAGGATGGTCCACAACGGAAACGAAATCGAAATAGCAAATGGGGTATGAGAAAGAGATCTCGTCTGAGTGAGTGTAAGATTGGTGTTCGGAATACTAGAGGAATAGAGGGAAAGATGAATGAGGTGATTGAAGAAATGAATAAGTATAGATTGGGTGTTCTGTATGTAAGTGAAACTAAAAAGAAGGAAATTGGGATAGAAGAAGTGAATGGAATGGTGAGTGTGTGGTCTGGAGTGTTGGATAATGTGAGATAAGAGGCTGTTGTAGGAGTTATTTTAGGTTTCACTTAAAATCACACCTACAACAGCCTCTCATCTCACATTATAGTTTAAGTTTCACTTAAAATCACACCTACAACAGCCTCTTATCTCAAATTATAGTTTAAGTTTCACTTAAAATCACACCTACAACAGCCTCTCATCTCACATTATCCAACACTCCAGACCACACACTCACCATTCCATTCACTTCTTCTATCCCAATTTCCTTCTTTTTAGTTTCTCAGGCGAACAATTTGATTCACTATAGCTGCATAGGTGAGGAAATTAGTTGAGTTCGTTTGAAAGTGAAACTTCAGGGAACAGTAATTGTCCTAGTGTATGCTGCTCCTTTTGACTCTGAATCTTCTGATAGGAAGAAATATTTATTTCTGGAATGAGTTAAAAGCTCTTTTGAGCCGGTTTGGTGCTAAAGAGATAGTTGTAACAGCAGGGAATCTCAGTGCTAGAGTAGGTGCGCAAAATGTCATTTATGATAACGTTTTGGGTAAGTTTAATGACCCTTGTGTGAATGATAAGGGTGATGGATTGATTGAGATCTACAATGAGAGTTGTTTGTGTGTATGCAATACGTTTTTCAACCACAAGTAAATCCACACATATACTTGGGAAAATCGTAGTCTGGGACAAAAAGAGTGTAATAGATTTTGTTGTTTACGAACAGCGTCTGAAACACTTAGTTGTTGACACTCGTGTGATGAGAAGTTCAGATGTTGGCTCTGATCATTACTTGTTAGTGTCACGAGTGAAACCGAATGTTTGTTGGAAAAAAAGGAATAGGAAGAGGCCTAAGGTGGAAAGGATAAAGGTTGAAAGGCCCCCTGAATATCATCAGCGTTACTCTAAATTACTCAAAGAACGACTGCAGGAGATGATGTCATGTGAGAAGGATGAAGAATAGGAGTGGACATGTTTAAAGAACTGTTTTGTGACTGCCGCAGAAGAGGTCTGTGGCACCACAATAGTGGGTAATGTTATAAGTGATGCATGGTATAACAGTGTGAAAAAGGAAGCAGTAAAGAGAAAGAAGGAAGCATATTTGGGGATGTTGCAGGTTAGAGTTTCTGAGGATGAGTATCGCTGTAAGAAGCACGAGGCAGCTAAACTGGTTCACCGCAGTAATGCAAAGGAAAGGGTGGAAAGGCATTAATTGGCTTTTTGAAAAGATAGAAAAAATTTCTGCAAGTACATGAGACGCAGGAAAAACAGCGTAAATAGAGTTTCAAGTTATGTGAAGAACAGGATCGGAGAAATGTTATATGGGAGACCAGTGAGGTAAATGAAAGATTTGGTGAATACTCCCGTGAGTTATTAGATCAAGAAAGTGAAAGTGATTCCGAGGCAGATGATATCACAGTGACAGATAGGAGCACAGGAGGGATCTCAAGAGAGGAGGTGTGTAAAGCTCTAAAATCTCTTCAGAATGCTAAAATTCAGGGAGTAGATGGCATAACTGCTGAGGTGTTGAATTTGTTAAAATATGGTGATGACTCTGTAATTGATTGTTTTACTGAAATTGGCCAGTTGTGCTGGGAGTTAGGAAGGGTCCCTCGGGATCGGAAGGATGCTATCATTATTTCCTTGTATAAGGGCAAAGGTGATCCTACTGACTGCAAGAACTATCGTGGTATTAGCTTACGGAGTGTACCAGGGAAAGCGTTTGGTAAGTTCATTATTAAAAAGGTACGAGGTCTTACATCAGAGAAATTATGAGAAGTTCAGAGTGGTTTTATGCCTGGTAAAGGCTGCACTAACCAAAATTTTGCATTGCGCATGATGATCGAAAAGTATCTGGCTGTTAGTAAGAAAGTTTTTGCTGCCTTCATAGATTTAGCGAAAGCATACGACCCAGTAAATAGGATACTTCTGTGGAAGGTACTGAATAAATATGGTGTTACTGGGAATCCACTTATGCTGGAAGTAGAGCTTGTGTGCAAGTGAATAATGTTTTATCAAAATGGTTTTCTATTGGTGCAGGAGTCAGACAAGGTTGTATAATGCCACCATGGCTGTTTAATATATTTATGGATGCATACATGCGTAATGCCAAAATAGATAATACTCGTTTATATCTTGGTGATATCCGTGTGTGCAGATTGCTCTATGTTGGTGACACACAGAGCAAAAGTGAGTTGCAGAGTATGTTGTCCCGGATGCATGAAGTTTGTATGAAATTCAAACTGAGTATAAATAAGGAAAATATCAAAGTTATGGTTTTTGAGCGATTAACTGTTAGTACTGAACGCCAGATAAGTCTAAATGGCACCTGATTGACCAGGTGAATGAGTTTGTGTATTTAGGAAGCATGTTTGACAGAGAGTACAAATTAGATGCTGAAATTAGTAGGCGAGTGAATTCTTTTTTGAACGTCAGAGTTGCTTTAGGAGGTTTTCACAAAAATGATGGGTTTGCAAGAGAGTCCCGAATGGCTGTGTATGGACATGTAATTTTTCCTACTCTGATGTTCGTCAGAAGAGACGTAAAAGTCGTTTGTGTACTGGAGAGATGCGTTACTTTTGGGGAGTTTGTGGCAAGACATTCTCTGATCGTGTGAGGAATGAAGATGTGCTGCATTGTGTAATGTGCGGTAAAATGTTGTTAGTAAGGTGGAGACTAATATTCTTAGGTGCTCTGACTATATGTCAAACGAATTAGTGATTAGATGCTTACTAAGAATATATTTTCAGCCCAAGCGGCCGGAGAGAAAGGCAGAGGACAGCCAAAGAAGTCATGGAAGGATCAGATTCAGGAGTGTCTTTATTAAAAAAAGATTATGAGTATGGCGTATAGAAGGTCTTGTGTACGTCGTGTGAGAGATGTCAGTGAAGCCCGAGTTGTGCGTCAAAATCGCTGCAAATGTTGAAGTTTGATACGGCAGCAGTACGTAAATAATCAGTTAAATACAAATTTTGAAGATGACAAATTTTGAAGATTGTCATCTTCAAAATTTGTATTATATGGCGTAATCCCGTATTTCATTCAGAATCAGTTAAATATTTGACTGGTGGTTTGCATTTATTCGTGTAGCTAACCTCTGAATCTCAGAGAACAGCTTAGTGATATGTATGTATGTATGCACAAGTTTACGGCTAGAGGGCGTAAGCTGAAGTTTCCGTTTGCAACAATATCTACGGGGCGACAAACCCGCTATAAAAAATTATATTTCGGTTAGATACTGCTAACTATGAAAACTCTTTGTGTGTATTATTTTCGCAAAATAATGCACAATTTCGCAGCTATGGGCGCCAATGTTTAATCTGATTTTTTACACTTTCCAGCCATAGGTCGAAGAAGCGTATATGCTCCGGCTTTGTCCGTCTGCCTGTCCGTCCGAACGATAACTCGCGTAAAACTCTATCCGTCCGTACGATAACTAGCGTAAAAATCGTTCGATTTCGATGAAATTTTAGTATGTGGTAGGGGACAACCTGGGAAGGAACCCTATTGAAAATTGGCGAAATGGGAGCAAAGGTCAGATCATAGGAACGGGATCCATTCCATCGCCTTTATGCGTCATAACTTATGTAAAAATGCTTCCATTGCGACGAAACTTCATTATGTTTTCCCGGAGATGTACTGAACCGGTTCTGTTTAATATCATCGAAAAGGGGTCAAAGGTCATGACACAGTAGCGAGATTTATTCCACAGCCATTAACCACATAACCTAACTAAACATGCTTCTATTGCTACAAAACATTAGTATGTTGTTCCAGAGGTATACTGAACTAGTTCTGTTGAATATCATCGAAATGGAGTCAAAGGTCAGGGCACAAGAGATTTATTCCACATCTTTTATCCTCATAACTTGAGTAATGATTTCTGGTATGTTGGGAAGCGTATCATAATCAGTGCCTTGAATGATTTTACTAACTTGTTTTAATATCCGTGCTTTTAAATGTGCGCTTTAAAACATTCTTTCAACACAGGATGCCATTTACCTTGTGGAAAACTATAGGTTTGTATTTGAGGAGTCTTATATTAACAGACCTGTCGTTAGGTAGTGTTTGTGTTCTTTTGTTTCCTGCTGTATCACAGCTCCTAAAAACATTATTGAGAAATTTATTTTTTACTGTATTACATTCGCTACAGTAGAGATATGGAGCATTACCCTCTGTGAATAATGCGCAGATTTCCCGCTGGGGAGCGTAAAGGTCAATACCTTTTTCTTTTCTTTTTTTCGCTATCTCTGCTTCCTGGAGACGTATTTGAAAAGTTATTTTTCCTTAGCATAGTTATCCCCATGAAGAACGTTTTTCATCTATTGTCAACTTACCCATAATGCAAAGTTTTTCCGCTAGAAGGCGTAGAGGTATATCCTGCTCCTTCCTGTAATTCTCATTTTAATCTGTTTTTCTCCGAAATATGAGGAATTTTTGTGGCCATAAGTTATTTTCGAAACATGCTTTTTAGCAACTGGTGGAAGCTGTTTCTATTTCTGGATGTTTTATTGATTGTAGAAATCCAGTTGTAACTTTTTCTAACCGGTTGCTTTGACTTTGAATAACTTTGATAAATTTAATTCCCGTCAGAAAGGATTCAAAAGACGTGCTCATTACAACCGAAAACTCGATGTTACTTTTCTTGTTTATTATTTTTTTAAAGATAGGGCAAAACGTTTGGACCATCCTCTACAGGGCAATTCAGCTAAACGTGTACAAACTGCTCGGAGGGGTAGGTTGCACAAAGACAAATTGGAATCACATAGTAATACAGGGTCGGAAACGCTACCTTCATGTGCTAGTGTACTCAGAGGACGAGAAATGAAAGAGCATCACGTAAGTGAACAAAATGCTTTTTATTACTCACGAGATATTTTCGAAATGCATTGAGGTTACAGAATGTGTTCAAAGTTGCGACCATGAGCTGTAATACACGCTTGACATCGTCGGCGAATGGAATCACGTACATTTTGGAAAATTTCTGGCGTGTCTCGGACTTCCGAAGTAGCTACAGAGATGCGTGCTACAAGGTCCTCATCACTTTCAACGGGGGTGTCGTACACCAGTCCTTTGATGTAACCGCAGAAGAAGTAATCAAGGCATGTTCAGTCCGGTGATCTTGCAGGCCAATGAACGGGACCACCACGCCCGATCCACTGATGTCCAAATGTCATATTTAAGTGATGACGAACGTCATTGCTGAAATGGGTGGGGGCCCCATCGTATTGGAACCTCATTGCACGGCGCAGCGACTGAGGGACCTGTTGTTCGTTCAATAGCTCTGGAAAGTCGTCCTCCAGAAATATCCGGTACCTCCTTCCATCCAGACAAGGAGGCATGAGATATGGGCCAATTAAGTGTTCCCCGACAATGCCGGCCCAAACATTAACAGCAAAACGGTTTTGTGCTTTACGTGATCGTACGGCATGGGGGTTCTCCACCGCCCATACATGCGCGTTATGTGCATTGAAGCAACCTTTTCGTGTAAAGCACGCTTCGTCTGTGAACAGCACAAAAGCAGGAAATTGGGGTTCTGTCGCACTCTTCTGTAGGTACCATTGCGCAAATGCAATGCGCTGAGGATAATCCTCAGGACTTAGTGTCTGAAAGTGCTGCACATGATATGCATGCAGTTGGTCTTCGTGCAGAACCCTCCATGTGTTGCATTCTAGCAGACCGAGCCGATGGGCACTTGCTCGTGTGCTGGCACTTGGTGTGTCTGTGCATTACTTAACACATTCTCTTCGATGGCTGGAGAGCGCACCCTTCGTTTCGGACACCTGGTAGGCCCCTGCAAAGAATCAGTGTCGCATAACCACTGATGCAGCCGTGCAAACGCTTGGTGGTTTGGCACTTGTCTCATCGGGTACCGTTCCTGGTACAATCGCACGGCAGCTCATCCGTTTCAGTCCGTTGCTCCGTATGCGAGGTGCATAGCAGCCATTTCCACGTTCGTGAACTCCGCCATCGCACTACCTCTGCGGGCGGTTTATAAATGACGGTATCCTGAAAGAACGTATGAGCAGTCTCGCGGCCGAACAACTCCATCTAGCGCATGAAGATGGCGTTTCCGACCCTGCATTGCTATGCGATTCCGATTTCTCTTTGTGCAACCTACCCCTCCCAGAAGTTTGTACACGCTTAGCTGAATCACCCTGTATATACTATATATACACTGACGGAAAAAAAATCCCAACACCAAGAAGGGGTTGTGTTAGATAAACGACAGTTGGTAGGCGGTGAGAGTACATCTGTAAGATGACGTCTATGCAAATTTCGCGCTCGGCGCATACGTGTGGCGCTAGTAGCGCCCTCGGAACATGCAAAGCAGGTTTGCTGTGAATACGCGCTGTAACTTTCGTGAGCGTTAGTTATCGTTGAGATTCGACGTAGGGTGTTGATGTTAGTCAAGAATGCCTTTAGGAAGACGAAGAAGCCATTATCAACAGCTCACGGAGTTTGAACGAGGTCGTGTAATAGGGCTACGAGAAAGTGGATTTTCTTTCCGCAATATTGCAGAACGACTTGGCAGGAATGTAGCCACTGTGCATGATTGTTGGCAGCTGTGGTCAAGGGAAGGTACTGCCTCAAGAAGACCGGGTTCCGGCAGGCCACGTGGCACTACTGAGAGGGAAGACCGCCGTGTACGGCGGTATGGCCGCGGCGCATCGTACCGCGTCTGCGGCAGCAATTCAAGCTGCAGTTGCCACCACAGTGACACAACGAACTGTTACAAATCGGTTTCTTGAAGGACAGCTCCGAGCCAGACGCCCTGTAGCGTGCATTCCACTTACTCCAAACCACTGCCGTTTGCGACGTCAGTGGTGTCAAGCTAGAGCTCATTGGAGGACGGAGTGGAGATCTGTTGTGTTTTCTGATGAAAGCCGGTTCTGCCTGAGTGCCAGTGATGGCCGTGTGTTGGTTAGAAGGAGGCCAGGTGAGCGCCTGCAACCAACCTGTCTGCGGCCGAGACACACTGGACCTACACCTGGAGTTATGGTCTGCGAAGCAATTTTCTATGACAGCAGGAGCACTCTCGTGGTTATCCCACGCACCCTGACGGCACAGTTGCACGTCGGTCTGGTGATTCAACCTGTTGTGCTGCCATTCATGAACAGCATTCCAGGGGTGTTTTCCAACAGAATAACGCTCGCTCGCATACCGCTGTTGTAACCCAACATGCTCTACAGAGTGTCTACATGTTGCCGTGGCCTGCTAGATCACCAGATCTTTCACCAATCTAGCACGAATGGGACATCATTGGACGACAACTCCAGCGTCCCCCCCAACCAGCATTAACCGTCCCTGTATTGACCGAGCAAGTGCAACAGGCATTTAACTCCATCCCACTAACTGACATCCAGCACCTGTACGACACAATGCATGAACGTTTGCGTGCTTGCATTCAACATTCTGGCGGTTACACCGGTTATTAATGTACCAGCATTTCACATTTAAAATGGCTCTTCTCGCGCTTACAATAAGCTGTGATCTTGCAACCTTAATCGATTAAATATGTTACCTATACAAATGTATTGCCGCCATTTCATTCCTCTACAACTATTTTTTCGTGGTGTTGGGATTTTTTTCGTCAGTGTATATAGTGATGTGTGTGTGTGTTACCCGAATACAAATTTTTTTTTGGTGGTGTCTCAAGAAATTTTGAAGAATGTTGGGAGGGGGGGTGTATAAATTCCTGGCCACCAGTCACAGACAGAAATCATCGTGCTGTTCGTAATGGAACTTCTGATTTCAAGAGTAATAATAATGCTATTGACTTTAGCAATTTTATAAACAGCGCAAGCACCTCTGACTGGCATGTTCCTCTCTGAAAATGAGAGATTTTTGACGGTCAAAATGCTGTAACCATTCTTCTACATAGCCTTGGAAAAAACACGATTTTATTGGGAAGATTAAAACTGCTTTACATTTAAAACTCATAGGTAAACATACAGAAATATAGTTTATAAATATTTATTTGACCAACTGCCAATATTACACTTGGAGTGACAGCGGAAATTACTACTTGAAATTTAAAAGACATACTGACGAAAAGAGTGCCATTTAAATGCCGGTTCAATTCTTATTATTCATGGTGCTTTTGTGTTTTTACCACTAATAATCTTTGATCATTTATTATCATTTTTTTATTTATGAATAAAAATTAAAGATTAAAAGTAATGTTCCACTATTAATCCTTATTTTTTTATTTTATTGTCCGAGTGCAGGCGATTAATTCGCTAGCCATTAAATTTTACTGTTTTAAATGAAATAAACTGCAACTGTTTTCAGATGGTGCTATTCCATGATCAGAAATGGGTATTTTATTTCTTTTTACGATCAGTAATATTTTATTCACTATTACTACCATGGGCATATGAGTTTTACTTATTTACCGTTGCATTAAACCAAGTCGTATCTGAAAAAAACGAACTTCAGTCTCAAATTGTTCTTTTAGCTCGCAGCACAAAATCAATCTGTGGACGATCCACAGAGAGATGTACTTTTACGAGGCGTCCCAACGGCGTTATAAAAGAAAAAACAAATTAAGATTTCTAATTTCTTTCTCATCTCGTCTTGAAGAACACTCAAAAATGTGTTTTATGGAATCATCAAACTAATGCTTTCATGTTCGCGCCCATTTTTCAAGTAAGCTGTTTAGAGATAGCAAAATGTGAGAAGTCTATCCTTTTGAAAGAAACAATGAATAGAATTTAACACTCAGACATATAAAGTGTATAAATAACAATGATTGAAAGACCAGACTACGACACACTTTCCATTGTGCTTGGATGAGTGTTAATGTTACTGTCTCCTATTAGGGGCAGTTATTCGGACGGAAGAAGCAATTCGGGTTCGAAGGACAACCCAATTCCTGTTTATTCACGGTAGGGGATCGCTTCCTGTGATTTTATTTATTGATTTCATCTACTCTTCCTGGATTATTGAGCATGTTTAAGTTTCCCTTGGGACTTTTTTAGTTATGTTCACATTTTAACGCAGATTCTGTTGAATAACACGTTAACGAAAATTATATACAGAAACACACCGGACAAAAAATTACAGAATGTTAACTTTATTCTTTAATTTGCACTATAATGACAAAAGTCACCAGACACCCCTTCAAAAACGAATGAACGGATCCGCTGTGTTGTTAAGATGTGCGGTACAGCTACAAACGGTATAAAAACAAGCCTGCAGCTGACCGCAATCGTATTGCACTGTGAGGTTGAGTGAAAATGATGCTGCGAGAGAGAACTGGCTTTGAGAAAGGAAAGATTGTTGGGTATTATATTAATGGGTTGTCCATAAGAGAAACCAAGAGGCTTTTAAACATACCCAAGTCAACTGTTTTATATGTACCGAATAAGTGGAAGACGCATGGCGTGCATGAAGCAGCAAAGCGTACCGGCAGGCCAACGGAAATCAGTGATAGATGACGTCGAAGCCTCAAGAGAGTCGTTACAACCAATCGACGGAGTACTGCAAAAGACCTCAGTGTACAGGTGAGTAAAGATGCTGGAACCTCGGTATGTACACGTACCACTTGCAGAGAACTTCATTCTATGGGTTGCAGTAGTCGTGCGGCTGCTAATAAGCCTTTCATCTCCACTCAGAACGCTACTTGTCGTTTAGCATGATGTAAAAAACATTTATCGTGGACCGTATGATCAATGAAAACGGGTCATACGGACTGATGAATCCAGATACACGATCCATTAGTCTGATGGCCGTGTGTGGGTATGGTGGCAGCCGGGAGGATGCTATTTACCACAGTGTACTGTTCCTACTGTCAAGTTTGGAGCTGACAGTGTAATCGTATGGGGGTGTTTATCGTGGTATGTTCCCGGCACATTGGTCATCCTGGAGAAAGCTGTTAACCAACACGTCTACTTCGATATTCCGAACAATTATGCCCTGCCAACTCTGTGGAAATTCTATGGAACCAAGCCTTATTGGTACCAGCAGGATAATGCGCCGAGCCATAAAGTAAAGACTGCTACGGCGTGGTTTGACGATTATTCCGTATCGTTTGTGGACTGGCCAGCACAGAGCCCTGATCTTAATTCCATAGAGCACCTATGGGAGGAATTAGAGCGCTCATAAGAAGTTTTTAACCAAGGCCTACTATTAAGCAACAGTTAGCGGCAGCATTATGTACTGAATGGAAGCGCATACCCGTCGCTATGTTCCAAAACCATGTCAAAAGCATGCCTCAAAGGGTCAGTGCATGCATTAAGGCCAAAATTGGACCGACACCGTACTAATGTATGCCAATAAATGCTATGTTGTGTTTCTCTTCTAGGTGTCCGGTGACTTTCGTCAATATAGTGTATGTTATATCACCACCTGTTCTGATTAATGCTTTAATTTTGTTTGGCATGCTATGAATATGACTCAGTATCACATACATATCAAGTTTTTTCCACTCCATGCTAAAGGATCCCTTAATTCCGCCAAATTTGCAGGGTGTTGTTTTTCTTTTTTCTTCTTCACGGCCCATTCTAAGATGTTCCAGATTTTGCAATCCCATTTAGATCGGGTGAATTTGCACACCAATTGAGAAGTGGAACGTCTGTCTGATATTCTTCAAACTAATGCAGCACAATTTTAGCTCGATGGACAAGAGAGTTCTCATCTTGAAACACAGGATCCACTATGTGTCCTTCCATAAACTGGATAAATAGCAATAATGCGTTATCTTAAAGTGGCACATACTCCGTAGATGTCATGCGATTGGACACCTCAATGAATGGTCCAACTCCAGTGTTTGAAATACAGCCCTATAACATAGCACTTCGGTCTCCTATTTGCACAGCTCTTTGAATATATGCTTGGTTAAATGCTTCTCCAGCCTTCCGCGTGACCCTACAGCGACCATCATTGGAATAAAATCAGAATCTGGATTCGTCGGACCATATCTTTCGTCGCCACTGTTCGATGGTCTAGCGACGATGCTGTTTTGTTCAAGCAAGGCGATTTTGCTTCTAGACAGTTGCTAACTTCGGATGTATCCGAGGAACACGAACAAAAATGGCCATGCCATGCAGTTCTCTCCGTAGCGTTCGTTATGAGACTGGTTTACTGGATCCAGTATTGTACTGTTTACGCAGTTCTTGACGTGTCTGGAAACGTACAGTATAAATCATCCCAAACACCTGAGTTTCCGCTTCGGCATCATAGATCTTCTACCACAGTTGTTCCGCCTACAGTGATAGCATCCATACTTCTTCCACTGTAAATGTAAACTACAGACTGTTGTATGAGCATTCCTAACGTTGATGCATGATTTGCGCTATCTGTTCATACTTCGTCCTAAGTTGTTGATGAGTTCTTGCGGTAACAGCGGCCATTCTTCCGTTCGCGCTGACTTCAGCTGTTGGACAGTTTCTGGCGTGCGTGTTGACGTACAGTAACGCGTCTTTCCAGAGCGTCCCACACTCAGACAGTCAAACAAACTTCGCCACTCTTGCGAGGAATTACCAAGTTCTCGGCCAAAAACAATGGCCCTTTTTTTGTCACTCAGTAACGTCTCCTTTACCACCCATATTTGTACCTGTAAAACGAAATAAAAAATGCTACAGATGCTTTAAACACATACCTCTGACATCCACAAGCGTAATCCAGCAGTTCCACTCTCTACCTTTATGCAACTCGTTACGTTTTTCAACTTTATACTCATGTTCATGTTTCAATCAGCATGCCGCAATTTTTTTGTACGATGTGTTTAATTCATCACACTACCGCTTTGAATAGATTCCGCTTTGAGTAAGCAGCAGTGAAACAGTATTCGACATTGTGCAAAGTTCAGCTTACTAATGAAATCACCATCTATTCATTACTTTTTTACTATCTCCAATTATATAAAAGCCTCTCGGGTGGCGCACGGTCTCAGCACTGGATTCGGACCATTCGTCCCAGATCGAGCCGGGTTCGAGTCCCGCTGAAGCATGGGTGTTGTGTTTGTCTTTCAGCACAGGCTCTGTACTTTTCCTGGAACCATTGGACTTAAATTAGGGAAGGTAACTGCTTGTAGCCGATCGAGTTGCTGAAGGTGGTCGTTCAACCCTCAAACAAAAAAACTGTATCAAACGCACTTCTGCCCACAACGACCTTAAAGATAGCTAGCCAACCTTCCCCCACACACATCTTTAATCACTCTTCTTTACTCTTATCAGAGTAAAGAAGAGTAGTTAAAGATGGCCTTACAGGGAAAGAGTTTTTACTTCTTCAAACACTGAAGGTTCAGAAGTTGATGGGGCAATTTTAGAAGTAACTGATGCATGCATCTACTCTCAGATAATAAGATAAATCCACGAATAAAGATAATTTATGGGTGCGTAAAATTTGGCTGGGGAGTATTTGGGAGAAGCAGTGGAAGTTTCAACAGCGATTTATCATTAGGTTTTGAAAGAAACGTATTTAATAAATGCGTCCTTCCGGTTCTTACTTACGGATCAGAGGCATGAACCTTAGCCAAATACAAAAAGGCATACAGAGGCTGCAGACATCTCGAAGAAGCACGGAGAAACGCATGCTTGATGTAAGCAAAGAAAAGAGGGGAAAAAACTCATAGAACAGAAAAATAACAGGTATAGATAACATCATCATCAAATTAAAGACCCTCAAGAGCCTACACATATTACTAGATGAACTCAAAACTGTTGGAAGAGTGAAATATTAAACTAGATACCAAGGCATAGGAAAAGCCCCGGAAGAAAATCACGTGAGAAATAGGTTGATGAAATTCGAAAGGATACCGGAGTGACATAAAAGAGAATTGCTCAAGAAAGAGAATTGTGGAAAAAACTTGGGCACGTTCTTCCAGCAGTGCATGATTGATGATATTTGATGATGTAATGCAGAAATCAGTGTAGCAAACACAGAGAATGCTCACACATTTTAGAAGGATATTCCATCAATATAATCAATGTTTAAAATAGAATTATTTCTTTCCTAAATGTTTTATCTGATATCCCCTTCCCTGACCTATGAACCTATATCTAATTTTCCAAGATAACAGGACATTTCTTAAAATTGGTAGTGGTATTTTATTCTACTTCTCTTCTACTGATTTCCGTAGTTCAATCATTGTTTTAAGTCTGCGTTCAGAAAGTGTTCCTTTTAGCAGTCCGAAAGCAAAATAGTCCATTGGTGACACATCAGGGGACTTTGAAGGACTATGAGCAAAAGGTATAGACTTGATACCCATGTCTTTTTTAGGTCTGAGCGCTCTTTTGGCAGTATTAAGGCACAATAGTCTATTGGTGACACATCTGGGGACTTTGAAGAAATCTGAGCAAAAGATAAAGATTTGATACCGTCTCTTTTTTCATTTTTTATCAATAAATAGTGTGGCTGGTTTGGATGTATGATTACTAGCCTTACACTAATGGAGTTCTACTCTTTGAAGGCTCTGTGGATAAAGGAATGGTATTTCCTCTTTAAGTACAGGAGTTAAAACACTATTTTGGAAATGTGGAGAATCGATTTTAACATTCTTTTGAGCTTTTCGTAACTTCAATTTCCCATTGAACGGGAAACCAACAATAGTCATGAATCCTTTACTGAAACTTTCTTTGCATTCTTGGAACCAAGATTGCAAACTCTTTTTTTTTTTTTTTTGCGATAGCAAATCGAGGTTTTTCTTGTTACAATCGTTTAGGTAGTTCCATGCTTCATCAATAGTCATAATAAATTCCCATCTCTCTCCGGCTAAGTAATTTTCATTAAGAAATCTACGCCGTGTTCTGCGATCGGCAACATGCCTCGGCAAAAGGAGGTGAATATTATGATGTTTGTTCTTTTCTTCAAATTCAGATCTTTGTTTATTATCTTGTTTACAGTAATACAGAGATTTTTAAAGACTTATCGATTGTTTTTTGGGTCGGTGGATTTTCTTTTAAGACCAGAGACCTTACTTTTGAAATAGTCATAAAAGTACGTATCTTCTTTGGATATTCGTTTGGTGTTCTTTTCTCTGTTAGAAGCAATGCTCGAAAAATTTTTACCCTGTTATTAATAATATTGCTTATTTTATATTTAGAAATGTTAATTCCATGATTTCCAAAGCGTTTTTTTTAATTACAGAATACGAATATTCATTTTCGTAAAGAGAAAATACATAACCTTCTATCCAAAACTTGTTTACATGCGCCATTTTCTTAGCAAACGATATTTAACTGCAGCAGATGCTTCTTTCGTGTTCATCTAATACGCCGTTGCCAGTTTCGATTCTTTGATTTGAGTTTCTTTTATTGTATGTAATTTCTTATCAAAAGCTTTCTAAAAATATGTGGACATCCTCTGTATATATAAAATCGTGAGAATGTTCAAAGTAAAATACAAGAGGAACGTCTTCAGATGATTCTTTAAATTTTTACATGGCAACATATCCATTTTAGAAACATCTGGAGAAATTTAATTTTTAAAAAAAGTAATGAATGCAAAGAAAATCGAAAGTGGAAAAACACGAAAATGTTGCTTTGGAATTAGCCCCGCAGGACTTGATCATGTAGGGACTGAGCATGTATTGAAATCAGAATCTTAAATTTTTAGCTTATTCTTTACAGCAGAAATTATATATGATATAATGACTCAAACTATTTTGTACGCCCATTGTGACCAAAATAATCCTGCTTTCCAACTTTCAGAAAAATAATTACGTCAGTTCGTCGGTCTTCTCTTTATCAGTGGATAACATTCACTCCCAGGTGAGAATGACTATTGGTCAACTGCAGACCTTTCTGCTCTAATATTCAGCAAAACGATGATCAGAGAAACTTTTCGGTTGATACAAAGGTATCTACACTTGGCTGACAATCAAAACCTACTGCTTTCTAAAGTTGGTAAAGTTTATTCTTTTTACAGCAAACTTCGAGCTCGGCTGCTGCAGTTTGGTGCATTTCATGAAATGTTTAGCATCGACGAAGCCATGATTCCCTACCATGGACATCCCAGAATCAAAATGTTTACAAAAAATAAGCCAATTAGATTTGGATTCAAACTCTGCATGTTATGTGGTGTGGATGGATACCCTTACAACTTAGAAATTTACTGTAGAAAAACCTTTGATGATAAAACTCCAAAAGGGAGACGAGTGGTCAACATGTTGAGCATGATAAATGATCCATCAGTGCACATTGTTTATTTTGACAGTTTTTGTACTAGCCACTCTTTGCTAAACGAACTGTATGTTCAAAGATTTCGTGCTTGTGGTACAGTCAGGGAAAATATGATCAATAAATGCCCAATTCCATGCTCTTCGGAAATGAAAAAGAAAGAGGGTGGGTATTTTGGCTATCGGTCTGATGGAGATATCATATGTGTGAAATGGAATGACAATGTCGTTGTGACTGTAATAAACAATCATCATGCTAAAACTTCTATGCATAAATCCACAAGAATGAGCAATCATCATTTAATGAGCAATGATCATGTAATAAGCAATCATCATGCTGTAACTCCTATGCATAAATCCACAAAAATGAGCAATCATCATTTAATGAGCAATGATCATGTAATAAGCAATCATCATGCTGTAACTCCTATGGCATAAAGCCACAAGAATGAGCCATCATCATGCTGTAACTCCTATGCATAAAGCCACAAGAAAAGTGAAACAACAAAAAGAAAAGGAAGTTCAACAACCGCATCTTACAAGGAAGTGCAATGAAGGAATGGGTGGAGTCGACCTATTGGATAGATTGTCGTCTAGTTACCGACCTCGCCCGAGATCAAAGAAATCTTAGTGGAATCTGTTTACAAATGGTTTAAACATAGCTTTGATTGCAGCATTTCGATTTTATTAGCACTTACATCTAGAGGAAAGTGTTAAACACTTGAACTTCCGACGATTTGTTGTCATGTCGTTATTGAAGGTGGATACCGAACCCCGTTGTTGACTTGGTGAACCTTCAGTTCCTGCTGTGCAAGCAGCTAGATATGATGGTATAAACCACATAGTTGAATCATGCAAACAAAGAATATGTATTGAATGCTTAAAACATACGCGGCTGAAATACAGCAAATCTGACAAAACGTTACATACAAACTCTTGTGCTGCAGTATATCATAAAAAGTGATCAGAAAATGGATATTTTTATGTTTCAGTATTTTTGTATAACTGTGAAAACTGTTCGTTTTAATTAAACAGTGCTTTTATTTATTTTATTATAATTTCCTTTACTCTAAGCGTTTATTAATTAAACATAATTAAAAACAACACTCATTCATCAATGTTTCAACATATCACTAATTTAAGAAAAAAATACTCCCTAAAGATGACAACGTTCCTAATTTTTGGAACATAAGGTTTTTCAACAATGATAGCATATGTACAAATGTTGTTGCAACAGCTGGTCTTATAAAATATTTGCTATTATTTGTGTCAAATTGTTTTTGCATTCCGTTGACTGGAAGTACTAGAGGCATGAAAAAGGGTTAATGAAAGGTAAATTTATTTCTTTTCGTTCCAAAACAAAACGAAAATGTAATACTGTCTAAAACTCTGCCACAATACATGAAAACTGAAACACCATAGAAAAAATCATATTTGAAGCACAAGAAAGTATAGGAAACAATATTTCTTAAATCTGTTGTAACGTACATTTTATTTTAACTTTCATTTTGAGTTTCTTTTTCTATGTAAATTTGAGTTCGTTCTCTTACAAGGAAACGGTCATGTGGTTGTCGCTGATTGCAAAACCAAAGTATGTTGTTCAGATAGAGGATCATAAGATATGTTTATGTATCCAAACTTTGAGCTGCTATGGACAACAGAGGGAGCCACCAGAGCCTTGTTCATGAGCATTATATTATGTAATGTATGTATATTATGAATGTTATATTAAAACTTCTTACAATTATTTTCTACAAAACTAAGTGTAAGAAGGCCCTATAAAAATATGGTTAAATTCATAACGGACACTGTGTTGATAGCATCAGACATGAACTTTTGGCACAGATACCACTTTCTCCGTCTGCAGTCATTTGTTCACTATCAGTTATCATCGCCTCGATTTCAAAACCTAATCAATCCGCTTTGCATTTTATAAGTGTGGTTATGTCACTACTCGTCCAGGATACTTCCAAACATCTCTCCAGTATTGTTTTGAATCGGGCCTAAGTGTGGAGTGTGGTAGAGAAGATTGCGAGGAAACAACATTCATGAAATGTGCTCACTGTGAGAACTACTTTTGTTTGGATCATTCCATAATTAAAGGTATTCATATTTTTTGTCGTACATGAAATGTGAGTGCAATGTATATCCATTACTGAACACGCCATACTGTATATCCGTTCGTGAATACTTTGTAATGTATACCAATTGCTTAAAACAACAAAAACCATTCTGGCACGGTCCGCAAGAAAATTGGAGATTCCATGAATATTGTCTCTGCCAGTGTTCTTTGATTTCCTATAACTTCATCATTTATATTCCATAGCCCCTAAAAGTTTGTCATTATGCACTACCCCTTCATTACTGTCGAATGGTATAACAAGCACTGTGCATCTAGCGACAACGGCCCGGACCGTTCCATTGTTAGATGTTTTCAAACCTTAACGTCATGTCATTTCCCTCAAATGAGAATGACCTTGGCAACACGCTGAGGTCGGAACAAGAGTGACGTATGTATGTGATAAGAACATTGGATAAAAAGACGATGCAGCAGTTGCTTTGGTGTGTGGAGATGTTAGATCATTACTGAGTTTTGACTGTAAACTTCTTGACTAAGATATGTGAAGTGGTGTGTTTTGGATTTCGTCTAATATTGCTGAACCAATAAAAAGTTGACGTAAGTTGGACTTCTGTATATGTTTCGTCTGGCCTTTGTAAAAGCCTTACTCTAACGTGAGCTATCCGGCACAATTAGTTGCATCGCATTTACTCTTCGTTCAAGATCTATTCAACCGGACATTTGGCGTTATGTTATAAAATTATTACTGCATTTTTTTTGTCATCCGCGGACTATCTGTTTAAAAAAATGCTGTAAATTTAGGTTCTGCGGATTATTCGACGATGCGGATAATACGGCGGATTAAAAAATAATGATTTGGCACTACTTTGATTTTTATAAATCCCCGTCAAAATTCTCAAGAGAGTTCGTGTGATTGGAAAATTAACAGAAATGCGTTAATGACAGGAAAATATAACGCAATATGAAGATGGAGGTTTGCAAACAATTGAAAAGAAGATTTTTTTTTACTTGCTCACGAGCTGTGAGAAGCTAGCTTCACACACACGTTCGTAGGTGTCAACTATGGAATCTAAATGCGGAACTGTAATTGAGGTAATGCCGAAAAACTAATAACTTTTATACTTTATTTACTTGAAGGTAACAGAAAAGCATTTAAAAATGACTGTTTTTTTTTTCAATAAGATTGATTTGTTTTCAATTTCTTTGGACTTCTGAGTTATCCTGTGAACCGCGAATGTTCTGTATAAAATTCTGGTTCGAGATCGACATCACGGGTACGGTTTATATCACGAAACGTTTTTCATTTTCCTGAATTTCACAGCCTACGAATTATACGAAGAAAAATATGGTAGTATGAAATAGTGTATTTCGGACCATGTTGTGCTAAAATAGTTAAGGTGAAAATCTTCCACGATGAAGCTTATTTTCGTCTCTACGTGCTTCTGATTTAAGCTTTACTGTTCAGCGTCCGAGTTTTGAAGTGAGACTACGTATCACTCCGCGGATAGTATGGGGCGACTTACAGTCGACCGGCTGTGAGAAAAATAGGTCATACTTGAAATCATTATAGCGTTAAAAATACATGCCGCGCACTAATCGTGTTAGCATATTCGTAAACAGCATGGAGTCCAATTCGCGTACTGCGCAATACATCGTGTACGCGACGCTCCCCTCGCTCATTGTGTGCAGGGAGATGGTGCAATATATCTGGGTGTGTCGCAGCGTTTGACTCAGTCTATCTCGGCATACGTGAGTGCAACGTGACTGTGAGTAGTATCGTTTTAAAGCTCTCGACGAGATCTATTCAAATATACGAAAAACATTTCACAGTGGTTCGAACTGAAAATTTTAAAAATTGTTTTCTTGTCAACCGGTGAACACTTTTGAAAACATCGCTGTTTATCTGGACAACCATGTGCGTGAAACGACTGTGCGTGGCATCGTTTTAAAGCTCTAAACGAGATCTATTCAAATATATGAAGAACATATCGCAGTGTTTTAAACTAAAATTTTTAAAAATTGTTTTCGTGTGAACGCATTAACGTTTTCGACAATGCCGTGGAATTCGCAGAATGAACCCAAGCAAAAGTGGAAAAAATTATAACCAGAGGCAAGAGCAAGTGATGAGGAATGTAAGAAGCCCAAGGAAACTACAGCCTTAGAGATTATCGAGAAAGCCTGAAAGCAGCCGCCGCGAAACAAAAGTCCAACACACCGATCAAAAGAGTCTCGAACTCTGCTTTGTGTTCGCAATTTAACCAGCATTATTTGTAAAAATTATGTAAGCTACTTTTCATATCATAGACCTGTGTTGGATATAACAAGTTAGATAAACGCTTTGAAACCATACTCGACTAGCTCATTTCAACTCTCCGATCTGCAAGTCGTAGTCTTACGTTCCAAACTGATGACACAATCAGAATTGAGCCTACCTGTATTTTTGTCGATGTAATTTCCGGCTGTTAATGGCATGTATGAACAGCTCGTTAGACTATAAGCAGTCGCCCTTCCTTAATTTGAGACTACTGGTTCCGGTGCGAGAAAAGGGTCATCGCCGCTGAACGTTAAAGTTTAAATCAGAAGCACGAAAAGTCAAAAAATAAGCAACCTTTCTTACCGTGCCACATCCAATACTCGAATTCGTGTCCAGATAAGACGAATGATCCAAACCCAGGGCCTCTGACTGGTCGGCCACCAACGGGGCGCATCGGGACTTCGCACTCTAAGTTGTACGAAGAGAAGACAAAATTTACTAAATCTCTGCTGAAAAGTAAGGGGTTAACAAAGATCAGGAAACAGTCAGAGTAACAGATAAACAACTGGCACCCTATTGAACGCCTCACTAAACACTAGAGTTGGAAACGGGTCAAAAACTATGGGCCCGGACCCGACACAGATAAATCTGCCTTGGACTAGAGGTGGAGATACTATCGATGGCACTATCGATAGTTTTGCCCAACTCAGTACATCGATAGTGTTTCGTAACTATCGATAGTTTTACGTTTCGTTTTTCATTGCTATAAGTGTAATCACGATGGTGTAAACAATTCAGCTTCCACCGATGGCTTTGATGACCGGAACACTCATTTTCACCTCATTTATACTGATGTCGAAACCATTGAGCCCATCCATACTGACACATGATGACAATGCGAAACTAAAATTAGCTGTAATCAAAAGAGTAAACGGTGAGGGTATGAGGTCTTTGCATTCTGTTGTTCTTCACGTTAAGTCAAGCTCAAAGCGAAGTCAAAAGTGTTGTTCTTGTTGTTTGTACTGGAAGTTTAAAGGTGCATCAGGTGCTGAAACAGTTATTTGTTGAGAGTAAGTAATCAGAAATAATGGGTAAACGTAAAATATCTTTTGTGCTACTTTATTTTTCTTTTGGTAAGGATAAGGTCTACGCGAAATGTAGCCTTTCCGGAAAGACCGACAAAACGTCGGGCAATGCGTCAAATCTTAGGGATAATTTAAAACGACAGCATACCGCTGCTATCCTTTTAAATGATCCCAGAAAAAAAAACAATTGAAGAACAGCCCCACTAAAAACTTTATTTAATCAATTTCTCACAAATTACACTGGCGGAAAGTGAAAACAGGACACCAAGAAGAAGACGTCTGATACTAACGAAATTTATACAGCATAATCACGGAATACAGAGGATAATGTGATCAAAACGTTATGGCAAAATACAGCTGTATTTGCTGGTAAACTGAAAAATAACATTTCCATGTAACATGGCTAGTACGAGGTTGAACCGCCATGAACTGCGTCACACTGTGCAGTTGTGGCATGGAGTCTGTCGTACAGATGTTGGATGTAAGTTTGGGGTATTGAGTTCCAAGCATCCTCAACCTAAATCGGGGATGGTCGTGGCTGGCCGTGGAGACCGGATAAGTCGTTGTCCCATAAAATCCCACACGTGCTCAATGGGGGACAAATCCGGTGAAAGTGCAGGCCATGGAAGTTGTCTCACACCCTGAAGTGCATGTTACGTTGCACGTGCCGTGTGTGGGGGTACGTTATCTTGCTAGAAAACACCACGATGGACCAACCTTGCAAATGGCACAACAACGGGCTGAATGATGTTGTTGATGTAGGAGGTGCTGTTTAACGCACCCGGTACAAACACTAGTTGTGTACGGGAGTGATAGCTGATCGCTCTCCACACCAGGAGACCGGGTGTAAGCCCTGTGTGTCGCTGGCGGATGCAAGAAGGGTGGAGACGCTCCCCTGTGCGTCTGCGAACACGCATACGGCCATCAGAGGCTCCCAAGCCGAATCAGCTTTCATAGCTGAACACGACAGATCGCCATTGCGTTCTCCAGTGCAGACGTTGGCGACACCACTGCAGCCGTTCCTGACGGTGGGCTGGAGTCAGAAGTACACATGCCAGAGGCACACGTGCACGTAGTCCTGCATCCAGTAGACGGTTGCGGATTGTTCGCACAGTCACCTCAGGTGCAACGGCAACTCTGATTTGCGTCGCAGTGGACTTTCTGCTTGACAACGCCGCTCTTCTTATGCGTCGATCGGTCCGCTTATCAGTCCGTCTGTGACTCCCGGTTCCACGTCTTCTCGTGTGGGAATGTTCCTTGGACCATCTACGTCACCATCGTACCACCACCGATACTTCCCGTCCAATTCGCTCCGCAATACGACGATACGACCACCCGACCTCGCGGAGTCCGGCTAGACGATCTCGCTCAGAGTCCGATAACTGCTGAAATCGTACACGTCTTCCATGTCCAGGTATTGCAGCTTCTTCAGGGTCTTCGCACGTGTCCGTACGCCGACGACTGATTACATTCACTTCGCCATACTCCTTAAATACCACCGACGATAATCTGCATATTATGCCGTGCTGTGGCGTAAGCGCTCACCGTTTGGTCCCGAAATTAACATCACACCTACGTAAACTCGACCCCATTAACATATGTAAATTTCATGATCGTCCGCCAATTCCTTCTTGGTGTTCTTTTTTTCACTTTCCACCAGTGTATTACCACGATTTTGCTAAACAATATAGAAAAAATTATTTTTGCGTACAAATCTGCAGAATTTTCTTCTTTAACTTTTATGAACAGAAACATAAAAAAATCATGCAGTACAAATGAAAAATGAGAATTAAGGAGCAACGAATTAGCTCGTTCTTCAGGCAAAACATTTTTTTCGTGACTTTTGCTCACCCACTTTGGGAGGATATCATCTAAACATAGATTCCCCGCCTCGATGGAGCAGTGGCCTAAGCGCTAGCTTCTGATCATTCGTCCGAGATGGGCCCCGATTTGAATCCCGTGAGAAATAGATGATGCCGCCCCGGTGGCGCAGTGGTCTAAGCGATGGCCTCTGATCCTTCGTCCGAACGGGGTCCGGGTTCGAATCCCAGTGAGACATGGATGTTGTGTTTGTCTTACGGCACTGGCTCTCTCCCTTCCCTCGAACCAGTGACCCTAAATTAGGAACGGGCGACTGCTTATAGCCCATTGAGTTGCTCACGGTGGTCGTCAAACCTCCAATCAAAATAAAAAATAAAAAAAATGGATGTTGTGTTTGTCTTACAGCACTGGCTTCTCCCTTCCCTGAAACTAGCGGCCCTAAATCAGGAATGGGCGAACGCCTGTAGCCCATCGAGTTGCTCACAATGGTCGTTTAAAAAAATTATTAGTTTCAAAATTTATTGGAGCTTAGCTCTTTGACAATGTGGAAAAGTAAAAAAATAACTTATCAGAAATAATTTTTCATCCCGGAAAATAAATTTTTTACCGAGAAACTTTGACAACACACTATCGATAGTACAATCGATAGTTATCGATTGTTATATTTTGACTATCGGAAACTATCGATAGTCTTAACTATAGATAGTTCCCCACCTCTACTCTGAAATATGGTATATATATACAGGGCGTTAAAAACGTATCTCCGCAGTGATTACCTTAGGTTGTATGGAAATCAAACAAATGTATTATAGGAACATATAATTTATTCACTTACTTACAGGAAGTATTGAAACTGTCGTCCTTCATTTGCATCACATAAATTAACTGACTATTTTACACATGTTTTCAAACACATGAGCGAGAGTTAAAAGTCCCTCCGCAATAATTTTAAGGCTGTTACACCTGCTTTTGATGGCGCTATAATCAAAAGTTTCGAATTAAGCAACGTGCTGTATGCTTAATTTTATATTTTGCTGTTTTCTTGATAACATATCAAGCTTCATAATATGTTTCACATCAACACCAATTTTTTAAAGTTTATGAAGTGTTGAAAGTTTCAAAAATGTGGATGTTGTTTTCGCCATTGCCCCTCAGAAAGAAAGCACACTTTTGCTTCTGAGGACACGCTTCCTTCATATTGGATGACAAATAATTTTTCAGTACTAGTATTGAGTACAAAATTTCACAATACTCATTTTTCTTTAAAAAGAATTGTTCTTTTTTTTTTTTTTTTTTGCTTTTCAAAAATAAAACGGCAATGAAACCGGGTCGAAATTGGGTCAGGAACACCTTGACCCAACCCGTTTGGCCCGCTAGAAATTGTCGACCCGTTGACCCGTGCTGCTGAAACCACAGTAACAAAAATCCCCAAGACTTATTACCCGCTGCGTATGAGAGATGATTTCGTCGATCAGGCATTGTTTCATCCCTATCATATAGAGCACGTACCGCTATCAAATGTTCTATCAGAAAAGGGATACTGCATTTTATTTTTAATGTTCGAAATAGCCTTTATGACAGAAACTGTTTGTCGTTCTATCTCATGTTTGTGTAACTCGATGTTAGAAACGTGCTTTCGTAGGAATTCATTTTGAGCAGTATATGATGATAAAGCTTGGGTCAAAGCTGTTTTACCACCAGCAATATCAAGAAATTATTCTTGGAAAACTGCGATGGTGAGTCTCATTTCAGAAGGAACTTCTAAGCATGACCGATTCTGCGAGCTTTGACTCCGCAAATGGAAACAAAAATTCATCTTTTCGCCTTATACACACATAAAACGAGAATAAAAAATAATTGCGCTGAACATTCCCCAAACATAAAAGAAGTCTTGTTTTTCAAGTACCTCGAAAACTTGCGCTCTTCTCTGTGTTTATAGCCGTAATAAACGACGAGTTACCCCGAGCTCATTATTCATGGCTTAAATGATGAATGAACTTCTTTAGCGATCTGGCATTTTTCTATATATCAAACAACAAATAGTGAATGAACCGTGTTCTGATAACTCTTTCGAACGACTTCTAAAATAAATCAGGAAGGAGGCTTACTTTCCAGTAACAAGAAACTTTGCCCAACGAAAAAAATGAAGGTATCAATCCATACAAAAACAGTAAAATGTTTGAATGATTGTTGTCTCATTACGTGTATCCGTCTTCGTGCTACTTAAACAGATGGAAAACAGCCAAGCAGTCTCAAGCATCTGTAAACAAACCCAGACGTTTACATTTTCTTTTTCTAAAATATGTTGTTCTTTTTTCACTATAACAGATTCTCCTCTGATACTTATTTAGTTTCTAAAGGGAAACAAAAGCATTCAAAAACACTCAATGTTAGATAATGGCATCACACAGTTACGAACGCCTATAAAAATTGAAATCAATTGTCTTGGAGAAACGTGATGCACTTTTAAGTCTTCCAGCGCGTAGTGCACGATAATGCTAAGTGGGAACAACACAAAAATACACTTATAACGAAGTAAATTTCTCCGTCATTTCTGTCCACGCCAGGATTCGAACCCGGATCCCCTCATTCCGGAATAAGTCACTCTACCAATTGAGCTACGCGGACGTTTTTTATTCTGATTCCTATCTGCCTTTATGTCGTGTGCGTCCTTCTGGCAGGTACGTCACATCTCCTGGTACGTTACATCATCTCCCCCTTATTTTTTTTTTTATTTTTTTTTTCGAAGTGCTGGAGAAGGGATTCTCTTATTTTTCCTATCTCGCGGTGTGGAAATAACATCACACCAATACGAGATTTTGAACGGTCGGGTCATCCGGATAGTTCGGGCGCCATTATAACGCAGTAAATTTCTCCGTCATTTCTGTCCACGCCAGGATTCGAACCCGGATCCCCTCATTCCGGAATAAGTCACTCTACCAATTGAGCTACGCGGACGTTTTTTATTCTGATTCCTATCTGCCTTTATGTCGTGTGCGTCCTTCTGGCAGGTACGTCACATCTCCTGGTACGTTACACACTGACTGGCAAGTTTTTCAGAACCACTGTCACCATCTACCTAATTATACACTAAGCACTCACAGCATTACCACCATTTCCTTAATTATACAGTAAGTACTCACTCAATTACCACAATCTACCTACTATATTATACACTAAGAACTCACTGAATTACCAACACTGACCTAAATATACAATAAGTACACAATGAATTACCACGATCTGCCTAATTGTACACTAAGTACTCACTGAATTACCGCCATCTACCTTATTATACACCAAGTACTAACTGAATTACCACCATGTTCCTAATTGTACAGTATCTACTGAATTACCACCATCTATCTAATTGTACACTAAGCACTCACTGAATTACTACCATCTACTTAATTATGCGCTAAGTACTCACCGATTTACCACCATCTACATAATTATACACTAAATACTCATTGAATAATCACCGTCTACCTTACTGTACACTACATACTCACTAAATCCCCACCGTCTACCTTACTGTACACTACATACTCACTAAATCACCACCGTCTACCTAATACTTCTTAGGCACTCTTATCCACCGTAGAACTGGAGCCATCAGGTGCAGTGTCTGGAAAGTTGTGCAGGGCTCTGCAACCAAATTGTTTGTTGTATAGCAGTCCAAAGTTCCCATATGATGTGTCCAACTGCCTTATTTAGTGTTTCACAACATCCCACAGATGTTCGATTGGGTTGAGATAAGGTGAGATTTGTGGACCTTCCGTGATATCTCATTTCAGTATGAACACATCGTCGAAAGATTCCCGCATGACGGGGGTCCTGTCTTCCGAGAAGAATCTAACCTGTATGGGTAGGAGTACAATAAAACCTCGAAATTTCTGCATCGATGCCAGATTTCGGAAATTTGCGGGATTTTCCGAACTTTCGAAATCGTAACTTGAATTATCGTGTAAAATAAATTCACTGCTAAATGAAAGTAGACACCAGAATTGGAAATTGCGTTTACCACATGGCTGAAGATCATAAAACAGGAACAACAAATGGTGCTTACGCTTTTAAAACCATCATACAAAATTGCATGCTTGAAATAATTCCGGAAACAGCATTTTGATTTGTCATAACTAAAGCAAGAAATGAATAAGTGATACTTACGTTTATGTAATTCCTCGGAAAGAACTGCATAACTTTATATGACCTTAGTTTCTTTTCCCAATTACGACAACTTTTCGCGTACGTGTTCCTGCTGCATCAAAACAGCCCAGTGCTGTTAATCTTCTTTTCGTTTCCTTGATGTCAAGCGTCGAAACTTCGTCCAATGCGGCAAGGGTAAATTAAGGTAGCATTATCTCCAAACCAATCCTGATACATCGGCTTCGTAAATTGGTTCCCAGCTGAAGTTGTGTTTTTTTACTAAATCTCAAAACGCATTCATATACGCACTAAATCTGCAAACAATTTTTTCACAGGACATCACGAGTTTTTGTATTTCATGTCAATTTTATAAGATGTACAAATACGTTTTAAAGCGTTTTAACCCAACGGAACATGTAATTTGCGAGAAAACAACAATATCTTTACGAATCTAATTATGCGCCGTCATTATCTATCACCTTGCGCCCTTGGTCTGGCAGCTGACGGATTCCAGCCATGAAGAATACTTCCTCGTGTGACGCGATGAAGTCGTCAACCAATTTTTGCACTTCGTCACATGTCCGGAACGGTACAGCAGACAAATCATGTTGTATCGATCGGAACAAATGATAGTCTGCAGGGGCTATGTCTGGACTATACACTGGGTGCCCCAAAACTTCCCAGCCTAGCGTCAATAACGTTTCTTTGACCTATTTCGCGACATGCGGACTAGCGTTGTCATGCAGTAATTTCACAGGACGCAATCCTTTGCCTGTGAATGGACGTTTCCAACATATTTCCTGGTTCAATCATAGCAATTGTTGTTTTTAGCGATCAGAAGCAACAGTTTTACCCTGTTCCAATAGTTCATAATACAGCACACCTTTCATATCCCACCAGATGCACAGGAGAACTTACTTGGAGTGAAAATTGCAGTTCGGTGTCGAAATCGTTGCTTCACTGGGGTCTACCTAGTGTTTTTTTGCGTTTGGGAATGTCGCACCTTATCCACTTTTCATCATCCGTAACGATTTTCTACAGGAAAGATGTTCCGTGTTGTTCATTCAACAGATTCAAACACTTCATGGCACGCTCATCCTTGTTCCTCTGGCTCAGGTCATGTGGCACCCATTTTCCTTCCTTCTGAATTTTCCCATTGCGCGGAAACGATTGGAAATCATTTGTTGAGATACCCCCAGTTGTTCAGCCAGTTCTTTTTTGCGTTTGAGATTAATCTTCATCCAGCAATGCAGGCAGTTCCTCATGCGCAACCTTCTGCGGGCACTGGCTACGTTCTCGATCACTAACATCAATATCACCTGCTTTAAACCGTCTAAACCAAACGTCTCACTTGCCTTTCGATACAATATTCTCCCCAAAAAAGAACATATCGATGCTCATGCTTTTCCATGCAATTTTTCCTTGATGAAATTCGTAACGAATGCAATGTCGTATAAATACAGTATATCTTGCCTTCTTTCACCTATCAATGTGCAAGTGCGTTTGACTGTTGGGCAAACTTCTGTGTCACATTTTATGGCCAGTTACGGTCACGTGACGACAACGCGATGGAATGTCAAATATGTAAATAGCAGTATACGTCACACAAAAAACGCTTTAAAATTTATTTGTGCGCCTAACGAATCTACGTAGCCATCCTCAAGAACGCCGGAAATGTTTAATAAGTTTGGTTGTTATGAAACATTTTAGCTTCTGCAACCAACATTTGTCCTGATATTGGTATGCCATCACTTCGACGTTAACGTAACCATTCTAAAACTTGAAAGCGCGACGCCATTCAGATGCAAAGAATACGATACTAGCTGATCAGCCATGCATGATTTGAAAAAACAAAGAAGAAAGATACTGAAACTTTCATTTGGTTAGAAAAAATGTAATGTCTGCAGATGCAAGGCAAAAGAAGAGTGCGAATTACCATATATACAAGTACAAATCAGTCTCAAAATGTAGTCGCCACATTTTATCGTTTGCCACGACATGTTCCCATCGTCTAAGCAGCTGTTAGATACCGTCCCAGTAGAATTGTTGCGGCTTGGATTCAAAGATGTTAGTAAGCGCGCTTTCGACATCGTCCCGGCTGGTGAACCACTGCCCGTCCAAGAAATGCTGCAAGCACCAGAAAAGGTGTAATCGCTTGGGGGCAATGTCCGGAGGAAAGGGTGGGTGCGGCAACAGCTTCCACCATAGGTCCCTGATCTTGGGACGGGACACCCGTGGTGTGTGAGGTCTTGCTCCATCCTGCTGTAGGAGGACCCCCATCGCATTCAGGAGTGCTGGTCGTTTCGAAGTGAGTTATGCGTGCAGATCGTCGATCTGACGGAAGTACACATCGGTGGGGATATTGGTATGTTGTCCAGAAGCTGCTAAACATACATGCCATCCCGCATATCCGACCAAACAGACAGCAGGACTTTACATGCGTGTAAGCGGGCTTTGGGAGTAGGCATGGGCTTTTGTTTTGGGACCAACCACTGTTTCCGGGGGTTGACATTGTCATACAGGACCCACGTCACCTGTCATAATGCGGCCCAAGAACGGTTCAACTTAGTTATATGCAAGCAGGCATGCAATTATGCGATTTGCTTTGCGCTCAACTGTGAGTTGATGAAGTACTCAAACGCCCCTCCTGTTCACCTTCCTAAGTTGACGCAGGTAAGTGATGATACTCGTGTAGGTAGTTCACAGCTGTTCGGACAACTGCCGTGTGGTCACACGTGGGTCGGTCTCCACTAAGGTCTTCAGCATGTCCATATCCACTGTTGCGGGTCTTCCGGCTTTGGGACGGTCTGACAGGTCAAACTTTTTCTCTAGAAACCGTTCGAGCCAACGACAGCATTGATTATGTAATATGGCATTAGGGTACACACTGGTCATGTCCCTTACAGTATTTTTGGAGGGGGTCTCTATCGCGACGAAACTCATACAGCATTCAATGGCGGATGTGCTCCTTGTTCACTTCCATGTTGGCTGGCGCTTACACTCTTCGCTTTCTAATAGCTAACTACCACTGACTTAAGCCCCCTATTAGCTGATGTCATGCCGGAACGCTGCGCAGTATCAGTGACTAATGTGCGCCACAGACGGGGCTTCGACGTCGGGTACCTCGTCATCGGAAATTACTTTCTTTCCAACCACCCAAGCTTGCTGTAACGTTTTAAGCGTTACCATCAACTTCAATGCATCGCTGCAGGCAAAATCTTTCAGTATCTTTCTTCTTTGATTCTTCTAAATATTCATAGTTAATGAGCCACTATCATTTTCTAAATATTCATGGTTAATGAGTCACGGATCTGACTAGTTACCACACTGGTGCAAGATAGAAGTGTTGGTAGAATGTTGTCTCCAACTTTTTTCTTGCTGTCATGCGTTGTCTTAATAGCTTTTCAAAATTTTGCATTTTTGCTTACAAAAATAATACTGTACTTGAACAATTTGTTTAAAGAAAAATATCGTTTTTGTTTATCTAAATCAAATTTTAACATCGTGCCACGCAGACACAATACATCCCAACCCTCCTTAACTACCTTCCTTCAAGCCTGCGACCTTGCCTTGCACTCCTCTCCACCAAAACAGTCGTCAGCCACGTTCTGCTCTGTCACTGTCGTGGAGTATTCTTCAGAGCGCTGGTGTAGCTTTAGATTCCACTTTCCGTGTTGGAATCCCATATTCAGTAAATAAAACAAAAGACATAGCAATTAGTAATTACCTCCTCAGTGAATTCCTATCCACCTTCCTTATTCGCCCCTGGCCATACTAACATGAAAAAGATTCTTCAACTGTGGAATTGGAAGAGTGGAGAACAACTGAATTGTCATGGCCCATCGGATGGTATTTTGATAATCTTTCTACGGAGACATAACGCACTTCCTTGGAGAAAATACGTAGAGGCACACGAAGAAAAAAGTACGACACTTATTATTACGTGGCAGAGTCTAGATTATATTTTTAAGTTTAATGTATTGAAAAATTGCACATCTTGAACTGGGCGGGCTGCAGGGTGTGCAAGACAAATTTCAACTGGGCGGGCTGCAGGGTGTGCAAGACAAATTTCAGGTTGAGCCCCAGCACACCCTCGTATCCCCTTGATGACGTTGCTGCCACAAGCACTCCCTGGCAGGCGTCCATACGCACTAGGTTTCTGAGTTCGTGTCCCATATCATACAACAGCCGTCCCCGATAAATGCTGCCAAGCATGAGGAATCCATAGCGTCATGCTGCCTACTCCAATTGCTGACTCGAATATCGACAGAATGGAGTGAATATCGTGATTCATTAGACCAGCACATCTGCTTCAAATCTTCTGTCGTCCAATCCAAAATTGACATCAAGAGAGTCGTTTACGCTGATGGACTGTTGTTAGGTGATGGAGAGTATAGAGCGTTTTCTTTTGTAGTCCTCGCTGTATGCGACGCATAGTCACGTGGGATATTGTTTCTGGTTGATCCGTATTATATTCGGCTGTCAACTGAACTGCGAAACTAGTCTGCGCTCATTGTCCTATACAAGGTGACACACTCGTCACTCACCTTTGAAATCTATCTTCCGCCGCCCTTTACACTCGTCACTCACCTTTGAAATCCATCTTTCGCCGCCCTTTACAATCGTGTCGCGGTTGGTTGTTTCATCATTCTGGCCAAACTCATAGTACTTTTTAATTTCGAACAACCACAGGTGTCGCCGTTTCCTAAATGAATGCTGTGACGAGGCAGAATGCAAGCCACATCTAAAAGTAAGTTTGAGAGGACAGTTTAGAAAAGGACAGGTGCGAGACGCCATGTTGTATAACTTGGAGCAGGGGGATCTCTTTCCGGAGGCATGAGAGAGAAAGAGGGAAAGAGGCGTGTCTGCTAAACATTCAGTTTGCCCGGGAACGGGACGTCCGAAAGGGGTGTTAGTTTTGGTGAGTTATGATCCCCCTGGATCACGCATCCTGCAGAAAATGCATTGACGGTATTGGGGATGACGGGAGAGCTGGGTGAAATCGCATTATGGACCAGAGGCCCAGAACTTTGTCGGGCACTCTCTTGTTTTTCCTTCAAAAGCAAACATGCTGACGATTTTTCCCTGACGGCTGCGATCGTCAGGATAGCGAGATTTTAGATCGTGTGGCCGAGGTCATTCATAAAATATCTACGTGCGTAGTGGAGATCACCCTGTACTGCTGTACAGTGAATTTAGATATAATCGAGCCGATTCAACACAAAGCACCTGGCACTAATGCTCTAAACCGCGTGTTAGAGGAAACGTCACCTCATTCCAAGAACTCACTAAAGACGTTTTCACCCGATGGACCCATTAATTTACTCACTGGCATATGTTGATTAAAATACAGATTCACAGTGGAATGTAACGGGATGAGATCTGAACATGTACATATTTTGCACCCATCTGCAATTAGTGGACTGTAAATAAAAAGTTGTACATCGAACCAGCGATTCCGCTAATTCTTCGGCTTTACTCTGAGTCTAGTAAGTGCATGTAGAGGAGAGGTATCGTCGGACCTAGTAAGAGAAGTTCTGGCTGGTGGCAGCAACTACGAAAGTACAGAAATCTAATATTCCAGTAATTGCCTGATTGAAAATCCACGTGCCAAAGGCGGTATCGAAATTCTGCGCCAACGCTACCGTCTGGCCTGTCACACAGTATACCTTTTCCAGCAAAACGAGTGATGTTTACCCGTCTTGAGGACTTATAAATCTAGCCGAGGTACTGAAGGCAGCGAAGCAACCCCGATGGCGCAGTGGTCTGTCTTCAGACCATTCGTCCGAAATGGGTCCTGGTTCGAATTCAGGTAAAGCATGGACGTTGTGTTTGTCTTACGGCACTCGATCACTCCCTTTTCTGGAACACGTGGCCCTAAATTAGGGATGTGAAATTGCTTGTAGTCCACTGAGTTGTTCACGGTGGTCGTTAAACATCAATAAAAAAAACTGGAAAATAATGCGGAAGTCTGGAAAAAGCTCTCGACAAGAATAGAGCGGTTGGTAGATAGACGCCCAGTACGGAGACGATAATAGAGAAAGAAGTGGCACTGCGGATACACCATCCATGAAACATAAGATAGGAATTACGAAGAGGAACAAAAATTATTTCACCGCTGTGAGATCTTCAAGGCAGAAAAGTACCTGACAACAGCGGATATGATGGATTAATAGCATGGCGTGCTGCTGAGCGATGTAGATTGTCTCTGTATTTTCATTAGTGCACTCGCCAGGCTTGAGATGAACACTCAGCGAACATTTTACTGTGAAACCGTGACGTAAGCCGCAACGAACTTCTCTGGCTATTACTATGCACCAACAAAAAACTTTAGGAGTGCACTCAGTACATTTCATAAGCAGGCCTGAATAACATCAACAAATCTAATGCTCTTCCCCATTGGCGTAAGGCTCGGGGACATGCATGCATGTAGAGGTAAATTTTTCGTTGTTGTTGTTTTTTTGTAATATATGTGTACATTTTATCATTTAAAGTAGCATGTGTAATAATATCACTATACACTCATATCCCGTACTAGGTAATTATTCTAATGCGCTCGTGTTAATACGTGTATTGGCAGCACTAAAGTGTACATTCATGTCATGAAGCTATTATAGTCATCAGGTTTCATTGCACCTGAACTAGAACGTGATGCCATATATCTGACCAGTTTTTTTTGTTTTTTGTTTTTTTTTTTGTCTATTACATAGGGCGAGTCGAAGGTTTTGCAATATTTGGATGACTTTACGCCTTCATACGTACCTTTACGACGAAAGCTGACTAGCATTCAAAGTATAAGCCATTGTGTTGCACCGTCTTTAGCCATCTGTCTGCCAGTTCTTCGATTCTGCGGCGTTACCAGTTTTTGTCCTTCCAGCCGTAGAACTCCGTCACCCCAGCTGCCACCTCCTCCTGGTTGTTGAAGCGCCGCCTGCGAAGGAAGTGGGCCATGGACCGGAAAAAATAATGATCCGATGGAGCAAAGTCCGGACTATATACTGGATGTGGCATCAGCTCGATGACCTCAAGTTCCTGGAGTTTTGCCCGAGTTGTTCCCGCGGTATGAGGTCGAGTGTTGTCCTGCAGTAGGAGAGCACGCTTTCTGTTCACGAGTGCCGGATACTTCTCCTCCAAAACGGCATACATCCGCTCCAGCTGTTCAGAGAAAAAGTTGGCTTTGATGGTCCGAAGATCTGGAACAAATTTGTAATGGATTATCCCCTCGAACTTCCACCAGACGCAAAGCATCACCTTCTGCTCGAAGAGCCCACTTTGGTAAACAGGTTCTGGTAGCTGACACGGGCTCAAACACTGCCGTTGTGTGTTAGGATTACGGAAATAGTCCCACTTTTTTCATCGCGCGTAACAATTCCCTTGATGAAACGCACATCGCGCGTGTTTTCTAGGAGTTTCGTGCATACTTCCAACAGGCGTCTTGCTTCAGCTGCCGTCAATTCGCGAGGGACCATGCGGCAGCTCCTGCAGACCTTGCCGAGGTCCTGAAGAAGACGAACCGCTGAGGTGTGGTCTGTGATATGCCCTGCTTGCCTAATAATCTACGAGTGCTGTTTGTCGTATTTTCCTCTACGGTCTTACGCACGGCCTTCCTGACCTTGTCAGATCGTCAAAGTTTCTGTCACCTGAGCGAAATTTCTTGAACCATCTGGTTGCGGTGCTGTGGACCGTGGAACCTTCCTCTTTCGCATGACAAATGTTTCGTGTTGCTTGAGTAGCGTTATGGCCGATTTCAAACTCGTAAAACAAAAGTTCCCTAATTAGCCGGTTTGTGGCTGTTCATCTTCTAGGCGTCCCAACCACAGACAGAATGACGACATGCAATGCTGTTTACAGCAACAACTACCATTTATTATCCTTTCGACTAACTGCGGTGCGCGACTTGAACTAGTTTAAACACGTTACATACACGTCGCAGCATATGCGTTTATGCAAATATTGCAAAACGTTCGACCCACCCTCTGTATTAAATGTGTGTGACAGTGAATTCTGAACTTGGGTGTTTTTTCAGCGCGTGCATCGTGATTATCTAGCTCGCAAGGTGCTGTCTACAATAAAATCTAGGTCCAAAATCTACATCTAGAAGGGCGGATTATCCATAAACACAACGCAACATTCACAACACATGAGCTAAACACCGATAAACTTCTGATAAATGTTCCGTGATACATTTTGGTGTTTTTTTCTCTTTCTTTCAGTTCTCATCGTTGTCCTTCTCCAGAAAGAAGAATCGGCAAGAGTTCCTGGCAAAATATTGCAGAATATTCATGTAGGGAATCTCGCAATACCACACCCACAGCACCATAAAAAATGGAAAATCGTTTTCCCAAAAGCACTGCGAGACACCATGGATACTGTGGCTTCATGCGCTGTCCTTTTGAACGTATCCATCGCCATCAAGTATGCATTACTTCTGACTGTATCCAAGTATGGTCACTCTGGGTAAGACTCATCAGATTAGTGGAGGCAAGGTACCTTAAGACTTATCAGACTAGAGCAGGCTAGGTATCCGGGCATGGTCACTCTGGGTACAGAGTGACCATGCTTGGATGGACTTGATCAGTACCAATTTTAAAATGAACTTAAGGCTTGGGTCAACTCCAGCCATGGGGCTTAAATTCTAACATGAAAACATGGCCTATAGGCATTATCCTGCTTCCACTAGTCTGAAGAGTCTTAAGCATGCCAGATGGTGTTATCTTACTTATGCTGTTGTCTTAAAATTCTCACCGTCCTGTCAGCATGGTACATTTTAAAATGCGATTCATCTGATCAAATGACTTTTCAATCACTAAAGCGCCCGCTCAGATCCTCCCGAGGCCACCAAGTACATTTCGTCCAGCTTGATGAAGACAGTAATGGTGTTGGGACAGGTCTTCTGTTGTTGTAACGCAAACAATGCGATGTTTGGTGACCATGCTTTGGGATTCCATTTTGCATCGTTCTTATTCTAATCCTCTGTTATATCGTTCACCCAACGCATGTGTCAGTCCGTACAATATTTTCATTCCTCCTCGGGCGTCGACTTGCGGTTTCTGACGTCAACCTCATTGCTTCTTTGTGTTGTGGCAGCTGTTTTGATGAAAAAGTGAGAAGCAATTTCGCCATTGCTTATTTAGTCAATAAATAGTTTCTTATTGACGATAGTGAGTGTGGCGCAGCTGTTCCATGGCCGCCCCGGTGGCGCAGTGGCCTAAGCGCTGGCTAATGACCATTCGTCCGAGATGGGTCCGGGTTGGAATCCCGGTGAAGCATGGATGTTGTTCTTGTTTTTTTACTGAAGGTTTAATGACCACCGTTAGCAACTCAATGGGCTATAGGTAGTCGCACGTCCCTAATTTAGGGCCACTGGTTCCGGAGAACGGAGAGAACCAGTGCCGTAAGACAAACACAACACCAGTGCCTCACCGGGATTCGAACCCTAACCCCTCCCGCACGAATGGTGATCAGTCATCGCTTACACCACTGCGCCACCGGGGCGGCAGGCATGAATGTTGTGTCTGTCTTACGGCACTGTCTCTCACCCTTTCTTAGGGCCAGTTGCCTTAAATTAGGAATGGGCGACTGTTTATAGCCCACTGAGTTGCTCACGGTGGTCATTAAACCTCCAATATTACTAAAACAAGTTAGTAAAATCATGCAATGCATTGATTATAACACGCTTTCCAACATACCAGAAATCATTACTCAAGTTATGAGAATAATGGCTGTGGAATAAATCTTGGTCCTGTGCCCTGACCTTTGATTCCATTTCGGTGATATTCAACAGAACCGGTTTGGTATACCTCCGAAATAACATGATAAAGTTTTGTCGCAATCGAAGCATTTTTACGTAAGTTATGATGCATAAGGGCTATGGAATAGATCCCGCTTCTGTGTCCTAACCTTGGACCCCATTTCGCCCATTTTCAATAGAATTTGTCCCCAGGTAAGACCCTACAACATACTAACATTTCATCCAAATCGAAGCATTTTTACGTAAGTTATGACGCATAATGGCGATGTAGGTGATTCCGCTTCTATGTCCTGACCTTTGACCCCATTTCGCCTATTTTCAATAAGGTTTGTTGCCAGGTGGTCTTCTACCACATACTAAAATTTCATCGAAATCGAACCTTTTTTACGTTAGTTATGACGCATAACAGCAGTGGAATGGAACCCGCTCCTATGTACTGACCTTTGACCCCATTTCGTTCACTTTAAATAGGGTACCTTCCCAAGTGATCCCCTACCAGATACTAAAATTTCATCGAAATCGAACGATTGTTACGCGAGTTATCGTGCGGACGGACATACGCACACAACGCGTGACGTACTGAAGCAGATGGGAATCGGGACCATCTGCTCGCAAAAGTGTGACGTCATAAAACTTTAGTAGGATCCACAAACAACGCGTGACGTAATGAGACAGATGGCGTGAGATCGCGCCAACATTCTCAAACGCGAAATTGTGACGTCATAAGATTTCTAAGCATTGGTAACATTAATGGAATAATGGAACAACGCCATCACTAAAAACGTTATAACTCGGGGTGGTTATTTAACCCACTGAACGAATTCTCCTAAAGTCGAGATCAAGCTAAATCGATTTCTAGTACCAGAAAACGGTAGGTTAACGACTTTCATCAGAATTCTTAGAGCCGTTTTCATAATAAAATGTATATACATACATACAAGAATTGCTACTTTAAGGTAGATGTCAAGTAATTTTGCTTCCTATACTTCTAATGGAAAAACTCCTGTACACATTTTTTTCACAATTAATGCGTTCCCAGGGATGAAAATTTGAACATCGATTAAAATAGGTTCATTTTATAACTTGCAATAATTAATATTTTCTAAAACATAACCATAATTATGCAATTCAACATTTGTTTGTCTACTGACGTCATGAAAACACAGGTCGCGCCATCTTTTTTCTGGACAATTAATGCGTTCACAACGATGGAAATTTGAACATCGATTCAAATAGCTTCATTTCATAACTTGGAATACTTAATATTTTCTAAACCATAACCGTAATTATGCAATCCAACAATTTTTTGTCCACTGACGTCATCAAAGTACAGGTCGCGTCATCTTTTCTCTGGTTTCAACACCACCAAAGGAAAAGTTATTGACTTTTAATATGATTATGGTTATGTTTTAGAACATATTAAGTTTTCCAAGTTATAATATGAAGTTATTTTAATCGATGTTCAAATTTTCATCTTTGGGAACACATTAATTGTGAAGGAAATGTGTACAAAACTTTTTCCATTGGAAGTATTGTAACGTATACTCTAGATTCACTTTCGCCGCCCCGGTGGCGCAGTGGTCTAAGGCGCTGGCCTCTGGTCATTCGTCCGTAAGGGGTCCGGGTTCGAATCCCGGTGAGGCATGGATGTTGTGTTTGTCTTACGGCACTGGTTCTCTCCCTTCCCTGGAACCAGTGACCCTAAATTAGGGACGAGCGACTGCTTATAGCCCATTGAGTTGCTCACGGTGGTCGTTAAACCTCCAATCAAAAAAAAAAAAAAAAAAAAAAAAAGATTCACTTTCCTTTTGATTTTTACTATCTCTGGTTATTTTATTTTACTATGTAAATTATCTTCTTACTGAACGAGATGTTATTTCTCCCGCTGAATGAGATCTGGCAATGAGTGTAAGTCATGACGTGGTGGTAGCCAGTATAAATAAATAGGCGCGTTCAACGATACGTAGAGAGAGCTGTTGTTGTACGAAGTGAGCTGTTGTTTATGTGTCTGACAGCTGTTGTTGTATAGAGAGAGCGGTTGTTTATGTGCGTGAGAGCTTTGTTTCGTGTGTAAAGAGATCTTCGTTTATGTGAGAGCCAGAAGTTTACCAAATAAAAGATTGTCTTAGTAAGTACGTCTTTCTCAGTTCATAGTTTTGCCAGATCTCTGTCTAGCTGTTAGGTTAATTTCATTAGTTGATTATTATTAACAACCAGCATAAGACTTTATTCATCTTAACTACTACTACAACATTACTAGCAGTTAAAAGCTTGTTCATTATTATTACTACACTACTAGCAGGAAAGTTTATTAATGACATAATTAACAAACAACAAGCATTAGAAGAAGCATTAGCAGAAGCATTAGCTTAGAAGAAGCTGAATTCATTATAATTCAGTAGCAGAAGCGGTATATTCATTATAGTATAGGAAGCAAAATTACTTGACGTCCACCTTAAAAATATGGGATAAGAACAATGGAAAGGAACGCAATCATATGTCCTGACCTTTGACCACATTTCGTCCAGTTTCCATAGGGTTCGTCCCCAGGTGGTCCCCTACTACATACTGAAATTTCAGCGAAATCGAAACATTTTTACGCAAGTTATGACGCATAAGAGCAACGAAATGCATCCCGATCTTATGTCCTGACCTTTAACCCCACTTCAACCATTTTGAACAGGGTTCGTCCCCAGGCGGTCTCCTACCGCATAGTAAACTTTCATTGAAATCGAACCATATTTACGCAAGTTAGGACGCATAAGGGCAATGGAATGATCCCGCTCCTACGTCGTGACCTTTGACCCCATTTGTCCCATTTTCAATAGGGTTCGTCCCCAGGTGGTCCCCTACCACATACTAATATTTCATCGAAATCGAACCATTTTTACGCCAGTTATCGTGCGGACAGACGGACGGACGGACAAAGCTGGAGCATATACGCTTTTTCAACCTACGGTTGGAAAGCGTAAAAAAGCAGTTCCATGATTGTATTCAAATTATAAAGACATCATATTCTAAATTTATATCTGTAAAGCGTTCAACGTCATTTCTTTTAAAGATTGCTTCTTTCATCGTCTTAAGTCGAGGATGACATACATATTCATCCTATTCTGCAAAGTACAGGCCATTGTTTTTTATAATCCTTTGTTAACGTTCCACCAAAGAGACGATCCCACCTCGGTACCACTCAGCAGCAGGCTTTGAGGACAGAAACTCTGATGCCAGACTCAACATCCTCCACGGGAGAGAAGTGTCGTCTTTGTAAAAAATGAGCTGTGGAGAAAACCAGGTGGTACTTAGATGGGGTAAGGTCCAGACTGTATGTAGGATGGGATACAATCTGAACTTCTAATTCTTGTAACTTTCCGAAGAAAACTACAGGAATTGGAAGGAGGTTTTGGGGTATTATCCACTTATAGTAAAGTCCGCTTCCGACTGATGAGCTTTAGGTAGCGTTGGCGCAGAGTATCATGGATTCCCTGCAACTGTTCGGCATAGAGTTTTACTCCCGCAGCCTGACCATCTGACACGAATTTAAGATGTCCACACATTTAGAGACACTCAAATTCGACTGTACACGTGCCAAAGTTCTCAAAGCATTCCAGAAGAAGACACCTCAGACCATCACTGAGCCATCAGCCCGTATTTTCCAATTTGACATGATGGCTTCATGAGGTTAATGCCAGATCCGCGTTCTCCCATCTGCCCGATGCAGTTTAAATATGAAATAATCACTCCAGGCGATCCGCGTCCAATCCTCTCTGGTCTAGTATCAGCGGGATTCCTGTAGGCCAACGGCTCCCAAATCCTAGAGGCTTAAGAGTACGTTGCACTGTCCTTGCTTTGGCATGGCGACTTCAGTGTTCAAACCGGTAGTGATTTGTGATATTGTTTTGCGCCCATTAGTTCGATCGCGACCCAAAAGGTTCTGAAGTATACCCTATTTTAACTTTCGTTTTTAATTTCTTTCTCTGTGTAAATTTCAGTACATTCTCCTTAGCGTTTTTCGAACTTAACGTGATATCTTCTCTTTCGCAAGAGTATGGTTGGCAACACCTTGAGGTCGGAGCGTGTGACGTGTGTATGTGTCTGATGAGAACTGAACGTTATATAATGTTTGAGCAGCAGCAGAAGTGTGGAGAGAGACGGTGGAAGTTATAATTCTAATTGCGGAAGAGACGTTGTCTAATTGAAGCTATATGAAATCTGCGTGTTATATTCTAGTGTTGTTGTTTTCTTAACCAAGTGCTATTATTATTAGCTCACGTTTTGATGAAGATAGTACAATAATATCAAAAAAAGAGTTGTAAGTTCGCCTTGGTGAGTACCAAAGGATTAGTGGCTGAATAAAAACTAATCGTAACTTTTTCTGGGCGTTCTTCTGAATGACACCTGTTTCACTGTAGGTGAAGTTTTTGAGAACTGATTTATGTAGAGTTCAATCAGCTCTATCTACAAGAACATTACAAGGTGTCCACCACAAGTTGTCAAGACTGATACACCTCTGAAATTCATTTGGGAGCTAGTTCTTTTGTCAGAATTTTCGTACTCTTGAAATACTCTGGACACTGTCGCACGGGAAAATCCCAGGGTGTTGACGACTTCCAAGATGTAGTAATCCATCCTGTGGGCACCTACAATCTGCCCTCTGTCAAAAACATCCAAATTAAGCGTCGTACCCATCACGCCTGTAATCGATCACTGCGAGGGAAGCTGTGGGTGATGGCTGCATGTAGCTACAATTTTGGCTGGGAATGGGCGATAATGCGAGGGTAGCAGCTAAGCATTTTCATTACTTTTGTTATCTTTAATTCGAGGACATTTCGGTGTATTAGTTGCTATGACACGTCATCACGTGCTGAGCACACTAGCCAGAAAACACTTGTTGGCGTCAAATCAAATCACATTAAATCGTTATCTCGCTCAATCCAAAATCCATTTATTGTTAACAAATCGTGATGTCAAAAGTTTCTGCTCATTACAAATCGTCAGCTCAAAAAGAACTGCTCTTGGTGTTAACGCATCGACCCTGCGCTTAGCATTTAACAATGAATTTCTCAACTCTGCATTCTTCTTACATTTTGTCATTTTCTGACTCACTGCCAGTGATGCCAAAACTTAAAAAAAACTCATTCGAGAAAATAATGTGTTCTGAAGTCAGAAACCTTTTTAATGGGAAGAAACCAAATACACATAAGTAGGTAAAATTAGAAGTATATTCGCAGACCAAAGCAACACACGGAAGTCAGGGTAACAGTTGGTTAACATGAGAGTTGTAAAGTCTTTACTTTGTCTTTGCTCTACGTCCGAGACTACTCTTTTCACTATACAACCCTAGACACGAAGAATTATTTTTTCCTGAATAATATAAATTTACTTTTACTGGTGAAACGAGAATTGAGTGAGTTACAAACGTATTAAGTTTTCTTCGTTCGAAGAAAAATTTGTTATCATGAAAATAACCAAGGAAGGAAGCATTTTTCAAAATGTAATAAAAGCTCTCAGATATTTCCTCCTACTAACAGTGCTTTTCATCCTGTAATGCAAGCTTCAGCTCGATAAGTTCCGATGCATTAGTCCTCTTTGCCCTATGTTGACTTTTACAAACAGCTGTAACTATTTTAAGATGACTGCAACATGGAAGTTGCAGGGATCTATGACTTAAATGCTGAGCTCGGAAAAATAAGATATCCGACCGTACGGGTTTTTTTCTCAATTCACTCTTGATGTGTCTCCTGAGCGTTGTTGACCAAAAAGAATGTCTCATTTTCTGAGACTTTTCCTCTTCTACGAGCAATGCTAGATGGAGATATCTATCCTATGTCAAAGGTTTCTCAACATTTTAAGTCTGGTTGTTTCATGTTGTAAGATGGGAAATACGCCATATGAAAGAACATTAATTTCTACGAGTCTGGTAGTCAACCACTGTTCATGCCTTATTAACCTTTCCAAGGCATTTAAGCTAACACTAAAGAAGTCACAAATATCGAACGTTCCTTTAATATCTCAATAACTGAGAAGTCAAAGTTTGCAACAGTATTATCCCTGGTCATAACTAAAAATATTTGGATCGCATTACTGCTGGTCGTAACTAAAAATATTTGGATCGCAGTTTGCCTAATTTTACAGCGAAACTATATTTTTCGTACACTGTGAATTAGAAATTATAATGCTATACTGGTTTAAGACATTTCTCAAAACTGTTATTCATATGCCGTGAGTTTTCGGAAGTTAGATTACAAACTAAACACATTTAGGTATTATGTTATTGGAAATGTGAGAAAGAGAATGGATTAAAACACAAAATGAAAGCAAGCCAAGAAAACAAAAGGAATCTTTTCTGTATACCAAAAGATGAATCGATGAATTACAGTAAAAAAACATATGCATAAAAAACAATTTCGTCAATGCTTCGTGAATGTTTCCAGTTACAGGTCGTAATTCGGAAATTGTTTACTTAATAATAGGTACTACTTAACTGTTTGACCAGTTCCCACTCCTTTTTTTGAGCTTGTCCTCGGAAAGGCTCAGGAAAATCAGGAAGAGGAGATGTTAGCTCTTTTTGTGCACAGCATGTAAGAAAATGTAACTTTTCTAATTATTCCTGCAAACGGTGTTGTAAAATAATGTATGTTCGTGGACATTACTGATGAGCGCTGAAAACTTAAAACACAAGAAAAACAAAAAGCAGAAATAAAACGGTGAAGTATTACTCAAGATGCTATTCGTTCTTGAAGATAACATGGTCCTGGTCATGGGTGATGTAATCTCTCATTATCAAAATGCATAAATCATGTTTCGAAGATTAACGCCCTAGAATCGATTACCTTTTGTTTTGAGATTAACCCTTTAAGTGGCCTATGTCCCTGAACCAAATGCTGACGAAAGTTTTCTGATGTCCCCAAACAAAAATGTTCATCTACCGGTAGTTTTACGAAAGCTACGGCAAAACAATTATGTTTCCCCTCTCATCTACGCAGTACAGACCGTAAACCTGTCAACTTGTGATAGATTTACAGTCTATTCCGTTCTAGTCCTTTATCCTCTAATATAATGTTTAACGACCTAGAATAAATAATTTTTTCGAGGTTTAGCGACCTAGAATAAATTATTTTTTATTTAGAGGTTAAACCTTCTACAATAGATTGCTCTTCTGTTTACAGGTTTAACGACCAAGAACAAATTATTTTATGCTTCGAGTTTAAACGATAGAAAACATTTTTTCTTCTCAAGTCTAGGTAATCTAAAATATTTTTTTTTCGTTTCGGGATGCACCTATCTATAAAAAAATATTTTTTGTTTCGATATTCAGCTAATTAGAAAAAAATATTTTTGTGTCGAGGTTACACGATCCAGAATAAATTATTTTTTGTTTCGAAATTAAACGAATTAAAATAAATTGTTCTTTTGTTTCGCGGTTTATCGACCTAAAACAATTTTTCCCCAGTTTAAACAATAGAGAAAAAAAATCTGTCTTTTGAATTTAAACAGTCTAAAATATGTTTTTTTTTCCTTTGAATCGGGGTTTAACTCCTGAAATAAATTATTTTTTGTTTCAATATTTTTCGACCTAGAAAAAATTATTTTTTGATTCAGTGGTTAACGACCTGAAAATAGATTGTTTTTTGTTTCGAGATTAAACGACCTAAAAAATAACCATTTTATGTTTCGATGTCTAACGCTTACAGTAAATTACCTTTGGTTCCGAGATTTTAAGGAGTCAATTCTTCGAGATAACAAGGAGTCTATATTTAATGCTGTAAGGAGCCGCACATCTCTATTTTTGGGACACCGGGAAAAGATAGAACCAGCACTGTAGGACAACCACATTGCCCTGGTTTATCGACAAGAAGCCAACTCACGTGATCACTCATTACTGAGGCTGAGACATATGGTTTTACTTTCTATAATACCCCAAAATATGACACAGACCTGATGATAAATAAAGGCGAGATGGGCAATATCTTACGGTCGCAAAAGGAACATGAGACTTTTTATTAACAACGTAGTTCAATGCGTAAAATTAATTTCATTTTTTTATTTTTATTTTAAAAATACTCTATATACACTTAATTGACAGAACATTGGAGATTCCTGATTAACGGCGTCTTGGTCCTGCGCTAGCGCGAATAACAGAATGCACACGCCGAGGCATCGACTCCACCAGATGCCGGGAGGTTTCAGGAGGTAATGCGATCCATGCTTTTGAAGACTTCCACTGGGTTCATGTCTGTACATCACAATCGAATCTTCCTCCGGAATTAGAACTTTAATAACTTTTGTGCTTTATAGCTCACACTGATTCAGATACGACTTCCAAGAAAACTTCTAGCAAATATTTTTGCATCATTTAACCAAATTTCCACATAGTATTATTATTGTTGACATATACACGGACCAGTCAGATTATTGTGACTTCCATCTAATATCCAGAATAACCGCTGTTTGCAGCTTGGACAGCAGCTAGACGGGCTGGGAGTGACTCAATAAGGTGCTGGGAGGTGTTCACAGGTATGTGGAGCGATGCTGACTGCAGTGCATTTGACAGCTGCTGGAGGGTGCGTGGTGGAGAATCCATAGAGTGAACAACACGATCGAGGTGGTCCCACACATGCTCAATTGGGTTTAAGTCTGGGGAATTAGTCAGCCAGAGAAGTACTTTGAAGTTTTCGTCGTGCTCTTCCAAACACTCTGGGACATTTCAAGCTGTGTGGCACGTCGCATTGTCGTTCTGGCAGACCCCGTCCGCCCCAGGGAAGACAATCAGCATATATGGGTGTGCGTGGTCGGCAAGGATGGATTCATAACGTAAGCGATCCATAGTGCCTTCCACGGCTATAAGTGGACCCAGGGAATGCCAGGAAAACATTCGCCAGACCATAGCGCTGCCTCCACTAGCTTGTGTTCTTCTAGCAATGATTTAAAAGGGTTTGTTCTTCGATGTTTCTCGCCTTATACGCGAACGTCCATCAGTTCGATGAAGCTATAAACGTGACTCATCCTTTATCAATCAGCGGAGGCCCAATTTTGCAGATGGAGCCTTTTCTGCAGATGCACCTTCGTTAACATAGGTGCAGTGACCATTCGTCTGCATCGGAGCCCCATACGCAGCAGGGTTCGCTGAACTGTCGTTTTAGACATACTTCCGGTTGCCCCCTGGTTCATTCGGCCAGTGAGTTGCTCCACTGTAGCGTGCCGATCGGCTCTCACGCACCTCCGCAGCCGACTTTCACCTCTCATATCAATGGCATGCGGTGCTTCGCAGTTTCAACGTCACTTATTCGCAATAGTGCCATTTCTCCAATCACGATGCCCTTTAACCACAGCATGACGCGACCAGTTCACAAACTGCGCTGTTTCAGAAATACCGCCTCACTTGTCCCGAAAGCCGATAATCATCCCATTTTGCAAATCTGACAAATCTCTCATTTTATCCATGAGAGCAACGAGTGATATGTTTTCAGAATGCCTACAGCACAACTTATATACTCTCCAAGACAGCTCACGACACGTGCATTCTTTCATGGGCGACGCTCTGTTGACTTCAAAAGTAGGAGGTGGTCACAATAATGAGACTCGACTGACTCTCAATTTATTATTGTTTCTTACTAGGTTTTCTTTACCCAGCATTCGTATCGATTTTTGCTTTCTGCTACTTTATTTTATCCAGTGTGCTTTGTTTCTAGTTTTCTTTGTAAATTAGCTTGTAAAAAATACGAGATGTTCCCCACCACAGTGGTGAGAAACCTTCGAGGTTTTTTGGTTGATTTTTTCACGGATCAGCTTTTACTGCCTTGCACGTGCTAAGTTGACTTATTTTCCGAATTCGATCTCACAAGTCGGAGGATGACAGCAATTCTCGCCACTTTGCGATGCGTGTTTTTCTTTTTTCGTTTTAATTGTTTAACCTACTTTTGTACGACTGACGTATGTTTCTGGGCTGTGCTACTTTCAAAAGAGTGTGTTATGTGGGAAGTGTTTTTCTTTTCTTTTTCTTTTCTTTTATTAGTAGATTGACTGCGCTCTTAAAAACTTATTATCTCAGCATTGTAATTTATTTATGAACTCTGTTCTGTGAGCTTTTTATTGTTGTCGTTGCTTTTGTACATAATTTGCTTATTCGCATAATAAAGTACAGGGTGGCCCAAACAAAACTATACCCATAGTGACCCAAACACACTATACCAAATGAACTACGAGTATTATAGCGCGGGTTCCTGTATGTGTTCCCCCGATGTAATATTTGTAACCAAGGGGTAGTCGAGTGGATTGTGATTCTGGGATTCCCTGATTTAGGGCTGACGCAGTTTCATGATCCACTGACGGGGCATTGTGATTCACACAGCAGATTTTCCTTTGGGGGTCAAAGGGTCTGCCGTGTGGCGCAATGTTCTCGTGATCGTCTAGAAATTGAAACATATAATAACGAATTGCTGAGTCCCTGCCGTAGAATATATTATTTCCATAAATCCAGGGTTGAGCACACAATTTGCAACCAAAGAAACACTCATGATAATATATTAGACAAATTAACGTGTAAAACAATTTATTGGTCTTGTTTGGCAAAATATTAAGGATAAACACACACAGTAGATTAGGACCCTTTTGATCATAACCTTAAGAGTATTAGAAGATAAGTTGCCATATATATATATTAAACTTGCGGTCACCAATCAATCATTTATATATTAATTCTTCGCTAAAAAGACGTACGATAATAGCAATATTGATACCGACTTTTCTGACGAAAACTACCACGTGCTCATTGACTACTAGCTTATTAAAAAAAATGTTTGTGGTACACTTTAGTCTGCACAGATCACTAATATACGGATATTTTGAGGGGACACCAAAGAGAAAGAATAGGATGGAATTCCTACCTTAACATTCTAATATGGCCTGGAGATCCCACTGCGGCTGTGGCTTCATCCGGGGAGTGGAATTCTCGCGGTTACACGCAATAAAAGTTCTTTCAGTGATATTGGATATGGCACATAGGTAGTAGCGTCTTAGGTAAAGTCCCATCTTTGGAAGGTCCTAGTTTGCACGTCCGGTGGTTGTCTTCCATTTAAGTCACGGGAAACTCTACGTAGTTTACGGTAGCTTCAGCCCTGCCGTGTTTATATTGAAGCGACGAAGTTCCCAGTACCCTGTACCGTCATGGAAGTGACAAAGTTTTGGACCACGCACGAAAAACGGAAACTGCAGACGAAGTGCCAAGACGTTACATGGCAGCGCCTAGGTGACAGTCAAGAAAGAAAGCAACTAGTGATCAAGTCATAAAACAAGTAACAAGTGGATAAAAAAGTGAGTCTCTTCTCTTCTCGAAATTTTCGACAACTTTTCCGGGAGCCACGCACGACCTCAAAATTACGCCATCTCCAATCCCAAAACGGGGAACCCAGGCCTCCCCTGAATTAAATTTCCAATCCTTAATTTTACTGGTCGGAGAATTAACATAGGATTCATCTATTTGTTAGGGGTCAAAATCGGTACCCAATCCAGTGGAAATTCCCAACCAATCGCCTACGATGGGAAAAGCTTTTAAGTTGCGTTAGTCCGCGTGATATAAACATCATGTCTTAAATCCTAGTTCAATAAAAATGCTACTTTCGATTCCAGTTAGTCTGCCAGTCGAACCAACGCTTTGTAGATGCCAGACTAGCTGACACTTTGATGACCGCCGTAAAAAAAAACTCCCCACAAAGCCGATCCATTAATGATGACGCCAACGCTTTCTCCTCTTACGCCATGCGACATTCACGCGGGTCCCACTAGCGTTACTTAACTACCCAATGGGGAGGGGGGAAGAAAGAGGAAAAAAGAAGAATCATCCGAAATCCGAAGTGTTGGGGCTAATGGCCAAATAAAAAATAAAAAAAGAAAGTGTTTGTATAAATAAGACGTACTCTTTCCACAAGAACTCATTACCCAAATTTAAAAAAAAAAATTAAAAAAATCCGGAATTGGTTTTCCACCTGGATGTGCAGCCACGCGGTCGCGAACGCTGTCACAGAAAATCAAATAAGCACAAGCTTTATTTAATGTTATAGTGTCCAAGACAATTCCTACAGCAGGTGTTGAAAATGAGCACCTTCATTATTAAGGCACCGGCCGGTTCTTCGCAGCATGTTTTGGAACACAGTTTGAAGTGGCTGTGGTGCAATCTTAGCAATTTCAGCGGAGATGTTGCTTTGAAGCTCTTCAAGAGTTCTCGGGTTATCGGAATGCATCTGACCCTTTAGTGCACACCACAAGTAAAAGTCACGCACAGACAGATCAAGGGATCGAGCAGGCCAAGGGTCACGACTCACAACACGGTCTTCCTCAAACTCCTCAAAAATCGCATTCATTGAATGGTGGGAAAGTATGAGCTGTTGCTCCATCTTGTTGAAAGTAACAATATTTCATCTCCTCGTTGGCAAGCTGATTGACAAATGGGTTGAAAATGTTTGCAATATATCGAGCTGAGTTTATAGTTTCGTGGGAAAAAATGGTTTCTGCGCATGTTGAGAGATCTCCACAAATTGATGTGGATTTTCTGTGCGCCAATATATGCTTCGACGAAGAAAAATCTTTGCTGCAAAGTCAGAGCCATCTTCTCTGCTGCTGGGAAAGTCCTCACAAGTAAACTGGTATGTAGGTGGATGGATTTTCAGCACCTCTAACCAAAAAAGTTATAATTAAAAAGTAACAAACTGTTCCGTTAATACTGTAGATTGTCAGTACCTGTAACCAAATAAGTTATCATTAAACTGGGCTACCATGGGTATAGGCTTGTATAGGTTTGTTTGGGCCACTATGGGTAAAGTTTTGTTTGGGCCACTATGGGTATAGTTTTGTTTGGGCCACTATGGGTATAGTTTTGTTTGGGCCACTATGGGTATAGTTTTGTTTGGGACACTATGGGTATAGTTTTGTTTGGGCCACCCTGTATTATGATATGCAGCATTGTCCACAGCTCCGACCGAGACTTCGGTCAAGAATTCATTGATCTGCTGCTTCGCTGCACGGCATCCCAGTGACCTTCGACAGGGTATAAATCCGGGAACCTTGAGAGCCACTGGATGATTTCAAACTGAGGTGAATATTTCCTTGAATCGTGTCTAGGTGCTTGCGTCGCGGTTGGACGGTGCATTGTCCTGATGAAACAAGCCATAGGCTGAAGTATGCGCGAAAGCCATGAAAGCGTGTAGGTGATTTAGTAGCACATGCGGGTAGCGCGCAGCTGTTCAGAACCTTACCAGGCACAGTAAGGGACCTAATCTGTCCCATGAGAAGGCTCCCCAAACCATCACAGAGCCACCACCGCCTTGAACAGAGCCGATCTGGCCCAACGGGGCCATGACCTCATGCTGTCGACCCCCACACCAGCAGCCTCCCGTCATCTCGGAAAAGAAAAACACGGGATTCATCTGATCAGAGGTCCAATTTTGGTGTTCCAGGTGAGGCGTAATATCCGGTGACGAGCAGTCAAGTGTATCACACGAGTAGCGCGTTTACTCCCGTAGCCCGGGGTATATACAGCGTGCGCCGTACTGTTTGCTCGCTGACGCTGCTTCAGTCTCCGACATTTAACGTCGATGTGATGCGCCGCCGTTGCAAGCGGTTGATCTGTACGAACCCAAATAGGCGACACCAGTTATCAATGGCGTGCGGTCGGACACCGCTTGCTCTCTGGGCGCTGGTACTTTTGCCGATGGTATAACTCGCGGTACTCTCTTGATACGATTGACCTTGAGAACCTTCGGTTCTTACCACTTCGGCGGTAGAATGACTCATCTGTCTTGCGCCGACAATGCGTCCATGATTAAAGTCACTCAGATCACCCCTATTACCCAAGTTCATTGATTGCGATACGCTGTTGGGAAGCCCAGCTGCCCGCCTATTTGATCACATGCGTTCGGTTTGATCTGTTCCACCCTGCGCGAAGGATGCCCATGTCAACTGCTCATCATATCTATCTCTGCGGCCTACTGAAGTATTTACATTTTTTTTTCTTGCGCTTTCTAACCTTAGGTTTTTATAAGCAGTCGCCCGTCCCTAATTTAGGGTTACTGGTTCCAGGGAAGGGAGAGAGCCAGTGCCGAAAGACAAACACAACATCCATGTCTTATCGGGATTCGAACCCGGACCCCTTTGGGACGAATGATCAGAGGCCATCGCTTAGACCACTGCGCCACCGGGGCGGCAACCTTAGGTTGAAGAAGCGTATATGATCCAGCTTTGTCCGTCTATCTGTCCACACGATAACTCACATAAAAATTGTTCAATTTCGATGAAATGTTAAGTATGTGATAGGGGACAACGTGGGGACGAACCCTCTTGAAAATGGAAGAAATGGGGTCAAAGGTCAGAACTTTGGAGCGGGATCCATTCCATCGCCTTTATGCGTCATAACTTCTGTAAAAATGCTTCAACTGCGACAAAACTTTGTCATGTTGTTCCGGAGATGTACTGAACAGGTTTTGTTTAATATCATCGAAATGGGGTCAAAGGTCAGGGCACAGGAGCGAGATTTATTCCACAGCCATTATCCTCATAAGTTGAGTGATAACTTGAATAATGATTTCTGGTATGTTGGAAAGCGTATCATAATCAGTGCATTGCATGATTTTACTAACTTGTTAATTATAAAAAAAGTAGTACGAATTAACCGATCCGTATATTTCTGTTTTGCTTACTACTACCTTCCCCGCACTCCGCCCTATCCCGAAAGGAAGGAGCGTCTGACCGACTGGCAAATCGTCTGTTTACCCAAAACTCAAATCACTCTATGTTGTGCCTAACATAGAAACAGATGTGCCGTGTTTGCATTTTAAAATTCTTTTTTTTTCTTTTTTACTAAATGCTGCAGAGCAATTATACTCTGTTTCTAATGAAATGCATTTAAACTCTGGCTCAGAGCCAAATGCGTGTTGCACCGCGATTTTTTTTTCTTTTTATTGTTTTCCACTTGCAGTCCAAAGAAGCGATGAAGCTCCATCATTGTTCAAGTAAATGTCATTTTCAGTTTCGACGAAACCGTGTCCTGTTATGTTACACCAATAACAAGAAAATTTAAAATACTGTAATTATCTCACGTTCTCCTTCTTTGCTACCCGCTCAACTTTATGAAGGAAAGAGGGTGGGTCTGCCATCCTCCTATTTCCATCACAATTTATGACAAATGTGCAAATTTATTCTTCTGCGCTTTCTTTAACAGAGCGGGAACAAATGACGCAGCAGAAATTAAGCTACATGATTTCCATTCTTTTCTCATCAGAAATTACACATTAGATATACGTAAAACGTATTTCGTACATTTTATCATATTTACACTTTATCAAAATGCACAAAAAACGTTTTCGACCCTTTATCTCTTTAACCTGCTAAGGTATGTACAGCGGTTTGGAAGAATAATGTGAACACCACGCTCAGAGATGTGACTTTTAATGCAGCTGTGTACGTGGCAATACGCAAAAGTATCAGCTACTTTATGGTTGTAATAGCTTCGTTTAGGACCTCAAGGTGCATTCAAAGTGTCTTGTTGCAAAATTTATTTTAGTTTGACGACGAAATGAGCGACTTAACGGACTTCGAAAGAATGCTAATTGTTGATGGCCGGCTTGTTGGTGCCTCCGTGACAACAGTCGCCAGGGTAGTGGGGATATCGATGTCTACTGTGCCTAGCATCATGACAGCATATCATGTTCGTGACAAAACGTCGTTTGCGAAACACAAGAGCTGCTGGAAAACAACCCTGACTCTTAAAGACATGAGAGTATTAAAGAAGATTGTTACTCGTAATGAGAAGACCACGGCGCCGAAAATTAGTGCGGAGCTCAATCTGCGTCTCCAGACCCCATTATCAACGAAAACAGTGAGCAGAGAACTGCATAAAAAAGATATTCATAGCAGAGCTGCTATTGCAAAACCTCTGGTGACCCGGATGAATGCACAACGGCGACGGCAGCGGTGGCTGGAGCATACAACGTGGATTGCTGATGCATAGAAGCGTTTAATGTCGGATGAATCTACATTCACACTAATCCCCACCGCAGGACGTGTTTATGTGTGGAGAACACCCTCAGAAGCGCACAACCCAAGACTGTCTGCTCCCAACATTGCAGCGTGGTGGTGGTTCTGCCATGCTCTGGGCGGTCATATTGTGGTTTTCAGCAGGTCCCCTGATCACCTTGAAAGGACGGATGACTGAAAAGGCGTATGTAACCATTTTGGCCGGCCAAGTCAATCTAATGGCTCAGGCATTGTTTCTTGCAGGGGATGCCATCTATCAAGATGATAGCGCCCCAATTCACAGAGCTCGGAATGTCCAATCATGGTTTGAGGAACATGACAACGAAGTTTCATACCTTCTTCATCTCCTCAATCACCAGGCCTAAACATCGTCGAACCACTGTGGTCCGTGTTGGAAAACAGAGTAAGATTCCGTTATCCTCCTCCTGCGTCTGTCAAGGACCTGGAGCAGTTTCTGCATGAAGAATGGTGTAACATCCCACTAACCACCATCCAGGATTTCTATGATTCCATTCCAAGGGGGGTTCATGCGGTTTTGAATGCCAAAGGTAGTCCTACATCTTACTAGGTTCATAAAACCTTCTTTTCGTAGGTATTCACATCATTCTGTCCAACCCCAGTAGGTCGTCGGATAAATAAAGTGCAGGTTGCGATTACGCTGAAATTATTTATCTCACAACATCTGCAATACATGCCAACAAAACTAAAATGGTTATTTTTTTCACGTAGTCACAGTACACATTCAGATTTTTATCCCAGCGAAAGCGTGCTTAAATATTCCTTCACGGTAGCTTACCCGTCCAAGATTATTGAAGTACTGCAGAACTCTAATCTGAAGTGTCGTCTCGTCCTCGAATCGTTTGCCCAATAAGAAGTCCTTTAATGGATCAAAGAGGCGAAAATCTGATGGGGCTAGGTTGGGACTATATGGCGGATGAAACAGAACTTCCCACTTCCGCTTTGCGATCCATGCTTTCGTCTGGTTTGTTGTGCGAGATCTAGCGCCATAATGCGAAAGTCTCACCCTAGCGCTTAAGCGCCCTGAGCTCTTTCGTTTAATGGCTTCTTGAAATGTTGTTGGAGTGTTGCAATACTTCTCGGTGTTATTTGTTGTTTAAAGGGAGAGAAATTCGCACAGAAGGAGGACTTCAAGACACAGAACACCGACGCCATTATTTTCTTACAAACATTCAAGGATGAACCTTGAATTTTTTGAAGGATGGAGATTGTGGATACTTCCACATCATTGAGTTCCGTTTGGACTCTGGGTTGTAGTATTCAACCATGTTTCATTTCATTTCCCATCACAATGCTTTCAATAAATGAGTTTCAATCATCATTGTTTCAATCAAGTTTTCGAGTGAAGCAGCCATTCTGACGGTTTTGTGTCTGTCAGTCAGCATTTTGGAACCCACCGTCAGGAAACTTTACAAAAACCCTAACTCTGTGATGATCTCATGAACTCTTAGGAATACGAGGGTCATACCAAAAGTTATGCACGCCTTAATCTAAAACGGAAATACCTGATGCAATCGGGAAAGTGATTGCGTCATGTCAAGGCCAGACTCTCAGCAACGCTGTGGTGTCAGAACGACACACTATCATTGCTGTGTGTACGTGAGAGGGTTTGGAAATGGAAGCTTGCCACACCTCAGGTCGAAGCACAGCGTTAGACCAGCGCTCGTACGTGAAAATAGAAACCCTGCTGGAAAAATCTCCGACACAGATCCACATTGCCTTGCAAGAAGTTTGTGGGGAAGGAACCCTTGATCGAAGAACAATTTCTCGCTGGGCATCATGCTTTCGGGAGGACCGAAGCAGCATCGAAGTTGATCACCCCTCAGGCCGACCTCAAATGGCGTCAGACAAAACATCTGTCACCATTGTTTCAACGCTTCTCGAAGAGAATCACCATTTGACAGTCGAGGAGATTGTTCATCAGGAAAATTTGTCCACCATGTCTGTTCACCGGATTTTGACCGACTCACTGGGGGAAACAAATCGCCGCGTCCTTGGTGTCCCATCAACTCACCCCCGAGCAGAAGGTAGCCAGAGTGAGCATCGCACAAGAGCACCTCCACAGTTTTGGAAGGGAGAGCGGCACCTTTTTGAACAGAATGGTCGCATTGATGAGATTTGGACTCGTGATTTTGAGCCCGAACTGGCGTCACAATCAGCGTAATGGGGGCATCCAAATTTCCTACGTCCCTCAAAGTGTCGTCAAGAACAATTCAAAGTGAAGCAAATGATGATTTTTACGTACGATGCCCCGGTCTCTGATCGAGTGCTGGTACGGCAAAATCTCAACGCACAATAATATCGTGACTTTCTGAGGACAAAGTTGAGACCAAATATTCGTCAAAATCGCCCCAACTTGCTGGTAGCGGGAGCGATCTTGCTGCGTGACATCGCATCGTGTCATGGCGAAGCATCGGTACAGGCACTTTTGTCGAAATATGGGGGGGGGGATCTTTATCCCACCCACCATACAGCCCTGATCTCAGTCCACCGACTTTGATTTTTTCCCAAAGTAAAACATTTGGCTCCGTTGCGTCCGCTATGAATCACTGGACGAACTGTCGTTGGACGTAACCCGAGTAATACGACAGCTGAACAAAGATGGCGTACTACGGGGGCATCCAGAACCTACCTCAGAGCTGACAAGCTGTCATTAGCAGCGGAGGGGAATACTTTAAAAGGCAATAAGGTACGATTTCTCCGTTATTTCACACTCTTCTCAAAAACTGACAGTGCGCAGGACTTTTGTTAGGACACCCGTACTTGTTTGTTCAGCAATCTCACAAACTTTCACTCTTTGATCTTCCTTTATGATACCTTTGACAAAAACACAATTGTTTTTCGTGTGCGAAGTCCTTAGTCTGCCTATGTGATGCTTGGGATCGTCGTTGAATTCGGTTCCACCATTTTTTACGTTTTCAAAGCATAGGTTGAAGAAGCGTATATGCTCCAGCTTTGTCCGTCTGTCTGTCCGTCCGCACGATAACTCGCGTGAGAGTGGTTCGATTTCGATGAAATTTTAGTATGTGGTAGGGGACCACCTGGGGACGAATCCTGTTGAAAATGGGCGAACTGGGATCAAAGGTCAAGACATAGGATTGGAATCGATTCCATCGCCCTTATGAGTCAAAACTTACGTAAAAATGCTTCGATTGAGACAAAACTTTATCATGTTGTTCCGGAAGTATACATATCCAGTTCTGGTGAATATCATCGAAATGGGGGCAAAGGTAAGGGCATAGGAGCGGGATTTATTATACAGCCGTTATCCTCGTAACTTGTGTAATAACTTGAGTAATCATTTCTGGTATGTTGGAAAGCGTATCATAATCAATGCATTGCATGATTTTACTAACTTGTGAAATTTCCAGCACCATACTGACACGTCTTTTCGACTTAAAACGTTCTGTCCATTAACATTCACTAACCTGCGATGAATATCGCTTTGAATGACACCTTCCGCTTGCAAAAGTCCAATGACTGCGCGCACTTCTAACTTGGAATATCTTTCAATAAGCCATCCATTTCGTTCGCTTGCTAACCTCAGACTATTTAACAGAGAACAACAACGAATGCGGGACTATCCTCATCTGTACGATGTACTCAAGAAACTTGCGCCACGCTTGGGCGCGCATATCGTGCCTTGATGAAGTATTAATTTAAACAGCTTTAATTCGCACAAACACTTACCTTCATCAAGGCGCATATCGTGCCTTGATGAAGATATGTGTAAATGAAGTATTAATATAATTATATTAATAGTATTAATATCTACATATGTATTAAATCTATAAGTTTTTTTACTGTGAGTCCTATTTTGAGAGAACGGTTGAACGTAAAGATACGGTTGAGGTATCAAAATAAAGGTCTTGCCATGTAAATGTACCAGTCGAAGAGAAAAATGAGATTGGGGCAACGGTTCGGGCGTTGTTGGGCAGCAAAGTTCCCGTGTAAAGTCTATGGGAGAAGCGTTCGGTTGACATTCGATCGCCTGCGGATGACTCACGCGCTGTTGAAGGCGGTAGCATGGAGGTACTGGAGACAGTCCAAAGACTAAAGTCTTCTCTTTTCTAAGCGAACCGTTGCGCAAAGCAACGCTAACAGGCATTCGTATCTAGGTTCTTCTCATCGGAACAGCGAACACTCTCGAAGACCTTATTGCGTTATGCCGTTGGATTGTGTGATGTATATATACAATTTAATATTCATTCAATCCAGTTGATTCACGTAGGTAAAACGTTTCCCATTACGTAAAGATGTACATAAACATTCCGTTGACCATTGTTAGTGAAAATATTACCGGCTACCGCTTATAGCCCATTGAGTTGCTCATGGTGGTCGTTAAACCTTCAGTCAAAAAAAAAAATCACGAACCTGGACCGGAAGTATACATATCCGGTATTGTCTTTACTGAAGTGGTTGAATGAATTTGTCAATCAAACAAATTTTACATTTGCTGTTTCATATCAGTTTATTCTTTAAAACGAAAGAAAACTAACCGTCGATTCCGACGGGTGAAGAGTATTCGCAACGCGAATCTCATTCCAACAACATTTACAAACACAGTTGTGACTCAAGATGAGAGTGAAAGAGTGCGCTATCCAGTTGAATTTTCGCACACGATCGAGATGAGTGGACTTCTGCCTCATATTTTACGACTGAAAAAGGGTGCAGTTGTAATGCTCATCATGAACCTGGCCGCTCGGTGGCGCAGTGGTCTAAGCGCTGGCTTATGATGATTCGTTCGTGAAGGGTCCGAGTTTGAATCTCGGTGAGGCATTCATGTTGTGTTTGTCTTACGGCACTGGCTCTCTCCCTTCCCTGGAACCAGTGACCCTAAATTAGGTATGGGCGACTGCTTATAGCCCATTGAGTTGCTCACAATGGTAAAAAAACCTTCAGTCAAAAAAACAAAAATCACGAACCTGGACTATTGTCTTTACTGAAGTGGTTGAATGAATTTGTCAATGAAATAAAGTTTACATTTGTTGTTTCATATGAGTTTATTCCCCCCCCCCGCCCCAAAAAAAACTAACCGTCGATTCCGACGGATTTTGTCTAGTACTTAGTATTAATACAGTATTACCTTCATCAAGACGAAGTATTAATATATTTATCTTGATGAAGATAAGTATAATGAAGTATTGTCTTCATCAAGGCGCATATCGTGCCTTGATGAAGTATTAATTTAGACAGCTTTAATAGCACAAACATTTTCTTTTGCGGCTGCAACATCCTCTGTCATAAAAAAGTACAATAGAAAAGCATTGTTTAGTTCAAATAAGATACCTTTACTCTTTTCACGCAAATAAGAAGCGCGTGAATTAAAACATTTAAATCTTTACTTCGTAAAACAGTAGAATTTTAACTTCAGTTTTTTTGTATGGGGGCATATATTCTTCCAAAACACAGACACATGTCGGAATCTAATTTTCAGAAAAAAGTTAAAGTTAGGCTCTACTGTTCGAAAATAAATATCAAACAATGTTTGTTTTACTGAACCTGCAAAACTGAAAGCCATATTTTAGCGTATGGAGACCAGCATACGTTAAAACATGTGTTTCTTATCTCACAGTGCCGTTAGTTGCCTAACTTTCTTTAATAAGTGAATGTTTTAAGTGTTTGAGATGCTAAACTTTTCTCATGGGTCTTCGAATATCTCTTCTGCGCCTAATGGATTCGTATTTTCCAACGTCACTGATGAAGACTCCTTCAGGTACTGCTGAAAAACGATGACTGCTAAGTTATAATGCTCTACATTGAAATTACCCTACCCTTCGGAAGGAGTTGGCATATCGGCATGAATATTGATAGGTGTGGGAAAGCATGTGGGATTTGTAAAATATTAAAGTATGCTATTAAAGGCATGAGATGTGTGAGAGATAAAAGGGCAAACCCAGACAAACGAAAATACATGGTGTACATAAAGTCCTTGTGCAACTTTAAACTTTAATAACTTCGTATGTACACATGATAGAAATACACTGTAAACTGCGTGTAAGAGCTGTATTTATACAGTTTTTATGCAATCCAGCTCACATTTCTAACATTCAACATGATCACCATCTTTTCTGATAGACAGTGCAAACCAGTTTTTCAACTCGTTGAAAACATTCCTCAGTGGCTGCTTAGTAATTTTACGGATTGCTTCTGTAATCCCGACCTTAACTCATCTAAAGAGTGTGGCTTCCATGAGTAGACAACTGTTTTGACATGACTCCATAAAAATAGTCGAATGGGGTCAGATCGGTCCCTTCTTTTTTGAAGAAGCAACAGTCAGTGGTGAATGTTACCTTGGAATGTTGCAGAATTTCCTCATCCCTGAACTTAGACGATTTAATCTTTAGCACCTTCTTCAGAAAAACGACGCACCCTACCACTATGTTTCAGATGTGCGACGGTTTTTGATAAGTGATGTCTTTTGAGATAAATGGACTGGTAGGTCTAGACTAATTGCTTGGCCACCCCGTTCGCCTGATTTGACCCCCTTCGAGCATTTTTTATGGGGTCATGTCAAAACAGTTACCTACTCATGAAAGCCACATTCTTTAGATGAGCTTAGGGTCAGGATCACAGAAGCAATCCATAAAATCACTGAAAAGCAACTGTGAAATGTTTTCAGCGAGTTGGAAAACTGGTTCGCACGATGTGTCACGAAAGATTGTGGTCATGTTGAACGTTAGAAATGTGAGCTGTATTGCATAAAAACGGTATTAAGCTTTTTATATGCAGTTTACAGTGTATTTCTATCATGTGTACATCTAAAATTATAAACATTTGAAGTTGCACAAGGAGTTTATAAACTCCCTGTATGTCGTGTCCCGCATTCCAGGTCGTACTGAAAAAGCAACGAAGTGTTGAAAACTGCTACAGCATATCCGACGACCAGCGATACTTCGTCGAACTCATCGCCAACCCTATTCCTAGTTGCACGCGTTTGAGAAAGGCTTTCTTATATCCAACTACCGAAGATACCTCGTCACCACCCCTATTCTTAAATGGAGGCGTTTCACAGAGGTACGAACCTTTCCTGTTTGTGCCTTTATTATATCTAGAAGCCGAAGACACCTCGTCGTCAACCCTATCCTTAGATGGAAGCGTTTGAGAAAGGCTTCCTTATATCCAAAGACCGAAGATACCTCGTCACCATCCCTATTCTTAGATGGAGGCGTTTGAGAGAGGTACGAACCTTTCCTGTTCGTACCTTTTATTATATCTAGAGGCCGAAGACACCTCGTCGCCAACCTTATTCCTAGATGGAAGCGTTTGAGAAAGGCCTCCTTTTATCCGAAGACCGAAAGTATCTCGTCACTACCCCTATTCTTTGATGGAGGCGTTTCAGAGAGATACGAGTCTTTCCTGTTCGCACTTTTATTATATCTAGAGGCCGAAGACACCTCGTTGCCAACCCTATCCCTAGATTGAAGTGTTTGAGAAAGACTTTTTTACATCCAAAGACCGAAGATACCTCGTCACCACCCATATTCTTAGATGGAGCCATTTGAAAGAGAACCGAGCCTTTCCTTTTCGTACATTTCCTATATCTAGAAGCCGAAGACACCTCGTCGTCAACGCTATCCCTAGATGGATGCATTTGAGAAAGGCAGGAGCCTTTCGTTTTTTTATATTCAAATACCGAAGGTACCACGTCACCATTCCTATCCCTAGATGGACACGTTTAGGAGAGGAACGAGCTTTTCATTTTCTTACGTTTCGTATATTCAAAAAGCAAAAGATGCCTCGTCGCAAACCGTATCCCTAGCTGAACGCGTGGTTAAGAGAAGATGTTGTAAAGGTGGTTGGCTGATATAGCTCAGACGTGCTAGCGTGCGACGCATGATCATGACAGATACTGTTCCAGGTTGACCTCTTTTGTAGTGGGTAGTCAATTGTTGAAAAGTGCTGCGTCTGTTGGCCTGTACAAGCCGACGGACCCAGCGCTCACCTCTCACGTCAATCCTTCGCCACCAGGTCGTTGTTCGACCATTTTAACGCTAGTACTGATACATTTTGACTACGGCGGCTCGCGAACAACCCTCCAGTTCTGCCGTTTGGGGAATCGAGGCACCCGCTCACCAAGCTTCCACAACCTGTCTTTTCTCAAAGTCGGATAAATCCTTACGTTTCCCCATCACCCTCCGAATTTTACTACCTACTGCTCCACTCACACCTTTTATATGCTACTTCGGTTGACTAATTTCGCGCTTTGGGAAATCACGAGGTCAACAGGCCGCATCCACTTTTGATAGGAGGGGTCATAATTCAGTGATCACTTGGTGTATATTCTTCCATGGCCAGTGAGATCTCCCGACCTTTCACCCATCGAGTATTTATAGGACCTCACTGGATGACATTGCAAACCTCTCTTCTGTATGCCGCCGAATTAAGGGATCGGGTAGACATTGCGTGGTTCCAAGCACCCTAGGACATCATTAGTGGGCTGTAACACTCCGTGCCGTGTTGTGTGTCTTTTGTTTTGCATAACATGGTGGTCACACAAGATATCGACTTCTGTCTCATGATCCTGTCTTGTAACCTGTCCAACTGATTCATTGTCGAATTACATCCAGTGTGTTTTTCAACTCATGCCTCTGGTGATGTTCGTCTTATTTGGCTTATTCTCGCTGGGCAGGGATTATTTAAAATCTGCTCCGCTAAAAGTGCCTTCTTTCAATTTGGCATCTGACAACCTTGGAAAAATTTTACACAGACACTTAAAACACTCTCCTTCTCTTGGTAAAGCTTTTATAAGCTGCTTTATAAGTCCATACTTGATACAAAAAGGAGTTTCGAGGACTTTTTTCATGATCAACCAAACTTTCCTGGTTAACATTTTTGTTTCGTGATTTTAAAGCAGCCCCGCCTAAAAAGGTTTTTCGATACAATGATGGCTCTGCCCTCGGCTGTCCCATTCGCACTAACTGCGTGAGTAGTTTATGTATACTGTGACGTACCTGCCAGCAGGACGCACACGACATAAAGGCAGATAGCAGTCAGAATGAACGTCTGCGTAGCTTAGTTGGTAGAGCGACTTGTTCCGGAATAAGCGGACTCGGGTTCGAATCCCGGCGTAGACCAAAAGTGACGGAGAAATTTACTTCGTTATAATGGCGCCCGAACTTTCCGGATGACCCGACCGTTCAAAATCTCGCATTGGTGTGATGTTCTTTCCACACCGCGAGATAGGAAAAAAGAGAATCTCTTCTCCAGTGCTTCGAAAAATAAATGTGTGTGAAGTTGCATTCCACACACCAGATTGACTGGGAGTTCTCAAGTGCACGTTCTACAGTGTATGGCTGGCTGCAACGATTCATGGTCACGGCTGACCCGTGGGCCATGCCCCCGGCCCTCTTTGGGGGGGGGGGAGATGTGACGTACCTGCCAGCAGGACGCACATGACATAAAGGCAGATAGCAATCAGAATGAACGTCTGCGTAGCTCAGTCGGTAGAGCGACTTGTTCCGAAATAAGCGAATCCCGGCGTAGACCAAAATTACGGAGAAATGTACTTCGTTATAATACTTCTAGCTGTCCAAGGGGACTGGACAGCAAGATTACCACATATCATCCAGCTGTGACCTTTGTAGTTGAACTTCGTGAGAATTAAGGTTATATTTTCATAACTTTTTCTCAAGTGAACAGATTGACCAACTGGGCTGAAACATGATTGCTTCCATTTGTAACAATACTGCTTTGAGTCATCTTTTTGATGAGTCAATTAAGAGTCCCCATATGTCCACGTTGTACTCAATTTTAAAATTTTACATCAGTCCAGTAACATCACTGTAATACACTAAGTTAAACACCTTGAGAGAAATATGGGATAAAATATTTAGGTGCCAGGGGCCAATAAGTTCTACAAATGTTTTAGAAAGATCTAAGTCTCTGATTAACTCATTAACTTCTCACTGGGAAAAAGCTGGGGTTTTGTGCTACATGAAACACCCTGAAAATAAGTTTGTTTTACTGTGATGGATGTGAATCTCGAGCTGTGTGCCAAGATCGCTGCAAATGGAGACGTGTGATACAGCAACAGTAAGTAAGTAATTCAGTTAAACATTTATCTGGGGATTATCTCTTTTTGAGGAGCTAAACTCTGAATCTCATAGAGAAGCTTAGGGGTATGTATGTATGTAACACCTAAAACTCAATGAAAAACGGTTGTCAGATATTTTATCGTCTCAGAGCTGTGTACAGAGGTGTGAAAGTTATTAAAGTAAGTGTGATTTTTCTACGTTTTGTGGTTCTTCTTCGAAATAAATGCAATATTTCATGAAATATTAGTTTAATTTGTTGGTGTAAATCATTTTTCATCCCTTAACAATGGTTTGCAGGATATTTTATAAATGTTGAGAGATGTGACAGCATGTAGTATGTTCATTAGTATGTCATGGTGCCTACACTGCAGAGAGAAATGGGCTGATAAGCAGACGTAATGTTATGTTATGTTTTGGTGATGTAGCTTGATTTTTTACACTTTTCAGCCGTAGGGTGAAGAAGCTCCAGCTTTGTCCGTCTGTCTGTCCATCCGTCTGTCTGTCTGCCCGTCGGCACGATAACTTGCATGAAAATGGTTCGATTTCAATGAAATTTTGAAATGTGGTAGGGGACCAACTGGGGACAAACCCTATTGAAAATGGGCAAAGTGGAGTCAATGGTCAATACATAGGAGAGGAATCCATTCCATTGCCCTTATGCGTCATTAACTCGCATGAAAATGGTTCGATTTCGATGAAATTTTAATATGTGGTAGACGACCACCTGGGGACGAACTATATTGAAAATTGGAGAAATGGATCAAAGGTCAGGACATAGGAGCCGGATCCATTCCATTGCACTTATGCGTCATAACTTATGTAAAAATGCTTCGATTGCGACAAAGCTTCATTATGTTTTCCCGGAGATGTACTGAACCGGTTCTGTTTAATATCATCGAAAAGGGGTCAAAGGTCAGGGCACAGTAGAGATATTTACTCCACAGCCATTATCCACATAACCTGACTAAACATGCTTCTATTGCTACAAAACATTAGTATGTTGTTCCAGAGGTACACTGAACTAGTTCTGTTGAATATCATCGAAATGGGGTCAAAGGTCAGGGCACAAGAGATTTATTCCACATCCTTTATCCTCATAACTTGAGTAATAACTTGAGTAATGAATTCTGGTGTGTTGGAAAGCGTATCATAATCAATGCATTGCATGATTTTACTAACTTGTTTTTCTTATTACAGGTTACCTGGAGACTTTTTGTGCAGTTTGTAAAGTTTTAGGATCCATTGTTTAAAGTTTGTAGTTTAGTTGTTACGCCGTTTGTGTCTTGGTGATCATTTCTTGACTATGGGCGAGACAAGTGATGTCTCCTAGAAAAGTGGCTTTGGCCAAGTGTCTTCTGAAGGAAAAACGTTATACACAAAGAGAAATAGCAGATAGATAAAAAAATTTCCGTAACATCTGTGTGTAGATTGAAAAAGTCTTTTGATTTCGGCTGTGCGTATGCACCCTCTCGGGTAGAAAAATATGAACGGAAGAATAAATGCAGCCCAAGAGCGGAAACGAAACTTATTCAAATTGCTGCGAAAAACAGAAGAGCCACCAGCAAAGACTTAAAAATGACTATGGAAAAGTATAGGGTAAAAGATTGGGATTCTTCTATCTGTCGAAGTATTATCACTCCTGGACTCCGTGCACGCCGTCCTCGAAAAAAGGCTTAAAATACACCTGCTATGGCAAAGAAGACGTTTGCCTGGGCAAAAGAAGTCCAAAGATAATTCGGAAACGTATGGAACAAGGTAAGGAATAGTTCAGTTCCTGTAATCAATCAGTTGATTTGAGCTTTCATTTTTTGTCTCTGAAATCATGCACAGAATAGCGTACCGATTAATGACACAAACCTGTAGGGATTTCGTGGTAAGCAGAATTGTACTGCACTGCTGGTTATTTTTATCTTTCAGGTATGTTTTTCTAATGAATCCATGTTTCCTATAGCGGAAGAAAGCAGCCAGTACGTGAGAAGAAGCGTCCATGAGGGATTCTCGTCCCATTGCGTAGCACAAACAGTCAAGCATCCTACCTCGATGACGGTCTGGAGTGTCATGTCAGCTCAAGGTACAGGACATTTATACACTGTAGAAGGTATGATGAACCAACATCAGTACAAAAAAGTACTTGAACAAAGGTTAATCCCACAATTTAAAGACTGGTTCTCAAATGGTGACTTCATCTTTATGCATGATGGTGCACCGTGCCATAAGGCAAAGTCTTGTACCAAGTTTCTAAGTGACAGCAATATAAAAACTCTGCCATGGCCTGAAAACAGCCCAGATAGGAACTCCATTGAGAACTTCTGGTCCATTGTTACTGCGGAAACCCAGCATCACAACGAAGGTCACCCTCATAGAAACGCTTATTAAAATTTGGCACCATGATGAAAAAATCAAAGACTCTTGTATGAAACGTGTGGAAAGCGTGCCAAGACGCAATGAATCTCTGATAAAAGCAAGCACATGTATACCAAATAATAATGTGTCATTATTGTTGAAATAAAGGAGTATTTCATTGATATAACTTGTTTATTGTACGAAATTCCCAATTATTTTAATAATATTCACACCTCTGTAATTATACAGACGATGTTCACACATTTTTACAAGGTTTCTATTAAGTTCTAAAAATGTGAACGTTTCTTATACCAAAAATTAAAGAAGTTCAAATAACTGAAACTGGCAACAGTGTGTTAGATAACACGAAAGAAATATCTGCTGCAGTAAATATCGTCTGCTAAGAAAATGGCGGACGTAAACAAGCTTTGGATAAATGGTTATGTTTTCGCTCTTAACGAAGAGAAATATTTCGTATTCTGAAATTAAAAGACGCTGTGAAAATCATGAAATTAGCATATTTAAATGTAAAATAAGCAATATTATTAATAATGGAGGGGAAAATCGACGAGCATTGCTTTTAACAGGAAAAAGAACACTAAACAAATATCCATTGAAGGTACGCACTTTAACGACTAATCAATCGTAAGATCTTTGGTCTTAAAACAAAATCCACCGAGCCAAAGAGCAACCGCTAAGTCGTTAAAAATATCTGTATCAACTGTAAACAAGGTAATAAACAAAGATTTGAATCTGAAAAAAGAACACAAAAAAACAACATAATTTTCACCGGTCTCGTTCATTTCGTCGACAATCACTTCATCGACACTATATATGCAAACAGTCGATTCCTCAAAATTTTCGTAAAATCTACAGTTTTCAATTTAGAACCACCAAATTTGGTATACTATCTCATGGTACTCTACGTTACACCGTACACGGTTTTTGGAAGGGGTCGGGCCCGCTGTCAAGGCGGCCCCATACAACGTTTTCGCAATATCTCCAGTTTCCAATTTAGGACCACCAAATTTGGTATGTTATCTCATGGTACTCTAACTTAGACTGTACAGGGTTTTTGGAAGGGGTCGGGAACCTGGTTCAAGGGGGCCCCGTGCAAAATTTTTGTAAAATCTACAGTTTTCTATTTAGAACCACCAAATTTGGTATACTATCTCATTGTACTCTTACACCAATTTAGACCATGGACGGAAGAGATCGAGGACCGGGGTCAAGGGACACCATACAACATTTTCGTAAACTCTACAGTTTTCAATTTAGAACCACCAAATTTTGTATACTATCTCATTGCACTCTTACACCAACTTAGACCATAGACGGAAGGAGTCGGGGCTCGGGGTCAAGGGGGCTCCATGCAAAATGTTCGTAAATCTGCAGTTTTCGATTTAGAACCACCAAATTTGGTATACTATCTCATGGTACTCTAACTTAGACCGTACGCGGTTTTTGGAAGGGTCGGGGCCAGGGGTAAAGGGAGCCCCATACAAAATTTTCTCCAAAATTTCCAATTTTTACTTAAGAACTGCAATACAATTCTGCATTCTAATACTCTATCTGCGAGCTAAGTTAGAGTACCATGAGACAGTATACCAAATTTGTTGGTTCTAAATTGAAAACTGTAGATTTTACAAAAAATGTGTATGGGGCCCCTTGACCCCGGGTCCCGACCCCTTCCTTCTATGGTTTAAGGTGGTGTAAGGGTACAATGAGATAGTATACCAAATTTGGAGGTTCTAAATTGAAAACTATTGATTTTATGAAAATGTTGTATGGGGCCCCCTTGACCCCGGGCCCCGAGCCTTCCATAAACCGTGTACGGTCTAAGTTAGAGTACAATGAGATAGTATAAAATATTGGTGGTTCTAAATTGAAAACTGTAGATTTTACGAAAATGTTGTATGGGGTCCCCTGATCCCCTTCCAAAAACCGTGTACGGTCTAAGTTAGAGTACCATGAGATGGTATACCAAATTTGGTGGTTCTAAATTGAAAACTGTAGACTTTACGAAAATTTTGTATGGGGCCCCTTTCACGCCAGGCCTAACCTCTTCCAAAAACCGTCTACGATCTGAGTTACAGTACCATGAGATAGTATGCCAAATTTCGTGGTTCTGAATTTTTTTTCGGTTTTTTAGGAATCAATTGTTTGAATATACTGTATAGTGTCGACGAAGTGAGTGTCGACGAAATGAGTTTCGATGAAGTGAACCAGGCCCATTTTCACCGCCTTTTGCTAAGGCACGTGGCTAAGCGCAGAACACGATGTAGACTTCTTTATGAAAATCATTTAGCAGGAGACACATGGAAATTTATTGTGACTATTGATGAAGCATGGATCTACCTAAACGACTGTATCAAGCTGTATCAAGAAAATGTGGATTTGCTATCGGAAAAGAGGAGAAAAAGACTTACAAACTTGGTATCCAAGTTTCGAAATAAGTTTCAGCAAAGGTATCATGACTATTGTTGGTTTCTCGTACAATGGAAAATTAAAGTTAAGAAAAGTTTAAAGAATGTTAAAATCAATTCTACATGTTACCAGAATAATGTTTTAATTCTTACATTTAAAGAGTAAACCCATTCTTTTGTTCACAGAGCTTTCAAAGAGTAAAACTCCATCAGCATAAGGCTACCACTCATACATCCAAATCTACCACTTCATTTCGTGAAAACATGAACAAGTTAGTAAAATCATGCAATGCATTGATTATGATACGCTTTCCAACATACCAGAAATCATTACTCAAGTTATAAGGATAATGGCTGTGGAATAAATCTCGCTCCTGTGCCCTGACCTTTGACCCCATTTCGATGATATTCAACAGAACTGGTTCAGTATACCTCCGGAATAACATGATAAAGTTTTGTCGCAATCGAAGCAGTTTTAGTTACGTTATCACGCATAAGGGAAATGGAATGCATCCTGCTCCTCCTATCTCCAGACCTTTGACCCCCATTTCACCCATTTTCAATAGGCTTCATCTCCATGTGGTCCCCTACTACTTACTAAACTTTCATCGAAATTAAACCAGTTTTGCACAAGTTATGACGCATAAGGGTAATGGAATGGATCCCGCTCCTATGTCCTGACCTTTGGCCCCAGTTCGCCCATTTTCAATACGGTTAGTCTCCAGGTGGTTCCCTACCACATACTAAAATTTCATCGAAATCGAACCATTTTTACGTGAGTTATCGTGCCGATGGGCAGACAGACAGACAGACGGACAAAGTTGGAGCATATAAGCTTCTTCATCCTACGGTTGGAAAGCGTAAGTAATGTTTTAATTCCTACATTTAAAGAAGGAAATCATTCCTATATCCACAGAGTCTTCAAAGAGTAGAACTCAATGAGGATAATGCTACCAGTTATACATCCAAATCTACCACTTCATTTTGTGAAAAAATGGAAAAGAGGGTATCAAGTCCATAACGGTCCCGGACGACTCGTCCAACGACGATTGGTCCAATGCCGATTGGTCCAAAGGGACGATTGGTCCAATACCGGTTGGTCCAATGTCCGATTTGTCCAATGCCGATTCGTCCAATGGTACGATTGGTCCAATGGCATGATTGGTCCAATGGTACGATTGGTCCAACGCCTATTCATCCAATGCTCTCATCTTACCAACGGTAAACTTTTTTATTTTCCAGAAAGGAATAATAATTTTAATTATTCTCCTCTTTATATCCTTTTGAAAGATAATTTCCGTATATTTAGTAATTGTAAAAATTTTACATAAACCTGGTAAAAAGGCACTCAATGGAGCATTTCTTAGCTGTTTGCAAAACACCTAGGCCGCGGGCATTTGTTGAAGATTTTGATTTACAACCTAGATATTTGGTATTTGTAAATATGTTATAAAACCTAATAAAAGGCACTCATCGTATAATTTCTGAGGTCTTTGCTAGGCACCTAGGCCGCGGGCCTATGAATTAATATTTCGTGCTTAAGTGAAAGGGCAATATTATTAACTTGATTTAATATGTAAACGTTATGAATATGACATCGCTGGAATAAAAACTGTTGGGCAGTTGGCGGAAAACCCCACTGCATTCTACAAACAGAAACGGAACACTAGTATTTTATATTATTTCATGCAAAAGAAAAACATTGAAGTTGATAGAACGGCTCGTACATCGGTAACTTTATACGGCAGCAAGGACAGTATAACAAGAAAACGCGATTTAAAAAAAAAAAAAAAAAAGGTCTCTAACCACAATATTACGCATGAAATGTAACATTGTTTTACATTCTTTGGACTACCGGTACTTTCGTATAACATCGAAGATAGAATCAGAACAGATGAGACTTTTATAGCACGAGTAGCACTTCGGACAGATAGGACGAAATTGGACCAATCGTCCATTGGACGAATCGGCATTGGACCAATCGTCCCATTGGACGAATCGTCCCTTTGGACGAATCGGCATTGGACCAATCGTCGTTGGACGAAACGTACCAGACCCGTCTATAGTCTATACGTTTTACTCATATTCCTTAAAAGTCCCATGGTGTGTCATCAATGAACTATTGTGCCATCGGACTGTCAAAAAGAGCGTTTCTAAATGCAGACCTAAAACTATGATTGGACTATGGAAAGGAGTGGAATAAAATATCACTACCAATTTTAAGAAATGCCCTGCTATCTGGGAAATCTAGATGTATGTTCATAGTCCAGAATAAGGGGCATCAGATAGAACATTTAAGAAAGAAATAATTTAATTTTAAACATTAATTATATTTCTGGAAAATCGTTCTAAAAATGTGTGAACAACCTCTGTATAGTATCTGAGAAGTAATTTTCTGAATATCGCTGGTAATTATTTTCCACGCATAATGTTTGAATCAATAACTTTGAATTTCTCACTTTTTAATTGAGAATATTTGTATCTCTTAAGGAACTACTTCATATTCTTATGTCTTCTGTTCAAAAAAGATTTAAATGAAAGTATAAAATTTTAGGTAATAAAAGTGGTGCATATAAATAACATTGCAATCCACTCGCTTCTGACACATTTTTTATTTTTTGAGAAACTGATCTCCACGGAGAGGACATTACAGACCCTTTCTTAAATACTGACCACCAAAAAACAAGGGTAACACAGAATTTAGCGCATGAATAAGTGAAATACGTTAAAACATTTCTGAAGCTTTAATTACTAAAGCAACAGTTATTCTTTGATGTCATTCCTTTAACTTTTCTGGAAATTTTTTCTTAATTGTTTAAAAAAATGAGAACCACTGATATAAGAAAAAATAGAATACGCACGTTTTTACTTCACCAGAAGAATGCGAAAACTAGAAGATTAGTACAAAAAAGTTTCTAATAGCTTTTTTAAGGGCACAGAAGCAATTCAGTAAAAAAACTGTACATTATATGTATGTTCCATTCTCGCATTCACATTCTTTCTCTGCCCCTTTAGAAGGATCTGCTACAAAAGAATTCCAGGAATAAATTATTTCAAGTTTCAGTATTAGCATCGTTATCGTACCCCTCTGGCATAATTAACTAGTTCATACTTAAAATGTTCCACCCCCTTCTTCTTCTTCTTGACGTAGAATCTTTTTTCTAGAGCGTCCTACAATCAAACGGTTTTATTCGAAATGCCATGACAGAATAAAACAATCGATGGGAAACGAACGAATCGCTCAAAAACCGAAATTCCTCTCACGCACATTCAGAGCTCATTTATGACGCGAGTGAAAAGTGATATTGATTTTTAGTCAACTAAAAGAAGCTTGGCCTAATGGAACGTCAAAAACCCTCTCTTGACAGTGATTGACGATCGTGTAGAATGCATATTCACCCATCAACTTTGTCCCTAGGAAACATCGACAGTGAAGGCGAAAAAACTTAAAAAGAAAATAGTTTTATTTTTTGTTGGTTCTTGTTTAATTTTTTTCATGCTTCCTCCGATAGCAAACATAAATGATGATTATTCATTATCCTGAATTTATTTTCTTTTTTTTTTCGTAGTGCTTTTAACATGTTGTGCGGATTTGTAGCTTTCAGACGTCACGTGATATGCAAGGCGAAACAGTATACAAAGTCCTAATTACTTGATTTTTTTATTTTTATTTTTATGGGATTTTAGATTTAGTGGCAGCTTTTGAATCTTATCGAAAGTGCGCTGTTCCTCCATCCTGTGCATTTTCCAAAATCAGTTTTGACCTTCAGAAGGATACAGGCGAATAGTTTTTGTCTCAAACATATAACAATGTTAAAAGAACATATACTGTATTAACAAAAGTATTCGAGCACCACAGTGTTTTGGAACAAATGGCATATTATCGCAATTAGTAGTTAGCCGGTTACCTTTAGCTTGTATAACAGCGGCAACACGCCGAAGCATACTTTCAACAGATTTCCGCACGAAGTCCCGACAGAAATAGCGATTCGTCCTGCAAAGCTGCTACCAAAGTACAGAGAGGAGAAGGTCATTGTGGTCGATTTCGTATCCGTCGCTCCAGCTCATTTCAGAGGCGTTTTGTGGGACTAAGATTTGGACTCTGGCCAGGCTAGTCTAACAGTTTTAACTCATGTTCAAGAAATCAGTTCTTCGCAATCCGTGCAGTGTGGCAGATGTAACGTTCCTTTAATAGTACTGCGGCATTGTTTGTAGGGCAGAATTATCCAGAACGTCTAGGTACACTTCAGAGTTTAGGGTTTGTTGTATAATAACCAATGGGCAGAATCCCATCCACGAAAACCAACCCCATACCATGATAGAGCTTCCGCCGAACTTAACAGTCGGAAGAACACAGTCCGACAAAAATTGCTCGCCGGGCTGTCGACAAATCCAAATACGCATATCAGATTGGAAGAGGGAAAGTGAGGCACATCACTCCAATGAACAGCTATCCAATGGCCCACACAGTCCAGGAACGACGGGAGACACATCACTCTAAACGGCGCTTCGCATTCACGGTAGTGATGTGTGGTTTGTGTGCCGCTGCTCTACCATTACAACCCACACTGTGCAACAACTCTCTGTGGATAGTTATAGTACTAACCGAGCCATTACAGCATTTCCTACTTCAATAGCGATGGAAACGGCAGAGGAAGAAGGGGATTTCTCAACGTTTCTTACCATGGCTCTTTTCTGTCACATTCCGTTAGTTTGTTCGGTCTTCCTAGATTTTTTTTTCATGGTTGCACCGTCTTGCTTCCATCTCTTTACGACATCACTTACAGTCGATTTTAGTATCTTAAGTTTACCTGCAATGCTGCGTATGGAAATGTTACTCAAATGACATCCAATGACCAACCCGCGCTGCAACTCGGAAAGTTCATATCCAAGCGTCATATCCGTTTCAAAGTTTCTGATAACACAATAACTGATCGAGAACCGAAGATTCAAAATTTTGAAGCGCACACTTCAATAATTTTGAAAAACTTATTTTGGTTACTGGGCCCATCAAAATATTTAGTCACCAATATGCTAGCTCCTCGGAGCCCTGAATGACAGGAAAAAACGTGACGTCGTAGGTCCAGCCGTCTAGAGAGGAGGAATGAACAGATGTTCAGATAGGAAAGTTCTGAAGTGGCAACAATGAGAATTTAGAGCTGGTGTATACGCATTGCATAACGAAGCAAATTTATCCGTCATTTTTGTCCACGCCGGACATTGAACCAGAGTTCCCTTATTCCGGAATAAGTCGATTTACCAACTGAGCTACGCAGACGTACGTTCTCGCTGCAACCTGCCTTTATCTCATGTGCGTCCTGTATGGCAGGTACGTCGCAATTGCCTTTGGCTGAATGCTAAGTCGGTGAAAATCTAAATTTTATACTGAGAACTGAATAATTATGGTGGTTTGTGTTGTTGTTGTTGTTGTCTGCTGTTTTTTATGAGATGAGGGATGTATGTTGTTAATTTATTTAGTTATTTTTTAATTATTTAAGTAATAAATGCTGTATGTTTTTCTTGTCTTGTTTTTTTACTACTATTGTTTTTTGCCTTGGGAACTTACACTTCTAGAGCTGCCCTTTGCAAACAAGTAGAACCCCGTTAATGTCAGCCGAAAAGAAACGAGGGAGCTCTAAAATTGTCAGAATGCGCTGTAAAGCTGAGAAGGTAGGATCCCTTAAAGCCTACGGAGCTCTAATTCCCGGGATGTAATTTATCCCATCCTAAAAGATGGTCCACCCTGAATGCCCCATATATCCTAAAGAAGGATGCCCTGAATTAATGTCAGTACGGAGTGCATATATGATGCGTCGTGACGAGAGACGCAAACTCAGGCAGCTCAAATACTAAGGTACTGACTGATAACAGGACAGAACATCTCAGCTACGTACCTTCCCACTTACATTACACCTTCCTGCGTAGTATCCGAATACTTTTCGTAATGTAGTGTATATGCAGTAATCTGAAGGCAGTTGACACAATGGACTAATTTATTGAAACATACACTTAAGAGCAATTGAATTAGAGATACCTGTCTAGTATTCTCGCTGATAACGGCGGCGATTCGTCTCGGCATGGCCTCGACACCGGAAGCGTTGGGAAGTCATATAGATCCACGACCTCTGAACAAGCTTCCACAGTTCGCGAAGATTTGATCGAGGGAGTCAGAGCCTCGAACATCTCTCTCGATGGCATCCCAGATGTGCTCGATGGGATTGAGGTCAGGGGACATAGCTGCCCAAGGAAGCGAGGTTACGTCGGTGGAGTATTCATCTAGCCATTCGGATACAATTTGGAAGCGATGGCACTGTGCACTGTCTTGTTGCAGGATGAGGTCCCTAGTGGGATGTTGAAGACGCACAAACGGGAGCAAATGGTCGTCCAGGATATCCCGGTAACATTGACCTGTGAGGGACGATGTCACGCGTGCCAGGGTCCCATTTCAGTCCACGTAAACAGTCCCTAGACGAGAATGCCAATACCACCAGCTTGAGGAGTACTCTGCTGGCAAGAAGAATCCATCGCTTCATGTGGTTTGCGCCGTACTCGTATCCGGCCATCCGCATGTACCAACGTGAATCTCGACTCATCAGTCCAGGAAACATTTTCCCACATGTCCCGGGTCCAGTGGCGATGTTCCCGAGCCCATGCTAATCTTTGCAGCCTGTGATGCGCGGTCAGCAGCGGTACCCTCGTGGGACGACGGCTTCTGTACTCCATAGCGAGAAGATGGTTCTGGATGGTGTGGCTGCTTACACGTTTTTGTGCACAGCGTTAAATTGCCGAGTGATTTCTTGCACTGTGGCCCGTCTATCCGCTGTTACAATGCGAGCTAGCCTACTATGGCCCCGCTCATCCACACGCTGTCGTTCACGGCAGTTGGCCCTTGCAGGGATGGTTTTACCGGATTCGATGTGCTCAAGGTGCACTCGTGACATTGTGGCTCGTGAAAATCCCAGAGCCTGCACGATTTCGGAGATGGAGTGACCCATTCATCTGGCCCCGACAATTTGCTCACGGTCAAATGCGCTTAGATACTTTGTCTTACCCATACTGCGTCCGACTCTTGCTGATTCCCGTCGCATCACTCCTTGTATTGTCGGATAGCTGCATACGTCATGTCGTTTCCGTTTACAGGGCCGCCCACAGCGCCACATTTGCATAATGCCAGCTGTCTCTAATTCAATTGCTCTTCAGTGTATAAGGAAGGAAGAATGCACCAGTGTTCGTTAGAAGAAGTCGCCATAGGCATTCAAATACACATCCCACTGCTTGTGGAGACGGCGGACACCGTTTGCGAAGAAGGATTTTGGTTGCTCCTTGAACCATTTGGTCACAGATGCCATGACGTCTTAATCGGAGTGGAATTGTTGTCTCTTTAGAGCTTTTTTAAGGGGCCCGAACAAATGAAAGTCATATGGTAACAGATCGAGACCATAGGTTAGGTGGTACTGAAACTCCCACCCTTTCCGTGCTAACGCATCCATTGTCGTGCAACAGAATCACACCACGAGAAAGCATGCCGGGTGGCATAATTTGAATGACTTCATAAATCAAAAATTAAAAGAGCCTCGCTTGATGGCTTTATGCATCAAGAACTACAAGAGCCTGCTTGTAGCGGTTGGCATGATGTTCACGTGCGACTCTTTAAAGTCCAACAACAAAATCCCTTCATGGTCAAAAAATGCGGTGAGCATAACCTTACCGGCGGAACCCCGTGACCTAAATTCTTCGTGATTTGGTGACCCGTGATGTCTCCATTGCATACTCGCTGGTCTGCTGGGCGGCTCTAAGCGATGGCACCCTGATTCGTCGCCTGCCACTATGCGAGACAGAAATGTATCACCCTTCGCTCCGTAACGCAGCAAGTAATTCAAACTCCAACTCATGCGTTCTTCCTTATGATGGTGGTCGGTCAGCATCCATGGATCCATTGTGAACACACCTTCCGATACTGCAGTGTCTTCATAAAATCCGTTTGAACTATTCCAAATGACATAACTAATTCCTCCGTTTGCGAACGTAAGATCCTACGACGTTCTACCCGTATTGCTGCATCAATCATAGCGATCGTTTCATTTGTCGCAACAACATGAGCCTGGCCCGGCAGCAGAAGGTCTTTCGTTTCCTCACGTCATTCCCAAAACATTCGCGCCCAGTCGGTCACTGTTGTCTTCGACACACGTTTGCCTCCATACACCGCCTGCATTCTGCGATGAGTGTCGATTGGTCGACATCCTTCCGCTGTTAGGAACTGAATCACCGCTCGCTGATCCACCTTGGACGGATTCGGAATCCCCCGGCCATGTCAAAGCCCTGCAGCACAAACCACAAATGCCAGGAGAATGAACGCGTGCTTGCTTGTTCTTTGGTGTGCGCTTATCAAGCGAGCTGTGACGTCATCATACTCCCCGTTTGCCTGTCCACGTGACCCGGCGCGAACGGGTTTCATTTGATCACGCCTCATATAAACAATCGTTTCCTAAATTTCGCACATCAACCAGGTGGCTTTTTCAAGGAAGATAGACAGAAACTGATTCCTTGAAAAAGCCATCTGGTTGATGTGCAAAAACTTGGAAACGATTGTTTACATATTCCTACGCCAATAAATCGGATTACTAGCAAGGTTTTACTATTATTTCCACTTACCTAGTATTGGGTAAATTTTCTGGGCGTCTCCACCACTGCTGCTATGCGACCAGGATGATGTCCAGCTATATGCTGTGTCATATCCGGGTATATGCTGGCCGTAGCTTGCCCAGTGTCCTTGGTGGAGGGTCCATACGCCACAACTGTTGATTCATATGGTCCCAAATGCGTTCATGTCAGGCTACATGGAAAAGGAAGAATATATGTCACTCCTGGAGTTCCCTAAACCAGTCCTGGAAAATGCAGGCTTTGTGCGTGTTGTCCTTATAACGAAGTAAATTTCTCCGTCATTTTTATCCACGCCGGGGCTCGAACCCGAGTCCCCTCATTCCGGAATAAATCACTCTACCAGTTGAGCTACGCGGACGTTCGTTTTGACTGCTATCTGCCATTATGTCGTGTGCGTCCTGCTGGGCAGGCACGTCACATCTCCCCCCCCGAAAGAGGGCCGGGAACACGGCCCACGGGTCAGCCGTGATCATGAATCGTTGCAGGCATCCATCCGCTGTAGAACGTGCACTTGAGAACTCCCAGTCAATCTAGTGTGTGGAATGCAACGTCACACACATTTATTTTTCGAAGCGCTGGAGAAGGGATTCTCTGATTTCTCCTCTCTCGCGGTGTGGAAAGAACATCACACCATTGCGAGATTTTGAACGGCCGGGTCATCCGGAAAGTTCGGGCGCTATTATAACGAAGTAAATTTCTCCGTCATTTTTGTCCACGCCGGGGCTCGAACTCGATTCCCCTCATTCCGGAATAAGTCACTCTACCAATTTAGCTAAGCGGACGTTCGTTTTGACTGCTATTTGCCTTTATGTCGTGTGCGTCCTGTTGAGCAGGCACGTCACATCCTTTTCAAGCATACCATCTCGATCTAGAAATAGTGTCATCCTAAACAGATGAACATGGCGTGAAGTGATGGGCATGTTAGCTGTGGTTCTTATCCTCCAAAGCCTTACTCTCTCTTCACCTATACCCATGGAGTCACGGTATTCTGTATAATTTTCTCCGCACCTGTTCTCGTTTCCCGCCGAAATCCATCGACTCGATGCAGTGGGAAACATGATTCACGAGGGAACGCAACTTTCTTCCAAATTATAGTTAGTGAATGGAAAGTTTTGCAATATTTGCATAAACGCATCTGGTGCTGCGGGTTTGCCACGCGTTTAAACTAGGTCAAGTCGCGCACTGCAGTCAGTCGAAAGGGATATAAAGTGCTAGTCGTTGCTGTGAACGGCATTTCATGTCGTCATTCTGTCTGTGGTTGGAAAGCCTAGAAGATGAACAGCCACAACCGGCTAATCAGAGAACTTTTGCTTTACGAGTTTGAACTCGGCCATAACGCTGCTCAAGCGACACGAAACATTTGTCATGCGAAAGGGAGGGTTCCGTGGACCACAGCACCGCAACCAGATGGTTCAAGAAATTTCACTCAGGTGAGAGAGACCTCAACGATCAGTCAAGGTCAGCTAGGCCACGAACTGTGGATTCGGAGGCCGTGCGCCAAGCCGTGGAGACATATCCAACAAGCAGCACTCGGATTTTATCAGGCGAGCTGGGCATATAGTTTGTCATCTTCAAGACCTCGGCAAGTTCTACAGGAGCTGCCGCATTGTCCCTCACGAACTGACGCCAGTGGAGCAAACCGCCGAGTTGAAGTGTGCCGAAACTCCTAGAAAACTCGTGAAATATACGTTTCATCAAGAGAACTGTTACGTGCGATGAAAAGTGGGTCTATTTCTCTAATCCTAGCACTCAGAAGCAGTGGTTGAGCCCGGGATAGCTTCCAGAACCTATTGCCAAACGCGGGCGCTTAGAACACAATGTGATGTTCTGCGTCTGGTGGAATTTCGAGGGGATGATCCATTGCGAATATCTTCCACACCGTCGGACCATCAGCGCGAACCTGTACTCTGAGCAGCTAGAGCGGATGTATGCCGTTTTGGAGGAGAAGTACACGGCACTTGTGAACAGAAAGCGCGCTCTCTTACAGCAGAACAACGCACGGCCTCATACCGCGTGAACGACCCCGGCTAAATTCTAGGAACTTGAGAGCATCAAGCTGATACCACACCCAGCATATAGTTCGGACCTTGCAATGTCGGATTATTATTTGTTTCGGTCATTGGCCCACTTCCTTCGCGGGCGGAACTTCAACAACCAGGAGATGGTGAAAGCTGGGGTGAAGGAGCTCTTCGTCTCGAACGACAAAAACTGGTACCACCGCGAAGTCGAGGAACTGGCAGACAGATGGCTAAAGACGGTGAAACACGATGGCTTATACTTTAAATGCCAGTCAGCTTTCGTCGTAAAGGTACGTATGACGACATAAAGTGATCCAAATATTGCAAAACTTTCGACTCGCCCTCTGTAGAATCGAAGAAGTGGCAGACAGATGGCTAAAGACGGTGCAACACGATGGCTTATACTTTAAATGCCAGTCAGCTTTCGTCGTAAAGGTACGTATGACGACATAAAGTGATCCAAATATTGCAAACCTTTCGACTCGCCCTCTGTAGAATCGAAGAAGTGGCAGACAGATGGCTAAAGACGGTGCAACACGATGGCTTATACGTTAAATGCCAGTCAGCTTTCGTCGTAAAGGTACGTATGACGACATAAAGTGATCCAAATATTGCAAAACTTTCGACTCACCCTCTGTAGAATCGAAGAACTGGCAGACAGATGGCTAAAGACGGTGCAACACGATGGCCTATACGTTAAATGCCAGTCAGCTTTTGTCGTAAAGGTACGTATGACGACATAAAATGATCCAAATATTGCAAAACGTTCGACTCACTCTCTGTACCATCCCTTTTTGCCGGTGGTAGATTCGAAGTCATGTCTCTTTACTCCAGAGCGGGATACTCTTCCGACTGGGCTACGACGGCAAGTCTTATGGGTACCACTTACCGTTATGACTCATGCGTCACCTCAATGGTACGTCGCATACATACCCCCTACCCTAGCCTGGAAGACACACTGGGGCACGAAATCGTAGGTTTCGGGTCCGCCTACAAACCATGTTTGAAGAAGCTGACTGTAGAAGAAGAAATTATTTTCAATTTCAAACGATGTGTGGAATAATCATCACACATTTTTTCTTATTTCACGGCCAAGGGATTTCAGTTTCGTGTTCGGGCGTCAATATAACGAACGATCTGCTCTTACCTGTGGCAGGATTCGAACTCATGTATTCCTACTCCGGAGCGGGATATTCTCCCTACTGAACTACACCGACAAGGCATATCACCTCAACTTGCCGTTTTGAGCCCTGCATCTCCTTAGTGGTACGTCATAAGGGGTGTCATGATGTTTTGCTCCTGTTGTGTGGACAGCTAGTATAAAGGAATATTTTGTTTTTCACATTTTTTTTAAGGTAATGAATATATTTACCTACTGAATAATGCGTAGATTTTATAAAGTATTGAGTTGTTCTGTAATGAAAAAAGATGGTATATTATTTAATAAAGAACAGCCATCATTATTTATGTACATTATTTATGTACTGAAGTAAACCATGTCAAAATGCGCAACATTTCAACATGAGTACACAGCCATTTTCAAAAGTTTAAGACCACCTGTTGGTATTAGGAGATTTCTGCCGATTGCGTCAGCTACTGTCTGTATTACTCAACTTCCTGTCGGTGTTTCATCATCCTACAGCGCAGCTGTTGATAGAGTTGGTGGAAATGTGCGAGCGTCAGTTTGCTTTTGCTTTTCATGCTGGCATGTTTTGTAAGTATTTTCTATATAGCGAATAATGGGCAAAAAAGGCGTCATTAAGTGTTTGTTACTCAGATGGCACAAATAGTGACTTTATATCATGAAGGATACTCCGAATGTGACATAAGCAGAAAGCCGAATGCGAGCAAGACTGCTATTCATAATACGATCATGAAAAAAATAGATACAGGGGAATTTAGTGACGGAATGAGAAATGGTCGTCTAAGGGAAACAACCCCACGTGATGACAGTAACACAAGGCGAAAGTTATACGTTCTCCTAGGAGTTTGTGCAAGAAAATCAAGGCCTTTCTGCATTCAAAAGAGACTGATATTAGTATCAGCATTCAGCACTATTTCCCGACGTCTTAGCAAAGATTTTGGATTAAGATCTTATAAACCTGCACATAAACCTAGACTAACCATTGTCATGAAAAAAATAAAACAGACTCCAGTTTGCGAAGCGTCATCAATCGTGGACTGCTGAAAATTGGAGAAAAGTTCTTTTTTCTGATGAATCAACTGTGCCTCAATTTGAATCATGTGAAGCACATGTTCGACGACCAAAAGTGAGACATCCGCCTAGTCAGATAACATGGGGTGCTATGTCAACATCCGGGTACTGCTTAATTATCCTTTTTGCCGACAGGCTGGTCCTTTTTTACGCTTTGCAACCGTAGGTTGAAGAAGCGTATATGCTCCAGCTTTGTCCGTCCGTCTGTCCGCACGATAACTGGCGTAAAAATGGTTCAATTTCGATGAAATTTAAGTATGTGGTACGGGATTACCCGGGGACGAACCCTATTGAAAATGGGACAAATGGAGTCACAGGTCACGACGTAGGAGCGGGATCCATTCCATTGCACTTATACGTCATAACTTGCGTGAATATGGTTCGATTTCAATGAAATTTGACTATGTGGTAAGGGACCGCCTGGAAACGAACCCTATTTAAAATGGCTAAATTGGGGTCAAAGTTCAGGACATAAGAGCGGGATGCATTCCATTGCCTTTATGCATCATAACGTGTGTAAAAATGGTTCGATTTCGATGAAATTTCAGTATGTGGTAGGGGACCCCCTGGGGACGAACCCTATTGAAAATGGACGAAATGTGGTCAAAGGTCAGGACATAGAATTGCGATACATTCCATCGCCCTTATCCCATATTATTAAGGTGGACATCAAGTAATTTTGCTTCCTATACTTCCAATGGAAAAACTTTCGTACACATTTCCTTTACAATTAATGTGTTTGGGGATGAAAATTTGAACATCGATTAAAATAACTTCTTATTATCACTTGGAATACTTAATATTTTCTAAAGCATAATCATAATAATATTAAAAATCAATAACTTTTCCTTTGGTGGTGTTGAAACCAGAAATAAAGATGACGCGACCTGTACTTTAATGACGTCAGTAGACAAACAAATGTTGGATTGCATAATTATGGTTATGTTTTAGAAAATATTAGGTATTCCAAGTTATAGAATGAAGCTATTTTAATCGATGTTCAAATTTTCATCCTTGTGAACGCATTAATTGTCCAGAAAAAAGATGGCGCGACCTGTATTTTCATTACGTCAGTAGACAAACAAATGTTGGATTGCATAATTATGTTTATGTTTTAGAAAATATTAAGTATTGGAAGTTATAAAATGAAGATATTTTAATCAATGTTCAAATTTTCATCCTTGGGAACGCATTAATTGTGAAGAAATTGTGTACAGAAATGTTTCCATTCGAACTACGGGAAGCAATATTACTTGGCGTTCACCTTAAAGGAGCAATTCTTGTATGTATGTCAATTTTATTTTAAAACGGCTCTATGGATTTTGATGAAAGTCGTTAACCTACCGTTTTCTGGTAATAGAAATCGATTTCGCTTGATCGCGACTTTAGGAAAATTCGTTTAGTGGGTTAATAACCATCCCGAATTACCACGTTTTTAGTGTAATGTCATGGCGTCGTCCGATTAGATGTTGGCGCGCGGTCACACCATCTGTCTCATTACGTCATGCGTTGTGTGCGGATCCTATTAAAGTTTTATGACGTCACAGTCTTGCCAGCAGATGGTCGTGATTCCCATCTGCCTCATTACGTCACGCGTTGTGTGCGTATGTTCGACCGCACGATAGCTCGTGTAAAAATCGTTCGATTTCGATTAAATTTTAGTATGTGGTAAGGGAACACCTAGGAAGGAACCCTATTGAAAGTGGACGAAATGGGTCAAAGGTCAGGACATAGGAGCGGGATCCATTCCACTGCTCGTATGCGTCATAACTAACGTAAAAAAAGTTCGATTTCGATTAAATTTTAGTATGTGGTAGGGGATCACCTGGGGACAAACGCTATTGAAAATTGGCGAAATGGGGGTCAAAGGTCAGGACATAGGAGCGGAATCACTTCCATCGCCATTATGCGTCATAACTTACGTAAAAATGTTTCGATTTGGATGAAATGTTAGTATGTTGTAAGGACCTGCCTGGGGACGAATCCTGTTGAAAATGGGCAAAATGGGTCAAAGGTTAGGACACAGAAGCGGGATCTATTCCATCGCCCTTATGCATCATAACTTGCGTAAAATTGCTTCTATTGCGACAAAACTTTACCATGTTATTTCGGAGGTATACTGAACCAGTTCTGTTGACTATTATCGAAATGGGATCAAAGGTCAGGGCACAGGAGTGAGATTTATTCCACAGCCATTTTCCTCATAACTTGAGTAATAACTTGAGTAATGATTTCTAGTATGTTGGAAAGCGTATCATAAACAATGCATTGCATGATTTTACTAACTTCTTATATAAAAATGTTACTTGAGAAGCTGTTTACTCATATACAACAAACAGCTGTTAACTCATATGCAGGTGCACAGATGCACAATCTTTATGCATGATGCTGCTCCGTGCCACATATCAAAGACAGTAAAGGTCTACCCGCAGAGAAAAAATAATAACTCTGCTTGACTGGCCCGGTAATAGTTCCGACCTTAACCCCATCGAAAATTTGGGGACCATTTTAAAGCACAAGGTAGAAGACAAGCAGCTATCAACTTTGATTGATGCGATAAAGTACGTGTGGTGCAAAGATATTTCAAGTGACTACTGCAAATCCCACACTGAGATTATGCCACATCGTATCCGTTCGGTTATAAAAAAAACAAAGTTGGCCACGGAAAGTACTGATTTCGGTCTTTCTGTGTTCTAAAGAAAGTAAGAATTCCTCTGTGGCGTAATTTCTTCTGAAATATGTCTAACTAGTCATTAGTTGTTTCTTCGAAAATCTTAAATTTTAGTAATTTGGCGGGAGGTCTTAAACTTTTGCAAATGACTGTAGTTTGGTGGTCGAGCTACTTCTCGACCACCAAACTACAGTCTAAAATAAATTAGATAATACCCACGCCTAGAATTTCATTCATTTATACTAAGTTATTTTGAAAGAAAATGACTTTTTCAGAGAATCTTTGAAAGTTTGAAGTTATCTTTGCGTCATGTATTAGTGTCCCATTCGGCTCAGTGCCTGTACTTTTTTTTCTTTCTCTTTTTATTCCCCTGGTCATCTCCGATTCAAAATTTGAATATAAAAGGAACATTCATCATGTTATATATATGGGCGAGCATTCCTAGTATGCATCATACACAATCGAGTCGCATTATTGTGACCGCCTCCTACTTTTGACGTCAACAGCTCGTAGCCACTGAAGGAAAGGACATGTCGTGAGCTGGCTTGGAGGGTAAATATTGTGTGCTGTAGGCATTCTGAAAACATATCACTCGTTGCTGTCATGGATACAATGGGGCGATTAATCAGATTTGCAAAAAGGGGGGATTATCGGCTTTCGGGACAAGGGTGGCAGTATTTCTGAAACAGCGCAGTTTCTTAACTGTTCCTGTGCTGCTGTGGTTAACGTGTATCGCGATTGGAGAAATGGCACCACTTCGAATAAGCGACATGGAAACTGCAGAGCACCACGTGCCATTAATGTGAGAAGTCTGATATTAATATACATCGGCTTCGAAGGTGCGTGACAGCCGATCGACACTCTACAGTGGAGCAACTCACTGGCCGAATGAACCAGGGGACTACCGGAAGTGTGTCTAAAACGATACTTCAGCGAACCCTGCTGCGTATGGGGCTCCGATGCAGACGGATGGTCACTGCGCCTATGCTAACGGCAGTATCGGAATTGAACCTCCGCTTATTAGCAAAGGATTGTCTTCTCCGATGAATCGCGTTTTCTTCTTCGTCGAACGGATGCACGTTGGCATATAAGGCGAGAAACATTGGAGAACAAACACTCTTCAACCATTGCTGGAAGGTCACAAGCTGGCGGGGGCAGCGTTATGGTCTGGGGAATGTTTTCGTGGCATTTCCTGGGTCCACTCATATCTGTGGAAGGCACTATGGACCGAATTCGTTATGAATCCATCCTTGCAGACCACGTACACACATACATGCTGATTGTCTTCTTTGGGGCGGATGGGATCTTCCAGCACGACAATGCGACATGTCACACAGCTTGAAATGTCCGAGAGTTGTTGGAAGAGCACAATGAAGACTTCAAAGTACTTTCCTGGCAGCCTTATTCCCCAGACTTAATCCCAATTGAGCATCTGTGGGACCACCTCGATCGTGTTGTTCGCTCTATTGATCCTCCACCACACACCAGCAGCTGTCAGATGCGCTGCAGTCAGCATGGATCCACATACCTGTGAGCATGTTCCGGTACCTTATTGAGTCACTCCTAGCCCCTCTAGTTGCTGACTGCACTGCACACGGCGGTTACTTTGGATATTAGCTGGTGGTCACAATAATGTGACTTTACCGTGTATAAAAGCATTACAATTAAGGAGGAATACAGAAAAAATGAAGAATTTCTAAATATTTCAGCAGTGTACTTAACCTTGGATATTAATTATTTTTATGCAGCTATAAATTTAAAAGTGCTTTCGAAAAATAGCAGTCTAGGCAGTCATAGTTATCTTCACATTTAGAAGCGATTCATCTAGCATTGCCAAAGATAAGCATTGCCCAAGATTTTCTTCACTGTTGAGAAGTAAGCAAACAGAAAAAAAATGAATATAGTGATGCAAGATGACGAAACACAGGTGAGGAGCGTGAAGGCGAAGTTTCGTAGGATTTTAATGTTTTATGCAAACTCCTTAATGTTCTTGTATATCTACTCCCTGCTTTCAGAGATCGATTCGCAGGTACCGTCATCACTCATTGTCTTAATGCCGGGCGCAGTATATTCATGGGCATATTTTAGTTGGCTCCCTGTGTGTGTGTGTGTGTTTGGATTACTTGGCATAATCTACAGACTCCGAATAACTTCATGCTGCCGTCGTAAGTCCTCTGAAATCAAGATAGAACTTTATGGGAAAATGTCTTTCTCATATCGGCTGTTCCCTGCTTCAAAGATTTAGGATGTTCCATTAAGTTAAGCTTGATGCACCGGCGTTATTTAGCATTTCAATTTTACGTAGATAAAGTATAAAGAGCCACTAGAGCAGGAATAAACAAATATATATATATATATATATATAAAGAGAGAGAGAGAGAGAGAGAGAGAGAGAGAGAGAGAGAGCAATTCCGGTGAATATGAGTTCTCCGTAAATCTTCTCTGCACAGATGAGCATTCTGCTGCGTGACTAAAATATATGACTCTCATAACGTAATTTGCTTTCCTTTGTAACTTAGTCCTTACGGTGGTATTATAATTATGTTTTGTAATATTAGAAGGTACCCACATTCGTTACAAGAAAGAAGTTAAGAGTAGTACAAAAAATTTAAGAAAGAAGTTAAGAGTAGTCCTTAAATTTTACACTGGCGTGCAAAATTTAAGGGCGAGACGGTTTCTCGAATGTAACGTCGTGCAGAAGTGCTCCACATCGACTCAAATCATACCATAAGATCCCCAAGATGTCAGAATATGGGACAAGTGAGCAAAACCGTCCAAACAAGGAATCCAAAGGATACGAAGACACTTTATTGAAAAGGTAGCTTCGAGCACAATTGGACAGAAGACCGAAACGTCCATGTGACAGGCAGCTGCCAAGAAAAATCCAGTCTTTAGTAGGGGATATGATGGCCATTGACTGCGTTGCAGGATTTACAAGGTCTGTCCTGCCTGAAGACGAGGTTGTCAAGGAGCTGTTGAGGCATCGTGGCCCATTCCTCTTGTATCGCCAATCGCAGCTGCGGAATCGTTTGCTGGAGGCTGGTGACGTGCAGCCAAGTGTCTCCCGAGAAGGTTCCACACGTGTTCGATTGGATTTAGGTCCGGAGACCTTGCGAGCCAATCCATGCGTTGAATATCTTCACTCTCCAACAGCTCTGCGACAGCCACTGCACGATGAGGTGTAGCTTTGTCGTCCATGAAGAGGAACTCAGGACTCACAGCACCTCTAAACAGACGCACGTGATGCAGGAGAACCTCGGTACAATAGCGGACACCAGTGGCTGAACCTCCTTGGAAGATATGGAGGTCAGTCCGGCTACCAAGCATGATACCGCCCCAAACGAGAACTCCGCCACCTCCAAACCGGTCCCTTTCGATGATGTTGGAGGTGTGTTTGCGTGTTCCCTGCTCTCTCCAGATGTGTGTACGTCCAGAATCACTCGTCAGACTAAATCGGCTCTCATCCGTAAGGAGAACTCGACCCATTGCTGAAGCGTCCAGTTCTTGTGTTCCTGGCATCACAGAAACTGCCGTCTCCGATGAGCAGGCGTTAATGGCACACACCGTACTGGTCGTCATGCAAATAGACCACCTTTGTGCAGCTTCCTGGCCACGGTAAAACACGATAACGGACGTCCAGTTGTCTGTTACATGTGGCTTGCGATTTCTCCCGCTGTCTGCCGTCTGTCTCTTCTCGCCTGTAGGACAATATACCGATCATCTGTCGCCATGGTTGCTCGTGTACGACCACTGCTAAACTCTCGGACAGCTGTTTCTGTCGTTTGAAATGCTCTTCAAGCTCGTGAAACGATGCTGTGAGCAATCCCGAACTCCTCGGCCACACTAGTCACATTTCGACCTTCTTCCAACTTCCCAATGACGCGACCTCGGGTAAAGTCATCAGGATATCGTTTACTGGATTGCCTGTTGGCCATATCACACGGTGGCAGCAACTCGACGTCGTTCAAACCGATGTACACCGTGCAATAGCTTTCACCGAAATGCTGAGCGTACACCGCCCGTGTGCTTTAAACCATTCCGACAACCCCCCCCCCGACCCTCTACGTCATGCTGCATATATGCGCATGCCCTACCGTACCGGACCCTAGTCTATCTCTTGAGTGGTTTTTCGGTCCGTTCTGCCTGCTCGTTCCGCTGTTATTTTTGCTGGCCTGTGTAAATACTTTTATTCGCTTGCATGGGCTGACTCCACACTCTCATATGATTTACTCGCTTACTCGATACAATATGAGTGATTTAATATCCAAACAACAGCATAATAGCACGTCAATTAATCTCCAATCATAATATAACAGCGCGTCTCACATCCATAACACCAATTACCTTAAAAGATCAGATCAGATAATATGTAGAGGATTTTAGGAAGGGAGTGTCTGACCCCAGGTCTTAAACAATCCTTAGAAATAGGAAGCTAGGAGATTTGGGCTAGAGTGCCCAATAGGAAAGTGAAACGGAAACGAGGTAGGAAGGGGCGGGGGAAGACGCCCTTATTTATTACCGGGGGCCAGTACCCGGGGCCCTACGGCTTAACGTGCGCATCCGCGCACGGCGGATATTTAGTGGTTTGAGCGTTCGTACCTGCCTGGGATAGAACCCGAGGCTTCCCCGTGGCAGTCAGGAACGTTGGCCACTAGGCCACCCAAAAATGTTACCAGGACTGTAGGACCCTTTTCATATTCGGAAGGGTGAGACTTGAAATTATGCCTCTTCGATTTCAAAATTACGCCCCTTCGAGTTCCACCTTTAAAATGTGGTCCGAAGATGAAAAGCCACTAACCGCCTTCAGAATGTGGGTCGACCACGGCTCATCGATGCTAGGGGTGAGTGAAGGATATCCCGAATGGTACGAGCCAACAGAATGGATATTGTGGCGAACTCTCCGGTAATTTGAATGATGTGTACGGGAATAATGTGTCGTAACACACAGTGCAACGAAGTCTGCTGAAAAGGAGGCTGCGCAGCCTCAATCGGCTCCGAGTGCCCATGCTAACCTCGGTTCATTGTCGAAAGCACCTGCAATTGTCACGCGAGCATCAGAACTGGACCAAGAATGATTGGAAGAAGGTCGTCTGGTCTAATTAATCTCATTCTCCTTTGCGTCATGTGGACGCTCGTGTACGTGTGCGTTGTTTACCTGAGGAAGTGTTGGCGCTAGGATTCACCGTGGGAGGAAAACAAGTCGATGAAAGAAGTGTAATGTTTTGAGCAATGTTCTGCTGAAAAACCTTGAGTCCAGTTATTCATATGCCGGAAATGATGACGTCTACCACCTACATGAACATTATCACAGACCAGGTACATCCTTTCATTCAACGGCCCCTCTAGTAGTGCCTTCTTTCATTCCACTGCCCCTCTTGTAGTGTCTTGTTTCATTAAACGGCACCTCTAGTAGTGTCTTATTTCATTCAACGGCCCCTCTAATAGTGCCTTCTTTCATTCAACGGCCCCACTAGTAGTGACTTCTACCACTTACATGAACATGATCACAGACCAGGTACATCCTTTCATTTAACGGCCCTTCTAGTAGTGCCTTCTTTCATTCAACTTCCCCTCTTGTAGTGTCATGTTTCATTAAACGGCACCTCTAGTAGTGTCTTATTTCATTCAACGGCCCCATTAGTAGTGACTTCTACCACCCACATGAACATGATCACAGACCAGGTACATCCTTTCATTCAACGGCCCCTCTAATAGTGCCATCTTTCATTCAACGGCTCCACTAGTTGTGACTTCTTTCATTCAAGCCCCTCTTGTAGGGCCTTCTTTCAACGGCCCCTCTTGTAGTGCCTTCTTTAATTCAACGGCCCCTCTTGTAGTGCCTTCTTTCATTCAACGACCCCTCTAATAGTGCCTTCTTTCATTCAACGGCCCCTCTTGCAGTGCCTTCTTTCATTCAACGGTCCCTCTATTAGGGCCTTCTGGTCCCTCTATTAGGGCCTTCTTTCATTCAACGGCACCTCTAGTAATGCCTTCTTTCATTAAACGGCCCTCTAGTAGTGTCTTCTTTCATTCAACAGCCCCTCTAATAGAGCCTTCTTTCATTCAAAGGCCCCACTAGTAGTGCCTTCTTTAATTCAACGGCCCCTCTTGTAGTGCCTTCTTTCATTCAACGGCCCCTCTTGTAGGTCCTTCTTTCATTCAACTGCCCCTCTTGTAGTTCCTTCTTTCATTCAACGGCACCTCCATTAGTGCCTTCTTTCATTCAACGGCACCTCCATTAGTGCCTTCTTCATTCAACGGCCCTTTTAGTAGTGCCTTCTTTCATCCAACGGCCCCTCCAGTAGTGCCTTCTTTCAGTCAACGTGCCCTCTAGTAGTGCCTTCTTTCAGCAGAAAAATGCGCCATGCCACACGGTTCGGTTTGTTCGAGAACGTATGGCGGAACATGAGGAAGTGTTCCAGATGTTGTCCTGACCTCCAAATTCCCCAGGCATCGATCCAATCGAGAACTGTGCTTCTTGTTGGTACGGAAAATACAATCTGCAGCGGCTCAACCACGTAACTTGCAAAAGTAAAAGGATCTGCTGCTAATGTGTTGGTACCAGATACCAAAAAGCACCGTTAGAAATATCGTAGAGTCCATACTGTACGATATTTCTAACGGTATTTAGCGATACGGTCAGATTATAGATCAGTTTGAAGTTAGACGTTAGTGATACTTGATTTGAATTTTTACGTCCTTGTTTTTGTGAAAGTTTTGTAATGGATAACTTGTTAAAAAGCGGTAGTTTGAAACTGAAACAAGAAGAAGATATGGTTAAATTTTGTGAAAACCTGAGGAGATTACTGACAGCAGTAACAATGATGCAACTTCTGTTCAGGTCACAATTAGGGAAAACATTAAAACTAGGAAATACTACGCACGATATTAGTCTTATGGTTTCACGTTTTTGGAAGATATTAGTGTTTCAAACGGCTAGTGTGCAATTTTCTTCAAAACACTTAACAGCTCATTAGCTCAAACGAGGCTGCTAAGACACTTGTGAACAACTCATAGTGACTATAAAGACATGCAGGGGTTAGACAGAATAATCTAAACACCACGCTCGGAGACGTAACTTTTAATACGGATGCGTAAGTCGCAATACGCAAAGGTATCCACCACCTTTTGGTGGTAACAGCTTTGTTTAGAACCTCAAGGTCCTAAACCAAACAATTCTTTCCATGTAACATAATCACAGAAATTGGAACAATTTATCGTCCTGGAACGGGAATCGAATCCGCATGTGTTTCCAATTTGATATACCTCAAGGTCCTGTTTACGTGAATTTAAAGTGTCTTGTTGCAAAATTTCTTTCAGAGTAACGACGAAATGAGCAACCTAACGCACTTCGAAAGAGGACTAATTGTTGGTGGACGGCTAGTTGGTGCCTCCGCGACAACAGTCGCCAAGGTAGTGGAGGATATCGAAAGCTATTGTTTCTGGCGTCATGACAGCATACCGTGTTCGTGGTAAAATCTCGTCTTGAAACACAAAAGCGGCTTGAAAACGACCCTGACTGATAGAGACTGGAGAGCATTAAAGAGGAATGTTACCCGTAATAAGAAGACCACGGCGCCGAACATTGCTGCGGAGCTCAATCTCCAGACCCCAGTATCAACGAAAACAGTGCACAGGGAACTGTATAAACAATATATTCATGGCAGAGCTGCTACTGCAAAACCTCTGATGATCCGACTGAATGCACAACGGCAACGGCAGTGGTGACAGGAGCATACAACGTGGACTACTGATGCATGAAAGCGTGTAATGTGGTCGGATGAATCCAAATTCACCCTATTCCCCACCAAAGGACTTGTATACGTGTATAGAACACCGTCAGAAGAGTACAACCCAGACTGTCTACTCCTAACAGTGCAAAATGATGGTGGTTCTGCCATACTCTGGGTGGTCAGATTGTCGTTTTCAGCAGGCCTCCTGATCACTTTGAAAGAACGGTTGACTGGCAGGGCATATGAAACCATTTTGGCCGACCAAATCCATCCAATGGCTCAGTCATTGTTTCCTGCAGGGGATGCCATCTATCATGATGATAACGCCCCAATTCACAGAGCTCGGAATGTCTAATCATTGTTTGAGGAACGTGAAGACGAACTTTTACGCCTTCTTTGGCCTCCCAAATCACCAGACTTAAACACCATTGAGCGTCTGTGTTGGAAAATAGAGTAAGATCCCGTTATCCTCCTCCTCCATATCTCAAGGATTTGGAGCAGTTGCTTGCATGAAGAATGGTGTAACATACCACTAACCACCATCCAGGATTGGTACGCGTTCATTCCAAGGAGGATTCAGGCGGTTTTGAATGCTAAAGGTTGTCCCACACTCTATTAGGTAAGCAAAACCTTCTTTTCCTAGGTGTTCACATTATTCGGTCCAACCCCTGTATCTGTTAACTTTTTGCAATGTAGGTTGAAAAATTAAATACCAGCAAGAACATCTATCGACTCTAGCTGATGGCAGCATGAAAAAATCAGTAAATGCTCATTTCAAGTGAGTTACACAGTAGCCAAGACTGGGAAAGATCATACACTTGCCAATACTTATAATGCCATGCGTAATGGTCGTTGTTCAAAATATGATTTGTAACGTATACTCTAGATTCAGTTTCTTTTTATTTTACTATCTCTTGTTATTTTATTTTCCTATGCAAATATCTTCTCACTTAACGAGATGTTGTTTCTCCCGCTAAATTATATGTGGCAACGAGTGTAAGTCATGACGTGGTGGTATGCAATATATATATATATATATAGGCGCGCTCAAGTATACCGAGGAGCTTCGTTTTATATGAGATAGGTTCTTCCTGATTATTGATATACGATTTACCTACGTTTCTACGATATTACGATAGTACAAAAGTTCGGGCTATCAGTAGTTGTGTTATTTTGGAGTGTGTATTTGAGTAATACCAGGAGCTCCCCAATAAAAGGTTAAAAGTGAGTACGTTTACTTAGTTCATTTTATTGTCAGACCTCTGTCTGGCCGTTAAGTCTATTTCATTGAGTGTTTACGTTAAGTTCAGGGTATATTGTGTTTACCGCTCTAATAAGGAGCCTTCAAGGTACTAATGTACTAAAACCAAAGTTATATTACTGATATTCAAGATAATGAGGAACGCTGAGTAAAAATAAATTCCATATTCTTGGAATTTATTGCACGTGCGTGTCTTACCTAAACAAACTCTAGCACTTTGAAGATTAAGCACACTTTAGCTACGTCAAGTGACCTTTCAATAACCCTAACGTGACTTAACGTAAGCTTTCCTGCACTACACGTCCAGCCGGATAATTTTATTCATTATAATTGGCGCCCGAACATTTCTTGAACACGAGGTACTGACACTTATTGACTATGTCTTCATTACCTGAGAAAACTTCACTATTTCAACCTGAATCAAGTTTCGGTGGAGGTGGGTTATTTTCGACAATTTGCAGGAAGCCTGTTGGTCTAACTTTGATGTCAATGATTTGCAAGTACCCAGGCATTCCTCACAATTTCGTCATTCACCAGCTTCATATCACTCTGAGTCGCGGGTAGTACCTGAGGTATTTCAATCCTCTCACAGAGGCAAAATGCTTGCACATTTCGTGCCGCATGAGGGAGCAATTACTTTCAATGGTTTGGGGGAGTCCTTAAATTTCTCGAGGATTTGGAGGATCATTTCGACTTATACAATATTCCTCAAGATTGCAAAGTGCAAATAGCAGGCACTTGCTTGAAAGATGCCGCTAAGACCTGGTATCGGCAGTGGAGAGTATCGAACCCGGATTCTCGTTATGAGAATTTCCGAGCGGAATTTTTAGAAGTCTTTCCTTTCGGCCTCAGTCGAGCTGGCCTTGCACAACAACTTTTTTCTCGTAAGCAAGGACCCAACGATAGCCCTGTTGCGTTAGCTTTAGAAACAACACGCTTGTATAAATTATGGGATCCACATGCCAGTCATGTCGACATGTTGGACACCCTATTGCAACAGCTCGATCCATTTCTACAGGATTTTATTGAGGTTCGACACCCTGCTACAATACATGAATGCCTTCGCCTCATACGAACGTATGAGGAGCGACACAGCAAACATGGACCAACTAAACATGCTCGGGAACCCCGGGAACTTATCACGAAAAATCCTCAGCAGCATAATAGGCCTAATGACTTTCAACACGAGCGTACACAGGTGCAAGTCCAAGCATCATACGTACCACCGCATAGAAGAGTGGTACACCAACCGCTAGTTTCTAAACAATTTTCAGGGTACAGTAGAAATGCACAGTATGCTCGACCCCGTTCCACTCCGCAGAATTCGGAACATTTTTATGCTAAGGGCAATAATGATTTTTCTGCCCGTGCTGAGGGAAGAAATAATAGAAATGGAAATTTCAACAGAAATGCGGAGTTCCCGCAGCAGTTTTCACGAAGTTTTTCTAAGCGTGAAAACTTTACCGATACCAGGCAGGGCCGAGGTTTCAGACCGCATGAAAATACAACCAGGAATCCTTTAAACTTCCAAAGGAAGTAGACCAAGGGTCTGCACTGCTTCCTGATACCAAAAATTCTGACCCTAAAATAGTATTATTGACTGTCCAAACTCCTCAGTTGCCTGATGTGTTATTGACAATTGAAGATATTATCAAAACAAAGTTCGACAGTGGTTCTGAAATATCAGCCCTAAATACGAAGTTTTGCACTGAAAGTTTTCCTGCAATACACGTCCAGCCTGCGACGCAGTATTTGCGAGGTGCAAATAACCAAATATTCAGTATCACAGGAACTGTCACATTATCTCTAGGGCTGGGAAAGGCTCGTTTTACGCATTCTTTCCTGCTCATAGACGACCTACCTGTTAAATGTCTAATGGGCATAGATTTTATCAATACTTTTAAAGTTACCATGAATTTCGAACAACGTGTTATTTCCTTTCCGGAACCTGTCGAAGTGATTCCTAAAGATCCTATAGAGATAACGAATTTGTTACTGAGTGAACAACTGAATGAGAGGCAACGAAAACAGCTTTCTCAACTTTTGAATGAAAGACCTGGTTTATTTTCCGACCAACCTGGTTTCACACAGGTGGTTTATCACGTCATTGACACTGATGGTTCGAAACCGATAGCGACGAAACCTTACCCTTGTGCTCCCCATAAAAAAATGAAATGCAACGTCAAATTTCAGAGATGATTAAACAGGGCATAATAAGGGAATCAACAAGCGCCTGGGCCGCACCTGCTTTTCTTGTTCCAAAGAAACAACCCAACGAATTTCGTTTCGTGACAGATTTCCGCAAGCTAAACCAAGTTACGAAAGCGATAAATTTTCCACTACCTGTCATGTCGCATATTTTGCATGACCTATCGTCAACTAAATGGATGTCAACCTTGGATTTGGCGAGTGGATATTGGCAGGTTGCGGTACATCCAGACTCTGTAGATAAAACAGGCTTTGTGACTCCTTTTGGGGCTTATGAATACCTGCGTATGCCCTTTGGACTAGCCTCGGCACCTGCCACTTTCCAAAAGCTTATGGATACGGTTCTCAGACCTGTTCAAGGTCCCCATGTGCATGTATATTTGGATGACATTATTATTACATCCGAGACTTTTGACGAGCACCTTTCTCTGCTCAAACAGGTGTTCCAACTCATATACAATGCTGGCTTGACGTTAAAACCTAGTAAATGCCAGATAGCGAGGGACGAGATTGTATATCTGGGGTTGAAAATCACTCACCACGGCTTATTTACGGATGATGAAAAAATCAGGCCTATAGTTGACTTTCCACGGCCAAAAACAGCCAAAGAACTATCACGCTTTCTGGGAATGACCGGATGGTATCAGCAGTTCGTCCCCGCTTATGCTACAATCTGTGAGCCTTTGTATGCTTTGAAACGTAAATACAAGAAGTTTGTTTGGACACCTGAGGCTAACGCAGCGTTTGAAGCACTAAAATCTGCGTTGACTCAGCCTCCTGTATTAGCTTTCCCAGATCATACTAAGGAATTTTATATTTACACTGACGCATCCGGAGTTGGTCTTGGTTGCATTTTGTCCCAAGATGGGCATCCAATAGCTTCTGCGTTACGTACTTTAGCCAAAGCTGAACGCAATTATTCAGCTACGGAACGCGAATGTCTTGCTGTAGTGTATGCTCTTGAAAAATTTCAATGTTATCTCAACGAATTGACAGTTAATATAATTACGGATCATTCTGCCCTTCAGTATTTGAATTCTGCTAAGCACCTCTCTAAAAGACTTATGAAGTGGGCTCTTAAGTTACAAGAGAGCAATATCAAAATTTCGTACCAGCCAGGTCATAAGAATCAATTACCGGATGCATTATCTCGCTTCCCGATTAGTGGGATCCCCACAGAAACTACTCCTGGATGTCAGCCTTTACTTCTAATAGCTGATATAACATCCAGAGAGCAGATATTGGCAGAATTAATAAATGATCCAGATTTTGGGGATATCTATAATTTTTTGTTTGCGGGTTCGCCCCTACAAAGTGATCCTTCTCTGGCTGGAAGGTCACAGCATTTTGAAGTCATAGAGGGTCTTCTTTACTATACGAAATCTAGGACTACTAGGGCAGAGTTTCGCCCATGTATTCCGCGAACCCTTAGACTGGCCCTTTTAAACGAATTTCATGACAAACCTCTTGCAGGCCATTTAGGTAGTCGCAAGACCCGTTGTAAATTGCGGGATGTTGCCTATTGGCCTGGCATGTACCAAAGTGTGCTCGCATACGTTCAATCATGTCAATTGTGTAAGATTAATAATTACTGTAATATAAGACCGGCCGGTCACTTGAAATCTAGTTTAAATTCTCATGTTTTTGACATTATTTCAATAGATTTATTGGGACCTTATCCATTATCTGTTAAAAACAAAGCTCGTTACGTTTTAGTATTAACCGATAATTTCTCTAAATGGGTCGAGGTCTTTCCCATTAAAGCCGCTACGGCAGAAGTTATTTGTAATGTATTAGTTGATGATGTATTCTCTAGATATGGTGCACCTAATCAAGTAGTTTCGGATAATGGTCCCCAATTTATTTCTGACATTTTTGAAAGAATGTGTGCGAGACTACACATAAAGCATAAATTCATTTCCCCATATCATCCCCAGAGTAATCCCGCGGAACGAGTAAACCGCACGCTAGTTAAAATGATCGCTGCATTTGTAATGGATCATCAAGAGCGGTGGGACGAACATCTTGAGCTTTGTTCGTTCGCCCTCCGCTCGTCTGTTCAGGAATCTACTAAGTTTACTCCCGCAGAACTTTTTTGTGTCGAAAAATTAAGACCCCTTTTGAAAATTTAACGGGGATTATCGACGAACTAAACCAGTGACCAACTCCGCAATCCGTACGAATCATGGCAGAGAAAGCTCGTGCTGCAATGATAGGAGCACAAGCGGCTCAAGCAAGATACTATAATACTAGGCGTAGGGAACCAGATCTTGTCGTTGGAGATCTAACTCTCTTGGAGACACACTTCCAGTCTTCTGTTTCTCATACTTTAGTAAAGAAATTTGCACCCAGCTACGAAGGTCCATATCGGGTGGCAAATGTGTATGAAAATAACATTATCTTTGAAAATCCTGACAATCAATTTCAATACGTACACGTTGCTCAGTGTTGCAAGTATCATGAACGAAATATAGATTTTATAATCAACCCTACTCAACCTTCTGTTCCACAGACTCAAGAGTCTATATCACACGATCAACCTCCAGAAATTTTGGACGAACCGACAAACCTTTTTGAAGAATCTCCAGTGATTTTTTCTTCACCCTCCCTCCACAAGACTGGCTTCCAAGAACGCAACCTGATTCTACCGTTAGACGAAGGCTCGAATCAAGTTCTTCAAATTCTAGTATCATTCCCTTCCCTCCAACCATTGCCGAGACTATTGCTGCACCATTCCCTTCCCTCCAACCATTGCCGAGACTATTGCTGCACCATTCCCTAATAACTCTGCACCAACACAAGCTCCTACTTCCTTGAATACCTCGTCAGAGAGTATTCCTGTAGGCAGAAATAAACATCGCCCTGCACGACCACTAACTTACAGCAGCGACTCAGAGTCATCACATATTTCTGATTTACCAGATATAGACAATAGTTTGACGATTCCTAAACGTCAGACACATATTACAAACCGTCCAGCAACACCAAAAGCTGGTCGAAAACCCAACTTGTCTCCCCAATCTGCATCACCGCAACAGCGACGAAGGCAGAGATCCTTGCATTCGCCCGGGTTTCGCCCCTGGAACTTACGTTCAGGGCAAACAGGGACGATGCCTGCTTCTACTGTCATGCCAAAAAGTAGAAAGAGAAAACAAGCGATGTGGCCGGAGCCACGTCCCTCCAAAAGAATGCTGGAAGGACAACACGGGCCCCAGCACAAAGGGACAACATATCGAAAGCCTGTGGGAGCCCGCTCCTGTCAGACGCAGGGAATTCCTGACCGACAGACTTCAGCCGTTCCTCACCGTTCCTGTCAGACGCAGGGAATTCCTGACCGACAGACTTCATCCGTTCCTGACCATTCCTGTCAGACGCAGGGAATTCCTGACCGACAGACTTCAGAATTTCTTGACCGACAGACTTCAGAATTTCTTGACCGACAGACTTCAGAATTTCTTGACCGACAGACTACAGATGTTCCAGATCCATTCAAGTCGCAGAAAAGATCGGCGCCACCAGAATTTACCAGTCCGATTAGGCCTGGAAAAAGATATCGTACTAGGGTTTTTTATGCGTCCTCGAGATAAGTAAGTTCTCGTGGACAGGTTATTTTCTCATTATGTTGTTTTTCCTGCACGACCAGTTGGCGTGACAGAATTTTTTTTTTCCGTTTGGGCCTACGCATTCTTTTTGTGTATATATGTAGTTTCTTTTTTTTATATATATTCTATGTCCGTCTACTAATCCGAATTTTTATATATATATATATATGTGTTAGGGGTAAAATAGTGAAAATTGTTACTGTTAGGCAGCTACAGGCAATCTCTCTTCGCTGCTGATACAGTTGGTTTGTAATTAACGATAAATATATATAGAGTAGAAAATATGAGGAAGTAAAATGAAATCAAAAAAGTGATTCCTGATGGGCAGAATAAAAATAAGGTATGCCGATGCAGATTTGTTCTGTACACGTATAAAAAGTGGTTCCTGCTTCACAGACGACAATAGCTGCGGACACAGGTTTACTGAATTTGTTATGCCAAGCTTGAAGTTGTAAATATTGCTGCCACAAAAAAAAAAAGTAGGACGATAAACGTCAGTCAGCGAAATGTAAGACTACACTCAAAATTTGATAGGTTTTTCAAAAAATATATATATATAAGGGGGAGATGATGTAACGTATACTCTAGATTCAGTTTCTTTTTGATTTTGCTATCTCTTGTTACGTTATTTTCCTATGCAAATTATCTTTTCACTTAACGAGATGTTGTTTCTCCCGCTGAATTATATGTGGCAACGAGTATACATCATGACGTGGTGGTATGCAATATACATATATAGGCGCGCTCAAGTATACCGAGGAGCTTCGTTTTATAAGTGATAGGTTCTTCCTGATTATTGATATGCGATTTACCTACTTTTCTAAGATATTACGATAGTACGAAAGTTCGGGCTATCAGTAGTTGTGTTATTTTGGAGTGTGTATTTGAGTAATACCAGGAGCTCCCCAATAAAAGGTTAAAAGTGAGTACGTTTACTTAGTTCATTTTATTGTCAGACCTCTGTCTGGCCGTTAAGATTATTTCATTGAGTGTTTACGTTAAGTTCAGGGTATATTGTGTTTACCGCTCTAATAAGGAGCCTTCAAGCTACTAATGTACTAAAACCGAAGTTATATTACTGATATTCAAGATAATGAGGAACGCTGAGTAAAAATAAATTCCATATTCTTGGAATTTATTGCACGTGCGTGTCTTACCTAAACAAACTCTAGCACTTTGAAGATTAAGCACACTTTAGCTACGTCAAGTGACCTTTCAATAATACTAACGTGACTCAACGTAAGCTTTCCTGCACTACACGTCCAGCCGGAGAATTTTATTCATTATAGATTGATGAAAAATTTAGAAACATTTAAAAAACTGTATCACTGTTTCTAGGCGAAGTCATGAATGAGCAGGGGAGGGGGATCGAAAGTGAAGTCACTGGGTGTATAAAAAGTAGTATATGTCGCGCATTATAACTTGATGGGACAATGAGTACTGCCGGACTAGCAGTACTTCCTACTGCCGCCCGGTACACAAATAATAACTCATTGAAAGACGAATTGTTATTTCAACGACACGGGCTACAGGAGACATGTTTAACTTGTAACAATGCAATTTAGATTATGTGATTTGTTTTCTTCCATGTAACGTACAAAAAACATATAAATGCTGGCATTTTATTTTATGCTTGACTTACTCGTTTTACCTAATACTCAAATACTTATTTCTTAGTTGAGATACCAAAACGTTTTAACGCCGCTTTGGAGGGGATTGGGATATGGACAGGTAAGGGTTCCATTGCGATTTCTGTAGCTTTCTTAGTATTTCGTGAACTGAAATACATGTATTATATTGAGAACCACTGGCTTATAGAGAATATCACTAAATGGATTTGTTTCATCCTAATGCGTCTCCGAAAGTAACTGGCCCAAGAGAATGCCTCTGGGTTCATCTGAGAAGGAGCACAAAAGGATTCCACCTGGTCGTGTTGTCAAGGGGCGTTATTGGAAAAGCGAAGAGGGAGGATTTCAACGGCCACATCCAATCACCTCTCTCTTTGGACGAGTACGAAGATGCCTGCTGTTAAACCCCAAAATAGCAGGCCTGCTTTATCATAATTATACGCGTGTCGTTCAAAAAGTAACGAGACTGTTTTTACATGTGGAAGAAGTGTAATGCAGTAAACATACTTACACTTACATACTTTCGAAGTTTTTTCCCTCTAACTGAATGCGCCGGTTCCACGTCCCACCGTTCTATGCACTTCCGGAAGGAGTGTTCAAACCCCTTTCTCCACATGTGTTTTAGGATACCCATCACAGCATCGTTCAGTTCAGTATTTGATGCAAACCGACGCCCACGAAGTTGTTTCTTCATTTCAGGAAATAAGTGGAAGTCACACGGCGTCATGTCCGGTGAATACGGAGGATGTGCCATAATTTCGATGCCTAGATCTTGGATAATCTGCTGCCTAAGCAAAGCACGATGTGTAGGTGTATTATCTTGATTCAAAATCCAACCAGTTTGTGCATATTCTAGGCGTTTTGGGGAACTCTTATTCTTCAGAGGACATATGAATGCTTTAGAAATAATAGGCACCGGTAACAGTTTTCCCTTGTGGAACAACACGGTCATACACAATTCAAACTTTCCTGCACTTGCCTGAATCTTTGCTCCTTTGGATTGGGGACTCTGTGTGTGTGTTTCCATTGGGTGCTTTGTTGTTCTGTTTCTGAATCGAAATGGTGAAAAATTGTGACGACGCAATCCAAAAAGTGTGGCTCACTTCCTAACCGTCATTATCATTGGCGACAAGCAATAACACGATTTGATTTGCCTTGTGTTCATCCGTGAGCAAGTGGAGAATGCACTTTGTAGCGATGTTTTGGTTCCCCAACCAGTTTCTCACAATGTCATCAACGGAACCAACGGCCATCTGCATCACATTATTAACCTGGTCAACGATCATTTGGCGGTTTTCGCCCAGGAGTGTCTTGATGGTATTGACGTTAACCTCCGCAGTCGATGTTGAAGGCCTACCGCAGCGTGGACACTATTCACCATTCACAAATTTCTTTTGCCACTCAAAAACTCTTTCACGGGATAAAGCTATTTTCTTATAGGCTGTTTTCCTCATTTCGTGCCTTTCTGTGGCGGGTTTATTCAAAGGCGCATAAAATTTTATAGCGGCTCTTTGCTCTAGGTTTAAATTCATACTGGGTTACAGAAACACCTCTGAACTCTACGCCGTCTACTGAAAGAATAAACTAGCGAAGCACTGTAACGACGCGTCGTCACGTAACTAACCATGCAGGTGCATTTTTGTGTGAGTCTGTTTTGGCGCTAGGATGTCAGTCTCGTTACTTTTTGAACGACCTACGTATATCATAAAGTTATATTATACATAAACAGATTTAAAATATGTTATTATATTGTGTTGTGTTATACACATACACTAGAGTAACATTCTACTATTTTACTAAATATGGTAATATGAATAAAATATTATGGAATCTAATTAAAGGAGAAAACTTACTTGTGAAACAAGTGCCGCATGAATAGCTCGCCATTCTACCAAATGCAAGCATGTTATAAAATATATGTCATGGTTGGTGCAGCAGCAGAAGTCTCACTGATAGTAAAATATGCTTGTGTTCCTTTCCTTGAATTGTATTTATGTTTTATAACATGAACCAAACCATATCATTCCACGTTCTCATTTCTTATGTTGCTTATAAGGTACAAGCTATTTATAAATGATAATATCTCTTTCGATCGTCTTTTGATATGAATATACACTGGTGTGCAAAAATTAAGGACAAAGACGAGAAATTAGCATAACAGCGGAACGAGCAGGCAGTACGGACCGAAAAGCCATTCAGGAGATAGACTAGGGTGCGGTACGGTAGGGATGCAGCATGACGTAGGGGGAGTGTCGAAAGGGTATAAAGCACACGGGCGGTGTACGCTCAGCAATTCGGTGAAAGCTATTGCACGGTGTACATCGGTTTGAATGACGTAGAGTTGCTGCCACCGTGTGATATGGCCAACAGGCAATCCAGTAGACGACATCTGGATGACTTTACCCAAGGTCGCGTCATTGGGAAGTCGGAAGAAGGTCGAAGTGTGGCTAGTGTGGCCGAGGAGTTCGGAATTGCTCACAGCATCGTTTCACGAGCTTAGAGAGCATTTCAAACGACAGGAACAGCTGTCCGTGAGTATAGCAGTGGACGTCCACGAGCAACCACGGTGGCGGACGACCGGTATATTGTCCTACAGGCTAGAAGAGGCAGACGGCAGACAGCGGGAGAAATCGCAAAGCACATGCAACAGACAACTGGACGTCCGTTATCGCGTTTTACCGTAGCCAAGAGGCTGCACAAAGGTGGTCTATTTGCACGACGACCAGTACGGTGTGTTCTATTAACGCCTGCTCATCAGAGACGGCGGTTTCTGTAGTGCCAGAAACGCAAGAACTGGACACATCAGCAATGGGGTCGAGTTCCTTTTACGGATGAGAGCCGATTTAGTCTGACGAGCGATTCTGGACGTATACACATCTGGGGAGAGCAGGGAACACGCAATCACACCTCCAACATCATCGAAAGGCACCGGTTTGTAGGTGGCGAAGTTCTCGTTTGGGGTGGTATCATGTTTGGTAGCCGTACTGACCTCCATATCTTCCAAGGAGGTTCAGTCACTGGTGTCCGCTATTGTACCGAGGTTCTCCTGCCTCACGTGCGTCTGTTTAGAGGTGCTGTGGGTCCTGAGTTCCTCTTCATGGACGACAAAGCTGGACCTCATCGTACAGTGGCTGTCGCAGAGCTGTTGGAGAGTAAAGATATTCAACGCATGGATTGACTAGCAAGCTCCCCGGACCTAAATCCAATCGAACACGTGTGGGACCCTCTCGGGAGACGCTTGGCAGTACGTCACCAGCCTCCAGCAACGATTCCGCATCCGTGATTGGCGCTACAAGAGGAATGGGTCGCTATGCCTCAACAGTTCTTTGACAACCTCGTCCTCAGCATGGACAGACGTTGTAAATCCTGCAACGCAGTCAGGGTGATCATATCCCTTATTAAAGACGAGAGTTTTCTTGGTAGCCGCCTGTCACATGGACGTTTCTGTCTTCTGTCCAGTTGTGCTCGAAGCTACCTTTCCAATAAAGTGCCTTTGTATCCTTTGGATTCTTTGTTTGGACGGTTTTGCTCACTTGTCCCATATTCATACATCTTGGGGATCTTATGGTATGATTTTAGTCGATGTGGAGCACTTCTGCACGACGTTACATTCGAAAAACCGTCTCGTCCTTAATTTTTGCACGCCAGTGTATTATCAGAGGTTTTCTAAAACGCTTTCATTTATTTCAGTTTCTCTCTCTCTCTCTCTCTCTCTCTCTCTCTGTCTGTCTGTTGTATTTTTGTTAAATAGTAAAACAGGGAATTTCCGTAAGAAAACAGAAAACAACAGGGTACCTCCTTTTTCTTTAAAATAGGTCCATTATCATCGTTACTAATGATAACGGACCTTTTTTTACTTTTTGTGAGTGACTAGTTCTTAATAACATTGATTACTTCTTCTTGTGAGATACTTCATTGATTTTACTTCTTGTGAGTGACTAGTTCTTAATAACATTGATTACTTCTTCTTGTAAGATACTTCATTGATTTTACTTCTTGTGAGTGACTAGTTCTTAATAACATTGATTACTTCTTCTTGTAAGATACTTCATTGATTTTACTTCTTGTGAGTGACTAGTTCTTAATATCATTGATTACTTCTTCTTGTAAGATACTTCATTGATTTTACTTCTTGTGAGTGACTAGTTCTTAATAACATTGATTATTTCTTCTTGAGATACTTCATTGATTTTACGTCTTGTGAGTGACTAGTTCTTAATAACATTGATTACTTCTTCTTGTGAGATACTTCATTGAATTTACTTCTTGTGAGTGACTAGTTCGTAATAACATATAATTCCTAAAGTTGTGGTTTTAAACAATTCAGATGGGATACTGGTTGCTTAAACCAGTGGTTCTCAACCTTTGTGAGACCGCGGCCCAGTAATATTTTTTTAATAAGACGAGGGCGTGGTCTTAACAAATTTACTCGTAAATACCTTTCCAATTTTTTTTAAAGTTCATACATTTAACTTACATAAATATTCATAATTAAATATGGCATAAATCATAAAGAGCATTAGTACTCTTATGTATACGGTGTGGCATGTTGACAAATATAAAATTACATTTAAATTAGTTACCAATCAATCACTGCACAATGAAATCTTGTAACATATTGCAGTTTCGTCAGGCCACCATCACTAAATTAATTTGTGCTGATTTTCATTGGCATATTCCATTCTGATCACCAAAAATTTATAATACAAGTTCGTATTATTCATAGTAAAATTGATTATTGTATTATTAAATTGATTTTAATGACGTTGGTTTGAAAAAAACGGTAGTGAGAAAAATAGTTTTGCATTGTAACTCACCATAAGTCAGGTGAGCAGGGAAAGCACCAGAAGGATGTCAACTTGTCTGCGGCGAAAAATCTTATTATCATGTATACAAGTCAAATATTTATAGATGCAAAGTTTGTAATTTAATAAAAAATAATATGAACCTCTCAATTCTAAACGCCAGTTCCAACACTAATTAATATTGTTAAACTTTGTTTCTTTTATTGCAACTGAGTTTTTGAATGTTTTAGTTTGGCTAGTGAGACTTCTGTTGCTGTTGTATGTCCGTTAGCTTATTAATTCTGGGATGAATTCTGGGATGAATTGAAGTAGTAGCCAAACGGAGACAGTCAGAAAGTTGCAGCGGTTCCTCTGTTTCGTTTTAAGCACAGTCATGGCAGAAAATGCAGCTTCGCAAAGATGCGTGGTGGAAAAACAAAGAAGAAATCTCATTGCTGTTTCATGTAAATTTGTATATTAATTTTTTATTCTTATCCAGAATTTCGAATTACTGATAGAATTAGAAATGCTTTCCAGTGCTTTGTCCGATGATAATTTAATAAGTTGAAGAGTTCCCCCATGGGAGGCGGCTGTCTCTTTGTGTTCAACAAAGGGATTCACAATCCACATATTTTGCCTCCGGGGATATCCTCATGTTCGGGATAATACTTTTCAAACGACGACAACAACAACATCTTCAAGTGGGCTGCAACAATATCTGAAACTGAATTCTGAGAATAGAAATCATCTACTTCCATAATATAATCTGAGTACGACTGAAAGATTTCATTATTTCTTTCTACAATCATATTAAGAAAGAGTTTGAGCTTCTTTTTGAATGATTTGATCTTGTTCCAAGCATCAAATATTGTCGTATCTAGACCTTGAAGTTATAAATTCAACTCGTTTATGCAAGGAAATATGTCACTGAGATATGCCAGCCTGACTACTCATTTCTTATCCTGAAAATGATTGGGCATGTGACTTTGCTTATGAATGAGAAACAGCTCAACTACCTTTCGGAGTTCATATAATCTCTTGAAAACTTTACCACGGAACAGCCAAAGAACTTCCGAATGGAAAAGAAGATTTTGTTGATCAGAGCCCATTTCATCGCACAATGCTTTTAACAGTCTTGTAAATATTTAAAGCACTGTTTTTATGTAATTAATAATTCTAACAGATTGAGACCGGACTTCACTAAACTCAGGTGCCAATTTTTTTGGATGCCAGGTTTTACCTAAGAATGTAGCAATGCGTTGACAATACGTTATTGCCCTCCATATCCTTAATTTTGGTGATATAACCTGAATTTCTACCTGTAAGACAGGCAGCGCCATCAGAACAAATTCCAAGGCAATTTTTCCATTCGAGACCTCTCTCTTCAATGAAACCCTATAAAACTGAAACTTTCTCTGCTGGTAGTGTGCGTAGGTAATTCAGAAATACTTGAAATGTCTTCCTTCAGGTTACTTTCATCATGGTCAATATGTTATACATACGTAAGTAAAATTCTGTTAAATAATAACGCAAGGAACTGTACACTAACTATACATAAGATAGTTCACTGACGAGCAATTGAATTAGAGACAGCTGGCGTTATGCAAATGTGGCGCTGTGGGCGGCCCTGTAAACGGAAACGACATGACGTATGCAGCTGTCTGACAACATGAGGAGTGATGCGACGGGAATCAGTAAGAGTCAGACGCAGTATGGGTAATACGAAGGATCTAAGCGCATTTGATCGTGGGCAAATTGTCGAGACCCAACGAATGGGTCACTCCATCTCGGAAGTCGTACAGGCACTGGGATTTTTACAAGCCACTGTGTCACGGGTGCACCGTGAGTACATCGAATCCGGTAAAACCATCCCTGCAAGGGCCAACTACCGTGGACAACAGCGTGTGGATGAGCAGAGTCATCGTCGGCTAGCTCGCATTGTAACAGCGGATAAACGGGCCACATTGCAGAACATCACTCGGCAATTTAACGCTGGTGCACAAAAACGTGTAAGCAGCCACACCATCCAGAACCATCTCCTCGCTATGGGGTACAGAAGCCATCGTCCCACCAGGGTACCGCTGCTGACCGCATATCACAGGGTGCAAAGATTAGCATGGGCGCGGTAACATCGCTACTGGACCCTATACATGTGGGAAAATGTTGCCTGGACTGATAAGTCGAGATTCACGTTGGTACATGCAGGTGGCAGGATACGAGTATGGCGCGAACCACATGAAGCGATGGATCCTTCTTGCCAGCAGAGTACTCTTCAAGCTGGTGGGGGTGGCATTCTCGTCTGGGGACTGTTTACGTGGACTGAAATGGGACTCCTGGTACGTGTGACATCGTCCTTCACAGATCAACGTTACCGGGATTTCCTGGACGACCATTTGCTCCCGTTCGTGCGTCTTCAGCATCCCACTGGGGACCTCATCCAGCAACAAGACAATGCACCGTGCCATCGCTCCCGAATTGTATCCGAATGGTTGGATGGATGAACACTCCACCGACATGACCTCGTTTCCTTGGCCAGCTAGGTCACCTGACCTCAATTCCATCGAGCATATCTGGGATACCATCGAGAGAGATGTTCTAGGCTCTGACCCCCCCCCTTCCATCAAATCTTCGTGATCTGTGAGAGCTTGTTCAGGGATCGTGGATCCGTATGGCTTCCCAACGCATCCGGTGTCTTGTTGAGTACATGCCGAAACGAGTCGCCGCCGTCATCAGAGCGAAAGGTGGTGCTACACGTTACTAGACAGGTATCTCTAATTCAATTGCTCTTCAGTGTACAACTATACTAGTTATCCGAATTTATTAGCGTAGATAAAATCAAAGTTTCCAAGATTTCGCTCATCAACCAGACGGCGTTTTCAAGGAAAGTAGACAGCAAATTCTTATATAAAATTCTGTTGTACTGAATATCTGTAGATTCGTCCAGTTGTAATGCAAACAATTTCGATTGTTTAATTTTTTCAATGAGTTGCTTCTGTATCTTTTGCCATATCAGATAGTCGCTTTCAACTGTATCATTCGACAATGGAATGTCTTTCATTTTACTTGCCTAAGACTGGCCTAATTACTTTATTACAAGCACAGCAATCAAAAGAAGGCTTAATGAGTTTTTCGCCAATGGAATAGTTTTTTTATATTTAGCTATCTGTAATGATAGAAATTAAACAGGATGCCGTCAGAAGTAAAGTGCAGGTGGTTGAAGCTTGGAAATAATTTTCTTTTCCGTTTTAAGTGCATCTCTTTTGCGCATAAAGAATTCAATGGATTTGTTGATTAGATCGGAATGTTTTGTGTTGAGATGTCGGGTAAGTTGCGATTGCTTCATAGCTTCATTTTCCAGAACAGTAGCACAAGTGGCACGCTGAAGTCATGGCAATTGTTCAATGTCATGGCATTGTTAAAACCAAATTTTAAATAGCTGTTCATGTAGTTACGACTGAATGCAGACTTTTTCTTCTGCCTGCTGGTAGTTTCTCCCTCCTTTTATATATCCTGGAGATTGTTCCGTAGGCTTGAGGTGGATGAATTACCATCTGTTGCGTCACAAACACCTGTAATTCGAGATTTCTTAACACCAAAATTAAACAAAGTCCCTTTTCTCTTCTTCATATTAAAATTTAAATCTGCAGTCCTATTACTTTAAAAATTCTCGGCACTCGTGTTTTGTTTTGATACGAGAACTTACAAACTGCAATGCGAACTTGCGAAGAAACAGTATTCAGTGTTACTGAATTTGAGAACCAGATACAGACTGCCTTGGTCTTTATATACCGTACTTCGTTGCTGATTGGTCACTGACATTTGCAATACAGATGTTATTTCGTTCAGTTTTGAGAACACAGGTAGACAAACAAATGTTGGATTGCATAATTACTGTTATGATTTAGAAAATATTAAATATTCCATGTTATAAACTGAAGCTATTTTAATCGGTGTTTAAATTTTCATTTTTGGGAACGCATTAATTGCAAAGAAAATGTGTGCAAAAGTTTTTCCATTAGAAGTATAGGAAGCAAAATTACATGACGTGCACCTTAAACCATGCTGATACGCCGCCCATTGTTGTAATCGGCTTGCAGACGATTCGCATGACCGTTTATAAACAGCGGTATTTCCTTTCCCGAATTTTGAAAGATTTCAATGCCTAAAAATTCCCGATCGTTCATGTTTAAAAATACGCGGCTTGGTCACTGACATTTGCTACGCAGATGTTATTGAGGAGTTCTGGGTTTGGGCTTTCAGACACATTCACGAATATTATTCTACTCGGAATATTTCCACTATAAAATATTTATTCATGAAAAATGCTTAAAAATCTAAATTAGAAATTCCAGGAGAACCTCTCGCGGGAAGATATAATTGATGCCAGGTCCCGGCGGTTGAGAACACTGGCCTAAACAGGCTTTTCTTATCAATGGTTGCAAGCACTTTTCTCACTTCTTGTAAGGAAATTGAAAAATTCAAATATAATAATTAGAAACGACAATCTGCCGCTGAAAATCCCATAGGTACAGGAGAGAATTTTTAAGGAGACTATTGCCAATTTGGACACTCAATGCTCCCAACATTGTGGCAGTTCTACAGACACTACAATTGTTTCTTCCAGGAAGACAATGCCACTTGTCATGTTTCCAGGGCCACAATAGAGTCAACGGTAAAGCATGGAGGTGGTCACAACACACACTCTCAAAGAGGTTCGCCATTCCTGATCTAAGGGAACAAAGAGAATTCGGTATTGAGAAATGCCTGGAGAATAAATTGGGATGCTGAAGCAACTGAAATATTTCAGTCTTTAAGGCGGTCTTCACAACCTGGAAAGTGTGACTCGGTGCGTTATCTTGCAGGAGTATGTGAATTCTCACTTTTCTGCTCTTCTTTTCCTTGATGGCTGCACGAAATTGTCTTACAAGTTTGGCGTAGTATGCATCCGTGACAGTGGTGTCCTTTTACAGGTAGTAAATCCTGATGATGCCATCTGTACTCCACAAAAACTGATGCCACCACTTTCCGGGCTAACGGAGTGGCACGGAATTTCTTAAGGTCCGAGAAGGTACATGTTTTTTCCACACCGGACTTCCTTTTTTCGGTCTCTGTGTCAAATAACATGAACCTACGTTTCATCAATTGTAACAATTCGTAACCAGAAATTTAATGAATGCTCACAAAGCCTATTTAAGTTGGTGATACATGTCCTTTTGAAGCATGTTGTTTGCTCATCTCCAAATAATTTGTTGGGACTGAATCGACACTGCGGATGGGAATGCCTACAAGCTCAGCTGTACACCGAGTAACTAGTCGTTTGTCTTGTTTCACGAGGTCATGTGCGCGGTTGATATTTCCCTCAGTGATGGATGTGGATGGTTCTCAAGAACGATCTGCATCATTGCAAGGTTCCCTTCCACAACGACATTCTCGGTTCCGCTTGACAACTGCGAAGTATGCAGGAGCGTCATCTCTCACAATGTATGTACCGAATCATCATGACCCTCTTGCAAAGCATGCCTTTCAAATACTTGTATCGCCAGTAGTTCTTTCTTCTCCATTTGGTGAATACTTTGTGGCATAGTTCTGTGACGTGCCAGCACCAGCAGGACGCACATGAGGTAAAGGCAGATAGCCGTGAGAGCATATGTCCGCGTAGCTCAGTTGGAAGAACGACTGACTCCGGAATGAGGGGACCCGGATTCGATGCCCGGCGCGGGCAAATTTGTACGTTACAGTTCACAAAATCACCTGGAAAAAAAAATAAAAATAATGAATGGATTTATAACGTGAAGGATTAGTACAATTACATGCAAGGAATTGTACTACACGGGGAACAAATACAGTGTATCCATATTCACTTTAAAGGTTAGGACACGAACATAGCATAATAACTTGATATACTCTAATGAGATTCAAGTACACTGATGTTCAAAATTCAGAGAATTTGCACATTTTGTAGAATTTATGAAAAACTAAGACACATTTTAATCAAATTTGGTATGGATACACGTATAACAGAAAACATTATGCTAAACAACAGTCATGGTACACACTCATGATCGTCAGTAAGGCTCATCAGCGCAGGAATGTCCAAAATCCACGTTGCAAGATCGAACATAAAATTATTCTAATATGGGGTATGGTTCCCACTCACAGCTCTCACAGCGCGACGTCATACTGGAAACAAGGCAGTTGAGTCCTTGTCGCAGTCGGTCCCATTCCTGCAGCAACGCAGTTTTCAGCTCTTGAATGGTTCTCGGAGGGGGTGGCGAGCTGCAATCGCCCTACCAAGAGCGTCCCATACATGTTTGATAGGGTTTAGATTTGGCAATCTGGCTGGCCAATCCATCCGGTGAATATCCTCACTTTCAAAATAATCGTCGACCAAGTGAGCCCTATGAGGTCGAGCGTTGTCGTCCATAAAAAGGAACCGAGGACCAACTGCGCTCCTGAAAAGTCGAACATAGGGCTGTAAGATCTCATCCCTATACCTCTCAGCAGTCAGGGAGCTTCTGTCAAACACATGGAGAGGTATGCGGCCGTCCAGCATGATGCCTGCCCAGACCATGACACCTGCGCTGCCATAGAGGTCCCTTTCTCGGATGTTGCAGGAAAGGTATCAGGTCCCAGGCTCTCTCCAGATGAAGGTACGTCGAGAATCAGTGTTCAGGCTGAATCGCGACTCGTCTGTGAAGAGAAGGTTACCCCACTGAAGTCTGGTCCAAGGCTGATGTTGTCTGCATCATGCTAAATGCTCTCTCTCTCTCTCTCTCTCTCTCTCTCTCTCTCTCTCTCTCTCTCTCTCTCTCTCTCTCTCTCTCTTGTGTGCTGAAGTCAGCGGGACGCAAACAGCGGGTCTTCTGGCAAAAGCCCTCTCTCATGAAGCCTTCGGAAACAGTAACCCTTGAAACTCGGGTTCCAGTGGCGGCATGCAGCTCACGAGACAGCTGTGCAGCTGTAGTAGTTCCGTGGCGCCTTGCTGAAAGTGCCAAATATCGATCTTCATTGGCCGTCGTGTCCCTTGGACGACTTTGCCCAGGCCTTCTCGATATGGATCCGGTGTCATTAAACTGTTTCCAGAAATTGCAGAATACACTGGACGTTACATTGAGCTCTGTAGCAACCTGCACTTGCGATTGCCCTGCCTCCAATCTACCAACGATTCTCCACCTCATTGCGTCATCAATACGTTCGTGGCAACTCATTTTACCTGATTGTTTATGAAACTGAACCAATTCCTGCAAGAAACACAACGCATGTCGCCGAGGGGTACGAGCGTACTAATCGCGGAAACGGCCACGTGTGCTTTTCATGCCCTCCGCTGTCACATCTCCTCCCACACGCACGTGGACTCTTACGTATTCGACACTGCAAATTTGCATTCTTATTCGGCGGCATAATTTGTACCTTTGGTTCAGTACTTTTTGTGAAAATCGACAAAATGTACAAATTATCTTAATTTTGAACACCAGTGTATATTAGACCATGACAAAGAACATATGCGAACATGAGATGCATAGGAATAGATAGCCACCAATAATGATGATACGTCCCAAATGGCTCGCACCGGTGGTAACATAAACAGAATATCTCGTGATCGGGAGGGAATGGAATCGCCGTTGGCCCGCCAAGCATGTTGCGCAATGAACTGAATACTGGAGACAAGATGGCGTATGTCGTGAAATGACAACAAACGTCATTTTCCTTTAGCGCAAATCAATGGCTGAAGAGCAGCAGTACATCTCCGCTGAACGTCAAAATTCGGAGAGAGGTTTGGCATCATCGTTCTCAAGGTTATTGTCGATCAACTGAGCTCTACGAGGACGAACATAGTTCCATAAAAAATAAGATCAGCAACTTTTGTCTCACTTTTTTTTTTTTGATTGGAGGTTTAACAACCACCGTGAGCAACTCAATGGGCTATGAGCAGTCGCCCGTCCCTAATTTATAGCCACTGGTTTCAGGGAAGGGAGACAGCCAGTGCCGTACTACAAACACATCATCCATGCCTCACCAGGACTCGAACCCGGACTCATCTCAGACGAATGATCAGCAGCCATCGCTTAGACCAGTGCGCCACCGGGTGGCCTTTTGTCTCTTTAGTTCATTCACCTAGTCCATGTGTGCACCCGATAATGGTGTCATATCCCATGTCATTAAAGTAATCTGAACACATAAGCACCGAAAAAGCTACTCCAGAATTGTAGCATGTTTATCTGGCTCTAGATGAGGAAGAGGAACATGGAATCAAATTGCCAACATTAGGTGGATAATGGAGAGAGCAAGGGAATTCCAGAAAGATGTTTACCTTTTTTCATTGACTGTAGTAAAGCTTTTGACTGTGTGAATCATGCAAGATTGTAAACTGTTTTGAGATACGTGGGAGTGCCTGAGCACCTAATCATTCTTTTGAGAAATCTTTATGATGAGAAAGAGGGCACTGTGAGAATTGAATTAGGTGAGACTGAACAGCTTGGATTATGAAAGGTAATGCAACTAAGTTGCATTCTGTCCCCATATCTCTTTAACTTGTACAGCAAGTTGCAAGCCTGCATAAAATGACAGCTGGTATTCATGTTGTGCGGCGGGCATTGACGGCTCGCACCGCCACATCACGAACGTCAGCGCAGGAATTAGGGTGTGTTGCGCAACAACCTGTGTCAGCACGTACCTTTCGACGTCGTGTGCAGGAGCGGGGACTTGTCGCATGGTGCCTATTGCTCCGATTACCATTGACGTTACACCACCGGCGAGTGCGGCGGCATTGGGCCGTTGAACGACGCACCTGGACTACGGAATGGCACGACATTGTCTTCTCCGACGAATCCTTCTTCTGCCTGCAACACCACGCTGGTCGGATCCGCGTTTGGCGGCATCGTAGTGAGAGACTGTATGACGCCTGCATTATGCATCGCGATACCGGTCCGTCACCTGGCGTTATGGTTTCGGGCACAATTGGATATGACACTCGCAAACCTCTGGTACGCATCGCCGATACACTCAACAGCCACCGCTAAATCGCCGACGTTTTGGAGCCTGTAGTCCTCCCTTACCTGCAGGACCTGCCAGCGGCCACGTCTCAACAGGACAATGCGCGCGCCCGCACGTTGCACGCATCGTGCAACAATTCTTCACGGCCCACCAGGTGTCACTGCTGCCGTGGCCCGCCTGTTTTCCCGATATGTCGCCCATATAACACGTCTGGTCGCTGATCGACAACCTATTGTCCCGGCAAGCACCACCCGGGGCTACGCCTGATGAACTGTGGCAACGTGTGGAAGCAGCCTGGACCGACATTCCCCAAGCTCACATCCAAAGCCTCTTTCGTTCGATGCCGCGGCGTGTAGCGGCCGTTATTGCCAGCCATGGGAGCCACACGAACTATTGATGTCTGCGTGTTCCGCAAGTAGCACGGGCCTGTAAGCTCAATCGTTTCATCTTTGTATCTGTTGTTATGTGTCCAGTAAATCTGGCTTTCCTATCTCGTGTCCTTCTTGGTGTTGCATTTTGGGTGGCCAGCAGTGTATTTCGACCTCCTCACGAAGCGCGCAACGAGTGTCTGTAAAAACACAGGCTTTCCTCCGAAAAAAGTACGCCAAACCAAATCAGCTGGGAAAGTGATGGTGATAATTTTCTTTGATAATAAAGGTGCAGTCTATCAGCATGCCTTTCCTCCACAAATTACTGTCAATGCTGAGTAGTACGTTTCAGTCTTGATTGAAGTGTTTGCGACGACACATACCGATTAAGCTACCGGAACTGGTGGGCTAGTGAATCCTACACCATGATAACTCCCGCCCACATGTGGCTGCTTGTGTTCAACAGTTTCTTACGAAATGCAGTATTGAAATCACGCCTACAGTCCTGAATTCGCCGATTTCTGGTATTTTCCAACAATGAAGGAGAAGTTCCGTGGCGCAATGTTCAACACAGATGCTGACGGTATTCAAGCTGTACAGGGCTCGCGTCGCTGAATCAGCTTTGACAAAATACCTTCGCCACATGCTTTGAAAATTGATTGAACGATGGGACCGTTGCATATCATCCGAGGGAAGATTCTTTGAGAAAGAATAACATATATTTTGCTGTACCTATATTTCTTCATTTTGTGTGATTTTACTCTATGGAACGGCCGTTGTACATGCTCCAAAGTTGTAATCATTTCATGACAATTAGACGCTAGCAGAGAAGTGTATAAGTTGCAGTTAACTCAATGAGATTTTCAGTTCCACCAAATAATGTAAGTCATCCAAATTATTTGTGAAAGAAACCTTGAAACGCATCAGCACCTGTGATATAAATAGGAGCATCCGATGCAAACTGTTATCTAGTCGTTATTAATAATGTTCAGAGTAAAAATCTTCAAGGAGAGGTTATATTTACTCCCAAAGAAGACTTAACTTATGGAATCCGGTTAACACCATAGTTACGGTCATGCTGATTTATAAGTGGAAATATCTTAAATTTGAGCGAAATTGAAGCACATATATAACGTAGGAGTGGCTACAGTACAATAGATCATATCCACGTACTGAGAGAACTAATTGAAAGAGCGAGGGAATATGAACTTCCATTGTGCATGGCTTTTATCGATTATGAAAAAGCCTTTGATTCGGTGAAACCATCAGCAGTTACAATGGCTCTGAAAACCTGCGGTATTGAAGATGCATACATTAATATTATTAATAACATCTATGAAAATGCAAGTGCAAAGATTCGGCTGTTTGAAAATACAACACACATAAAAATTGGAAAGGGAGTGAGACAAGGTGACACCATATCTCCGAAGCTCTTTAATGCCACATTGGAGAATGTTTTTCACTCGCTGAGCTGGGAAAACAAAGGGATCAAGATTAATGGAGATTATCTAACCCACCTTCGTTTTGCTGATGACGTACTCAGTTTTGCAACTACCCCATCAGAGCTGCAGAGTATGATCCAGGAACTTGCTGACAAGAGTAAAGAAGTGGGATTAAAAATGAACTTTCAGAAGACAAAAGTGATGTTCAATGCTTTTACAAGAAATGAAGATTTATTGATTGATGGAGAAAAGCTGGAGATAACAGACACGTACGTTTATCTTGGACAGCAGATATCAAGTGAGGGTCACATTGATGAAGAAATTAATCGGCGTACAAAACTTGCCTGGAGAGCTTTTGGAAGAAACAGCATAATTTTCAAGAGCAATATGCCATTATGTCTTAAAAGAAAAGTGTTTGATCAATGCATCCTTCCAGTGCTTACGTATGGTGCAGAGACGTGGACCTTAACTAAAAGAGATATACAAAGACTGCAGACAACTCAAAGATGCATGGAGAGGTGCATACTTGGTGTAACCAGGAGAGATAAGAAGAGGAACTCGTGGATCCGAAAAATAACAAGAGTGGAAGACATCATGATCAGAGTTAAATCCCTGAAATGGCAATGGGCTGGACATACTGCCAGAAGGACAGATCATCGATGGACAGCCGAAATTTTAGATTGGATTCCAAGGGACAGGAAAAGACCCAGAAGAAGACCACATGGAAGATGGGTGGATGAAATTCGAAAGTATGCAGGGGTGACATGGAGGAGACTGGCACAAGACAGACTGTTGTGGAGGAAACTTGGGGAGACCTTCGTCCAGCAGTGGATTGATAATGGTTGACAATGATGATGATGATGATATAACGTAGTTTAGTTTTCAATAATAAGCATCGCATTTAGTTCTACGACCAGCGCTTTAGCTATTCTACATTTTAACCAAACAGTGGTTACCAGAAATGGTTTTGTTGGGCTTATGGTCGTTATTTACAATAGCCCATGCAATTTGTGATAATATTCTATGTTCTGGTTAGTCTCTTAAACAACAGTTGATCTTGAGAAAATTACTCGGATATTGCAATGGTAAGAGAAATGTTTGGCCCTACGCTGTCTAAAAATGATTCGCAAACACACTAACGATTTTCCTTTTCTTCCGTGGTAACGAAACAAAACTTATTAGAACGTACAAGATCCAAGCAACGATGCGTTCTTTTCTTGGAACAATGTCTTGTAGACGCCGATGAATTCCATTGTTACCATATACACAATCGCTGCAAAAATTCTGTACCGATAAATGTTACTTCCAAAAGGATTCAACTGAACTTAGGATGACTACGATCCAAACCAGTATCGCATGACCTAGGAAAAGCTATTCAAAATGACAGCAGATGGTGCTGTTGCTAACATCCGCATCACCATCGATAGTTAAGTACCATCACTTCTTTCAGATTGGTAACAGTCAAAAAAAGTTGCAGCATAAAAAGGCCATTATTGTATTTTCATCGCCGTGAGGGTATCTTCACAGTAACCAGGAATAGGTATTGTTTCGTATGCGCAACGACAGAACGAACATTAGAATATAATTTTGTCCTTCTAAGCTCTGTCCACCTTCTCCGAATTTCGTAATGGATCCATATGAGCAGGAAAAATCCCCATATAACTGCGAGAAAACGGCATGATTTTGTTTTTTATCTGGTCATCAACAAACTGCTTTCTTGTGAAAAAGGTAGGATCCATAACAACAACGCACAGGTTTCACAGACCGAACTTTAAGCTCCGCCAGAGAAGGCGGAAATGATGGCAAGACTTTTGTTTCTAGTACGTAATAGCAAGTTTAGACAAGCTTTTAAGCAAGTTGAACCTCGTTAACTGAAACGAGTGCAAACCTACAGATGCTCGTCAAGAATCATATTTTCTCTCGTTCTTTATGACAGTGCGATGTAACGGAGTTAGTGTGTGCACTGTACTCATATTTACATTTCCTTCGCTAAACTCTTTCTTAGAAGAGTTTGCTGCGTTTTCAGCTGACTATACTGTTTTTAGTCGTTGAAATAGTTGTTTTTTACGCTTTCCAACCGTAGGTTGAAGAAGCGTATATGCTCCAGCTTTGTTCGTCTGTCTGTGTGTCTGTCCGTCCGGACGATAGCTTGCGTACAAATGGTTCGATTTCGGTGAAATTTTAGTATGTGGTAGGGGACGAACCCTATAGAAAATGGAAGAAATGGAGTCAAAGGTCAGGACATATGAGCGGGATCCATTCCATTGCCCTTATGTGTCATAACTTGCGTAAAAATGGTTCGATTCGGATGAAATTTTAGTATGTAGTAGTGTAGTAGGGGACCACCTGGGGATGAATAGGACCACCTCGAAAATTTGAGAAATGGATTCAAACGTCAGGACATATGAGCGGGATCCATTCCACTGCCTTACGTGTCATAACTCACGTACAAATGGTTCGATTTCGATGAAATTTTAGTATGTGGTAGGGACCAACCGGGAAACGCACCCTATTGAAAATGGACGAAATTGGGTCAAAGGTCAGGACATAGGAGTAGGATCCATTCCATCGCTCTTATGCGTCATAACTTGACTAAAAGAACTTATATTGCAAAAAAGCTTTAGTATGTTCTTCCGTAGGTATACTGAACCAATTCTATTTAATATCCTAGAATCAGGGTCAAAGGTCAGGGCACAGGAGCGAGATTTATTCCACAGCCATTATCCTCACAACGTTGGTAAAAATGCTTCTATTACGACAAAGCTTTAGCATGTTGTTCCGTAGGTATACTGAACGAATGAATAGTCAGGGTAGGGAGGAGGGTTTGTCTGCGCGCGATTTTTGGTACGTTGGAAAGTGTATCATTATCAGTGCATTGCATGATTTTACTAATTTGTTTTTATCTGACTCACTGTTCGGGTTGTCAAAACGTATAAGCTGTTCGGCGAAATAATGTGCTGTTTAGTAAGAAAATGTTTAACCGAGAAGTAACGAAATGTACATAAAAAAACAGAACCTTAAAAGGAAGGTTGAACTGGAGGTACACGCCACATGTTGTCTGACAACAGACATCAGATTCGTCAATATCCGCATACATGTTGTGTTTTCCCTCCCAATGCATTGTTTTCCCACCACAACAAAGTAAACTCATAGCAGTAAGACCACGTGCGAATGAAAGATGTAGCTCTCTCCTTCGAAATAGCCACCTGCGCTCGGAGTTACATCGACTCCACCAGGCCTTTAAGTTGTTCTCAGATATTCTGTACCAGCAGGACAGAACGGTGTTCTGTAGTTTGCTGATGGAGCAAGGGATTGGCGTCATCCAGTTAGGCTGCATTCGACAAGTGTTAAGTGAGATTCAAATCGGAAAACCTGGCGACCACGACATCACACGAAATGTTTGGACATGATCCTCGCACCACTTCTAATCAGTGTGGCTGATGTCCTTCTTAAAGCGCCTATTACCACACGAAACAATGGACACCATGTAGGACGGCATTATATCTGGCGGTCAACGGTGATTGGAAGACCCAGTGATGTCCTTAAGAATAATCTCCCCACAATGATACCATTGCCGCCGTATGCTTGCGTTCTACTGGGCAGTTTAATTGCAGCTTTTGGCCAGCACCGCGTCGTCTCATACCCGTCCATGAGCATGTTAAATCTGGAACTTGAACTCATCGGACTAGGTAACTTTCTACTCACCCAACTTGTAGTCCAAGTGTTATCGTGCATCGGAGCTGTTGATGGTGGTCAGTCAACATGAGCTTATGAAACAGCAGCCGACTCTTTAAGCTTTAAGCCAATCCGCTGCATTGTAAGCTCAGAAAGATTTCTCTGTACGCCATGGTTGTAGTATGCCATTAACTGAGCCATCTGTAGTCCTTACCGGAATTTTAACCGAGCCATCTGTTGTTTTGACCTGAATCTTTTCGCCACGTTGGGTGGATGTCTGTCCCTCTTCGAGTCATTCCTGTCGAGTCTGCATTACAGCGTCCACTGAACAGCTAACAATGCCTGCGGTTGCTAAGATATTACTTTCTACCTTCTTTATGGGGATAATAATCTTTCCCCATTCAAATTCCGATGTCTTTTCTTTTCCCCATTGCACAGGCTTCGTACTGTGGAATTAACAAGCCGTGTCATCTATATATATTCACACCAGAAACAGGGGTGGTCTTAATGATCTGGCACATACGTGTATGATATTTTAACGTTGTGCTGTTGGACTTGGCAATGGAATCAAGCAATTCTTTTCAGGTAAAATAAGCTAAAACCTTGGACAGCAACCACATTATAAGTTGATATCTGTAATCTCCTAATGTCTAGGTAAGGCACTGCAGAAATCACAATAAATATAGTTTTTTTCTGAAATACTGAACAAATACTAAACGCACAGTGCTGTGTTCCAGGGAAACGCCATATTACAATGGAAGGGTCACGATGGCCAATAACCTCCTCGGAATTTCATTCTTTAGTCACGAACCCTTTCACCTTTTCCAGTACGAAGCCCTTTTAGATATATGCGAAATATCTCTGTAAAGAAAAATTGAGCTATTTTAGAGAAACAGAAGGAAATACATTTTTCAAGACTCACGCTGCTTTAAGTTTAAAAAAAATGTCATAAATTGAGATATACTTTGAGCAGTTGTTTTCCCTGTATAACAACAAATAAACATAGTGCGGATTGAGAAAGTGAATAAATATGAACGAATAAAATTTTTATTTCTCTTTTACACCTCAAATTTATTTATTTATTTATTTATTTTTGCTTTCAGGTCACCCTCTCTTTTGTTTTTGATCAGAACACATTATCTTACATTCTTCTACAAATTTGTTAGCATCCTGTATTAAATTCAAAAATGCTTAAATTTAAAGGCAAATCGAAGGGAAATTTTTTATAGAGAAATAGTGAAACCGTAATACCTACAGTAGCAAATGGGCAAGTGACTTACAAAGTACTTTTCTTAAAATGTAGCTGGAATTACGCACTACATACTGAACATGCAGCTCCTCTTTGCGGAGATGCTGCGTCCAAATGAAGAGCTTGTGGGACCCATTTTGTATTTTCAGGGACACAAAGTTTTAGAAATTTTTTCCAAGTGTGACGAACTACTAAGGTGACGCAAGAGTCGAAACGGCAAGTTGCAGCCATAAGCCAAGGACGTTATAGTTCAGTCGGGAGAATAACTGGCTCCGGAGCGAGGAGACGTGGGTTCGAATCATACCGCCGTCAAAATAAGCTTATTTTCCTACAAGTTGTAACACTCGAAACCTATTCGAAATTTAGAGAATTCAGGAATTAAGGCGATTTTCTTTAACATCAGACATACCACACAATAGCGTAGGAGATAAAAAGGAATCCTGAACAGAGAGAAGTCTTCTAATTCTCAGTGTGCTGGAAAAGAGTTAGGAAGGGTTGATACATAGGTTCATGCCGTTTTTATCACAGCAGTACAGGAATGTAGAGAGGGAAAACGGAGTCAATCGACTATGTTTTCGACCCGCCTTACACACACACGCCATTGTTTGCAATGGTATCCCAACGTCTGGATAGGTCTGAAATGCCATTCTTGAAAAAACGTGCAGGTTTTCCTGCGAAGAAATCATCAAGGAAATTCTGGAGATCAACATCATTGTTGAACGTTCTGCCACGGAGTGCATTCGACAGAGATCGGAACAGGTGATAGTTTTTTTTTTTTTTTTTTTTTTTTTGGTTGGAGGTTTAACGACCACCGTGAGCAACTCAATGGGCTATAAGCAGTCGCCCGTCCCTAATTTGGGGTCACTGGTTCCAGGGAAGGGAGAGAGCCAGTGCCGTAAGACAAACACAACATCCATGCCTGACCGGGATTTGAACCCGGATCCCTTACGGACGAATGATCAAAGGCCAGCGCCTTAGACCACTGCGCCACCGGGGCGGCAAAGTGATAGTTTGAAGAGGCGATATCTGGAGAGCAGGCCGGATGTGGAAGGATCTCCCATTGCATGTCCTGAATGGCCATTTTGGTCATGTTTGCACTGTGAGGGCGTGCTTTATCATGTTGGAAAAGGACACCATGGCGCCGATGTGGCCGTTTCTGCTGCATTGCTCCCTCCACACGACGGAGTTGCTCACAATAGAGTGCAGCGTTAATGGTCCGATTTCTGGCAGCATTTCCCAGTGAATAATTCCTTCCATGTCCCACCAGACACACAACATGATCTTCGCAAGATGAAGGTCATGGTTGAGACGTGGTGTAAGTATCTTGTTTGGGCCGTTTCTGCTGATAAATAAATACATCGCTCTTTCCACGTTCCAGAAACACATAGCAACCGAAAAATTGTTTTTAGCCGCCGCCGGGGAATTGAACCCACGGATCTCTCGATATCTAGCCGAGCGCGTTAGCTTTACACCACGGTGGCTAACAATCCACGGTGTTATGTGTATTTTTAAGTCAGCTTCTGACATCATAAATCCGTAAGATGGGCTCAGCTACTGAGACGTCTCCATCTGGATACTACAGCAATTAAATCCAAAGGGCGAGATCCAAGGTGAAAATCCTGCAAATACGTGGCGTCAGTTAATAAACAAATACATCGCTCTTTCCACGTTCCAAAAACACATAGCAACCGAAAATATTATATAATATTTATAGCTAGTGCCGTTAATGCCCACCAGATGGAGACGTCTCAGTAGCTGAGCCCATGTTACGGATTTATGATGTCCGAAGCTGACTTAAATATACACATAGCACCGTGGATTGTTGTCCACCGAGGTGTAAAGCTAACGCGCTCGGCTAGATATCGAGAGATCCGTGGATTCAATTCCCCGGCGGCGGCTGAAAACAATTTTTCGGTTGCTATGTGTTTCTGGAACGTTGAAAGAGTGATGTATTTATTTATTAACTGGCGTCACGTATTTGTAGGATTTTTCCGTTTCTGCTGAATTGCGGCCGTTTCTGCTGAATTACCCCCTCCACACGGTGGAGTTGCTCACAATAAAGTGAAGCGTTTATGGTCCGATTTCTCGGCAGCGTTTCCCAGTGAAACATACCTGCCAGACACACAGTATGATCTTCACAGGATGAAGGTCATGCTTCGGACGTAGTATGGGCGTCTTGATTCGGCTCCTTCCGATGCCTCAAATTCACGTACAGGCACCACTTTTCATCTCCAGTAACAATACGTGACAGAAAGGGTTTCTGTTGATGAGAATATTCGCGATAACGGGCGAGCAAGGAACCACATATGGGCAACATGCTGATTCTTGATGTCCTCGGTGAGAGTGTGAGGCACCCAAGACCCCAATTTCTGGACCTTTCCCATACGTTTCATGTGTCACACCACTGTGGCCTGATCACAATCCATCTCAGTGGGCAATTCACGTGTTTTGATGCGCATCCAAGTTAGTGAGATGGTTCAAACGATCCTCATCAAAGTAAGATGGACGACCAGAGCGTAGGAGAGTCGTTGAGGTAGAAATTGCCACCTCGGAACCACTCTGCGCGCTGTCCTCGGAGCAATAGCATCCTTCCCATACACAGCACAAATGTGTCGAGTAGCCTCGGCGGCTGTGGACCCCTTGTTAAACTCGTAGAGGAGCAGATGTCGGAAATGTCCATTCCTCTCTACTTGACACTCCATACTTCTGGACATGAAAACCAAAAAAACCATTAGCCTCAATCACACAGCGCAATATTATTTAGATACAAGATATTACTGGCTACATTTTGACATACAACTGGCCATCTGAACCGTCACTACTGACCTGGGAAACACTCGTGAAATAAAACGGCATGAGCTTATGCATCAATCCAATACAATAACGGTGACTGCGAAAAAAGGGATGGGGTGAGAGAGTACTGAATAACGTCTACCTTATTTTTCTGTCCATAAGAAACAAAGTCAGGAAGTAATTTTAGTTAAAAGTATGCCAAACAATTCACAATCAACAAACGCGTATAGTGTAGTGAAATCCGTTTATTTACTGACTTGAAAATTATATAGAATCGCCAATCCTTTGCTGTCCACGGGGAGGCCTTTTCAAGGCAATACATAGGTAGAAATAAAATACAGGGAATTAGAACGCGTAAAAAACAAAGATGATTTTTTGAAATAAATGCGAGTGTCATCACCAGCAGTATTAGGTGTCATTTTGTCACACAATGTGTTGCGACGTGTTTCCATTCTTTAATAACGCATGCCGAACCACTGGTAGTTCCATAAAGACCATGTCATTGCACGCTAGTTAGTTGAAGAGGGTTTCGAATGTTTCCCTGCTGGCAGTCTCTTTAAAGTTCATGTAAGGGGCAATTCTTCTTATATTATTCCACATAGGAGCGGCCGAGCAATGCAGGACTTCCTCGCAAGCGCTGTATTCTGCATGCCCTGGTTTACACTTCGCATGTGTTCTTTACTTCTAGTGCCTAAGTATCGCTTCGTCATTCCGTTATACGAGGGTTGTACCGAAAGTAATGCAAAAGTGGGCATAACTTTTTTATTAGCCAGCAGAAATCGCTGAATTTACGCATGTTCGGAGAGTAACGCTATACAGAGGTACTAATCAACATAGTCTCCATCACAGGCGATGCATTTGTGCCATCGTTAAACTCAACTCTAGGATCCTCTTTGAAACAATTCAGGTGTGGAATGTTGTACCCACTTCTTCACAGCCACTTTCACCTCGTCTGTGTCATCAAATCGTTATCTCCGGAGACTGTCCTTCATTGGACCAAACATGTGGAAGTCGGAGAGCACCAGATCTGGGTAGCATGGTGGATGGGAGAGCACCAACCGGCCTAATTTGCTGATCGCCTGACTTGTTGCCAAAGATGCGTGTGGGGTCTCGCATTATCGAGGTCAATTTGGATCCTTTTCAGATTCTTGTGCGGTCTCTTCCTCCTTGTGGCTTCTCTGAGCTTCTTGAGTGTCTCAGTGTACCGCTCGCTTGTCACGGTACGGCCACGTTCCAGAAAATAAAGGAGAATGACACCCCTGTTATCACAAACAAGTCACCACGACTTTCTGTGCTGATCGCTGGCTCTTGAACTTCTTAGGCCTTGGTGAAGAGGTGTGGCGCCATTCCATGGATTGATTTTCCGTTTCCAGATCGTAAAGATATGCCCACGTTTCATCCCCTATCACCAGATCGTAAAGATATGCCCACGTTTCATCCCCTATCACCAGATCGGAAACAAACTTGTCTTCATTGGCTTCAAGCATATCGTAGCAGACTTCCATCCTTCTCTTCTTCAAATCTGGTGTCAACTGCCGAAGTACCCACTTTTGCACACACTTTCCGATACCCTAAGTCTTCCACCATCTTCTGTATGGCATTGTGACCACAGTTCAGTTGTACAACAAACTCACGGACTGTGACTCTTCTCTCCGCGGGAATCAATTCATCCACTCGCTGACGATTCGTGCCAGTTCCCGCAGATGATGGTCTCCCACTGCTTGATTTGTCTGCAATACTGGTTTCCTCTTCTTCGTCAATGTGTGCACATTTCTCTTGTCAAAGGTGTCATCTCCGTAAATATTATGTAGCCTTCTGTAGATGTCGGACAGCCTGCGTCCTTCATTCGTCAAGAACTCAATGACAGCACGTTGCTTCTCCTTGAAATCCATTACTTACCTACAATGAAGAAGAAGGGTTACTATAAAGGAAGAGTTACTCCACCATCATGTGCAATTTGAACGACCTCTGTCAGTTAATAAAAAAGTTATGCCAACTTTCTTTATTACTTTGGGTACAACCCTCGTATATCTTTACTGCGATGTTAGGGTATACTAACGGTATAGCCTACATACTGGTTGAAGAATTTGTTACGGAAACACAACAGCACAAAAGCAATGAAATCATTTACTCCTTTATTACAAATAGCACTGCACTACAATGGAATTGCTTCCGAAGTGAAAGTGTGCAATCCTCTATGAATTTCACGTGCTGAACACGAATATAGCCATGAAAATTTTTATTGGATCTCGTTTCGAAGATATTGGGGTGCTCTCCAGTAACGTAATGCGCTGAATAATGAGATTAAGAATCTTATCATAATTTATAATATTAAGTAATAAATTAATTTATTATCATTAATTACTATTAAAATTATTTATTAATTATATTTATTCAAATATTAATTGATATTATTTTGTTTATTTATTATTAATGTAAGTTATTAATATAATTTATTGTTTACTATTATTATAATACAAGATTATGAATTTTAGCCTCATATTTCATCATCCTTTGGTCTACCCTATACCGAGAAGTTATTGCATCATCCTGTGCTACGTCTAGAGTGACGGTGACTTCTTGTTTATGACGCCAGATGATGTAATCGTTAGTTTTTACAGGCGAGACGGCGCGCCCTGAGTCGTCTCGCCTGTAAAAACTAACGCGCCCCGAGACGGCGCGCCCTGTTTCACTTCGTCGGGGAGCGTGCTCTGTTGTTTACTTGAAATTATTAGCCTATACAAGTGATCTTTGCACTGCAAAATCAGCATTGCAATGCCACGTACGTGTGTTAATGCTGCAAACAATTTTTGTTATATTTGCGGGAAAATTACATTTCCTGCACAGAAAAAGGCACTAAAAAAGCTTATCATCTTTATTTCGTCTGCAAGATAAAGACTGGGCTCCACACATGCGTTGCCGCACCTGTGCAACGAATCTTTCACAGTGGCTTAATGGCAAAAGAAAAGCGATGCCCTTTGCTGCTCCCAAGATTTAGAGGGAGCCTACCAATCACGTAAATGATTGTTATTTTTGTATGGCGCTATCTGTTTGTGGAGGCGTTACGAAGAAACAAAAGTGGGCTGTAGACTACTCTAACATAGTTTATGCCTTGCGACGTGTACCGCATTACGAAGAACTTCCCATTCTCAAGCCTCAGACAGATTTTGTCATCAATTCAGACGAGGACGAAGAACACGATACGTATCCTCAACCGTCAACTTCAGAGGTTCATGAAAGCAAGGATGACGAATATACATTTGATGAAACATCTACGCCACAGAATCACATTAGAGGAATTTTGTTCGCGATTTGGATCTATCTAATACAAAAGCGAAGATACCCGCGTCAAAACTCCGACTATGGAATATTCTGGAACGAAATGTTCTAGTGACTTCATTTCGTATTCGTCATCAGCATTTCGAGACTTTTTTCAAAAAAAAAAAAAAAAAGAATGCCTTGTGTTCTGCTGGAATATTGATAGTCTGCTGCAAGAACTCGGAATAGCGCATGATCCACAGGAATGGCGTCAAAATTGAGTCTGAAGGTGGTCTTGCTGCATAACGTGAATCAGCTTCCATCCATTCCTCTTGGACATGCGTTCCACATAGAGACCTATGACAATAAAAGGCAGCTGTTGGAGAGTATTCATTACAAATCGTATGGCTGGCATATCTGTGCTGACCTAAAGGTAGTGTCCCTGTTGATGGGCCTTCAACAGTGATGCACCAAGCATTGCTGCTTTGTTTTTCAGTGGTACAGCCGAGCTACAGATTCGCACTACATACAGAGAGACTGGCCTCCGAGGGCGTGTTTGAAACCCGGAGAAATGAATGTGTAGAACCCACCACTGATAAACCCGCAGAAAATCATCCTTCTTCCTCTACACATCAAACTCGGTCTTGTTAAAAACTTGGTAAAAGCCACGGACAAGAATAAACCAGCGTTCAAGTACCTGCATGAAACATTTCCTCAACTCAGCGAAGCCAAAATCAAAGAGAGTTTTTGTGTGTCCTCAGATCACACAGCTCTTTAGAGACCCGAAGTTTGAGAAATTCCTTCAGCGTGACGAAACACAAGTGTGGGATGCATTTTTTTCAAGTATCAACAAACTTCCTGGGGAATGTCAGGGCAAAACATTTCAATTATCTGCTTGATGACATGCTGGCTCTGTTTCATACATTTGGCTGCAGAATGTCATTAAGGATCCACTCTCTTGATTCCCATTTGGGTTTTTTTCCGGATAACTGCGGAAATGTCAGTGATGAGCACGGTGAGCGTTTCCGCAAGGATGTAGTTGTGATTGAGCAACGATACCAGGGAAAGTGGTCCACCTCGATGCTAGCGTACTACTGTTGGACGCTCTTCAGAGATTCCCCTCATGGGAATACAAGCAAAAAGTCAAGTCGAACTCGAACGTCATATACAGGTAACTAATTGACATGAATAAATTCCTGTACATATATTCACAACTTAAATAAATAAAATAGATTAGCACAATAAAGATATAAGTAAAAATCAATAAAACTAATCAATACAATCTCGAATCAATAAAATAAATAAATTCATTATATTTTATTACATTTATTTTAATATTATACTACAACTAACTAAATACCCTTTCTTTGACCGTGATATCAAAATACAGTTGAAATACAGATGATATACAAGGGTTGTCCAAAATAATGGAAACACCTCGCTGAAAACGGTGACTTTGCCATGTGCTGCTTCTTAAGTAAAACGAAAATGTAGCTACAATATTTTTTGTAAGAAACTGTTGCTTATAGTCTCAAATGTCTGTGTGATTGCACTCTGAATCGGTATTTGTATAATTTCGTTCCAGGTGAAGGCACAATGAGGAGTGGCCTGTCGGAGTTCCAAAGAGGGCAGATTGTAGGAGCCCGTCTGGTTGGTGCGTCGGTAACCACAGTGGCACAGGTATTAGGCGTATCGAGAAGTACCGAGTAGAAGGTCATGACAGCGTACAATGTTCACGGCACATCATCATCTGCGAGACACAACTGTTGAAGGAAACCCAAACTCACTACGAGAGACAGGAGGACATTAAAGAGGATTGTGACCTCAAGGAGGAAAACCACGGCGACGAAAATGACTGATGAGCTTAATGCACATCTCCAAAACCCAGTGTCAACCTATACCGAGCAAAGGGAATTGCATGAGCACAGTATTTACAGCAGAAATGCGATTCCAAAACCCCTGGTGTCACAGGTGAATATGAAACGGAGACTACAGTTGTGCCAGGAACATAATACGTGGACTGCGGATCAATGGAAACATGTCTTGTTTTCCGATGAATTTAGTTTCTCACTTTTCCCCGCCACCGGACGTGGTTACGTGTGGAGAACCCCGCAGAAGCCTACAATCCTGACTGTCTCCTTTCTACAGTGAAGCATGGGGGCGGTTCCGTAATGGTTTGGGCCATGATCTCGTGGTTTGCAGCAGGTCTCATTATCACCTTACACGGACGGATCACTAGCGGTGACTATGTCACTCATTTGCCGACCATGTGCGTTCAATGGCGCAGACATTGTTTCCGCCAGGGGATTGCACCTTTCAAGTTGATAATGCCCCGATTCGCAGAAGTCGAACCGTTCAGTTATGGTTTGAGAAACATGAGAATGAAGTTGCACACCTCCCCTGGCCTGCACAATCACCGGACTTAAACATCATTGAGCCCCTGTAGTCTGTGTTGGAAAACAGATTGCGATCCCGTAATCCTCCTTCCACGTTTCTCAAGGAATTGGAGCAGTTTCTGCAAGAAGAATGGTAAAACATAGCACGTACCTCTATCCAGGACTTGTATGCGTCCATTCCAAGGAGGATTCAAGTGGTTTTAAATGCCACGGTTGCTCCCACACCATATTAGGTGCGTAACACCTTTTGTTTCAACGTGTTTCCATTATTTTTGACAACCCCTGTACATGATAGACAGTTGAAATGGCCATGCAACGCATATTTCTTCGCTCTTTTGGGAAACACATGTCTGTCTGACTTATTCTGCCAGACGACACATAAGCAGTTTCGTTCATAACTGTAAATTTATAACTTCAAACCAACACGAAACAAATCAAAATACATCGTTACTCATTCACTTTCATCGTTAAGATATTAAATAGACAACAGAACATAATAATAGAAAACAGAACAAAATACGTTGTTACTTTCAGCATAAATGTAAAAATAACCTTGCTTATAAACAATTTCGTTCGAAACTGTACATTTAAAACCCAGCAATTTAGAGGTTTTTGGAAGCCTGAGCAAAATTGTATTGCCATCGCTAAAATCTCAAAGGTGGAAACTTTTTTTTTCAAATTTTAATTACTATTAAAATCTGCTCGCGTATTTATATTTATTGCAATCACCTTACCACTTATACATGTATGACGTCACCGTTGCTTCGGTGAAAACGAATGTTGGTAATTTGATTTTGACTCAAATGACCTTGACATTCGATATGTCAAACGATAATATAAATGTTTAAATGTAAAGCATATTATAATATAGCGCTTTTTACGTAATATTTTTAGAAGGCTTTTTTTTTGTTAAATAAATTTAGAACAAATCAAAAAACCTTGACATTAGATATGTCAAAAAATAATAAATGTTTAAATGCAAAGCATATTATGATATAGCGCTTTTTGTGTGATATTTTTTATGTTCTTTGTTAAATATTCGGAGCAAATAAATTCAGAACAAATAAATTTAGAACAAAATATTTATATTTATTGCAGTCAGCTTACCAATTATATGATGTCACCGTTGTTTCGGTGAAAACGAATCTTGTCAATTTGATTTTGACTCAAAAAACCTTGACATTCAATATGTCAAAACACAATACAGAAGTTTAAATGCAAAGCATATTATGATATATCGTTTTTATGTGATTTTTAAGGTTTTTTGTTAAATAGATTCAGAACAAATAAATTTAGGACGAAATATATACTGAGCAAGTCAACTCAAGTCATTCAAAACTTAGGGCAGGGCTTCAATTGGTGGGCAATAATGACTCGATCATTGCAAAACGTCCTGGGTTTATCAAAGCTGTGTTATTTAAAAAACCCATTTCGACCCACTTAAAGTTATCGTAGGAAAAAATCCTTTCTTAGTGCGCCTCTATGTTGTAAAAGGAACATTCCTGCCAAATATGAAAGTTCTAAGTTCAGTAGTTTCTGAGATTCGGTGATGAGTCGGTGAGGGCTTTCAGTTTTATTCGTACAGATGAATTTAATATGTTTATGTATACATATATCTCTAATGTGCAAGGAAATACATATCCATTACAAATAAACCGTAGCCAATTCAGCTTTTTAATGGTCATATTCGTGTTCAGCGCATCGATTTCATTCAGAATTTGCTACTTTTATCTCGGAAGAATGAACTTGTTTCACAATTGTTGTCCATTGTCATATTGAACTTCAAGGAGGGAGAGAGAGTGTGAAAAGGGAACGGTATACCGTTTGTATACCCTAACAACGCACTAAAGACATAACGGAATGACAGGGCGGTTTTTAGGCTCTAGATGTGAAGAACACATGAGAAGTGTAAACCAAGACATGCAGAATACAGCGCTTGCCTGAGAAAGCACGACACCTCGGCCGCTCTTATGTCGAATAATACCGTATTAGAAAAATATCTCCCTTACGCGAACTTTAAAGAAACTGCCATCAGGGAAATAGTCGTAATCCTCTCCAGCAAACTAGCATGCAGTGATATGGTCTCCATGGAACTACCAACAGTTTACCATGAATTATTAAAGGATGGAAACATATCGCAGCAACCGTATAATTCCGAGATAAAAATACACGTTATACCGCTTCTGATGCCTTCCATGTTATTTTTCAAAAATCACCTTTGTTTCATACGTGTTCTGATTCTCTGCATTTTATGTCTATCTATTGTCTTGAAAAACACTCTCAGTATTCAACGAAAGCTTGGCGACTCTATACACCTTTTTACACCAGTAAATAATCGGATTTTACTATGCTATATGCATTGTAGCTATATATATGTTAGGAACAGATTCTTTGCTTTAGAAGGCCTAACATCGGAAGAAGTGGATATTTCTGAAGATAACAGAGAACTCACCAAGGATCTTTTGGAAATAGCAACAAAAATAGGTGGTACTAAGAACAAGTTACATATGAAGAAATTTTCAGGAAAAACAAAACTGTTGATGCAAAAGAGAAGGGAGATCAGAACAAATAAAGACGTAACTTCCAACGTGGAATATATAGAGCTATGCAAGACACTGCGAAAAAGTATCACTGAAGACATAAGGAAATTCAATTGTGAACTAGTAAGGAAATCAATTGAAAACAACCAGAGCCTGAAGAGAGCAAAAGGACATCTCAGTAAGGGACGAAAACAGATTATGGTTCTGATCAGAGAAGCTGGTACTGTAACAAGAAATAGAAGCGAGATTTTGACAAGGGTGAAAGATTTCTATTCAAACCTATATGAAAGGGGTGATACATCTATTCCAGGTACGACAGGTACTAGTGCCAAAGACCCTCCAATCCTTCCTGCAGAAGTTACATATGCAATTAAGAACATGAAACGGGGAAGAGCTTCAGGAGAAGATGGAATTACCGTGGACATTATATAACGAAGTGAATTTCTCCGTCCTTTTTATCCGCGCCAGGATTCGAACCCGGATCCACTCATTCCGGAATAAGTTGCTCTACCAATTAAGCTACGCGGACGTTTTATTCTGATTCCTATCTGCCTTTATGTCGTGTGCGTCCTTCTGGCAGGTACGTTACATCATCTTCCCCTTATTTTTTTTTTTTTCGAAGTGCTGGAGAAAGGATTCTCTTATTTTTCCTATCTCGCGGTGTGGAAATAACATCACACCAATGCGAGATTTTGAACGGTCGGGTCATCCGGGCGCCATTATAACGAAGTGAATTTCTCCGTCATTTTTGGTCTACGCCGGGATTCGAACCCGAGGCCGCTTATTCCGGAACAAGTCGCTCTACCAACTCAGCCATTTGTTCTGATCCCTATCCGCCTTTATGTCGTGTGCGTCCTGCTGGCAGGTACGTCACATCTCCCCCCTCGAAAGAGGGCCGGGGGCATGGCCCACGGGTCAGCCGTGACCATGAATCGTTGCAGGCAGCCAACCACTGTAGAACGTGCACTTGAGAACTCCCAGTCAATCTGCTGTGTGGAATGCAACATCACACATTTTTATTTTTCGAAGCGCTGGAGAAGGGATTCTCTGATTTTTCCTGTCTCGCGGTGTGGAAATAACATCACACCAATGCGAGATTTTGAACGGCCGGGTCATCCGGATAGTTCGGGCGCCATTACAACGAAGTAAATTTCTCCGTCATTTTTGGTCTACGCCGGGATTCGAACCCGAGGCCGCTTATTCCGGAATAAGTTGCTCTACCAATTAAGCTACGCGGACGTCTTATTCTGATTCCTATCTGCCTTTATGTCTTGTGCGTCCTTCTGGCAGGTACGTCACATCTCCTGGTACGTTACAATTATACAAGGAGCAAGTCGAGAAATTGAAACTACACTCGCCCAAGTTTTCACCAGATGTCTTAATAAAGGGAAGATTTCTGAGGATTGGAGCAATGCTACAATGATCCTGCTCCATAAAAAAGGTTACGTTAAGGATCCCGGGAACTACAGGCCCATCAGCCTCCTATCAGTGGTTTACAAAATTTTCACTCAGGTTCTTTCACATTGCTTGAAGGCAACACTTGATATGACCCAACCAAGAGAACAAGCTGGATTCAGGAATGGCTACATCACTATAGATCATATCAATGCATTGAGAGAACTAATTGAAAGAACAAGAGAGCATGACCTCCCATTATGCGTGGCTTTTATTGACTATGAAAAGGCCTTCGATTCCGTGAAACCAGCAGTAACAATGGCTTTGACATCCTGCGGTATTGAAGATGCATACATTAGCATTATTAATAACATCTATGAAAATGCAAGTGCAAAGGTTCGGATATTTGAGGATACAGCACAAATAAGAATTGGAAAGGGAGTGAGACAAGGTGACACCATACACCATATCTCTGAAGCTCTTTAACGCCACATTGCAAAAGGTCTTTCAATCATTGAACTGGGAAAACAAACTGATAAAGATTAATGGAGATTACTTAACTCACCTTTATTTTGCTGATGACGTAGTCATCTTTGCAACTACCCCTTCAGAGCTGCAGAGTAGGATCCAAGAACTTGCTGGCAAGAGTAAAGAAGTCGGATTAAAAATGAACTTTCAGAAGAAAAAAGTAATGTACAATGCTTTTACAAGAAACGAAGATTTATCGATTGATGGAGAAAAGCTTGAGACAACGGATTCCTACATTTATCTTGGGCAGCAGATATCAAGTGAGGGTTCCGTTGATGAACAAATTAATTGGCGTACAAAACTTCGATGGAGAGCTTTTGGATGAAACAGTTCAATTTTTAAGAGCAATATGCCATTATGTCTCAAAAGAAAAGTGTTTAATCAATGCATCCTGCCAGTGCTTACGTATGGAGCAGAGACATGGACCTTAACTAAAAAAAGACATACAATGACTGCAGACAACTCAAAGCAGCCTGGAGAGATGCATGCTTGGTGTAACCAGGAAAGATAAGAAGTGGAACTTGTGGATAAGGAAAATGACAGGAGTGGACGACATCATGACCAGAGTGAAATCACTGAAATGGCAATGGGCTGGACATGTTGCCAGAAGAACGGACCACCGATGGACAACCGAAATTTTAGACTGGGTTCCGAGGGACAGGGAAAAACCCAGAAGAAGACCCCATGAGAGATGGATGGATGAAATTCGGAAGTATGCTGGAGTGACATGGAGGAGACAGGCCCAAGACAGACAATTGTGGAAGAAATTTGGGGAGTCCTTCATCCAGCAGTGGATTGATAATGGTTTATGATGACGATGTTGCGTTTTTTGAAATGAAACAGTCTCAACTTTAAGATTTACACGAAAATAAATTCCTTTCATAATCAATACTGCTTCTCTCTCTCTCTCAGTCTCTCTCTCTCTCTCTCTCTCTCTCTCTCTCTGTATTGTACACAGGAAATGAATGTGAATTATATTTCAGCTAGTATTAATGTTAGCTGAAAAATATGGTATTAATACTAATTGAAATATGCACTAAGATAGCAGTTAATTATGTTCATCTACGTAGTAGCTTGCTTAACAGACTCTGGTCCGCAGAACAGCGCCGAATTCCTCTGGACATGGAACATTTCAAATGTTGGAATCGTCGTACAAAAACGTTATACCATGCGGAAGTCACTGGGTCGCGAAGTTGCTGCGAATTGAACGGTGGCACAGTTTCAAAAGGCACAGAGTGTTCCACCTCATAAGATGATCGATGCGGTTTCAATCCGGTGACTGGTGCAAGCCTCTGAGGCAAGGAAAACTCGTCGGCATGATCCTGGAACCATTCTACTACCATACGAACCTTGCGCGCGGGTGTGCTATCCTTCTTGGAGTGTCCACCTTCTTGAAGATAAACACTAGCCGTGAAGGAATAAATTTGGTCAAGACAACGATGTTAAGATTTGAGGTCGTGCACATATCTCCTTCTATGGGATGGATATCAGGAGGCCTACTGCGTGCCAGGAAAGCATTCCTCACACCAAGACACTACCTCCACTATCCTGTACCGTTGACGCCTGGCTGTGACACATTTCCCTGATCACCACTGTTGTAGCAGCAGGTGATTTGTCGCACTCTGGCCCTGCAGCCGCAATGCGCGACAGTTTCAGCTCCCATCGGGCATCAGTGAGCTGCGGACGATACACGGCTGGACGACGGTTTGTCGTTTGGCCATCTGTGCACCACTTTTGATACGTACTCACTACAGAGGCGCGTGAACAACTCACAAGCCGCACCGTTTCCGAGCGTAGTCCAGAGGCACCGTGCCATCAGAATTTGTCCTTTGTCAAACTCCCATAAATCGTCAGCTTTTCCCATTCTGACTCCGAACACTCTACTAACCGAAAGCCGGTCCTCGGGTTGTATATATACTGCTCCGTGAACTTCACTTGCGCCACCGTTCGGTCTCCAAGCGCGTTCATTTCTCTAGGCTGGGGTTGGTCATAATGTAAAGGCTCATCGGTGTACGTATGTAGTAAATCTGAAATTTCTAAAAAATTGCCACGCAAAATCAGGAAATTCCTATCTAAAAAAAATATTGCATAACAGATTTTGTTTTACAGAATTTTTTTGAAGAAATTTTGCCGGGTCGCACCCTTGAAGATAAAACATTGCTGTGGTTGTACATGAAAAGCTTAAGAGGACAAAGTTTGGGTGATTCTGGTACTGGCACTTTTGGTGCAAATTATCATGCCACGTTCAAAATCGCTCATATCACTCGTTTTGCCCATTCCAACGCTCAGTCAAAAGCTAACTGGTGGTTGAAGTATGAGTCATTTTCTTGTAGGACTTCCGTCCACAGTAAGTAGAGTTTACGTCCCAGCCTCCTACAGCGAGTTCGCCTATCAGGCAGGACACAAAAACGGAAGGAATGAGAGCAAGTCCAGCAACTTTGACAGAACAGTTTGTAGTAAGATTAGAGTACAGTAGACGGCGCCACTGTACAAGTACGATGTTGCACATAGAAGGGTGAGAGAATTTCAGAGGGAGGCATAGGAAAGGATACCCATTTAAAAAGTGGCTCCAGCCTGGGGGCTGTCACTTAACGTGCTCATCCGATGCACGGCGAATATTCAGTGATTGTTAGCAAATCACACCACCTCCGCAAGATCAGCCGAGGAACGAACCTGAGGACCTTCGATTGGTAGTCTAAACTGCTAACCACTCAGCCATTCGCGGCAACTGGTGGTTGAAGAGCTGGTTTGCTTGATTTATACCTCACACAGCGGTCACGTGACGTCTGACGTGTTGGAGTAAACCATTTGTGTGACGAGGGAAGGTGAACTGAATAAACTGCCAGCTCGCCAGGAAATAAATGGCAATTATTAACATCAGCTGAATCGCACCTTGCCTTCCCAGATGTAAGGCTTAGGATGCAATCTATGTATTCTGATTTTTACGACAATAAACGATTGTGTTCTTTAATTCTGTATAGTGATGAACACAATTCAAACGGTATTTGTATTTGCAACTGGAAAATTAAAGAGAAAATTATCGGACAAACACACCCTCTTTAATCTTGCATGAGACAGTGACGTATATCAGTTGACACCAAACTATGCGACTACTCTGTAATTATAATTTCCAAATAAGGGAAACTGTTTTGCTTCTCCCGGTGCATGCACAGGAAGTGAACAGCAGAGCGCGCAGCTGGGCGGCTTGAAGACCACAGACATGTTTTCAGCTGTCTCGTTCATAACTTATTTCTTCCAGTAGAAATGGCATGGTAAATGTCTTTTACTTCAAGCAGGCTCCACTTTTGAAATTTCGATGTGAAACTTTGGAATTTCGAAAGGATTTTACAGAACCTCGGAAACGTCGAAAAATTCTGTCGAATTTTGAAATGTATAATACGATTTTCCGATGAGTTATCCTGCTACATACACACGTTTACGCACACACAGACATTATTTTTTATTATTATGGATTTCCATTTTTTTTTGCCATCTCACCTGCAAGCACATGTTGTTCTTTTAATGTACTATACAACCGATGACTGCAGGAAAATATCACACTTCTCACAAAATTATTCGTTTCTAGGGCCAATTTTGGCCTCAGCAGTTGTTCAAAGTGAACCCTTGTTCTTTTTTTTATATTTATTGGGGGTTTAACGACTACCGTGAGTAGCTCAATGGCCTATAAGTACTCGCCCGTCCTTAATTTAGGGCCTGTAACTTCTGGGAAGGGAGAGAGCCAGTGGTGTAAGCCAAACACAACATCCATGCCTCACGGGATTCGAACCCGGACCTCCAACTCGGAAGAATGATCAAAAGCCATCACTTAGGCTACTGCGCCACCGGGGAGGCCGGGTTCTAGTTCGAATCCCGAGCGAGGCACGGGTGGTATACCTATCTGATAGCCTTGGCTCTGTGTCTTCCCTGGGAACAGTGGCCCAAACTTCGAGACGAGAGACTACTTATAGCTATTAGAGCTGCTAATGGTGATGGTTAAATTTCGAGAAGCAATTGAACTTTTTTGAATACAGAATTTCTGGCACTGCTACACCCAAAAAATGCTAGCGAACAGCGATATTAACTAGTAATATCGTTTCTTTATAGGTAGTCCGTTTTTACATGCAAAACTATGGATTCTAGATAAATATGAGGTTCGACTCTCAATTTTAAATTTATCTCATAAAATTTGTGGCACACAGCTGGAGCGAAAAATATGCGCTTTTAGTACTTAATGTATTTCTCCCTCAGGTTTTACTCCTAAGCCATTATTTTGGGATTGTTGTTTTTTTTTTAAACAAAGATTCTCCCCTTTGAATCTTAGATTGTTTGATGGAAATAAGGAATATATTACTCCGCTGTAAGGCTTGACGTTGTAAATGCATTTTGTGATGCAAGAAGGTACATCAAGAGATTCATAAAAGCGGATGCTCAATCATAAAGAATGATTTACTTTCCTCTGGAGTGCTATATATTAAAATGTAAGAACAGCGGATGACGAACTACTTCAACAGATTTATTACCTACCCATCTAAGGGAAAGAATCGCATTAGGTAGCACACTTGACAATCTAGAAAAAAATGAGGTATTTATGGTTTATTACAGAAGCACTTCCAACACAGTACGAAGCGCTTCTAAACTGAATTCACTTTTTCATACATTTATCTTGCCACGATTTCTTTTCCCTGCAAGAGGTTTTGCAGCAAGACTTATTTGCACCAATCTTCCATTTCTTTCTTTATGAAATTATTTGGCATCTTACTTTCACACGCATTATTGCCTCAATAAATATTATTTTAAAGGGTTCTAACTTATGTCCCTCCAATATTTGTTTGACCAAGTCTTCATAAGCTAGAGCTGACTGAGAGTGAATGGATTTCCAGGTAATTCATGATATGCCTCGCGAGAGTTTTTCTTACCGAAAATGCTAGTGTTCCCTCACAGGGCTCATTCATTTATCTCTGAGAAAACAAGCGTAACGTATTGTTTTTTCCAACTTGCATTGATTCAGTTGTGTTTTCTTTATTTGGAGGGCTGGATGAAAGACCACAGTAAGCAACACAATGGGCCCGAAAGAAAGGTCTTTCGTTCCAGAAAGGGTATCATAATGCAAGCACACCATCCGTGCGTCACTCGCCATTGCAGAAAGTTCCTAATCGGTCTGTGACAGATATCCTGGTGCCGCAAAATAATCTGCTGGTTGTCACTGGGCGAGATAACCACTAGATGTAAAAAAATAGCAAAAATCTGCAAAAGTAGAAATTATAAAAGAGACAGGAAAGAAACTGACTACCGTATACAAAGGTCGTTCCGTAAAAACAGAGAGTACAATCACACAAAATGAAGAAATATAGGTACAGCAAAATATATGTTATTCTTTCTCAAAGTATCTTTACTCGAATGATGTGCAACAATCCCATCGTTCAGTCTAATTTTCAGAGCATGTGGCGAAAGAATTTTGTGGGAGCTGATTTAGCGATGCGACCCCTGTACAGCTTGAATACCGTCAGCATCTGTGTTGAATAATGCGCAGGCAGAACTTGTCCTCCATCATTGGAAACAACAAGAAATTCCACGGGGCGAGGTTAGGACTGTAGACAGGCATGATCTCAATACTGCATTTCGTAAGAAACTGTTGAACACAAGCAGCCACATGTGACCGGGCGTTATCATGGTGTGGCGTCCACTTGCCCACCAGTTCCGGTCGTGTAATCGATATATACCGTCGCAGAAGCTTCAAGACTGAAATGCAATACTCAGCATTGACAGTAATTTGTAGAGGAACAGCATGCTGATAAACTACACCTTTATGATCAAAAGAATTATCATCATCACCTTCCCAGCTGATTTGGTTTGGCGGACATTTTTCGGAGGAGACGAGCCTGTGTGTTTCCGAACACTCCTTGCGCACTTCGTGAGGGGGTCGAAATGGTGGACCCATATTTCAACGGCAGTTATTGCTATGTTTAAAAAGTTTCGATCCTGTTTCCGCTCATGACACACCTGACCTCTGGCTAACAATTGTTCTCTCGTCAGGTGATGAAGTACCCGTCTGGAACACACATGATGCAGCAGTTATTTGTCCCGTAGAATGCGGAATGCCGACATTTTTTGAAATATTCGTTCACGCCGCTATGTCTCCTCGCGTCATTTGTCGATCTTGTTGCAGGATTGCCCAAAGAGTGTTAACAATACGCTCCGTAGCAACACTTTGAGGACCAGGCCTAGGAGCGAGTTCTGCCGACAAACCCCCTTTTTTGAAATCATGGTTCCATCTAAAAATTGTTGACACACCCAAACATTTAGCTGTGTAAGCTTTTTTCATTATATCAACTATTTCTAAAGCCGTTTTGCACAAACGATAGCAAAATTTTATCGCAAAACGTATTTCGCTTTTTAACTGTCAATCACTCACCTCTATAGCTGTATGACGAAATGCAGACATATCTTAAACAACTGCGCAATATCAAAATCAGAATCGCTTGCAAAGGCTAATAACAATTGCCATAGATACATACTTCCTAAATTCAGTTAGTCATCTGCGTGGTTACTTTTCCCCTTCGCACTGTTGCCAACTCAAAACAATTACTCTCAGTTTTTATGGAACGGCCTTTTTATATTTCTTCTACTTAAGAAAACCCTAGCGTAGGTACCACAGCAATTACAATGATATCTATAATCATGAAAAAACACTCTGCTCTCTGTACGGAGAAGTTTAACCCCCATTTTCAAGCCGAAGCACAAAGATTTATGGAATAAAATTGCATTTAACAAAACTTCAGAACATCAGAAACCGTGTGGGGTGTACAGAATGGCTCTATGCCTGGTGAGGACAGCACTAAACAAATTTTTGCATGATGATTAAAACGTATATGTCTAGTAGCGGCAAAAAGGTGTTTGCTGTCGTCACAGATTTGGAGAAAGCTTGTGAAATAGTAAATAGGATACTTCTGTGGAAGGTACTGAATACGTTTGGTATTACTGGGAATCTACACTATCTACCAACAAGTAATTGGACACCTGTGATAACAAAGGAAACCGAAGTTTATTCACTTTCACTAGTTGGTGGAGCCTCCACGAGCGGCGATTACAGATGCGACCCTCCGGGGCATACTCTCAATCAGGCGTTGTACGACGGCTAGCGGTATCTTCTTCCACTCGGCTTGGAGAAGACAGGTTAGTTCCTTCACCGATTTCGGACGTTGGGGGCAGCCCTTAAGTCGACGCTCCAACTAGTCCCAGAGGTGCTCGATAGGGTTAATATCCGGGCTCTGCGCTGGCCAGTCCATTCGATTAACCCCATTGTCACCATACCAAGCCATGGTGGACCTCGCAACATGACAGGTGGCATTGTCATCCTGAAAATAACATGGGTCCACCCCGTAAAACTGCCACAACGTAGGAAGCGCATGTTCATCTAAAATGGTGCAGTAGGTTTCGGTGCTGAGTCTACCAGAAACTGCGACCAAGGGTCCCGTGCCATACCAGGAGAAACACCCCCATAGCATAATTCCACCGCCGCCGGACTTCACAGTTGGCACAATACATTCCGGCAGGAGGCGTTCTCCAGGCAGACGCCAAACCCATACCCTGCCATCCAAACGGTAGAGGGTGAACCTTGATTCATCGCTCCAGAGAACCTGTTTCCACTGTTCAACGGTCCACTGTCGACGTTCTTTGAACCACGTTAGCCGAGCAGCGCTATTGGACTTGGTGATCAAAGGCTTGTGGGCGGCAGCATGTCCATGATAACCAAGCAGATGGGCTTCCTTACGGATGGTATTCATCAAAAGAATACTCCCGGATGCCTGTTGAAACTCCTCGCGGATATGGCATCGATTTGATGCGGTTCTTCCGAATTTCTCTGGCCAGCACCCGTCATTCTCTAACTCCCAGTTTTGTGGGTCTGCCGGGCCGGGGCACATTCCGACAGTCACCTCTCATCTTCCACTTGCCAATCACGTAGGCCACTGTCGATTATGCGTACTTCAACTCGCTGTATATGTCACGTATGGATCGGCCATTTCTGTGATACTCGACGATTACACCTTTCTCGAAATCAGAGAGCTCCGACTGCGTGGCATCTTGCATGCGACTGGTTGCGTTGTTGTTTCCCACACGATATTTAACGGCGGCGGCCGTGACGTGTGTATCAGGACCGCAGATATCGTCGAGTGCAGGGGTGTCCAATTACTTGTTGGTGGATATTGTATTTACTTGATAGTGTGAAAGCCATGTATGCTGGCAGTAAAGCATGTGTACGACAGAATGGTGTTTTATCGAAATGGTTTTCTATTATAGCAGGAGTCAGACGAGATTGTGTAATGTCACCATGGCAATATCTGTGTGGGAAAATTGATGTATGCTGATGACCCAGTCCTGTTTGCAGAGAGCAAAAGTGAGTTGCAGAGTATTTTGTCCCGGATATATAAAATTTATATGAATTTCAAACTTAATAATAATAATAAGGAAAAAAACAAAGTTAAAGTTTTTGAGTGAGGAGCTGTTAGCACTAAATGCAATACAAATTTAATGTTCACAGTGATTTACCAGTGAACGAATTTGTATATTTGGGAAGCATGTTTTACAGAGAGAAAAAAATTAGTTGGTAAAATTAGTAGGTAAGTGAACTCTTTATTGAAAGTCATAGCTGCTTTAGGACGATTTCTCAGAAATGATGGATCCTCAAGGAAGTCTCGAATGCCTGTGTATGAAAGTGTAACTATTCCTACTCTTATGTACGGTAATGAAACGTTGGTGCAGCAGAAGAGACAAGGAGCCATAGGAGTCGTGCTGCAGAAGAGACATAGGAGTCATGGGAGTCGTGTGCAGAAGACACATAGGAGTCGTTTATGTGCTGGAGACATTCGTTACTTACGGGGAGTTTGTGGCAAGACTCACTCTAGTCATGTGAGGAATGAAGATGTGTTGTAGTTGTGTAATATGAGGAACAATGTTATCAGTAAGGTGAAGACCAATATTTTTAGGGGGTTTGGCCATGTTGAAAGGGTGGGTGATAAGATGCTTACTAAGAAAATTTTCCAGCTCAAATAGCAGGAAAGAAAAGTACAAGAAGACTTAGATAACCTTAGAAGGGCCGGATTCAGGAATGACTGCATGAGAAAACGGTATGAGTATGATAAATGTCAGTGAAGCTCGAGCTGTTTGCCAAGATCGCTGTAAATGGAGACGTTTGATACGCCAACAGTAAGTAAATTGTAGTTACATCAGTTAAACATTAATCTGGCTGTTTACCTTTCTTTGAGGAGCAAGCCTCTGAATCTCAAAGAACGGTTTAGGGATATGTACAGGGGTTGTCCAAAATAATAGAAACACCTAGAACCAATAGGTGTTGCGCCCCTAATATGGTGTGGGAGCATCCATGTCATCTAAAACTGCTTGAATCCTCCTTGGAATGAACGCATACAGGTCCTGGATGTTGGTAAGTGGTATGTTGTACCATTCTTCCTGCAGACACTGCTCCAATTCCTTGAGAGACGCCGGAGGTGGATAACGGGATCGCACTCTGTTTTCCAACAGAGACCACAGGGGCTCAATGATGTTTACGTACGGTGATTGTGCAGGCCAGGGAAGGTGTGCGACTTTGTGCTCATGCTCCTCAAACCATGATTAAACAGCCTGGCCTCTGTGAATCGCGGCATTATCTTTATTATCATTTTGAAAGGTGCAATCCCTTGACGGAAACAATGTCTGCGCCATTAAATGCACATGGTCGGCCAAAAGGGTGACATAATCACCGCTAGTGATCCGTTCGTGTAAGCTGATAATGGGACCTGCTGCAAACCACGAGATCATGGCCCAAACCATTACGGATCCTCCCCCATGCTTCACTGTAGGAAGGAAACAGCCAGGGTTGTAGGCTTCTGCGGGGTTCTCCACACGTAACCACGTCCGGTGGTGGTGAAAAGTGTGAAACTAAATTCATCGGAAAGCAAGACATGTTTCCATTGATCCGCAGTCCACGTTTTATGTTTCTGGCACCACTGTAGTCTCCGTTTCACATTCACCTGTGACACCAGGGGTTTTGGAATCGCAGCTCTGCCATGAGTATTGTGCTTATGCAATTCCCTTCGCACGGTATGGGTCGACACTGGGTTTTGGAGCACATCAGTCACTTTCGTCGCCATGGCTTTCCTCCTTTCGGTCAGAATCCTCTTCAATGTCTTCCTGTTTCTCGCAGTGAGTTTGGTTTTCCTTCCACAGTTGTGTCTCGCAGATGATGTTGTGCCGTGAACATTGTATGCTGTCATTACCTTCGACACGGTACCTCTCGATAACCCCAATACCTGTGCCATTGTGGTTACCGACGCACCAACCAGACGGGCTCGTACAATCTCCCCTCTTTAGAACTCCGATAGGTCATTCATTGTGCCTTCGCCTGGAACGAAATTATGCAAAAACCGATTCACAATGCAATCACACGGACCCTTGAGACTATAAGCAAAACTTTTGTAGAAAACAAAAATGTAGCTACATGTTCGTTTTACTCAAAAAACAGCACACGCCAAAGTCACTGTTTTAAGCGAGGTTTTTCCATTATTTTGGACAACTCTTTTATGTGTATGTACAATTCAGGACAGGGGAAACATCAAAAGGGAAAAAATGCGATTACTGGAGAAATCTTTGCTCCGTTGTACTTCCGTTTTTGAAAAATGTTTCTCCATTTTCGAACTTAAATAGAAACATTTATGTGCCTGATTGGTTGGTTTGTCTTACGGCACTGGCTCTCTCCTTTGCCTGGAACCTGGCCAAATCCAATGATTATCGTCTTCAGAGTCTAATACGGCGACGTGCTTGAGTGGACTAGCACACAGATTGGTGTCGTGTGTTCTTCAGCAACTAAACTCTCATTTGCTTGGGTCCAAATGATCTTCGGGTTCACGTTTGGAAACGACAGGGAGGAAGGACTAGTTTAAGAGCAATTGCCCAGCTGCATAAAGCACAATGACAAGTATCATGATCTGAGAATCAATCAGCTGTTATAGTCAACACATCTGGTGCTCCTCACAGATAGTTTGACAGCATGGCGACAAGTGAAGAATATTCTTCACAGTGCGGCAATAAAGTAATGAGACTGTTTAAAAAAAATCCTGATGAAACACACGGATCGCGAAGGTATAGTTTATTGATAAGTCACTCATCTGCAATGAGGTGGCAAGAGCGTTTTCATGAGAATTGCGCAGATGATTTACGCTGTGCGTCACGTCATTTCGTGGAAGAACATTGTCAAGCTCTGTCATGAAGCAGTGAGGAAATATTCGGTTCTGTTTGAAAATGGGTAAAACCTCATCTAAGAATGGCAAAACTGCATCTGTGATGTGGCAAAACGGCATATGTGATGTGGCAAAACGGCATCTGTGATGTGGCAAAACGGCATCTGTGATGTGGCAAAACGGCATCTGTGATGTGGCAAAACGGCATCTGTGATGTGGCAAAACTGCATCTGTGATGTGTATGGGGCTCATTGCCTATTTCGTGCCAAATATTCCGATGGTATGCACGTTTCTAGGATAGGCACGAAGATTTGGAAAATGACGACGTTTCAGTGCGCACGTCTGAACTCATTGAGAAAGTTCGCGAAACGATTAAAAGTGACCGTTGTATGACCTTGAGGATGCTAGAATGTGAGCTGGGTGTGAATAAAGAGACGATTCGTCAAATTTTAGTACAAAATCTGGGGTCTGTGCTGGTTTGGTTCCGCATGCTTTGACAGACGACCAGAAACATGTCCTACAGACTGCAGAAATAATGCAAAATTTTCTCCAAAGCATTGTAGCAGATGACGAGACATGGGATTTTCGTTATGATCCTGAAACGAAGCGTCAGACTACTGAGTGAAAGTCGCCACGGTCACCCAAAGAAAAGAAGATCAGGTTACACAAGTCCAAAATCTGGACAATACTTGTGTTCTTTTACGACAGCAAGGGAATTCTGCGTCACGGGTTCATTCCTGAAGACACAACTGTCACTGGCAAAGCTTACACATCCATTTTGGAACGATTGTGGAAGAGGACTATACGTGTCAGGCCTGAGTACAAAAACGGGCAACGGTTCCTTCTTCACAATAACACACTTGCACACAGAGCAGTCAGTGTACAGTAATTTCTGGCACGAAATCAAGTGTGTATACTCAAGCATGCCCCCCCCCCCGCTATTCTCCAGATCTGTCACCGTGTGACTACTTTCTGTTCCCTAAATTAAAGCTGCCTTTAAAAGCAGAAGTTTTTCAAGACATTGAAGACATATGATACAAAGGACTGTGACATCATCGTTTTACTCCATACCAAAAGACGACCTCTGAAAGTCCTTCCTTTCGTTGACTGATCGTGCCACTTCTTTTATTGATGCAAGAGGAATGTACCTCAAATTAAATACTGTATATTCACGTAAATTTTCCTGCTTTCCCATTCTTTTAAAAAAATCAGTCTCATTGTTTAATTTTGCCGAACTGTGTAGAGGCCATTGCATCCTTTTCTTAGGAAGGGGAGCATCTAGGAACTTGTTTCAGCAAGATAATGCCCGTCATCATACTGTAAACATTTGCACGGCATGTTTATGCTTTGTCCTAGTCCTGGAATAGACAGTAGAATCCGGGATTTGTCCCTAGTAGAACATGTGTGGGACATTGTTGAAAGACTTCTCAACACCGACACGCAACTAGCCAACCCGACATCTCAAAACCAGCACGCAACCAGCCAACCCGCTCATCTCAACACCAACATGCAACTGGACAACACGATATCTCAACACCAACATGCAACTGGACAACACGATATCTCAACACCAACATGCAACTGGACAACACGATATCTCAACACCAACATGCAACTGGACAACACGATATCTCAACACCAACATGCAACTGGACAACACGATATCTCAACACCAACACGCAATCAGCCAACCCGATATCTCAGCACCAACACGCAACTGGCCAACTCATCTCAGCACCAATACGCAGCCAGCCAACACGACATCTCAACACCAACACGCAACTAGACAACCTGACATCTCAACATCAGCACACAACCAGCCAATCCGTTCATCTCAGCACCAACACGCAACTAGCCAACCCGACGTCACAACACCAACATGCAACTGGACAACAAGATGTCTCAACTCCAACACGCAATCAGCCAACCAGACATCTCAACACCAACACGCAACTTGCCAACACATCTCAGTACCAACACACAACTGGCCAACACATCTCAGCACCAACACGTAACTGGCCAACACATCTCAGCACCAACAAGCTACTTGCCTACACATCTCAGCACCATCACGCAACTGGCCAACACATCTCAGCACTATCACGCAACTGGCCAACACATCTCAGCACCAACACGTAACTGGCCAACACATCTCAGCACCAACACGCGACTGGCCTACACATCTCAGCACCATCACGCAACTGGCCAACACATCTCAGCACCAACACGTAACTGGCCAACACATCTCAGCACCAACACGCAATTGGCCTACACATCTCAGCACCAACACGCAATTGGCCTACACATCTCAGCACCAACAAGCAACTGGCCAACACATCTCAGCATCAACACGCAACTGGCCAACACATCTCAGCACCAACACACAACTGGCAACACATCTCAGCACCAACACGCAACTGGCCAACACATCTCAGCACCAACACGCAACTAGCCAAAACGGCATCTTAACACCAACACGAAGCTAGCCAACCGGACATCTCAACAATCTCATGCACCAGCTGAGCTGCAAAACATGATGCAGGAAACATAGTGGGCACCGCCGCAAGAGGTTATTAGACGTCTTATAACTCAATGTCACGACGCATTGCTGAATGCACCGCCAGAGAGGTGGTTGTGCCTCTCATTGTCGCGCTTTGTTTTTCAGGTAATAAAAATGTCCTTTCGTTTGAAACTTTCTCTTGTTTTTCTTGTCTCCCGTACTGGTTATACTTATACACTACCATTGATGAACATCAGATGAATTTTCTTACCGCTTCTGGGTATTTCAATTTGAACGTTCAGAGTGTATTTATTAACTGACCAGAAGTGCTTCTTGAGTCATCTCTACTAATTCTGGTAGAAGCATTTTAACAATTTCTTTCTTTCTTTTGATTTTTAATTTTATTTATTTTTTGTTGTAGTTTCGATTTTCTTCTACGTTCATATGTCCGTATAATACTCCCAAATCTTATAACACGTCTTTTGTATAAAAAAAAGGAAGTGTTGATGTATCACTTTGTCCGTCCGTCCGTATGTGGAAACTGTATCTCTGCAACTGTTAGTCCGATTTGAAAAATAAAATCCTTTTGCTTTGGGAATCTGGAAATGTGAGAACGATTATGCATTCTTTCCGGTTTTCGTACGATGCATAACTTCGCCGCTAGGAGGCGTAAATGCAGATGCTATCGAATTCAAAATACATTGTATTCCTCATAATAGCATCTAGATATTCGACTGACATTTTTCTGTCTTCCATTCGATCCCATTTACAACGAAAACAATTTTAGATACAGTTTCTCTTTCCAGTAATGTGTAGCTTTCCCGCTAGAGGCGTAAAGATAAATTTAGATATCCCCGATATCTCTGCATGTAAAAGTCACATTTGAAAAATTATTTTTGCATGTGATAGATCTCCTATTGGAAAATGTACGTTCAGCATATAAATTCCAACTTTTCGTGAAGAATGGTTTTGCCACTAGGGGGCGTAAGTACATATAACTCTTTCTGATATATTTCCAGCAATTGCTTCTGAAAACGCAATTTAAAAAATTGTTTCACCGTCATACACCGCTCACGACGGTACTTCTTTTCAGAATACCTTCTGATTAAAAGGGTGTATAGCTTTTTCGCCGGCTGGCAGGCATAGATATATTTCTTATTTATGACGATATCTCTGCTTCTAACAATCCGATAGGAGAATTTGTTTCTTTTTAGCAGTAATATCTGCTCAACTAAACACTCGATAGAAAGAAATCTATTTCGGTCAGATGCCGTTCACTACGGAACTATTTGCATGCATTTCCGGCATAAAATAATAAAGAGTTTCACCGATAGGGAGCGCAAATGTTTAATCTCTGTTTTTCGATATGTCTGCTTCTAAAAGTCTCATTAAAAGATTCTTCCTGGAACACTTTGCTTGAACTCGTGGTCTCGTATTCTTTTTATTTCACAGTTGTGACGTTAGGTGGCGTTAGGATGCATTTCTGTATGCAGCTGTTTTTCCACTTCTAAAAATCATATCAATATTTTTAATGTATGCCTTTCGCAACAGTACAGGTGGAAAACATTATCCTCTTTAAACACTAGGAGCGTAAATGTCAAAGCTTTTTTCTCAATATCTCTACTCCTAGGAGTATTTGAAAAAAAAATTCTTAGCATGGGTTTTGCTATGAAGAATACTTTTCGTATATTTTCTAGTTTTCGATTATTCCGCAAGGGGGACGTAAAATTATATCATATTGTCCTTTATAACTCTTCTTCTAACTGTACACTTTGAAAATCTGTTTGTCTCTGATATGTGCCTTCAGTTATGAAGAAACTTTTTGTTCACATTTCTTTTAATTTTCCTAATATACCTTTCAGCTGCTAGTGGGAGAAGTTAGCTATTTCTATTTCAGGATGTAATATTGATTGTATAAATCCAGTTGATTTTTAATAGGTTCCATTGACTATCAATAACTATAAATTACTTTCTTTGCGTCGAAAACGATTCATAAGACGTGCTCATTGCAACCCAATATTTGGTGTCATCTTTCTTGTTTGTTTCCGGTTTTAACGAAACCTGTGAGCATGCCTATGAGGTGTTTGTTATGCATTCATAATTTGGGAGCACTGTTTCCAAGAGAAGAGAAAGAATTCAATCCCTAACACAATTGCCATAATGCTTCATCCAGAACTCAGACCCAATGTCAATTAGGGTAATTGGCCAGAAAGCCGCACCTCTGACTGCTCACCCACGGGGGCGACGGTGTTATATTTTCCATTTGATACATAATTTTCTTTTTCTTGCTTCCTTTTTTTTCATGTCGCTCGGGAATAAATAATAAAATAAATATTTGGTAATTCACTGTACAATCTGTTGTCATATCTGCAAAGAAACTTCCTAATTTTTCAGATGAACTTGTGGAATAAAATACGACAACGCATTTATTAAGCTCTCGTTCAGTCGGTTTCAAATATCTCCGTTGTAAAACTGAAGTGCAATGCTTAATCTTTAGCGGTGACTGTCAAAGTTACTTGTGTCTTGGTTGTCTTTTAAAATAAGGAAAGATGGCATTGGGCAGTGGAAACGTCCTTCTATTAGCTTGAGCTGAGTGAAAAGTATTGCGGAAGTGACGAGGGATTTTGTTAATGAAGCGAACTTCCGTTCATTCTGCTCAAAAGAATCGTCTTAAGCCCACCGATGCTGATGCTCTTCCAACGTTACTAGAAAATCGTTTCCACCGGTCATCAAAATTTAAAGACACGAGTCACGAAGAATTTCAATCGTTTCCTTTCAATGGGGTTGCGTAAGCGAGCTCTTTCAAATGATGCACCCTTACTTTTGTGTAGAAAATCTTTCACTTCAAAGAGACAAGATGCTCATTTAAGAACATTTGACTTCAAAAGACCCACGCGTAAGAGGATTATCTTATTTGCTTCGTTGGTGAAAAGAGATTAATGCCTTCAGATATTCGAAAAGTTTCCTCAAAAGAGAGATTTGTTTAGATTCAAATCTAAGCGTAGACGATATATTTTCCAAGGAAAGTCAAACAACGTTTTAGTCAGTGATTTGTGATGCCCATAAGCTAAAACATTTCAGTCTAAACAACAGCTACAGTTTTTCTGCATACCATAACAATTGAAATAAGCTTTTTTATTGGGAGTTTAACGACCACCGTGAGCAACTCAATGGACCAAAAGCAGTCGCCCGTCCCTAATTTAGGGTTACTGGTTACAAGGTAGGGAGAGAGCCAGTGCCGTAAGATAACGTACTGTCCCACTTCCGTACGTGCCATTTACATACAAGTGAAATTTTGTCCCATTTCCGTACACATCCAGATCATCTAGTGCCATTTCCGTACACAGATGTGACTTTTGTTTTTTTCTGGAGGGGTTTTCTTTATTTATTGGACTTGGTTGGCAGATACATTGACATATTCAGGCAGACATATACAGTACAGTATAGACATTTTGTTTCTCGACTTCAGCAATGTACATATTGAACATTTAATATAGTATGCCGGGTGAACAAGGAACACAGCTTAAAATAACCCGAAAGGCAAACACAAACATCCATGCCTTACTCGGGATTGGAACCCAGACTCCTCCATTGGGCGAATGATCAGAAATCATCGCTTAGACCATTGTGCCACCGGGGTGGCATTAAATTTATGTCATCTACTTGGAACGTTTTTTTTTTTTATTTGGAGGTTGTGATCAACTCGATGCACTGCAAGCAATCACTCGTCCTTAATTTAGCGCCACCGGTTTGAGGAAAGGGAGAAAAACACAACATCCATGCTTCACCGGGATTTGAACCCGACCCATTACGGACAAATGGTCGGAAACCAGCGCTTAGACCACTGCGCTACAGGGGCGGCACACAGATGTGATGATCCGTAAGCAATGAGATATGTGTAAAGGGAGACAGAAGATCAGGGACGTGTAGTGTACTGATAGCCCCCGTAACCCACTCCCCACTGCGGGGGGGGGGGGGGGTTTCACTGTTACAAGATCCTCTAGCCTCGGAAAAGAGATCCTACAAAATCTTTTGTGGAAACTTCCTACGAAACTGGTTAAAGAAATAGCCCTGAATCTTTGACGGCAGCTTTGAACGAAATATTAAACAGAAAAGCATTTTTTTCTTCGCGGTTTTGAAATTAAACATCTGTGACCAATGCTGAAGACTGTAAAGGTGGCATTAGTGGGCAGTCTGTTTGCCCTTCAGTTTTTACTGCTGTTTCCCATTTCCCTACCACGAGCGCCTATGTAATGATTGATGAAAACAATGAATGGTAATCTCTGTGACGTCGGAGGAATTCGGACAAGGGATCAGCATTTACTTTCTCCCTTAGCATTCCCCCACGTCTGATACCAGGCGCGTTGAAACTGTACGGAAATGGCACTAACTGATCTGCCATGTACGGAAATGGGACAAAATTTCATTTGTATGGAAATGGCCCGTGAGGAAATGGGAGGCAATCATCCTAGTTTTGTGTTCATTTTGGTTGTCACTATCACGGGAAAGCTTCCTCACTGGTCTTCCTTATTTGTACTCAACGCAGATCTAAAGCCCATTAGCAGCCCCCGTGGCGCAGTAGTCTAAGCCCTGGATTATGATCATTTCTCCGAGTTGGGTCCAGGTTCGAACCCCAGTAAGGCATGGATGTTTTGTTTGTCTTATGATTGTCTCCCACTTCCATACGTGCCATTTCCGCACAAAGGAATTTTTGTGTCATTACGTCCACGCTTTACCGCGGGTTTCGAACCCGGATCCAACTCGGACGAATGATCATCACCCAGCGCTTAGACCACTGTGCTACCGGGGTGGCCAATATGCTTTAGATGCGTTTACTACAAATAAGATAGACCAGTGTGGAAGCTTTCCTGTGGTAGTGACAACCAAAATGGACACAAAACTAGAAAAACCTATTCATACGGTTTTTTGCTCATTTCATCGTAAATACTCTGCGCTTTCAAAACAGAATTTACTAACTAACTTCTATGGACTATGAGTACGCAGTATTTTTTTCTGCAGGTATTGCATATTTTTGTGCATCACTGCACCAGTTTTCAATCAATATATGGATTCTTTCTCCCCTTTTCAGGAGATTTTGTTAACTAAACCTCACAGACTTTGCGACATGGATGAGAAACAACCATTGGCGGTGACAGATAACCTATCATTGAAAGGCATGTTCTCACAGGAGTTTAATGAAAATATGGTGCAGACATTTGTGGATTAGGCACCTGGTTGTTTCACAGTTGTCAAGTGGAACAGAATATTTCATTGAAGAGAACTTCACGATGATGCAGATATGGACGACCCTCCACATCCACCTAGAAAGAGAAAACATTAACGGCGTGATACAAGGCAGATGAAGGATTGTTCGGTCTACAATTGAGTCTCTGCGCACTTCAATCGGCACTGTCGATTGAGTTCTAACGTATTCTTTAAAGATGAAGGAGATAGGTGAGCGCGTTTCACACGTTTTGACTAAGAAGCAAAAGCGATGCCGCAAACGAATGTATCTCACCATTCTGAGCATGGTTCATGCGGAGTCAATGATTCCGGCCCCAGATTGTTACAACGAATGAAACATGGGTTCAGTGCTCTGACACAGAGACAGAAAAACAGAGCCTAGTGTTTGGAAGCATGCATCTTTTTCGCCTCCCAGGAAGTTTCGTGTTGCTCAGTCAGCCACGAATTCCTTTTGCAACCATGGTTTTGGGGATGCAAAAGGAATTATACTACCTCAACAAGGGCATCATTATCACTGGAACGTACTTCACCAACCTCATAAGCCAACTTCGTACAACCATCAAGGACAAACACCGGAAAAAGAACGAGCAGGTGTCTTTCTCCTTCAGTACAATGCACCTAGTCACTCTACCCAGATTGTAAAGGCCGCCATATAGACTGCAGGTTCTGAGTTGCTTCAACATGTAACGTACTACTTAGCATGACGTATTGTGGATGGCGTACTACTGAGGTGACGCATAGGGCAAATCGACAATGAAGTAGCGATAAGCCTGCGGGCCTAGTTCAGTTGGGAGAACAGTCGCTCGGGAATAGCATAGTGTGGGTATACGAAAGTAACTACCGGCAAAAAGATTATATGTTATATCATCGTCCTCATTGTCAACCATTATCAATCCACTGGTTGATGAAGGTCTCCCCAAGTTTCTTTCACAACGGTCTGTCTTGCGCCAGTCTGCTCCATGTCACTCCCGCACGCTTTCGAATTTTATCCACCCATCTCCCACGTGGTATTCTTCTGGGTCTTTTCCTGTTCCTTGGTATCCAGTCTGGAATGTCGGTTGTTCATCGGTGGTCCGTTCTTCTGACAACATATCCAGCACATTGCCATTTCAGGGATTTTATTTTGATCATCAAGTCTTCCACTCTTGTCAGTTTACTTATTCATGAGTTCCTCTTCTTATCTCTCCTCGTTACGGCAATCATTCATCTCTCCGTGCTTCTTCAAGTTGTCTCCAATCATTGTATGTCTTTTTTAGTTAAGGTTCAAGTCTCTGATCTGTACGTAAGCTCTGGAAGGACGCATTGATTAAACACTTTTCTTTTAAGACATAATGGCATATTGCTCTTAAAAATTGTACTGTTTCTTCCAAAAACTCTCCAACCAAGTTTTATACGTCGATTAATTTCTTCATCAATGTGACCTTTGCTTGATATCTGCTACCCAAGGTAAATAGGTTATTTCCTTTCCCATCAATCGATAAATCTTCATTTCTTGTAAAAGCATTGTATATCAGTTTTGTCTTCGAAAGTTCATGTTTATTTCCACATCTTTACTCTTGTCAGCAAGTTCCTGGATCATTCTTTGCAGCACTGAAGGGACAGTTGCAAAAATGACTACATCATCAGCAAAACGAAGGTGATTTTCTTTGACGAAGATGAGTTAAACATTTATTTCCATTAATCTTTATCCCTTTGTTTTCCCCCTTCAGTGATTGAAAGACATTTTGCAATGTGGCATTAAAGAGTTTGGGAGATATGGTGTTACTATATGTATATGTTATATACGTCACCATATTCTCCAGATCTTCTTGCTGTTAGTGAATTATATTTTCCCCTTAAACTGAAGAAAAATGTTCGTCGGAAGCGATATGGTCCCGATTTTGAAATAATCCCAGCTGGTTGAGTCATTAGAAGACCTAGCAAAAATGCTTTTCCCACCGGCCCAAGACACTAGAACATAGGTGGAACAAACGCGTTCCAGTAGCCGGGGATTATGTTAAGAAAACAAAACAAAAAGGAATCATGAGGGCACAGCTGCTCTGTGTACGCTAGAATACGGATAATTTGAATAGCCCTAGTTCTATCTATAACAGCATATGAAAACTTTTTTCCTACTTTTTACAAGTTGCGCAAGTTTTTGAATTTTCAACTTTTTTGTCCGAGGGTACTTATAAAAATTCCAATATTATTTTCAGGTTGGTTTTTTTTTTCCTTATTTCGTTTAATTTTCCATTGGTAAGTTATGCATTTCTAATAAATCTTTTAATTTTCACTCCAAAAGTAATTTTTAATGCACTTGACATAATGATAAATCAGTGCAAATGCTGGGAATTTGTCTAGCGTTTCACGGAAGCATTTTTTGCTGCTCTCTTCAGAAAGGCATCCACGTCGAAGTACTCCTAATGTAATGCTTTCTTTAGAACAAAAGCACACAGAATTTTTCTTTCTTTATTAGAGGTTTACGACCACTGTGAGCAACTCAATGGGCTTTGAGTTGCTCAGCTATAAGCCCATTTGAGTTGAAGCCCGTCCCTAATTTAGAGTCACTAGCTCCAGGGAAGGGAGAGAGCCAATGCCATAAGACAAACACACCACCCATGCCTCATCTGGAACTAAACCGAAATTGGTCAATAGGTGCGACGTAGATATTTTCGATCTTTAAACAAACTCGAAAAATATCCACCCCACATTTAAAGCTATTAGTTCTATGTAGGATACGATGAGAAACAGGACCGTTGCAAAACTCGATGGGCTTGGACCTGTGGCCATTTGCAACGTCCTTACTGTGGAATTCGTGAGCAACAAAACGTCAGCTAACGTAACAATGAAGGCGTCACGTGATATGACAAACCAATGAAATTGGAGACGCTATGGGATTTCAAATAAAAGGAAAGAAGAATTCGCTAAAGCGAGACGTTGTGGAAGTTTGAGTGAAAAAAACGCAAATATTTTTGAGGAATTCATCGACAATTTCATGCTCAAGAAGGATTTTAGTAAGTATTCAGTAAGTATGGATATTTTTTATAAAGTTTGTAAAGGTACATGCTTTGTTCTTTTAGGTTCTGCAGCGGCATATCTAGTTTGGAGCGTGGTGCAGGAAATGGCGGATGACAGACGCGAGGAGCCCGAGATTGCCATCCAGGCAGAAGAACGAGAGGATATTCACTTAATTGCTACAGGAGGAGGTGACGGATGGTGGGTAAACGTACCCTGGAGAAACCCCTGAGGTAAGTATTTCGATGTGACGAGGAAGAGGTAAGTAAAGTAAGTATGACACAAAATGGCGGCCGTGTGGAATAGAAATTCAAAATGGCCGGTGGTATTGTTAAAGGACTTGAAATTCTGAACATATTATGTTCAACTGTGTTGTACATCAATACTGTAAATCAAGCAGATTTTTGTAAATAAAGTGTTGAACTGGATAATTCAAATTTTAACATGTATATACGTTATATGTTATTACTAACGATTAGTTTAAGTCATCAAGTTTAAGTTCTAACATTTCCGAAGAAACCATGTTGGCATTTCATTTAATATTCGTTGCATTTCTTTTGTTTTGGTTCTTCGGATCGCTTTTGCCTTTTTTTCTGCAGCTATTTATTCATTTGTTAGGCTGCATTACTTTATATACGTTACGATATGTTATTACTAACGTTTAGTTTAAGTCATCAAGTTTAAGTTTTGACGTTTCCGAAGAAACCATGTTGTCATTTCATTTGATATTCGTCGCATTTTTTACTTTTTGTTTTGGTTCTTCAAATCGCTTTTGACTATTATTTTCTACAGCTATTTATTCATTTGTTAGGCTGCAATACTCTTTTAACAGATTTGTGCTTTTTCGTAATTTATTACTTTACTTTTGCAATAACCCAACAGCCGTGGGTAACATTTAGTTATTTTTTTCTAAGCTTGTTCGGTTTTATACCAGTTTCTTGTATACATTGTCTCTCAGTTATGTGAATTCCCAATGTTACCGTGAGATAAATGGATATTTTCTACTGGGCAGAAACGATGACAAGAAAGCAGATGTTTACGCTTTTTAACTGTATCAAGAAGAGAGAAGAAAAGAACCCGTAAAACAACCGGGAGTTTGAAAAGATAAAACAAGCAGAGTGATAAGCGATGATGTTGCTTCTTCATACTTTGTTTTTAAGGCTTAGGAAAAGAAAGCGGATAGTCTTCCTATTACAAACGCTTTCACGTAGTTCGAGAGTAACGTTCCGCCATGTTTAAATGTAGCCGGCTTACATCCACCATCAGCGAGCAAAAAAATGAGTTCACGATGTATTTTATGTGAATTTCTCTTAGAATAATAATAGATTAGACCATGTAATGACTCGGAGTTTTTTAATAAAGCAAATTGGGAATGCATTTTGTGAAGGAAAATTATCGGATAATAGTAGAACGGACTTTTGTGTGCAAAAAGCAGCATTTAAATACTCTTGAGGAGTTAATTAAATGCATTCGATGTTCAGGGAAGTGGAAAAAGAATTATGAAAAACATTTATTTGATAACAGATTGCTGATCATCTGTAGAGTAGTTTTGCTCTTTGCGAAATTAGTATTATATGTAGTTCTTTGTAGTTTGCAGCTGACCAGAGCTTAGGGTAATTGAAAACTAGCAGTCAATCGGGACGAATCAACTCACGGGTAAAGTTTAATTTAGTAAGACGCACGTTAAATTAATGTTCTGTATTTAGAATAAAACTAGCAGATTTTTTGTGTATAAATGAAATTCGCATTAGAGTTAAAATTACTTCGGTCTGCAAAAATCGTCCGCATGCAGTTTACGCGGAGCTACTTCCTTGATTGGGGGTGTCAGCCGGCACTAAATAGGCATGGCGCAGCGATACACGCGAACTTGGGAACTACGTCGAAGCGTTTGTAATTTGAAGACCATTATGAAAAGCAAAACAGCGGCAGGCAGAAAAGACTTAAGCGTAAGAAGGAAGGGAAAAGGAAGACGATGCACGACTTCTGACAAGAATCATTAGAAAAATGATTGTGGCACAATTAGGCAGACAGATTTAAGAAAGATGAAGTAGATTTAAGAAAAAGAAGTACATTTAAGAAAGATGTGGATTTAAGAAAGATGTTGAAGATGAGAAAGAAATTTCAGTGGTCGGAGGAGTGTTCAAGTGAGAAATAAAATGGTTGTGGAGAAAGGTTCAGAAGAGAATACAGGTCAAGAGAAAGCATCTCTCCTAATATTTAATGTCAAAAAAGCCTTGTGTACGAAGAAATCTGGATAGAATATCATCATCATCATCATTGTCAACCATTATCAATCCACTGCTGGACGAAGGTCTCCCCAAGTTTCCTCCACAACGGTCTGTCTTGTGCCAGTCTCCTCCATGTCACTTCCGCATATTTACGAATTTCATCCACCCATCTCCCATGTGGTCTTTTTCTGGGTCTTTTCCTGTCCCTTGGAATCCAATCTAAAATTTCGGCTGTCCATCTATGGTCTGTCCTTCTGGCAGTATGTCCAGCCCATTGCCATTTCAGGGATTTAACTCTGATCATGATGTCTTCCACTCTCGTCATTTTTCGGATCCACGAGTTCCTCTTCTTATCTCTCCTGGTTATACCAAGCATGCACCTCTCCATGCTTCTTTGAGTTGTCTGCAGCCTTTGTATGTCTCTTTTAGTTAAGGTCCACGTCTCTGCACCATACGTAAGCACTGGAAGGATGCATTGATCAAACACTTTTCTTTTAAGACATAATGGCATATTGCTCTTGAAAATTATGCTGTTTCTTCCAAAAGCTCTCCAGGCAAGTTTTGTACGCCGATTAATTTCTTCATCAATGTGACCCTCACTTGATATCTGCTGTCCAAGATAAACATATGTATCTGTTATCTCCAGTTTTTCTCCATCAATCGATAAATCTTCATTTCTTGTAAAAGCATTGAACATCACTTTTGTCTTCTGAAAGTTCATTTTTAATCCCACTTCTTTACTCTTGTCAGCAAGTTCCTGGATCATACTCTGCAGCTCTGATGGGGTAGTTGCAAAAATGACTACGTCATCAGCAAAACGAAGGTGGGTTAGATAATCTCCATTAATCTTTATCCCTTTGTTTTCCCAGTTCAGTGATTGAAAGACATTTTCCAATGTGGCATTAAAGAGCTTCGGAGATATGGTGTCACCTTGTCTCACTCCCTTTCCAATTTTTATGTGTGTTGTATTTTCAAACAGCCGAATCTTTGCACTTGCATTTTCATAGATGTTATTAATAATATTAATGTATGCATCTTCAATACCGCAGGATTTCAGAGCCGTGGTAACTGCTGATGGTTTCACCGAATCAAAGGCTTTTTCATAATCGATAAAAGCCATGCACAATGGAAGTTCATATTCCCTCGCTCTTTCAATTAGTTCTCTCAGTACGTGGATATGATCTATTGTGCTGTAGCCACTCCTGAATCCAGCTTGTTCTCTCGGTTGAGCCATGTCCAGTGTTACCTTCAAGCGGTGTGAAAGAACTTTAGTGAAGATTTTATAAACCACTGATAGGAGGCTGATAGGTCTGTAGTTCCTGAGATCCTCAATGTCACCTTTTTTATGTAGCAGGATCATTGTAGCGTTGTTCCAATCCTCAGGAATCTTCCCTTCATTAAGGCATCGAGTGAAAATTTGGGCGAGTACTGTTTCAATTTCTCCACTTGCTTCTTGTATGATGTCTATAGTAATTCCATCTTCTCCTGGAGCTTTCCCCCGCTTCATGTTCTTGATTGCATGAGCAACTTCTGCTGGGAGGACTGGAAGAACTCTGGTACCTTTCATGATGTCTGGAGTACATGTATCATCCCTTTCATATAATTTGGAGTAGAAATCTTTCACTCTTGTCAAAATTTCGCCTCTATTTCTTGTTATAGAACCATCTTCTTTTCTCAGAGCCATAATCTGTTTTCTTCCCTTACTGAGATGTCCCTTTGCTATCTTAAGGCTTTGGTTGTTTTCAATTGCTTTCCTCACTAGCTCACAGTTGAATTTCCTTACGTCTTCAGTGATACTTTTTCGTGTTGTCTTGCATAGCTCTATATATTCCACTTTGGAAGTCACATCTTCTTTAGTTGTCCTCATCTCTCTTCTTTTTTGCATCAACATTTTGGTTTATATATATATATATTTTATTATATTTCAAATTGTGCTCATTTGATGATATAAAAGGAAAACAGCAAACAACAGAACTGACTAGGGAAAGAATGCAGTTTAACAAGATCATGTCAGATGAATGAATACATCTAGCAGGATGAAAAGAAAACTGTGAGAAACGTTTGGCTCTAGAGCAGTGATGTATTCAGGTATCTTCTTGGGGGTGCTTAGCCCCCGAAAATCCATGAACATCCCCGTAAGTTTTGGGGCGATCTCCCCTTATATTTAGTCTAATTGTTTTGGTTTATAGCTGAATAAATGAAGAAATTAAAAAAAATAAAAAAACGAGGCAAAATATTATAATAATAAATAAAACACCCACACGAAATTTCTATCATCCTTCAATAACACATAAAATAGTTCTCGCTGAAAGGGTGAATTTTCAAGCACTGACAACTGGGACTAATTCCTCAATAAAAAAAACCTAATTCCACAGAGTAGCGATGTTTGCAAATCAATACATCATCATATTTTGGAAGCTGGCATTCAGCTTTTTTTCAGACTTCTGGATGCCGATTTCCCATGTATACGGTTAAACCTTAGTATAGCTAACGTGATGTTAGCGCATCCAATACAACAAAATATATGCTACCTAATTTTTAACAATAGCAAATTATTAAAAATTGTTCCTATTTTTTTCTCTTGGCGGTGGGTGGTTTACACTCTTTAGCAAAAAAATCGAGGCATCTCAAACTGGCATCCAAACGGTTAGTTAGTTGTTTTTTTTTACTATATTAATCTAAAGGGGCTGAAACCAAATGGCAGGGCAATGGTTTACACCATACGTTTTCAGGTGACACTGTAATGATACCTTAATAATAAGAAACAGGCTGTTTTAGAGCAGGGAGGTGGGTTCTCCGGCACAGCATTATCTTACTATTGTAGCATCCTCAATAACTTACACCACCCCATAGTGAAATCCATGATGCGTTGAGGAATTAAAGAAAGGTATAACATTTTTACATTTTAGTCACTTGCATGTGTAGATATTACTTGGATTTTGCATTTGTGATATACGAACATAAGACAATTTATAAACCCTATTCAAAATGTATATTAATGTATATGTAAATAACAAAATTATTATTATATGTATATCATCAGTCAACAAGTAACTGCCCCCCACCCCACCCCCAGGAAAAAACTATCTCAATGCAACACTGCTGTAGAGGCAGGATCAACTTCAACTTGTGCAAGTATGAGACACTTCCGTCCACAGTGAGTACCTTTTAGGTCCCAGCCACCTACAGCGAGTTCGCCTTTTGGGCAAGACACAGAAACGGAAGTAATGAGAGCAAGTGTAGCGACTTTGACAGAACAGTTTGTAGTGAGATTAGAGCACAGTAGATGGCACCACCGTACAAGCACGATGTTGCACATAGAGGGGTGAGAGAATTTCAGGGGGGGGGGCAAGGAAAGAATACCCATTTAACCAGTGGGCCGTCACTTAACGTGCTCGTCCGATGCACGGCGAATATTCAGTGATTGTTTAGGAAATCACACCACCTCCGCAAGATCAGCCCAGGAACGAACCTGAGGATCTTGCATTGGTAGTCTGAACTGCTAACCACTCAGCCCTTCGCGGCAGAGTATGTAGAGGCAGGAGGCTTACTTAACATAGTTATGTCAAACATGCCCGGAATGAAATAACACGGTTAAGAATTGTTGGCTGTAGGCGAGAATCAGTCATGTTAATTATTTAGAGTATGAAACACTTACGTTTCAGATTGTACTCATTTGATGATATAAAATGAAAACTGCAAGCAAAGGAACTGGCTAGGAAAATTATGCAGTTTAACAGGGTGATGTCAGATGAATGAATACACTGCTGGACAATTGCTAAGGACGGATCATAAACGGCTATATAGCGCATAAAAAAGTAAGTGTGGATGGATGCCAAGTGAAATAAAATAATGTCAGAATGCCAGGACATTACAAGAAAGACAATTTATTGTGCTCTGAAATCCAGAAGGCTTTGGAACGTGCTCAAGGGACAAACAGGCCATTTTGTGCAGAATACGTAAACGTGAAAAAAAGGCAATTACCGTCCGCAGGCGTTCCGGCGTAAGATGTCAATACGGGATATGGCCACCATGGAGGGCGATGCAAGATTCCACACGTCGTGTCATGCTTTGCACAACATTATCAAGCAGCTGTTGGGGTAATTAATCCCATTCCTCTGTCAGTGCACGGATGACGGTGTCCTTGTTTATTGGAGGGCATTGGCGACCAGCAAGACTCCTCCCCAAAGCATCCCACACATTTTCAATGGGATTCAGATCTGGAGAACGTGCTGGCCATACGAGGCGTTGAATATCCTCCCTCTCAAGACACTCCTGGACAGCGACTGTTCGATGACATGTTGCGTTGTCGTCCATGAAAATGAATCTATCACCGACAGCACCACGGAACATGCGAACATGAGGTGGCAGAACATCATTAATGTATCGTTGGCCAGTCATAGTCCCATTTGGAAGCACATAGAGAGACGTACGGCCATTGATCATGATGCCAGCCCATACCATGACACTACATGTCGGATATCGGTCCCTTTCCTGTATGTTTGCTAGACAATATGCAGTATAACTATCACGCCAGATCAGTTGTCGTCAACAATCAGATGATATACTGTATCTACTCTCATCTGAGAAGAGGACAGCAGACCAGTCGTTATCAGTCCAATTACGATGTTGATGGCACCATTGCAAACGGGCGGTACGGTGACGTCTGGACAATGGGATGCACACAACAGGACAGTGGGCGTATAGTCCTCCTTCATGCAAACGTCTGGCGACAGTTTTTCGGGAGATCCGCTTGCCAGTAGCAGCCATAAACTGATTTGCTATCTCACTAGCTGTGCTGCGCCGGTGTCTTTTTGTTGATAGCACTATGTACCGATCTTCTGCAGGTGTCGTACTGCGAACACGACCTCCCCGTGACGTTTGCTACACTCTCAATTTGTTTGAAATGATTTCCAAAGCCTTGAAACAACACTGTGGCTGACGTGGAACTCCCTGGCAACATCTGTTATTTTTCGCCCTTCTTCAATCTTGCCAATAATACGACCACGCGTAAAATCATCTAGGTGATGTCGGGAAGACATACTGAAAATTGCAAGTTCGTCAATTGATTCTTTCCCTTTCAACTTTGCGTTTGAACAACAACGGTCAATACGCGTCAAATCCTTTATATCTCTCATCAGCGCTGTGACGTCACGAACAAGTTCGGCAATCCATAATTTGCATACGCACAACACGTCATACTGTATCCCACACATGCTAATTTCCACATTTTCCTGCCTTCCATTTTATGGTTGCTATCGTTGCTATTGTCATCCGTCCTTAGCAATTGTCCGGCAGTGTATAATAGCAAAATGGGAGGAAAACTGTGATAAAATTTAGGTTGTAGAGGGAAGAGGCTTACTCAGCATCGTTATGTCAAACATGCCAAGAGTGAAACGACAGGGTGCGGAATGGTTGGCTGTATGGGAGGGGGAAGCCAAAATAACATGGTAATGTGAGACAAACATGTTAATTATTTGGAGTGGGAAACACCTGTTTCAGATTGCAATCATTTGATGATATAAAAGGAAAACAGAAAACAAAAGAACTGACTAGGAAAGGAAGACAGTTTAACAGGGTAATGTCAGATGAATGAATATCATAGCAGAATGGGAGGAAAACATGTAAGAAAAGTTAGGCTGTAAAGGGAGGAGGAGGCCAAAATAACATGGGCATGTGAGACAAGCATGTTAATTATTTGGAGTGTGAAACACTTGTTTCAGATTGTGCTCACTTGATGATATAAAAGGAAAACAGCAAGCAAAGGAACTGACTAGGAAAGGAAGGCAGTTTAACAGGGTAATGTCGGATGAATGAATATAACAGCAGAATGGCAGGAAAACTGTGAGAAAAGTTTGGCTGTAGAGGGAGTAGGCTTATTCAGCGTGGTTATGTCAAACTTCCATAGAGTGAAACAACAATGTGAGAAATGGTTGGCTGTAGGGGAGAAGGAAGCTAAAATAACATGGGACTATGAGACAAATATGTTAATTATTTGGAGTGTGTAACACTTATAACGAAGTGAATTTCTCCGTCATTTTTATCCGCGCCAGGATTCGAACTCGGGTCCACTCATTCCGGAATAAGTTGCTCTACCAATTAAGCTACGCGGACGTTTTATTCTGATTCCTATCTGCCTTTATGTCGTGTGCGTCCTTCTGGCAGTACGTCACATCTCCTGGTACGTTACATCATCTCCCCCTTATTTTTTTTTATTTATTTTTTTTTTTTTTCGAAATGCTGGAGAAAAAATTCTCTTATTTTTCCTATCTCGCGGTGTGGAAATAACATCACACCAATGCGAGATTTTGAACGGTCGGGTCATCCGGATAGTTCGGGCGCCATTATAACGAAGTAAATTTTTCCGTCATTTCTGTCCACGCCAGGATTCGAACCCGGATCCCCTCATTCCGGAATAAGTCACTCTACCAATTGAGCTACGCGGACATTTATTCTGATTCCTATCTGCCTTTATGTCGTGTGCGTCCTGCTGGCAGGTACGTCACATCTCCCCACCCCCGAAAGAGGGCCGGGGGCATGGCCCACGGGTCAGCCGTGACCATGAATCGTTGCAGGCAGCCATCCACTGTAGAACGTGCACTTGAGAACTCCCAGTCAATCTGCTGTGTGGAATGCAACATCACACATTTTTATTTTTCGAAGCGCTGGAGAAGGAATTCTCTGATTTTTCCTGTCTCGCGGTGTGGAAATAACATCACACCAATGCGAGATTTTGAACGGCCGGGTCATCCGGATATTTCGGGCGCCATTATAACGAAGTAAATTTCTCTGTCATTTTTGGTCTACGCCGGGATTCGAACCCGAGGCCGCTTATTCCGGAGCAAGTCGCTCTACCAACTGAGCTACGCAGACGCTTATTCTGATTCCTACCTGCCTTTATGTCGTGTGCGTCCTGCTTGCAGTACGTCACATCTCCTGGTACGTTACACACTTGTTTCAGATTGTGCGCACTTCATGATATAAAAGGAAAACAGCAAGCAAAGGAACTGGCAAGGAAAAGAATGCAGTCTAACAGGGTAATGTCAGATGAATGAATATAATAGCAGAATGGCTAGAAAACTGTGAGAAAAGTTAGGTTGCAGAGGGAAGAGGCTTACTCAGCATGGTTATGTCAAACATGCCTAGAGTGAAACGTCCGGGTGAGGAATGGTTGGCTGTAGGGGAGGAGGAGGCCAAAATAACATGGGAATGTGAGACAAACATGTTAATTATTTGGAGTGGGAAGCACTTGTTTCAGATTGTGCTCATTTGATGATGTAAAAGGAAAACAGCAAACAAAAGAACTGACTGGGAAAGGAAGGCAGTTTAAGAGGGTAATGTCGGATGAATGAATATAACAGCAAAATGGCAGGAAAACTGTGAGAAAAGTTTGACTGTAGAGGGAGTAGGCTTACTCAGCGTGGTTATGTCAAACATGCATAGAGTGAGGAAAGGTTGGCTGTAGGGGAGGAGGAGACCAAAATAACATGGGCATGTGAGACAAAAATGTTAATTATTTGGAGTATGAAACACATGTTTCGGTTTGTGCTCATTTGAAGACATAAAAGGAAAACAGAAAACAAAAGAACTGACTAGGAAAGGAAGGGAATTCAACAGCGTAATGTCAGATGAGTGAACATAATAGCAGAATGGGAGGAAAACTGTGACAAAAGTTATGCTGTGGAGACAGGAAGTTTACTCAAATGGTTATGTCAAGCATGCCCAGAGTGAAACAACAGAGTGAGGAAAGGTTGGCTATAGCGTAGGAGGAGGCCAACATAAAATGGTCATGTGAGACAAACATGTTAAATATTTGGAGCGTGAAACATTTGTTTTGGATTGTGCTCATTTGAGGATATACAAGTTAGTAAAATCATGCAATGCATTGACTATGATACGCTTTCCAACATTCCAGAAATCATTACTCAAGTTAAGAGGAGAATGGCTGTGGAATAAATCTCGCTCCTGTGCCCTGTCCTTTGACCCAATTTCGATTATATTAAACAAAAGTGGTTCAGAGTAGCTCCGGAACAACATACTAAAGTTTTGTCGCAATAGAAGTATTTTTAGTCAAGTCATGAGGATAATGGCTGTGGAATAAATCTCGCTGCTGTGCCCTGACCGTCGACCCCATTCTAATTATATTCAACACAACCGGTTCAGTACATCTCCGGAACACATGATGAAGTTTTGTCGCAATCGAAGCATTTTTACGTAAGTTATGACGTATGTGGGCGGTGGAATGGATCCCTTCCTATGTCCTGACCTTTGGCCCCATATCGTTTATTTTCAATGGGGTTCCTTTCCAGGTTGTCCCCTACCACATGCTAAAATTTCATCCAAATCGAAGCATTTTTACGCGAGTTATCGTGCGGACGAACGGACAGACAGACGGACAGACGAACAAAGCTGGAGCATATACGCTTCTTCAACCTACGGTTGGAAAGCGTAAAAAATAGTTCTTTGGAAATAGGTTCAAATAAAAATGTTTAAGAGTCAGAAGGAAAGTGAAATGTCTTTTTTATGAGAATGAGATCGTTGTTGTATTCCTTCATTTCACGAGCATGAAATATTTTTCTACAGGCATTCCGAAAAAAAAAAAAGGTAGTGAAAAACAAAGGGTGGTTTCACCGATATTTTTGTGTGAGGTATATCATTTGGCCCTATTACACGAAGAATGCACAAAACAAAAGAAGTGTGAATAAAAAGGAAAGCTGTGAATATTTACCAAAAAAAGACATATGTAAAAACCCGCATTGGATCTTGTTAATGAGGGAAAATCTCCTAACACCTCCAAAAAATTCCTCGAAATTTCCCAAAAGGAATTTTATGTGAATGAAATTTAAAAAAAAAGCGGGCTGAAGAAAGGCGATAGCACAAAAAGGTCTGTGCTCTAGAAAAAGAAAAGGGAACGTGAGCTCGAATATCTCAAAAACAAAAGCAAAAGTCAAATGCCTAACAAAGCGCAAACCAAAAGAAAACTGAAGCCTAACAAATGATGATCTAAAGAAACAGAAAAAAATATCAAGCACAGGTCTGTCTGTTAACTAGGAGATGGCTAGCGACTTCGAGGAAAGATATGTTTTTCTTCAGAAGAGTTTCGTCTGTTTTTCTGTCATCTGAAGAGGAAGGAGAACGCTTCCTAACTTTTCTAGGATATTTACTTCAAGAGCGTATGAAAGACATCGAGGAAGTTGGAGCTTTTAAGCACTTATCGTCAAAAAATTAGTTGCACCCAGAAAATAAGCAACCGACACGAATGAAACTTGGTGGGTAGGTTTGACATCGTGAGGCATGCAAATCATTCAGGTATTACGCTCGGCCACGCTTGTTACGCAAGCAAGGAGGGGTCGTAGCGCTGTTCCTGACCGGCTAGATAAGGTCGTCCTGTTGCTGGTGCTTGCCATTCTTCCGTACGGGTTCTGGTACCTTGTCGTTGTGTACGGACTCAGCTGCGTTTCAGCTGCGAAATCCAGACCATTTTTCCTGCGGGTGAGTGGCAAATCACAGGATTGCAAAAAAAAAAAAAAAAAATTCAGCTGCATGGGATGTTTTTGGTAAATGTTATGTTTTCGAGTGTGCTGAATCCAAAAATGACCTCCATTTCCCTCCATCACTTACAGTTTTTTTGTTTTGTTTTTGTAAAATACAAGGTGTTTGCATGAAAAAAGCATAACAATAATGAGAAAACCATTTCATTACAATGAACTAAAAAATATTTCTTATAGTAAACAAACAATTTCTTCATGAAATGTACTTAACACTCCGTGTTCATTCCTTTTGCCTATGAAACCTTTTCTTCTCTTTGATACTTCTCCGAACTCGCTTCCGATTTCCACTTTCTGTTTCCCGCTTGAGCATCCAACAGTAGTCAGCTAGCATATTGACGTCCCATCGTCCTTGGTAGCGTCTCTCGATATCACGGACATCCTGGTGAAATATTTCACCCTGCTCTTCACTGAGGGCTCCCAAGTTCTCGGGAAAATAGTCGACATGGGAGTATAAGAAATGAACTTTTAAGCTCATCTTGCATCCTTGAGCTTTATACGCAGCTAACATGCGTTGTACAATGGTTTTGTAGTGAGGGTCTTTAGCATTACCCAAAAACTTGTGCACTACGTCTTTGAAATAGTCCCACGCTTCTTTTTCTCCCATTGTTTCTGAAAAGAGGGGATCGGATAACAGTTTTCGTATGTCGGAGCCAGTAAAAACTCCCTCTTTCAACTTGGCTTCAGACAGTTTTAGGAACTTGGAACACAGATATTTGAAACATTCCCCATATTTTGGCAGTGATTTCACTAACTGCTTCATAAGCCCCAATTTAATATGAAGAGGTGGTAATAAAACCTTTTCAGGAGGAACCAAGGTTGTATTAATGACGTTATTTTCGCCGGGATTAAGGCGTCTCGAAGTGGCCAGTTAGTTTTTCTCCAATGGAGATCTCTGGCTCGACTGTCCCACAAGCAAAGGAAGCAGGGATATTTCGTACTGCCTGCTGGCCGAACAACACGGTTAGTATTTTGAAGTCTCCACAAAGCATGCAGGGATATTTCGTATAACCTGCCTGCTGGCCGAACAACACGGTTAGTATTTTGAAGTCTCCACAAAGCATCCGGCGATTTTCTTGATATTTTATTTTCTTAAGAATCATTGCCACATCGTTATAGTTTTCCTCTAAATGCACCGAGTGTCCTACAGGAAGTGATGCAAATTTATTCCCATTATGCAGCAAGACCGCTTTGAGGCTTGTTTTTGAGGGATCAATGAATAGGCACCACTCAGATGAATCATATTCTATTTCAAAACACTTCATTAGCCCTTGAACATCACTACAAAAAACGAGATTTCCCTCTTTGGAGAAAAATGTAGTGAATTCTCTCTCTCGGTGCCTGTACCACGAAAATAAGGTTCCGGGTGACAGCAGGTTTTTATTTTTAAATCTTGACCCCAGAAATTCGGCAGCATCTTTTGAAAGGCCTAAATCTCTAACCAGGTCATTGAGTTCGCTCTGATAAAAAAGTTGGGGTCCCTCATCAACAGAAAAATCTGAACTACATTCGTCCTGGGGAGGTAAAGTGGTTCCGTCCTCAGAATCACTCAGGATATCATCCAAACTGGAAGGTGGGTGTGGAACTGGTATTGCAGAGCTATGAGGCACTGGACGAATAGCTGAATTTAGGTTTGGGTAAGATATTTTATTTTTATTTTTTGTATTGAAACCTTTCACATCTACCGAACAGAAATAGCAGTCGATATTGTGGTTTTGCTGTTCACGCCACATCATAGGAATGCCAAATCGAAATGAGTGTTTCTTACCCTTAAACCACAAACGGAGATCTTCCTCGCACCTTCTGCATACCTTATGAGGAGCCCAGGCTTTGTCTTGATCCCCAAGTTTCAACTTGAAGTAAGCAAAATACATTTTCTTCACGAAATCACTGATGTTTCTTTGTTGACTTTTAACAGTGTATTCACCACAAATAAAACAAAAGTTGTCAGGAGAAATAACACAACCTCTTGAAGCCATAATATATAACTAAAAACACGAGCATAGTCACGTTTGAATGCCAAATGTAAACTGAGTGTGGCTTCTCACTGTTTGTATACACCGCATTGAGTACACACACTGACTCTCCGTACATCTAGAAGCAAACGCTTTTCCTGTGGTGAAGCAGATGGAAACTAGCCTCGCTCCCTTCAAAAAGACCAGTGAAATAACACGCAAAACATAGGTGAACACGAGAGCGAACGAGGTTATGTTGACACCTGCACGTCTGCCGATCGTCTCTCTCTGTAGCTGGGCAGGTTAATCGGCAACACCTGCTTCTTCCTCTGGCTCGATAAAAAAATTCCAAAATGGCGCTGCATATAAATAAAAGAAAACAGCAAAAAGTTTCTTTTTTCTTTTTTCCCATTTCTTAAAGATAAAAATTAATGCTTTCGAGGGATTCTCTAGGCATTTTTAGCCTCGAATATCCAGTAGTCATCTATATAAGCAATGCAACATAACCAAAGCAACCTAGATCCTGAACTTATTTAGCATGTTGAAACATGATCAAATCTGACAATACGCTTGTTTATACTCATTCCAAATACCCAAGAGAACGTGTATAAACATGCTCAACCCATCCAGTAAGATTCCTCACTTTTCGCTATAAACAAATTAAACCGGTTGGGACATGATCAACCTGAGCTTCCTCACACCGCCAACACTACCCTTGCCCTGCCACACTTCCACTGCCCCCCTCCCCCATTCCGCTCATTTTCTCTTTTTATTTATTCTTGAGTCTCACTCTAATACATATTAAATGAAAGTAAGAAATATCTTTTGCATAGGATTTTTAGAATCAAGAATAGGATACCAGATTTCGAGTTAAACGGGAGTTTCACTCTGAATGAAACTACAAACACGAGTTTTGCAAGAAAACCTGACGTAATGGAATTTTTTGAGTATTTTTCCCGGTTTCAATGAGTAAAAATCTATAAGAAACAGTATAAAAATCATGTACAGTTTTTTGGTTGCAGACCTGTGTTATTTGCACGAAGCAAGTAATACTACATAATCCCCGTGTAATGTTTTCGTTGCTGGTGGAAACTCCTTTTGCCGCCATGGTGCTCGAGGCACCGCTTCTGGACTTTGTTTTTCTGTGTCGGTGAGACCCCTAGGTCAGCTGGTCTTCGCACTATACCTTGGAGCTCCGCAAAATGGTATGTGCACTTCGTGGTTGCCTTCATCGTTCCTTCGTTGGTAAGTATAGTTTCCTTAGCTTCATCACTTGCGCAGGGCAGCCATCCTTAGAGAGCGTAAGTTACCTTAGCAAGTGGTGACTTTTTACTTTCTCAAAACCTTTTCTGATTTCTAGACTATTTTCTTTTCAAATGCTAGCTGTGCAGACACTGTCCGCAGCTAGCATTCACACTGTCAAAACTGGATGAAATAAAGACCAGTAACCATCCTACAACTTCTCAAACTTCTTCTGTTCTTCTCTTCCATGTTAGTTGTGCAGACACTCTCCGCAGCTAGCTTTTGAGAAAAACTTTGGAAAAGGGGAGCCCTTTTCGGGGCTGAGTTAATGTCAATAAATCTATCAAAGAGAATACCAGTTGTAACACTCTTACATATAAAATTCAAGTTATCTATTGATTTGGAAAAATAGAATAAAAATCAAACAACTAAAACCTTTGTTGTATTCATCACACATGTGAATATAAAATAAATTTAACTGTAACTTTACTCATGTATGAAATGACCTAGCAACTAAATCAGAGACAACCAGAAAGTCTTCATAAATGTTATTGTGAACAAAAATAAATAAATAACTACAATAAGGTTTATTCATATATACAGTACATAACATATAAAAATAAAAAATAAAAATAAAATTAATAGCAACTGCATTCATTTGTGCAAATTGACTGTGCAACTTCTTCACATGTGTGAATAAAAACTCCACATTCCAAATTAGTAGGTGTTCAACTTAATTCTAGGCCCCTAACCGCAAGCGATCATAGAACGTCGGCAAATGCAAATAGCTGTGTGCGATAATGGCTGATTTCAGTGCCATCCAAAACAGCTCTCCAGGCAACCGTAACCGCTCACAGCTGTAGTGACAGAAGGGACGAAAGTTTACGGTGAAAGCAATGTCGTTCGAGAAGCAACATTTGAAGCACTGCCTCCTGTTTGCGTTTTAGCTGAAAAGAAAAGTGCCACGGAAGCCCAGCAAATTATCTGTGCTGCTTTGGGTGAGGCTGCTGTGTCCTACAGTAATTATAAGAAGTTGTTTCAGCCGTTTAAGCAGGGAAATTTTTATCTCTGTGGTGCAGAACATCCGGGACAGCCACAGAAAGTTGACGATGAGAAACTGGAACAACTGTTGGAGGTGGATCTCTGTCGCACACAGTCAGAGCTCGCCCAGGAACTCGGAGTAACACGGCAAGCCATTGCGAAGCGCCTGCACAAGCTTTGACGGATTCACAAGGAGGGCCGTTGAGTGCCCCACCAACTCACAGCTGCGAACATCTAGGCGCTACGATGTCGCTGTGTCTTTGCTCTCCAGATTCAAGAAGAAGGATTCCCTCCACAAGATTTTGTCCTGTGATGAGAAGTGGATCCTCTACGATAATCCTAAGCGGCGCAAATAATGGGTTTATCCTGGTCAGCCAACCACTAGTACCGCCAAATCGAATATCTATGCCAGGAAGTTGTTGCTGTGCATATGGTAGGATCAGCGCGGTGTCGTACACTATGAGTTCCTCAAACCTAGTGAAACGGTCAATGCTGAGGGTTATTGTCAGCAACTTATTCGTGTGAGTGACGCACTGGAGGTGAAAATGCCATACACCGGCAAGGCCAAAAGGTCGGTCCTGATGCTTCAGGATAACGCGCGTCCTTACACCGCGAAAACGATGTTAAACACGATCACCGACCTGGGATGAGAGATTTTGTCTGACTCGGCGTATTCTCCAGACTTCGTCCCATCAGATTATCACCTCTTTCGCTCCCTGCAGCATCACCTGAGTGATACGCACTTTCACTTCTGTCGCGGAGCTCCACACAATTATTGATGACTTTATCAACTCGAAACAGCTCTCTTTTTTCCGCAGTGGCATTCGGCAGCTTCCTTGATCGATGGCTCAAAGGTATCCAACACAACGGGGAATATTTCCCTGATTAGGTACGTATTCGATTTGCTATAATTTGCTGTCAACGTGTCGTACCTGTGGCCAAGAATTAAGCTGTACACCTAATAGATGAATTTTCACACATAAAATTGATAACTCATTAAAATAACTAATGTATATACACAGTGCGTCAAAGAATTTTTAACACTGGCGTTAGATTTCAGCCTACGGTGGCGCCACCAGTGTAATCGCGAATGCGTTATAAACCATGTCCATCTGCTTGCTTTCTGCCAAAAGTACTGCGCAGTTGTTAAAGTAACTCAAACGAAACGGGCGTTCATTAGAGAAGTAAAATCTTTTTCATGTTGAATTATTAAGATGGAACAAAGGGCTGTTATTAGATTCAACGCAAAACTTGGTAAAAGTGCCTCGGAAACGTACCAAATGGTTAAACAAGTTTACGGTGAGCTTTGTTTAAGTAGATCAAATGTTTTCCTGTGGCACAAACGTTTTTGGATGGATGAGAGACGCTAGAAGATGATAAGCATACCGGAAGACCAAGTTCATCTAGGACACCTGAGATTATTGAAAAAGTGCGTGATTTCGTGTCAAATAATCGATGTGCGTCACTAAAAATGATGGAAGAGTGTTTAAACATCAACAAAGAAACGATTCGAACCATCCTGCATGAAGATTTGGGCAAAACAAAAGTCTGTGCTAAATTTGTTCCACACACGTTAACCAATGAACAAAAATCAAGGAGAAGTGCACATTGCAGAGACATCATTTCAGCCGCTGAAAATGATCCAAACTTCTTAAAATCGATTGTTACATGTGATGAAACATGGTGTTTTCAATATGATCCTTAAACAAAGCGACAAAGTGCGAAATGGAAGTCAACAAACTCGCCACAAGCCAAAAAAACAAGAAAAGTTCCATCGAAAATCAAAACAACGCTCATTACATTCTTTGATTTTACATTCTTTGATAGTATTGTTTGTCCACTTGGAACAAATCCACAAAGAATTTGTTCCAAGTGGACAAACAATTACTGGTGAGTTTTATTTAAATGTTTTGAGGCGTTTGATGGGCAGAATTCGTCGCATTCGTCCAAAATATCGAGATGAAAACAGTTGGTGTTTGTTGCACGATAATGCACCCAGTCACACCTCACTTCTTGTTCGTAGATTTTTGGCGAAAAATAACGTCTGTGTGTTGAATCATCCACCGTATTCTCCTGATTTAGCACCCTGCGACTTTTCTTTGTTCCCAAAACTTAAAATGACGTTAAAAGGGTGTTTTTGATGATATTTCGACCATACAAACAGCTTCGACGCGTGCTTTGGAGGCAATTCCGCAAAGTGAACTGGAACAGGCATTCGAATCATTATTAAATCGCTGTAACAAGTGTATTGAAGCCAGAGGGACTTATTTTGAATAACAAACCAAAACATATTATAATTTCTTGTTTCTATTTCATTTTACAGACCCATTCTTAAACATTCTTTGACGCACTGTGTATATAATAAACGTTCTACATATCTAATATAGTCATTGAAACATATAAAAGTAATTATGATTTTTCCCATATGTTTGAAATGTTATGGAACTTCTTCACACGTGTGAATAAAAATGCAAAACAATATGGAGTTCTTCACACATGTGACATGATGGTACGAATAAAAATATAAATATATAACAATAATAAATAACTCTAAGCCTGCTACATAAATAAATAATCAATACCAATCATGTTATGAATAATTCCTATACATGCACTAAATATGCGACTTCTTCACACGTGTAAATCACAATGAATCACAGTAAATACAATAAACTTCAACAATTAGTAATATGAAATAGACAAAAACTATTTTATAACATAATTAAATAATGTGAAACAGAAAAAAAGCATATACAAAGCGAATATTATAACTAAATCAGAGGCACTTAACTGCATGTGAATAAAAGTTATTCTTCACGCGTGTGAATAAACGTTATTATTCACACGTGTGAATTACAATAAATTTCAACAATTAGCCCTATGATAACAAGTAATTTTAATACTACTGAATAAATAAATGCTAAATATAAATCTAACTGCGGATTATTCCTTTGTAAGTATTTAATGTGTGACTTCTTCACACGTGTGAAGCAAAGGCATTTTAGAAACAATACGGAATTCTACACACATGTGTATGGTAGTATGTTTTAAAATATAATAATAATAAACAATATTAATTATTTTACATACAAAATTATTAATTCATATAATATAATCCAAAATTGAATTCCTTCAATTACTTACTAAAAAATGTAACTACAAGATATATACTAAAAATGCAACTTCTTCACACGTGTGAATAAAAATGTGAATAAAAATGCAAAATAATATGGAGTTCTTTACACATGTTAATATGAAGCAAAAACAAAAGCGTATATTAAAAGCGAATATTATAACTAAATCAGAGGCACTTAACTACTTATTAATAAAATAATCATCTAAGTGTGGAACCAGAAAAGTTAAACAACCAATCCAGAAAAACTTTTGTTTTGAACTCATTCTGCCCCGTTGACTGCAAGACAGCTTTATTCCGTTCTCGAATCCGAAGAGCCTTTGCAGTCTCGTCAGATGTTCCTTATAGGCAATGCGAATTGCGAAACGTTATCGAGCTGGCCATTGAGGCAGGATACGCCCCAAACCTCGTACATTGCTACATCGAGAAAACCCGGACCAGTGGTACTAATCTTTCGAAGCCACAGCTACGCCTCCTGGGATCAATTCTTTATATACCAAATGCTTCTTATCAGCTCCAGAACGCGCTCAAGAAGATGAAGCTCGGTGTTGGCATCAGATCTCCGACATCTTTATATACCATGCTTAAGGAAAACTCTGAGAAGTCCCCACCTTCTAATGAAGAAGGTGTTTATGCCATTCCTCTACTATATCCGGACGGATCCGCGCGATACTACATTGGAATGACTGAACGTTCATTTAGAATTAGAGTTAACGAACAAAAAAGGGACGTAAAAGACTGCAAAGTAACCACGGCTCTATCCAGAGAAGTCAAGTTCAAGTCCGCTACTCCTATGTGGGATGTAGTAAAGAAATTAGCTTCCTACTCCACCCAAATATCTACTGCCATTCGCGAAACTTTGGAGATCATGACCAACAGCGATTCGTGCAATGACAGCGTCTCACTGGAGTTGCCACGGGTTTCGAACCAGTTCTTTCAATAGTGATTGCCTCTTGGTTTTCCTTCCATGATTCCGCGTGCTAAACGAGCATAACACCTCTTGTCTTTGAATACCTGATTACGTTCACATCCACTCGTTATTGTCAAGTCACCACATTCGAATTGTTGAACCGTTCTATTATTCAGTTTGCAGTTAGCTGTCTACGTACCTTCCTTGAGAAAGCCATCTGGTTGATGTGCGAAAGCTTGGAAACTTTTATTTCTATTCTATGCCAAGAAATTTAGGATCACTAGTATAGTTATACTTTTTAGATATAGTTGGTGTATTGTTCCTTGTTATTAATGAGATACAGCTGTCATTGGCTGAGCAATGGGCCATTTCAGTGCGCGAAGTGAAATTACTATGATCAAATTTTAAACTGAATTTATTTTGCAAACAAGTAGCATTCTGTTTGCAAAATAAATTCAGGTAAAACTTTGATCATAGTCATTTCACTTCGCGCCCTGAAATGGCCTATTGCTCAGCCAATGACAGCTGTATCATATTAATAACAAGGAACAATACACCAACTATATCTAAAAAAGTATAACTATACTAGTGATCCGAAATTTCTTGGCGTAGAATAGAAATAAAAGTTTCCAAGCTTTCGCACATCAACCAGATGGCTTTCAATCAAATAGGAAATGCAGAGGACGTTTGAATCTTTCTAAATTCCTAAGATCACATGAAATTGCCTTTGTGAACACACGCATAATTTAGTTTAAAATTGTTACAAAACTAGGTGAAAGTCTGTCAATAATGACGGGAGAAAATAAGATATGTAGAGCTTTTTTAAATAAACATGTTTTGTTTTTAGTTTGTGATGTCCAAATGTGAAAATCTGTTTCATGAACATTACAATAATAAAGAGAAGTATATTGGTTGAGGAAGGTATTCGGCAATTAAAACAGGCAAGCGCTTTTTCTCCTGCTCCACCAAAGTGGACAAACGTTCAGACAAAGCTAATTATATTTCAGCATCGTATGTTTTCAAATGTACATCATCATTGTCATTGGTCAATCCAGCACCATAGATGTATCTTTTCAGAACACGAAACCGAGTACCTAAAGAAGAATACACCTCTCATCGGAGTTACTAATGTCCACTGGTCAGTTAAAGGGTTGTACAATGTATACATATCCATTGAGAAGACAAACTGAAACACTCCATCCTGTCTTTTACATATTACAATGCTCCCCGCAGAACGACACAGGTATGAAGGCGCATAGATATCAGCAACGATGATATTTCTGTTTGCAAAACCTGTTGCGTTATTGTATAGTTCAGCGTACGCAAGGAATTCAACATTTACATCATTAATACGATCAGGAAATGGAAATCCTCCGGTGATGTATACATGATTCCCCAAAGATGCAAACTTCGTATGCATGCGTTTCATGAGTACTCTTCATGATTCGACAAATACTCCTCGCCGAACTAAACAGCAGTGCTGGTGAATCCTCCGACAAAATATATAACTCCATTATGTAGAGTAATTTCAGAACGAAATGGAAGTTCGAGTTGAAATTCACGAAAAGGCCATTGAAACTCTATGAGGCAAAGTATACAAATGAGTGCTTCCCTAATAAAGACAATTTCTTCTTCCATGTAAGCAACGTAACTACATTGAATCTAAACAATTGATCTATCCCTAGGAAAGTGCACAAGTTAACCCATTCATCCTGTATATTCGGCCACTGGAGCCTAGTCTGTATGTGACTATTAGATCATTTGTTCAGGACTTACTTGGCTATCTGTGTGTGTAGTTTGGCCTGTTTTCGAGCATTCCTTTATGGTGTGGCATTTTCTCTGTCAGGCAGTGTAGTTTCTTCGCTTTTAGTAAGAAAGTAAAAATAATTACGAATAAATTTCCAGATCTGCTGTTCAAGAATTTGTGTAAAAGTAAGGCCCAAAAAATAGTAAATCAAATGCAGATCTGGTTAAAAAAGAAAAAACATATGTATTATAACGAGGTAAAATTCTTCGTCATTTTTGGTCCACGCCGGGAATCGAACCCGAGTCCACTTATTCCGAAACAAGTCGCTCTACCAACTGACGTTCGTTCTTGCTGCTATCTGCCTATATGTCGTGTGCGTCCTGCGGGGCAGGCACGTCAGGGCATATATAAAATAACATATAGCAGCGACCCGAAAATTTTACCATAGGTGAACCTCAGTGTATTAAGCCCAACGAATTATTAATCCCCAATGAATTTCTAGTTTCTATCTTAGGCTACTGATAGAGTACATTTCATTAGATTGTACTTATTATTTAACTTATAATCATAGTCCGCTTTTGCAAATGCAATTGATAAAAGCGAAATGAAGTACAGGATATGAGCCCAAAGGGACGGGACTTAGATTTGCTATTCAAAAAAGGGTAAGGGGTGTATCAAAAATAGTATTTGGCGCAATAGCATATTTGCTACGTAGACGTTTTTTTCTTTTATGAAGCCATCAAAGTGGTAAACAAATTTTGCCATATTAGTATAACTTGGTTTTCTTCTACAAGAAAATTGAAATTCTCTGGTTTCCTGAATTAGCATAAGGTCCACCGGGCCGGAACATGGCGGCGCACCGGGAATACTCACGGTATCCCGAAGGCCCAGCCCGCGCCTGCTCGTTTGCGTTTCTACTTCACAAGTGCATCACTTACAGTTAATCGGAAAAACTACATAAAGGTAGAAATTTCCCGAATTGACTTGTTACTAAGATGGCTTTCTATGACACTGCCACGTTGAAAGTCACTGAGCTCTGACGTGCGGCCCATTTTACTGTTCGTGCGTGTCTGTGAGGTTTGCGAGACCACGTGAGCCTTTTTATACCTATACGGTTCATGGCTGTGACGCATATGGGCAGATCCACTACTCAAAAAGGGTGTCAGAATATTTTTTTTTCATTTTTTTGAATTGCAGATTTAACGACCATCATGAGAAACTCAATGAGCTATAAGCAGTCGGCTGTCCCTAATTTACGGCCGCTGATTCCAAGTAAGGGAGAGAGCCAGTGCCGTAAGACAAACACAATATCCATGCCTCACCGAGATTCGAACCCGGACCCATCCCGGGCGAATGGTCACAATCCAGCTCTTAAACAACTGCGCCACCGGAGCGGCTCAGATACTTTGGAATATATACACTGACGAGCAATTGAATTAGAGACAGCTGGCGTTATGCAAATGTGGCACTGTGGGCGGCCCTGTAAACGGAAACGACATGACGTATGCAGCGATCCGACAATATAAGGAGTGATGCGACGGGAATCAGTAAGAGTCGGACGCAGTATGAGTAAGCCGAAGGATCTAAGCGCATTTGATCATGAGCAAATTTTCGGGGCCCGACGAATGGGTCACTCCATCTGGGAAGTCGTGCAGGCACTGGGATTTTCACGAGCCACTGTGTCACGGGTGCACCGTGAGTACATCGAATCCGGTAAAACCATCCCTGCACGGGCCAACTGCCGTGGACAACAGCGTGTGGATGAGCGGGGTCATCGTCGGCTAGCTCGCATTGTAATAGCGGATGGACGGGCCAGAGTGCAAGAAATCACTCTTCAATTTAACGATGGTGCACAAAAACGTGTTAGCAGCCACACCATCCAGAACCATCTCCTCGCTATGGAGTATAGAAGTCATCGTCCCACGAGGGTACCGCTTCTGACTGCACATCACAGCGTGCAAAGATTAGCATGGCCGCAGGAACATCGCCACTGGACATTAGACATGTGGAAAAATGTTGCCTGGACTGATGAGTCGAGGTTCACGTTGGTAAATGCGGATGGCAGGATACGAGTACGGCGCAAACCACATGAAGCGATGGATCCATCTTGCCAGCAGGGTACCCTTCAAGTTGTTGGGGGTGGCATTCTCGTCTGGGGACTGTTTACGTGGATTGAAATGGGACCCCCTGGTACGTGTGGCATCGTCCCTCACAGGTCAACGTTACCGGGATATCCTGGACGACCATTTGCTCCCGTGTGTGCGTCTTCAACTTCCCACTGGGGACCTCATCCTGTAACAAGACAATGCACCGTGCCATCGCTCCCGAATTGTATTCGAATGGTTGGATGAACACTCCATCGACGTGACCTCGTTTCCTTGGCCAGCTAGGTCACCTGACCTAAATCCCATTGAGCACATCTAGAATGCCATCGAGGGAGATGTTCGAGGCTCTGACCCCTCCATCAAATCTTCGTGAACTGTGTGAGCTTGCTCAGGGGTCGTGTATCCGTATGGCTTCCCAACGCTTCCGGTGTCTTGTCGAGTCCATGCCGAAATGAATCGCCGCCGTCATCAGGGCGAAAGGAGGTGCTACACGTTACTAGACAGGTATCTCTAATTCAATTGCTCTTCAGTTTTGCGCGTTGTTATATCCCTATTGAGTTTGTTTGAGAGCTGTTATTTTACCAAGCAAAGTGGATCCGAGCCAGGATCTACAATATCATTCATCTGGACAGCACCACGTATTAGATTTATAAACAGATGTCTGGCGCATGTTAATTTAATGTTATTCAAACATATGCCACAATGCAAGTGCACTTGAAATTTAGAACAGCAGCAGAAAATAAATTTTAAATGGATTACGATGTTATTATATTAATGTTGTGATTATAGGAGAGTTTAGAACGAACAGAAAATCGGTTTGGAGAATCTAAAGCTGGAATGTATTTGATGAACACTCATCCGCTGCCAATAGAAAATGTTCTTAGCATACACGTGTGTATTAATTCTATTCCTCCGAAGAGTATTACTTTTGTCTTATAGCCAGCCAATGTGAAACAAAATTTACTTCATTTAAGTGAGATTAAAAGGCGCGTGCGTAAATGTTTTAATAACCATATCGATTTATTTATCAGAAGCTCTGACTAGTGCGCATTCATCAGAGATCTGCAGGTTCTTTTAATATGTCGGTAAATAATGTTTTTCCCAATATAACGGGGACACCAACGCAACAGATGGGTACCATTATGGTTCGTATAGCAAAAAAATTGCTGAGTACTCACATTCCTAAAGTTAAGTTTCCTAATTTAATGTGAAGCCGTTACCTATAGAAAAAATAGCACAAAAAACTCCTGGGTTTTAAAAAATGATTTAATAAAGCTTCTTCATCTTAAACTGATCTTACGTAGGGAGAACCCTGCTTATGACAACGAACAGTTCTGCACATCTTAAAAGGGAATGCCAACAAAAATGGCGGAAGGGGAGGGAGAGTCAGAAACGAAGTTTACAGGAGGAGGGAAAATATTTTGTGAGCAGATATTCAGTAATTTCTAGCATATGCTGACTTCTCACGCAAGTGAAGGAATGCATTTCCCTAAGCAGTGTAATTACTTTGAAGTTGTTTTCCGTTAAGAGTTTTAAGATCGCTTCACGTGCATTAAACGTAGGGAAAAAGATATTTGTTATCCATGCTGTGTTTGACGTGGTCCTTAATGAAAATTATGTTACACTAATTATTACAATCTTTAATGCATGAGCAGATACTAAGATTTCAAACTTTAAAAAAAAACTTCGGTTTCAACACAGATATCAATCTGTGCAATTTTATAAGAGCGTTTCAACAGCCAAATTATGACCCGAAACGAATCAAACGTGATGATCTCACTGGGTAAGTGTACGAAATTTACACTTCGTCCTGTTTCTAACTTTTATCCTCTTTTTGTTTTCATGCCGTGTGATTACTTTATGAATTGACTCATGTTCGTGCATTTATAAATAAAATATAAAAGTTATTTCTTTGATTAGTTTCATTTACTTATTTATTTTTTATCCAGCGCTTCTCCGATATTGATTTATTCTTATGGAATAATGGACGTACCGTTGTTACATGAGACTATATCTGTGTTGTTTTTTTCCTAGTTTTTTTTCTTTTCTCTCTCTCTTTCTCTCTCTCTCTCTCTCTCTCTGTCTTTCTCTGTGAACAGGTCGATGCTTGTGGATTTACAGACTAAATCTGTAAGTTCTATTTCTTTGTTTCTTGCATTCACTTTTTTTAAGTCGGACAACTCTGAACTGAGATTATTCACATGAATAAATTTGAGGTATCATTGTTACATGAGGCTATCAGTGTTTGTTTTCCATTTTTGTTTTTTGTGGGTATGTGCCTGGAAGAGTGAACAAATTGATGCTTATGGATTTGTAGGCTAAATATGAAAGTTTTTCCTTTGATTTATTCCATTTCTTATTTTTTATGTTTTATACCGCACACCTTCGAACTAGGATTATTCACATGGATTAATTTGAGGTGCCATTGTTACATGAAGCTGGCTGTACCTTTTTTTTTCTTTTTTTTTCTTTTTGAACAAGTTGATGTTTATACATTACAGACTAAATAATCTGAAAGCTCTTTTTTTATTTGTTGCATATATATTTTTTAATTTTTATGCCGCATAACTCTAAACTAGGATTACTCATATGAATTAATTTGAGGTACCATTGTTGCATGAAGCTATCTCTGTTTTCATTTTTGTTTTGTTTTTTCTTTGGCTTGGGGAATATATGCTCATGGATTTACAGAATAAATCCAAAGGTTATGTTTTCTTTCAATTTTTTTATGCCGCACAACTCCGAACTAGGATTACTTATGTAGAATAATTTGAGGTAACATTTTACCTGAGGCTATGACTCTGTGAGTGTGTATGTTGTTGGAGGGGTAAAACAATGATTATATGTATTTCCAGACTAAATCTGAAAATTTTTGCTTCGATTTATATCATTTATTGCTCTTATGATCTTATTATTCGCACAACTTCGAACTAGGTTACTCTTATGGATTCATTTGGGGTCCCGTTGTTACGTGAAGCTGACTACATGCGTCTTTTTTTCTTTTTTTTTTTTTTTTTTTTTTTTGCCAATTTGATGTTTATGGATTTACAGACTAAATCTGAAAGTTCTTTCTCTGATTTATTTCAAATATATTTTTATGCAGCACAGTTCCAAACTAGGATTATTCATACAGATTAAATTGAAGCACTGTTGTTACATGAGGCTATTACTTGGCATTCCCTAAAACGTTGTGATATTCAGAGAAAGAGTGAAAAATCTATATAAAACTCCTTTTAGCGAGTACAAAAGTCGAAGGCGAGGGAAAGAATGGACCTGGAAGCTGTCATTAAACTCCACCAAAAACTAAAAGAAATGTAATCCCACGTTAAACGGAAAGAAAGCAAAGCGTAAGTGAACTGCGACACCGGTACCGTGGTTGTCAGCTGGCAACCGAAATGAAGATCGTCGAAACTGTCTGAAATGAAGACGAAGACCTTCAAGAAGCGAAGATCATTATGATAAATGTCATAAGAAGATATCATATGTTAGAACTTTCTTTCAGGTGTCTTCACTTGGCAGATCCATGTATCACGTGTGTGATGCTGTGAAATTGCTTTGCTTCAAAATTTTTCGTGATTTGACGACGACAGCTGAAAATGTTCTCTAATACGGTAAAGAATTACTACATCTTTTTGTAAGAGCAAAAGGAGGCTGACAAAACTTTTAAAGATTTCAACAGGTGTATAATAAATTCTAAGCCTGAACAAGGTAGCGTCGTTCAACCAGAATGCCAGTGTAAGACTTGTAAATAGGCTGATCAATAATAACTTTCCATTTTGTATTCCGTTTTGTGCACATGAGTTTCAATATATGTAAATCGGTATCTCCCAAAGTCACTGCACTCTCCTGATAAGAGGGCGCTGTTTAGCACATGAGTTTGAATAAAAAGGCAACGTGTTGGAGAACAAATTCATGTGAATATTGTGACCCGCCGGGAAACATGGTCTCACTTGGAGGTAAGCGCAGTGATTATGTTTCTGTGGTCACGGAAAACGCCGGCAGAGGAAGCAACGAGTGACTTAGTGGTTAACATTCGTGATACCAAACGTAAGGACCTCGGTTTGATCCTGGGTGGTGACAAATGCTAAACTTCATCTGAATATTCACAGCACCTGAGACGAGCACGTTCAGTCGACTGGACCCCGATTACTGGCCTCCGGGTTATAAATTAAGAGCGTCTGTTTCTCTCCCTGCCCACCCCTCCCGCGAATCCAGTGGAGAGTACTTTGACGTCGTGTGACGTTAGTCGCTTCTGCTACTCACTCTAGGGGCTATATCTACTGTTGTCTACCTTCTATCCTATCGTGAGTCTTCAGACTCCACCTGTCTACTTCGGTTTCCATCTTCTGCCCCAAACCATTTACATACACCGCTGGCTTGGAGTTTAAACCTCTATCTGTGGACGGAAGTCCTACATGAATGGTTGCTGAGTCATTCGTTGTGCTCATTGACTGACTGGCAGGATATCGTCATTCACAGTCAGGTAGAACGTTATATGAGAAAGCCACCAGCTGAAATCCATCTCCAGCTGCAAGAAGACTGGGGTTCTCAACCCATGAGCAAGTCAGAATGGTGCTCAAAATTCGATCACAGGCGCAGTTCGTTGAAATATGAGTAACTCTGTGACAGGAATGCAACTTCAACAAAAGACAGGAACGTGGCGTGGCGTCTGTCTGGAGGTTATGGTGCAAGAAGACAAGCATTACTTCGTGTTAGATTGCTTCTGTTACAAGGCTCTTCACTGAATTATGTTTCAGTGCCCTGTGTGAAGGATTCGTTGGACCTTCGCTTGTAGAGAATCGCGAAGTTTGGGTGTTTGAACTGTATTATTCTCCAATGATGAAACAAATAAATATAATACCAGCTGAAATTGAGATTTTTTTTCTTTTTCAGTGATAAAGATATTTATTCTGTGAAGTTATAGGCAAGATGTTTCAAGCATTGTCTTGATTTCATGGTATTATTAACTCGATGATCCACTTTTGCTTATTACAACTCTATTCAGCTTTTCTTCAATTAACTCACTGTGTTATGTCGTCGTTTATTCAAATCAGGCCCGCACAGCGTTGAAGAAAAAAAAGACTACTTACGTGCCATCCAATTATGAACTTCGACTTGTGTATATCCCGGGGATCAAGGACGCTGGAACCAGCTGACAACAACACCTTGATGCCGCCGCTGGACATCCTTCACAGAGCAACTTAATCCTTCGAGTAATTCAGAATTCGACACAATAATTCACTCAACGCACGATAAGAACATCTAACATATATTTAACACACTCACATGACCAAACACTCTAGATACATCTGTATATAAAACACCGGCGTTAGTTACAATTGATATTCCATCTTGAATTCACTTCGCACGACTTTTTTCTCCCTTTACACGGAATAACAGCGCCCTCTATCAAAATCGCCTCTGCAACTGTTCGAATGTTTTCCTTCTTTGGGAGTGGTTCTTCTTCCGACACGCTTCAATGTTATCGTTTCCTACTTTGCTTTTCTTTCTGCTTTGATGATAGCCTTTATTCTTTCTCCGGCTATCTTTTCTACTCGGAGGAAAAATCTTCCCAACCCTTCACTTCTCGAGCGTCGATCCGAATCCCCTTGCGTTTTTATCCTCACTTCCGCCTTTGTCCGTTCCCTCCGCCTTTTTACACCTCAGTCCAATTATGCTCAGAAGGCGCAGAAGTTTGCTTTTCATTGCCTTCGCACTGCCGTCCCGGTGGCGCAGTGGTCTAAGAGCTGTCTTATGACCATTCGTCCGAGAAGGGTCCGGGTTCGACTCCCGTCGGGCATGGATGTTGTGTTTGTCTTACGGCACTGGCTCTCTCATTTCCCTGAAACCAGTTACCCTAAATTAGAGACGGACGACTGTTTAGAGTCCATTGAATTGCTCACGGTGGTCGTTAAACCTTTAATAAAAAAATTGACTTCTCTCTGCTGCTAAAAACCCCCGTGAAAGCTGCTTGAGATGTAAGAATTTCTTGATGCCACCTACGACGACACACTTATTCTAGGTCAACTTACCCCCTCGCAGCAAAGTGAAGTCATAAAATCGAACTCGCCTGTTTCTTCATACGGGACGGCTAAGAAGTGAAAGAGGGTACTGCGTCATTTACGTAGTTGCACGGAATTGAGGAAAAGCGACCGCTTCCAAAGAAGCTCTAAGAAAAGGGAAATGATTCAAACTTACCACATTCAAAACGGTTACTAAAGTTCACTCCTTTCAAATCTATGACCCCTGGTTACTCTGCTAAAAACACCTTGAAGAAAAACCTTTCCGCATTTTATCTGAAGTAGTTGCTAAGGTTATTCGTTGGCTGCGGCCACTTGACGTTTAATTTTTCCCGCAAGATTTCCAAACATTGGTGTATCGGTAGAGCAAGTGCCTTAACCGATTCAGTAATTATGTGGAAAAATAAGATTTATATTTTATATTTATTGGCGTAACACATTTGCATGTAGCTACAATACAGTTTTGTAGTCGGAATCAGAAGTTAGTTATTGACCAGCCTTCTAATTTTGTACCAGGGTACTTAATGATTTGAATGCTATGCACAAAATAAACAGTACATTCATACACTTTTTTTCCAAATGATCACGAAAAATATCTAGACGCTTGTGAATACATGTTATATGCTTGTTCATTTCCTTCTCATAATATTCTTGTTCCTGTTGCGGAGACAAGAATCTTATGAGAAGGAAATGAACAAGCCTATAAGAGCTCCTATTGACCACAAAGTTTGGATACCTTTCTGGAGCATATTGACCTAACGTTTCACACGTTTACTATACACTTCATCATCTAACTGTCTACGGATAACAGTCAGCGAAACTTCCTCGGTGAATGTCAAATTATAGCTCAGACCACCTAGCGACACTAAAGTTCTGGTGCATTGGGTCAATTCGTTCACAGTATGTGACTAAGGTAATGCTTTCACCAACATTCGAGAACCTGTAGTGTATAACACCGTGAGCAGTACACCACCCCGTCAAAAAAACCTTCTTTGACGTCCACCACCCAGTCAAAAAAACCTTCTTTGACGTCCACCACCCCGTCAAAAAACCTTCTTTGACGTCCACCACCCCGTCAACAAAACCTTCTTTGACGTCCACCTTTGTTTAGAATGTTGTTTCGGTGGATCCCATGGTTCAGCAGCCACTGTCGAGATCGCTTACTGTTGTCGTATAGCACCCTCTTTTCATCACAGGTTACAATAAGACCAAGTAGGGCCTCCTTTTCGTTGCGAAGCAGAAGATTACTGCACATCTCAAACCATTGTTGTTTCTGATGCTCCGTCAATTCGTGTGGGATCCACGTATCGAGCTTCTTGGTTTTACCACTTTGGTGGGGATGTTAGGAAATGGTTGACACCGACATTGTACTGTTTGGCGAGTTCTCTGACTGTGATGCAAGGATTTGCCTCCACATTTGCCTTCAGAGCGTCGTTATCAATGACCGAATATCTCCTCATCCCTCCTCATCTTGCAGGTTCGTGTCACCGGAACGAAAATTTTCAAATCACCGACGAAATGAAAGTACATTCAGATGTGGCGCCCTCGACTCATGCCTTGACCACAATGGTAGGTTTGTGCCGTATTACGACTCAATTTGAACTCATGAAGCAAAATCACATCCAACTCGCTCTTTCCTAACATGTTGTACAGACTACTTTCACACGAGTAGCAACCTGAGTCGCCCAAGAAGGTTGGAATATATGGAGTATGGGCCAGCCGTTCTCCTCGTGTAATCAAATTGAAGCCACCGAAACGTCACGATTATAACATCACAGCCAATCACAGCCTCTGCCGCCATGTTGGTGAGACGATTGAGAATTAAAAATAATATTGAAAAAAAGTACGAGCAACGTCGCAGTGGACGTGTCCATGAGCTTCGTGTCGTCTGCTCAAAGTGCTTCAACTTTGTGACGTCATTCTCACTCCACCTATTCTAACTTTCTTGGACTTGCCTTTCAACTCGTACGAATGGCGCTGCGAGCGGATTGATCTGTAAGCATTGTGGACGAGTTGAATGTAGCACCTCAGAAAATCAGCTATTATTTTTTATATATAAGAACAGAAACTCAAGAAAGAAGGCTAAATTAGATATATAAGTCACAAGCCCCGGTGGCGGAGTGGTACGAGGCGCTGGTGTGGCGCGAAGTTGAGTGAAGGTTGGACATCATCTGTGCAACTTAAGTGTATTAGTTTGTGTCATAAAACTTTATATGTTTATCTTTCAAACGCAGCAAATCTTACGCTTGTAAGGGGTACATTTTTTTTTTTTTTTTTTGCCATTAGGCTGATATGGGCCTGGGTTCGAATTGCGCAATGAGACATGGATGCCGTGTTTGTCTAGCGGTAATGGCTCTTTCCCTTTCCAGGAGCTAGTGGCCCTAAATTAGGGATGGGTGATCTTTAAACCTAAACACACAGAAATATTCAAAGGATAGAAAATGATATAAAAATGCGGAATAGAGTACCATTATTGGATACAGCAATGAAATTTCAAAGGTACACTTAAGTTCCAGAACATGAAACAAGAAAGATGACACCGAATTTTCGGATGTAATAAGCACGTCTTTTGAATCCGTTCTGATGCGAATTAAATTCATCAACGCTATTCAAAGCCAATGGATCCGGTTTGGGAAGTCATCAACCGATTCCAATAATCGATGAAACGTCTGGAAATAGAAACATTTACTTTGTTCCACCAGCAGCTAAAAAGCATATTACGAAAATTAACAAAATGGCGAAAAAAGTTTCTCATGGTACAAGGAAGGTACCAGAGACAGAGATTTTAAAATTCAACAGTTAAAAGGAGAAATATAGAAGAAATCATGATATAATAAGTCTACGTCTGGTAGCGAAAAATTTTGCATAATGGAAAAGTTGAAAATAGGCGAAAATTATGCTTCATGGAAAAAGCTATGCTAAGGAAAATAACTTTTCAAATACGTCTCCCGGGAGCAGAAATAGCTGGTAGGAAAAGGTTTCGACCTTTACGCAGCTAGCGGGAAATCTTAGAGATATTTAAAGCGTAATGCTTCAGATCTCTATTGTAGCGAATGGCATACAGTAAAGAAGAAATTTCTCAAAAGCGTTTTTAGAAGCGGCGATACAGCTGCAAATTAAAGTACACAACAACCACCTACTGACAGAGTTGTGAACTACAAAATTCCTTATATACTGGCCTAAAGTTTTCGACAAGGTAACTGGCATCCGTTGTTGAATTTTTTTAAATCGTACATGTAAAAGCAGTGGTATTGAAAAAAACACATTAAGCACTTTCGCCCCCTAGCGGCGAAATTGTGCACTATTTTGGAAAAGAAAATACACACACACAGAATCTGCATAGTTAGTAAGATCTGACCGAAGAAAGGTTTTTTCGATAAGGTTTTTCGTCCCGTAGATATTAATGTAAACGGAAACGTGTAGTTACGCACTCTGGTGGCAGACTTGTTCGCTACGAAAAATTTGAAACTATATGAGAAACATTTTGCAGCGGAAACGCTCTCCAACAAACAAACAATTTTTCAAATCGGACTCTCAGAAGCAGAAGTATCAACAAAAATAAGATATGCTTTTACGCCCCCTGGCGGGAAAACCATGCATTACTTTAAGAAGAAAGTATTCTCAAAAGGTTTTTGGATGTGATCGGTACATTCCACGAAAAAAAATTTTCAATCGAGTTTTTAGGAGCTCAGCTTTTGCTGCAAATACATCACACGCAGAAATTAACACTTACGCCCCCTGATGACCAAACCATTCTTTATCAAATATTACAAATTATATGTAAAGCATTTCCCATCAGGAGCTGCATCCGTTTCAGAAAGAATTTTTTAGATCGGTGTTTTAGAAGCAGAGATATCGGGGGAAACGCAATTTACCTTTGCGCGCCCGAGCGGAAAGTCTATGCATTACTTGAAATTTTTTTGATTATATGAGAAATATTTTACACCAGAAACGCTATCTTAAAAGGAAAGAATTTTTCAAATCCGACTATTAGGAGCAGATATATTGACATAAAAAAGATATACATCTACGCCCCCCCCCTTTGCGGAGAAACCACGCATTATTTTAAGAAGAAAATATTCTTAAATGTTTATCGACATGAGAGGTCCACGAAAGAATTTTTCAATCGAGCTTTTAGAAGCTCAGATTTTGCAGAAAAAACCTAGGTAGCAGAAGTTAACACTTACGCCCCCTGGTGCCCAAACCATATTTTATAAAAAAACTAGAAATTGCAATCAAAATATTTCCCACCAGGAGCTGTATCCGGTGCAGGAAGAGTTTTTCAAATCGGAGTTTTAAAAGCAGAGATATCATAGAAAGTGCAATTTACCTTTACTCCTCTAGCAAAAAGACAATGAATTACTAGAAAATTTTGTAATTATATGAAAAACATGTCGCACCGGAAACTCTATCCCATAAGAAAGAAACAATTTTCAAATCGGACCATTAGAAGCAGAGATACTGACAAAAATAAAATATACATCTACGCTCCTTGGCAGAGAAACCATGCAATATTTTAAGAAGAAAATATTCCGAAAAGGTTTACCGACGGGAGTAGTGTTAGTCCACGGAAGAATATCTTCAATCGAGATTTTATAAGCTCAGATTCTGCTGACATCAGAAGCAGAATTCAACACTTGCGAACCCTGGTGGCCAAACCATTTTGTGCAAAAAAACAGAAATTATATGTAAAACATTTCCCATCGGGAGCTGTATTCGCTGCAGAAAGAATTTTTTCAAATCAGTGTATTAGAAGCAGAGATATCGGGGAAAACGCAATTTACTTTTACGACGCCTAGCGGAAAATCCATGCGTAACTTTCAAAAAGTGACTATACCTAAAATGATCTTCGACATTTTTTTTATTGGAGGTTTAACGACCACCGTGAGCAACTCAATGGGCTATAAGCAGTTGCCCGTCCCTAATTTAGGGTAACTGGTTCCAGGGAAAGGAGAGAGCCAGTGCCGTAAGACAAACACAACATCCATGCCTCACCGGGATTCGAACCCGGACCCCTTATGGACGAATGATCAGAGACCAGCGCCTTAGACCACTGCGCCACCGGGGCGGCAATCTTCGACATGAATGGAACCGAAAGGTAAAATAATTTTTTGAATTGAATGTTTAGAAGCAAATACGTATATGGAATAAAATGTATTTCGAATTCGATATCATCTACATTTACTCCCTCTAGCGGCGGAATTGTGCATCGTAAAAAGAAACGAAATCAAGGATCATCATTCGCATATTAGAATCTTCCTAATGAAAAAAGAATTTTTCAAATCGGACTGTTATATAGTTGCAGAGATATGGTGTCTACAGATAGACGGACGGACAAACCGATAAACATAAGCACGAACTTTTTTTACAAAAGACGTGCTAAAAATGTAAATACCAGGTAAGGCATAAATAATATAAACGTGAGATAAAGCATGTTTTACGTATAGTGTAATATAATAACACTAAAGACAAGACAGAAAAGAAATATAAATGAGGGATACACTAGACTATTGCTAATCCGGCCATTACTTGCACAGACGGGTACCAGATTAGCGAGAATACCGGATTACTCAGAGTGCATAAAAATTTAGTTTAATTATTCATTAAATTTAATGTTACAAGTTTACTGTATGTAGTACATATGTATTTAAAAAACGTAAATAAGAGAAAGATAAAATAAATAATAATAAAAGAACACGATCAGTACGAAGGCAACTATACTGTCTCGATTACAACAATGAAATGATCTTTCCATATCAGTATAGTACAGTAGAGTATGTATGTGTATGTACTATACACAGTAAAAAAACGTACAACTGCAATGCAGCACAGATGAAATGCCGCCTGGGTAGCAACAGATGGTGTTTAAAAATAACCCACGCTTGTGTCTTCACAAGGATGCGTAACCACGCCCTTTTACGTCACGGCCGGAGCCGGAGACCGGATAATTGAGAGCCCGGATTATTAAGTGTCAAATTAACAACAGCCTACTTTACAGCACGATGATTAAATACAGTAACAGGACGTTACATTGGAGGTCAAGCACATGAAAAATATGCCTTACTGTTTACGTAAGCATATTTTTCCTGTTCTTTCGTGCGTGTGATTAGATAGAGGAATACAATATTAAAGTTATATTGAAAGTCGAGAACGGAAAATGTATATGCGGATAAAGCAACGTGATTGCATAGAAGACACATGAAATACCAACGAATACACATATTGATTGCCCGTTCATGAGAGATGAGGGTAAGAATGGTGATTGATGGTCGTGATTAAACTCTGCTAGTCAGGCAGCACAGTTCATTTGCAGGTAACTAGTCCTAATGTTATCGTTTTACAGCGAATGGGATACCCAAAATAAATACAGCGTGTTCCAAATTCCCTGCGCTATTTTTAGAAAATTAATAAAAAAAAAATAATTACATCACTTACGGAAATAAAATTTGCAGCTTTTGAAAGGTAAACATCTGAAGTTTTTTTGTTTTTTTTCATCATTGCGTATAGATGCTGCTAGATGGTCTTCCTATCCATTGCTTTAAGCTACTGAAGCACGTACAAATGTTTATTTAATAATATTAACGTGACCTGCCCTCGGTCCTGGAATGGAGGGTTGCCGCTTCGGATCAAGACGGTGACGCACTATTCTGTATTTAAAAGAGAGCTTAAGAATTTCTTACTTAATGGTTGATTACTAGTTTGCCACGTATTGTTAATCATTATTTCAATTTACTGCATTACGGTTAAATTATTCCTTGACTTGACGATTTAGATTCTTTGGGGGGGGCGGACTAGGGGCTCGTCAGGCTAATTGCTAGCCTTTTTCCTTGGTTTTATATTAAAAAAAAAAAAGAAAAAGTTTGGACATCCTCCATGAAAGTAAGGGGTACATATAAAAGCGTATTAGTTTGTGCCATAAAAACGAACTTCATATGTTTACCTTTCAAACGCGGCAAACCTTACGTTTGTAAGTGGTGTAATTATTTTTTAATAATTTTCTAAAAATAAGGCATGACTTTATTGGACCACCCTGTGTGCTTGTATAGAGTACATTTTTACCAATATTTCATTTATTCTAATTTGAGACAAAATCGCAGAATGTGATACTTAAAGAAATACTGATGGTGGAAGATAACGAGTCACGATTTTATTTGATGGAATGAGCTTGAATTTTTAACACACAAATGTATGAATAAAGTCTTGTCAGCATAACACATTTAAATGCAAATGCTTCACTGAACGCAATACATATGGTGATTTAAGGATCTAAGCAAAGCAGTACTGCATGTGAAACTCCTATTCACGAATTCGGCGGTCGATTTCCACCATTAAGTTAGAAAAACACTTCCACTTCACATTTTACATCTTATAGTTCCTTTATTCATTTTAATGTAAGTCTTCGGTTCCTCCATCAATCTCAGTAAATATTTTTCGAGAAGCCTTTAAAATGGCGCTTTCTACTTCCCTTTGTGTCCGTATTATTTATTTTTATTCGGCCTTTCCACATTTTTGAAGTTTGTTTTCCCTGAAACATTTTAACAATAGCAATTTCTCTACGAAGAGGAATCCTGTTTTAAAACTTCTGCTTTTTTTAAGTGGGTAGGGCATTTTCATGTGTTTCCCCTGTTTTTTAAATATTTGATCGCGTCTTTCACTACATTTTATTTTATGCCTTCCTCATGATGGCCCGAAAAATATTCCTGCCTCTCAACTGAAGTTAAAACGCAATTTGTTTCTTCTGTAACTCTCACAATTTCTGATGCTTCATAAAATGCGTGAAATGGAAGGAAATTCCCCCATGTGCAGAGCTGTAGAAAATCGAAGTTGGGAAACATTACAGAGATTTTGTTAGATATATGCCCTTGATTTTTATTTATGTCTTTATTCATTGTGCAAATTTTTTAAAATGCCTTTACTTGAGCAATATTCAAAATTGCTTACAACATAAACCATCGTAAAACAGAGCACGTAAAACCCGTGCAAATGCAAATAGAAATATCTTTACTGTTTGCATTGCCTGAAAATTTACTTCAGTTACGCCTATTTCAGAGCATTTTAGTTTACTTCATTAGTTTTGTTCTCCCATTCAGAATTATTCACGTTTTTTCAAATTTTTCATGATTTTTTTCCTTATTGTTTTCGCATTCAGAGCCATTTTTTTTCGTGCATGTCTTTGGAATCAAAGCAACTAAATTAGTCTGTCTGGGAGTAAGGATATAGGCTGGGGCAAAAAGATACAGACAGATAAGAAGTGCAGAGATTTCAAATTATGGAAGACAAGTAAATTAAGTGGGAGTAATCAGGCGCTGAAGTGTAAAATGAAAAAACGATTTCCAATGCTGAACGGGAAAATGCTTTTTTCGTTATGTTTTCTTCACCGTTTTTTTCCCTTAATAAATTTCTGGATTTCGCTTTAGGCTCACAAATGAAGTAAAAAACTCTATGTTTTTATCGAAATAAAAATATATGAAGAAATTAAGAAGCTGCCTTATCAGCCGTTACGAAAACTGCTGCGCGTAAATTGCAGAAGATATCTGGAAAGAGCCATCACTTACATAACCATTTCAAGCACTTTTAAGCCAAATATGAATGAAACCTTAATTACTTTTCCTTTTCTTTCCCCCTTTACTTTTCTTTGCGTACGATAGATGTGAATCAGAAGGGTTTTTTTTTACCAATCACCTTCTAGGAACCATTTAGGAAAAATCACATTCGAATCGAAGAACTGCAATAAACTATGTAACTCTACTCTCCGAAATTCAAAGTTTTCACATTAGCTGAAATAAATACTCTCTGTAATGCTGAAATTGCAACACCGAGATATGGCGGAAAATTCAACTGATGCTCTCGGTTAAAGCAAGAAAGGCATGATTAAATTTCCAAAACTAATGAACAGCTCTATTACCTGAAAAACATGATCATGATCATATGTAGAGGATTTTAGGAAGCGAGTGTCTGACCCCAGGTCTTAAGCAACCCTTAGAAATAGGAAACTAGGAGATTTGGGCTAGAGCACCCGATAGGAAAGTGACACGGAAACGAAGTAGAAAGGGGGAGGAAAAAGACGCCCTTATTTATCACCGGGGGGCCAGTACCCGGTGTCCGACGGCTTAACGTGCCCATCCGACGCACGGCGAGTATTTATTAGATCGAGCGTTCGTACCAGCCTGAGATCGAACCCGAGGCCCTTCCCGTGGCAGTCACGAGTGTTGCCCACTCGGCCACCCGCAGCAACCTGAAAAACAAAGGGCGTCAATCAGGGGTATAACCACCCCTGCTGCAGTGTATTCAGCAATGCGTCATCATATTGAGTCATGGATGGCATCCTGTGGAACTGCCCATCATGCTCCTCGCACCTGGTGATCGTAATCTGCGCTTGGCCGCCCCGGTGGCACAGTGGTCTAAGCGATGGCCTCTGATTATTCGTCCGAAAAGGGTCCGGGTTCGAATCCCGGTGAGGCATGGATGTTGTGTTTGTCTTACGGCACTGGCTCTCTCCCTTCCCTGGAACCAGTGACCCTAAATTAATGACGGGAGACTGCTTATAGCCCATTGAGTTGCTCACGGTGGTCATTAAACCTCCAATCCAAAAAATCCAAAATCTGCGCTGGTTGGTTGAGAGTGGATATTGGAATGCCGTCCAAACATGTCTCATTCATGTTCTATTGGGAACAAATTCTGGAATATATCTGGCCATTGCAGTGGATTAACAGTGTGTAAACATCCCTTGGATGTGTTTGCAGTATGCGGATCAGCATTATTTTTTCTGAAATATACACTCACCGACAATAAAATTTGCGCACCAAGGAGGAAGCATCGGATTGAACTGAAATTTTATGGACGTAATGATACAGATGAATGATACTCATGAGCTGCAGGAGAATTACAGAGGAATCTGTGGAACGCAGTCCGGTCATCTTCAATAGCTCGTCGCATCGCCTCGTGCGGCGATACATGCTGCAATACGGTCCGGCACGGAGGCGAACAGACGCCTGATGTTGTCTTGCGGCAGACTGGCACACACGTGTTGGACGGTCTGCTCCAAATCCCGGATTGTGTGGCACGGCAGCAGCTGGCGTTTCAACTGGTCCCACATATGCTCGATAGGGGACATGTCCGGGGAGCGGACAGGCCATGGAATGTGTCTATACATGACGTAAGCAGTCCTGGGCACCCTGAGCCGTGTGCGGGCGGACATTATCCTGCTGGTATAGCGCACCTAGAATCCCGGCCAGGAATGGGAGCACATGGGGCCGTTGGATCTCATCCACATACCGCTGGCCTGTCAATGATCCACGTACCACTACTAGAGCTGATCGGCTATCGTGGACAATGGCTGATCATCTGTCCCTGATCATCTGTCCCCAAAACGAAGTGGCACTCATCGCTAAGCACCACACGTCGACAGTCTGTGGCGTTCCTCGTCGCTGCGGCCTGGCACCACTGCGCACGGAGCCAGCGATGTTCCGGTATTAATCGCAGCAGGCGTAAGGCGCCCTGATATCGCAGATTCGCTTCCACGAGGCATCGGGGAATGGTTCGTGGGCACACAGGAGCCGCTACATCTGCCTGTATTGTGGACCGGGTCCCCGTAGGATCCGTTCGTGCCTGGCGCACGACCCGTCGACCCTATCTACCGGTGGTCCTCCTGGGCCGTCCGGAGCCGCTGTGCCATCACGTGTCCACTGCTCCCAACACAGTCGGACGGTAGGGTCATAACGATCCACGTGGCGTGCTATACGGCGCCCCGACCACCCTGTGTTTTTCAGCCCGATGATTACGCCTCTCTCAAAGTCCGTAATTTGCATAAATCGACGTCTCTGGCGTCTACCCGGCATTTTTGTCACTCTGTACTCTTGCTTGCGTCGGCCTGTGCTTTTGGCTTTCATGGGGCATCGACTACACACCGGTTTATAAGGGTGCCGGTTCGTTCTTGCTGCGCCACCACAGAATATGCGGCCGAGTGCACTCGCACCACGCGTGGATCATTTGCATGCCAGCACGCAGTCTAGCTATTTGCAAAGTTTCGCGGTTGTAGCATGTTTTCTACTAAGTGCAAAATTTTCATTGTCCGTGAGTGTATTTCAAGTGCTCCTTTTATAAAGAGACAGCATTCGAGGTATTGTCCTCAGACCGCCGAGCTCTCAACAAACAGTCAACGATGATTACTAGAGTTGTTACGCTGTCATAGCTGATTACTCCCCAGACCATGACTCCCGAATTTCGCTATGTATACCTCTCGACAATTACTCTTGAATTGGTCCTTTCTCCCTGTTGTCTTATTATGTAAATCTGGCGATCATGAGACTCCAAACATAAATGATATTCATCGCTGAAGATCACATGACTCTAGTCTATCTGCCCAGTTTACTGGAGCACATCACCACTCCAGACGCTGGCGACAATGATCATTAGACAGGGGCAAGCGACGCACTGAACGGCGTGCGTAAAACCCTGCCTCTGCTAGTGTACGAGAATAAAATCTGTCTTTTGACGGGATGGCTGAAAACCACTTTTAATAAACTTCTGATGATGGAAGAAGGTGGCCGTGAGGGAGACGATAGCTTGCCGTAGGAACCAACGGTCTTCCTGTGTGCTCCAGTTTCAAGCTGGCGAGAGATCGTACCTTCTCTCAAATATTGCTAGAGCATGTATGCACGTTTGCGTTGCAATGCTGCACCGTACGGTGAGTCGACTATTCACTCTCTCGAAAGCACGCGGCTGACGATATAAATGGCGAATGTAGTGCCCCCCCCGTTTTTCATTTTAGGTTTAATGATAAACATGAGTAACACGATGGGCTAAAAGCAGTCGCCCGTCCCTACTTTAGGGCCACTTGTTCCAGGGAAAGGAGACAGCTAGTGCCGTAAGACAAGCACACCATCCATGCCTCACCCGGAATTCGAACACGGTCTCATCTCGTTCGTATGGCCAAAAAGACAGCGCATATCGCCACTGGAGTGGCTTACCACCTTTGCATTATACAAAATTCGCTTCCTAGAAATCTACCGATGTTTTTCATTTTGTGTAGTCTGTTGATTGTCGGCCATTTATACCGTTTCTTGTCATATTCGTCTTTTGTAACTTCCCTTTTGTTATAGTTTTGATGTTACTTTTGTTTCTCGTGTAAACCATGTGAATGGAGCTCTTTGATCCATTGAGGCCCTTACTCCAACCAAGCAACTAACCTCCTAGAAATCGCAACTCGAAGCCGGCAGTCTCTTTTCACAAAGAAACCAGTTTTATTTGTGACTTCATGGCACAGGCATTCTCGCTTATATCGGCAAACACTGCAATCGGATTTGTCTCACATTTTAATCATGTACATATTACCTCTGAAGCTAACCTAATGAGCTGCGTGCAATTCCGATCAATTCTTCGGGGTGTTGCAATTTCAGTGTTACAGAGTATGCATAATTATGTTTAATAGTATCTGTATTTGTAGACTTCAAACAAAACTTCTTCTAGAATCAGAATCAAGCAAACATAGATAAGACTTTCCCTATATTTTCCTGCTTTTCTTGGTGCACAACTTCCACGCCATCTGGCGGAAGAGTGCGTAGAGGATCATTCAGGATGTATGGTAACGATTTTAAAACGACAAAATCCTTTCACCACCGATGACTGTATTCGATCTATTTGCCCTTCATTGCTACTATTGTTTTACATTGCACTTTCTACTGTAGAAGGCTGTTTTGAAGTGTAGTCATGCAGATACTGTACAACTCCTCCTTGCACGCTGTCCAAAGATCATCACTTGTGCGTGGTTGTCCCCACCGAAGAGCACATTTCATTAACCTAAAGGCACACAAATCCATTGGAGAGGAATAAGATTTGAGAGGAGTGTCGCTGTCTGGTTATTGCCTGAATTCAGGTCTTCTGGTCCATGGTGTAAGAAAGTTTGGGTCCATTTCGACGTGTGGCATGATTCTATATCTTGGTTGATGCCTACAACAGTTTTGTCACTACCATACAGCGCCGGTACTTCCTACTCGAAAACTGGTGCCATAATCTCTGTTTTATGGCAGGCTGAGTTAACTTTGGCATTTTTAGCCACCCTGAGATTTTTCAGCTCAGTCCGAGAATCGAGTGTTAATCACAAAGCTTTGCGGAAAGATTTTAATGCATTTTCGACACCATTTTGGTAAGGCCTTCGTGTCATTCTGCCGATAATAAATTTCACGGGGTTTATTGCAGTCTCATAGGTAAACGTAGGTTACGTTCAAGATGACCACCCTCCACCTTACGTCGGCCAGGTGTTTTTCATAGAGCTTTCTTCAGGCGGTCCTTCTCTCCGAAATGTGCCTTGGGAGAAGTTTGTATATTAGGATATGTGATGTTTGTGTAGATTTAAATCTCCTTGGATTACGGTATTAACATTTTCTACGAACACTCTCGTCATCACTGCGTTGGCCGCCCCGGTGGCGCAGTGGTCTAAGGCGCTGGCCTCTGATCATTCGTCCGTGAGGGGTCCGGGTTCAATTCCCGGTGAGGCATGGATGTTGTGTTTGTCTTACGGCACTGGCTCTCTCCCTTCCCTGGAACCAGTGACCCTAAATTAGGGACGGGCGACTGCTTATAGCCCATTGAGTTGCTCACGGTGGTCGTTAAACCTCCAATCAAAAAAAAAAAATCACTGCGTTGCGTCGTTTAGTTTGATTCTGACACCAACGTCTTTACTTTCCGGATGACAGCGGCGGAACGATTTCAGCTTGGCCTTGGATTTATCTGCTTGGTAACACCCGGCAGGTTTCCACCGGGCGAATTTTTTTTTGCTATGTAATACAGCATAAATGCCTTTCTTCACAATGTTGAAACCACGAATCTTGCAAGTTTTTACTTGCGAATAATATTTTGCGTTGGAAAGAGATGTGGTGTAACCCTTCCCAGAAGTGGGATATTTTGGGAGGAAGCATCTGTGCCATAGATAAGAAGAATTCAAAGCTGTCGAAGCACGGTAAATTTTTCATGAAGCAGCCAAAGCTCACATACCACATTTTAAATATTCCTTCTAAAAACGTAGGATCTAAAAAACGTCTTTATTTACAATGTAAAAAATTATGGTAGATAAAAGCTCTGGAGAGCACTTTTGCGACCACTATGGCCGCATCATCAGTCCATTGAGTGAAACCAGATTATAACGGCACAAGGCTAATCTGGTTTTACTCAATGGACTGATGATGCGGCCATAGTGGTCGCAAAAGTGCTCTCCAGAGCTTTTATCTACCATAATTTTTTACATTGTAAATAAAGACGTTTTTTAGATCCTACGTTTTTAGAAGGAATATTTGAAATGTGGTATGTGTGCTTTGGCTGCTTCATGAAAAATTTACCTTGCTTCGACAGCTTTGAATTCTTCTTGTCTATATATCAGCACGAAATACAGTATGTACCTTTAATCTTACATATCTGTGCCATGGTATAATGGTTTTGGCATTCCGCAATTAAGAGTGACCTTCACGCGAGAACAGGCCTACGGTTTGATTTACATATGATTGCAATACACTCCTCGTGCAAATCGCCATCATACACCGAAGAACCAATTAATATTTTTAAAAAAGGAGATAGGGAATCTACCTGTAATTACAGACCGATATCTTTGTTACCCGTTTTGAGTAAGATTTTTGAAAGGGCTATTCACAGCAGAATGTTTGATTTTTAACACACCCCTGGTATGCTCTCTTTGGAACAGTTCGGTTTCCAAAGAAACAGATCTACTGAAATGGCTGTTGCTAAGTTGTCAAACTTCATTTCCGAAGCACTAGATGACTGTTATTATACTATTTTTGTTTTTATTGATTTCCAAAAAGCTTTCGACACGGTAAATCACGACATTCTGTTACATAAATTACCCAAATACGGTTTTCGTGGCAAAATTCTTTCCCTCCTAATGAACTTTTTGAAAAATGACAGTGTTTTACCTCTCTCATCGCAAACAGTATGTTACTGTAAATAAAATAAACTCCGATCTACTTAATATTACATGTGGAGTGCCTCAAGGTTCGGTATTGGGGCCGTTACTGTTCCTGTTATATATTAATGACCTTCCTCTGTGCCTACAACCAACTCATGCTTTGCTATACGCTGATGACACTGTCATTTTTCAAAAATGTCATGATTTGCATAAGTTACTGATAATGATCAATACTGATCTATCGAATTTGTCTCATTGGTTATGCTCTAACAAATTCTCACTTAATATTCTAAAAACCAACACCGTATATTTCCGAAACGTTCGTAAAAGAGAGGACAAAAATAAATTTCCAGTCAGGATTAATGATCTCCCCCTTAAAATTGTGGATAAAGTTCAGTATCTTGGTGTTTGGTTTGATGAATTCTTTAGCTGGAATACGCATGTTCAGTTTGTTTTAAAAAAAGTTTCTTTACAGGTTGGCCTGCTTGGTAAAATTAAGCATCTCTTCCCTATCAATGTCCTAAAAACATTTCACTATGCTTTTATTTATACCCATCTCTCCTATTGTCTGGAATCTTGGTATTCAAATATAAGTGCAAACAATACGTTATACTTGCTGAAATTATAGAAGAATCGCTATATGCTGAACACAGATTACATGTCTCATTTAAAACCATTATTTCTAAAACTAAATATTCTAAAAATTCATGAAATTTTTACCTTGAAACTAGGTATCATGTTTTTTCAAAAATTGCATCTTAAACTGCCTATTTTTCAATCTGGCATCAAATATCTTGATTATTCTATCTTCATCAGATCTGTTGCTAACAACAAATTATGTCAGCCGTGTGTTAGACTTAATTATGATTTAAATATGTGTATAAAGCCATTATCCTATAGAATAATCTCCCAGAGAGCATGAGATCACTGGAAAATATCAAAAGTTTTCCTTGTCTCTGCGAAATGACATTGTAAATCACCCTGATCTCCATAACGAATCTCAACCCTATCATTAAATTGTAGTTCCAAGCATGCTGCTAACAGTGGTGTTCTGTTATAACCATCTTACTTGCTTTCATATATGTCATATGCTTTATTCTTTTTCTTACATCTGATAGGGGGAAGCGCCTTACGACCAATGTGTTTAGATTCCTCCTGGTGTATTGCAATTTCATATAACTGTAAGATTTAAATGTGTGCAATAAATAATTGTATTGTATTGTATTGTATTATGATCAGCGCGTCTTTATGCAAATCGAAGCAACTGCAGGTAAACCACGGAGCGGGAGTTCATGAAACGGTATAAATAACACCTCATACTTAGTTCTGTTAATCAATGCTCTTCTTGTTCTTCAGATGGGAAAGGCGGCGCGAGTTTGATAAAAGACAAGTTATAAGGGCCAGACGACTGTGTTAGAGCATTTCCGAGATGCCAAGGATTGTTGGGTGCTCCCGGTCAGCTGTGATCAGTACTTTCATAAAATGGTCCGAGGAGGCTAAACCTCCGAGAGGCCAGGTGTGGGGCCGACTCTGGCTCATCGATGGTAGAGGTGAGGGAAGACTATCCGGGATGGTACGAGCCAACAAAAGGGATACTGTGGCACAACCCTCCGGTAACATGAATGCTGATGAAGCGAGTAATGTCTCACAACACACAGTGCATCGAACCCTGCTGAAAATGGGGATGTGCGACCGCAAGCTCCTCCGAGTGCCCACTGTACCCTCGGTTCCCCGTCGAAAGAGTTGACCGAACAGCTGGGAACTATCCACACGAGCATTATCACGCACCTGCGTCAACTCTTGGTAAGGTGTACATGAAGGGAGTTTAGGATCAACTCACAGTTGAGCAGAAGCAAACTGCGTGATTAAGGGTAGGAGATTCGAGTCCTCGAATCCCGCGAATCTTGAAAAATGTTCGAATCTTAACCTAAAAAGCTTGGCGTTTGGTGCTTGTTCTTGAGAGGTATTTGTTCGAATTTTTTCAGCATGACGAGTTCTGACATTAGGAAACAATCGAAGGAGATCGTCTACAGTGTGTACACAGCTATTTGTAATAGCTCGTTACTTACAAACCGTATGCAACAGTGAAGGAATTGTTCAGCCAAGCACAGAGAGCAACCGCCGAAGCTACTGGCGTCTCTCATCGGCCAGTGCCTTAGCCACCATACCTCAAGTATAGTGGGAAAAGTGACTTGGCCATATTTTTTCTCTTTTCCGACAGTTGTTGCCATGGTAACGAGTGTGAGAACGGAGGGGAAATGTGACCTTGAGCCGTGTCGCTCACACGACTCAAGTTACTCTGTCTACAGCTCAGCGTTTATAGTTCTCAACTCTCTCCAGCGTCTCACTTGCACACGCTATCAGTATACGCTCGACGTTATCCGGTCTGTATTTTTTTCTCTCAATATCAGCGTTTCTCGCGCTTCATTGGTTTTATTCCTACGTAATTTCTATTGCTAACCACAGCATTTACGCATGATTAGGAGCGATTTATCTTGTGCCTGTAAATAAAAAATGTGAATTGTTACTCAAATGTTTTTTTTTGTCAAATTATGTTCAGAAAATGGAATTAAACCTCAAGACTCAAGAGTTATGTACTTCATTTAGTAAATGTAAATTATAAATTAATTAAATTTCATTTGTATCTTCTTAATAAGTATGGGTACATTTTTTGCAAACTGTATTCTTTAATTTGTTTTCCATTAAACACAGATTTCAAATTTTGTTTCAATTAAAAGCTTTAAATTTTAAGTCGAAGTCTTTTCTTTTCCTTTTTTCTTATAATTATTCTTACATGAAGGATTCGAGAGATTCGAGATTTGGGAGATTCGAGAACCTTTTAGGATTCGGATTCGAGAAAATTTAGGATTCGTCCCTCTTCTATGCATGATTGTATGAGTTTCCTTGCTAGCACGTGACCAATTTGAAGTGGACCGCATTCTGACAGGTGACGAAAAAATATGACAATGTCAGCTCCCGGAAACAGTGGTGGGACCCAAACCAGAAGCCTATGCCGACCCACAATGTCAGCGTACACCCATTTAAGATTCTGCTGTCTGTTTAGTGAGATATGCGAGGTGTCCAGGTTTCTGAGCTACATCCGAACACCACCACCACTATCTCCACCGATGTGTGTTACCGTCAGCTCGATGTTCTGCACGCCTCGCTCACGTCGAAATGACCAGCACTGCTGAACCTCAACTGCTTCCTCCTACAACAGGATAGAGCGAGATCTCGCACAGCACGAATGACCTGTCACAAGATGAAACGAAATTTGCGGCTAGTGGGAAGAGTCTTTATCTCAAAGACTACAGTCTCGTGACGATTATACACTATCTACCAACAAGTAATTGGACACCTGTGATAGCAAAGAAAAACGAAGTTTATTCACCTTCAATAGTTGGTGGAGCCTCCACGAGCGGCAATTACAGCTGCGACTCTCCGGGGCAAACTCTCAACCAGGCGTTGTACGACGGCTAGCGGTATTTTCTTCCACTCGGTTTGAAGAAGACAGGTCAGTTCCTTCACCGATTTTGGACGTTGGGGGCCGCCCTTAAGTCGACGCTCCAACTAGTCCCAGAGGTGCTCGATAGGGTTAAGGTCCGGGCTCTGCGCAGGCCAGTCCATTCGATTAACCCCATTGTCACCATACCAAGCCACGGTGAGCCTCGCAACATGACAGGTGGCGTTGTCGTCCTGAAAGTAACATGGGTCCACCTCGTAAAACTGCTACAACGTAGGAAGTGCATGGTCATCCAAAATGGTGCAGTTGGTCTCGGCGTTGAATCTACCAGGATTTTCTACCAAGGGTCCCGTGCCATACCAGGAGAAACAACCCCATAGCATAATTCCACCGCCGCCGGACTTCACAGTTGGCACAATACATTCCGGCAGGAGGCGTTCTCCAGGCAGACGCCAAACCCAGACCCTGCCATCCGAAAGATAGAGGGTGAACCTTGATTCGTCGCTCCAGAGAACCTGTTTTCACTGTTCAACGGTTCACTGTCGACTTTCTTTGCACCACGTTAGCCGAGCAGCGCTATTGGACTTGGTGATCAAAGGCTTGTGGGCGGCAGCACGTCCATGATGACCGAGCAGATGGGCTTTTTACGGATGGTATTCATAGAAAGAATCCTCCCGGATGCCTGTTGAAACTCCTCGCGGATGTGGCCCATCGATTTGGGGCGGTTCTTCCGAATTTCTCTGGCCAGCACCCGTCGGTCTCTAACTCCTAATTTTGTGGGTCTGCCGGGTCGGGGCACATTCCGACAGTCGTCTCTCATCTTCCACTTGCCAATCATGTAGGCCACTGTCGATTTTGGGTACTTCAACTTGCTGGATATGTCACGTATGGATCGGCCATTTCTGTGATACCCAACGATTACACCTTTCTCGAAATCAGAGAGCTCCGAACTGCGTGGCATCTTGCATGCGACTGGTTGCGTTGTTGTTTCACACACGACATTTACATTTAACGACGGCGGCCGTGACGTGTATCAGGACCGCAGATATCGTCGATTGCAGGGGTGTCCATATACTTGTTGGTAGATAGTGTATATAGATTAAGATAATACAACGTAGTTGTCACTAATGTTTTTTTTTCCAAGCCAACCATGGTTTCGCTGGGTATTGACCTAGCTTCGTCAAGACGAATGGCACGTAAATTTTCAAATCGCATATGACATCATAAATGGTGTTTACAGTAACGTGTTTTGGTTAGATGCTTCCACGCGTTTGATAGAAATGGCGTGGATGCCATGTCATTAACAAGTTGAAGACAAAAAAGACAATGCCGTTTTTCGTGGGGAATTTATCAAATTCCATGTGAATGTAGCGCTCCGTACATAGGACAGACCCAAAGAGCCTTGCATTTTCGATTGAAGGAGCACAAGACCTACATTCGGAATTGTGATCTAAAGAAGTCATCGATGGCTAAACACTGTTACGAAATGGACCACAAATTTCTCTTTGAAGAAGCAAAACTTATTGACAAGCCAGATTCAATTTCCAAACTTGATATTTTGGAAGCTTTCCATATATATCAGAAGTCTTCGCAACTTGTTAATCACATGGCATCCACGCCATTTTTATCAAACGCGTGGAAGCATCCAACCCAAACACGTGACTGTAAACACCATTTATGATGTCATATACAATTCGAATATTTACGTGCCATTCGTCCTGATGAAGCTAGGTCAATACCCAGCGAAACCATGGTTGGCTTGGAAAAAATAAACATTTGTGACAACTACGTTGTATTATCTTAATCTATATAGTGGGAAGAGTGTTTGTTAAATGGAATTCGTGTAATTTGAATTTCTAATTCAAGACACCAGAATTTAATGTATACACGAGAAGAAAGCTAATTCGATTAACGTATAATTGGCAAAATTTAACATTAAGGATGCTGTTATATTTTATCGACCATCGTTTTTAGTAAGTTTCCCTATCTATATATTTAAAACACAATGCCGTTTCTTTCTACAACCCGCCAGCGCCACCCACTGAAGCGATTTTCATGATTTTACTTTAAATGAAAGCTGCTGACGCACAGATTTGTCATCGCTAAGTTTTATTGCCACAGGTAATTTTTTTTTATGTTACCATGGCATTTTCTTTGCACAATCCGCGCAGTTCATTATTCTAGATTTTGGGTTCTCGCTTCAGTACTTGCAGCGCCATCTGCCTTTCTGCGGTGGTCGGACTTGGAACTAAGCCCTCAGCTATCACCTACGGAATTGTAATTATTCGAATCGGTTAAGTAGTTTTCGATTTTAGTAAAAAAAATATCCGTATATTATCGTGAACTACGTACTTTCTTTCGCGTTGGGTGTGATCAGGTTGTATGTAAACAAAGCGTAACGATACACGGGAATCGGGAACTACTTGAAAGCGATCTGATTCGTCAGTACATCAAAAATAATAAAAAAATAATAGATAATAATAATAATAAATTAACTAAATAGCCTATGTCCACCGGAAAGAAATGGGCTTCCCAACGGTGAAAGAATTATCCAAATCAGTTCAGAAGTTTTCGAGATCACCTCAAACACACAAACAAAGTCTCTCTCTCTTTATATATTATTAGTATTAGTTTCAGAATAGATAAAAGAAATAGCCCATGTCCTCCGGAAAGAAGTAAGCTTCCCAGCGGTGAAAGAATTATCCGAATCTGTTCAATAGTTTTCGAGATTAGTAAAAAAAATCCCGTATATTATCGTCAGCTACTTTCTTTCACGTTGGGCGTGATCAGGTGGTATGTAAACAAAGCGAAACGATATACGGGAAATTGGGAACCACTCGAAAGCATTTGATTCGTTATGCAGCCAAAAATAATTAAAAAGTTAATAAAAAATAATAAAAATAAATAAAATAGCATATGTCCACCGGAAAGAAATACGCTTCCCAATGCTGAAAGAATTACCCAAATCGGTTCAGTAGTTTTCGAGATTACCTCAAACACACAAACTTTTTCTATGTATTAGTATAGATTCATCACACAAAAAAAAAAAAAAAAAAAAATTGCTGAAACCAAACTGGCAAAATAAAACACATTTTAACCCCATTGTGTAGTTTTCTAGACACGATATGCGTTCGGGTCTCTCAAAGAATGCCGCATTACTCCAATGCAAGCCCGTCAACGACGGGTAAACACATATTTATACAATAATAAGGAACGTCGTCGTTAAGTTCGTATACGAGTAGTTGGAAAAATTAAAAGCTAATGGGAATATTACGAAAATTTGGTTTTTGGTGACCCATCTTATAGGCTGCCCGTTAATAATTCAACCGTTTATTATAGTTATCCGTTTTATTACGATTTGTGTTATAAGATAAGAAAAATTTCAGTCACAGGTTTTTGAACCGTGCATGGCACGGTTAAAAAAACCATGTGCTTCCTTAATTCCCTATCAAAAACGCTTGAAATTACATGTACTTCCCCAATTCCCTATCAAAAACACTTGAAATTATATGTGCTTCCCAATTCTCTATCAAAAACACTTGAAATTGCATGTACTTCCCCAATTCCCTATCAAAAATACTTGAAATTACATAAAACGGACTAGTTTTTTGTAATTTCAAGTGTGTTTGTTTGGGAATTGGGAAAGCACATGCGTCAAATGAACAAGCTTCTGGTAATCTCCCAATTCAAATTCGGGTTCGAATATCGGATGATGCGTACCAGTATGTGGTGTCTTTGTGTTATGTTACAGGTTCTGTTTCTTTTCTACAGCCAGCACCATACTGCACGTCCTTGTAATCTAAGATGCTCGTGGGGGCCGTTTAACCCAGAAACAGAAAAGAGAGAAAGAGAGAATTAGGCAGACATGGAAAGCCTAGATACAATCCCTTCCTTCCGCACTACTACTCATTGGGAAGACTGTTTAAATAATGACCAAGTGCATGTGCTAAGTAGTAACTCTTATTCGATCCGAACTGATGTCTTGTGTAATGATCTTCAGCTGACTATACAAATCGATCCGTGATACAAAGCAAAAATACAAACTCAGAAATAATGAATTTTCTCATAACAATGCGACTAGAACCGATAAATAAAAGTAGAAAAAAACTGTCTACTACAAAATTAATGATCACAGTAGATAGACAACTTACAATACCATTGCTGATATTTCTAAATAGATGAACGTTATCGTAATTTCACATTCCCGGAAAATACTGAAGGCGGGATTTATTCTTTCTTTCTCAGCCTCTCTGAAGTGAACGGCATGTTGTGGCCTAACATGAATCGATCCGTCACGAAATATCGCAAGAAAAATGAACTAAAATAATCCCGTGCCGAGAGGGGCAGGATATCTGATAAAACATTAAGTGCTTTTATGGTAGAAATGTCCCCCAACTTAAGTGCTTTTTCGATATGCTACACGCTATATAGAAGAGGCACTGAAGCGAAATAATAGAAAGAAACAATGTTGACGTGATATCTAGAGCAATATTTTATTCTCGCTAAAAGTATACATTGACTGAATCTTTGCTGGGAAGTAGTGAAACGTACGTACTGTGAATTCAATAAACCTCAATTAAGTGTGCGCAGGTATGTTTCCCATAAACGTCACTAGAGCTGGTCAAAAAGTAATACGGCTGATTTCTCGCGCGGAATAAAAGCTGAGAAATCGTCACGTGACGAATTAAACGGAAGGTAGGCGTGCATGCTGCACGTATAAACACATCTCGTCGTGAGAAAAAAGCTGTAGAATTTTGACTTCAATAATGTCTCGTTTCTCCTACGCATCGGAAACATGCCGTAAATCCGTCAACTCTGGAACAACAATACACGAAACCATTTTGTGTCCTCCCCAAAAAACGGTAAAAAAATACTCTAAGAAGCATTCAGTGGTGAAGTAATGTCACGTTCCAGTGTGTTTCCTTGGAATAAAGTGTTTACAGAAGGCATAAATGTTGAAGATTTGGCAAGAGGATGACGTCCATGGAATTCAGTTTCTGATATTCTGATTAATTCTGCAAATGCAATTATGAGATAGGACTGTCTAATCATAATTAGGCAATATCGGATGCATTAGACATTTCGGGTGGAAAAATCCAGACCGTCTAAATGGAACATTTAATTCCACGTCGTGTGTGCTCCTATCGGGGTCTACAAGCACTCACAGTAGAGCATCTTTTATGTAAAATATTCAAAGCAAACAGAATGTAAATTCTGAATTTGCTTGTAACACTTATTGGCCACCCATGTAACTCCTCTCAGAAAACTTAAAAATTTCATCGCCCTGGAGCAAAATTTAAGTTTTCTGAGAGGTTTTACATGGATGAGCAGTAAGTGTTATAAACAAATTCAAAACTTCTATTCTTTATGTTTTGAATATTGTATCGATTTCTCATGTATTATGAAGAATATTTTCTTCTTCATTGACTTTATCTGTGGTATTGGTGATTTCCGACTTACAGGGTTGTCGAAAGTTCCCCTAGGGATTTCGATTGACAACTGTACAAAAAAGAACAGATCTACAGCAATGCGGTTTGCGGCATTTGAAAGAGTAAATATTCTAGTTTAATAATCTTACTTTCATACACCTCTACATGTGCGCCTTTGGTGGCACGTAAGACATCCAGTCGGTATTCAATTTCTTGCCATGTGCGCTCCCACATGTCAGGGTCGATTCTATCAAACACTGCTGAAATGCGCTATTTGAGCTCCTGAAGGCTGCTTAATCTTTCCCGGTAAACCATGTCCTTGACATAACCCAGAGGAAGACGTCTAAAGGAGTGATATCCGGCGACTGGGGTGGCCAAGGCATGGGACCATCTCTGCCAATCCATCTGTCGGGAAACTCACGGTTCGTGTATTCACGAAAGTCAAGTCCCCAATGTGGGAGAGCGCCATGTTGTTGCAGTATGACGTTTGGTTGCAAATCCTGTAGTTGAGAAACCGAAAAGTTGTGAAGCATGTCTAGGTAAGTATTCATCTGCACTGTGGGCTCGGAGAAAAAGAATTACCGAGTTACATGAATATGCATGAGCCCACACCAAACATTCACCTTTGGACTGTGCGCGACGTGCTCCCTGAATGAATGTGGGTTTTCACTACCCCATACATGAACGTTCTGAGTGTTGACTTTTCTGTGCACGTAAAACGTTGCCTCATCCGAGAACGTGACATTACCAGTATCCAAGAATTTCTTCTGCCACGCTCTGATAATGAAATCATTCGGTGGATCTTTCCCATTTGTCCGACGGTAATTTCTTTGTACCGGAATCACAGACTTTTTCTCAAAAAACCAACGCACGCACATTGCCTTCTCCTGCGGCGACATTTTCAGTTGTTTTGCAGTCGGCGTCGGTATTTGCGAGCACGTAACGCCATCTGTTGGAAAGAGATGGCGTTAAAAACTCGAATATTTACTCTTTCAAATGCCGCAAACCGCATCGCTGTAGATCTGTTCGTTTTTGTACAATTGTCACTCAAAATCCCTAATGGACTTTTCGACCTCCCTGTACATCCGTTTCTGTATGGAAGATGGGTCAAAACGCTAAGAGGAAGCAACGCTGCTTCGACTAGCGAAAATCTGAGGATTTTCAGATTCCTAAGCTAAGTTTGCGTAGTCTCAGTTGCCCGGAACTTCACTGTCCTGGGTGGTGTAACGGTTAGAATACTCGAACGGAGATGGGGGGTTCGTTTCCAGCTCCAGGGCGAAGAAATTTTCAAGTTTTCTGAGAGTTGTTACATGGATGACCAGTAAAGTGTTACAAGCAAATTCAGAATTTTTATTCTGTTTGCTTTGAGTATTCTATCGATTTCTCATGTATTATGAAGAATATTTCTTCCTTCATTCATTTATCTTTCATGTGGAACATAAACTGTTAAGAGAATCTGGCATCCCGCGTAAAACCCAGCTCTTGTTCAATGCGACTTCCGGTTATTTACTGTTACAAAATGTGGGGTAGGTTGCACCAAAATGTGGTACGACACCAGCTGCACCATTTTCTGAGAAAAGATACCCCATCGTGTTTCGCAAACAAAACCCAACAACGTAGTTCAACTTTTCACCACGTTATGGTACAAGGTTGCACCATGTTATTGGGTTTATTTTGCACCACAGAATGGTGTATCTTCTCTAAGAAAGTGGTGCAGCTGGTGCAGCACCACTTTTTGGTGCAGCCTACTACAAAATTTTTAACAATGTCCCACCAATTAAAGAAACCTTTGGAAGATCGCCGTTTTGAGATCTATTGGAAATGTAAAAAAGCTGCAAAAGTAATTTTGAAGTTACTTCCCAAAGACGGTCGAGTCGACTGCACGTTTTCAGAAGCTGAGTTACACACTGCGGCAAGTGGAATTTTAGAAGAACTATAAATTTAAAACAAAATTAAATAGGTGATGGAATAGCAGGCACTGAGATGCTTAGTGATTTATACCAACAACGTACGTGTGTCTATTAAAAGAAGAAGCGACTACTTGGAGTTAATGCAATTATCAGATAAACTTTTACTAGATAGTGAAAACAAAATTAAATAGCAATGCTAAGACTTCAATTATATTTCGGCATATATCTTTAAGCGCAGGGCAGGAATCGATAAAAAAATATTTTAAGGGATTATGGTCCAGACATTGAAATACAATATCAAAAGTATACTGATAAATTTTGTCCTGAATTTAAGGCCATTTTAAATTGTAACAGAACCATTGTTATGAAATTAACAAAGAATATTTCTTTGTTTTTGAAGCTAGGCCCTTTGAGGAAGGAGAAAGTATCTTTATGTGTGAAGATAACACAACGTCGTTTGCCACAAATATTTATTTTTCAAGTCGATCCTGGTTTCGCTGGGTATTGACCTAACTTCATCAGGCGGAATGGCATGTAAATATTAAAATTGTATATGATTCCATAAACGTAAATGGTGTTTACATTCACAAGTTTTGGTTAGTTGCTTCCACGCGCGTGATAGAAATGGTGTGGATGTATCCACACCATTTCGATCAAGCGCGTGGAAGCAACTAACCAAAACCCGTGACTATGAACACCATTTACAATATCATGTACAATTTGAATATTTACGTACCATTCGTCCTGATGAACCTAGGTCAATACCCAGCAAAACCATGGCCGACTTTGCATCATCTTAATAAATGACGACATTGTGTTATCTTAATTCATATAATCGTCACAAGACTGTAGTCTGAATTCAAGAGAAAATATCTTATCTAGGACAGCTCCTAACTTGTAGAAAGTGCAGAGAAGAAGGATATATTGATACAAATTTTGAAGATGACAATCCGACTTTTGGCGTAAATGTGACAAGGATGGTAAGTCAGACAATATCCGAAAACTTGAAAATTTTCATCGTCCTGGAGCGGGACACGAATCCGCGTCTCCCAGATAGCTCCCGAGTATGCAAACCCCCACACCACCCAGAACGACGAAGTTTCAAGTTTCCGATCAATTTGAATATTTTCAAGTTTTCGGCTATTATCTGACTTACAATCCTTGTCACATTTGCACCAAAAATCGGATTGTCATCTTCAAAATGTGTACTAAATGGCGTAATCCCGTATTTCTTTCATGATATATTGATATTCACAAAACTGCAAAATTTACGGTTCCTGACTGTTCCTTCACAGGTATTTTATGTAAATAGTACGTCATAAAACTGTTAAAATTAGGATTCGCTGTTTCTTCACAGTTATTTTCTTTTCTATAAATAATACGGCATAAAACTGTAAAAATTTCGGTTCCTGACTGTTTCTTCCCAGTCATATTCTGTAATTAAGACGAGGCAAAACTGTTATTTTTACCGTCTAATTATGGCACTAAAGGCCAAAAAGTATGAAATAAACGGTCAGTTGTTTTACCGTGACAACGTTACATACGTAGGGAAGTGCGTGAAATAGCGCCCAATGTTTTTTCCTGTTTCCAAAGGTCCCGTGCTTCTGACACCATAAAACATTCAGTTGTCTTCTTGTGGTTATATGGATTGTAAATCGGCAGCAGAAATAATTTCAAAGGTTTATTGCAGTGCTCATCTCATAAACTGCTTCAAAATAAAAATCATCGGACTGCCACTGACTACCTCTGTGGCAGCCAGATAATTTTATTTTGAAGATGATTTTATTTGAACAGTAGACTTATCATAAGCGTTAATGTTCATACCTACAACTTACACTACTTCAGCTTCCCACACTAGATAATTCCAGTAACTTGCACGCTTTTTTAGGGGTTCAACCACCACTAGTAGCAGGTCGAAGAGCTATAAGAAGACACCTGTCCCTGATTTGTATCCAATGGTTCCAGGTAAAGGCCAGCTCCATCAGACAAGCACGCCACCTATCCTTAGTCTGATCCGAATAGCGGCTCAGACCAGAGGCGTACACTGAAGAGCAATTGAATTAGAGACAGCTGGCGTTATGCAAATGCGTCGCTGTGGGCTGCCCTGTCAACGAAAACGACATGACGTATGCAGCGATCCGACAATATAAGGAGTGATGCGACGGGAATCAGTAAGAGTTGGACGCAGTATGGGTAAGAAGACGGATCTAAGCGCATTTGATCGTGGGCAAATTGTCGGGGCCCGACAAATGGGTCACTCCATCTCGGAAGTCGTGCAGATACTGGGATTTTCACGAGCCACTGTGTCACGGATGCACCGTGAGTACATCGAATCCGGTAAAACCATCCCTGCAATGGCCAACTGCCGTGGACAACAGCATGTGGATGAGCGGGGTCATCGTCGGCTAGCTCGCATTGTAACAGCGGATAGACAGGCCACAGTGCCAGAAATCACTCGGCAATTTAACGCTGGTGCACAAAAACGTGTAAGCATCCACACCATCCAGAACCATCTCCTCGCTATGGGTTACGGAAGCCATCGTCCCACGAGGGTACCGCTGCTGACCGCACATCACAGGGTGCAAAGATTAGCATGGGTGCGGGAACATCGCCACTAGACCTTAGACATGTGGGAAAATGTTGCCTGGACTGATGAGTCGAGATTCACGTTGGTACATGCGGATGGCAGGATACGAGTACGGCGTAAACCACATGAAGCGATGTATCCTTCTTGCCAGCAGGGTACTCTTCAAGCTGGTGGGGGTGACATTCTCGTCTGGGGACTGTTTACGTGGACTGAAATGGGACCCCTGGTACGTGTGACATCGTCCCTCACAGGTCAACGTTACTGGGATATCCAGGACGACCATTTGCTCCCGTTTGTGCGTCTTCAACATCCCACTGGGGACCCCATCCAGCAACAAGACAGTCCAGCTCCCGAATTGTATCGGAATGGTTGGATGAACACTCCATCGACGTTACCTCGTTTCTTTGGCCAGCTAGGTCACCTGACCTCAATCCCATCGAGCACATCTGGGATGCCATCGAGAGATATGTTCGAGGCTCTGACCCCCTCCATCAAATGTTCGTGAACTGCGTGAGCTTGTTCAGGGGTCGTGGATCCGTATGGCTTCCCAAAGCTTCCGGTGTCTTGTCGAGTCCATGCTGAGACGAATCGTCGCCGTCATCAGACCGAAAGGTGGTGCTACACGTTACTAGACAGTTATCTCTAATTCAATTGCTCTTCAGTGTAAGTCTACGTCTGCTAACGTAAAAATGTTGCATAACGAAAAAGTTGAAAATAGGCGAAAATTATAGTTGTTCGTGGAAAAAGCTATGCAAAAGGAAAATGACTTTTCAAATACGTCTCCCGGGAGCAGAGGTAACGAAACAAAAAAAAAAAAAAAAAAGGTTTCGACCTTTATGCAGCTAGCTGGAAGTTTTTGTGTTATTTAAAGAGAATCATGCTCCATATCTCTGTTGTAGCGAATGGCATACAGTAAAGAAGAAATTTCTCAACAGCGTTCTTAGAAGCGGCGATACAGCTGCAAACAGATGTACACTAATACCACCCACTGACAGAACTGTGAGCTACAAAATTCCTGATATACTAGCCTAAAGTGTTCTACTAGGGATATGCAAAAGTTTCCGCCGTTTTAAAGGGAGAGGAGACAGAAACAATCAGGAAACCAGTACACATTTATTCAACAAAATATTGGCAGTTAGCATCAATGACCTTTTGCTAGTTTCCAGGCAAGAAATGAATGCCCCTCTGATAGAAGGACTCCGGTTTTAAGCTGAAGAACGCAGTGGCGAAATTTTCCACCTCTGGAACTGTGGTGAACCGCTGTTGATCTAGGACATGTTGCATATACACTCACGGACAATGAAATTTGCACACAGACACGAAATCGTGCTACAACCGCGAAACTTTGCAAATAGCTTGAATGCGTGCTTGTATGCAAATGATCCAAGTTTTGGTGCGAGTGCGCATGACCGCACACCCTGTTGTGACGCTGTAAGCACGAACCGGCGTGTAGTCGATGACCATAAAAGCGAAAAGCACCGGCCGACGCAAGCAAGAGTACAGAGTGACATGAATGCCGCGGTAGTCTCCACAGACGTTGATTTACGCAACTTTCTGACTTTGAGAGAGACCTGATCATCGAATTCAAAACCGCAGGGTGGTCGGCGCTCCGTATAGCCCGACACGTGGATCCTTCTGACCATATCTTCCGACTGTGTTGGGAGCAGTAGACACGTCACGGCACTGCCACACGGCGGAGCGGTTCCGGATGAACCAGGAGGACCAACGGCATAGAGGATCGATGGATCGTGCGCTAGGCACGAACGGACCCCACAGGAACCCCGTCCACTATACAGGTAGATGTAGCGGCTCCTGTGTGCCCACGGATCATTTCCCGAAGCCTCGCGGAAACAAAACTGCGATCCCAGAGCCCCTTACGTGTGCTGCTATTAACACTGGAACATCACCGGCTCCGTGTGCAGTGGTGCCAGGCCAGAGCGACGTGGAACACCTCAGACTAGCTGGTGACGTGTTGCGTTCAGCGATGAGTGTAGCTTCGTTTTTGGGAACAGATGATCGTCGTGTGCGGGTGTGGAGGACCCCGGGTCAACGGCACAGTCCCAACCTTGCTATCGAGCGCCACACCTCCCCCACTGCAGGCATTATGGTCTGTGGATCCATTGCCTTTCATAGACCATCAGCTCTAGCAGTGGTACGTGTCTCATTGATGGGCCAGCGGTATGTGGATGAGATCCTACGGCCCCATATACTCCCATTCTTCGTCGGGATTCCAGGTGCGCTATACCAGCAGGATAATGCCCGCCCGCACACTGCTCGGGTTGCCCAGGACTGCCTACGTCATGTCCATACATTTCCATGGCCTGCCTGCTCCCCGAACATGTCCCCTATCGAGCATATTTGGGACCAGTTGAAACGTCCGCTGCCACCGTGCTGCACTACCCGGAATTTGGAGCACACCGTCCAACACGTGTGGGCCAGTCTGCCGCAGGACAACATCAGGCGTCTGTTCGTCTCCATGCTGGACCGTATTGCAGCATGTATCGCCGCACGAGGCGGTGCGACGCGCTATTGAAGATGACCGGACTGCGTGCCACAGATCCCTCTGTAATTGTCCCGAAGCTCTGTTTTTGCCATGATGTGTATCATTCATCTGTATCATTACGTCCATAAAATTTCAGTTCAATCCGATGCTTCTTTTTTTTTTTTTTTTTGATTGGAGGTTTAACGACCACCGTGAGCAACTCAATGGGCTATAAGCAGCCGCCCGTTCCTAATTTAGGGTCACCGGTTCCAGGGAAGGGAGAGAGCCAGTGCCGTAAGACAAACACAACATCCATGCCTGACCGGGATTCGAACCCCGACCCCTTACGGACGAATGATCAGAGGCCAACGCCTTAGACCACTGCGCCACCGGGGCGGCAATCCGATGCTTTCTTCTTGGTGCGCAAATTTCATTGTCCGTGAGTGTATTCTCAAATGTTTATCGACATTAGCGGTATCGGTCCACGAAAGAGTTTTTTCAATCGAGCATTTAGAAGTTCAAATTTTTCTACAAATACCTACGAAGCAGAAATTAGCACTTACGCCCCCTGGTGGCCAAACCATATTTTATAAAAAATTTGAATTTTCAATCAAAGCATTTCCTATCAGGAGCTGTACGCGCTGCAGGAAGAATTTTTCAAATCGTAGTGTTAGAAGCAGAGATATCGAGAAAGTGCAATTTACCTTTACTCTCCCTAGCGGAAAGTCAATGAATTACTTGAAACTTTTGAAATTATATGAAAAACATGTCGCACCGGGACCTATCCAACAAAGAAGATTTTTTTTTAATCGGGCCACTACAAACAGAGTTATTGACAAAAATAAGTTATACATCTGCCCCCCACCCCCTCCCCCGGTGGATAAACCATGCATTATTTTAAGAAAAAATATTCCGAAAACGTTTATCGACGTGAGTTGTATCTGTTCACAAAAGAATTTTTTCAGTCGAGATTTTAGAAGCTCAGATTTTGCTGCAAATACATCAGATGCATCAGAAATTATCACTTACGCTCTCTGGTGGCCAAACGATTTTATACATTTTATACCAAAAACTTAGAAATTATATGTACAATATTTCCCATCAAGAGCTGTATCCACTGCAGAAAAAAATTGAAATCAGAGTTTTAGAAGCAGAGACTTCGGGGGTAGCACAATTTACTTTTACGCCTCCTAGCGGAGAATCTATGTGTAACTTGAAAAGGTGACTATACCTAAAATAATCTTCGACATGAATGGAATCGAAAGGTAAAAAAATTTTTGGAATTGGATGTTTAGAAGCACATATGTGGAATAAAATGTATTTTGAATTCTATATCATCTGCATTTACACCCTCTAGCAGCAAAATTGTGCATTGTAAAAAGAAACGAAATAAAGGATCATCATTCGCACATTTCAAGCTTCCTAATGCAAGAATATTTTTTCAAATCGGACTATTAGTTACAGAGATATGGTGTCTACAGACCGATGGACGGATGGACAAACCGATAACATAAGCACAATCTTTTTTCACAAAAGACGTGCTGAAAATGTGCACATTACAACCGAATGTTCGACGCCCTCTTCCTTGTTTTTTTCTGTTCGTTGAATCACAGAAGACCTTGTATCTTATTTGTTTTTACAGGCATCTCGTTGCTTATAATATACTTTTTAAAAACGTGTTGCATATGTTTCTGTTTCCCAAAAATCCTGAAATTCTGCTTACGTTTCACGCAGTAAGGTATAAATGCAATGATAATGATGACGTTCATTTTGTGGGAAGTTTCACCAAAATGGCAAGAAAGAAATGGGGAAAATTCACTGTTTATACAAAATAAATAATCAGATATTTAAAAAATTGTATGATAAAAATAAATTTAAAATACATATTTAAATTGTACGCTTTAAAGAAAAGAATGGAAATTACAAGGTGAGTTGTCTACTGCGCAAGCAGGTGAATTTTTCCCAATGTACCTTGGAGACTGTTTTCAAGACTATTTTGTTGAAGGACAGCTATAAAAAGCATGATTTTTGTAATTGAATTATGTATATGCATTGTTCTGCCTTCATTTTTCACATAAATGAGACATACTTTGAAACAGCAATGGCGCTGCTCCTCAAGAACAGACGGCTAGACTCTTCTTGTCAGCTAAATACAATGGTTTGAGAAAGAAATATAGGTCACAAGAATGAAAATGGGAAAAGCAAACTTTCTCAAAAGAAGCAGACCGACGTAAATAGCCGCAGTGGAAATTGATTATCGTGAAAATGGTACAAGGTACATTAAAGCAAACCCCGAGGATCTGAAAAGATGCCTTTTACAGTTAATCGTCTATCATCATCACTTTCCCAATATTCTGTTTTTCATGAAATCTATTTCTCCGAAAAGAAATATATTTTTTTAATTCTGCTTCTTAAAAACTCTTGCAGTTTTTTAGAAAACGTCGTTTAAACTATTTACAGAACGACGACAACTTCCTCAATGAATTTATTTTTCAAATAGCATCCCAATGCTTTTTTTGCTTTCGAAAGTTAGCTAATCGCCTGGATGATTTCATAATTGCTCATTTGAGAATTTTTTCTTTAAAAGATGCGAGAATTTCATGAACGGCAGAAAAAATATCTTTGATGCTCCATTTTCTATTCCTAGGTGAACTTGAGTAAGTCTTCCGATTTTTTGGATTTAACAAGCATATACTCTCAATGGACAAAACATTAGAGAAACCAACCTAGTAGCGTAGTGGTCCTTCTCTAGCGCGAATAACAGCCTGTACAAGCCGAGGCATCAACTCCACCAGATACCGGAGGATTTCCAGTAGTAGGCCTATGCCAGCAACACCAATTGCATCATTGTCCACAACTCCGCCCTAGACGTCAGTTCAGGATCCATGGATCTGATGTTCCTCTCCATGGCATCCCAGACAGCTTCAACAGGGTTTAAATATAGTGATCTTGTTGGCCAGACATTACGAGACACTCATCTGAGTTTGGATGGTTCCGAACTTAGAAGAGTGTTCCTCGAGCCATGCCTTGGAGGTCTTCGCCCGGTGGGGTGGCTCGTTGTCCTGTGAAACAGACCGGGTCTGGTTCATTTGCCCGACGTTTACTTCACCGAAGGGTCACTTGACCGAAAATCACTTCACCGAAAAAATTGTTTCACCGAAAGATCACTTGATCGAAGCGTTCATTTCACCGAAGGGTCACTTGATCGAAAGGTGCATTTCACCGAAGGGTCACTTGATCGAAAAGTTCATTTCACCGAAAGGTCTCTTTACCTAAAAGTTCATTTCATCGAAAGGTCATTTCACCGAAGGGTCAGTTTATCGAAAACGCTAGATTTCATTACAGGATCTGTTGAAGCATGGTGCAAGTTTGACAGACAGACCACCGAACCGTTAGGGGATCATACTCAAATTGCACTTTTGATTTCTCCGTGTCACAGAGAACGCAAAGATTTAGTTTTAAGGCAAAAATAATTAATTTTAAGTCCCTATGACTCGGCCTAGGCCTTTTTAGCAAGTTTTATCATGTTCATACGTTTTTCATAAAAATCATGCTCAGTGATCATGTTCATAAATAGTTTACATGAAAAGTCAAGTTAATAACGTTGCACATTTATTCAGGCAAAAAACAATCAATATTAGGGCCGTAGGCCTCGCTTAGGCCTTTTTAGCAAATTTTAACCGTGCGTGCTCATGTTCATAAGGTTTACATAACAACTCAAGTTAATGATGTTGTACACTTATTTAGGCCAAAAGAATCAGTCATAAAGCCCACGGCCTCGGCTTAGGCCCTTTTAGAAAATTTTAATCCTGCATGCTCATATTCATAAGGTTTACATAAAATGTCAAGTTAATAATGTCGCACATTTATTCAGGCAAAAAGAATCAATATTAGTGCCGTAGGCCTCGCTTAGGCCTTTTTAGCAAATTTTAACGGTGCGTGCTCATGTTCATAAGGTTTACATAAAAAATCAAGTTAATGATGTTACACATTTTTTCAGGCAAAAAGACGTAGGCCTCGCTTAGGCCTTTTTAGCAAATTTTAACCGTGCGTGCTCATGTTCATAAGGTTTACATAAAAAATCAAGTTAATGATGTTACACATTTTTTCAGGCAAAAAGAATCAATTTTAGGGCCCTAGGCCTCCGCTTAGGCCTTTTTAGCAAATTTTAATCGTGCGTGCTCATATTTATAAGGTTTACGCAAAAAGTTAAGTTAATAATGTTGCACATTTATTCAGGCAAAAAAGAATCAATATTAGGGCCGTAGGCCTCGCTTAGGCCTTTTTAGCAAACTTTAACCGTGCGTGCTCATGTTCATAACGTTTACATAACAACTCAAGTTAATGATGTTGTACACTTATTCAGGCCAAAAGAATCAGTCTTTAAAGCCCTAGGCCTCGGCTTAGGCCTTTTTAGAAAATTTTAATCCTGCTTGCTCATATTTATAAGGTTTACATAAAATGTCAACTTAATAATGTCGCACATTTATTCAGGCAAAAAGAATAAATTTTAGGGCCCTAGGCCTCCGCATAGGCCTTTTTAGCAAATTTTAATCGTGCGTGCTCATATTTATAAGGTTTACGCAAAAAGTCAAGTTAATAATGTTGCACATTTATTGAGACAAAAAAGATTCAATTTTAGGGCCCTAAGCCTCGGCTTAGGCCTTTTTAGGAACTCTAAACGAATTTCGCGAAAACGTTCCATGTAAGCCAAGCGAGAATTGTGCTTTAATTTGAAGAAATTAATTGCCGATGATCCGAGGTACACTTGGTTTGAGGGAGCTGTACCCCGAACTTCCGTAGTATTATATTCTGTGCCGCTGGAGTCTGTCAGTGTATCCAGGATGTTCCCCTTGAAGTGTTTGCGAAGTCCGTGAGCTTTGGGAGGGGCTTTCCCCAAAATGTTAAAATGGACGTAGAGCTGTAAACATTAGAACCTTGCTTTATATAATGATTCTGTACACGATCACGAATTTTCAGGAGGGTGGGACGAATTCACCCTCCCCAAGTTTCTAAGAGCGCAGACAGGTGTTCAAATTAAGGGATTTGCTCGCAATTTCTATGCTTCATGTTGTGTTTAGTGCCAAACTATGTATGCTCTTCCCCCTCCCCCAGAAATTTGGTGAAGTCTGTAAAAGGGATACGAGGTGCTTGGTTTTGAGGGCTCTACCCCCAACTTCCGTAATTTTATATTCTGGACCTCTGGAGTCGGTCATCAGTGTATCCTCGATGTTACCCCTGAAGAGCTCTTGGAAACGGGGGGGTTCAGTTTCACTCCACATTCCTGAAAATTCGTGGTCGTGTACAGAATCATTATATAAAGCATGGGTCTAATGTTTACAGCTCTACGTCCATTTTAACATTTTGGGGGAAAGCCAACCCCCCCCAAGATGACGGACCTCGCGGACGCTTCAAGGGGAACATCCTGGATACACTGACAGACTCCAGCGGCCCCGAACATAATATTACGGAAGTTGGGGGTACACCCTCCCAAAACTAGGTGTACCTCGGATCCTCGGCAATTTTTTCTTCAAATTAAAGTGCAATTCTCGCCTCGCTTGGCTTACATGGACCGTTTTCGCGAAATGCGTTTGGAGTTCCCAATTCAGTTCTCAATATATGCCCAGAAACGGCAATCTGTAACCCCCCCCTCTTGATTTTTTTTAACTTGACATTTTATGTAAACTTATGAACAAGCAAGATTAGAATTTTCTAAAAACGCCTAAGCTAAAAAAAAAAAAAAAAAAAAAAAAAAACAAAGCCCTAAAGGGCAATAAAATTTATTCTTTTTTGCCTTAATAAATGTGCAACATTATTAACTTATTAACTTGACATTTTATGTAAACTTATAAACCAGCAAGATTAGAATTTTCTAAAAACGCCTAAGCTAAAAAAAAAAAAAAAAAAAGGCCTAAGGGCAATAAAATTGATTCTTTTTTGCCTGAATAAATGTGCAACATTATTAACTTGACATTTTATGTAAACCTTATGAATATGAGCACGCTCGATTAAAATGTTCTAAAAAGGCCTAAGCTGACCTTGGGCCCTAAAATTGATTCTTTTTGCCTGAATACATGTGCAACATTATTAGCTTGACTTTTTACGTAAACCTTATGAATATGAGCACGCACGATTAAAATTTGCGATAAAGGCCTAAGCCGAGGTCTAGGGCCCTAAAATTGATTATTTTTGCCAGAAAAATGTGTAACATTATTAACTTTACTTTTTATGTAAAGCTTATGAACATGAGCAAGCACGATTAAAATTTGCTAAAAAGGCCTAAGCGAGGCCTACGGCCCTAATATTGATTCTTTTTTGCCTGAATAAATGGGCGACATTATTAACTTGACATTTTATGTAAACCTTATAAATATGAGCACGCACGATTACAATTTTCTAAAAAGGCCTAAGCCGAGACCTAGGGCTTTAAGACTGATTCTTTTGGCCTGAATAAGTGTACAACATCATTAACTTGAGTTGTTATGTAAACCTTATGAATATGAGCACGCACGATTAAAATCTGCTAAAAAGGCCTAAGCCGAGGCCTAGAGCCCTAAACTTGATTCTTTTAGCCTGAAAAGTGTGCAACATCATTAACTTGAGTTTTTAGGTTAACCTATGAACATGAGCACGTACCGTTATTATGTTCTAAAAAGGCTTAAGCTGAGGCCTAGGACCTTAAAATTGATTCTTTTTGCCTGAAAAAAATTGCAACATTATTAACTTGACTTTTTATGTAAAGCTTATGAACATGAGCAAGCACAATTAAAATGTTCTAAAAAGGCCTAAGCTGAGACCTAGGGCCCTAAAATTGATTATTTTTTGCCTGAAAAATTGTGTAACATTATTAACTTTACTATTTATGTAAAGCTTATGAACATGAGCAAGCACAATTAAAATTTTCTAAAAAGGCCTAAGCTGAGACCTAGGGCCCTAAAATTGATTCTTTTTTGCCTGAAAAAATGTGTAACATTATTAACTTTACTATTTATGTAAAGCTTATGAACATGAGCAAGCACGATTAAAATTTGCTAAAAAGGCCTAAGCGAGGCCTATGGCCCTAATATTGATTCTTTTTTGCCTCGATAAATGTGTGACATTATTAACTTGACATTTTATGTAAACCTTATAAATATGAGCACGCAGGATTAAAATTTTATAAAAAGGCCTAAAACGAGGCCAAGGGCTTTAAGACTGATTCTTTTGGCCTGAATAAGAGTACAACATCATTAACTTTAGTTTTTATGTAAACCTTATAAACATGAGCACGCACGGTTAATATTTTCTAAAAAGGCCTAAGCCGAGGCCTAGGGCCCAAAAATTGATTCTTTTTTGCCTGAATAAATGTGCAACATTATTAGCTGGACATTTTACGTAAACCTTATGAATATGAGCACGCACGATTAAAATGTTCTAAAAAGGCCTAAACCGAGGCCAAGGGCCCTAAAACTGATTTTTTTTTTTTTTTTTTTTTTTTGTCTGAATAAGTGTGTTTACATAACAACTCATTAACTTGAGTTGTTATGTAAACTTCATGAATATGAGCTCGGGGGATTAAAATTTGGCAAAAAGGCACAGGTCTATCTATGACTTATAATTAATGTTATATTTCGAAAAACCTACTTATGGGGAGGTGTTTAAAAGAAATTAAAAGTGTATTTTTTATACAATCCAATAATGTTTAGGTGACTAGTTTTTTAAAATCCAGCACCATACTCCAACAGATCTATAACAACAAAATTCTAAGTTTTCGATAAACTGACCATTCGGTGAAATGATCTTTCGATATAATGAACTTTTAGGTAAAGTAATCTGTCGGTGAAATGAACTTTTCGATCAAGTGTCCTTTCGATGAAATGAACTTTTAGGTGAAGTGATCTTTCGGTGAAATGAACTTTTCGGTCAAGTGACCCTTCGGTGAAATGTACCTTTCGATCAAGTGATTTTCGGCGAAGTGATTTTCGGTCAAGTGACCTTTCGGTCAAGTGAACGATACCCAAACAGACCATCACCTGCAAAATGCGCGAAGGCCATGAAAGCGTGTAGGTGATCAGCCAACACATGCTGGTAGTCCTCAGCGGTTAAGGACATCACCAGATCCTCTTAGGGACCTAATATGTCCCATAAGGAGACTTCCCAAAGTACCACAGAGCCACCACCCCCTTGAACAGAGCAGACTTGGCACAACGGGGCCAAGACGTCATGCTCTCGGCGCCACACCCGCACCTTCCCGTCAACTCTGTATGCAGCTAAAAACGGGGTTCGTCTGACCACACGACGCGACGACACTCTGCAGAAGTCCAGTTTTAATGTTCACGACACCAGGCAAGGCGCAATGTCCGATGAAGAGCAGTCTACAGTGGCACACGAGTAGGGCATCGGCTCCGGTAGCCCAGGGTATGCGGCGTGCAACGTATCCTTCGCTCACTGACGCTGATTGGGCCTCCTACATTTAGCCACACTGTAAAAAAATTCAGAAATTCACTAGCCACTTTTTGTGTTTCTTTTTTACGCTTTCCAACCGTAGGTTGAAGAAGCGTATATGCTCCAGCTTTTTCCGTCCGTCTGTCGACCCGATAACTCACGTAAAAATGGTTCGACTTCGATGAAATTTTAGTATGTGGTAAGGGACCAGCTGAGGACAAACCCTATTGAAATGGGATAAATGGAGTTAAAGGTTACGACATAGGAGCGGGATCCATTGCATTGCCTTATGCCTCATAACTTTCGTAAATATAGTTCGATTTCAATGAAATTTTAGTATTTGGTAGGGGACTTCTGGAGACGAACCCTATTGAAAATGGGTGAAGTGGGGTCAAAGGTCAGGACATAGGAGCGGGATGCATTCCATTGCCCTTATGCGTCATAACGTGCGTAAAAAGAAAAAAATTGTATGTTTTAGGGGACCACCTGGAGAGGAACCCTATTGAAAATGGGGCAAATGGGGTCAAAGGTCAAGACATAGGATCGGGATCCACTTCATCGCCCTTATCCTATACTACAGTGGACGTCAAGTAATTTTGCTTCCTATATTTCCAATGGAAAAACTTTTCTACACATTTCCTTCACAATTAGTGTGTTCCCAAGGATGGAAATTTGAACATCGACTAAAATAACTTCATATTATAACTTGGAATACTTAACATTTTCTAAAACATAACCATAATTATATTAAAAATCAATAACGTTTCCTTTCGTGGTGTTGAAACCATAAAAAAGATAACGTGGTCTTTACTTTGATGACGTCAGTAGACAAATAAATGTTGGATTGCATGATTATTGTTATGTTTTAGAAAATATTAAGTATTCCAAGTTATAAAATGAAGCTATTTTAATCGATGTTCAAATTTTCATTGCCGTCCCGGTGGCGCAGTGGTCTAAGGCGCTGGACTCTGATCATTCGTCCGTAAGGGTTACGGGTTCGAATCCCGGTCAGGCATGGATGTTGTGTTTGTCTTACGGCACTGGCTCTCTCCCTTCCCTGGAACCCGTGACCCTAAATTAGGGACGGGCGACTGCTTATAGCCCATTGAGTTGCTCACGGTAGTCGTTAAACCTCAAAAAAAAAAAAAAAAAAAAAAAAAAATTCATCCTTGGGAACGCAATAATTGTGAAGAAAATGTGTACAGAAGTTTTTCCATTAGAATTATAGGAAGCAAAATAACTTTACATCTACCTTAAAGGAGCAATTCTTGTATCTAAGTAAATTTAATTTTGAAAACGGCTGTAAAGATTTTGATGAAAGTCGTTAACCTACCGTTTTCTGGTACTAGAAATCGATTTAGCTTGATCACGGCTTTAGAAGAATTCCTTTAGTGGGTTAAGTAACCAACCCAAATTATAACGTTTTTAGTGTCATAGCGTCGTCCCAATAATGTTACCCATGCTTAGAAATCTTATGACGTCACAATCTCGCAATTGAGAATGTTGGCGCGCGGTCACGCCATCTGTCTCATTACTCACGCGTTATGTGTGGATCCTATTAAAGTTTTATGACGTCACACTCTTTCGAGCAGATGGTCGCGATTCCCATCTGCCTCATTACGTCACGCGTTTTGTGCGTATGTTAGTCCGCACGATAACTCGCGTAAAAAACGTTTGATTTCGATGAAATTTTAGTATGTGTAGGGGAACGAACCCTATTGAAAGTGAACGAAATGGGCTCAAAGGTCAGAACATAGGAGCGGGATCCATTCCACTGCTCTTATGATTCATATCTAACGTAAAAAGGTTCAATTTCGATTAAATTTAGTATGTGGTAGGGGACCACTTTGGGGACAAACCCCATTGAAAATAGGCGAAATGGGGTCAAAGGTCAGGACATAGGAGCGGAATCACTTCCATTGCCATTATGCGTTATAACTTACGTAAAAATGCTTCGATTTGGATTAAATGTTAATATGTTGTAGGGGTCTGCCTGGGGACGAGTCCTATTGAAAATGGCGAAATGGGGTTAAAGGTTAGGACACAGGAGAGGAATCTATTCCATAGCCCTTATGCATCATAACTTAGGTAAAAATGCTTCGATTGCGACAAAACTTTATCATGTTATTTCGGAGGTATACCGAACTGGTTCTGTTGAATACCATCGAAATGAGATCAAAGGTCAGGGCACGGGAGCGAGATTTATTCCACAGGCATTATTCTCATAACTTGAGTGATAACTTGAGTAATGATTTCTGGTATGTTGGAAAGCGTATTATAATCAACGCATTGCATGATTTTATAAACTTGTTGTTCATTAACGAAGCATATTTCTGATACAACCATTTCCGTGAAATGACGGAACGAAACCTGAATTTTACGCGATTTTTCATACGCAGGGAAAATTATTAATTTTCAGAAACCTTTCCGCAATTATTTTCTTATATTGACAGAAAATCGCCGTTTCTTACACTTCCCAACCGTAGGTTACAGAAGCGTATATGCTCCAGCTTTCTCCTTCTTTCTGTCTGTCCGCACGATAACTCGCGTAAAAATGGTTCGATTTGGATGAAATTTTAGTATGTGATAGGGGACACCCCGGGGACAAACCCTATTGCAAATGGGCGAAATGGGGTAAAAGGTCAGGACATAGGAGCGGAATCCATTCCACCGTCTTTATGCGTCATAACTTCCGTAAAATTGCTTCGATTGCGACAAAACTTTAGTCTATTGTTCCGGAAGTATACTGAACCAGTTCTGTTTAATATCATCGAAATGGGATCATAGGTCAGGGCACATGAGCGAGATTTATTCCACAGCCATTATCCTCATAACTTGACTAAAAAATGCTTCTATTGCGACAAGGTATACTGAACCAGTTCTGTCTAATCTGCATGCAGCTAAAAACGGGATTCATCTGACCACATGACGTGACGACGCGTTCCGGAGGTATACTTAACCATTTCTGTTTAATATCATCGAAATGGGATCAAAGATCAGGGCACAAGAGTGAGATTTATTCCACTGCCATTATCCTCATAACTTGAGTAACTTGAGTAATAACTTGAGTAACTTGAGTTGGAAAGCGTATCATAATTAGTGCATTGCAGGATTTCACTAACTTGTTAAGATGTGTTAAAGGAAAATTCTGAATTTTCAGGAATCTTTCCGTAATTCCTTTCGTATGGTATTAACGGAAAAATTCCGTTCTCACTTTTCCATATCCATATAACGACAAATTTCCGGCAGTAGAAGCGATTCGTGGGAATACTTGCAGTCTGATTAACTGTTAAATTTCAAACGTCTATCTGAGGTTCTGATTTTGAGGTTCCGCAGCGAGATCGGATATTGTTGATAGCATATCTCATGAATTTTGGTTAGTGTGATATCTTCCCCACCCCCTTTTGTGCAGCAGCTATTATATATTATGTTGCTGTAATTAACCCGATACTTAAATTATTGAACAGCTGATTGTACGATGTGTGCGCATCAGTCTTTAGACCCTTAATTAACAAAAGCCGAAGTAGCTTTCAAGAGTAAATTTCATATTTACGAGTTTCGTAAAATAATAATACTTCAAAACAGTACATTTCACCTTTTCTTAAAATAATTGAAAGTCACTGTCAGTTTAAAAAGATCTCAAGTTCCAAAGCATTATGTTGCTTCGAAAACTCACGTTGAAAAAAATGCTTAATTTGTGATAATTCCTCCTACAGAAAAAATAAAATTATTGCAAACCTGTTCAGAAAAAGGTAAGATTTCTAAAACACTGCATTAATGACAAAAAAAAATCCTCATCGCGCAATTACTTTTACCATGAAGGCAATTCAAATTCCCGAATCCTTCTGGCTCAGTGGTTAAGACGCGCGTTTTTTGTTGAACCAACCCGAACGACGTTGGTTTGTTCCCCACCGCTACGAAAGGATCATCTGGTGTAAGGGGAGCTAAAAAGTTTAGCGTCTTGGAGTCTGCGAAATTTTTGTGTAAGCACGGAAAATCCTGAAACGGAATTTCCGACTACGGTAAGTCTGTGAAAATACGGAAGTTAGAAAAAACGGAAAATATCGTTAAAGAAAAAACCTGCCTGCAACTTTGCTGCACATTATTTTCAGAAATTTTACGCAAATTCACACCACTTATTTCTTACAGTGCTGGATATTTTTTGCGCGGCCTTTGCCAAGTGGCCGCCATTTGCTCTCTGAGCGCTGGTATGTCCGTCGATGGTATACTCGCGGTACACCCTTAATATGAAATGGTTTCTTCTGAACGTAAGGCTTTCGCGTGATCTCATATCACGAACAAAGTTAAGGCACAATATTTTGTTGCTCATTGAGAAATTTGTATGTCCTATGAGAAATTTGTATGTCCTATAATAAATAAGGCGATGTGGTCGAGGCTCGGACTTCTGATGAAAAACAAAGACTCGTCTTATACGCCGAAAAATACGATTGTGGTGACGTGGAGTGATGTAGAAAAAAATATAGAAGAAAAAATCCAGTTTTGAAAGAAAAATCAGTCGTAACGTTGAATTCCAAAAAAAAAAAAAAAAAAGGTAAAGTGAGAAAACTCTGAACTTGGGTAATGGGACGCCATTACTGAGTGAAAAAGACGGGATGAAGATGCTGCAGCCATTTTTGTGACAAGGTCACAAGAATCAGGGAGAGGTTGCGACTTTCCGAGAATTTGGAACGTGGAATTCACAGAGGTCATAGCAACAGCAGTGGGTAGGTGGATTATGCAATGAGAAATGTGACAGGACGCGGAGAGTATGGGATTCCTTTGGACTTGCGGGCAGAATTAAAGCGCGGGATTTTTTTTTTCTTTTTTATTGCAGATGTAAATGATTTATTGGACCTGGTGGTACACAGACATAGGTGCATTTCACCAGCCCCCACCACGGAATTTTTTAATTTTTCAGACACCATTCGTTTGTACCACGTATGAACCGGAATGAACTCAATTTTTTTCGTTTGAACCACAATAGTTTTTGAGTTATTTAAAAAACAAAGTGGGGGGCTGGTGAAATGGTACCCCCAAAAAATAGATATTTAAAATTTCAGCATAGCCATTCGTTAATAAATCGTATGAACCGGAATGAACTCCATTTTCATCGTTTGAACCACAATAGTTTTTGAGATATTTAACAAATAATATTGAGAATTTGCATATAAATATAGGAGGCCGACCATTTCACCAGCCCCCACCATAGAAATTCAAAATTTCGAAATAGCCATTCGTTAGTAAATCGTATGAACCGGAATGTACTCCATTTCTATCGTTTGAACCGCAATAGTTTTTGAGATATTTAAAAAATAATATTGAGAATTTGCATATATACAGAAAGACCGACCATTTCACCAGCCCCCCACCATGGAAATTCAAAATTTCAAAATAGGCATTCGTTAGCAAATCGTGTGAACTGAAAAGAATTCCATTTTCATCGTTTGAACCGCAATAGTTTTTGAGATATTTAAAAAATAATGTTACAGGTCTATCATTTCACCCCCCCTCATCATGGAAATTCAAAATTCCGAAATAGCCATTCGTTAGTAAATCGTATGAACAGGAATGAACTCCATTTTTATCGTTTGAACCGCAATAGTTTTTGAAATATTTAATAAATAATAGAATTTACATATACGCACAGAGACCGACCATTTCACCAGCCCCCACCCCCATGGAAATTCAAAATTTCAAAATAGCCATTCGTTAGCAAATCGTATTAACCGAAAAGAACTCCATTTTCATCGTTTGAAACACAATAGTTTTTGAGATATTTATAAAAGCATGTCACAGGCCTACACCATTTACCCCCCCCCTTCATCATGGAAATTCAAAATTCCGAAATAGCCATTCGTTAGTAAATCGTATGAAAAGGAATGAACTCCATTTTTAACGTTTGAACCGCAATAGTTTTTGAGATATTTAAAAAATAATATTGAGATTTTGCATATATACAGTGAGACCGACTATTTCACCAGCCCCCCACCATGGAAATTCAAAATTTCAAAATATCCATTCGTTAGCAAATCGTATGAACCGAAAAGAACTCCATTTTCATCGTTTGAACCGCAATAATTTTTGAGATATTTAAAAAAGAATGTTACAGGCCATTTCATCCCCCTCCCCCTCATCATGGAAATTTGAAATTCCGAAATAGCCATTCGTTAGCAAATCGTAAGAACAGGAATGAACTCCATTTTTATCGTTTGAACCGCAAGAGTTTTTGAGATCTTTAAAAATAATATTGAGAATTTGCATATATACAGAGAGACCGACCATTTCACCAGCCCCCCACCACGGAAATTCAAAATTTCAAAATAGCCATTCGTTAGCAAATCGTATGAACCGAAAATAACTCCATTTTCATCGTTTGAACCGCAATAGTTTTTGAGATATTTAAAAAAGAATGTCACAGGCCTACACCATTTACCCCCCCCTCCCCGCTTCATCATGGAAATTCAAAATTTCAAAATAGCCATTCGTTAGCAAATCGCATGAACCGAAAAGATCTCTATTTTCATCGTTTGAACCGCAATAATTTTTGAGATATTTAGAAAAGAATGTTACAGATCATTTCATCCCCCTCCCCCCTCATCATGGAAATTTTAAATTCCGAAATAGCCATTCGTTAGTAAATCGTGTGAACCGAAAAGAACTCCATTTTCATCGTTTGAACCGCAATAATTTTTGAGATATTTAAAAAATAATGTTACAGGCCATTTCATCTCCCCTCCCCCCCCCCCCTCATCATGGAAATTCAAAATTCCGAAATAGCCATTCGTTAGCAAATTGTATGAACTGAAAAGAATTCCATTTTCATCGTTTGAACCGCAATAGTTTTTGAGATATTTAAAAAAGAATGTCACAGGCCAACACCATTTACCCCCCTTCATCATGGAAATTCAAAATTCCGAAATAGCCATTCGTTAGTAAATCGTATGAACAGGAATGAACTCCATTTTTATCGTTTGAACCGCAATAGTTTTTGAGATATTTAAAAAATAATATTGAGATTTTGCATATATACAGAGAGACCGACCATTTCACCAGCCCCCCATCAAGGAAATTCAAAATTTCAAAATAGCCATTCGTTAGCAAATCGTATGAACCGAAAAGAACTCCATTTTCATCGTTTGAACCGCAATAGTTTTTGAGATATTTAAAAAAGAATGTCACAGGCCTACACCATTTACGCCTCCCCCCCCCTTCATCATGGAAATTCAAAATTCCGAAATAGCCATTCGTTAGTAAATCGTATGAAGAGGAATGAACTCCATTTTCATCGTTTGAACCGCAATAATGTTTGAGATATTTAAAAAAGAATGTTACAGGCCATTTCATCCTCCCTCCCCTCATCATGGGAATTCAAAATTCCGAAATAGCCATTCGTTAGTAAATCGTATGAACAGGAATGAACTCCATTTTTATCGTTTGAACCGCAATAGTTTTTGAGATATTTAAAAAATAATATTGAGAATTTGCATATATACAGAGAGACCGACCATTTCACCAGCCCCACACCATGGAAATTCAAAATTTCAAAATAGGCATTCGTTAGCAAATCGTGTGAACTGAAAAGAACTCCATTTTCATCGTTTGAACCGCAATAGTTTTTGAGATATTTAAAAAATAATGTTACAGGCCTATCATTTCACCCCCCCCCCTCATCATGGAAATTCAAAATTCCGAAATAGCCATTCGTTAGTAAATCGTATGAACAGGAATGAACTCCATTTTTATCGTTTGAACCGCAATAGTTTTTGAAATATTTAATAAATAATAGAATTTACATATATGCACAGAGACCGACCATTTCACCAGCCCCCACCCCCATGGAAATTCAAAATTTCAAAATAGCCATTCGTTAGCAAATCGTATGAACCGAAAAGAACTCCATTTTCATCGTTTGAACCACAATAGTTTTTGAGATATTTAAAAAAGAATGTCACAGGCCTACACCATTTACCCCCCCCTCATCATGGAAATTCAAAATTCCGAAATAGCCATTCGTTAGTAAATCGTATGAAAAGGAATGAACTCCAGTTTTATCGTTTGAACCGCAAAAGTTTTTGAGATATTTAAAAAATAATATTGAGATTTTGCATATATACAGTGAGACCGACTATTTCACCAGCCCCCCACCATGGAAATTCAAAATTTCAAAATAGCCATTCGTTAGCAAATCGTATGAACCGAAAAGAACTCCATTTTCATCGTTTGAACCGCAATAGTTTTTGAGATATTTAAAAAGAATGTCACAGGCCTACACCATTTACCCCCCCCTCCCCGCTTCATCATGGAAATTCAAAATTTCAAAATAGCCATTCGTTAGCAAATCGTATGAACCGAAAAGATCTCTATTTTCATCGTTTGAACCGCAATAATTTTTGAGATATTTAGAAAACAATGTTACAGATCATTTCATCCCTCCTCCCCCTCATCATGGAAATTTTAAATTCCGAAATAGCCATTCGTTAGTAAATCGTGTGAACCGAAAATAACTCCATTTTCATCGTTTGAACCGCAATAATTTTTGAGATATTTAAAAAATAATGTTACAGGCCATTTCATCTCCCCTCCACCCCTCATCATGGAAATTCAAAATTCCGAAATAGCCATTCGTTAGCAAATTGTATGAACTGAAAAGAATTCCATTTTCATCGTTTGAACCGCAATAGTTTTTGAGATATTTAAAAAAGAATGTCACAGGCCAACACCATTTACCCCCCTTCATCATGGAAATTCAAAATTCCGAAATAGCCATTCGTTAGTAAATCGTATGAACAGGAATGAACTCCATTTTTATCGTTTGAACCGCAATAATTTTTGAGATATTTAAAAAATAATATTGAGATTTTGCATATATACAGAGAGACCGACCATTTCACCAGCCCCCCACCAAGGAAATTCAAAATTTCAAAATAGCCATTCGTTAGCAAATCGTATGAACCGAAAAAGAACTCCATTTTCATCGTTTGAACCGCAATAGTTTTTGAGATATTTAAAAATTAATGTTACAGGCCTATCATTTCACCCCCCCCCCCTCATCATTTAAATTCAAAATTCCGAAATAGCCATTCGTTAGTAAATCGTATGAACAGGAACGAACTCCATTTTTATCGTTTGAACCGCAATAGTTTTTGAAATATTTAATAAATAATAGAATTTACATATACGCACAGAGACCGACCATTTCACCAGCCCCCCACCCCCATGGAAATTCAAAATTTCAAAATAGCCATTCGTTAGCAAATCGTATGAACCGAAAAGAACTCCATTTTCATCGTTTGAACCGCAATAGTTTTTGAGATATTTAAAAAAGAATGTCACAGGCCTACACCATTTACCCCCCCCCCCCCCTTCATCATGGAAATTCCAAATTCCGAAATAGCCATTTGTTAGTAAATCGTATGAACAGGAATGAACTCCATTTTTATCGTTTGAACCGCAATAGTTTTTGAAATATTTAATAAATAATAGAATTTACATATACGCACAGAGACCGACCATTTCACCAGCCCCCCACCCACATGGAAATTCAAAATTTCAAAATAGCCATTCGTTAGCAAATCGTATGAACCGAAAAGAACTCCATTTTCATCGTTTGAACCGCAATAGTTTTTGAGATATTTAACAAATAATGTTACAGGCCTACCATTTCACCCCCCCCCCTCATCATGGAAATTCAAAATTCCGAAATAGCCATTCGTTAGTAAATCGTATGAACAGGAATGAACTCCATTTTTATCGTTTGAACCGCAATAGTTTTGGAGATATTTAAAAAATAATATTGAGAATTTGCATATATACAGAGAGACCGACCATTTCACCAGCCCCCCCCCCCCCACCACCGAAACTCAAAATTTCAAAATAGCCATTCGTTAGCAAATCGTATGAACCGAAAATAACTCCATTTTCATCGTTTGAACCGCAATAGTTTTTGAGATATTTAAAAAAGAATGTCACAGGCCTACACCATTTACCCCCCCCCCTTCATCATGGAAATTCAAAATTCCGAAATAGCCATTCGTTAGTAAATCGTATGAACAGGAATGAACTCCATTTTTATCGTTTGAACCGCAATGGTTTTTTTTATTGGAGATTTAACGACCACCGTGAGCAACTCAATGGGCTATAAGCAGTCGCCCGTCCCTAATTCAGGGTCACTGATTCCAGGGAAGGGAGAGAGCCAGTGCCGTAAAACAAACACAACATTCATGCCTCACCGGGATTCGAACCCGGACCCTGTTCGAACGAATGATCAGAGTCCGTCGCTTAGACCACTGCGTCACCGGAGCGGCCAACAGTTTTTGATAGATTTAAAAAAGAAAAAAGTTTGAGAAAATTGGGGGACGACCATTGCACACACCCCCAGGGAAAAATTCAAAATTTCAAAATAGCCATTCGTTAGCAAATCGTATGAACCGAAAAGAGCTCCATTTTCATCGTTTGAACCGCAATAGTTTTTGAGATATTTAAAAAAGAATGTCACAGGCCTACACCATTTACCCCTATCCCCTTCATCATGGAAATTCAAAATTCCGAAATAGCCATTCGTTAGTAAATCGTATGAACAGGAATGAACTCCATTTTTATCGTTTGAACCGCAATAGTTTTTGAGATATTTAAAAAATAATATTGAGATTTTGCATACATACACAGAGACCGACCATTTCACCGGCCCCCCACCATGGAAATTCAAAATTTCAAAATAGCCATTCCTTAGCAAATCGTATGAACCGAAAAGAACTCTATTTTCATCGTTTGAACCGCAATAATTTTTGAGATATTTAAAAAAGAGTGTTACAGGCCATTTCATCCCCCCTCTCCCCCTCATCATGGAAATTTAAAATTCCGAAATAGCCATTCGTTAGCAAATCGTATGAACTGAAAAGAACTCCATTTTCATCGCTTGAACCGCAATAATTTTTGAGATATTTAACAAATAATGTTACAGGCCTACCATTTCACCCCCCCTCATCATGGAAATTCAAAATTCCGAAATAACCATTCGTTAGTAAATCGTATGAACAGGAATGGACTCCATTTTTATCGTTTGAACCGCAATAGTTTTTGAAATATTTAATAAATAATATTGAGAATTTGCATATATACAGAGCCCGACCATTTTACCCCCCCCCCCCCCATGGAAATTCAAAATTTCAAAATAGCCATTCGTTAGCAAATCGTGTGAACCGAAAAGAACTCCATTTTCTTCGTTTAACCCGCAATAGTTTTTGAGGTATTGAAAAAAGGATGTTACAAGCCTACACCATTAACCCCGCCCCTCACCATGGAATTCGAAATTTCATAGCCATTCGTTAGTAAATCGTATGGCCGCCCCGGTGGCTCAGTGGTCTAAGGCGTTGGCCTCTGATCATTCGTCCGTAAGGGGTCCGGGTTCGAATCCCGGTCAGGCATGGATGTTGTGTTTGTCTTACGGCACTGGCTCTCTCCCTTCCCTGGAACCAGTGACCCTAAATTGGGAACGGGCGACTGCTTATAGCCCATTGAGTTGCTCACGGTGGTCGTTAAACCTCAAATCAAAAAAAAAAAAAATCGTATGAACCGAAAAGAACTCCATTATTATCGTTTGAACCGCAATAGAGTTTGACATACCTACAAAAAAAAAGGATTCAGAAAATATGGAGCCGACAATTCCCCCCCCCCCCCCCCCCATGTAATTTCAAAATTTCAAAATGACCATTCGTTAGTAAATCGTATGAACCGGGAAAACTCTGTAAGAGCGAACGTGTCGTCACGTGACTTAGCGCCGCCTCCTACTTAAGCATTCGAGGAGCACGCGCAGCGGGCTCACAACAAGCAGAGAGTTCGTTTACTCTTCCCGGAAGTACACACTCTCTCTCTCTCTCACTCTGTTCGAGCGAACAAACGAAACCTCCCCCACTTTACTATATATATATCTGTGAATCGGGGAGGCAGAGCGACAACAGCTGGTTATACCGAAGTTTATCCACTTTCAGACATAATTTGAAAAGAACGCTTGGTTAACACATATACGAAACACTTATTCTTCATCAACTAGAATTTTGATGGCGGCGGATTACTCGCTCTTGAAAGTGACCTCGTTATGACTGGACCTGGCAAAGATCGTGGAACGCGCAAGATAAGGTGATCGAATTCTGTAGAAATCTCACCCTGCGTTGGCGTCCTAACTTAGGGTCTCCTTGACACTAGATATACCTCTATCTTATCGATGCTTCAGGACTAGTCTTCTAGCTATCCTTCTCTAATCGATGCTTCAGTGGACTGTACTAAGTCCGTAATTCAGTAGTATATCATCAGCTACTCTACCGGTATCCCTGACTCGGGTAGATTCCTTCTGTAGCGGCGACCTACTTCATCTAGGTCGGTGCCCGCTCTTTCCCCGTGGACTCCGAGAGCCCACCACACCATCCACGCAAACGCGTTCCTTTCTATCGGAGGACTATCACCTTCGCTCTCCGAAGACAGACTGCTCCAACAGGTCCACTCGGAGCGACCTCTTCGCCCCCCCCCCCTTCACGCTGCTCCTTCTTCAAGGGCGACGGCGCTGACCTTCAACATGCTGCTCTCCTCTCGCGCCACGTGTCACCTCTCGCGCCCTTCACCTGCCCCATCCCTAGTCGTTTTCCGGGAATCGGGCTCCTAGACCTTTAAATCTACCTTGCGCATTCCTCGCTTATCCTCAGGCTATACATTATTGAGTGCCTCCTTCCGAGAAAGTAATCCTATCGTCGTAGTACATCCGTAGCAATACAATACACATTGTTATAACTATACAAAAGAGTATGTCTGCATTTCAGACTTGTATGCGCCTAGTGAAAATGAACAATGTATCTGTGAAAGTCACAGCGTCCTTGGCGATACTTTCAGTTCGTAGAACAAGTCCTCGCCCTTTCTAAGGCGTGAGAACCTGAAGTCTTTTGTCATACATCTCGCCTTCCCCCCCCCCAAAAGGATTAAACATATTTACGAATTCTCTGTCGCCATTTTGGGAACTTGCGATGTTTTCTTTGGTAAAAAAACCACATAATGTTTATCATTGAAATGAATTAACATCGTTAATGTGTCCGTTCTTACAAACTCCATGTTTATTTTTTCAACCCCGATAGTTTTTGAGATGTTTAAAAATGTTCCACGATTTCAGCTGCCCCCACCCCCACCCCCGGACATTTCCTGTTTCAGAATAGCTATTCGTTAGCATCGTGTGAACCGGAAGGAGCTACATCTTTATCATTCGAATCTGGATAGTTTCTGAGATATTTGTATAAAGGGTAATGGAGGATGATGAAGAAGTAATTTATTTTCAAAAAGTCTTGTATTCGTTCCTGTCATTATCTTAAAGATCTCTCCGTTTCTAGCTTTGAACCGCAGCAGTTGAAAAGACATTCCAAAAAGAACGTGACGGTTTCAACATTTCTTCAATGTGTCTCAAGGACCAGAACACAAGAGAACCGGAAAATGCATGGCATAGTAAAACAGCCAAAATCTCGGAGCTGAAACAAACGACGCAATCCAGTCTGTAGTAAACATACAGTACAAGGCATCACAGAAAGAAAGGGAGCATGGCAGAGGCACAAAGCAGTCCGTTACATTACAATCGTGCGCTGTAGTCGGTGGCAGATACAACACGAGGCAAAGCACACAGGGAACAGTCACTGAGCAGAGGAACGGCTGAGCCAGCAAATAGAGAAAGCACCATACCTGGAACCAGGGAGCAACATGATGAGTAGAAAACCCAGGAACTATTCCTTCTTCCTTTTAAGGAAAAAACGAAATTATTGGTGCGAAATTATTGCTGTCCATCTGTGGTTATTGGGCGCCATCCTCCGACAAAAAGAGAAATAATGGTACTAATGCCACATTGAAAAGAAAAACATTAAGGAAAAACTATTACTTTCTTTAAAATTGGCATTTTCTGTCTAACAGTGGCATAGCAGTTAGACATACTATACAAAACATAGCAGGGTAGGAAGCAACACATGGCACTCCGGGAAAATCGGGCAGGGGGCATGCTTGAACCACAGAAAAACAGAAGCAGAACGAACGGTGCGAGGCAGTTGGTGATGGTCATGTAAAGCGGATGCAGGCAGGACATCGTAAGACAAAACACACAGAAAAAGGTCACAAAGCAGAATGATGAGGGGAAAAAAACGAGGCACGAGGGAAAACACTTCACAAAGAGGAGAAAGAAACAACAAGGGCTCAAAGAGACAGGGAGAAACATAGCTAAGAAAACACAACAGAAATCAATCATCAAACAAAACCACACAGGAGCTAATCAGGTGGACACCGAAGAAGGAGACGATGTTGAGCATGACAAATGAAGTGGTCAAGCAACCATAGTAACATTCAACTTCCGGGTAAGAGCCCGAAAGGTGAAAAAATGCAAAGTAAAAAGCGCTAAGATTGTCAACCAGAGATGAGTAAACTGCCGGATCGTTGGAAGCAATAAAGTGATTAAGTGTAGCATCGTGAGAAGAGTCAAAGAACAATGGGAAAGCGGCATCTAGAGAAAGAGTCTGCGTAAACTCGGGAACAACTTGAAGGCGAGCAACAAGATCAGGCACAACAGAGGGACTGTCAAGAACGCGAGCAAAAGTGACGGCAGCAGGATCAGGAGCGGTGCCTTGCGAAGAACGATGAGGAGGAGACATAATCACAGCGGCACGCTTAGCGCGAATCTTGCGATTAGACCGATGACGACGCTTCTTATTAGGAGCAATACCAGTAGGGAAATGTTGACGAAGAGGACGAGACGACGTAGAAGGAACAACAGGCGGCGTCTCGGGATTCTGGCGAGGTGAATAGGGTACAAAGTCGGATGACACATGTAAGGTGGTAGCTGCAGGAACAACAGAAGCCGGGGAGGGTGGGGTTTCAAACGAGACTAGAAGAGGAGCTGTGCGAAAGAGCGGGGACAGACCATGGCGACCAGAAGGTGAAACAAAGACAACGGCACTAGAAGCATCAGAAGAGCCCCGAGAAGGTGAAAAGGGCGGAGAGCACACCGGAGTACTGGAACCAGTGGAGGAAAGATGAGCGTCTGAGGGTGGCGTAGCCGACGTACGCAGCGGCGATGGTGGAGCAGAAAATCCCGGGATCGAGATAGACGAAGTGACTTGCGAAAACAAAGAAGGCAGCACCTGAACAGGCGGAGAAGGTGCAGCAACAGGATGTGACAAAGCGCAAACATCAGACGATGAAAAAGAAAGAAATACAGACGAAGGCACCGAAACAGGAGCAGTAGATCCAGATGTACCCACAACAGACGATGCTGGCGAGGAAGGAAAAAGACCAACGGAGGCAGATGATGGAGATGGAGACTAAGAAGGTGTGAACTGATCAGGCGAAAGCGTGGTAACTGGAAGCGAAGAAAGAGGTTCTGTGACGGGAACTTGAGCAGCCGTTGAAGAAGACTAGGAAGAAATGAGGGGGCATTGCGAGAAATGGTGACCAGGCTGTTTACATGAGATGCAATGATAGGCAGTGAATACGTTGAATGCGACGTTGTGATGACAACAAATCACCAGAAAAGTTGTGGGGCAGTAAGAAACAGTCTGTGTCAGGGAAAAAAACTAAGTCTTGGCGGCGGAAGCCAAAATAAGGACGATCACCTTGATCAACATGGGCGGCGGGTATCTTGCGGATATCACCAAGAACGCGGCCACACCGAGAAGGAAAAGCATGTAAAAACTCATCGGAAACGTCCGGAGGTACAGGTTACAAATTAAGAAAAACGGGAGAATGTGCAAGGAAGATAGGGACCAAGCTATGATCTCCAACGGAAAGGCTAGTCGATAGGACTTGAGGAACAAACTCAGGTTAAAAAATATATACAAGAATGGACTTAGGCTTGCTGGCGAAATGTGTAATTGCACCGGAAGGGAGAAACGACAATGCAGACATACACTGTATAGACGTGCAACTTGACATTGGGTAAGGCGTCGAACTTGACACTTAAACTAAGTGTTGAAAGCATTGTACGTGTGCAATAAGCGTGGAACCTTGACATGAAATATAGGAGTCCAAGGCTGTCGCGAGGAAAGTCGGAGACGTTGAACACGGATCTGTAGCAAGATGAGGAGAAGAGCAGTCCTGGGACGCATCCAACACACTTGGAGGACAAGTCATCGAAGCAGCACATAGTGACGTGAGAGGGAAATAGAATTTAGAAGCAGAAGCACAGGCCATGGACAATGTGTAGAAATGCACGGCGAAGGGCACACAGATCCACTATAACAAGGTGGGGCACCAGGAAGGCGATCAGCATACCGAAGAAGGCAGCGCAGAGAACCACTGTCAATGGGTGGAACACAAGGAAGGTAATCCACACACCGGTGAAGGCAGCGCAGAGAACCATTAACGATGATTGGAGCGCAAACACGGAAGGCAAACGTAGACACAGCAGCGGGAAGGCTACTACATGCAGCAGACAGTTTTAGAGCAAAAAGTCAAGGCGAGTCACGATGGGCAGATTGTAAACAGGCCCAACGAAATGAATTGTAAACAGGCCCAACGAGATGAATTATAAAGGAATATCGGCAAAATATGCATGTACCAACTCGAAAGAATGACTAGGAAGAGAGCGCAGACATTCATGCACGAGAGAAACACAAATTAATTCGGCGGTGGGCGCTAGATACAGGCGGAGCACAAAATGCAGAGCTCGAAAGGGCGTGGCCAGCAGAGCAACGTGACGGGATGCTGTGTGAGTCAAATATCGTACAAAGACAATTGTTTGGATGGGACCATTTCAAGAATGTTTGTTTTAAATTTAAGGGTGCATCTGCTTTGCACTTCCTTTCGACCGAAGCGTGTTAAAGTGGAAAAGTTTCCTGCACGTTCTTTGAAAACTAAAGGATGTACTTATACCTTCACTATATACATGTATCTGTCTGTATACGTTTATCTGTGTACCTCTAAGTATGATTTAATATCAGCCTCTTTTTGCTTTGGGAAGCTAGAACAGTGAGAACGATGATCCTAGCATTTTAATCTTTATCTGATCCATAATTTCGCCGCCAAGAGCGAAATGCAAATTCCACCGATTTCAAAATATATTTTGCTTCATATCGTTGCTCAAAAATCAGATTGAAACACTTTCGACGCCTATTGAATGTACCATTTTTACGTACAGCTTATTGTATCTTAATATTACCGAATTTTTCTGTTACGACGAGCAAATGCGTACATTACTGTTTGTGAAAATTGCAACGCCAAAAAGAATCGCACTATTCAAAAGAAATTTATATCACAGATTCCTCATGTTGCAGGAGATAACTGATTTTATTTTTAGATCTATAGAAGATTTTGTCAATTCAAATCTCAGTACTATTTGTTCAGTTGCTGCCTACCAAAGATGTTAGGCAGCAACTGAACAAATAACTAGTATACGAATGAATAATTAATACACACAATTGACGTAGATTTGGGACATCAAACAGATGGCATGGCTCTTTCCACGGTTTTAAGTGAGTCACGGGAAAAGTATCATCGGCCGCCAACGGAAATCGAACCAAGGGTCTTCCAGTTACTCGCTGGACATGCTACCACTGCACCAATTGCTTCTTACCATCTTTGAGGAATCCCCACCATTGTGCGGGTCTCCAAGAAGCAACCAGCCATGTGGTTTGGCAATTAATCACATGTGAGTCTGGAGAATTCGAGGCCGCTGCGGTGCAGTGGTAGCATGTCCAGCGCGTAACTGGAAGACCCTGAATTCAATTCCCGGTGGCGGCCGATGATAGTTTTTCCGTGACTCACTTAAAAACGTGGAAAGAGAAATGACTTCTGTTTGATGTTCCTAATCCACGTCGATTGTGTGTATTAATGCAGGACAATTACAGAGGCATCTGTGGCACGTAGTCCGGTCATCTTCAATAGCGCGTCGCACCGCTTCGTACGGTGATACATGTTGCAATATGGTCCAGCATTGAGGCGAACAGACGCCTGATGTCCTGCTGAAGAGGGCCCACACTTGTTGGACGGTGTGCTCCAAATCCCGGATAGTGCGGCACAGAGTCAACCGGCGTTTCAACTGGTCCCACGCATGCTCGATAGAGGACATGTTCGGTGAGCGGGCATGCCATGGAACTGTATGTACATGACGTAGGCAGTCCTAGAAAACCCGAGCAGTGTGCGGGATGGCACAATCCTGCTGGTAAAGCGCACCTAAAATTCCGCCCAGGAGTGGGAGCACATGGGGCCATATGATCTCATCCACATACCGCTGGCCCGACAATGATCCACGTACCACTACTAGAGCTGATCGGCTATCGTAGGCAATAAACCATAAAGGCTCCCTAGACCGTAATGCCTGCAGTGGGGTAGGTGGGACGCTCGATAGCAAGGTTGGAATTGTGCCGTTGACCCCGGGACCTCCACACCCGGACACGATGATCATCTGTCCCCAAAACGAACCGACACCAATCTCTGAACACCACACGTCGCCAGTCTGTGGCGTTCCACGTTGCTCTCGCCTGGCATCATTGCAAACAGAGCCGGCGATGATCCGGTGTTAATGGCAGAACACGTAAGAGGCGCTGGGATCGCAGATTCGCTTCCGCGAGACTTCAGGAAATGGCTCGTTGGCACACAAGAGCCGCTACATTTGCCTGGGGAGAGGACAGGGTTCTCGTGGGATCCATTCGTGCCTGCCGTACGAACTGTCGATCCTCTCTACGGATGGTCCTCCTGGTTCGTTCGGAGACACCCGCCGTGCGGCAGTGCCGTCACGTGTCCACTGCTCCCAACACAGTCGGACGGTATGGTCAGAACGATCCACGTGGTGGGTTATACGGCGCGCCGACCGACCTGCTGTTTTCAGCCCGATGATCAGGCCTCTCTCAAAGCCCGTAAGTGGCGTACATCGACGTCTCTGGTGTCTACCCGGCATTCTTGTCACTCTATACTCTTGCTTGCGCCGGCCGGTGCTTTTCTCTTTCATGGGGCATCGACTACACGCCGGTTTATAAGGCTGCTGGTTCGTGCTAGCAGCGCCGCCACAAGGTGTGCGGTTATGCGCACTCGCACCAAACGCACCCTAGCTATTTGCAAAGCTTCTCGGTTGTAGCATGTTTTCTTCTAGGTGTGCAAATTTTTTGTCCACGAGTGTACAAGAAGCAAGTGGAAGAATTGAAACTTCACTCGCCCAAGTTTTCACCAGCTGTCTCACCGAAGGTAAGATTCCTGAGTATTGGGATAATGGTACAATGATCCTGCTACATAAAAAAGGTGACGTTGAGGATCTCAGGACCTACAGGCTCATCAGCCTCCTATCAGTTATTTATTAAATTTTCAATTAGGATCTTTTACATCGCATGAAGGTAAAACTGGACATGGCTCAAGCAAGAGAAGAAGCTGAATTCAGGAGTGGCTACAGCACTGAAGATCATGTCCATGTACTTAGAGAACTAACTGAAAGAACAATAGAGTATGAACTCCCATTATGCAAGGCTTCTATTGATTATAAAAAGGCCTTCGATTCCGTAAAACCATCAGCAGTTACAACTGCTTTGAAAACCTGCGGTATTGCAGATGCATACATTAGCATTATTAATAGTATCTCTGAAAATGCATTTGCAAAAGTTTGGATATTTGAGGATGCAGCACTAATAAAAATTGGAAAGCTAGTGTGACAAAGTAAAATCATATCTCCCAAACTCTTTAATCCCACATAGCAAAATATTTTTTAATTACTGAACTGGGACAAAGAAAAAAATATTTATGCAGATAATTCAAATCACGTTCGTTTTGCTGATGACGTTGTCATTTTTGCAACTACGACTTCTGAACCGCAGAATACGATCCAGGAACTTGCTGACAAGAGTAAAGAAGTGGAATTAAAAATGAACTTTCAGAAGGCAAAAGTGACGTATATTGCTTTTACAAGAAACGAAGATTTATTTATTGATGGTGAAAAGCTTGAGACAACCGATACCTACATTTATCTTGGGCAGCAGATATGAAGTAAGGATCACATTGATGAAGAAATTAATCGGCGTGTAAAACTTGGATGGATAGTTTTTGGAAGAAGTAAAATTTTTACGAAAAGTATGCCATTGTGTCTTAAAAGATAAGGGTTTAATCAGTTCATCCTGCCAGTGCTTACGTATGGAGCAGAGACATGGACCTTCACTAAACAAGTTAGTAAAATAATGCAATGCATTGAATATGATACGCTTTCCAACATACCAGAAATAATTACTCAAGATATGAGAATAATGGCTGTGGAATAAATCTCGGTCCTGTGCCCTGACCTTTGATCCCATTTCGATGATATTCAACAGAACCGGTTCGGTATACCTCCGAAATAACATGATAACGTTTTGTCGCAATCGAAGCATTTTTACGTAAGTTATGATGCATAAGGACTATGGAATAGATCCCGCTCCTGTGTCCTAACCTTTGACCCTATTTTGTCCATTTTCCATAGGGTTTGTCCCCAGGGGTTCCCTACCACATACTAAAATTTACCCGAAATCGAACCATTTTTACGTGAGTTATCATGCCGACAGACGGACGGACAGACGGACGGAAAACGCTGAAGCATATACGCTTCTTCAACCTACGGTTGGAAAGCGTAAAAAAGACAAACAAAGACTGCAGACAACGCAAAAAGCCCTGGAGAGAATCATGCTTGGTGTAAACAGGAAAGATAAGCAGACGGACTCATGGATAAGGAAAACGACAAGAGTTGACGACATCATGACCACAATGAAGTCACTGAAATGGTGAGGGCATGACATGTTGCTAGAAGAACGACCACCGACGGAAAACCGAAATTTTAGAATGAATTTCGAGGGACAGGAAAAGACCCAGAAGAAGACCCTATGATAGAATGATGCATGAAATTCGAAAGCATAGAGGTGTGTCATCGAGGAGACACGCTCAAGACAGACAATTGTGGGAGAAACTTGGGGAGACCTTCATCCAGTAGTGGATTCAAAGATGATGATATATATATATATCATTGTAAACCATTATCAATCCACTGCTGGACGAAAGTCTCCCCAAATTTTCTCCACAACGGTCTGTCTTGTGCCAGTCTCCTCCATGTCACTCCCGCATACTTTCGAATTTCATCCACCCATCTCCATGTGGTCTTCTTCTGGGTCTTTTCCTGTCCCTTGGAATCCAATATAAAATTTCGGCTGTCCATCGATGGTCTGTCCTTCTGGCAGTATGTCCAGCCCATTGACATTTCAGGGATTTTCTCTGATCATGGTGTCTTCCACTCTCGTCATTTTTCGGATTCACGAGTTCCTCTTCTTATCTCTCCTGGTTACATCAAGCATGCACCTGTCCATGCTGCTTTGAGTTGTCTGCAGCCTTTGTATGTCTCTTTTAGTTAAGGTCCACGTCTCTGCACCATACGTAAGCACTGGAAGGATGCATTGATCAAACACTTTTCTTTTAAGACATAATGGCATATTGCTCTTAAAAATTATGATGTTTCTTCAAAAAGCTCTCCAGGCAAGTTTTGTACGCAGATTAATTTCTTCATCAATGTGACCCTCACTTGATATCTGCTGTCCAAGATAAACGTATGTGTCTGTTATCTCCAGCTTACCTCCATCAATCGATAAATCTTCATTTCTTGTAAAAGCATTGAACATCACTTTTCTCTTCTGGAAGTTCATTTTTAATCCCACTTCTTTACTCTTGTCAGCAAGTTCCTGGATCATACTCTGCAGCTCTGATGGGGTAGTTGCAAAAATGACTACGTTATCAGCAAAACGAAGGTGGGTTAGATAATCTCCATTAATCTTTATCCCTTTGTTTTCCCAGTTCAGTATTGAAAGACCTTTTCCAATGTGGCAATAAAGAGCTTCGGAGATATGGTGTCACCTTGTCTCACTCCCTTTCCAATTTTTATGTGTGTTGTATTTTCAAACAGCCGAAAATTTGCACTTGCATTTTCATAGATGTTATTAATAATATTAATGTATGCATCTTCAATACCGCAGGATTTCAGAGCCATTGTAACTGCTGATGGTTTCACCGAATCAAAGGCTTTTTCATAATCGATAAAAGCCATGCACAATGGAAGTTCTTATTCTTTCGCTCTTTCAATTAGTTCTCTCAGTACGTGGATATGATCTATTGTGCTGTAGCCACTCCTGAATCCAGCTTGTTCTCTCGGTTGAGCCATGTTCAGTGTTACCTTTAAGCGGTGTGAAAGAACTTTAGTGAAGATTTTATAAACCACTGATAGGAGGCTGATAGGTCTGTAGTTCCTGAGATCCTCAATGTCACCTTTTTTATGTAGCAGGATCATTGTAGCGTTGTTCCAATCCTCAGGAATCTTCCCTTCATTAAGGCATCGAGTGAAAATTTGGGCGAGTACTGTTTCGATTTCTCCACTTGCTTCTTGTATGGTGTCTACAGTAATTCCATCTTCTCCTGGAGCTTTCCCCCGCTTCATGTTCTTGATTGCATGCGCATCTTCTGCTGGGAGGACTGGAAGAACTCTGGTACTGGTACCTTTCATGATGTCTGGAGAACATGTATCATCCCTTTTATATAATTTGGAGTAGAAATCTTTCACTCTTGTCAAAATTTCGCCTCTATTTCTTGTTACAGAACCATCTTCTTTTCTCAGTGCCATAATCTGTTTTCTTCCCTTACTGAGGGGTCGCTTTGCTATCTTTAGGCTTTGGTTGTTTTCAATTGCTTTCCTCACTAGTTCGCAGTTGAATTTCCTTACGTCTTTAGTGATAATTTTTTGTACTGTCTTGCATAGCTCTATATATTCCACTTTGGAAGTCACATCTTCTTTAGTTGTCCTCATCTCTCTTCTTTTTTACATCAACATTTTGGTTTTTCCTGATAATTTGTTCACATGCAACTTGTTCTTAGACCCAGCTCATTTTGTTCGTGTTTCCATAAGAGTTTTGGTTACTTTTCTGTTAACTTCAGAAATATCCGCTTCTTCCGATGTTAGGCGTTCTAAAGCAGAGAATCTGTTCTTCAGTTCCAACTTAAAGGTATTATGGTGCTTTTTAAGGTTGGTTATGTCAATACATTATGTTTGTCTTATGAGCTTGCCACGTTCGAGTTTAGTGTTGAGATGGATCTTACATCTCACCAATCTATGGTCACTACCTCTGTTGAACTTGTTCAGCACACTGCAGTCTTCGTTGACGAATTTTTTGTTACACATAATAAAATCAATTTCACTTGTTATCCCATTTGGATGTCTCCATGTCCATTTCCCGTGTGGCTTTTTCTTGAAAAAGGAGTTCAAGATGAGAAACCCTTCTGCCTCTGTAAACTCAACGAGAGTATTTTCACGCTGGTTTCTGTTGCCGTGAGCGAATTTACCTCCTGAAGTTTCATTCTGTTGCCATTGCCCTATTTTTGCATTGAAATCTCCCATAATTATCTTCAAGTGGTGCTTACCTTTATTATTTAGATGACAAATTTCCTCATAAAATTCTTTAATTTCTTCTTCAGGATGACTTGTGGTGGGTGCATAAGTTTGAATAATCTGAGCCTTGTATCTTCTCAAGAGTTGGATAACGAGTCGCGCAGTTCTGTCAGAGGCACTTTCAACTTCTACAACTTTATCCTTCAGTTTCCTGTTTATTATAAATCCAACACCACTAGTTCTGCCAGTATGTGTCCCACGATAGTAGAGGAGATGTCCATTTTTCCGTTCAATGAGATCTTCTCCTTTTCTCCTTACCTCACTTAGCCCGACGATGTCCCACTTGATCCTTTGTAGTTCCTCTTCCAATTCAAGAAGCCTTGAATCAGGAGATAGGAGCATCCATTGTAAGTAGCCAAGGTCAGCATCAGTTGGCAGCCTAGTCCGGTCCTCCAAGGATTCTTAGCACCCTCTGCCTTCATGTCGCACTGGCCGCAGCCTTGGCCAGGTACATTCGAGCTGCCGGAGACTGAGGGCCAAGATTTAAGTTGTAGAGTCATTTTGGAGGGGTTTGGCCATAACTCACCACGCTGGTTAAGCGGGTTGGTGAGTGTGGGATAGCATTTCCTCTAATCCCGATGGTATAGTTATACCGCTATTGGCGGTCGTCAGAGCCCCTTTAGTGGGAACAGGATGCACCACGAGAAGGCGGGGTTGACATTTGTCAAGGAGAGGCTGTGATGTTACGCATCACCGGACCTTACATTCCACATATATATATATATATATATATATATATATATATACTTAAGAGCAAAACTGAAGACTAAGGAAAAAAATTTTAGAATTTAAAACGAAGGGTGCAAAATAACCTGAAAATCAAAACGCGCAACGCAGCAGTTTTGAAAATTCAGAATTCACATTCTATAAAGAAGATACCTAAGCAAAAAAATACATATATAATTTTGACTCACACCAAGTACAACATAGAAAAGGTTATGTATCTACCTGTGTGAGTAAAAGGAGAAAAGATAAAAAAATAAAATAAAACAACTGAATGTAGAAGGTGTCGAGAATACTGAGCCTTGGCTTTAGTTGGCTAGAGGATGCCTATTAACTACCTAAAGGAACCTTAGTGCTATGGATATGACGGTCCTATTAAAACAAAAAATTAAATAATATAAACAAAATCACAAAAAAAGCTTAAAAATCTGTTTATAAAAGAAAATAAAAACAAATAAAAAAGAAAACTAGTTATTCATCACTAGGATAGCTATACTAAAAATAGTAAAACCAACATTAAAATTAATAAGATTCTGATTAATCTATAGAAGCTCACTAAGGTGATTTAATACATGCAAAGATTATTAAATAAACTGCTCGTGTATTTTATAATATTTCTCATGTATTCTGGAGAGTTAATTCTGCTCATTCTGATCATACAGATCCACAGTCTTAAGTTTATATATTTTTGTCTCTGGTTAAAATCTCCGCGCGTTGGTTTCTTGCTGTATGAGGAGGCCATCAGCCCCACCCTCACTGCCCCCCAGCGTCTAGGGAGTGGCGGAAGGGGTCAGCCATGTTCTCCTCTTGTGAGGAGAAAAGTTTTTGTCACACAAGAGGTAAGCTCTCTTCCTTGTTTTTGGGTTCTAGGTTTTATAAGTTCAATGTTTGTACTTTATGTACCTTTTCTCTGTCGTTTTTTAGCTTTTCAGCTTTTAAGCATTGGTTTGTCTGTTAACATTTATGCGGGTTTTAACTCTTACTTTTCTTTGTAACTTTGAGCGTCTTTTGGGGTACCTAGGAACAGAAGAAGGCTAAGCTTGTTCCTTTTCTATGCGCTGTCTATGCGCTGTTTTTTCAAAGTAGTTAAGTTCTTAATAACTAATTAATTATGCACTTAAAGCACTGCTGAAATACTTTGTACATATTGCAACTAACTGTTTAAGGTATATAACTTTCACAAAGTTTTCTTTAGTTAATTATTATCTTTAACTTATTCTCGTTTTCGTGCTGTCATAAGTTGTAGAGTAGGGGGTTTTAGACTCAAGTTTTCTTTCAAAAATCTGTTCGTTATAAATTAACATTTCCTTTTTTAATTGCAATGTAAAATTTTTTGGTTTAAATTCTCTCTCAAACGAACTTGGAATTTCGTTATAGCTGAAAATCATTTCTATTTATTATGTCACTCTCACAGCTTGAGTTCTCTTTAATCTTCTTCTCTCTGTTTAATAGTAACAGATGAAGAGCATGGGTCGGGCCATGAAGGTTAATGGATGCAAGCGAAATTGTTAACTAGTGCTAGGTCATGCTACTCTACGGAGGACATGACTTATATATATATTTTTTAAACTATTTTAGGTGGGAATGTTACTTGCATCTATGGCCTTGCAGAAACCCATTTCCAACTAGGTCTTTGTGGAAGTGAGAAAATGCAGAGTTTTTGCTGGTCCTTGATAAAGCCAAGGCTCAGTATTCTCGACACCTTCTACATTCAGTTGTTTTATTTTATTTTTTTATCTTTTCTCCTTTTACTCACACAGGTAGATACATAACCTTTTCTATGTTGTACTTGGTGTGAGTCAAAATTATATATGTATTTTTTTGCTTAGGTATCTTCTTTATAGAATATATATATATATATATATATATATATATATATATATATAAACGAACGAAGAGTTACATCCGCAGGTGTGACAGAATTAACACGCATCCCATTGCTTGGAAAGACGACGCATCCCATCGCTGGGAAAGACGACGCATACCGTCTGGAAAAAGGAACTTTAGTTTCTCCTTGAATCATTTGGATATGTCAACATGAAAGTCACATGTTGACAGATCCGGGCTATAGGCTGGGTGGTGCAGAACCTCTCACCCTTTCCGTGCTAACGCATCCTGCATAATGTGTGCAACAGAATCACACCGCGCGAAAGCATGCCAGGTCACCCATTCTTGATTGCTTTATGCAGCTTGTCCACTGTGTCGATGTAGTGGTTGGCATTGCTGTTCACGTGAGGCTCTTTAAAGTCCACCAACAAAAGCCCTTCAGCATAACCTCCCCGACGGAGTCCTAGTGACTTGAATTTTATGTGTTTTGGTGATCCGGGATGTTTCCATTGCATGCTCGCTGGTTTGCTGGATGGCTCAAAGCCGTGGCACCGCGATTCGTCACCTGCCACTATGCGCGATATAAATGCATCACCCTCTGCTTTGTAACGCAGCAAGTGGTTCAAACTCCAACCCATACATTCTTCCTTATGGTGGTCAGTCAGCATCCGCGGGATTAATTGTAAACATACTATCCGATATTGCAGTATCTTCGTAACCACAGTTTGAACTGTAACAAATGTCATAGCAAAGTCCTCCGTTTGCGAACGTCAGCCCCGACGACGGTTTTACATGCATTTCTTTCTCGGTGTGGGCGCATTGTTTGTGTTATTCGCACGCTCCCCGCCGATCAAGGTGATCGTCCTTATTTAGGTTCCGACGCCAAGCCTTAGTTCTCTTCCCTGATATGGACTCCATTACTTCCTGCCCCACTGTTTTCCAGGTGCTTTGTGTTCATCACAACGTCGTTATAAACGTGTTCACTGCGTATCATTGCTTCTCATGTAAAACGCCTGGTCATCATCGCTTGCAGTGTCCGCTCACCTCTTCTTGTTCTTCCTCAACGGCTGCTCAAGTGCCCATCACAGAACCCCCTTCTTCACTTCCGGTCACCACGCCTGCGCTTGTTTCGCTTCCACCTTCTTAGTCTCCATCTCGATTGTCGTTGCCTTCCTCTGCAGGTCTTTTTCCTTCTCCACTAGCGTTGCCTCTTGTGGATACATCTGGATCTACTGCTCCTGCTTCGGTGCCTTCGTCTGTCTTGCTTTCTTCTTCGTCGTCTGTTGTCTGTGCTTTGTCACATCCCGTTGCCAACCTTTCTCCGCCTGTTCAGGTGCTGCCTTCTTTGTTTTCGCACGTCACCTCGTCAATCCCAACCCCGGGATTCTCTGCTCCATCATCTTCGCTGTGTACGTCAGCTTCGCCACCCTCAGACGCTCATCCTTTCTTCAGCCGTTCCAGTACTCCGGTGTGCTCTCCGCCCGTTTCACCTTCTCCGAGCTCTTCTGATGCCTCTAGTATTGTTGCCTTCCTTTCGATTTCTGGTCCCGTGATCGGTCCCCGCTTTCCAGCACAGCTACTCTTCTGGATTTGTGTGAAGCCTTACCTTCACCAGCTCCTGTTGCCCCATCAGTTGCCTCTTTGCTTGCGTTATGCGCACATGATCCAGATCTTCCTTGTCAGACTTCTCACTTGCTGTCGGTTACTCCTTCTTCACCACGTCCCTGTTGGTATTGCTTCTAATAAGAAGTGCCGTCGTCGCTCTAATCGAGAGACTCGTACTAAGCGAACCGCGGTCGCTCAGCCTTCTCTTCATCGTTCTTCAGGTTCCGCTCCTAATTCTACTGTTGCTGCTTACGCCGACCTTCTTGGTACTCCCTCCGTTTCCACTGCAATTGTCGCTCGCCTCCAAGCTGTCCCTGGGTATTCGAAGATTCTCTTCCCAGATGCTGCCAACCCTTGTTCTTTGCCTCTTCTTGTGACGCTGGTTTGGATCCCCTTCTTGACTCCCATGATCCAGCTGATTACTCGAATATGATCGAGGATATTCGCTGCTTCCTCCAAGTTTTCGTTGACCTCACGAGATCTTACCCCTGAGATATTTCGTTATTAAAGTTTTCTTAATTGCTACCTTGGTGATACTCAAAATCGCCTCATTGATCTGGTTCTGACCGATTAGTTTCTGTCTGCACTTGCATGATGTTTCGCTTCCTGCCGTCTTTGCCTTGCTGCTGTTCCGTCTTACTCCTTTGCATGTTTCTGGTATGCGTTGTACCCAACCTTTTTCTTTCCGTTGTATCCTATGTACCGCCATGTTTTCTCCACATCTCGGTTCTTTCAAACATCCGCCCGGTGCCTACTTCCGTGAACCCGTCACATCGTTTTGTTCACAGAGCTTCTTCCTGTGTGCATTGTTATGCGCGATTCTTCTCTTATACCTTTCGTCACTGTCCTGGATTGCCCTATGTTGCTGTTCGCACCCAGTTAGTTTTTTCAGGTGTTTTTCCTGTCTCGTCGAGTATTTGTCTTATGTCATGCCATGTGCCTCAGCATACCTTCTACTGTTGTGCTACGTTACTTGCTCATCCAGTGTGACTCATCTCGTCAGATACTTACCGTTATTGCTTTGCCTCATGCTAATTGATTGTCCCATACTGTTACCTACACCATGCCATCTTTGCAAGTGTTATCTGTTGCACCTCGTTTCCTGCTTTTCATGCTGCGCCCCGGAGCATGAAAAGCAGCCTCCAGTTCGATGTATTCTCCATCTCCATGTCCGTCGTTCCTTCTGCTCAGTGACTGTTCCAGTGTGCTTCGCCTATCACAGATTGCCTTGTGCTGCTCGTTCAGCTTCGTTTATCATTGTATGTCCTGATTGGCTTTTACAGACTGCTTTATGCTTTCGTCCAGTACCGTTATTCTTATTGTTTTATCATGCCATTTATTTTCCGTTCTCCTGTGTACTAGTCCTCGATACCTAATAAAGCAACGTCACGTTGTTTTTGGAATGTCTTTTCAACTGCTGGGGTTCCAAGCTAGAAACGGGGAGTTCTTTCAGCTAATGTCAGGAACGAATGAAAGACTTTGTGCAAAACAAATTACTTCTTCATTATTCTCCATTACCCTTATTACAAATATCTCAAAAACTATCAAGATTCGAACGATGAAGAAGAAGGTCTTTCTGATTCACACCATGCTAACGAATAGCTATCCTGCAATGGGAAATGTCCAGGTTGGGGTGGGCGGGGGAAGAGGCAGGTGAAATTGTGGGCTACTAACATTCTTTTTTAAACATCTCCGAAACTATTGCTATTCAAACTATGAAAATGGCGTTTATTCCGGTTCACACCATTTACTAACGAATGACTATCTTGAAATTTTTAATGAATTTACATGGTGAGAGGGGGGGGGTGATGGTCGGTCTGGAATATATATATACATAAGTTCTCAATATTGTTATTTTTTTCTCAAAAACTGTTGCAGTTCAAACGATGAAAATGGATTTCCCCTCGGTTCATACGATTTGCTAACGAATGGCTATTTTGAAATTTTGAATTTCCATGGTGGGGGGGGGGGCTGGTAAAATGGTCGGTCTCTCTGTATATATGCAAATTCTCAATATTATTTTTTAAATATTTCAAAAACTATTGCGGTTCAAACGATAAAAATGGAGTTCATTCCTGTTCATACGAGTTACTAACGAATGGCTATGTCGGAATTCTGAATTTCCATGATGAGGGGGGGGTGAAATGGTAGGCCTGTAACATTCTTTTTTAAATATCTCAAAAACTATTGCGGTTCAAACGATGGAAATGGAGTTCTTTTCAGTTCATAGGATTTGCTAACGAATGCCTATTTTGGAATTTTGGATTTAAATGGGGGGGGGCTGGTGAAATGGTCGGTCTTTCTGTATATATGCAAATTCTCAATATTATGTTTTAAATATTTCAAAAACTATTGCGGTTCAAACGATAAAAATGGAGTTCATTCCTGTTCATACGATTTACTAACGAATGGCTATTTCGGAATTTTGAATTTCCATGATGAAGGGGGGGTTAATGGTGTAGGCCTGTGACATTCTTTTTTAAATATCTCAAAAACTATTGCGGTTCAAACGATGAAAATGGAGTTCTTTTCGGTTCATACGATTTGCTAACGAATGGCTATTTCGGAATTTTGAATTTCCATGATGAGGGTGGGGGGGGGTGAAATGGTAGGCCGGTAACATTATTTGTTAAATATCTCAAAAATTATTGCGGTTCAAACGATGAAAATGGAGTTCTTTTCGGTTTATACGATTAGCTAACGAATGGCTATTTTGAAATTTCGAATTTCCATGGTGGGGGGCTGGTGAAATGGTCGGTCTCTCTGTATGTATGCAAAATCTCAATATTATTTTTCTAAATATCTCAAAAACTATTGCGGTTCAAACGATAAAAATGGAGCTCATTCCTGTTCATACGATTTACTAACGAATGGCTATTTCGGAATTTTTAATTTCCATGATGAGGTGGGGGGAGGGGGATAAAATGATCTGTAACATTCTTTTTTAAATATCTCAAAAATTATTGCGGTTCAAACGATGAAAATGGAGTTCTTTTCAGATCATACGGTTTGCTAACGATAGGCTATTTCGGAATTTTGAATTTCCATGATGAGGGGGGAGTAGGGAATGAAATGGCCTGTAACATTCTTTTTTAAATATCTCAAAAATTATTGCGGTTCAAACGATGAAAATGGAGTTCTTTTCGGTTCATACGATTTGCTAACGAATGGCTATTTTGAAATTTTGAATTTCCATGGTGGGGGGGGGGGGGGTTGGTGAAATGGTCGGTCTCTCTGTATGTATGCAAATTCGCAATATTATTTTTTAAATATCTCCAAAACTATTGCGGTTCAAACGATAAAAATGGAGTTCATTCCTGTTCATACGATTTACTAACGAATGGCTATTTCGGAATTTCAAATTTCCATGATGAGGGGGGAGGGGGATGAAATGGCCTGTAACATTCTTTTTTAAATATCTCAAAAATTATTGCGGTTCAAACGATGAAAATGGAGTTATTTTCGGTTCATACGATTTGCTAACGAATGGCTATTTTGAAATTTTGAATTTCCATGGTGGGGGGCTGGTGAAATGGTCGGTCTCTCTGTATATATGCAAAATCTCAATATTATTTTTTAAATATCTCAAAAACTATTGCGGTTCAAACGATAAAAATGGAGTTCATTCCTGTTCATACAATTTACTAACGAATGGCTATTTCGGAATTTCAAATTTCCATGATGAGGGGGGAGGGGGATGAAATGGCCTGTAACATTCTTTTTTAAATATCTCAAAAATTATTGCGGTTCAAACGATGAAAATGGAGTTCTTTTCGGTTCATACGATTTGCTAACGAATGGCTATTTTGAAATTTTGAATTTCCACGGTTGGGGGGGGGGCTGGTGAAATGGTCGGTCTCTCTGTATATATGCAAATTCGCAATATTATATTTTAAATATCTCAAAAACTATTGTGGTTCAAACGATAAAAATGGAGTTCATTCCTGTTCATACGATTTACTAACGAATGGCTATTTCGGAATTTTGAATTTCCATGGTGGGGGGCTGGTGAAATGGTCGGTCTCTCTGTATATATGCAAATTCGCAATATTATTTTTTAAATATCTCAAAAACTATTGCGGTTCAAACGATAAAAATTGAGTTCATTCCTGTTCATACGATTTACTAACGAATGGCTATTTCGGAATTTTGAATTTCCATGATGAGGGGGGGTGAAATGATAGGCCTGTAACATTATTTTTTAAATATCTCAAAAACTATTGCGGTTCAAACGATGAAAATGGAGTTCTTTTCGGTTCATACGATTTGCTAACGAATGGATATTTTGAAATTTTGAATTTCCATGGGGGTGGGGGGCTGGTGAAATGGTCGGTCTCTGTGCGTATATGTAAATTCTATTATTTATTAAATATTTCAAAAACTATTGCGGTTCAAACGATAGAAATGGAGTTCATTCCTGTTCATACGATTTACTAACGAATGGCTATTTCGGAATTTTGAATTTCCATGATGAGGGGGTGAAATGATAGGCCTGTAACATTATTTTTTAAATATCTCCAAAACTATTGCGGTTCAAACGATGAAAATGGAGTTCTTTTCAGTTCACACGATTTGCTAACGAATGCCTATTTTGAAATTTTGAATTTCCATGGTGGGGGGCAGGTGAAATGGTCGGTCTTTCTGTATATATGCAAATTCTGAATATTATTTGTTAAATATCTCAAAAACTATTGCGGTTCAAACGATAGAAATGGAGTTCATTCCGGTTCATACGATTTACTAACGAATGGCTATTTCAAAATTTTGAATTTCCATGGTGGGGGGGCTGGTGAAATGGTCGGCCTCCTATAATTATATGCAAATTCTCAATATTATTTGTTAAATATCTCAAAAACTATTTTGGTTCAAACGATGAAAATGGAGTTCATTCCGGTTCATACGATTTATTAACGAATGGCTATGCTGAAATTTGAAATATCTATTTTTTGGGGGTACCATTTCACCAGCCCCCCCCCCCACTTTGTTTTTTAAATAACTCAAAAACTATTGCGGTTCAAACGAAAAAAATTGAGTTCATTCCGGTTCATACGTGGTACAAACGAATGGTGCAAAAAAAATTTAAAAATTCCATGGTGGGGGGGCTATCGTTTCACCAGCCCCCCCACTTTGTTTTTTAAATATCTCCAAAACTTTTGCGGTTCAAACGAAAAAAATCGAGTTCATTCCGGTTCATACGTGGTACAAACGAATGGTGTCTGAAAAATTAAAAAATTCCGTGGTGGGGGGCTGGTGAAGTGCACCTCGGTCATGGCGACCAGAAGGTGAAACAAAGACAACGGCACTAGAAGCATCAGAAGAGCCCCGAGAAGGTGAAAAGGGCGGAGAGCACACCGGAGTACTGGAACCAGTGGAGGAAAGATGAGCGTCTGAGGGTGGCGAAGCCGACGTACGCAGCGGCGATGGTGGAGCAGAAAATCCCGGGATCGGGATAGACGAAGTGACTTGCGAAAACAAAGAAGGCAGCACCTGAACAGGCGGAGAAGGTGCAGCAACAGGATGTGACAAAGCGCAAACATCAGACGATGAAAAAGAAAGAAATACAGACGAAGACACCGAAACAGGAGCAGTAGATCCAGATGTACCCACAACAGACGATGCTGGCGAGGAAGGAAAAAGACCAACGGAGGCAGATGATGGAGATGGAGACTAAGAAGGTGTGAACGGATCAGGCGAAAGCGTGGTGACTGGAAGCGAAGAAAGAGGTTCTGTGACGGGAACTTGAGCAGCCGTTGAAGAAGACTAGGAAGAAATGAGGGGGCATTGCGAGAAATGGTGACCAGGCTGTTTACATGAGATGCAATGATAGGCAGTGAATACGTTGATTGCGACGTTGTGATGACAACAAATCACCAGAAAAGTTGTGGGGCAGTAAGAAACAGTCTGTGTCAGGGAAAAAAACTAAGTCTTGGCGGCGGAAGCCAAAATAAGGACGATCACCTTGATCAACATGGGCGGCGGGTATCTTGCGGATATCACCAAGAACGCGGCCACACCGAGAAGGAAAAGCATGTAAAAACTCATCGGAAACGTCCGGAGGTACAGGTCACAAATTAAGAAAAACGATAGAATGTGCAAGGGGGATAGGGACCAAGCTATGATCTCCAACGGAAAGGCTAGTCGATAGGACTTGAGGAACAAACTCAGGTGAAAAAATATATACAAGAATGGACTTAGGCTTGCTGGCGAAATGTGTAATTGCACCGGAAGGGAGAAACGACAATGCAGACATACACTGTATAGACGTGCAACTTGACATTGGGTAAGGCGTCAAACTTGACACTTAAACTAAGAGTTGAAAGCATTGTACGTGTGCAATAAGCGTGGAACCTTGACGTGAAATATAGGAGTCCAAGGCTGTCGCGAGGAAAGTCGGAGACGTTGAACACGGATCTGTAGCTGGATGAGGAGAAGAGCAGTCGTGGGACGCATCCAACACACTTGGAGGACAAGTCATCGAAGCAGCACATAGTGACGTGAGAGGGAAATAGAATTTAGAAGCAGAAGCACAGGCCATGGACAATGTGTAGAAATGCACGGAGAAGGGCACACAGATCCACTATAACAAGGTGGAGCACCAGGAAGGCGATCAGCATACCGAAGAAGGCAGCGCAGAGAACCACTGTCAATGGGTGGAACACAAGGAAGGTAATCCACACACCGGTGAAGGCAGCGCAGAGAACCATTAACGATGATTGGAGCGCAAACACGGAAGGCAAACGTAGACACAGCAGCAGGAAGGCTACTACATGCAGCAGACAGTTTTAGAGCAAAAAGTCAAGGCGAGTCACGATGGGCAGATTGTAAACAGGCCCAACGAGATGAATTGTAAACAGGCCCAACGAAATGAATTGTAAACAGGCCCAACGAAATGAATTGTAAACAGGCCCAACGAAATGAATTGTAAACAGGCCCAACGAGATGAATTATAAAGGAATATCGGCAAAATATGCATGTACCAACTCGAAAGAATGACAAGGAAGAGAGCGCAGACATTCATGCACGAGAGAAACACAAATTAATTCGGCGGTGGGCGCTAGATACAGGCGGAGCACAAAATGCAGAGCTCGAAAGGGCGTGGCCAGCAGAGCAACGTGACGGGATGCTGTGTGAGTCAAATATCGTACAAAGACAATTGTTTGGATGGGACCATTTCAAGAATGTTTGTTTTAAATTTAAGGGTGCATCTGCTTTGCACTTCCTTTCGACCGAAGCGTGTTAAAGTGGAAAAGTTTCCTGCACGTTCTTTGAAAACTAAAGGATGTACTTATACCTTCACTATATACATGTATACGTTTATCTGTGTACCTCTAAGTCTGATTTAATATCAGCCTCTTTTTGCTTTGGGAAGCTAGAACAGTGAGAACTATGATCCTAGCATTTTAATCTTTATCTGATCCATAATTTCGCCGCCAAGAGCGAAATGCAAATTCCACCGATTTCAAAATATATTTTGCTTCATATCGTTGCTCAAAAATCAGATTGAAACACTTTCGACGCCTATTGAATGTACCATTTTTACGTACAGTTTATTGTATCTTAATAGTACCGAATTTTTCTGTTACGACGAGCAAATACGTGCATTACTGTTTGTGAAAATTGCAACGCCAAAAAAGAATCGCACTATTCAAAAGAAATTTATATCACAGATTCCTCATGTTGCAGGAGATAACTGATTTTATTTTTAGATCTATAGAAGATTTTGTCAATTCAAATCTCAGTACTATTTGTTCAGTTGCTGCCTACCAAAGATGGTAGGCAGCAACTGAACAAATAACTAGTATACGAATGAATAATTAATACACACAATTGACGTAGATTTGGGACATCAAACAGATGGCATGGCTCTTTCCACGGTTTTAAGTGAGTCACGGGAAAAGTATCATCGGCCGCCAACGGAAATCGAACCAAGGGTCTTCCAGTTACTCGCTGGACATGCTACCACTGCACCAATTGCTTCTTACCATCTTTGGGGAATTCCCACCCTTGTGCGGGTCTCCAAGAAGCAACCAGCCATGTGGTTTGGCAATTAATCACATGTGAGTCTGGAGAATTCGAGGCCGCTGCGGTGCAGTGGTAGCATGTCCAGCGCGTAACTGGAAGACCCTGAATTCAATTCCCGGTGGCGGCCGATGATAGTTTTTCCGTGACTCACTTAAAAACGTGGAAAGAGAAATGACTTCTGTTTGATGTTCCTAATCCACGTCGATTGTGTGTATTAATGCAGGACAATTCGTGCGGTGATACATGTTGCAATATGGTCCAGCATAGAGGCGAACAGACGCCTGATGTCCTGCTGAAGAGGGCCCACACTTGTTGGACGGTGTGCTCCAAATCCCGGATAGTGCGGCACAGAGTCAACCGGCGTTTCAACTGGTCCCACGCATGCTCGATAGAGAACATGTTCGGTGAGCGGGCAGGCCATGGAACTCTATGGACATGATGTAGGCAGTCCTAGAAAACCCGAGCCGTGTGCGGGATGGCACTATCCTGCTGGTATAGCGCACCTAGAATTCTGCCCAGGAGTGGGAGCACATGGGGCCATATGATCTCATCCACATACCGCTGGCCCGACAATGATCCACGTACTACTACTAGAGCTGATCGGCTATCGTAGGCAATAAACCATAAAGGCTCCCTAGACCATAATGCCTGCAGTGGAGTAGGTGGTACGCTCGATAGCAAGGTTGGAATTGTGCCGTTGACCCCGGGACCTCCACACCCGGACACGATGATCATCTGTCCCCAAAACGAACCGAAACCAATCGCTGAACACCACACGTCGCCAGTCTGTGGCGTTCCACGTTGCTCTCGCCTGGCACCATTGCAAACGGAGCCGGCGATGATCCGGTGTTAATGGCAGAACACGTAAGAGGCGCTGGGATCGCAGATTCGCTTCCGCGAGGCTTCAGGAAATGGCTCGTTGGCACACAAGAGCCGCTACATTTGCCTGGGGAGAGGACAGGGTTCTCGTGGGATCTATTCGGGCCTGCCATACGAACTGTCGATCCTCTCTACGGATGGTCCTCCTGGTTCGTTCGGAGACACCCGCCGTGTGGCAGTGCCGTCACGTGTCCACTGCTCCCAACACAGTCGGACGGTATGGTCAGAACGATCCACGTGGTGGGTTATACGGCGCGCCGACCGACCTGCTGTTTTCAGCCCTATGATCAGGCCTCTCTCAAAGCCCGTAAGTTGCGTACATCGACGTCTCTGGTGTCTACCCGGCATTCTTGTCACTCTATACTCTTGCTTGCGCCGGCCAGTGCTTTTCTCTTTCATGGGGCATCGACTACACGCCGGTTTATAAGGCTGCCGGTTCGTGCTAGCAGCGCCGCCACAAGGTGTGTGGTTATGCGCACTCGCACCAAACTCACCCTAGCTATTTGCAAAGTTTCGCGGTTGTAGCATGTTTTCTTCTAGGTGTGCAAATTTCTTGTCCACGAGTGTACAAGAAGCAAGTGGAAGAATTGAAACTTCACTCGCCCAAGTTTTCACCAGCTGTCTCAACGAAGGTAAGGTTCTTGAGTATTGGGATAATGGTACAATGATCCTGCTACATAAAAAAGGTGACGTTGAGGATCTCAGGACCTACAGGCTCATCAGCCTCCTATCAGTTATTTATAAAATTTTCACTTAGGTTCTTTCACATCGCATGAAGGTAAAACTGGACATGGCTCAAGCAAGAGAAGAAGCTGAATTCAGGAGTGGCTACAGCACTGAAGATCATGTCCATGTACTTAGAGAACTAACTGAAAGAACAAGAGAATATGAACTCCCATTATGCAAGGCTTCTATTGATTATAAAAAGGCCTTCGATTCCGTAAAACCATCAGCAGTTACAACTGCTTTGAAAACCTGCGGTATTGCAGATGCATACATTAGCATTATAAATAGTATCTCTGAAAATGCAATTGCTAAAGTTTGGATATTTGAGGATGCAGCACTAATAAAAATTGGAAAGCTAGTGTGACAAAGTAAAATCATATCTCCCAAACTCTTTAATCCCACATAGCAAAATATTTTTTAATTACTGAACTGGGACAAAGAAAAAAATATTTATGCAGATAATTCAAATCTCGTTCGTTTTGCTGATGACGTTAGCATTTTTGCAACTACGACTTCTGAACCGCAGAATACGATCCAGGAACTTGCTGACAAGAGTAAAGAAGTGGAATTAAAAATGAACTTTCAGAAGGCAAAAGTGACGTATATTGCTTTTACAAGAAACGAAGATTTATTTATTGATGGTGAAAAGCTTGAGACAACCGATACCTACATTTATCTTGGGCAGCAGATATGAAGTAAGGAAAAAATTGATGAAGAAATTAATCGGCGTGTAAAACTTGGATGGATAGTTTTTGGAAGAAGAAGTACAATTTTTACGAAAGGTATGCCATTGTGTCTTAAAAGATAAGGGTTTAATCAGTTCATCCTGCCAGTGCTTACGTATGGAGCACAGACATGGACCTTAACTAAACAAGTTAGTAAAATAATGCAATGCATTGAATATGATACGCTTTCCAACATACCAGAAATAATTACTCAAGTTATGAGAATAATGGTTGTGGAATAAATCTCGGTCCTGTGCCCTGACCTTTGATCCCATTTCGATGATATTCAACAGAACCGGTTCGGTATACCTCCGAAATAACATGATAACGTTTTGTCGCAATCGAAGCATTTTTACGTAAGTTATGATGCATAAGGACTATGGAATAGATCCCGCTCCTGTGTCCTAACCTTTGACCCTATTTTGTCCATTTTCCATAGGGTTTGTCCCCAGGGAGTTCCCTACCACATACTAAAATTTCACCGAAATCGAACCATTTTTACGTGAGTTATCATGCCGACAGACGGACGGACGGACGGACAGACGGACGGAAAACGCTGAAGCATATACGCTTCTTCAACCTACGGTTGGAAAGCGTAAAAAAGACAAAAAAAGACCGCAGACAACGCAAAAAGCCCTGGAGAGAATCATGCTTGGTGTAAACAGGAAAGATAAGCAGAGGAACTCATGGATAAGGAAAACGACAAGAGTTGACGACATCATGACCACAATGAAATCACTGAAATGGTGAGTGCATGACATGTTGCTAGAAGAACGACCACCGACGGAAAACCGAAATTTTAGAATGAATTTCGAGGGACAGGAAAAGACCCAGAAGAAGACCCTATGGTAGATTGATGGATGAAATTCGAAAGCATAGAGGTGTGTCATCGAGGAGACACGCTCAAGACAGACAATTGTGGAAGAAACTTCGGGAGACCTTCATCCAGTAGTGGATTCAAAGCAGTTGACAATGATGATGATATATATATATATCATTGTCAACCATTATCAATCCACTGCTGGACGAAGGTCTCCCCAAATTTTCTCCACAACGGTCTGTCTTGTGCCAGTCTCTTCCATGTCACTCCCGCATACTTTCGAATTTCATCCACCCATCTCCCATGTGGTCTTCTTCTGGGTCTTTTCCTGTCCCTTGGAATCCAATCTATAATTTCGGCTGTCCATCGATGGTCTGTTCTTCTGGCAGTATGTCCAGCCCATTGCCATTTCAGGGATTTTACTCTGATCGTGATGTCTTCCACTCTCGTCATTTTTCGGATTCACGAGTTCCTCTTCTTATCTCTCCAGGTTACACCAAGCATGCACCTCTCCATGCTGCTTTGAGTTGTCTGCAGCCTTTGTATGTCTCTTTTAGTTAAGGTCCACGTCTCTGCACCATACGTAAGCACTGGAAGGATGCATTGATCAAACACTTTTCTTTTAAGACATAATGGCATATTGCTCTTAAAAATTATGATGTTTCTTCAAAAAGCTCTCCAGGCAAGTTTTATACGCTGATTAATTTCTCCATCAATGTGACCCTCACTTGATATCTGCTGTCCAAGATAACGTACGTAACTTGTATCTCCTGCTTTTCTCCATCAATCGATAAATCTTCATTTCTTGTAAAAGCATTGTACATCACTTTTGTCTTCTGAAAGTTCATTTTTAATCCCACTTCTTTACTCTTGTCATCAAGTTCTTGGATTATACTCTGCAGCTCTGATGGGGTAGTTGCAAAAATTACTACGTCACCAGCAAAACGAAGGTGAGTTAGATAATCTCCATTAATCTTTATCCCTTTATTTTCCCAGTTCAGTGATTGAAAGACATTTTCCAATGTGGCATTAAAGAGTTTGGGAGATATGGTGTCACCTTGTCTCACTCCCTTTCCAATTTTTATGTGTGCTGTATTCTCAAACAGCCGAATCTTTGCACTTGGATTTTCATAGATGTTATTAATAATATTAATGTATGCATCTTCAATACCGCAGGATTTCAGAGCCATTGCAACTGCTGATGGTTTCACCGAATCAAAGGCTTTTTCATAATCGATAAAAGCCATGCGCAATGGAAGTTCATATTCCTTCGCTCTTTCAATTAGTTCTCTCAGTACGTGGATATGATCTATTGTGCTGTAGCCACTGTAACGAAGTAAATTTCTCCGTCATTTTTAGTCTACGCCGGGATTCGAACCCGAGTACGCTTATTCCGGAACAAGTCGCTCTACCAACTGAGCTGCGCAGACGTTTAATCTGATTCCTATCTGCCTTTATGTCGTGTGCGTCCTTCTGGCAGGTACGTCACATCTCCTTGTACGTTACACCACTCCTGAATCCAGCTTGTTCTCTCGGTTGAGCCATGTTCAGTGTTACCTTTAAGCGGTGTGAAAGAACTTTAGTGAAGATTTTATAAACCACTGATAGGAGGCTGATAGGTCTGTAGTTCCTGAGATCCTCAATGTCACCTTTTTTATGTAGCAGGATCATTGTAGCGTTGTTCCAATCCTCAGGAATCTTCCCTTCATTAAGGCATCGAGTGAAAATTTGGGCGAGTACTGTTTCGATATCTCCACTTGCTTCTTGTATGGTGTCTACAGTAATTCCATCTTCTCCTGGAGCTTTTCCCCGCTTCATGTTCTTGATTGCATGTGGAACTTCTGCTGGAAGGACTGGAAGAATTCTGGTACTGGTACCTTTCATGATGTCTGGAGAACATGTATCATCCCTTTCATATAATTTGGAGTAGAAATCTTTCACTCTTGTCAAAATTTCGCCTCTATTTCTTGTTACAGAACCATTTTCTTTGCTCAGTGCCATAATCTGTTTTCTTCCCTTACTGAGATGTCGCTTTGCTATCTTTAGGCTTTGGTTGTTTTCAATTGCTTTCCTCACTAGTTCGCAGTTGAATTTTCTTACGTCTTTAGTGATAATTTTTTGTACTGTCTTGCATAGCTCTATATATTCCACTTTGGAAGTCACATCTTCTTTAGTTGTCCTCATCTCTCTTCTTTTTTGCATCAACATTTTGGTTTTTCCTGATAATTTGTACACATGCAACTTGTTCTTAGACCCAGCTCATTTTGTTGGTGTTTCCATAAGAGTTTCGGTTACTTTTCTGTTAACTTCAGAAATATCCACTTCTTCCGATGTTAGGCGTTCTAAAGAAGAGAATCTGTTCTTCAGTTCCAACTTAAAGGTATTATGGTGTTTTTTAAGGTTGGTTATGTCAATACATTTTGTTTGCCTTATGAGCTTGCCACGTTCGAGTTTAGTGTTGAGGTGCATCTTACATCTCACCAATCTATGGTCACTACCTGTGTTGAACTTGTTCAGCACACTGCAGTCTCCTATGACGAATTTTTTGTTACACATAATAAAATCAATTTCACTTGTTATCCCATTTGGATGTCTCCATGTCCATTTCCCGTGTGGCTTTTTCTTGAAAAAGGAGTTCAAGATGAAAAACCCTTCTGCCTCTGCAAACTCAACGAGAGTATTTCCACGCTGGTTTCTGTTGCCGTGAGCGAATTTACCTACTGAAGTTTCATTCTGTTGCCGTGAGCGAATTTACCTACTGAAGTTTCATTCTGTTGCCGTGAGCGAATTTACCCATTGAAGTTTCATTCTGTTGCCGTGAGCGAATTTACCTACTGAAGTTTCATTCTGTTGCCATTGCCCTATTTTTGCATTGAAATCTCCCATAATTATCTTCAAGTGCTGCTTACCTTTATTATTTAGATGATGAATTTCCTCATAAAATTCTTCAATTTCTTCTTCAGGATGACTTGTGGTGGGTGCATGAGTTTGAATAATCTGAGCCTTGTATCTTCTCGAGAGTTGGATAACGAGTCGCGCAGTTCTGTCAGAGGCACTTTCAACTTCTGCAACTTTATAATTCAGTTTCTTGTTTATTATAAATCCAACACCACTAGTTCTGCCAGTATGTGTCCCACGATAGTAGAGGAGATGTCCACTTTTCCGTTCAATGAGATCTTCTCCTTTTCTCCTTACCTCACTTAGCCCCACGATGTCCCACTTGATCCTTTGTAGTTCCTCTTCCAATTCAAGAAGCCTTGAATCATGAGATAGGGAGCATCCATTGTAAGTAACCAAGGCCAGTATCAGATGGCAGCCTAGTCCGGTCCTCCAAGGATTCTTAGCGCCCTCTGCGTTCATGTCGCACTGGCCGCAGCCTTGGCCAGGTACATTCGAGCTGCCGGAGACTGAGGGCCAAGATTTAAGTTGTAGAGTCATTTTGGAGGGGTTTGGCCATAACTCACCACGCTGGCCAAGCGGGTTGGTGAGTGTGGGATAGCATTTCCTCTAATCCCGATGGTATAGTTATACCGCTATTGGCGGTCGTCAGAGCCCCTTTAGTGGGAACAGGATGCTCCACGAGAAGGCGGGGTTGACATTTGTCAAGGAGAGGCTGTGATGTTACGCATCACCTGACCTTACATTCCATATATATATATATATATATATGATCAACTACAAAGGATCAACTGGGACATCGTGGGGCTAAGTGAGGTAAGGAGAAAAGGAGAAGATCTCATCGAACTGAAAAGTGGACATCTCTTCTACTATCGTGGGACAGATACTGGCAGAACTAGTGGGGTTGGAATTATAATAAACAAGAAACTGAAGGATAAAGTTGTAGAAGTTGAAAGTTCCTCTGACAGAGCTGCACGACTTGTTATCCAACTCTCGAAAAGATACCAGGCTCAGATTATTCAAACTTATGCACCCACCACAAGTCATCCTGAAGAAGAAATTGAAGAATTTTATGAGGAAATTTGTCATCTAAATAATAAAGGTAAGCAGCACTTGAAAATAATTATGGGAGATTTCAATGCAAAAATAGGGCAACGGCAACAGAATGAAACTTCAGTAGGTAAATTCGGTCACGGCAACAGAAACCAGCGTGGAAATACTCTCGTTGAGATTGCAGAGGCAGAAGGGTTTTTCATCTTGAACTCCTTCTTCAAGAAAAAGCCACACAGGAAATGGACATGGAGACATCCAAACGGGACGACAAGTGAAATTGATTTTATTATGTGTAACAAAAAATTTGTCATAGGAGACTGCAGTGTGCTAAACAAGTTCAACACAGGTAGTGACCATAGATTGGTGAGATGTAAGATGCACCTCAACACTAAACTTGAACGTGGCAAGCTCATAAGACAAACAAAATCTATTGACATAACCAACCTTAAAAAACACCATAATACCTTCAAGTTGAAACTGAAGAACAGATTCTCTGCTTTAGAAGGCCTAACATCAGAAGAAGTGGACATCTCTGAAGTTAACAGAAAAGTAACCAAAGCTCTTATGGAAACAGCAACAAAATTAGCTGGGTCTAAGAACAAGTTGCATGTAAACAAATTATCAGGAAAAACGAAAATGTTGATGCAAAAAGAAGAGAGATGAGGACAACTAAAGAAGATGTGACTTCCAAAGTGGAATATATAGAGCTATGCAAGACAGTAAGAAAAAGTATCACTGAAGACGTAAGAAAATTCAACTGTGAACTAGTGAGGAAAGCAATTGAAAACAACCAAAGCCTAAAGATAGCAAAGAGACATCTCAGTAAGGGAAGAAAACAGATTATGGCACTAAGAAAAGAAGATGGTTCTGTAACAAGAAATAGAGGCGAAATTTTGACAAGAGTGAAAGATTTCTACTCCAAATTATATGAAAGGGATGATACATGCACTCCAGACATCATGAAAGATACCAGTACCAGAGTTCCTCCAGTCCTTCCAGCAGAAGTTGCACATGCAATCAAGAACATGAAGCGGGGAAAAGCTCCAGGAGAAGATGGAATTACTGTAGACATCATACAAGAAGCAAGTGGAGAAATCGAAACAGTACTCGCCCAAATTTTCACTCGATGCCTTAATGAAGGAAAGATTCCTGAGGATTGGAACACCGCTACAATGATCCTGCTACATAAGAAAGGTGACATTGAGGATCTCGGAAACTACAGACCTATCAGCCTCCTATCAGTAGTTTATAAAATCTTCACTAAAGTTCTTTCACACCGCTCGAAGGTAACACTGGACATGGCTCAACCGAGATAACAAGCTGGATTCAGGAGTGGCTACAGCACAATAGATCATATCCACGTGCTGAGAGAACTAATTGAAAGAGCGAGGGAATATGAACTTCCATTGTGCATGGCTTTTATTGATTATGAAAAAGCCTTTGATTCGGTGAAACCATCAGCAGTTACAATGGCTCTGAAAACCTGCGGTATTGAAAATGCATACATTAATATTATTAATAACATCTATGAAAATGCAAGTGCAAAGATTAGGCTGTTTGAAAATACAACACACGTAAAAATTGGAAAGGGAGTGAGACAAGGTGACACCATATCTCCGAAGCTCTTTAATGCCACATTGGAGGGTGTTTTTCAGTCGCTGAGCTGGGAAAACAAGGGGATAAAGATTAATGGAGATTATCTAACCCACCTTCGTTTTGCTGATGATGTAGTCATTTTCGCAACTACCCCATCAGAGCTGCAGAGTATGATCCAGGAACTTGCTGACAAGAATAAAGAAGTGGGATTAAAAATGAACTTTCAGAAGACAAAAGTGATGTTCAATGCTTTTACAAGAAATGAAGATTTATCGATTGATGGAGAGAAACTGGAGATAACAGATACGTATGTTTATCTTGGACAGCAGATATCAAGTGAGGGTCACATTGATGAAGAAATTAATCGGCGTACAAAACTTGCCTGGAGAGCTTTTGGAAGAAACAGCATAATTTTCAAGAGCAATATGCCATTATGTCTTAAAAGAAAAGTGTTTGATCAATGCATCCTTCCAGTGCTTACATATGGTGCAGAGACGTGGACCTTAACTAAAAGAGACATACAAAGGCTGCAGACAACTCAAAGTAGCATGGAGAGGTGCATGCTTGGTATAACCAGGAGAGATAAGAAGAGGAACTCGTGGATCCGAAAAATGACAAGAGTGGAAGACATCATGATCAGAGTTAAATCCCTGAAATGGCAATGGGCTGGACATACTGCCAGAAGGACAGATCATCGATGGACAGCCGAAATTTTAGATTGGATTCCAAGGGACAGGAAAAGACCCAGAAGAAGACCACATGGGAGATGGGTGGATGAAATTCGAAAGTATGCAGGGGTGACATATAGGAGACTGGCACAAGACAGACCGTTGTGGAGGAAACTTGGGGAGACCTTCGTCCAGCAGTTAATTGATAATGGTTGACAATGATGATGATGATGATGATATATATATATATGGAATATATATATCAGAAATAGAGGCGAAATTTTGACAAGAGTGAAAGATTTCTACTCCAAATTATATGAAAGGGATGATACATGTACTCCAGACATCATGAAAGGTACCAGAGTTCTTCCAGTCCTCCCAGCAGAAGTTGCTCATGCAATCAAGAACATGAAGCGGGGGAAAGCTCCAGGAGAAGATGGAATTACTATAGACATCATACAAGAAGCAAGTGGAGAAATCGAAACAGTACTCGCCCAAATTTTCACTCGATGCCTTAATGAAGGGAAGATTCCTGAGGATTGGAACAATGCTACAATGATCCTGCTACATAAAAAAGGTGACATTGAGGATCTCAGGAACTACAGACCTATCAGCCTCCTATCAGTGGTTTATAAAATCTTCACTAAAGTTCTTTCACACCGCTTGAAGGTAACACTGGACATGGCTCAACCGAGAGAACAAGCTGGATTCAGGAGTGGCTACAGCACAATAGATCATATCCACGTACTGAGAGAACTAATTGAAAGAGCGAGGGAATATGAACTTCCATTGTGCATGGCTTTTATCGATTATGAAAAAGCCTTTGATTCGGTGAAAACATCAGCAGTTACCACGGCTCTGAAATCCTGCGGTATTGAAGATGCATACATTAATATTATTAATAACATCTATGAAAATGCAAGTGCAAAGATTCGGCTGTTTGAAAATACAACACACATAAAAATTGGAAAGGAAGTGAGACAAGGTGACACCATATCTCCGAAGCTCTTTAATGCCACATTGGAAAATGTCTTTCAATCACTGAACTGGGAAAACAAAGGGATAAAGATTAATGGAGATTATCTAACCCACCTTCGTTTTGCTGATGACGTAGTCATTTTTGCAACTACCCCATCAGAGCTGCAGAGTATGATCCAGTAACTTGCTGACAAGAGTAAAGAAGTGGGATTAAAAATGAACTTTCAGAAGACAAAAGTGATGTTCAATGCTTTTACAAGAAATGAAGATTTATCGATTGATGGAGAGAAACTGGAGATAACAGATACGTATGTTTATCTTGGACAGCAGATATCAAGTGAGGGTCACATTGATGAAGAAATTAATCGGCGTACAAAACTTGCCTGGAGAGCTTTTGGAAGAAACAGCATAATTTTCAAGAGCAATATGCCATTATGTCTTAAAAGAAAAGTGTTTGATCAATGCATCCTTCCAGTGCTTACGTATGGTGCAGAGACGTGGACCTTAACTAAAAGAGACATACAAAGGCTGCAGACAACTCAAAAAAGCGTGGAGAAGTGCATGCTTGGTGTAACCAGGAGAGATAAGAAGAGAAACTCGTGGATCCGAAAAATGACGAGAGTGGAAGACATCATGATCAGGGTTAAATCCCTGAAATGGCAATGGGCTGGACATACTGCCAGAAGGACAGACCATAGATGGACAGCCGAAATTTTAGATTGGATTCCAAGGGACAGGAAAAGACCCAGAAAAAGACCACATGGGAGATGGGTGGATGAAATTCGTAAATATGCGGGAGTGACATGGAGGAGACTGGCACAAGACAGACCGTTGTGGAGGAAACTTGGGGAGACCATCGTCCAGCAGTGGATTGATAATGGTTGACAATGATGATGATGATGATATATATATAAACGAACGAAGAGTTACATCCGCAGGTGTGGCAGAATTAACACGCATCCCATTGCTTGGAAAGACGACACATCCCATTGCTGGTAAAGACGACGCATACCGTCTGGAAAGAGGAACTTTAGTTTCTCCTTGAACCATTTGGATCTGTCAACATGAAAGTCACATGTTGACAGATCCGGGCTATAGGCTGGGTGGTGCAGAACCTCTCACCCTTTCCGTGCTAACGCATCCTGCATAATGTGTGCAACAGAATCACACCACGCGAAAGCATGCCAGGTCACCCATTCTTGATTGCTTTATGCAGCTAGTCCACTGTGTCGATGTAGTGGTTGGCATTGCTGTTCACGTGAGGGTCTTTAAAGTCCACCAACAAAAGCCCTTCATGGTCAAAAAATGCGGTCAGCATAACCTCCCCGGCGGAGTCCTGTGACTTGTATTTTATGTGTTTTGGTGATCCGGGATGTTTCCATTGCATGCTCGCTGGTTTGCTGGATGGCTCAAAGTGGTGGCACCGCGATTCGTCACCTGCCACTATGCGCGATATAAATGCATCACCCTCTGCTTTGTAACGCAGCAAGTGGTTCAAACTCCAACCCATACATTCTTCCTTATGGTGGTCAGTCAGCATCCGCGGGATTAATTTTAAACATACTTTCCGATATTGCAGTATCTTCGTAACCACAGTTTGAACTGTAACAAATGTCATAGCAAAGTCCTCCGTTTGCGAACGTCAGCCCCGACGACGGTTTTACATGCATTTCTTTCTCGGTGTGGGCGCATTGTTTGTGTTATTCGCGCGCTCCCCGCCGATCAAGGTGATCGTCCTTATTTAGGCTTCCGACGCCAAGCCTTAGTTCTCTTCCCTGATATGGACTCCATTACTTCCTGCCCCACTGCTTTCCAGGTGCTTTGTGTTCATCACAATGTCGTTATAAACGTGTTCACTGCGTATCATTGCTTCTCATGTAAAACGCCTGGTCATCATCGCTTGCAGTGTCCGCTCACCTCTTCTTGTTCTTCCTCAACGGCTGCTCAAGTGCCTATCACAGAACCCCCTTCTTCACTTCCGGTCACCACGCCTGCACTTGTTTCGCTTCCACCTTCTTAGTCTCCATCTCGATTGTCGTTGCCTTCTTCTGCAGGTCTTTTTCCTTCTCCACTAGCGTTGCCTCTTGTGGATACATCTGGATCTACTGCTCCTGCTTCGGTGCCTTCGTCTGTCTTGCTTTCTTCTTCGTTGTCTGTTGTCTGTGCTTTGTCACATCCCGTTGCCGACCTTTCTCCGCCTGTTCAGGTGCTGCCTTCTTTGTTTTCGCACGTCACCTCGTCAATCCCAACCACGGGATTCTCTGCTCCATCATCTTCGCTGTGTACGTCAGTCTTGCCACCCTCAGACGCTCATCCTTTCTTCACCGTTCCAGTACTCCGGTGTGCTCTCCGCCCGTTTCACCTTCTCCGAGCTCTTCTGATGCCTCTAGTATTGTTGCCTTCCTTTCGATTTCTTGTCCCTTGATCGGTCCCCGCTTTCCAGCACAGCTACTCTTCTGGATTTGTGTGAAGTCTTACCTTCACCAGTTCCTGTTGCCCCATCAGTTGCCTCTTTGCTTGCGTTATGCGCACATGATCCAGATCTTCCTTGTCAGACTTCTCACTTGCTGTCGGTTACTCCTTCTTCATCACCACGTCCCTGTTGGTACTGCTTCTAATAAGAAGTGCCGTCGTCGCTATAATCGAGAGACTCGTACTAAGCGAACCGCAGTCGCTCAGCCTTCTCTTCATCGTTCTTCAGGTTCCGCTCCTAATTCTACTGTTGCTGCTTTCGCCGAACTTATTGGTACTCCCTCCGTTTCCACTGCAATTGTCGCTCGCCTCCAAGCTGTCCCTGGGTATTCGAAGATTCTCTTCCCAGATGCTGCCAACCCTTGTTCTTTGCCTCTTCTTGTGACGCTGGTTTGGATCCCCTTCTTGACTCACATGATCCAGCTGATTACTCGAATATGATCGAGGATATTCGCTGCTTCCTCCACGTTTTCGTTGACCTCATGAGATCTTTTCCCTGAGATATTTCGTTATTAAAGTTTTCTTAATTGCTACCTTGGTGATACTCAAAATCGCCTCATTGATCTGGTTCTGACCGATTAGTTTCTGTCTGCACTTGCATGATGTTTCGCTTCCTGCCGTCTTTGCCTTGCTGCTGTTCCGTCTTACTCCTTCGCATGTTTCTGTTATGCGTTTTACCCAACCTTTTTCTTTCCGTTGTATCCTATGTACCGCCATGTTTTCTCCACATCTCGGTTCTTTCAAACATCCGCCCGGTGCCTACTTCCGTGAACCCGTCACATCGTTTTGTTCAGAGCTTCTTCCTGTGTGCATTGTTATGCGCGATTCTTCTCTTATACCTTTCGTCATTGTCCTGGATTGCCCTATGTTGCTGTTCGCACCCAGTTAGTTTTTTCAGGTGTTCCGTGGGTTTGTTTTTCCTGTCTCGTCGAATATTTGTCTTATGTCATGCCATGTGCCTCAGCATACCTTCTACTGTTGTGCTACATTACTTGCTCATCCAGTGTGACTCATCTCGCCAGATACTTACCGTTATTGCTTTGCCTCATGCTAATTGGTTGTCCCATACTGTTACCTACACCATGCCATCTTTGCAAGTGTTATCTGTTGCACCTCGTTTTCTGCTTTTCATGCTGCGCCCCGGAGCATGAAAAGCAGCCTCCAGTTCGATGTATTCTCCATCTCCATGTCCGTCGTTCCTTCTGCTCAGTGACTGTTCCACTGTGCTTCGCCTATCACAGATTGCCTTGTGCTGCTCGTTCAGCTTCGTTTATCTTTGTATGTCCTGATTGGCTTTTACAGACTGCTTTGTGCTGCTCGTCCAATACCGTTATTCTTATTGTTTTATCATGCCATTTATTTTCCGTTCTCCTGTGTACTAGTCCTCGATACCTAATAAAGCAACGTCACGTTGTTTTTGGAATGTCTTTTCAACTGCTGGGGTTCAAAGCTAGAAACGGGGAGTTCTTTCAGCTGATGTCAGGAACGAATGAAAGACTTTGTGCAAAACAAATTACTTCTTCATTATCCTCCATTACCCTTATTACAAATATCTCAAAAACTATCAAGATTCGAACGATGAAGAAGGTCTTTCTGATTCACACCATGCTAACGAATAGCTATCCTGAAATGGGAAATGTCCAGGTTGGGGTGGGCGGGGAGGGGAGAGGCAGGGGATCGTGGGCTACTAACATTCTTTTTTAAACATCTCCAAAACTATTGCTATTCAAACTATGAAAATGGCGTTTATTCCGGTTCACACCATTTACTAACGAATGACTATCTTGAAATTTTTAAGGAATTTACATGGTGAGAGGGGGGGGGTGATGGTCGGTCTCGAATATATATATACATAAGTTCTCAATATTGTTATTTTTTTCTCAAAAACTGTTGTAGTTCAAACGATGACAATGGATTTCCCCTCGGTTCATAAGATTTGCTAACGAATGGCTATTTTGAAATTTTGAATTTTTCCATGGGGGTGTGTGCAATGGTCGTCCCCCAATTTTCTCAAACTTTTTTTTTTTCAAATCTATCAAAAACTGTTGGCCGCTCCGGTGACGCAGTGGTCTAAGCGACGGACTCTGATCATTCGTTCGAACAGGGTCCGGGTTCGAATACCGGTGAGGCATGAATGTTGTGTTTGTTTTACGGCACTGGCTCTCTCCCTTCCCTGGAACCAGTGACCCTGAATTAGGGACGGGCGACTGCTTATAGCCCATTGAGTTGCTCACGGTGGTCGTTAAATCTCCAATAAAAAAAACTGTTGCGGTTGAAACGAAAAAAATGGAGTTCATTCCTGTTCATACGATTTACTAACGAATGGCTATTTCGGAATTTTGAATTTCCATGATGAGGGGGGGGGTGAAATGGTAGGCCTGTAACATTATTTGTTAAATATCTCAAAAACTATTGCGGTTCAAACGATGGAAATGGAGTTCTTTTCGGTTTATACGATTAGCTAACGAATGGCTATTTTGAAATTTTGAATTTCCTTGGTGGGGGGCTGGTGAAATGGTCGGTCTCTGTATATCTGCAAAATCTCAATATTATTTTTTAAATATCTCAAAAACTATTGCGGTTCAAACGATAAAAATGGAGCTCATTCCTGTTCATACGATTTACTAACGAATAGCTATTTCGGAATTTTAAATTTCCATGATGAGGGGGAGAGGGGGATGAAATGATCTGTAACATTCTTTTTTAAATATCTCAAAAATTATTGCGGTTCAAACGATGAAAATGGAGTTCTTTTCAGTTCATACGATTTGCTAACGAATGGCTATTTCGGAATTTTGAATTTCCATGATGAGGGGGGAGGGGGATGAAATGGCCTGTAACATTCTTTTTTAAATATCTCAAAAATTATTGCGGTTCAAACGATGAAAATGGAGTTCTTTTCAGTTCATACGATTTACTAACGAATGGCTATTTCGGAATTTTAAATTTCCATGATGAAGGGGGAGGGGGGATGAAATGGCCTGTAACATTCTTTTTTAAATATCTAAAAAATTATTGCGGTTCAAACGATGAAAATAGAGTTCTTTTCGGTTCATACGATTTGCTAACGAATGGCTATTTTGAAATTTTGAATTTCCATGATGAAGGGGGGGGGTAAATGGTGTAGGCCTGTGACATTCTTTTTTAAATATCTCAAAAACTATTGCGGTTCAAACGATGAAAATGGAGTTATTTTCGGTTCATACGATTTGTTAACGAATGGCTATTTTGAAATTTTGAATTTCCATGGTGGGGGCTGGTGAAATGGTCGGTCTCTCTGCATATATGCAAATTCTCAATATTGTTTTTTAAATATCTCAAAAACTATTGCGGTTCAAACGATAAAAATGGAGTTCATTCCTGTTCATACGATTTGCTAACGAATGGCTATTTCGGAATTCCAAATTTCCATGATGAGGGGGAGGGGGATGAAATAGCCTGTAACATTCTTTTTTAAATATCTCAAAAATTATTGCGGTTCAAACGATGAAAATGGAGTTATTTTCGGTTCATACGATTTGCTAACGAATGGCTATTTTGAAATTTTGAATTTCCATGGTGGGGGGCTGGTGAAATGGTCGGTCTCTCTGTATGTATGCAAAATCTCAATATTATTTTTTAAATATCTCAAGAACTATTGCGGTTCAAACGATAAAAATGGAGTTCATTCCTCTTCATACGATTTACTAACGAATGGCTATTTCGGAATTTTGAATTTCCATGATGAAGGGGGGGGGGGTAAATGGTGTAGGCCTGTGACATTCTTTTTTAAATATCTCAAAAACTATTGCGGTTCAAACGATGAAAATGGAGTTCTTTTCGGTTCATACGATTTGCTAACGAATGGCTATTTTGAAATGAATTTCCATGGTGGGGGGCTGGTGAAATGGTCGGTCTCTCTGTATATATGCAAATTCTCAATATTATTTTTTAAATATCTCAAAAACTATTGCGGTTTAAACGATAAAAATGAAGTTCATTCCTGTTCATACGATTTACTAACGAATGGCTATTTCGGAATTTTGAATTTCCATGATGAAGGGGGGGGGTAAATGGTGTAGGCCTGTGACATTCTTTTTTAAATATCTCAAAAACTATTGTGGTTCAAACGATGAAAATGGAGTTCTTTTCGGTTCATAGGATTTGCTAACGAATGGCTATTTTGAAATTTTGAATTTGCATGGGGGTGGGGGGCTGGTGAAATGGTCGGTCTCTGTGCGTATATGTAAATTCTATTATTTATTAAATATTTCGAAAACTATTGCGGTTCAAACGATAAAAATGGAGTTCATTCCTGTTCATACGATTTACTAACGAATGGCTATTTCGGAATTTTGAATTCCCATGATGAGGGGGGGGTGAAATGATAGGCCTGTAACATTATTTTTTAAATATCTCAAAAACTATTGCGGTTCAAACGATGAAAATGGAGTTATTTTCAGTTCACACGATTTGCTAACGAATGCCTATTTTGAAATTTTGAATTTCCATGGTGGGGGGCTGGTGAAATGGTCGGTCTTTCTGTATATATGCAAATTCTCAATATTATTTTTTAAATATCTCAAAAACTATTGCGGTTCAAACGATAGAAATGGAGTTCATTCCGGTTCATACGATTTACTAACGAATGGCTATTTCGAAATTTTGAATTTCCATGGTGGGGGGCTGGTGAAATGGTCGGCCTCCTATATTTATATGCAAATTCTCAATATTATTTGTTAAATATCTCAAAAACTATTGTGGTTCAAACGATGAAAATGGAGTTCATTCCGGTTCATACGATTTATTAACGAATGGCTATGCTGAAATTTTAAATATCTATTTTTTGGGGGTACCATTTCACCAGCCCCCCCCCCCTTTGTTTTTTAAATAACTCAAAAACTATTGCGGTTCAAACGAAAAAAATTGAGTTCATTCCGGTTCTTACGTGGTACAAACGAATGGTGCAAAAAAAATTTAAAAATTCCATGTTGGGGGGCTATCGTTTCACCAGCCCCCCACTTTGTTTTTTAAATATCTCCAAAACTTTTGCGGTTCAAACGAAAAAAACCGAGTTCATTCCGGTTCATACGTGGTACAAACGAATGGTGTCTGAAAAATTAAAAAATTCCGTGGTGGGGGGGCTGGTGAAATGCACCTCACAGACATGACAAACAAGCAGACGTAAACAGGAGACAGATATTTCACATGAACAAGTACATATTAAACATGTTTTTTACAGTACGCTAAATGACCAATGTACACAGAGCGAAAATTTGGAGCGTGGAACTCACAGAGGTCATAGCAGCAGCACAGTGGGTATGCATATTATGTCATGGGAAGGGTGACAGGACGCGGAGAGTATGGGATTCCTTTGGACTTGGGGGCATAATTAAAGCGCGGGATTTTTTTTTTTTTTTTTATTTATTGGAGATTTAAATGATTTATTGGACCAGGTGGTACAGAGACATGACAAACAGGCAGACATAGACAGGATGCAGATATTTCCCATCAACAAGTACATATGAAACATGTTTTTTACAGTATGCTAAATGACCAATGTACACAGAGAGCCAGTGTTGATCAAGTAACACATTGAGAGCCAATGCTGAAACACAAACATCCATGTCTCTTCGGGATTCGAACCCGGACCCAACTAGGACAAATGGTCATAAGCCAGCGCCTTATACAAAACCCCTAAAGATTAAGAAAGCCTCCGAACTGGTCTGTGACGTCAGAGCTAGTGGGCCGACCGACTCGAGCTCTCCGCTCGTGAAAACGCCGACGAAGTACCGCGGTCGTTACGCAGAGAAATAATTTATCGAGTGCGATACTAGACAATTTGCGCACACAACAATAAATCGACCGTTTTTTCTCTCTTTATTTTTTGTCCTTAGATAATATCAAAAGATTACATCCTTAGCTTTCATTTGTTTTTTTCTCAGTTTCCAGCAATGATATCCGTAAATCGGGGAATTCCAAAGTTTTGCTCTTGTGCTGGGAAATGATTTCATGAAAATTTTCCTTTAGTTTTCAATTTGGCTAAAGGAGCAAAAAAAAAAAAGTTTTTTCACGCGTAACGTGAAAAACCTTTCATTTTACGTTAAGCACTTTTGCAACTACGATCTTTTAAAGTACGTTAACGGCAAATTAGTAGGACTGTATGAACATAATCATTTCACTTAAAACTTTTAGAAATTTCCTTCGCGTTCGATTTATTAAAATGAAAGAAAAAAGACTTTTTCGTAATTACGTAACGAACGCGAAAGCAAAATTTCCGATTTATTGAAAATACGGTAAGATGTGTGCTCAAACTTGCAACTATTTCTAGAAGGTAAAAAAAAAATATAAATAAAAATCATTCAGGAAAAAGTTCTTTGTCAAATGAACATGGAATATATTAATTCCAGACTTTCGGATACATTTGTTGGACATTCCAATGAGCTTTTCTTTGGGCTAGCCTTCAAATGTACAGAACTACTTGATGCGCTGATAATTATCAGCGCATCAAGTAATTCTTTACATTTCGTGCAAATTCTTGTTTTAATTAGGACTCTGATACACAGCAATTTTATGAAGAAAAATGACATTTGTTTTACGGAAATGAAATGTTGATTAATAAATAACATAATAATTTATTGCCAGTTTCTTTGCCTGGTTAACCTTTGTACTTGATGCGTAATATATGTGTACATCTTTCTTTTTTTTCCTCTCAATCTGAACACTACTAACTACAAATTTTGTAAAGAAAAATAACTATTACTTTCTGGAAATGAAATGTTGAATGGTAATTAATACCATTATTTAAACGACAATAAATAATGAGCTGCTAATCGGAAATTTAAATTTTACTCCGGCAATAAAAAAAAACGAGTAACAATTCACTAAATTAAAATTGTTTTTACAACGAAAGCAGAAAATGCTGTCATGAACACTTAACTAACCTTTGAATTCACGGGGGGTTCAAAATTCTTCATTGGTACGGAAGAAATCCTCCTTCTTCGAAAGCTTTCACTTTTAGGAAAGCTAAAAACAATGGTTTTTGGATGTGCTTTGTAACAGATCTATATAAAGGCACTCAATATTTTCCAAGCATGTTGTATCATCATCATCATCATCATTGTCAACCATTATCAATCCACTGCTGAACGAAGGTCTCCCCAAGTTTCCTCCACAACGGTCTGTCTTGTGCCAGTCTCCTCCATGTCACCCCTGCATACTTTCGAATTTCATCCACCCATCTCCCATGTGGTCTTCTTCTGGGTCTTTTCCTGTCCCTTGGAATAAAATCTAAAATTTCGGCTGTCCATCGATGATCTTTCCTTCTGGCAGTATGTCCAGCCCATTGCCATTTCAGGGATTTAACTCTGATCATGATGTCTTCCACTCTTGTCATTTTTCGGATCCACGAGTTCCTCTTCTTATCTCTCCTGGTTACACCAAGCATGCACTTCTCCACGCTTCTTTGAGTTGTCTGCAGCCTTTGTATGTCTCTTTTAGTTAAGGTCCACGTCTCTGCACCATACGTAAGCACTGGAAGGATGCATTGATCAAACACTTTTCTTTTAAGACATAATGGCATATTGCTCTTGAAAATTATGCTGTTTCTTCCAAAAGCTCTCCAGGCAAGTTTTGTACGCCGATTAATTTCTTCATCAATGTGACCCTCACTTGATATCTGCTGTCCAAGATAAACGTACGTGTCTGTTATCTCCAGCCTTTCTCCATCAATCGATAAATCTTCATTTCTTGTAAAAGCATTGAACATCACTTTTGCCTTCTGAAAGTTCATTTTTAATCCCACTTCTTTACTCTTGTCAGCAAGTTCCTGGATCATACACTGCAGCTCTGATGGGCTAGTTGCAAAAATGACTACGTCATCAGCAAAACGAAGGTGGGTTAGATAATCTCCATTGATCTTTATCCATTTGTTTTCCCAGCTCAGTGACTGAAAAACACCCTCCAATGTGGCATTAAAGAGCTTCGGAGATATGGTGTCACCTTGTCTCACTCCCTTTCCAATTTTTATGTGTGTTGTATTTTCAAACAGCCTAATCTTTGCACTTGCATTTTCATAGATGTTATTAATAATAATAATGTATGCATCTTCAATTCCGCAGGTTTTCAGAGCCATTGTAACTGCTGATGGTTTCACCGAATCAAAGGCTTTTTCATAATCGATAAAAGCCATGCACAATGGAAGTTCATATTCCCTCGCTCTTTCAATTAGTTCTCTCAGCACATGGATATGATCTATTGTGATGTAGCCATTCCTGAATCCAGCTTGTTCTCTCGGTTGAGCCATGTCCAGTGTTACCTTCAAGCGGTGTGAAAGAACTTTAGTGAAGATTTTATAAACTACTGATAGGAGGCTGATAGGTCTGTAGTTTCCGAGATCCTCAATGTCACCTTTCTTATGTAGCAGGATCATTGTAGCGGTGTTCCAATCCTCAGGAATCTTTCCTTCATTAAGGCATCGAGTGAAAATTTGGACGAGTACTGTTTCGATTTCTCCACTTGCTTCTTGTATGATGTCTACAGTAATTCCATCTTCTCCTGGAGCTTTTCCCCGCTTCATGTTCTTGATTGCATGTGCAACTTCTGCTGGAAGGACTGGAGGAACTCTGGTACTGGTATCTTTCATGATGTCTGGAGTGCATGTATCATCCCTTTCATATAATTTGGAGTAGAAATCTTTCACTCTTGTCAAAATTTCGCCTCTATTTCTTGTTACAGAACCATCTTCTTTTCACAGTGCCATAATCTGTTTTCTTCCCTTACTGAGATGTCCTTTTGCTATCTTTAGGCTTTGGTTGTTTTCAATTGCTTTCCTCACTAGTTCACAGTTGAATTTTCTTACGTCTTCAGTGATACTTTTTCTTACTGTCTTGCATAGCTCTATATATTCCACTTTGGAAGTCACATCTTCTTTAGTTGTCCTCATCTCTCTTCTTTTTTGCATCAACATTTTCGTTTTTCCGGATAATTTATTTACATGCAACTTGTTCTTAGACCCAGCTAATTTTGTTGCTGTTTCCATAAGAGCTTTGGTTACTTTTCTGTTAACTTCAGAGATGTCCACTTCTTCCGATGTTAGGCCTTCTAAAGCAGAGAATCTGTTCTTCAGTTCCAACTTGAAGGTATTATGGTGTTTTTTAAGGTTGGTTATGTCAATAGATTTCGTTTGTCTTATGAGCTTGCCACGTTCAAGTTTAGTGTTGAGGTGCATCTTACATCTCACCAATCTATGGTCACTACCTGTGTTGAACTTGTTTAGCACACTGCAGTCTTCTATGACGAATTTTTTGTTACACATAATAAAATCAATTTCACTTGTCGTCCCATTTGGATGTCTCCAAGTCCATTTCCTGTGTGGCTTTTTCTTGAAGAAGGAGTTCAAGATGAAAAACCCTTCTGCCTCTGCAAACTCAACGAGAGTATTTCCACGCTGGTTTCTGTTGCCGTGACCGAATTTACCTACTGAAGTTTCATTCTGTTGCCATTGCCCTATTTTTGCATTGAAATCTCCCATAATTATTTTCAAGTGCTGCTTCTAAGAATCCCCGGAGGACCGGACTAGGCTGCCATCTGATGCTGACCTTGGCAACGTACAATGGACGCTCCCTATCTTCTGATTCAAGGCTTCTTGAATTGGAAGAGGAACTACAAAGGATCAAGTGGGACATCGTGGGGCTAAGTGAGGTAAGGAGAAAAGGAGAAGATCTCATCGAACTGAAAAGTGGACATCTCTTCTACTATCGTGGGACAGATACTGGCAGAACTAGTGGTGTTGTATTTATAATAAACAAGAAACTGAAGGATAAAGTTGTAGAAGTTGAAAGTTCCTCTGACAGAGCTGCACGGCTTGTTATCCAACTCTCGAAAAGATACCAGGCTCAGATTATTCAAACTTATGCACCCACCACAAGTCATCCTGAAGAAGAAATTGAAGAATTTTATGAGGAAATTTGTCATCTAAATAATAAAGTAAGCAGAAGCATGTTGTATAAAGAAGCTAATATCGGCATTCCCTTTACGTTTGCCCTTTGACCTCTCTGGAGAGTGGGATTGCGATGGCCCTTTGGCTGTGACGTCACACCCCTTCGTAGTTTGCGCGCTGGGGCTTTCTCTCCAGGGGGTTTTGCCTTATACCACTGCGCCACCGGGATGGCAAGCCTGTGATTTATTTGTGCACTGCCCAGTGTCCAGGAGAAAGTTGAGAGACGCAAAACATGAGATTTTGGTGGGACTCCTTGTATAGCTTTCGTTGGGAAGCAGAGGTCAGGTCAGTTTTCAGGATTAATATTGGGTGGCGGATCACTTTGTCCGTGTTCATTTCGTCCAGGTTCACTTGCTCCTGTTCACTTCTTCCAACGTTCACTTTATCCACTGTTCACTTCGTCCGCTCTTCATTTCGTCCACTGTTCATTTTGTCCACATTCATTTCGTCCTCAGAATGAATGGAATACCATGGGAATTTTCTATATCCATGGAATTTTTGTTATAGGCAGAAGAAAAGGTCAGCGGACACTGCTTGCATGCGATTTTGTTTCCTGCCTGAGTTTCTCGATTAAAATATAACGATTTTAAATGCTATTTCCAGTAAAACAAGAAACTTAACCTTGAAGAGCTTTTTAACTCTTTTGTGTGGTACGATGTCAGTCACTACAGCATGACTCACGCTATGTTCGGAAAAGGACTATAAGGTGGGATTTTTTAAAAACGCTGAGCTTTTACTTCGGCACTAAATATTTACATAGCATGGCAAGTTATTAATATTTCTCTTTAACTTAGGCATTAAATTCTAATTACTATGCCTCATGCTAGGCCCTGAACAATAAATGAACAGCGGACAAAATGAAAATGAACAGCGGACGAAGTGAACAGTGGGCAAAGTGAACGTTGGACAAAATGAACAGTGGGCAAAGTGAACGTTGGACAAAATGAAAATGAACAGCGGACAAAGTGAACAGTGGGCAAAGTAAACGTTGGACAAAATGAAAATGAACAGAAAATGAACAGCGGACGAAGTGAACAGTGGGCAAAGTGAACATTGGACAAAATGAACTGGACGAAGTGAACTTGGACGAAATGAACACGGAAAAAGTGATAGGGAACCGAATATTGAGACCTAAGATTTGGGAGCTCAGCTGCTGTTGAGTTGCCAAAGGGGAGATTTTTACTAACTGAGGTTAGTGGTTGATCTTTTATTACCGACGTGATAGGCTGCGGTCTAGAAATCTAAACTAAGTAGATAATTGGCAAGAGTATTCATTCCCTGTGTTTCTGTTTCTGCAGATAAATTGTCACTGCCTGAAGTGTGAAGTGCTTGAAACATTCTATGCATCTGCCGATATAAATGTCTGTGTATCTTCATGTAACAACAAAACGACATTCCATATCAGAACTCTAACAAGTTAGGTGCCAACTACCATTTACGCACCGGAGATATACGTACAACTTCAACCAGTGTATTTCGAAAATCAATGTAAATATTCAACGTTTCTGGAATGTAAATAAAGTTGTTATTTTTTATTTCACTGGACCAGATTCCATTAACTACTGCAAATATCGTCCTCCATGCCTCTAAAAATGAGATTATGAATAAGGTTGTCCAGGCCTTGCAATCATTCTGGGCTGGTGGCAGCATGTAATGTCTTTAATAGAATCGGGTAAAGATTCTAACAAAGTGCACATATAATAATGTGTGAAAATACTTATCGTCAGCAAATCCCACTAGTGTTTTAAATAAGTACTTCAACAACACCACACAAACGAAAAAAAAAAAACGAATAAACACCACAAAATTTAACAAAATCCAACAGACTGATTTCTCTATTAAATGTATCACTTAAATCTTTATCACTTTTATTATTACTTTTACCGCGGCCTGTGACTTGTAGAAACAGCTTTTCAGAGAATCTTCAAAGACAGGTCACGTTAAAATTAATTCAAAAGACATATCAGAAACTTTTTATAGCATCAAAACTGTAAAAATATATATATATAAGCTTTCGGTAAAATATTAGGCGCTAGTGTGCTCCCAGCAGGGTGTATTTTTATCAGGTTTTCATGTTTTAAAGAACTGCCCCAGTGGCTAAGCGGTCTGACGCTGGTTTCTGACCATTCATCCAATATGGGTCAGGGTTTACTAGCTCTGACTCTTCCCTTCAACCAGTGGTCCTTAATATGGAAAGGGCGACTGCTTATAGCCCTCACAGTTGCTCATGCTGGTCGTGAAACACCGAAGCGAAAAAAATATGTTTTAAAGGGAATAGATCTCTTTTCGTTTGGGAAAAGAAACTTCCCATCGGCGCCTAATCCATAGTTTAAGCTGATTTATGAGCACACATTTTAAATGGTTGAAGTTATGCAAATCAGACTGAAGCAACACAGAATTAATGAAGAAGAGGACATCAAGGAGAGAAAAGAAAGAATCTGGCAGGATTCCACGGGACCAATGTTATCTAACAGCGTTCTTCTGAAACACCACATTAATGGTGCGCGTGCTGACTGTCAATGCTTCATGAAACTCTGGATTAAAGCAAAAGTTTTGTAGCTATTTGCGGATAAGAGGCATCTCCTTTTTTCTTTCTTATTGAAGGCACTGTTTCGTTTTTCTTGTGTTTTATATGTCCGAAGAGAAATACGTAAGGACAGGATTTACGCAGCGGAAATGCTGTTCACAGTGTTCCTCTATAAAATATGATTTGACAAATTCGAGGAACATTATCTTACATTAGTTCATGGGTCAATATCCCAGAAATACTTCCTTTCTCCTTTTCATCTTGGCAGCACCGACCATAAATTTATTGTTGATTATAAGAGTTCGCTTCTAGTTCATTACTCTCTGCTTCATGGCCCAAGGTATGATGCGGAATGGATAGTCCCCTTGACATGACATCTGTCTCTTCGTGGCTTCTGCTTCTAGTTCTTTATTCCATGCTTCATGACCCAAAGCATGATGAGAATTGGATAGTCCCCTTGACACGAATTCTGTCCCTTCATGGCTTCTGCTTCTAGTTCCTTATTCTCTGCTTCATGACCCAAGGTATGATGCTGAATGGATAGTCCCCCTTGACACGAACTCGGTCCCTTCATGGCTTCTGCTTCTAGTTCCTTATTCTCTGCTTCATGACCCAAGGCATGATGCGGAATGGATAGTCCCCACTGACACGAACTCTGTCCCTTTATGGCTTCCTTAGTCTCTGCTTCATGACCCAAGGCATGATGCGGAATTGATAGTCACTTTGACACGAACTCTGTCACTTCATGGATTCTGCTTCTAATTCTTTATTCTCTGCTTCATGACCCAAGGCATGATGCGAAATGGATAGTCCCCCTTGATACGAACTCTGTCCCTTCATGGCTTCTGCTTCTAATTCCTTATTCTCTGCTTCATGACCCGAGGCATGATGCGGAATGGCTAGTCCCCATTGACACGAACTCTGTCCCTTTATGGCTTCCTTAGTCTCTGCTTTATGACCCAAGGCATGATGCGGAATTGATAGTCACTTTGACACGAACTCTGTCACTTCATGGATTCTGCTTCTTATTCTTTATTCTCTGCTTCATGACCCAAGGCATGATGCTGAATGGATAGTCCCCCTTGACACGAACTCTGTCCCTTTATGGCTTCTGCTTCTAGTTCCTTAGTCTCTGCTTCATGACCCAATGCATGATGCGGAATGGATAGTCCCCTTGATAAGGCCTTTGTCCCTTCATGGTCTCTGGTTTTAGTTCCCTTCATGGTCTCTGGTTTTAGTTCCCTTCATGGTCTCTAGTTTTAGTTCCTTATTCTCTGCTTCATGACCCAAGTCATGATGTGGAATGGATTACCCTTGACACGGACATCATGTCACTGGGGCCGCCCCGGTGGCGCAGTGGTCTAAGGCGTTGGCCTCTGATCATTCGTCCGAAAGGGGTCCGGGTTCGAATCCCGTGAGGCATGGATGTTTTGTTTGTCTTACGGCACTGGCTCTCTCCCTTCCCTGGAACCAGTGACCCTAAATTAGGGACGGGCGACTGCTTATAGCCCATTGAGTTGCTCACGGTGGTCGTTAAACCTCCAATCAAAAAAAAAAAAAAAAAAAAATGTCACTGGGTAAAAGCAAGTGTCTCAAATATCTTCTCTTTCTTTAAGTTCGAGGGATCGGGACAAGGTTAATACGTTCCGCGTTCCAAAGGCACGGTGTCTATTCTATTCCATTAAAAGCTACTGAGCCTGATATACAGGACATCAATTACGTAGGATCCACGATTCGGACTATTGCTACCCGTATTTCTGAACACATGTACAATGTCCGGACTGGATCGGGTACCACTGCCTTATCCCGACTAGTTAAACAAGGCCAACACATTCCGGAATGGAACAGCACCAAGATGTTAGCAACACCTGCAACTAAGACTAGCTTATTATTCACTGAAAGCATGTACATAAGTTTATTGCTAACCAGTGTTGTAATGACGACATGCCGTCAACATTACCCTCATCATGGAGTCATTTTATTTTACAGCATTGTATATATCATTGTAATCCGTAATCGTGTTTCTTGTACTTTTATAATATTTGCATGTTTATATATTTAACAAGTGCGCATGCGTGGGCTTGAGCGGCGCCTCCATGCCAATGCATTGTGGGTTGTTGTTGTTTTTTTTGTTTGTTTTTTCGACTTTATAATCCCGGAACCACCCCTATGCGGTGCCTGATGATGGATCCATAGTGGGTTTGAAAGATCTCGCATGTATATATGGTTTTAAGTTGTAAATAAAAGTTCATCTTTTAATCTGCAATTATCTCCATTGTTTGATACCGTGTCTAGACAGCATTCAGTTATTTTGGTGTATTTAGTTGGCACGAATAGCACAGACGTTTGGGTTTGTAGTATTTGTTATTGCTCTTTTAGCAGATAATCAGGAAAAATTAGTAACTGTCATCCCCTAAATTACCACTTTGAATAACGAAGCTAAAGGCAAAGCAACGCCTATGATGCTCAGATTCACACTTCCAGAAGCATTTCGCCCGCTTCTTAGCGAATATATTAGTTCGAGCTGATTTTGTCCCATTTTTCTAACCCTTAGTTGATTCGTTCCAGTCGGTTAAAGAGTTAAAATCCTCAAAATTTAGCCGCAGGGAATAAAGCTCGTTTACTGGGTAATAGGACATGCAAGGAACTCTGCGGAACGTATTGCTCAAATAACACTACCGTTTGCTTATACGTTACCGGAATATCAATGTCGAAAAGTGTCACTGCCTTCAAATGTTAAAATTAAAACAAGGTCCAATAAACAGGAAAGATATTTAATAATCGAATAAATGAATGAGTTATGGTTTTACGGTGACATAGACAAAAATATCCATAGAGCACCAGACACAAGTCGTATTAAACTGAAAGTCCCTTGGACGGTGGAAAGGCATCTACTCAGTCTAGTAGGATGCCATCTAACTCCCTGAGAATTATGGTACCCTGAACGGGCAACATTTGTTATTACGGTGACCCCGGAAAGAATTAATGGAATTTAAGTGCTACTTTCATCTTCATTCTTCACATTCTCTTCGCTGGAACTATTCGATTACCTATTGTTCAGTAAATACCAACTGGAATCTCAAAGGCGTCGATTTTAAGACATTTGAATATTACAAAACACGTCTTCCACGGTTTTTCAGAAAGTTCTCATACGAAAAGAAATCCGTCCGAAAATTAGTGATAGAGAATACATTCGGGATTTAAACACCTCTTTAATATTTAAGGAAATATCAGAGTTGACTGGACTTCTAAGCATGAATCTCAAATTGACAAATACATAAATGCCGTGAACTGCTTTCGGTATGGAATTTTGACTGTATTCCAGGATTCATTCCTAAAAAAAATACTGGAAAAGTCTATAACAAAACCGCAACGATCTAATTATATTTCAAAGAGCAGACTTGTAATCCAACTGTGTAGTAAGCACACCGGACAACAAATTGGTCATCCCTGGCAGAGCTTACCTATTGGGTTGTCGGAAAAGTCATGACGTATTTTGGCACCCGATGGCGGTTGGGCGGTTTTGGAAGTACTAGAGGCATACACAGCTCTGTTATCGCTATGGCATTTGACAGGTGCCAGTTCTATCTGCAGTCTAAAAGGAATAGTGAGTGATTAGGTTGATTTGCGGAGATTTGACATCAAGTTGAAGATGGAAGATCAAACCGTGCATTTTCGCCATATTTTACTGTTTTACTCCCGTAAAGAGAAGAACGCGCGTCAAGCTTGTGAAAAGTTACAAAAGGTGTACGGTGATAATGCCCTACAAGAACGTCAGTGCCAGCGGTGGTTCGCAAAATTCAGTGCTGGTGATTTTGACCTCAACGATGCTCCTCGGTCCGGGAGGCCAAATGAGGTTGATGACGACCAAATCAAGGCATTGATCGAGTCAAACCCACGTTATACGACACGAGAGATTGCAGACACATTGCACATCTATCATTCAAGCGTTCACGACCACCTGAAGAAGCTGGGATACATAAGCAAGCTCGATGTGTGGGTTCCTCATGAACTCAAAGAAGCTCAATTGACGGCGCGTACAAACATCTGCGATATGCTCATTAAACGTGAGGAAAACGATCCTTTTTTGAAGCGACTGATAACTGGTGACGAAAAGTGGATTGTGTACAACAATGTGCTGCGCAAACGGTCTTGGTCCCGACGTGCTGCTTCGCCTCAAACGACATCCACAGCAGACATTCATCAGCGGAAGGATCTGGTCTCAGTGTGGTGGGATTTTAAAGGTGTCGTGTTTTTGGAGCTCCTACCACGGAACCAAACAATCAATTCCAACGTGTACTGTCGGCAATTGGACAGTTTCAACGAATCCATCATCTAGAAACGTCCAGAGCTCGTTCATCGTAAAGATGTTGTGTTCCAACACGACAACGCGAGACCACACACAAGTTTGATCACCCGCCAAAAATTATTGGAGCTTGGGTGGGATGTGTTGCCACACCCAGCATACTCGCCTGAACTTGCGCCGTTAGACTTCCACTTGTTTCGCTCTCTTCAACAGTCCTTGCGTGGTATAACGTTCAATTCAGATGAGAAAAGACAGGTCCTTCTATGAACGAGGCATTCTGCAGCTCACTGAAAGATGGCAAAAGGTTATCGAACAAAACAAGCATTATATCATTGATTGATCTTTGTTCTCTCTATCAATAAATGACCTTTGCAAAACATGGCCAAAATACGTCATGACTTTTCCGACAACCCAATAATAACGGGTGACGGCGCCTCTTGCCTTGATAACAGCATGAATCCAGTGTGGTATGGACTCCACGAAGTTGTAGATATATTGAACATCGATTTTCATCCACTCGTGCGTCAATTGATTCCGAAGTTCCGCCAGAGTACGTGGGTGTCTATTCCGGCGTTTCACCTTCTGTTCCAAATGATCCCACAGATTTTCAATAGAATTTAAATCTGGGGATTTGGCGGGTCAGACGAGGTGAAACAGTTTTGCTGATTGTTCGTCGTGCCACTGAGACACAGTTTTAGCCGTGTGCACACGTCAATTGTAGTTTTGGAAGACAGGATTGGCAATGTGATGCTGCTCCTGGAGATGCAGGGCAAAGGGCAACACTTCGTCATTTAGAATGCCTGCGGAGGTACGTATGCTGGTTCAAATGGTTCAAATTCATTGTCAGTGCAACGAGAGGGCCCATTTCTGGTACGAAAAACATCTCAAAAACATCACAGAATCTCCTCCAGATTGAACAACACCTTCGACACAATAAGGATTAAACACTTCATTGGGCCTGCAATGCACTTGTCATCTCCTATTATTTGAGTACAAACAAAAACGAGACATATCAGACAAAATTACTCGTTTCCAATCCTCCACAGTAACGTTTTGGTGCTCCTGACCCCTTTGATAACGTGCGTCTTTGTGATTTGCTGTTAAAAGAGACCTGTTCCTCCGTGGTACTCTGCTCCAGATGTTCATCGCATGCAGTTCTCGTCGCAATGTATTTTCGGAAATTGAATGGAGTGGACTTTCATTGACTGTTTGGAGCAATTGTTGCCTGGTTTGAAACCGATTTGCAGTCACTAGGCGTGAAACATGGCGGCGGTCCCTGTTGGTGAGAATCGTTTTCCAGCCACAGTTACGTCGCCGACTTTCAGTTGACTGCGAACTGCATCACTGTTTGTAGACCCACTGTACAGTACGCTTCGGCACACCACAAATTGGGTGACTTCATTCCGTTTGTGTCCGTGGGCACTGCCAAACACGATGGTTCATTTTGCCACTCAGTAACGTCTGTCTTATGACACATATTGCAGACTAAATGCAGCACACACGTGGTTTTTCACCGCTGCACGATACAGAAATGATCCTGTAGACCACGTCAGTGCTATTTATCCCCAAACAATGCTATCACGGCACCCTCTGTGCAACCGGTAACTTCCTACTGTCACTTCTGTTAAGGGTGACTAAATTTTTGTCCGATGTGTATTAAATTTGCACCGTTCCAGCGGAAGACCGTAGTACTAAGAATGAGCATTTTAAGAACTGTGACTTATAAAACAAAATTTTAGATTAAAATGGCATCTGAAGTAAATGCTGGAACGCGAAATGACAAAATCCTTTGTGATACAGGATGTCCCATATAGAAAGCAACTCGATCGTAAGAACAAAAAAATCAATCAATATTGTAATGTAAGAAACAAGTAGATAAATATACAACATAAATGAATGAATGAAAGCATACATACGCAAAATGATGAAATAAGCACAGGAAGTGGCCACCATGTGAGTGAACACAGGTATTCACCCTTTTCACAATGTTTCTTGCTACTTTTTTCAGTTTCTGGACGGATATATGTCACAGCTTGTTCAATATTGATTTTCCGTTGAGTAAGGATTCATGGTTTGTTTTTATAAACAGTCTCCTTGAGGTAAACCCTGAGAAAAAAATCCGGCGGAGTCAAGTCAGGAGATCTGGTTGAGACACCAGCCACGACCGATGGCGCGAGAACTGAAAAATTCCTTCGAGAAAGTGGTGGTTGTGATGGTGAAGTGTGATGCTGCGCCGTCTTGCTGCGTTCAACAGTTCCGTTCGCCCACTTCCAAGAGTGCAATAAACTGCATCATCAATAAATGCTGGTATCGTTCTGCATTAATGGTGTTCTCAAAGAAGAAATGATGTATCATTCTTTTACGAAACAACGCGTACCAAACACCAATCTTCTGCGGGTGCAACGGCGTTTCATGATACACGTGGGGATTTTCGGTACTCCAAATCCTGCTGTATTAGCTATTAGCGTAGCCATTCAAATGATTCGAAAGTTTTGCAATATTTGCATAAACGTGTGTGCTGCGGTGGGTATGTCACATGTTTATACTAGTTCAAGTCGTGCACTGCAGTCAGTCGAAAGGGATATAAAGTGGTAGTCGTTGCTGTGAACAGCATTGTATGTGGTCGTTCTGTCTGTGATTGGGACACTTAAAAGATGAACATCCACAACCGGCTAGTTAGGGAAGTTTTGCTTTACGAGCTCGAACTCAGTCATAACTCTGCTCAAGCAACATGAAACATTGGTCATGCAAAAGGGTAAGGTTCCGTGGACCACAGCACCGCAACCAAATGGTTGAAGAAATTTCGCTGAGGTTACAGAAACCTCGACGATCAGCCAAGGTCAGGTAGGCCGCGAACCGTGGATTCGGAGGCCTTGCGCCAAGCCGTAGAGGCAAATGTGACAACCAGCACTCGGAGATTATTAGGTGAGCCGGGCATGTCACAGACTGGTTCGTCACCCCCAGAACCCCGGCAAGGTGTGCAGGAGTTGCCGCACGTTCTCTCACGAACTGACGCCAGTTGAAGCAAACCGCCTAGTGAAAGTGTGCAAAAAACTCCTAGAAAACCCGCGCGATGTGCGTTTCACAAGATAATTGTTACGTGCGATGAAAAGTGGGTCTCTTTCCGAAATCCTAACACACAACGGCAGTGGTTGAGCCCGCGTCAGCTTCCAGAACCTGTTACCAAATGTGGGCGCTTCAAGCACCAGATGATGCTCTGTGTCTGGTGCAATTTCGAGGGGATAATCCATTACGAATTTGTTCCAGACGGTCGGACCATCAACGCCAACCTCTGCTCTGAACAACTGGGGTGGATGTATGCCGTTTTGGAGGAGAATTAACCGGAACTGGTGAAAAGAAAGTGCGCTCTCCTACAGCAGGACAACGCTCGGCCTCGTACCGCGCGAACAACCTGGGCAAAACTCCAGCAAACTCAGGGCATCGAACTGATGCCACATCCAGCATATAGTCCGGGTCTTACCCCGTTGGATTGTTACCTGTTTCGGTCCATGGCCCACTTCCTTCTTGGACGGCACTTCAACAACCAGGAGGAGGTGGCAGCTGGGGTAAAGGAGTTCTTCGCCTCGAAGGACAAGAACTGGTACCTCTGCGGAATCGGAGAACTGGCAGGCAGATAGCAACTTATCACGATTTAATCTGTTTCGAATGTGGTATGATAGTCGGCACCCGGAAGATGGGTCACTCCATCTCGAAAATTACCAGGGAATGTGGATTTACATGGACAACAATTTCAAGAGTGCACTTTGACTACACAAACTCAGAGAAAAATATCGGAGTGCGAGACCGGTGTGGCCGTACAAAAACCAGGGACGATCGTAGACAGCGACATCTGGCATGCATTCTAACACCTTCCTGGTGTGCAACATTGCCACAAATCACAGCACAATGCAACACCGGAGCCAATAGTGGCATCAACGTTCGGGCAGTGCAAAGTCCCCCGTGTTCAATGCGGTTCCAGAGACGAACACCCACCCAGGTGCCATTCCTAAACCAACGACACGATTCTGTGTACCTCACCTGGGCTCTAAAACTCAGCCACTGAACGCAAGATGACTGGAAACGTGTAGCCTGGTCCGACGAATCGCAGTAACAGCTGGCAGACTCCGAGTGTGGCGACAAACCCACTAGGCAATGAATCCTGCATGCCTACAAGGAACAGCGCAGGCCGGCGGAAGCTCTGTCATGGTGTGGGAAGTTTTCAACTGGCACGCATCAGCATCCCTCATACCTCTGCAGACAGCTCGGACAGGTGAAGGCTGCGTAACCATCCTTGGGGACCATTTGCACGAGTTCATGCCATGCAACGACTCCTACAAGTGCGACATCTTTCAGAACGACAATGCGCCACCCCACACGTCCACAGTCTCCCGATTATGGCTGGAGGAACATTTCACCTAGTTTGGTATCCTGATTTTCCCCACCTCCTTTATTCACTGGATTTAAACGCCATCGAACATATTTGGGATTCTATTCGGCGAGCTGTTAATGCCGGAATCCTCTAACGGCGAATTTTACAGAATTGTGAGACGCTCTTCAGGAAGCATGGTGTGCACTGTCTTCACAGTAATACAGAGATCTCGTGGAGTCGATGCCCCGTCGCGTTGCCGCCGTTATCCGATCGCGAGGAGGACCAACGCGGTATTAAAGAGGTATCCCAGTTTGTTTGGCACTTCAGTGGAATCTACCCATACTATATGCTGCTCGCTCCACACATTATATACACTATATTGACCTAAAGTCACCCGACACCTAGAAACACAACATAGCTTTTATTGACGTACATTAGTACGGTGTCGGTCCACCTGTGGCCTTAATTCATGCACTGAATCTTCGAGACATGCTTTCGACAAGGTTTTGGACCACAGCGATAGGTATGCGCTTCCATTCAGTACATAATGCTGCCGTTAACTGTTGCTTAGTAATAAGCCATCTGGTTGATGTGCGAAAGCTTGGAAAGTTTTACTTGTATTCTACGCCAAGAGATTTCGTATTTTTCGTATAGTTATACTATTTTGAGTATTTTGAATAAAAAAACACGTTTAACATCATGGCATAATATTTTGCACGTAGTATAAGAAAAAGTCCCTGCGAAGAACATCTTTTAGTTCATTATATTCTGAAGGATGCGTAGTTATGTACATATAATTGTAATACCTAGAATTCTTTATCTTCATTGGTATAAAAATTTCGTTAATAGAACTGTTTCTTTCACATTATCTTGATAATATATACAGGGGTTGTCTAAAATAATTGAAACACCTCGCTGAAAACAGTGACTTTGGTATGTGCTGCTTTTTGAGGAAAACGAACATGTAGCTTCAAATTTTTTGTAAAAAAGTGTTGCTTATAGTCACAAGGGTCTATGTAATGCATTGTCAACCGGTGTTTGCATTATTTTTTTCTTGGTGAAGACACAATAAGTAACGTGTCGGAGTTCCAAAGAGGGCAGATTGTAGGAGCCCGTCTGGTTGGCGCGTCGGTAACCAGAGTGACACAGGTATTGGGGGTATCGAGAGGTATCGTGTCGAAGGTCATGACAACATACAATGTTCACGTCACGACATCATTTACGAGACACAACTATGGAAGGAAAACCAAACTCACTGCGAGAGACAGGGGGACATTAAAGAGGATTGTGACCGCAAGGAGGAAGACCACGGCGACGAAAGTTACTGCTGAGCTTAATGCACATCTCCACAACACAATGTCGACCCATACCGTGTGAAGGGAATTGCATAAGCACAATATTTACGGCAGAACTGCAATCGCAAAAGCCCTGGTGTCACAGGTGAATATGAAACGAAGACTTCCGTGGTGCCAGGAACATAAAACGTGGACTGCGGATCAATGGAAACATGTCTTGTTTTCCGATGAATCACGTTTCTCACTATTCCCCACCACCGGACGGGTTTACGTTTGGAGAACCTCCGCAGAAGCCTACAACCCAGACTGTCTCCTTCCTACAGTGAAGCATGGGGGAGGTTCCATAATGATTTGGGCCATGATCTCGTGGTTCGCAGCAGGCCTCATTATCACCTTACAAGGATGGATCACTAGCGGTGACTATGTCACTGTTTTGGTAGACCATGTGCATTCAATGGCACAGACATTGTTTCCGTCAGGGGATTGCACCTTTCAAGATGATAATGCCCTGATTCACAGATGTCGAACTGTTCAATCATGGTTTGAAAAACAAGAGGATGAAGTTGCACACCTTCCCTGGCCTGCACAATCACCGGACTTAAACATCATTGAGCCCCTGTGGGCTGCATTGGAAAGCAGAGTGCGATCCCGTTATCCTCTTCCGGCGTCTTTCAAAGTTTCTGCAGGAAGAATGGTACAACATACCACTTACCACCATCCAGAACTTGTATGCGTCCATTCCAAGGAGGATTCAAGAAGTTTTAAATGCCAAGGGTGATCCCGCACCATATTAGGTGAGTATCACCTATTGTTTCAAGGTGTTTCCATTATTTTGGACAACCCCTATTTATGTATAGGAATTACTATCATGGCTGCGAAAAGAGGGCTGCAAGTCGTTTCCACTTGTAGCTTTCCCGTCATCACCGTTTTATAAACTAAAATCGCGAAAACAATTTCTAAATATTGCACTTATTGTAAAAAAAAATTGTTTCTAATACTTCATTCAAAGCTGCCGTCAAACTTCCCAGATATTTTCACAACGAGCTTCATGTGAAATCTCGGTTAAAAAATTTGTAAAACCTTATGCCCTTATGCTGAGGCTAGAGGCCCCCTTAACCATACCCCCCCCCCCTCCTATGCGGGAGTTACGGGGTCTCTCAGTACGCCCGCGGCTGAGGAAATCATGGAAATACCAGACTCAGGAATGACTGAAAAAATAAAACAAGGAAGGTTATACCGAATTTTCGGGTGTAATGAGCACATCTTTTGAATCCGTTCTGAAGCAAATTAAATTTATCAAAGCTATTCAAAATCAATGGAACCGTATGAAGAGCTTAAGAAAGAAGTTTTTCAACCGGGTTTTTATTCCGCAGATATTGCTGTAACCGGAATCGTGAACTTACGCTCTCTGGTTGCAGACTTGTGCGTTAAGAAAAATTTGAATTTATATCAGAAACATTTCGCAGCGGAAACGCTCTCCAACAAAGAAAGAATTTTTTCAAATCGGACACTTCGAAGCAGAGATATGGACAAATATAAGATACGTATCTGTGCCCCCTGGCGGGGGAAACATGCATTATTTTAAGAAGAAAGTATTCTCAAAAGGCTTTTCGATGCGAGCGGTATCGGTCCGAGAAAAAAAAACTTTAAGTCGAGTTTCAGGAGCTCAGATTTTGCTGCAAATACATCAGAAGCAGAAATTAACACTTATACCCCCAGGTGGCCAAACCGTACTTTTTCAAATAATAGAAATTATATGAAAAACATTTTCTATCAGGAGCTCTGTGCCATGCAGTAAGAATTTCTCAAATCGGAGTTTTAGAGGCAGAAATATCGGAAGAAACGCAATTTACCTTTGCGCCCCCTGGCGGAAAGTCTATGATTTACTTGAAAATTTTGAATTTATATGCAAAACATTTCGAATCGGAAACACTATCCGAAAAAGAAGGAATTTTTCAAATCGGACTCCTAGACGTAGAGATATTGACAAGAATAAGATATACATCTACGCCCCCTGGTGTAGAAAGCGTGCATTATTTTAAGAAGAAAATATTCTTTCAAGGTTTGTTGTCGTGATTAGTACTTGTCGACAATTTTTTTCAATCGAAATTTTGGAAGCTCAGATTTTGCTGCAAATACATCAGAAACGGAAATTAAGACTTACGCCCATGGTGGCCAAATCATTTTTTTTTTTTTCCAAAAATTAGAATTTATATGCAAAGGATTTCCCATCAGGAGTTGTATCCGGTTCAGAAAGAATGTTTCAAATCGGAGTTTTAGAAGCAAAGATATTGGAGATAACGCAATTTACTTTTACGCGCCCTAGCGCAAAGTCTATGAATTAATCGAAAATTTTGAAGTCATATGAAAAACATGTCACACCAGAAACTCTTTCCAATAAAGAAAGCATTTTTCAAATAGGACCATTAAGAGCACAGATATTGACAAAAATAAGATATACATCTACGCTCCCTGGCGGAGAAACCATGCAATATTTTAAGAAGAAAATATTCCAAAAGCTTTATCGATGTGAGTGGCATCGGTCCACGAACGAATTTTTTCAATCGAGATTTCAGAAGCTCAGATTTTATGGCAAGTACATCAGAAGCAAAAATTAACACTTACGCCCCCTGGTGCCCAAAGTATTATTTACCAAAAATTAGAAATTATATGCAAAAGATTTTCCATCTGGAGCTGTAACCGCTGAAAGAAAAATGTTTCAAATCGGAGTTTTAGAAGAAGAGACACCGGGGAAAACGTAATTTACTTTTACGCCCCCAAGCGGAAAGTCTATGCGTAAATTGAAAAAGTAACTATGACTAAAATACTTTTCGGCATAAATGGAATCGAAAGATAAACGAATTTTATCGGATGTTTAGAAGCAAATATATGGAATAAAAGTGTATTTTGAATTCGATATCATCTGCATTTACGCCCTCTAGCGGTGAAACTGTGCATCGTAAAGAAAAACGAAATAAAGGATCATCATTCGCATATTTCAAGCTTCCCAATGCAAAAGAATTTTTCAAATCGGACTAATAGTTACAGAAAGATGGTGTCTACAGATGGACGGACGGACAAACCGATAACATAAGCACGACCTTTTTTTACAAAAAACGTGCTTAAAAAAAGATGTGAATGAATTAAAAAAACGCCTTGTGTGAGAGGTGTGATTGATGCCAGTGAAGCTCGAGTTGGGTACAAAGATTGCTGTAAATGGGGAAGTTTAATTCATCAGCAGTTGGTAAAATCTGACATCATCAATTGCTTTGTTTCGGCAGATAATCTTTCTTTAAGGAGGATTCCCTGACCCCTGAATAACAGCGTAATGATATGTATGCTTGCACCTGAAGACTCGTCTCGTTATGCGCAGGAATCAGTTCTATTCTCAGACGTCGGTTCATGGCGTTCCACATGTGCTCAATGGGCGAAATATCTGCGGACGGGGCTGCCATCATAACACGGAACGTACTTGCAGACAACGTTGAGCTGCGTACGATACGTAATCTGGAAGTGTCGTTGTGGAATGTGGGGTTTCGCATGCTCTGAAAGAGTGCCCCCCCCCCCAGCGCTGAGAATGGTATTCATATACATCTGAGAGGCTAAATTACCCTCAATTATTGCAAAAATGGGCAGACCGTCGTAAGAGATGTCGCCCCTCACCAACATCTCGGATGTAGACGCTGTATGGCAAATCAACGATGTACGACGTGGAAGCTTGATCGCCGATGTAACTTCATATGCAAGTGTGCCGATCGTTTTGCCCCAGACGGAAACGGTCTTAACGATGAAGACCATATTTCGCCATTAGTCACTCCACTCAGTTCGTTTGTTGCACCAGTGCAATCGGGAATGCCTGTTGCTTCGACTGAGAGGCAGTGGTTGCAATGGGTCGGTATACGCCGGTATGGCATACAGGCACTTCTTTTTTCTCCTACTATTACATACCAATACTAATTTTAGTAGTAGGAACTACAGAAAAGATTTTCTTTTGTCCCTGACTTACGAGAGCGCATTCTTAAAGCATAGAAACCTTATGTGCCTCGTGCGCTTCAGAAATAGCTATGTGGAAACCGTAAACGGTAGGTGAGTGGTGTACGCATTTGGAGGGCGGTCAAATTGCTATTAATTTACGACTGGATATTCATTCTGATAAGGGATAAAGATTAATGAAGATTATCTAACTCACCTTCGTTTTGCTGATGACGTAGTCATTTTTGCAACAACCCCATCAGAGCTGCAGAGAATGATCCAGGAACTTGCTGACAAGAGTAAAGAAGTGGGATTAAAAATGAACTTTCAGAAGACAAAAGTGATGTACAATGCTTTTACAAGAAATGAAGATTTATCGATTGATGGAGAAAAGCTGGAGATAACAGATACGTACGTTTATCTTGGATAACAGATATCAAGTGAGGGTCACATTGATGAAGAAATTAATCGGCGTATTTAACTTGCCTGGAGAGCTTTTGGAAGAAACAGCATAATTTACAAGAGCAGTATGCTATTATGTCTTAAAAGAAAAGTGTTTGATCAATGCATCCTTCCAGTGCTTGCGTATGGTGCAAAGAGTGGACCTTAACTAAAAGAAACATACAAAGGCTGCAGACAACTCAAAGTAGCATGGAGAGGTGCATGCTTGGTGTAACCAGGAGAGATAAGAAGAGGAACTCGTGGATCCGAAAAATGACAAGAGTGGAAGACATCATGATCAGAGTTAAATCCCTGAAATGGCAATGGGCTGGACATACTGTCAGAAGGGCAGACCATCGATGGACAGCCGAAATTTTAGATTGGATTCCAAGGGACAGGAAAAGACCCAGAAGAAGACCACATGGAAGATGGGTGGATGAAATTCGAAAGTATGCGGGAGTAACATGGAGGAGACTGACACAAGACAGACCGTTGTGGAAGAAACTTGGTGATACCTTCGTCCAGCAGTGGATTGATAACGGTTGACGATGATGATGATGATGATGATGAATCATTATGATTGCGGAAGTTCGAATTGCTCGACTTCATGAAAGTCCCTATTGGAAGGGGACTGCATAGAAACCTTATGTACCTCGTGCACTTCAGAAATAGCTATGTGAGAACCGTAAAGGGTAGGGGAGTGGTGTACGCATTTGGAGAGCGACCAAATTGATATTAATTAAGACATTCATTCTGATTGCCGAGGTTCTAATTGTTGACTTTTAACTTTTGAAAGTTCCTTTTGGAAGGAAGTGCCTTCTCGGACCTTCTTGGTTCAAGTCCAGCTAAATCACTAATGATTAGCTGTCGTTCGGAAGTCTCGTTAATTCGTTGGTCCCAGGGTAAAGACTCCTCGCTATAAACAAGTCAAACCCAAGTCCTCGGTGTAGCGTAGGTAGTACCCGCTGGGGTCCACAAACCAACCAACTCTAATAGACAGCCATTTATTCGTTTCTGACCTATGGTGCCATAGCATTCCACGAAATATTCAATTACATTTTCAAACAAACGAGGTTTTCTTCGGGGGATTTTTTTTTTTTTTTTTTTTTTTTGTGTGTGTGTGTGTTCGTTTTGATTCAGTTTTTCAGTTTAGAGTTTCTGGCGAAGGTATTTTTTTTTTTTTTCGGAGGATTTTTAGCTAAATATGAGCATACAGGCACTTCAAAATTTCCATTTCGAGCACTGCTGAGAAGTATGCAGATTTACTGAATCTGTGCTATGCCGCCTAGTTTGAAAGTGTCGTGTGCTTGTGTTTTATTGACGCGTTGGGGAATTTTGACATTGCTCCGCTTCTGCCGAGTTGTTTTTCTTCATGATATTTGTTCGTCGCAGGTTTAAGGAAGCCCCAAGCAAGCGAATCCATATATTAAGCGATTATTAAAAACTTTCGTTCTGTTCAGTTGTTCATACAAATGTAGCTTGTTACATCATGCCCAGTTCTTCACGCTCGTCTTGCTAAATTTTGATTCGTTTTTTACTGTTCTGAAACTCTTAATGAAAGGCGGGTTTTTATTACAACTCTAAATTGTAACTTTATGACAACGAAATCTTAAGGAGGAAGGGGTCTATTTTTTTTTTATCTTGAGGTATGTAAGGAAGTGCCGATTCTTAAATGAAAAGATTTAGTGCGAAATAATTTTAGCATGAATAATAGGTATCCAATGTAACTGGAATAAATTTTCTAAAAAATTTTTTCATTATTATTTTTTTGTTTCAAGGTTTAACTGGCTGCAACGAGCTAACTCAGGGTTAACAAAATTGGCTGAAATCAGCTCGAACGAATATATTTTCTGTCTAATAAGTGTACTGGACGCGTTTGGGAGTGAACCCGCGCATCAGAAAGCGTTGCTTTCCCCTTAGCTTTCTTGTTCAAAGTGGTCATTTATGGGGATGATTGACGCTAATTCTTTCGGAGTGACTACCTGCTGAAAGGGCTGTAATAATAGCTATGATCCTAAGAAAGGAAGGAGATGTTTGAGTCACTTGTTTCAACCCAGTGGCCTAGTGTCCGTGCAGAGGCACCTACCCTTCCCCAATCGTTCCTGGAGCAGAGATCAAAGAACTTGAAGGGAGCTCGTATAACCAAGAAGGTTATGATGGGCAGTGGTGATGGTTGATTGTGACAGGTTTGAGATCAGTACTATTGAGATGAGAGCGGGAGAGGAATTTGTTTTTGCCGTAGCTTTCGTAAAACCCGGCCGCTATGTGAACATTTCTGTTTGGGGGAGAGTAGAAAGTGTGGGACATCATTAGTCTCTGGAACATCGGCCGCTTAAAGTGTTAAAGACCACCATGAGGTGTGAAGAAAAGCACTTTTTGCCTGTGGTTGAATTCATGCCTCCCCGCTCGGGAGCTAGTTGTTCCACCAATTGAACTACACCGATGAAATTCATCGCTACAATTTTGCCATCTTGGCATGTGAGTCACCTCTAAGGTAGATACATACACTCAGTAGACAAAACATTAGAGATAGGGGTTACGGGCAGTTAACATGGGCATCTCCCTCGCAGAGAGGAACAGACCCAAATTGAGCGCAGGCTATAAATAGGCAGACAGTAGGGCTTCCGAACAGTGTATCACAATAGACAAACTAGAACGAACATGGAGCAATTTTGGTCGTTGGCGCAAGTCAGATGGGTCATTCTATTCCCCAAGTGGTAAAGACCCTCATTGGTTCTCGAGGCCAACCATATCAAGGGTGTACAGCGAGTGTTCCATGGACGGACGTACCAGCGCCGAGAGAGCAGACGGTGTCCGACCACACGCCATTGATGACCAGGGTCGACGTAGACTATCCAGTTTCGTACAGACCGATCTGCTGGCAACGGTGGCGCAAATCATATCGAGGTTAAATGTAGGAGGCCCAAGCAGAGTCAACGAGCGAACGGTACTGTGTACGCTGCATACCCTAGGATACAGAAGCCGATGCCCTGCTTCTGTGCTACTTGTTAACAGCTCCTCATCGGACATCACGCCTCGCCTTGTGCCAGAAACATCAAAGCTGGACCTCTGAAGAGTGCCGCCGCGTCCTGTGGTCAGATGAATCCCGTTTTGCAGCAGTACCGAGCTAACGGCAGGGTGCGGTGTGGCATTGACAGCATGAGGTCAAGGGTCCAGTCGTTCCAGGTCGGCTCTGTTCAAGGCTATGCGATGGTTGGAGGAGTTTTCTTTGGACACTTTGAGCTTCTAAGTATGTCTGGAGAGGTCCTTAACCGCTGCATGCTACCGGCAGGTGCTGGATGATTACCTACACGGCTTCATAGCCTTCGCGCATCCTGCTCAGCAGGATAGTGCACAACCCCACCGGGCGGCAGCCACTCGAGGAATACTCACTGAGTTAGGAACCATCCAGTGACCTCTAAGATCCCCGGATTTAAATCCTGTGGAAGCACTCTGGGATGCGGTGTAGCAGAACATCAATCCCACGAGTCGTCGACTGACGTCTCGGGTGGTGTTGTGGACAATAATGCAGCAAGCATGGCTGACATTACCTCCGGAAACCCACCGGCATCTGGTGGAGTCGATGGCTTGGCGTATAAAGGCTCTTATTCGTGGTAGAAGAGGACCAGTAAGCTATTAGGTAGGTATCTCTAATGTTTTGTACGTTGAGTGAATATCCACCCCCAAACTTATCCTTGAGAAGGACGAGGACACGAAATTCGCAGGTTTCGGTTCCGCCACAAACCATGATTGAAGTAGCTTGATGTAGGAGAAGCAATTTTTTTATTAATTCCAGATGATGTGTGAAAGAAACGTCACATAATTTTCGAACCTCACAGCCAGGAGATTCATTTGACGTTTCGGCGCTGATGTGAAGAACAGCCCTGATTTACTGGTGATGAGATTCGAACCCAAGCTTCCTTGTTCCGGTGCAAGTTGTTCTCCAAACTGAACTACATCAAAGGAGCTTATTGCTGCGACTTTGCTGTCTTGGCATAAGCTTCGTCAGGGAGGGTTGTAAACAGTCTCCGGTCCCTAATTTGCGACCACTGTTTCCGGGAGAGAACAAACCCCTAGTGCTGAGGGCACGCTTCTTCATGGCTCAGCTCAGTCGACCAGTTAGAAACCTGCACCTCTGCCCATTCGACCACCGAGGCAGCTCTTAAGGCGTGCTATGCTGTCTTATTATTGTGAAACAAAGCAGACAGTCGTAACGTCCTGTGCAGGGTGAGAAATTAGCGGGAGCAAGGCGCAAAATGCGGCCGTAATTTTTCGTTCTGTGAGAAGCATTTGGGGCACAGGCGCAAATTCTAGACTGCAAAAATTTAAGTTCGTTTTTTGTTTTGTTTTGTTTGTTTAGAAATTATTTTGATATTATGTTTTGCTTGGTGAAATAATGAGAAATCTACTATAAAACTAAAATTGAAATCTAATATGAAACCAAATCGAAATGGAATTAAAAAAATACAACAGTCAACAGAGTTATCAAAGCTCAAATATCTTCTGGAATCTTACGGACCCCAAAAGCCATAGGAAGGTTAATGAATCTTTGCTTTGCGACACATATGCGTAGAAAGGTGTCTGGAAAACGTATATAACGTTTGGTAATTATAGCTTAGTTGTAAGTTTTGACGTACGAAGTAAGTATATTAACTCCTGTGACTCATGTAGTGTAAATGATGAAAACTCAGTAAATGGCTGAATATTTTAAGCTCTTTTTCATTCTTTTTTTAAACTGACAAATCTGTTGAATTGGAGAAATACATGAATTCACGCATGTAATTTAATTTTTTAAGTACAAGAAGCTGAATATGGTGGACTTCAATTCCCAAATTATGAAAATACAGCAAATTTCAATTCAGTTTAGGTGTTCATGGTATTTATAATACAGTACATCTGATGGAGGAATTAAAGAACATTTTACTGGTAAAATAAAAGTTTTAAACTGCAGTTTACAGTGAGTTTTGACAATATATGGCTTAAAAATCTACAAATATTATCATCCCTCGCCCCATACATAAAAGTTTTCATTCACATAAGTCAAATTTCAAACATATAAGAGGATTCAGCAAATGCCCAATATTTAATTATTTAATCCACAATTTCTTTTAAATGATAGAATAAATTCTGAACGTGGTACAGTAGGATTTGCGCCAAGAATTTTAGCCACAGGCACGATTTTGCACATGCCAAATTTTTCAAATTTCCCACCCTGGTCCAGTGTAAACACAAATGGGACATTAACCCCCGAAATGTCTCATTTCCATTCTAATACAACTTACTTCAGTGAAATCATGTTAGTTTCCATTTCCTACGTTTTTTATTTACTCATTTAAGATATTAAATAGTGAAGTATGGGCGTTAGATTTCCATTTTTAAACACTACGGCTACAACTAAAACTGCATTGTTTTCCAGTCCAGTCTTTAAACATCATCTAAATTAAATACCGAAGGAGTTCAATAAGTTCTAAGTCTGACTTTGAAAGTATTGGTAGGTGGCTGAAACAAGTATTGTGTGTCAGCATTTGAGACGGCGCCACAGTGCACTGAAGTCTATGAGGTCACAATGGATAAGCGATAGATGAAATTGTGGAACCGAGCGGTGATTGAATTTGTCACAAAGGAAGGTGAAACACCACACACTGTTCATAAACGGATGGTCTGTGTTTACCTCGATGGTGCATATTAATATGCCACAGTCAAAATATGTAGTGCTCTCTTTAACCCTTTAACGACCATAACGCCCAAAACGCCCTACATACAAACTGTCATAGCAGCCCGAAACGCTTGTCTACAGTGCATGAGTCAGATTTTCGACCCTTACTTGTTCTTCAAATTTTTTCGACCTATGTGGGATCAGCAGGGATCACCCTCAGTCACTGTTGTTGTAATTAAACAAAGAAGTGAACCAACAAACAGTTTCGGACATCATGGTATTTGGAGTGATGAAAGATTTTTGGGTCATGGTAGTTAAAGGTTTAAACGGGAAAGAGACTCGTTAAAAGATGATCTTCGCGAAGGACGCTTAGTGGAAGTGACCACAGTTGAAATGTGCCAGAAAGTGGAGTACCTGGTGATGTCAAACCGCTGAATCCCTTACTTGTTCTTCAAATTTTCTCGACCTATGTGGGATCAGCAGGGATCACCCTCAGTCACTGTTGTTGTTATTAAACAAAGAAGTGAACCAACAAACAGTTTCGGACATCATGGTATTTGGAGTGATGAAAGATTTTTGGGTCATGGTAGTTAAAGGTTTAAACGGGAAAGAGACTCGTTAAAAGATGATCTTCGCGAAGGACGCTTAGTGGAAGTGACCACAGTTGAAATGTTCCAGAAAGTGGAGTACCTGGTTATGTCAAACCGCCGAATCCATGTCATGCAGATTGCTGAGAAACTGAAGTTAAGTATCGACAGTGTTTGAACCATTATGCACGAGAGGTTAGGGATATCAAAACTCTGTGTCAGAAGGGTTTCTGAAATATTGACATCTGAGATGAAAAACGATCGTGTTGAAGCAAGTCGGGTTCAACTCAACCGCAATAACGGCGATTAAGATGACTTCTGATCCTGCATTGTGAATGGTGATGAGACGTGGCTTCATCATTGGGACCCTAATACTAAACAGGATAGCATGCAGTGGAAACATCATGGATCACCACCACCAAAAAAGTTCAAAACACTGCGGGGAAAATTATGGCCAGCATTTTTTGCGATTCAGAAAGGTTGCTGTTAATTGATTACTTGCCTCATAAAATGGCTATGAATGCTGCCCATTATACTGCGCTATTGCGACAATTGCGTGAAGCCATCGAGAGTAAAGGGCGAGGAAAATGGCGACGGTGATGGTGCACCTCACCTTCTTATACCACAGTCAAAAGATAGAGTGCTCACTTCGAACGGGTAAGATACTCGTTGGAAGACGGCTTAGGAGAGGGACTCTCAGTCAAGGTGACCACAGATGAAATGTTCCAGAAAGTGGAGGACATAATAATGTACAGATTCCTGAGATTGCTGGGATGTGCCTTATATTCAAGGGCTTGGGCTGAGCCGGGCTCACCAAATAAGGCCCGTGCAGACCTCCAACGTGTGTATGTTGATGGTGCACCATCATATCTTCATCATCATCATTGTCAACCATTATCAATCCACTTCTCGATGAAGGTCTCCCAAAGTTTCTTCCACAACGGTCTGTCTTGTGCCAGTCTCCTCCATGTTACTCCCGCATACTTTTGAATTTCATCCACCCATCCCCCATGTGGTCTTCTTCTGGGTCTTTTCCTGTCCCTTGGAATCCAATCTAAAATTTCGGCTGTCGATCGATGATCTGTCCTTCTGGCAGTATGTCCAGCCCATTACCATTTCAGGGCAATGAGCTGGACATACCGCCAGAAGGACAGACCATCATGATGTCTTCCACTCTTGATCATGATGTCTTCCACTCTTGTCATTTTTCGGATCCACGAGTTCCTCTTCTTATCTCTCCTGGTTACACCAAGCATGCACCTCTCCATGCTACTTTGAGTTGTCTGCAGCCTTTGTATGTCTCTTTTAGTTAAGGTCCACGTCTCTGCACCATACGTAAGCACTGGAAGGATGCATTGATCAAACACTTTTCTTTTAAGACATAATGGCATATTGCTCTTGAAAATTATGCTGTTTCTTCCAAAAGCTCTCCAGGCAAGTTTTGTATGCCGATTAATTTCTTCATCCGTGTGACCCTCACTTGATATCTGCTGTCCAAGATAAACGTACGTATCTGTTCAAAGATCAGCTGCTCTCTTTAAACGGGGAAGAGATTCGTTGAAAGACGACTTCCGAGAGGGACGCTCAGTTGAGGTGACTACAGACGAAATGTGTCACAAAGTGGAGGACCTGGTGATGTCATACCGCCGAATCCATGTCATATACATTGCTGAGGAACTGAATGCAAGTATCGGTAGGACCATTTTTCATGCGAGATTAGGGATGTCAAAGGTCAGTGTCAGATGGGTTTCTCGAATGTTGACAGCTGAGCTGAAGAAAGATGGTGTGGAAGCAAGTCGAGTTCAACTTGACTGCAATAAGCGCGATGCAGATGACTTCTGATTCTGCATTGTGACTGATTATGAGACGTGTCTTCACCAGTGTGACCTAGATATTAAGCAGGAGAGCATGCAGTAGAAACATCATGGATCACCACCGCCAAAAAAGTTCAACAACAGTCACAGTCTGCAGTGAAGATTATGGCAGCCATATTTTTATGACCCAGAAGGGTTGCTGTTAATTATTACTTGCCTCACAAAGGGGCAATGGATATTGCCTATTATGCCCTACTGTTGAAGCAATTGCGTGAAGCCATCAAAAGTAAACGGCGAGAAGAATTGCGATGGCATGTTCTGCTTGCTCCAATTCACGCCGCTGGTGTTTCCATACAAGCTTTGACAGAAAGGGGCTTTCAACTACTCTCCACCCACCGTACTCACCTGATCTCGTCCCTGGTGACTTCTTCCTCTTCAAAAATCTGAGAAACGATCTGCAGGATTGGCGTTTTACAGACGGTTCTATACTGAAGGAGGCAACAAAGCGTTGGTTTGAGGAGAAAGATAAAAAGGTTTTTTGCAGCGGGGATTCGCCAACTCACAGTTGTTAGCAGAAATTCTAACAACAATCTACGCTTTCTTATTCTACCTTCTCAACCATTGCCGGTTCAAAACGTAGAATAAGGAAACGTAGATTGGTTTTAGTATGTTTTCAACCATTGCTTTTATTCAAGGAAACGTAGATTGTTGTTGGAATGTTTTTAACATTTCTTTTATTAAGAAAACGTAGATTGTTGTTAGAATGTTTTCAACATTCCTTTTATTTAGAAAACGCAGATTAATACAGACATTTAACGTGGACCAGGAACATCAAACAAAGATCTCCGCTCTTTCCACGTTTATTAGTGAGTCACAGAAAAATTCTCATTGGCCGCTACTGGGAGTCGAACCCAGTATCTTCCGGTTACGCGCCGGATATGCTTCCGCTACACCACAGCGGCCTCGAGTTCCTCCAGACTCACACACCCTAACTGCCAAGCCAATTTGGCAGGTTGCTTCTTGGAGCCCCGCACAATGCTAGAATGTTTTCAACCATTTATTTTATTTAAGAAAACGTAGATTGTTGTTAGAATGTTTTCAACCATTGCTTTTATTCTGAAAACGTTGAATAAAAGCAATGGTTGAATGTTTTCAACCATTGCTCTTATTTTACGTTTTCAACCATTGCTGAAATATTCTGAACTGAAGGAGGCAACAAAGCGTTGATTTGAGGAGAAAGATAAAACGTTTTTTCGCAGCGGGGATTCGCTAATTCACTCTATGATTGATAAAACAAGTGTATCCAAATCAGGAGAGACTATGTGAAAAAAAAGAGGTACGTTTTTTTTTAAAAAGAATTATCTTTGTGTGTTAGGTTTAGAATTTATTGAACGATTTACGCACATTTACCGTCACGCGTTTTGGTTTCGTTGATTGTTCTGAAGCAAATTTTAAGTGTATGCAAGCTGACCGCAGTATCTGCATTTCCACTAACGACGTTTCCGCTGCATGTATGAAACTACTCTCTCTCCCTTTCTCTTTCTCTCTCTCTCTCTTACGAAGACTGAATCAACTCTCTCTCCTCTAAAGTTATTCGCATATTCTTCACATTTCTCATCTTCTGAATGGAGTAACTGACAACATGGCCAGTCTTTTTAAGTCAAGAGTTCATCCTCTGTCGCACTGTTTAAATCTGAGCGCACATACATTTTCCTCTTTCTTGCTTGTTGAGGGTATAAAAACTTCTAGAAATATTCACTGGAATTATTTTTGGCTGGACATCAGAGACTTAGATCAGTATTGGAAGAGTTTTATAAATTTGCATTTACTGGATTCGGAACGTGAAATCTTATCGAGCGAAAAATGTCACATACTCAGTAACATGCTGAAGGCCAATTCAACGCCACCTTTTTAGGGAACTTTAACCCTGAAAAAGCTCCTCCTTTTCAAGAAGAAAAATCAGCTTTTCTTTCTCGTTCTATAATAGTCCAGTTATTTAGTGTGATTTCAATTTTTTCGATCGAAATATACATTGCAACCTCGGTTATGCGTTTTCTTGTTATGCGTTTCTCACATTGCGTAAATCTGTGTTAGACTCGATATTTTACTGCAGTTTCTATCGCCTTTTCAATTCAGTTATTCGTAATTCATTTATACGGGGAGGAGTGCAATTATAAATTAAATTTTAGATTTCAGATTATCAAAAATACTCGGTTCTTTTATTCTTTTATACGTAATCTGGTATGTTACAGCAATGCGAGAATTGGGACAGCGTTGTTGCGTTCCTTCTTGATGCAGCCAAAGTTGAACATTGATCTCATCAGAGAAGAATATGTTGTTTACTTCCGGTTAGGATGAAATATTGGTTTCTCATTTTTTGCTCTGGATAAAAGTGCCACCAACTTTTAGCAAAACTATAGCTTCTTTTGATAAGGTGCTGTAGTTTGTATTTTTTTTTCAGCCGTGAAAGAGATGGTGCAACTAAAGTTTTGCTAAATAACGTCATGATTATCTTTCTTCTCTAAAATTAAGAAACTTTAAACAGGCAAAGATTAGTGAATATTTTACTGGGCACTAATGCTAAATCGACAAGTAGACAAACTGTTTTGAATACAGCGATGCTTGTTGTAAAAGAATGTGTAGTATGAGAACTAAATGTAAAACAAAATCTATTCAGATTTACTATCACTGAAAAAACCTTTTGTTAATTCAACAAACATTTTGTTGCATCAAAAAAAATGTTTGTCGATATACAGTCAACAAAACATTTTGTTGAATTTGCAAAATTATTTTGTTGAATTTGCAAAAACATTTTGTTGAATTTGCAAAATTATTTTGTTGAATTTGCAAAATTATTTTGTTAAAAATTATTGTTGATTTAACAAAATTTATTGTTATCACGACGAAACGTTTTGTTCATTTAACAAAATGATTAGGTCGATTTTGGGGAATTTGTTTGATCCAACAAGGCATATGTTATCACGACAAAATGCTGCAACAAAACATATTGTTATCGTGACACAATATGTTTTGTTGCAGCAACAAAGCATTTTGTCGTGTTAACTATATGCTTTGTTGGATCAAACAAATTCCCAAAAATCAACAAATTATTTTATTAAATGAACAAAACGTTTTGTCGTGATAACAATAAATTTTGTTAAATCAACAATAATTTTCAGCAAAATAATTGTGCAAATTCAACAAAAAATTTTGTTGACTCTATGTCGACAAAAAATTTTGTTGAATAACAAAACGTTTTTCTCAGTGTACCAAGTTTTTCAAAGGAAAAGTTTTCTTCATATATTGAGAATATGAAGTCTTACAGAATTTCTTAACAAGCCTTTTAATGAAATTAGGATAAAAAATTTAATACCAAATTCAAAATAGACATGGGCCTAAGGTAGCAAAAGAAGTATTCATGCATGCATGTATATTTTACATTATAAATTAGCGGAATATAAAATTGCGATGTGGTTTTTTTTTTCTTTTGTCCTCTTTGGGAGCATTCAAATTTTTATAATAGTACAGGGTATCCCAAAAGTCCATGACACATTTTATAAATTCATTAAAAGAAACTTTACTGAATATGAACATAGTTTTCGCAGATTGTTTTAACTTATTTAACAAAGCTTTTTCTCTGTTTCCAAAATAGTTCACTAGATGGCGCTACTGATCCAATCGCAAGGTTAGTTGAAAAAATGTCTACTCTAGCAGAAAAAGCGATATGTGTTGGTCGGTTTTTCGAAACGGAATCTGTTACCCAAGTGCAAAGAAATGTTCGTTCGAAATTTGGAAAAGATCTTCCAAGTCGTAATAACATCTTAGCTTGGCACAAGAAGTTCCTGGAAGCTGGAAGTGTCCTTGATGGGCCAAGATGTGGAAGACCAATCACGGATGAAGCCGTACTAAATCGGTATGAACTGCTGCAAATCAATTGAGTCTTACAACAAAAACTCCGCGTATATACCTACGATCTACGAAGTGCAGATATTGCAAGCTTTACAGCCGGGCGACAAGCCACGCCGTTTTTACTTTGCTACGGACATTCTAAATCATCTAGAGGCCGTTAATGAATGCCGACGAAACATTGCTTTTACGGATGAATCCACCTTTCATTTTTCAGGTAAAGTCAACGGCTACAATTTTAGAATTTGGGGGGGGGGGGGGGGCTGAGAATTCACATCACTTCGTCGAATATGTCCGGGATAGTCCTAAGGTCAGTGGCGTAGGAACGCTTTTGATTTAGGGGGGGGGGGTACAAGCTCTTGAACCTTACATCTCAAGCATTAAGCCATCTATGGATGACCCCCTCCGAATTTTTTTTTTTGGGGGGGGGGTAGTATGTTAGAGTTTTTATAAAATACGTATACTGATCAGGAATTCATCCGAATGAACATTGTTATAATCATATTATTATTAATTATTACCATTATTATTTTTATTGCTGACAAAAAGTTCACATTATTAATTTCTTATCAGAAAATGAATGGAGAAGGGGTTTTTTTGTGTTCTCTCTTGTTAATTTTTGTACTTTTTTTTTCCATTAAAATATTGAGCAGGGACAAGTCAACATTAGGATGAATTTCTGTCATCAGGGTTTGGAAAAGAGGGATTTCTCAGGAAATGTTATATAACTCTTTACAAGAACGAATTAAATTTCTTATCATTTTTGTTTACGTTAATAAAGTAAAACCGCAGTAAGATAAAAACTGCTCTACCCGCGAAGATAGTACCATTGAAGCATTAGATAGTAAAAAAACTGCTCTACCCGCGAAGATAGTAGTACCATTGAAGCATTATGGTCTATATTAAAAACTTTGAACGATACATAGGCTGACAATTGATGTAAAAAGCACATTGGTCTGGTGCAAAGCTAAATGATGGTGGAGATATCGAGGAATTGGAATTCTATGAGTGGTATGTGAAATCCGTAATGCACTTGTTGTATTGCTACAGATCTTAAGACAGAAAACAATTTTAGTGCCGGGGCTGCGGGCGCTGAAATGTCCACTTTTGCATTAAATGTTTTTTTTTAAAGTGCAGAAAGGACGACCTGATCAAGATGCAAGATGCATGGAATTTTAAGAGAAAAGAAACACTGATCACAAGTGTGTTATCAAGCCCTAACCCTACCATATGCTGTTTGAAGTTATTAACAAAAACCTCGCACTCGTCGTTTCCCTGCAGAACTAATTTGCTGGAGTTTCCCAGATGGTTCGCCAGTTTTTGGTGGATGAAAAGCCTACCACTACAAGCTTCGGATATAAAAAAAAAAACAGATGACCCGTGATATTTCTTTGAAAAAAAAAAAAAAAGAGAATAAAAAAAAAACAAGTAGCATATAAATTTTACAGTTCACTCTTTATGAATGATTGGTTTGTGTTTGCTCATATCTGGGGGGAGGGGGTCAGTAGATATTAATGTACCCCTGTAACAACCCCCCCCCCGTTCCTACGCCACTGCCTAAAGTGAATGTGTGGTGTGGCTTAATGGCTGATCGTGTGATAAAACCTTTCTTTTTTTGCAGAATCCAGTCACAAAAGAAATTTATATGGACATGATTTAAATTTTTGCTGTCCCTCAAATTTGCCATTTACATCCTAAAATCATTTGACAACAAGATGGTGCACCGCTACATTGGGGCAAGGTTCTGCGAATTTTTTTAAAAAAGGAATTTCCAACCAGGTGGATTGGACGAAATGGACACATCCCCCTCCCCTCCAGATGTCACGCCTTTAGACTTCTTCTTGGGGATATGTGAAAGACAAAGTTTATTCATCCAAAGAGCAAGTGTTGACGAACTAAAGCTCGCATAATTGCATCTGTTACAGAATCCACTTTGGCACGTACGTTAGCAGAGATTGAATATCGGCTTCATGTACTTCGCACAACAAAAGATGCACATATTGAAACTTTCGAGTAAGTTTATAAGGTCTGAAAAAATTTGTTCCTATCCGAAATAGCTTTTTTAATACATTTTTAAAATGTGTCAAGGACTTTTGGAACACCCTGTATTTCGAAAATTTTTTTTAAACGTCTTTTACATTTAGCACTAGTGAAATTTTTGTGCTATATGCAATACATTGAAAACATACACCGTCTTTGCACGATAATTTAATTTTAAAAAAATGCCTACTCCAGCAGAAAAAGCGAAATTATAAAATTAAATTATGGTGCAAAGACGGTGTATGTTTTCATTGTATTGTTTTTTACATTTATACATTTTTAAGGCGTATAACGGAGGTTTCATTTAAATACTGCAATTGTAAGTAAAGTCATTCCGGATGCCAAAACTTATTTCGGAAAATTAGAAACAGACGAAATTTCGAGTATGGAAACTGATAAGTTACTGACTTCAACACTGCGCTCAAAGTAAAATAAGTGTCAACCTTTTGAGCATAGTTCTTTCCTTTTTAGTGTCTGGTGCAGATTTTCTGTACATTTGGTTCATCTTTTTCAGAGCAAATGGTATTTTTTACTGTTGTAAAAAGAAATGTCGCTAGTGGTCACGGGTTTTAGCTATTACTAGAATGTAAAGTGAGCCTATTTAAAAAGTCACAAAATCGCTTTAAACTAATGGAAAAGAATATCTCCCATTACCAAATACATTTATTTGACAGAGGATCTTCACACACATTTTTAGAATGATTTTCCAGGAGTTTAATTAATATTTAAAATATATTTTTTTTTTTTTTTGAAATGTGATTTCTGATAGCCCTTTCTCCGGGCTATGAGCCAATACCTGGATTTCCAAGATAACAAGACATTTCTTAAAATTGGTAGTAGTACTGTATTTTCTTCCACTACTTTCCCATAGCCCAGAGGTTCCCAACCTGCGCGTCGCCGGTCTTGGTCCTGGGCGTCGCGACTGTAAGAAAAAACTAAAACTTGTAGTGAAACGCAACATGCAAATTTTCAAGGCGTGCACATATTTTAAAGAATGAACTGTAAGAAAGAATGTTTAAGAAATAGAAAAGACATCATTTTCCTTTTTGTGAAAGCGCTTCCTTCATCTGAGTTCCAGACTGTAAAACTCTTTGGAAATTTCGCGTGACGTCGTGCGGATCTCGCTCCCTCTGCAAGCTGAAAATGGGCTGAGCCAGGCAAGGTCACCCAATAACGTTCTGCCGCCGCATTGTTGGGCACTTAGTTTACTACGCAGTCTTCATTCGATACATATGTAGCGTATATAAACATTCGTTAGAACTGAGCTGCTGTTTTAATAACTGTTAACGTAGTTATTTCTGTGATTGTGTGTTGGTTTGTGATAATGGAAAAGTTTTTAAATAAAAAATGTGGTGTAGAAGAAGTTTCAAGTAATTTTAAACAGGCGAGAAGGAACAAGTCCAGAAATTATGATGACACGTACTTGAATTTCAGTTTCACGTGCACTGTTGTAAAAGCTAAAAAAATTACTAATTTCTTGATTATTTTCTTTTAAAAAAATACCACAAACTCGAATTTGAAAAAATAATAATAATAATTAATTTTGGGTACAGGGGCATCGCACATGTCATGTAAAGAGCGGCGCGGTCTCAAAAAGTTTGGGAACCCCTGCCCTAGCCCATCCACAATGTTTTAGATCTGCATTTTGAAAGCGCTCTTTTAGCAGTTCGAAGGCGCAATAGTTCATTGATGATACATTAGAGGACTTTGAAGGAATATGAGCAAAAGTTATAGACTTGTTACCCGTCTCTTTTTTAATTTTTTTTTTAATTTTATCAAGAAATAGTGGTAGATGTGCATCTACGACAGGTAGCCTTATCCTGAAGGAGTTCTACTCTTTGAAAGCCCTGTGGAAAAAGAATAGTGTTTCCTCTTTAAATATAGAGGTTAAAACTTTATTTTGATAATATGTCGAACTGATCTTAACATCATTTTCAAGTTTTTTTTGCAATTTAATTTCCCATTGTACTAGAAACCAGCAATAATGATGGATCCTTTACTGAAACTTTCTTTGGATTACTGGAACCAAGTTTGTAAGTCTTTTTCTGCTCTTTTGCGATAGTAAATTGACATTTTTGTGTTACAGTCGTTTAGGTAGATCCATGCTTCATCAATAATCACTACAATTTTCATATGTTTCCGGCTACATGATTTCCTAAAGAAGTCTTGTACTGTTCATGTTCGTGAAATATAGCGCTGTCGGAACACCACACTAATCAGTTCTTGATAACTTCACTTTTAAGCGAATCAGAAGTCACTCAAATAACTTCAGAAACGTTTACTAATATAATATTTTTTATTCAGCTAAATATCTTACTATACTTACTAATATTTTTTATTCAGCTAAATATCCTTTAGCACTTCAACAAGGTAAGATCAAACGAACATGAGCTAATATCAACAATAACACTTCACTAAGAAACAGAACACTCGTGTTAAAGTAGAACACGCAGCCTTCAAGTAACTCAAGAGGAAGTTACGGCAATTAAACAAAAACGTACCCACAATTACCATTAATTTCCACCATCAATCCCAACACACCAGCTTTTCAAAAAGCACATACACTATATTGACAAAAAAAAAACCCGAACACCCCTTCAAAAGCAAGTGAACGGATCCGCTGCTTTGTTAAGATGCGCGGTACAGCTGCAAACGGTACAAAACAAGCCTGCAGCTGACCGCGATCATACCGCACTGTGAGGTTGAGTGAAAATGTCGCGGCGGGAGAGAACTGACTTTTAGAAAGGAAAGATTGTTGGGTGTTATATTAGTGGGTTGTCCATAAGAAAAACCAAGAGGCGTTTAAACACAACCAAGTCAACTTTTTTGGATGTACTGAAAGAGTGGAAGACACATGGCGTGCCTGAAGCAGCAAAACGTACCGGCAGACCAAAGAAAATCAGTGATAGAGGACGTCGAAGCCTCAGGAGAGTCGTTACAGCTAATTGACGGAGTATTATTGTACAAGACCTCAGTGTACAGGTGAGTAAAAATGCTGAAACCTCGGTATGTACACGTACCATTCGCAGAGAACTTCATTCCATGGGTTACCTTGGTCATGCGGCTGCTCATAAGCATTTCAACTCCACTCGGAATGCTACTCGTCGTTTAGCATGGTGTAAAGAACATTTATCGCGGACCGTAGATCAATGAGAACGGGCCCTATTGACTGATGAATCCAGATACACGATCCATGAGTCTGATGAACGTGTGTGGGTATGGCGGCAGGCGGGGGAACGCTATTTACCACAATGTACTGTTCCTACGGTCAAGTTTGGAGCTGGCAGTGTACTCCTGTGTGGGTGGTTTTCGTGGTATGGTTCCGGCTTATTGGTTATCGTGGACAAACCTGTTAACCAGCACGTCTACCTCGATCTTCTGGATAATTATGCCCTATCAACTCTGTGGCAATACAATGGAACCGAGCCTTGTTGGTACCAGCAGGATAATGCACCGAGCCATAAAGTAAAGACTGTTACGGCGTGGTTTGACGATAATTCCGTATCGTGTGTGGACTGGCCAGCACAGAGCCCTGATCTTAATCTCATAGAGCACCTATGGGATGAATTAAAGCGCCGCATAAGAAGTGGAACCATGGCCTACTACTAAGCAACAGTTAGCGGCAGCATTATGTACTGAATGGAAGCGCATACCAGAACCTTGTCGAAAGCATGTCTCGAAGGGTCAGTGCATGCATTGTGGCCAAAGGTGGACCGACACCGTACTAACGTATGTCAATAAATGCTATGTTGTGTTTCTATTGTAGGTGTCGGGTGACTTTAGGTCAGTATAGTGTATTTCGTTCTGTTCTTATCTTAGACATCCACACGCCATTCGTTTCGACCTCAGGGGTGTTGCCAACGATACTCTTGCGAGAGAAGATATCACGTTATGTTGGGAAAATGCTAAGGAGAATGAACTCAAATTTACATAAAGAAAGAAACTAAAAAGAAAAGTTAAATTTCCTTTTAGTTTCTTTCTCTACGTCAGAGTCTACACCGTGTTCTGCGTCCATAATGTTCACCGCCTTTAGCCTAAGCTAAAGGCGGTGAACATTATGTTTTGTTTTTTTTTGTTTTTTTTTCAGTTTCAAATCTTTATTTATTACCTTGTTTACAATAGATACCGAAATTTTTAACGACTTAGCGATTGCTGTTTGGGTTGTTGGATTTTCTTTTAAGACCAGAAACCGTAAAATACGTACCTTCTTCGGATATTCGTTTGGTGTTTTTCTTCCGGTTAAAAGCAATGCTTGACGATTTTTCCCTCTATTATTAATAATATTGTTTCTTTCACATTTAGAAATGCTAATTCCAAGATTTGCACAGCACTTTTAATTACAGAATACGAACATTTCTTTTTGTAAAGAGCGAAAACGTTACGTTCTAAAAACATTGTTTGAACATCCTCTGTATAAATGCACCGTTGTATAAGGAATTCACTATGGCAACATGCTTGTCCACTGAAATGTCAAATTTAAAAACATATGCATTGCTCCGACGGAAGCAGTTTTTTTTTCTTTTATGTGGGAGATATTTAATGTCTCTCCTGAGCTCCAAGGATTATACGGAGTATTCCATCCCTGATTTCGGCCGCTAGTTTCGAAGGGGAGGCCAAAGCCAGAGCCCTGGGACAGGTACGCCACCCATGCTCCATCCTAGACACTCGTCCGGTTGATCCTCCGAGTTGGCCCGGGTTCGTGTCCTGGGCCCAAGGTCTTTCTTGCTTGGTGGGGCGGAGTACTTTTGCGTGATTTTCATAAGGCTTATGCCTTAGAGCTTGCATTCATGCGCATCTCCTTACACATATGTGCGCAATGTCGGGAAATGCAGTAAATATCTGCCGCCCCGGTGGCGCAGTGATCTAATCGCTGGCTTATGATCATTCTTCCGTGAAGGGTCCGTGTTCGAATATCGGTGAGGCATGAATGTTGTGTTTGTCTTACGGTACTGGCTCTCTCCCTTCACTGGAACTAGTGACCCTAAATTAGGGACGGGCGACTGCTTATAGCCGACTGAGTTGCTCACGGTGGTCGTTAAACCTTCAATCAAAAAATATATATGTGCCCCCCCCCTGTGGCTCAGTGATCTAAGCGCTTGTTTCTAACATTTCTTCCGAGATGGGGTCCTGGTTCGAATAATCCCGGTGGGACATGGATGTGTTTTTCTTACGGCACTGGCTCTCTCCCTTTTCCGGAATCACTGGCCCAAAATTAGGGACGGGAAACTGCTTATAGCCATGCTAGTTGCTTACGATGCCCATTAAACCCACACACAAAAAAAAATGTCGATGCGATTTGCATTCTTGACAGAGACGACACATGAGGTCAAAGCCCTTTGAGTAACCTGAACATGAAACTTCAGAAGGGAAAACTTGATTATGAACAAGCTAAAAACATTCGTGAGTTCATGCAAAACCTCTGTCCCCCTACTCATGCTGAGCAAGTGGTTCTCAACTGGGGACCAGAGTTGGAAACAGGTCAAAACTTTCTGACTCGACCCGGTCCGGTCTTTATTATTAAAATTCTGCTCCTGACACTTGAACTCTTTGTGTATTATACTTCATGCTCATTGTCCCAAGATTTGTACCACCCCTGTTTTATGAGTGCGGTATGCGTGCCCCACCGCTCTTGTGTTCTTGTTTATTATGCACTTGTGATTATCTACAGCCCCGCTCTTGTGTCCTTGTTTATTATGCACTTGTGATTATCTACAGCCCCGCTCTTGTGTCCTTGTTTATTACGCACTTGTGATTATCTACAGCCCCGCTCTTGTGTCCTTGTTTATTACGCACTTGTGATTATCTACAGCCCCGCTCTTGTGTCCTTGTTTATTATGCACTTGTGATTATCTACAGCCCCGCTCTTGTGTCCTTGCTTATTATGCACTTGTGATTATCTACAGCCCCGCTCTTGTGTCCTTGTTTATTACGCACTTGTGATTATCTACAGCCCCGCTCTTGTGTCCTTGTTTATTATGCACTTGTGATTATCTACAGCCCCGCTCTTGTGTTTTTATTTATTATGCACTTGTGATTATCTACAGCCCCGCTCTTTGCGTGCGGCTAGCGCGCCCACGGCTTTTATGCATTGTCCATACATGATGTTATTCCATGTTAAGCCCTGCGATCGTATGTGTTATGTAAGATTTCACGATTTCACCCGTGTCTTTCGTTTCACTTTACAGTTGTGTCAAACTTCCATGCATTTTTGTTATGTGCTGAGATTTCTAGTGTAGTGCCACGTTGTCCTTTATGTATGTGCCCAATTTTTTTACGTTATTCTTGTTGTCGCCCTGTTTCTATGTACCATTTTGTATTTTTTTCTATGCACCTTTTTCCTGTTTTGCCCTCGTAACTTGCGTGCGACATGAGAGCCCCCGTTCACTATGTATGGTCTTCTTTTCCCCAGCTTCTCCTGTATTTACATGTAATTATCCATGCTTGATGTAGTATTTGCTCTAGTGATCCTACATTTGTGCTCATGAATTCCTTCAATGTTTCACTTTGTAAGTGACCATGCTTTCAACTGATTGTTTGTACTCTTCATGTCTGCTCCATGTAAAGTCCACGCTGTCTTTGCCCAGTGCTCATGTTTTTCGGCCCTGATTTATTGTACACTTCTAGATACAATAAAGCGATTTTGAAATTGTATTTCTTTGTAGACCTAACCTCTGAATCTCAGAGTACAGCTTAGTGATATGTTAGATTTCCTACCTAAACAAACAAACATACGCACACACATGCATAAAAGGAATAGTGAAATGGAAAGGAAATTAACGTTGATTTTCAAGTTTTGATCGGAAATGATACAAGCAATGCTGTTTGTAATGATTCGTAAATTTGGGAAAGTTCAGTATCGTTCGTCAGAATACTGTTTAGGTAGGAAATCTTAGTTTATTTTAAATTACTTTGCAGAAATAAAGTTTTATTTAATTTCAGTTGTTGCTGCAAATGTCAACTCCTCTCAATATAATACCGAATCTATACCCGTGGGATACACAACTCCATGAAACTCATAATTACCCAATTTAACTCGGTTAATGGATTTTATCAGAGGGATGGTTCTCCAATTTTCCGAGCATTGCGTTGTACGTTTCTTTTAGGATTCGCGAATATATGACAGTCAAGCGGGAGAATTATGGATAATAATTTATGCAATTAAAAGTGATTTTATCAATGTAACCAGGAAGACAAGTTCTCGAAGGCGTGAAGCGGTGAAAGTTACTACACTTCGAAAGCTCAAAATTATTGTGCTCAGGGGACGACGCACTACAGAATCAGCTACTCGGAACATCGACATGGAACATGAATGATAATATCATTGGCGATCAGTGAAGAAGTATGGTTGCAATGTAATTGCCCGTTTACCGTTGTCTAATTATCTGATCAGGAAATAAATATTTCCTGAGGAACGTCTCCATGAATTTAACAAACGAAGGAGAACTCTTAGATGAAGACAGTTTCTTACACATTAAGGTCATGATCGCTGTTATTAGTACGACATGTAAGTGATACAACAAGAAACAATTTCTGATTTGTGAAGATCTGAGACATGTTTGCATGTAAATACTTATTAAAACGAATAATACATAGGCCTAGACAGATAATAAATGGACTCAGCTTTGTCTCTTCGTAGATTTAATATCCACAGGTGTTGAGATTTTTCAAGATGCACAATACAACATTTATTTATGTGAATGTTAATTTTAACCAAACTATGCCACCAGACCAGCAGTTCACAAGCACGAACTTGTTAAAAGAATGTCCCTTTTTCGCTTCGCCGATGAAATTCTTTTTTCTAGCACGTCTTTCGTAAAAAAAAAAAAAAAAAAAAAAAAAAGATCGTACTTATGATATCAAGTATTAGTCCGACTTGAAAAAATATTTTCTGCATTGGCAAGCTTGAAATGTGAGAATCGTGATCCTTATATTCCGGTTTTTTTACCGACTGACAGCTTCGTCGCTAGAGGGCATAAATGTAGATGATATCGAATTCAAAGTACATTTTATATATTCCATATATTTGCTTCTAAATATCCGATTGAAAAAAATTCCTTTTTGATGGCATTTATATCGAAGCCTATTTTCGGTAGTTTCTTTTTCAAGTAATGAATAGATTGTCCGCTGGGCAGGGCAAAGGTAAATTGCGTTTTTCCCGATATCTCTGCTTCTAAAAGTCTGTTTTGAAAACTTCTTTCTGCATCGGATACAGCTCCTGGTGGGAAATGTTTTGCATATAATCTCTAATTTTTGGTAAAAAATATTTCGGCCACCAGAAGGCGTAAGTTTTTCTTTCTGCTTTTGATGAATTTGCAACAAAATTTGAGCTTCTGAAAACTCGAATGGAAAAATTCTTTCGTGGGCATATACCTCTCACCTCGGAAAACCTTTAGAGAATACCTCCTGCATAAAATAGTGCATAGTTCTTTTCACCAGAAGGCGTAGATATATATCTTATTTTTGTCGATATCTCTGCTTCTAAGGATCCGATTTGAAAAAATGTATCTTCGTTGGAGAGCGTTTTCGTTGGGAAATGTTTCTCATATAATTTCAAACTTTTCTTAACACACAAGCGTGCCACAGACGACGCAAGTTCACGTTTCCGTTTACAGCAATATCTGTGGGACTAAAAACCCGATTGAAAAATTCTTTTTCGATAAGATACTACTAACTATGAAAACTCTTGTGTGCATTTTCTTCACAAAATAATGCACAATTTTAGCCTAAATGTTTTGTCTATAATTCTAATAAGAGAGCGCTCATATAATTCTAATAAGAGAGCGCAAATGTTTAATAATTCTAATAAGAGAGTGCAAATTTCTGGATGCTAAACCAGCTTTTTCTCATTATCTCTGCTTTCAACTGTACGATTTAAAAAAATACTTTTAACAGCCGCTACCGTTTATCTTGTGGAACACTTTAGATTTGCGTTTGAGGAGATTTGTAGTTCACAGTTCTGCCCTAGGTGGTGTTTGTGTGCTTCGGTTTGCAGCTGTGTCTCCGCTTCTGAAACCCTACTGAAAAATTTCTTTTTGTACTGTATGCCATTTGCTGCAATAAAAATGGGAAACATTATTCTTTCTAAATAATACACTACAACGAAGTGAATTTCTCCGTCATTTTTATCCGCGTGTGGATTCGAACCCGGGTCCCCTCATTCCGGAATAAGTTGCTCTACCAATTGAGCTACGCGGACGTTTTATTCTGATTCCTATCTGCCTTTATGTCGTGTGCGTCTTTCTGGCAGGTACGTCACATCTTCTGGTACGTTACATCATCTCCCCCTTATTTTTTTTATTTTTTTTATTCGAAGTGCTGGAGAAGGGATTCTTTTATTTTTCCTATCTCGCGGTGTGGAAATAACATCACACCAATGCGAGATTTTGAACGGTCGGGTCATCCGGATAGTTCGGGCGCCATTATAACGAAGTAAATTTCTCCGTCATTTTTTATCCGCGCCGGGGTTCGAACCCGGATCCCCTCATTCCGGAATAAGTCGCTCTACCAATTGAGCTACGCGGACATTTTATTCTGACTCCTATCTGCCTTTATATCGTGTGCGTCTTTCTGGCAGGTACGTCACATCTCCTGGTACGTTACAACACAACTGTCCCGCTAGGGAGCGTAAAGGCCAAACTCCTTTTCTCGCTATCTCTGCTTTCGGTAGACTTATTCGAAAAGTTTTTTTTTTTTTTCTCTCAGCATAGCTTTTGTCATGAATACTTTTCGCCAATTTGAAACTTTTCCATTATGCAAAATTCTTCCGCTAGAAGGCGTATAGTTTTATCATGTTTCCTCCCATATTTCTTCTTTTAACTGTTCGATTTGAAAATATCTTTGTCTCTAATACCTTCCTTCCGCTATGAGAAACTTTTGTGCGCCATTTGTTAATCTTCGTAACTTACTTTTTAGACGCTGGTGAAAATAAGTAGCTGTTTCTCTATCTGGTTGAGTTTTGTTTTTCTAACCAGTTCTATTGACTTTGAGTAAATTTGATAAATTTGATTCACGTCGGAAAGGATTCAAAAGACGTGCTAATTACAACCAAAAATTCGGTGTTACTTTTCTTGTTTTACATTGGAATGTGTATGTCCATTGTAACGTACACTCTAATATAACTTTCCTATTTTTTCGCTTTCCAACCGTACGTTGAAGAAGCGTATATGCTCCAGCTTTTCCGTTCGCCTGTCCGTCTGTCCGTCTGTCTGTCGCACGATAACTCACGTAAAAATGATTCAATTTCAATGAAATTTTAGTATGTGGTAGGGGACCACCTGGGGACAAACTCTTTTGAAAATGGGACAAATGGGGTTAAAGGTCACGACATACGAGCGGGATCCATTCCATTGCCCTTATGCCTCATAACTTGCGTAAATATGGTTCGATTTCAATGACATTTTAGTATATGGTAGGGGACCATCTGGGGACGAACCCTATTGAAAAAGGGTGATGTGGGGTCAAAGTTCAGGACATAGGAGCGGGATGCATTCCATTGCCCTTATACGTCCTAACGTGCGTGAAAATGGCTCGATTTCGATGAAATTTTAGTATGTGGTAGGGGACCACCTGGGAAAGAACCCTATTGAAAATGGGACAAATGGGGTCAAAGGTCAAGACATAGGATCGGGTTCCATTCCATCGCCCTTATCCCATACTATTAAGGTAGACGTCAAGTAATTTTGCTTCCTATACTTCCGATGGAAAACCTTTTGTACACATTTCCTTCACAATTAGTGTGTTCGTAAGGATGGAAATTTGAGCATCGATTAAAATAACTTCATATTATAACTTAGAATACTTAACATTTTCTAAAACAACCATAGTTATACACTGGTGGAAAGTGAAAAAAGAACACCAAGAAGGAGACGTCTGATATCAACGAAATTTATACAACATAATAACAGAATACAGAGGATAACGTGATAAAAACATTATGGCAAAATACAGCTGTATTTTCTGGTAAACTGAAAAATAACATTTCCATGTAACATGGTTAGTACGAGGTTGAACCGCCATGAACTGCGTCACACTGTGCAATTCGGGCATGGAGTCTGTCGTACAGAAGTTGGATGTAAGTTTGGGGTATTGAGTTCCAAGCATCCTCAACCTGGACGCGTAAATCGGGGATGGTCGTGGCCGGCCGTGGAGACCGGATAAGTCGTTGTCCCATAAAATCCTACACGTGCTCAATGGGGCACAAATCCGGTGAACGTGCAGGCCATGGAAGTTGTTTCACATCCTGAAGTGCATGTTGCGTTGCGCGTGCCGAGTGTGGGCGTGCGTCATCTTGCTGGAAAGCACCACGATGGACCGACCTTACAAATGGCACAACAACGGGCTGAATGATGTTGTTGATGTAGGAGGTGCTGTTTAACATACCCGGTACAAACACTAGTTGTGTACGGGAGTGATAGCTGCTCGCTCCCCACACCAGGAGACCAGGCGTAGCCCCTGTGTGTCGCTGGCAGATGTAAGAAGGGTGCAGACGCTCCCCTGTGCGTCTGCGAACACGCATACGGCCATCGGAGGCTCCCAAGCAGAATCTGCTTTCATCGCTGAACACGACAGATCGCCATTGCGTTCTTCAGTGCAGACGTTGGCGACACCACTGCAGCCGTTCCTGACGGTGGGCTGGAGTCAGAGGTACACATGCCAGAGGCACACGTGCACGTAGTCCTGCATCCAGTAGACGGTTGCGAATTGTTCGCACAGTCACCTCAGGTGCAACGGCAGCTCGGATTTGCGTTGAAGTGGATGTTCTGCTTGACAACGCCGCTCTTCTTATGCGTCGATTGGTCCGTTCATCAGTCCGTCTGTGACTCCCAGTTCCACGTCTTCTCGTGTGGGAATGTTCCTCGGACCATCTACGCCACCATCGTACCACCACCGATATTCCCGTCCAATTCGCTCCGCAATACGACGATACGACCACCCGGCCTCGCGAAGTCCAACTAGATGACCTCGCTCAAAGTCCGATAACTGCTGAAATCGTTCACGTCTTCCATGTCCAGGCATTGCAGCTTCTTCAGGGTCTTCGCACGTGTCCGTACGCCGACGACTGATTACATTCACTTCACCGTACTTCTTAAATACCACCGACGATAATTTGCATATTATGCCGTGCTGTGGCGTAAGCGCTCACCGGTTAGTCCCGAAATTAACATCACACCTACGTAAACTTGACCCCATTAACATATGTAAATTTCGTGATCGTCCGCCAATTCCTTCTTGGTGTTCTTTTTTCACTTTCCGCCAGTGTATTAAAAAACAATAACATTTCCTTTGGTGGTGTTGAAACCAGCAAAAAAGGGCGCGACCTGTGCTTTGATGACGTCAGTAGACAAATAAATGTTGGATTGCATAGTTATTGGGTATGTTTTAGAAAATATTAAATATTCCAAGTTATAAAATGAAGCTATTTTAATCGATGTTAAAATTTTCATGCTTGGGAACGCATTAATTGTGAAGAAAATGTGTACAGAAGTTTTTCCATTGGAAGTATAGCAAGCAAAATTACTTGTCGTCCACCTTAAAGGAGCAATTCTTGTATCTATGTAAATTTTATTTTGAAAACGGCTTTAAGGATTTTGATGAAAGTCGTTAACCTACCGTTTTCTGGTACTGAAAATCGATTTAGCTTGATCTCGACTTTAGGAAAATTCGTTTAGTGCGTTAAATAACCACCCCGAATTACCACGTTTTTATTGTCATGGCGTCGTCTCATTAATGTTACCCATGCTTAGAAATCTTATGACGTCACAATCTCGCGACTGAGATGCTGGCGTGCGGACACGCCATCTGTTTCATTACGTCACGCGTTGTGTGTGAATCCTATTAAAGTTTTATGACGTCACACTTATGTGAGCAGATGGTCGCAATTCCCATCTGCCTCATTACGTCACGCGGTGTGTGCGTATGACCGTCCGCACGATAGCTCGCGTAAAAATCGTTCGATTTCGATGAAATTTTAGTATGTGGAAGGGAATCACCTGGGAAGGAACCCTATTGAAAGTGAACGAAATGGGGTCAAATGTCAAGACATAGGAGCGGGATCCATTCCACTGCCCTTATGTGTCATAACTAACGTAAAAAAGGTTCGATTTCTATGAAATTTTAGTATGTGGTAGGGGACCACCTGGGGACAAACCCTATTGAAAATGGGCGAAATGGGGTCAAGGGTCTGGATATAATAGCGGAATCTCTTCCATCGCCATTATGCGTCATAACTTACGTAAAATTACTTCGATTTGAATGAAATATTAGTAAGTTGTAGGGACCTGCCTGAGGACGAAACCTATTGAAAATGGGCAAAATGGGATTAAAGGTTAGAACACAGGAGCGGGATCTATTCCATAGCCCTTATTCATCAGAACTGACGTAAAAATGCTTCGATTGCGACAAAACTTTATCATGTTATTTCGTAGGTATACTGAACCAGTTCTGTTGAATATCATCGAAATGGATTTAAAGGTCAGGGCACAGGACTGAGATTTATTCCACAGCCATTATCCTCATATCTTAAGTGATAACTTGAGTAATGATTTCTGGTATGTTGGAAAGCGTATTATAATCAATGCATTGCATGATTTTACTAACTTGTACTTTTTGTATCTATGTAAATTTCGGTTCGGTCTCTTCAAGCAGTTTCTAACTTAACGCTGTATTTTCTCTCTCGACTGAATGTCTTTTGGCAACATGAATTGAGATCGGAGATTGAGTGACGTGCATGGAAATCAGAGATAAGAAAGTTGTTTTCAATCTATGTTCGCTGGGTGACTGGCTTACTGGCTGTGAGGCTGGTTCATGAGCTGTGAAGTTGATTATTGTCCATGTTATAAGTTCAAAATCTGATGTTACGTGCTTGATTCAAAATCTGATGTTACGTGCATGTATACAAAAGTACTTTATCATCTTTGAAGCTACCATCGTTGATAGCGTGGCGTGGATATTATTGTGTGTCATGAGCTGTCATTTATTTTTCTATTGAAGTAATAGTTGAAGTAACTTCTGATGTGCTGACGCAAATAAAAGGTTAACTGTAAGTTGCTCTTTCTTGAAGATCTCTTGAAGGGTTATTGCTGCGTTCAGTAAGGACATTAATTGTTAGGCTCTCCAGGATTTCAGTTGAAAGGAATCAAGATTCACGTAATGTAAATGTTCTGGTTAAACTGATATCTTCTCATATACGCAGTCGAGTCCCATTATTGTGATCGCCTCATACTTTTGATTTCAACAGCGCTTAACCAATGAAAGAAGGCATGTGTCATGAGCTGGCTTGGAGGGTATATAAGATATGCTGTAGGCATTCTGAAAACATATCACTCGTTGCTGTCATGGATAAAAGTAGCGTTTTATGAGATTTGCAAAAAAAGGATGATTATCGGCTTCCGGGCCAAGGGCGGCAGTATTTCTGAAACAGCGCAGTTTGTGAACTGTTCGCGTGCTACTGTGGTTAAAGTGTATCGTGATTGGAGAAATGACACCATTGCAAATAAGCGACGTGGGAACTGCGCAGCTCCACGTGCCATTGATGTGAGAGGTGAACGTTGGCTCCGAAGATGCATGAGGACCGATCGATACGCTGCAGTGGAGCAACTCACTGGCTGAATGAACCAGGAGGATACTGGAAGTGTGTCTACAATGACAGTTTCGTGAACCCTGCTGCGTATGGGGCTCCGATACAGACGGATGGTCACTGCACCTATGCTAACGAAGGTGCATCGGCAGAAAATGCTTACATTTGCACGGCAATATTGGAATTAGACCTCCACTGATTGGCAAACAATTGCTTCCTCCGATGAGTCACGTTTTCTGCTTCATCGTACCGATGCACTTTGGCGTATAAAGCGAGAAACATCGGAGAACAAACACTCTTCAACCATTGCTGGAAGAACATAAGCTGGTGGGGGCAGCGTTATGGTCTGAGGAACGTTTTCGTGGTATTTTCTGGGTTCACTCATACCTATGGAAAGCACTATGGACCGAATTCGTTATGAACCCATCCTTGAAGACCACGAACAATCATACATGCTGATTGTCTTCCCTGGAGCGGATGGGATTTTCGTGCACGACAATACGACGTGTCACACAGCTAAAAATGTCTGAGAGTGGTTGGAAGAGCAGGATGAAGACTTCAAAGTACTTCGCTGGCCCCTAATTCCTCAGACTTAAACCCAATTGAGCATCTGTGGGACCACCTCGATCGTGTTGTTCGCTCTATGGATCCTCCACCACGCACCCTCCAGCAGCTGTCAGATACACTACAGTCAACATGGCTCCACATACCTGTTAACCAGCACCTTATTGAGTCACTCCCAGCCAGTCTAGCTGCTGTCCGCATTGCACATGGCGGTTACTCTGGATATTAGCTGGTGGTCACAATAATGTGACTCCACCGTGTATGTATGAGTAGTGAACGGATATTGGAATGATAGTTCCCCAAACCACAATACTAGGCTGAGGAGCTGTATGACGTTCGCGTATAGTAGCAAGATCACATCGAAACTTCCAAGTTTCTTATTTTTTTAAGTTCTGACAAAAACTGGCAGCTGGTCAAAAAATAAATAAAAGCAGATAGACACTCTCGGTGTGACGACGAGACGACAACTACATAATCTGTAAAAGGAGAAACGACAACGATATAATCTGTAAAAGGTGTGTGAACAAAGATATAGTCTGTAAAAACGGAGTGTTTCTATTATTATACGTCAGGCTGCTTTACCCTGCTTTTATAAGGATACGTGCTATAGCTAGCATGCCCTTTTCTGCCAGTGAAGCGATTCGTCCACGTCTTGCTACTCCGGAGCAGAATTTATAGCCTAGGGAGCCAGTGCTCAGGGTCCACGACATAATATGCCCATCCGACGCCCGGCGGCTATTTAGTGGTTTGAAAGTTCCTACCTGCCTGGGATCGATCCTCAGACTTTTCCGTGACAGTCGCAAACGTTGACTATGCCATCTGTGGGCCTGATGATCATAATGATATACCTCATTAGTGTATACTACGTTTTGTTTTGAAAAAAAAATGTGGAAATTATTATAAAACTGTTTTCTTCTTGAAGAATAGGGGAATTTCTAATGTTCATATATTAAGTTACCCGGGAAATCAAATGTAAAAATCTAAAATGAAATCTAAAAAAATCTAAAATGAAATCTCTAAAAAAAAAAACATATTTTTTTTTAATCTAAAAAATCTAAGAAAATTAAAAAATAATTTAGGTTCAAATCTAAAAAGTAATAATTTAATAATTAATTTAATAATAATTTAATAATATTGTATTATTAATCTGATAATTTAATATTTAATATTAATAATTTAATATTTAATATTAATAATTTAATATTTAATATTAATAATTTATATCTAATCTTAATAATTTAATATTTAATATTAATAATTTATATTTAATATTAATAATTTATATATTTAATATCAATAATTTATATATTTAATATTAATAATTTATATTTAATATTAATAATTTATATTTAATATTAATTATTTATATTTAATATTAATTATTTATATTTAATATTAATAATTTGATATTTAATATTAATAATTTGACATTTAATATTAATAATTTGATATTTAATAATAATAATTTGATATTTAATATTAATAATTTGATATTTAATAATAATAATTTAATATTAATACCTTAATATTTAATATTAATCATTTAATATTTACTATTAATATTTACTATTATTGATTTAATATTTACTTTTAATAATTTACTATTAATGATTTAATATTTACTAACAATAATTTTATATTTAATAATAATTTAATAATTTACTTTAACATCTAAAAAACACGAAAACGAAATCTCTAAAAAATCTTAAGAAATTAAACAAAAATTTAAAATAAAATCTCTCCCAGTCCCACCAGTGGTGTCCAAAAAAATTAACAACCAGTTCTGTAAACGTATATCGCGGGGGTACACGGTAAGCGTGTAACCCCGCGATATACGGTAAACGTAAGCCTAAAAGGCTGTTGGAAAGGGGAAGATTTATGATGTACGGTATTACGTAAATATCAAAAAGTTTTATTATTTTTGCTTATAAGGAGCAGAAAATTCAAATTCTTACATAATATCCTTTCTGCAGAAGTGAATAATCTATAGATGTATTTCTCACAAACTCCAAATTGCATTTTTTTTTCTTTAGCGTCAGTTGCTGTGTACGAACACAAGTCATTGGCTATTAAATAGAAACAGAGCTGTAGAAGTACCCTTGTTTTCTGGGTTACGATTAATTCGCTTGATAATCGGGAGTTTAAAGAGGAAAAAAATTTCCACGGTCTGGTAACGCAGGGACCGAAGTTAACGAGAGGCTGAGCACACGCCCATTATTAGCACCGTAAGATCAAATCAAGTTCATTGCACACTCACGCGACTGATGACCTTCAAAAAGTTGCTACACCGCAAACGAAGCAAACAAACAATATACCGCAGAGAAGCAAACAGTGAGAGATGGGAAAAAAAACTTTCCGAGGAGGTGAGGACTTTCATTGTTTACCTTAACATCACTAACGCCAACATCCGGTTTTACCGAACTAACAATCAGTTCGCCCGAAACGATGTAAACCGGTTCAATGATACGAGTGCCCCCCCCTTAATGATTTCGTAACAAATTTTCATTTTCACATGGAAAATAGTTCTCCCCTTAAATACTTTCTCCAGAAGTTCAAGATTCGACGACAAATGCCAGATTTATCTTTGGTTCACAAGACAAGATCGTTACACACCATTTGTTTCTATTTTGTTACTGTTTATGGGTTTAACAACCACCCACCGCGGGATGTTCAAAGAACTCTGAGCAATCAGTCACCAGTCCCTGCGTTTTAGCTACTTCCGGAGGGACAGGGGAAGAGCGCCAATGCCATGGGACAGACACACCACCCAACTCGGGCCCATCTCGAAAAAATGACCAGAAACCAGCTCTTAGCCCATTAGGCCCCCTGGGCGACACCAAAACTTTAGTATCATTCCTCTTGCCTTCTTTTTCTTTTTTTATCGGAGGTTCAACGACCACCGTGAGCCCTATCTCGAGCAAATCAACATTACAGCATGATCATACTTCATTCACAGTCCAGTCCTGCACTATAAACACTATATTGACCAAAGTCCCGGACACCCCTTCAAACGCGAATGAACAGATCCGCTGCGTTGTTAAGATGCGCGGTACAGCTGCAAACGGCATAAAACAAGCCTGCAGCTGACCGCGATCATACCGCACTGTGAGGTTGAGTGAAAATGTCGCGGCGGGAGAGCGCTGACTTTGAGAAAGGAAAGATTGTTGGGTGTTATATTAGTGGGTTTTCCATCAGAGAAACCGAGAGTCTTTTAAACATACCCAAGTCAACTGTTTTGGATGTACTGAATAAGTGGAAGACAAATGGCGTGCCTGAAGCGGCAAAAAGTACCGGCAAACCAAAAAAAATCAGTGACAGAGAACGTCGAAACCTCAGGAGAGTCGTTACAGCTAATTGACGGAGTACTGCACAAGACCTCAGTGTACAGGCGAGTAAAAATGCGGGAACCTCGGTATGTACATGTACCATTCGCAGAGAACTTCATTCCATGGGTTACAGTGGTCGTGCGGCTGCTCATAAACCTTTCATCTCCACTCGGAATGCTACTCGTCGTTAAGCATGGTGTAAAAACATTTATCGTGGACCGTGGATCAATGGAAACGGGTCATATGGACTGATGAATACAGATACACGATCCATGAGTCTCATGGCCGTGTGTGGGTATGGTGGCAGCCGGGGGAACTCTATTTACCACAGTGTACTGTTCCTACGGTCGAGTTTGGAGCTGTCAGTGTACTCGTGCGGAAGTGTTTTTCGTGGTATGGTCCCGGCCCATTGGTTATCGTGGACAAACCTGTTAACCAGCATGTCTACCTCGATATTCTGTACAATTATGCCCTACCAACTCTGTGCAATACTATGGGAACGAGCCTTGTTGGTAACAGCAGGATAATGCACCGAGCCATAAAGCAAGGACTGTTACGATGTGGTTCGACGGTAATTCCGTATCGTGTGTGGACTGGCCAGCACAGAGCCCTGATCTTAATCCCTTAGGGCACTTGGGTGCCGGTCAAAACACCGACACCCAAAACACCGACAGGACAAAACACCGACACCCAAAACACCGACACCCAAAACACCGACAACCAAAACACCGAAAGGACAAAACACCGACAGGACAAAACACCGACAGGACAAAATACCGACAGGACAAAACACCGACAGGACAAAATACCGACAGGACAAAACACCGACAGGACAAAACACCGACATCTCGTTTCTATTTTGTTTCTCCAACAGCAGTCGGCGCTGTATGTCAAGGATCAAGTAATATCAGAAAGTTTGTACGACGGCTTTTAACGGCAAAACAAAAATTTTGCGGCATTGCTGTTTTCAATTTAGAACTACCAAATTTGGTGTACAATCTCATAGTACTCCAAGTTAGACCGTAGACGGATTTTGGAAGAGGTCCGCACAAAATTTTCTTAAAATCTACAGTTTTCAGTTTAGAATCAAATTTGATATACTACCTCATGGTACACTAAGGTAGACTGTAGATGATTTTTGAAAGGGATTGGGGTCAAGGGGGCCCCATACAAAATTTTCATTCTGGTTTTCAATTTAGAACCACCAAATTTGGTATACTATCTCATGGTGCTCTAAGTTACCCCGTAGACGGTTTGAGGAAGGGTTCGAGGCGGGTCAAAGAGGCCCCCATACAATATTTTCGTAAAATCTACAGTTTTCAATTTAGAACCACCAAATTTGGTATACTACCTCATGGTACTCTAAGTTAGACCGTAAACCCTTTTAGGAAATGATCGGGGTCAAGGGGCCCCCATACAAAATTTTCGTAAATTCTTCAGTTTTCAATTTAGAACCACCAATTTTGGTATACTACCTCATGGTACTCTAAGTTAGACCGTAAACCCTTTTTGGGAAGGGATCGGGGCCCAGGGTCAAGGGGCCCCCATACAATATTTTCGTAAATTCTACAGTTTTCAATTTAGTACCACCAAATTTGGTATACTATCTCATGGTGCTCTAAGTTAGCCCCTAGACGGTTTGAGGAATGGGTCGGGGCCCGGGGTCAAGGGGCCCCTATACAAAAATTTCGTAAAATCTACAGTTTTCAATTTAGAACCACCAAATTTGGTATAACAGCTCATGGTACTGTAAGTTAGACCTAAACCCTTTTTGGAAGGGATCGGGACCGGGGTCAAGTGGGCCCCATACAAAAATTTCGTAAAATCTAGAGTTTTCAATTTAGAACCACCAAATTTGGTACACTATCCCATGGTGCTCGAAGTTCGACCGTGGACAGTTTGAGGAAGCGGTCGGGGCCCGGGGTCAAGGAGGCCCCATACAAAATTTTCATAAAATCTACAGTTTTCAATTTAGAACCACCAAATTTGGTATACTACCTCATGGTACTCTAAGTTAGACCGTAAACCCTTTTTGGAATGGATGACCACCAAATTTGGTATACTACCTCATGGTACTTTAAGTTAGCCCGGGTCAAGGGGGCCCATACAAAATTTTCGTAAAATTTACAGTTTTCAATTTAGAACCACCAAATTTGGTATAATATCTCATGGTGCACAAAGTTAAACAGTTGACCGTTTTGGAAAGTGGTCGGGGCCCGGGGTCAAGAGGGCCCCATACAAAATTTTCGTAAATTCTACAGTTTTCAATTTAGAACCACAAAATTTGGTTTACTATCCCATGGTGCTCAAAGTTAAACCGTTGACCGTTTTGGGAAGTGGTCGGGGTTCGGGGTCTAGAGGGCCCCACACAAAATTTTCGTAAAATCTACAGTTTTCGATTTAGAACCACCAAATTTGGTATATTATCTCATGGTGCTCTAAGTTAGCACCTAGACGGTTTGAGGAAGGGGTCGGGGCCCGGGCTCAAGGAGCCCCATACAAAATTTTCGTGAAATCTACAGTTTTCAATTTAAAACCACCAAATTTGGTATACTATCTCATGGTCCTCAAAGTTAAACCGTAGACAGTTTTTGGAAGTGGTCGGGGCCCGGGGTCAAGAGGGCCTCATACAAAATTTTCGTAAAATCTACAGTTTTCAATTTAGAACCACCAAATTTTGTATACCACCTCATGGTACTGTAAGTTAGACCTAAACCCTTTTTGGAAGGGATCGGGGCCTGGGTCAAGGGGGCCCCATACAAAATTTTCGTAAAATCTACAGTTTTCAATTTAGAACCACAAATTTTGTATATTACCTCGTAAACCCTTTTTGGAAGGGATCGGGGTCCGGGGTCATTGGGGCTCCATACAAAATTTTCGTAAAATGAATTAAAATTTAGTGCCTAAGTAAAAGGGCAATGCTATTAACTTGGTTGATGTGCAAACGTTATGAATATGACATTGGTAGAGTAAAAATATTAAAAAAGGCTTAGACCTTAGGAATTAATATTTCGTTCTTAAGTAAAAAAGCGCGATATTATTGACTTGATTTGATAGGTAAACGTTATGAATGTGACATCGGTAGAATAAAAACGGTTAAAAAGGTCTAGGCCTTGGCCTTATGAATTAATATTTCGTGTTTAAGTAAAACCACAATATTATTAACTTGATTTGATATGTAAACGTTGTGAATATGAAACCGGTAGAATAAAAACTGTTAAAAGAGCCTAGGCATAGGTCCTGTGAATTAATATTTAGTGCCTCAGTAAAAGCGCATATTAACTTGATTTGATACGTAAACGTTATGAATATGAAGTCGGCGTATTAAAAGCTGTTAAAAAGGCCAAGGTGTAGGGCCTATGAATTAATTAAGTTACAAAAAAATATTACAAGCTGGACATGTTATGTAAATACTTAACGCCTAAGTAAAAATTCAACGTTTTTAAAAAATCCCATCTTATCGTCCTTTTCTGAACACAGCGTGAGTCGTGCTGTAGTTCCGTCGAACACTGCACACCGTAGTTTAAAGAAATGTACGGAGTCCGGCAATTTATTTCGTCAAATTAAAGTACAGTTCTCGTTTGGCTTACATATTATAGAGTTCCCAATTCAATTCTCAATATAGTCCAAGAAATAGCAATCTTTATACCCCCTCCCCTTTCCCGAACTTTTATGGCCAGTTGTGAGCCGGCATGAAAATTCAGACAAACAAAAGAGCTCCTTTCCGTCGTGAGGCAGCTTGGAAAACTGCCACACATAATTCGGAAACTTGGAAAACTGCCTGACTGGAAATATGCCACACATTCAAAGTGTTCCCCAAGGGAACAACAATTTGTGGCCAGCCCCTTAGTAAAAAACATGTGGCAATTTTCCTGTGTGACACTTTGTCAATGTGTGGCAGTTTTCCACGTTGCTTGAAAGATGTGTGGCGGTTTTCCTGTGTGTCAGTTTACAGTGAACCGCATTTGTGCACGACGGCCCCTTAGTGAAAACTATGGGGCAGTTTTCCTGGGTAACAGTGTTCCAATGTGTGGCATTTTTCCAAGTTGCTGAAGAATATGTGAAGCTTTTCTTGTTTGACGGTTTACCGGATATCTTATAAAACATCTGAAAGTTGCGGGAAAAATGGAAATGCCGATCACGGCAATTCACCCTCCACATATTTGTTTTAAGCAGCGTGAAAATGGAAATCACAAGCAAGCCCAGAAATCTCCCCCACATTCGAGGTTTTGAGTAAAATGCAATTTGTGCGCTATACCTGACTCAAAAAGGTGGGGAGATTCATGTGGGGAATTTTCCTATGTGGGGGACTTTTTCGTGCACCTGTATGCAACATATTGCCATTTATTGTGTCGACAAGGAAACCGAAACATCTTACGATTAGTATGGTTTCTCAAAGTTATTTATGTTTATTTACATTTTGTAAATTTTTCTCTTGCATCACAAAGATGCAAAATCCGTTTGGCAGTTCACCAGAACATAAGGGCTCATTACGTCAGCTAAATTATGTAAAGGAACATTAGCAACGGCTCCACTGCAAAATAATTTTTGCCGAATATTTTCGTTGGTTGCCGGAAAACCGCCACACAGGAAAATTGCGACACGTTTTTCAGTAACTTGGAAAACTTCCACACAGGAAAATTGCCACATGTTTTTCATTAAGGGGCGGGGCACCAATTGCCGTTCCTCCGAGGGAAACTTTGAATGTTCAAGGGGGGGGTATAAAGATTGCCGTTTGTTGGCCTATATGATGGAGAATTGGATTGGGGACTCGAAACAAATTTCGAGAAAACTTTCTATGTAAGACAAGCGAGAAATGTACTTTAATTTGAAGAAATAAATTGCCGTGACTTAGTACATTTCCTAAAACTACAGTGCCCCCCCTCCCCTGCTGGTGGCGCAGGCATATGACCAATCGTCCAAGTAGGTCCGGATTCGAATCCCAGTGAGTCATGGATGTTGTGTTGTGTTTGTCTTATGCAGAAGCGCCGACTATGGAGGCGCAAGGCGAATCTTGCCCCCTCAATAATTTTACTGGAAGAGAAGTGCCCACCTAGTGTCTTTCATTCTGTTCAACTAAATAATCGCTTGGTTCTCATAAAGTAGACCAAGCTCCATTTATGAGGCCAAAGCTCTTTATTTCCAAGAAAATAATAAATAGCAAAATAAGTAAAAACGTTTTTTACATATTCAGTATTGCTCATTTGATAGGAAACTTGATTGCCATCCCCGTATTGTGTTTGATATGTTCTCACGATGTGTGGGAAATGTTTAAAACAATTATCATAAATAAAATAAATAAAAATACAGAAACGGATAACCTCTTGCGCCTTTATTTCTCAATTTATTTTTGTGCTTCTCGTTCTTTGTTCGAGTAACCTCACTAATTTCTCACTTTTTTTTTTTACAAATGTTTGGAAATAAAGCATTTCTGGATATTTCTATAAAATCACAGGCTCAATTTTATTTTTAAATAAAAGAATATTTCTGTTTCCTTGTGTATTTACTAATGAACAATTACAATTGTGTTTTAAAATATACGACGTTGACGTAGTTTATCTTTTTGCCTTTTTTTATTGTTATTTTGAGAATAGAAGAAGCGTGACCCCCAATTTGGTGAAGCCCCCGCCCCTGGTTTTACGGAACTGGCTCGCTCCCTTCCATGGAACCAGTTGCATTAAATTAGGGACAGACGATTGCTTATAGCCCACTGAGTTGAGTTGCTCTCGGTGGTTGTTAAACTCTCAACAACAACAACAACAACAACAACAAAAAATCCCTTATATGAGAAAGTGTAAGAGTTTATCGGTACAAAACTTTTTCCATATAGAATTTTTTCGCCAAACGTCCAAAACCACATTGTGAGAACTTGCAGTACCAATGTGCCTCTCTCCCCCAATCACTTTAATACTGATATTTTTCATTTTTGCACTGATAAGGTTTTAGTTTCAATTTTATTGGTTTTTAGCATAATCAATGAAATATCCCTTTCTAGAGATTTGGCTATTTAGAAGAAAAGCGAAAAGGAAACATACATGTGTAAGTTTTTTTTACAAAAAGTAAAGCAAATTGTTCAGTTTACGTGAAAGCATTCCGAGTAGTGAACTACTCGGCATTCTTCGCGGTGTAATAAGAAAAAAGACGAACTGTTAGGTCCCCATCCATTCATATGGATGGACGGAAGAGTCCCCCACCTCTTTCAGTCAGGGACCGTACAGAAATTGCTTTTGACACAAAATATCGAACGTGTAGAAATTTTTGGGGTCAGCTTTTCCTTATTTTTTAATGCAACCTACATATGTTTACCACTTTTACAGTAGTTTATGTTAGCAAGATGGGGTGGGGGAAATTTCCGGATTAGTATTTCGACTAGTATGGCGGTTTTCAGTGAAAAACGATCTTACAATTAGTAGGCTGATGGGGTAGGGGAAAATTCCGGTTTTGGTAATTCCGTATTCACTGCAATCTACAGATGCTTTGTAAGTAGTAGAAAAATGTGGGAGACATTTTCGGGGACGGCACTTCGACTTTTATTCCACTGTAGTTTGTAGCAAAAAAACGATATTACAAGTAGCAGGATGGGGTGGAAGAAATTTCCGGGGTCGGTTATTCTTTCTTGAGGTCTGCAATGTCGTTATACTGAAAGCCATGCGCAACAGCCGAATAAATTAAAATCAGGTTATCCTCTGAATCGATGGCGCACACATTTATTTCTTCTCGAAAGTTTTCGGTTGCAATTTTCTTGTTGTTTGAGGAGTTGCCATTGTTTCACGATTTTGATAGAATCACCTGAAATTTCAGGATTTGTTAGAATATAAACATTGCATCCGTCGGTTCGCTTGCGTTCACTTACGAAACATGTGGTGTTCATAAACTCTGTATTTGATATAGATGTAGCCATTAGCGCACCCACGGAGGGGCTTTGGGGGCTTAAACGCCCTCCAAGGAGATTATGAGCGACGTACGTCACAAATTAAACATTCAAAAATATTATTTTACTAGTTCAAAAAATTACATAGTGTCTGACATAATGTCTTCCATTACATGGTGTCTTCTTTCCAAAGCCACAAGGAGATTAAGAGCGACGTACGTCACAAATTAAACATTATTTTACATGTTCAAAAAATTACATAGTGTCTTCTATTACATGATGTCTTCTTCCCAAAGCCCCAAAGAGATAAGGAGCGACGTACGTCATAACCGTATATAAACAATAGACGTACACTATATATATATATAAATGTGTGTACACACATTGTGTGCGTATACTATATATACGTATATATAGCCCCCCCTCCGATACATGTACTCCAGACATCATGAAAGGTACCAGTACCAGAGTTCTTCCAGTCCTCCCAGCAGAAGTTGCACATGCAATCAAGAACATGAAGCGGGGAAAAGCTCCAGGAGAAGATGGAATTACTGTAGACATCATACAAGAAGCAAGTGGAGAAATCGAAACAGTACTCGCCCAAATTTTCACTCAATGCCTTAATGAAGGGAAGATTCCTGAGGATTGGAACAACTCTACAATGATCTTGCTACATAAAAATGGTGACATTGAGGATCTCAGGAACTACAGACCTGTCAGCCTCCTATCAGTGGTTTATAAAATCTTCACTAAAGTTCTTTCACACCGCTTAAAAGTGACACTGGACATGGCTCAAGCGAGAGAACAAGCTGGATTCAGGAGTGGCTACAGCACAATAGATCATATCCACGTACTGAGAGAACTAATTGAAAGAGCGAGGGAATATGAACTTCCATTGTGCATGGCTTTTATCGATTATGAAAAAGCCTTTGATTCGGTGAAACCATCAGCAGTTACAATGGCCCTGAAATCCTGCGGTATTGAAGATACGTACATTAATATTATTAATAACATCTATGAAAATGCAAGTGCAAAGATTCGGCTGTTTGAAAATACAACACACATAAAAATTGGAAAAGGGGTGAGACAAGGTGACACCATATCTCCGAAGCTTTTTAATGTCACATTGGAAAATGTCTTTCAATCACTGAACTGGGAAAACAAAGGGATAAATATTAATGGAGATTATCTAACCCACCTTCGTTTTGCTGATGACATATTCATTTTTGCAACTACCCCATCAGAGCTGCAGAGTATGATCCAGGAACTTGCTGACAAGAGTAAAGAAGTGGGATTAAAAATGAACTTTCAGAAGACAAAAGTGATGTTCAATGCTTTTACAAGAAATGAAGATTTATCGATTGATGGAGAAAAGCTGGAGATAACAGACACGTACATTTATCTTGGACAGCAGATATCAAGTGAGGGTCACATTGATGAAGAAATTAATCGGCGTACAAAACTTGCCTGGAGAGCTTTTGGAAGAAACAGCATAATTTTGAAGAGCAATATGCCATTATGTCCTAAAAGAAAAGTGTTTGATCAATGCATCCTTCCAGTGCTTACGTATGGTGCAGAGACGTGGACCTTAACTAAAAGAGACATACAAAGGCTGCAGACAACTCAAAGTAGCATGGAGAGGTGCATACTTGGTGTAACCAGGAGAGATAAGAAGTGGAACTCGTGGATCCGAAAAATGACAAGAATGGAAGACATCATGATCAGAGTTAAATCCCTGAAATGGCAATGGGCTGGACATACTGCCAGAAGGACAGACCATCGATGGACAGCCGAAATTTTAGATTGGATTCCAAGGGACAGGTAAAGACCCAGAAGAAGACCACATGGAAGATGGGTGGATGAAATTCGAAAGTATGCGGGAGTGACATGGAGGAGACTGGCACAAGACAGACCGTTGTGGAGGAAACTTGGGGAGACCTTTGTCCAGCAGTGGATTGATAATGGTTGACAATGATGATGATAATGATGATGATAGCCCCTCCAACAAGAATTCCTGGGTGCGCCACTGGATGTAGCCATGTAAAGCTACTTTAATTCCCCGCGTATGTTAAAGAATTTTTCCATTGCTAAGGATGTGGAGTCTCTCAACTAAATGAACGACCGGAAAGTCAGGACTCGGGAAAACTATGGGGGAAACCGGAAGTCCCTCATCAAGGACACAGAATTTTCGGGTGTAGGAGAAGTGGCCACCGGAGAAGTGGCCACCGGAGAACTGACCACAAAAATTTAAAAATTTTAAGGGGTCGTATAAAAATTGCGTTTTTGACCGCTTCATGCCCACGACACCCAGAGGTTGGTTATCTGAGTCATATAAAGTTTCCGTAATTTCGTCTTTTCTTAATTGCGATAATTAATGTAATTTTTTTATAAAACAATTTTATGATCTACATTTCAACAGAAGATTTCAGGGTTTTCAAACTACAAGCCTTCGAATTATCTGAGCGCATGTGCTGACTCAGGAAACTTTTCGGGGGGGGAGGGGGTGCCAAAAGTATAAAATATAAAGCATTTCTCGACCGATCCGAAGATTTTCAGCATTTACAAGCTACAACTCGACACATTATCTGAGCGTATATGCCTACTCTGGAAACCTATGTGTGTGTGTGTGTGTGGTGGTGGTGGTGGTGGTGGTGTGTGTGTGTGCGGGGGTAATACCAAAAGTGTAACATATGAAAAATTTCTCGTCCGATCGGAAGATTTTCAGCATTTATAAGCTACAACTCGGCAAATTTTCTGATGGCATGTGCCTACTCAGCATACTGTCAGGGGTGGGGTGGGGGGGTGGAATTACCAAAACTGTAAAATATGAAAAATTTCTCGTCCGATCCGGAGATTTTCAGCATTGAAAAGCTACGTACAACTCGACACATTATCTGAAGGCAAGTGCCTACTCTGCAAAACCGCCCGGGGGGGGCAAGGGGGTTAGTACCAAAAGTGCAAGATATGAAGAATTTCTCGTCCGATCCGAAGATTTTTAGCATTTACAAGCTACAACCCCCCCCCGACAGGATTCCTGAGCAGGCACATGCCTTCAGATAATGTGTCGAGTTGTAGCTACTAAATGCTGAGTATTTACAGTTTTGGTATCCCCTCCCCCCCCGGACAGGTTTTAATGAGTGGGCACATGCCTTCAGATAATGTGTCGAGTTGTAGCTGCTAAATGCTGAAAATCTCCCGATCGGAAGAGAGAATCTTCCTATTTTACACTTTTGGTATCCCCCCCCCCACACACACACACAGGTTTGCTGAGTAGGCACATACCCTCAAATAATTTGTCGAGTTGTAAATGCCAAAAATCTGCCGATCGGACGAGAAAATCTTCATATTTTATACTTTTGAAATTAACCCCCCCCCGGACAGGTTTGCTACGTAGGCACATGCGCTCAGAACAGAAAATTTGTCGAGCTGCAGCTTGTAAATACTGAAAATCTCCCGATCGGACCAGAAAGTCTTCATATTTTACACTTTCGGTATCCCCCTCCCCCTCACATACACAGGATTGCTGAGTAGGCACATGCCTTCAAATAATGTGTCGAGTTGTAGCTTGTAAATGCCAAAAATCTCCCGATGGGACTAGAAATTTTTGATATTTTACACTTTTGATACCCCCCCCCCCCCCCCCCCATCGCCGACAGGTTTCCAGCAGAAAGTGCACATGCGCTGAGAAAATTTGTCGAGTTGCAGCTTGAAAATGCTGAAGATCTCCCGATCGGAAGAGAAATGAGAAATTTTTGGTATTTTACGCTTTTGGTATCTTTTTTTTTTTATTTTGATTGGAGGTTTAACGACCACCGTGAGCAACTCAATGGCCTATAAGCAGCCCTCGCCCGTCCCTAATTTAGAGTCACTGGTTCCAGGAAGGGAGAGAGCCAGTGCCGTAAGACAAACACAACATCTATGCCTGACCGGGATTCGAACCCGGACCCCTTACGGACGAATGATCAGAGGCCAACGCCTTAGACCACTGCGCCACCGGGGCGGCACTTTTGGTATCCCCCCTCCACACACACACACACACACACACACACACACACACACACACTACTTTCCTGAGGCAGCAGACGCCCTCAGGCAGGCAATTCGATGACTTGTAGCTTGTAATGTCTGAAAATCTCCCGATCGGACCAGAAATTCTTTATACTTCATATTTTAGGTTTTAAGCACCCCCCCCCCCCCGACAAGTTTCCTGGGTTTGCTCATACTCGCAGAGAATTTGTGTAGTTATAGTTTATAGAAAAATATCGTAAATAAAAAAATACGAAATTACGGACATTTTATGTGTGTCAGATAACCAATCTGGAGGAGACAGAGCAGCCCAGAACACAATTTTTGTACGGCCCCTTAAAATTTTTGTGGCCAGTTCTCCGGTGGCCAGTTCTTCGCTTAGTCTTAGCTCCGAAAATCAAGGAAATGTCTAAATTTCTTGCTGAAAGTGAAATATTAAAAAAAAAAAATTATGAACAATAGTTGCTCAAGTAGTGGAGAATATAGCCACACGAAATTTGTCTATGCAGAACAATTTTATGGCACTGAATTTGCAATGTTTCCAGTTCTCCGGTGGCCACTTCTCCGGGGGCCAGTTCTCCGTACCCGAGAATTTTCAGCATTGGAACTAAAATTACCAGTAGCAAAACCCCGGGAGCAAAACCTTCGACTGCGATTAAGAAAATGTGTGGTGTTACTTTTTCTACAATCCAATATACCCGTCCGAATCCTGTGGGGAAGGGGGGGCTTTACTGGTAATATCAGTCTACAGATGGGGAAGAAAAGAACTTTTCTTTCTTCCGCGAAACTATACTCTGAGCAAAGTTAAGCTGATTACACTGTCAACGCTGTGAAACCGATTCACCCACGAGTTCGTATCTCTTGTTTATCTGTATTTCTCCCCGCACCCTTCCCCTTAGGACCCTAAGGGTGATGTGAGGAAAGACAAAAGGAATCCTCCCGCTCATGCTTCCCTCAACTAACAACCACCTGACAAACGATTTTTTCGTTTTCAAAAATACATCTGGGTGGATAAGATACACCTTCGTTAAACATATTCCTTACTATTCCATTTCATCAGTTATACATAAGCTTTAGGTGTTCCAAAGATATTTTTTTAGTTACATGTTGAACGTGTATGCAGTACGCATTTTTTTATTTTTTTTTTTTTAGAAATACAGTGGACTGCGCTACGTTTCCAGATGTACTGAGAAAATAGTATGTTATCTCTGTGGGAAATGATATTTTATTTATTATTTAGCTAAAAAAAGTTTTTGAATGAATGAAATGGGAAATCCACTGTGCAAATGTTGTATAAAGCACAGAAATTTCTCAAAGGTTTTCGAATGTATTATTTGGTTTTTAGCACATTACAGTGATACGGAAACTCCTGGATTCAGGATTATTTCTTAATACATACTCTCAGGGCCGCCTGGACGATCGGTGCAGTCGCCCAGGAAGCGCACTTACGAGGCCCTGCAGTTAAAAAAATTAAAACAAAACCTTTTTGGGGAGACTTTCTCATTTATTATTATTACGTTTTTTTAAGTTTTATGTAATGTTTTCTTAGTTGCCAATCGCCCCGACTTTCAAATTGTTATCGCCCTTTGTCATACAAATACCGAAATTTGCAGATTTTGAATTATTATTATAACCACATTAATCGTTTCCCCATTCGTTAAATAGCAAATTAAACGTGTGGCTTCCTTCTGATATATTCTACAATTTGTGTGTAAACCAGGTACTTGAATTTAAGAAAACATAAAGAATAGTATCAAAGTTGTTTGGAAGCTATTGCAGTATTATATATGGAGGCCAATTTTTCAGTGACTTTAAACATATTACTGGAAAATTAATATATATATATTATAACGAAGTAAATTTCTCCGTCATTTACTATTACTGTTTAAAGACCTAGGCTTTTTAAACAGTATTTATTCTACCGATGTCATATTCATAACATTTACGTATCAAGTTAATCATATTGACATAACTGGGAAGTATAAGAAGAGGGAGGTCCGGACTAAAGCCCACAGGACACTTGCCCACCGGACACATGCCCACTACGGATAATTTGTAGATAATGCGTAACGTCTGAGGACGTTTCCGATCTAGTGTAAGAAAACTGATCAAATAAATATTTATGAACCTTATAAAAATTACACTTTGTTTTAGAAATGTTGAAATTTAAGGGCGTTACCCCCAAACCTAAACTAATATATATTACCTTTCTTATGGGTTCAAGAAGCTCAAACTTAAAACATTAGACAACGCTATCAATAGACGAAAGAAAATTTTGAATTAAGGGGGTGTTAAACCCCTAAAGGTAAACTAACATATATGATATTTTTCATGGGCTCTAAAAGCTCTAACTATATCTAGGTTGTAACTTGAAATCTAAAAAGGCTCGCGGACAAGGTGCTTTGTAAAGAACCGCGAAATAATTTGTTGAGTGCTTTTTATTAAGTTTTATAAACTGTTAACAAGGATATCTAAGTTGCATAACAAATATCTAAGTTGTAACTTAAATCTAAAAAAGCCGGCTGCCTAGGCGCCTTGTAAAAAGCTGAGAACTGATCCATTGAAATAATCTGTTCAGTGACTTTTATTATGTTTTATTAAATGTTTACGAATACGAAATATCAAGGTTGTAATTTAAAATCTCCGAAAAAGGCCCGTAACGTGGGTATCTTGTCAACACCTGAAGATCGATTTGTTGAGTCCCTGTAAATTAGCCTTTATTGCATGACATGCGAAATATTAAAGCCATAACTCAAGATTTAGTGAGTGGCAAAGCTTCTACATAAACCTTGTGTCGTTATGATCTTACAAACGCATTTATATCCCTAGGAAAACACGTACATTTCGTTTTGTTCTACTAGGAAAACTTCCACACTTTGACAAGATCTGTGAAAGAAACGCAATTGCGGCGTATGCATTTTGTCTATGACCCCGTAACGTCGCTGTCTCGGGGCGGGGGCAATCTCCCTGGTACGAATTTGCCATTTCCCGTAGAGATCTGGTGTGTTGTTTTTTGATTTGCATTGCATTTGCTTTATTTTGGGATCCACCCCCTCCCCCCAGCTGAGACAAGTCGGAATCTTTTTCAAAACGTGTGTTGGGTCACACTACATGCAAATTAAAAATTCGGCGGGTGGACAAATCACGTTGGTGTACATCATGTCCCAAACGTGCGTTGGGCCACACGGCATATACGAAATTAAAATTTCGGCGGGTGTACACCATATCCCAAATTCAAAGCAGGTCCTGATGCTTAAATTTCGACAATATGATAGCACATACCTGCCAAGTTTTACGATTTACCCGTAACATTTACGGAACTTTTTTTATTTAACTTAATCCATTCAAAGTAAAGCGCCGATGTAAGTTACGAATAACTTTTCAGTTACATGTGTTTATGTGGGAAAATTTTGCAGCAGTTTTTCCACGGTTTAGGTTTATTGTTTTGCGTTGTTTCAGACACTAAAACAGTAAAACTTGCGCCGCGCTTAAACTGGACTGCGCCAACTAAGTGGTCTTGTTTAATCTTGGGCTTGGTTCTGTCCATCTCTCTCTATTTCTCTCTCGCTATGCCCCCCCCTCCTCTCCTTTTCAGACAATGCGTTGTTCGTCCCCCGGGTCGCAACTTCTCAGTAGGCCAGCGTGGGGTGTGTTTTGCATTCCAGCACGTGTCTTTATTTCTCCCAGTTCAAAATTCTATTTCAGAACGTAGTTATCGTAGAAAAAAATTCAAACGGATTTTAAATCTGTGGAATTTTTAAGCCCAGATCGATACCCAACATGACGAAATTAAGCAAAAGCTGCCAGTTTTGTGAAATTAAGAATGCGTTGGGGCATGGTTTCGTAACTTCTTCTCTTGCAATAAATTTGACCTAAAGAAAGAATGTTACTATAAGAGAAAGTTAAAAAAAAAAAGTAAATCCAATGTTCATTCGAGCCACTGCTTCTTAAGTTTTCTACGCTTTCCAACCGTGCTTTGTTCGTCGCTCGTTAACGTGCATAAAAATGTCTTGGTATATTCAATTAATATGTTGGGGTACTATTTTTTCTTCTGCAAATTGCATCTCTTTAAGCGGTTATTGTTTTACTATATCAGTTTTACTTGCATTTTTTTTCAAGTGTCAATAAATTTAATATTAGTGATTCGCTATGAGCAGCAATATAAAGGGGGATTGGGGGGATTACTATAAAATATTCCGTGATGCGTGTTCTGCGGAATTCTCGTGTATTGCAAAATCTTCAAAAAAATGAAAAACATGCATTTTGCACTACGTGTTGATGTAATTTCAGCTTTCCGCGTGGTGGAAAGAATGATATTGCTAATGATGGACGGAAAAGTCTCTCACAGGAAAACTTCCCCACAGGAAAACTCCCACTCAGGAAAACTGTCCCTCATTCGGAAAAGTTCCCGACATTGAAAAAGTTTCCCTTAGGAAAAGTCCTCTACCTTTTTCAGTCAGGGACCGTGCACAAATTGCAGTTTACACAAAATATCAATTGTGGGAGAGATTTCTGAGGTAACTGTAGGGGCGAACGTAGCCAGCTAATTATGTGGCCACGCCCTAAATTATGTTTAGCAGTCGTCTACGTTATAGGACCCCTCACAGCCAATAGAAGCACCAGGTTCGTTCATATGAACTTACCCCAATATTAATATTGAGTGAACGGACGCTCCTCCCCACTTTACTATAAAGAATATTTGTGAACCAGGAGGATAGATTAAGACTGCCGAAAAACTACAGATAAAAACTACCAATGACTACAAAGTAATTGCTGAAAGATTTGATTGAAATGTAACAACATTTAATGAATAATATGGGAGGCTTTTGCAGGTAAGCTTGTCCGTAGAAAAAGAAACGCTCTCCGTAGTGATAAATCAAATGTCTTTCTTCCAGTGTAAAGAGAAATGTTTGTAATCGGCCAACCTATAAACTGGCGCCTATCATTTACCGATACTCGTGAACTAGAGAGAGAGTCTTTCTCGATAATGCCTAAAACCTGTATCTCTCCGTGGTTTCCTATCTACCTGAAGAACAACGCAATCGGTGAGAGTTCCCATCTCGGGGACCTGTTTCACCAAATTTCTAAGTTACGCTCTCCGGCTAACGGAAGAAATCGCGAGAGTCTGTCTTCCTGAGACCTGTGCCGCCGATTTTTCTTAACCTAGAAAATAATAGTTCCATCACCGTATATGGTATGACTGGACCATCTCGTACCTTTACTCTGAGTACACCACGCACCCGAAAAACCTTCGAGTCGCGTCAGCTGAAGCTTCCTGATCCTCTCCGTTCGTTCCATGAACAACCGACAGACTACCCTTTTCGCTTGGCGCTCTGTCTTCGTTCGCTTCCTCACTGTACGTACGTTACTGCCGCTTCCTGGGCCCGAGGGCCTACTACTACTCTCCCTGTTGGCAAGAGAGGTCCTCGTGGCCAGCGCGTTTGCTCCTTTTCCCCTCGATGGCGTCGACGTGCCTATCCGTTCGGCGGGCGTTTATTCTTTCCACTGGATAGCCGGATCGTTTGATCGGTGGCGTTTCTTAGACGGGCTTAACCTACCGCAAGAGATACAAGCATATATGAACGCAATACATTTTCCTGTCCACATACAATGCTGATGTGTAGACAGCCAGACTTCTCGGCGTCTGTTCTTCGTTAAACAAAGTTTGCCGGATGCCATTATCTTAATGGGTCGATCTTTATCGTACTCGAGAAAGGTGTATCTTTTCCTGAGCGTGAGTACTTCTGGCTTTCTTTGTAGCCTTCAAATATTTTACAAAATGTTCTGGAACTTTCGAAAGTTCTTTGTCTTTGTGGAATACATTCTAGATTCCATTAGAAAAATACATATATGGAGGTTTTTCGTCGTACACCCATACAACATACATTAATTTTTGTATTACATTATAAAACCTAATGTATTTTTTACTAGTTCATTTCATGTGTGATTTCCTGATTACACAGGCTTAATGTTCCATTAATTATGTGTCGTGCATCAGTGAAGTTCCCGCTCTCACAGTAACCATTTTCATGCTGTTTAAAACAAATTGCATCCTTTCAACGAGCACAAATATGTGGGAGAATTTTCCGTGGTCGTCATTTCAAATTTTACCGCAGTTTATACAAAGTAAAAACAGTCTTACAATTAGCTGGACCGGGTGGGGGAATTTCCGGTGTCGGCATTTCGACTTTTACGCACTTTTTAGTAAAAAACGGTCTTACAAGTAACTGGATGGGGCGGGGGAAATTTCCGGGTTAGTATTTCAACTGTGACCACAGTTTTTAGCGGTTTTCCTAAGTTTTTTAGTGTAAAAAATTTCACCGCAGTTTACAGTAAAAAAACGGTCTTACAATCAGCAAGCTGACAGGGTGGGGGAAATTCCGGGGTCTGCATGTTTTATTCCATCGTGCTCATGTTCAAAACGTTTACGTAACATTTCAAATTATTATTACCGCGGTACAACTCAGGCAGAAAATATTATTAGGTCTAACACCTAGGCCTTTCTAAAAGTTTTCATTCCGTCACATTCCCATATTCCTAAAATTTATATAACAAGTAATGTCAAAATGGGCTTCTACTTATGCAGCAAACATTAATTAATAGACCGTAGGTCAAGGCCTTTTAAACACTTTTTTCTTCGCCTATGTGATATCCGTAAAGTTCATGTAAGAGCTGAAGCATTATTTATGCGAGAGAGATAATCAGATAAACATTATACCTGTATAATCAGGAAATTCATATATTAATGGACTAATGATGGCAACATAATGCCGATATAATATTAAACCAATGTGTGATATATGAACTTATGATGCGAACATCCATGTATATGAATATTAACAAAACTTAAAACGTGGTCCAGTGGATAAAGAAGAAAATGGATGATTCTAGAACTTTTTGAAATTATTTGTGTGATACAAAGAAGGGCTGGGTTTCACACGCTCGGAGAAAGGCACATTCCTTTCCCAAGCAAGATAACTATCAGCCATTAAGCTAACAACATCCGCCAGACATTTTCAGCGAAGAGCAGACGTCAGGATGTCTGACAAGCTGACCATTAGTTATTGTATGTATGTAGCAAAGTGTATTGTGTCTAATGTATTATTGTACTTTAAAGTAAGTTAAGTCTGTCCAAAACAGCGCCGCTAACGGAGGTACATCAAACGGGCCGGCTATCTGGTGAGTGTCCGATATGTTCGTACACAGGATGGGCGCGTCCAATAAACGCTAAGATAGAAAAACTCCTGGTCATCGCATGACGTAGGCGTCAGCACAGAGAGGGAGAGCGGGACGCCAGCAAGGCAAGGAAGCGGAAGTGACGTACGTGCGGCTGGGGCGAAATAGAGAGAGATAGAGAGAGAGAGAAGCCCGAGAAAATGTTGTTAATCTGATTTCGGTAAGGAGAGGAATATTAAGTTCTCCCGTAGTCGTAGCTCAAAAGACGTCGAGTGCGAGCGGACCCAGGCGGTAGGGGTCCATGTATGTCGGTCTCGTACCGAACAGTCACGAGATGTTTTCGAAGTTAGATTCTGTGATATAGGTCTCATATTCAGAGACTCTCACGGATATCTCCAGATATTCCGAAGGAGATCGTTCTTCTAGGCAGCGAAGACGAAGGTCTGACTTGCATTTTGTTACCGCTCGAAAGGAGAAGATCACTGAGAGATATAGGTCTTATCTCAGAGAAGAAAGACTCTCTCTCAAGTTTTAGGGAATAACGTTAGTAGAGAGACGCTAAATTACCGTTGGCGAATTCCGAACTTTTCACCAGATAATGGACGTTTTGATATGCAACCAAAGACAGCGACTCGACAGATGGACTGACTTTCCACCATCAGACATATCTAATACAGTTGTTGAGTTTTAACCAAGCCATCGTTCATTAATTTTGGACATTGGCAATTATTGTTTGAGTTTCAGCGGTCTCGATCCATCCTCATGATTCACAGATTAATTATAACAAAGCAGGGAGGATTTCATCCATTCACCCAATCTTGGTTTTTGGAAGGTTCTTAGGAACGAACATCATATATCAATTGGCTGTGAGGGGGGGGAGCTATAACGTGGAAGGCCCCGGAACATAGTTTTGGGCGCGTTTACTTAGGCATTCATAATTAATAACTAGACCAAGGCTCTTTTGACAGTTTTCATTCTACCGATGTCATATTAATAACGTTTACGTAACAAGACAAGGTAATAATCTTCTTACTTAGGCACTAAATATTAGTTCATAGGCCCTAGGCCTAGGCCTTTTTAACAGTTTTCATTCTAACGATGTCATATTCATAACGTTTTTGCATGAACTCAAGTTAATCCTATTGCACTTAGGCACTAATTATTAATTCATTGGCCCAAGGCCTAAGGCCTAATGGTTAATATTGAATGCCTAAGTTAACTCGCCAAGCTATTAACTTGACTTTTTTGTAAATTTTACAAATATCGCATAGGCGAAGAAAAAGTTAACTCGCCAAGCTATTAACTTGACTTTTTTGTAAATTTTACAAATATCGCATAGGCGAAGAAAAGCTCTAGGCCTACGGCCTATTAATCAATGTTTGGTGTATAAGTAATAGCGCAGTATTACTGACATTACTTGTTACGTAAATTTTAGGAATATGGAAATGACGGAATGAAAACTTTTAGAAGGGCTTAGGCGTTAGGCCTAATAATATTTTCTGCCTGCGTAACATCGCAATATTATTGACTTGTTACGTAAACATTATGAACATGAGAACGATGGAAAAGAAATCCGGACCCCGGAATTTCCCCTCACCCTGTCAGCCTGCTGATTGTAAGACCGTTTTCCACTAAAAACCGCGGTAAAAGTGGAAATACCAACCTGGACATTTCCCTCACCCAACCCTGCTAATTGTAAACCGATTTTTACTCTAAACTGCGGTAAAAGTTTGAAATGCCGACCCCGGAAATTTCTCCCACATAATTGAGTACTTTGTACGGCTGCAACTTGTTTTAAACAGCGTGGGAATAGAAATGATGACCCCGGAAATCTCCCCCACGTTCGATATTTTGTGTCAAATGCAATTTGTGCATGGTCCCTGACTGAAAAAGATGAGGGACTTTTCCTGTGAGGGGCATTTCCGATGGGGGACCTTTTCGATGTGGGAGAGTTTTCCTGTTGGGGACTTTTCTGATTGCCTAAGGTGAACACATCCCCCTGTGCAAATTTCTACTGTCTGAAACAGTGGCTTGAGAGAAAAGATCGTTTTCCGAACTTAAAATCACGAAAAATTACTTTTGATCTAATATGAAACAGAAACGACTTTCAAATATAAGTATCGTTAATACTGAAAATAAAATTGCCACGAATTTGGGAAAAGTTTGCAACCGGAAAAAAAAAATAATAATAAAATTAGAACAGTTCATTTTAGCTGAAACTACGCATAATTGCTTGAGGGCTTTCTTGAAGCCTCAGTTTTCAGTTTATGGTTATTTAATATCAAAACCAGTAATTTCCAATTCTGTTTTTAGTTTTATACAATTGATTAGTATATGTCCCCATAAGAGATATTTTTTGGCTACAATAGTTAAGGAGACGCCCGTCATGTATGTTCAATGTTTTATATATATATTCTTGTAGAAATGGCGGCATATCTGGGCTTGCGTGGGCGCTAAGTGCTCCTCACTTTTCCTCATTTTTATTATATCCCTAAATGGGAAGTCAGATAAATATTTTAAATCCTGTATTTCTTGCCATTTAAAATTCCGTATGATAAAGCTAAAGAGTATTATTTTCTATTTCAATTGCTTAATCTTCTAAAACTTTGAATGTTTTAATGAAATCCCTAAGACACGACTCTGAAAAAAAGGCCTCTGCCTATAGGTTCCTTGGAAAGACCTGATAAATGATACGACGAGTGATATATATTAGGTTTTATAACATATTTACAAATACCAAATATCTAGGTTGTAACTTAAAAACTTCTAAAAAGTCCCGCTGCCTAGGTGCCTTGTAAAGACCTGAGAAATGATACGATGAGTGCCTTTTATAAGGTTTTATAAAAGGTTTACAAATACCAAATATCTAGGTTGTAACTTAAAAATATTGTAAAAAGGCCCGCTCCTAGGTGCTTTGCAAACAGCTGAGAAATGCTCCATTGAGTGCCTTTTACCAGGTTTATGTAAAATGTTTACAATTACCAAATATACGGAAATGCTCTTTCAAAAGGATATAATAAGCAGAAAAATTTAAATCATTATTCCTTTCTGAAAAATAGAACAGTTTATCGTTGGTAAGATGATAAAATTGGACGAATCGGCGTTGGACCAATCGTACTATTGGACGAATCGGCATTGGACCAATCGTACCATTGGACGAATCGGACATTGGACCAATCGGCATTGAACCAATCCTCGTTGGGAGAATCGCCAGGAACTGGTTGAAACACATTCGTCCCGTAGGGCCGACCTTTGCACATGGTCTCGTAGCATGACAAATCGTAGTCCTATTCGGCAGAGACAGTAGAGAAATTTCTTGGTAAGCGAGCCGTTGCTGCATTGAATAACCCACCGTATTATACTGATCTGGCGCCGGCTCAGTGAGTGATCGATCCCCCTCCCCTTCGATATCAGCACTAAAAAGAAGAAATTCATTGATATTTCTAACATTCAAACGGCGTGACAACCCAGCTGAAGAAAATAACGAAAGAGGCCTTTTACCACAGCTTTCAGTAATTATACGAACGATGTCAAAAGTGTATTGTATGAAGTATTTTAAACGCCAGTAAATTAAATGTTATTAAATATTACCTGTTGTTTATTTTTACTGTGCATTCACCGAGTTTTATTGAAGAGACATCACCGAATAGCGGTAACATCTAAACAACGGTGAGTTTCAGATGGTACAGAATATGTGCACTACGAATAACATTAACAATAGCCTGCACACAATAGAACATTTTAACAGCGGTTAACGGGCACTCCCTTCAGTCATGAAGAAGAAGCAACTGTCATCTTGTGCCCTAATAACGTATCACTTCCGTACTTCGTTGGAAGCGATACGTTAGGGACAAAAAACATTGCTAAAGAAACTTCGATTCCGTGGACTGAGCCGGCAAACATTGATATGAGTGGATAAAAAGAGCTGTTGAAGAATTTCATAGTTGACGTGAATATTAATAAAGTCGTCGTATTTGGTTTCACCATTCAAGCCTCCTGAATAGTGGGGGAAAAGGTATCAATAGAGAAATAAAATGCGTTTATTAATATACACATGTAAATACGTTTATACGAGAACATCCGTTAAAATCCTGGCTTTCAACTCGAATTGCAAGATGAAACGAACTGTTTCTTGTGAATTGTTTTTCCAGTTGTTTTAATTAATGATTTTCACATAACACTGAAATTTAACATTTGAAAGAATAATGTAGAGTGTAGTACGTTCATGCGGTTTAAACCCAAGCTTGTACTAGTATGATTACAACTTCCTAATGTACGATATTTTCTATGTAACTGAAAACGAATTCTTACGAATTCTGAGAAATGAAAATCCGCTTTTCAAAACTGTATTTGGAACAGTACAAACACATTTTATTTCAGCAGTTAAAGAAGAAAATTATAACTTCTTAATATACGACATTTTCTATGTAACCGAATACGCAGATTCTTATGAATTCTGGGAAATGAAAATCCGCTTTTAAAAACTGTACAGACAAATTTTATTTCAGCAGTTAAAGAAGAAAAGCTTGAATCCAAAATAAAATTCTTACTATGAAATGTATATAAAATAGAAACCTTTATCAGGGGTTTTAGTTTCAATATATAAGCACTGTAAAATACACTGCCTGACAGAGAAAACGCCACACCATGAAGGAATGCTCGAAAACTGACCAAACTGCACACACAGATAGCCAAGTGGGTCCTGAACAAATGATTTAATTGTCACATACAGACAAAAAAAATTATAACAAATGATTTAATTGTCACTGTTACATTCGGCACCCTACGCAGCCCTGGAACATCCTCCAGTGGCCGAATATACAGGATGATCAATAAGGAGTGTGGCCCTCATTTTGGGTGATACAGCGTTGACTCCGACGTGGAATCAAGGCAATGAGAGTCCGAATAGAGTCCTGGGGTATCGTGGACCATGTATCTGGTGTTGATCCGCGTCCACAGTTCATCTTCATTTTGCGGGGGTGGGAGGGTACTCAACAGACGTCCAATCGTGTCCCATATATGCTCGATGGGCGAGAGGTCGGGGATCGTGCTGGTCACAGAAGCATCCGCACACCGTGTAAAGCATTCAGGTTGATCCGAGAGGTAGGCGGCAGGGCGTTATCCTGCTGAAAAACGGCGTATGGGCTGCCCTGCAGTCAATGTTCAGTATTACGTACCAGCGGTGAGCAGCTGTTGGCGCTGATAGCATCCCACACCATGATGCTACATTGTCGGGCCGTGTGGTCATCCACAATGGCAGAGGAATCCGCCGTTGGCCACGTCTTCTCCAGACTCTCACACGGCGATCATCCGTGGTGAGACAAAACCGCGATTCACTGTAAAGCACTGTAAAAAGCACTGAGTGCGTGGGATCACTCCTGAATTCACTGACCACAGAGTTGGTGGGAAGATTGGCTCGTTTCGCCGTTCTTCACCGCTACGTGTTGTACGACGAACTTTTCCCAAGACATAGTACTCTTCAAACCATTTGACTAAATCTTCCGCTTCGTCATCAAACAATAGTTTTATCTCGTTAAAGGCATTATCAATATCTTCAGGAGGAAGAAAAACAAGCGCCGGAAGATGTCGAACTATCAAGCTGAACTCTTCATTACTACAATATCTCGATTGCAGGCCAGGAGTAGCCTGAACTTAGCGCCAAATGTTTTGCCCAAGATGAAAGAAGCATCCGTGGTGTCTAGCGCCTGGAAAGGCGGCCCTTACAGCATTGATGACTGACATCTCAAAATCAGTGATCGCCCACTGTGGATCTAAAATAATATCTTTCTGAGTGGCAAATGTCTTTAGCTCTTCAAAGAATGAGAAGTAACTGGTTAGCGATTTGCTAGTCATCAGAGCGTAAACTAACGGCAAAACTCTACAGTTGTTCATAGGACCCACGGGACCGTGAATGGAATACAGCTGTTTAAAAATATTGGGCACTGTTTTAAAAGTCCCATCCATCACCCAAAATGCAGCTTCACTCAACATTTTGAGGTTAGCTTCTGTTGAAAAAATTAAACTTTTTTCATTCCTCTCATAGAAGTCTTTTAATAGGAATAATTCCCCGTCCTCTGTGTATTTTAAGAACTCAGGTATATTTAGTATTTCCACAGTTGCAGGTTCAGGTGGCATTTCAACATTCCTAGTTCTTTTTATCAATTTCCTCTGTGCTTCTTTCGACGGCATGCTCTGATGAGCCACAAGAGACATTTCGGAGGCTACATCCTGTATAATTCGCAGGGGTAAATCGTTGGTGGTTCTGGCCTTCTCTTAGATGTCCGCAATCTTCTGGGCTACTTTAGATCGAGCATTTTCAGGAGCATGGTTATGCTCGGACGCACTTATAAGATAATGTTCTTCACCTGCAAGTGATGTAATTGCTCTACTTCTGCAGCCATTACTCTTCTGATCGCATATCCAGTAAAATTTATTACACCGTTGTCTTTCTTTAAGGAAAAGAAATCAATTTAAACTCAGTTTTTCCCTCCCTTTTGTGAATCGACAAACGTACATATTTCCGACATGGTTGTGCTTGGAACTTCTTCAAAACCTCTGTTACTCATGGAACTGAGAAACAGACTGATTACAAAAAGACTAGTGCTCTTAGGTAACGTGATTTTTCCTCGCTCCGAGGATTTGGGTTCGGTCCAAGGTTAACGAATTTAATAACCTGCTCCCCTCTCACCTTTTCGTAGGAGTGTAAGTAAATGAAGGTCATTAGATAGTTGGGAGGCAGCTCTGGGTGGGAGGTAATAGCTTTCATTGCAAGATAATTTTTCGGCCGCAGTTTGTTGCTTATCTCTATCATACCAACAAAGCGCATTGTGAGGCTGGGAGAAACTGGGTTTCTCCCAGGGTTTTTTCCTGTGGTTAAAACTTGCAGTACCCCGCAGCACCCTGGGTGTTGTACGTGGGCAGTGATGTCTCTGGGCAATACATTGTCTGCTTATCTTTTCTATTACATCTCTGAGCTTTCGTAAAGGTGGCGACATACCAGGGCTATAGAAAAAGAAGGGCTGGGTCGTTCCTTTGTTTCAAGATTAGTATTCTAAGCTTCTGCAAAGAACGGTTCATGGGGGCTGTGACGTCATAGCGAGAACCAGAGACGTGCCAAGTAGCCAAATTCCAAGGGTAGGCAAGAATCCCAAATAAAATTTTACGTTTAATAAATTAATAACAGAGACATGGCAAAAGCTATAAAAACGCTTTTATTGTGAAAAATGGAAATGCTACGTGGCACGTTGATTTTTTTTGTAAAAATTTACTTCATTATATAATTCAATAGAAAACGACTTAAAATCAGAGCAAAATGATTTATTCTTTTGTTCACTAACGGATACCACGGGCAAAGGACTAACATTTTATTTTCAATTTTTTTTTTTTTGAATTTTGAAGATTTCAGCTTTCATGATATGCGTGGCCAGGTCCAATATGATGGAATAAATGGGGGCCAGTATGAAGGAAAAACACAATGGACTTAAAAAAAACATAATTTTTTTTTTTTTGATTGGAGGTTTAACGACCAGCGTGAGCAACTCAATGGGCTATAAGCAGTCGCCCGTCCCTAATTTAGGGTCACTGGTTCCAGTGAAGGGAGAGAGCCAATGTCGTAAGACAAACACAACATACATGCCTCACCGGGATTCGTACCCGGGCCCCTTACGGACGAATGATCAGAGGCCATCGCTTAGACCACTGCGCCACCGGGGCGGCCATAATTTTTGGACAATCACTTAGGCATTTTATGTACGTTTAAGAGCATTAACATGTCTTGCTGTATAAACGTTATGAACATGAGTACAGGTGACTAAGAATTGTTGAAACTGCCCAGGTCCCCGCGATTAAAAAATACGAAATTAAAAACGTAACCTATGTAGCTGAGAAAAATCTGCAAAACCGAGGTAATTTATATCTCAAACTAGCAGGGGTACCCGGTATTTCCCGGGTAAATATTACTATTCGTGGAAACACCAAGCTCACCTGGTGAAAGTTAATATATTAAAAAGGTATTCCTGTAATTTTCCAGTAAATTTATTTTAATTCATTTAGGTTATTGCTTTTTGATAAACTCTACTTTTAGTTTATCAATTGGGAGCAAAAATGTAAAGAGTTTCAGGATTGCCAACCCTTGAGCACGCAACGTTAAGTTGTCCATGTGAAAAGCAGGGTTCTTCCAAATTAATGCCCGCCAATGCCAGTGTCTGGCTGATGCAGTAGTATTTCTGCAAAAAAAAAAAAAAAAAAAAAAAAATAGGAGCAGGGATGGCTGAAATTGTGAAAAAAAAATTGATTTACTTAATTTACTTATACGAAACAAAAAAAGAAAGGAAATGGAGTGGAAATATTTACCTTCGAAAAGACATCTATAGAAGAGCCGTGCACTGGCGTGCGCTTCTGAAAATCCAGCGACACTGAAATGCAATGTACCTATGACACGTCGAGTGCATGTACATTGGCATTGATCATCCTTTTGTTTACCATTTTGAATATCTGGAACTCTCTTTTTACATTACATTGTATTTCTGCCTGATGAAGCAGTCCGTTGGTGGTGAAAACTAACGTTTACTCATTTGTGTTTTTAATACACCATTAAATAGATATTTTCTCACTCTGTTGTTATCTACGGTCTCCAACTTAGACCGTACATCGGATATTGGAGTGCTAAATTGCGTTGAAGTTCTTAAAAGTACAAAATGGAACTTTTTACGAAAATTTTGTATGGTCCCCCTTCACGCCGGGCCCGACCCCTTCCAAAAACCGTCTACGGTAAAACTCAGAGTACCATGATATAGTATACCAAATTCGGTGGTTCTAAACTGAAAACTGTAGATTGTATGGAAAAGTTTGGGTGGGCGCCCTGTGACCCCGGGCTCCGACCAATACAAGGCTCCAACTCCTTCCCAAAACCATCTACTGTGTAAGTTAGGGCACCATGAGATAGTATATAAAATTTGGCGGTTCTAAGTTGAAAACTGTAGATTTTACGGAAATTTTGTATGGGCCCCTTGACAACGGGCCCCGACGACCCCTTCCCCAAACCGTCTAGGGGCTAACTCGGAGTACCATGAGATAACCAAATTTGGTGTTTCTAAATTAAAAACTGTAGATTTTACGAAAATTTCGTTTGGGGTCCCCTTGACCCCGGGCCCCGACCACTTCCAAAAATTGTCTACGATTTAACTTTGAGCGCCATGAGATAGTATACCAAATTTGGTGGTTCTAAATTGAAAACTGTAAATTTTACGAAAATTTTGTATGGGACCCACTTGACTCCGGGCCCCGATCCCTTCCAAAAAGGGTTTACGGTCTAACTTAGAGTACCATGAGGTAGTATATTTGTTGGTTCTAAATTGAAAACTGTAGAATTTACGAAAATTTTGTGAGGGGCCCCTTGACCCCGATCCCTTCCGAAAAGAGTTTACGGTCTAACTTGCAGTACCATGAGGTAGTATACGAAATTTGGTGGTTCAAAAGTGAAAACTGTAAATTTTACGAAAATTTTGTATGGGGTCTTCTTGACCCCGGGCCCCAACCACTTCCCAAAACGGTCAACGGTTTAACTTTGAGCACCATGGATACTAAACCAAATTTGGTGGTTCTAAATTGGAAACTGTAGATTTTACTAAAATTTTGTATGGGCCCACTTGACCCCGGGACCCGATCCCTTCCAAGAACTGTCTACGGTCTAACGTACAGTACCACGAGGTAGTATGCGAAATTTGGTGGTTCTAAAATGAAAACTGTAGATTTTACGAAAATTTTGTACGGGGCCCTCTTGACCCCGGGACCCGACCCCTTCCAAGAACTGTCTACGGTCTAACGTACAGTACCACGAGGTAGTATGCGAAATTTGGTGGTTCTAAATTGAAAACTGTAGATTTTACGTAAATTTTGTACGGGGCCCTCTTGAATTCGGGCCCCGACCACTTCCCAAAACGGTCAACATTTTAACTTTGAGCACCATGGGATAGTAAACTAAATTTGATGGTTCTAAATTGGAAACTGTTGATTTTACTAAAATTTTGTATGGGCCCACTTTACCCCGGGCCCCGACCACTTCCAAAAACGGTCAACGGTTTAACTTTGAGCCCCATCAGACAGTATACCAAATTTGGTGGTTCTAAACCGAAAACTGTAGATTTTACGAAAATTTTGTATGGGCCCCCTTGACAACGGGCCCCGATGACCCGTTCCCCATACCGTCCAGGGGCTAACTCGGATTACCATGAGATAACCAAATTTGTGGTTCTAAATTAAAAACTGTAGATTTTACCAAAATTTCGTATTGGCCCCCTTGACTCCAGGCCCCGACCACTTCCAAAAACTGTCTACGGTTTAACTTTGAGCACCATGAGATAGTATACCAAATTTGGTGGTTCTAAATTGAAAACTGAAAATTTTACGAAAATTTTGTATGGGACCGCCTTGACTCCTGGCCCCGATCCCTTCCAAAAAGGGTTTACGGTCTAACTTAGAGTACCATGAGGTAGTATACCAAATGTGTTGGTTCTAAATTGAAAACTGTAGAATTTACGAAAATTTTGTGTGGGACCCCCCTTGACCCCTGTCCCTTCCAAAAAGAGTTCACGGTCTAACTTACAGTACCATGAGGTAGTATACGAAATTTGGTGGTTCTAAATTGAAAACTGTAGATTTTACGAAAATTTTGTATGGGGCCCTCTTGACTCCGGGCCCCGACCACTTCCCAAAATGGTCAACGGTTTAACTTTGAGTATCATGAGATAGTATACCAAAATTGGTGGTTCTAAATTGGAAACTGTAGATTTTACTAAAATTTTTTATGGGCCCACTTGACCCCGGGCCCCGACCCCTTCCAAAAACTGTCTACGGCTAACTTAGAGCACCACGAGATATTATACCAAATTTGGTGGTTCTAAATTGAAAACTGTAGAATTTACGAAAATTTTGTATGGGGCCCTCTTGACCCCGGGCCCCGACCACTTTCCAAAACGGTCAACTGTTTAACTTTGTGCACCATGAGATATTATACCAAATTTGGTGGTTCTAAATTGAAAACTGTAAATTTTACGAAAATTTTGTATGGGCCCCCTTGACCCGGGCCATCCATTCCAAAAAGGGTTTACGGTCTAACTTAGAGTACCATGAGGTAGTATACCAAATTTGGTGGTTCTAAATTGAAAACTGTCGATTTGTATAGCGGACATACAAACAAACAATTTTAAATATACAGGAAAAACTGAAATTTTTATATAGCTCCTTACTGCAGTTTTAACAAAGGAAATTTTGCATTGGTACTGCACGCCGACTATTGTCAAAGAAGTACGATACAAGGCTTGAAGTTTAAAACTGTTGAAGTAAAATGTTGACAGTTTGTCGGTGTTTTGTCCTGTCGGTGTTTTGTCCAGTCGGTGTTTTGTCCTGTCGGTGTTTTGTCCTGTCGGTGTTTTGGCTTGTCGGTGTTTTGTCCTGTCGGTGTTTTGGTTGTCGGTGTTTTGGGTGTCGGTGTTTCGGGTGTCGGTGTTTTGTCCTGTCGGTGTTTTGGGTGTCGGTCTTTTGACCCAGACCCGGGCACTTATGGGATGAATTAGAGCGCCGCATAAGAAGTTTGGAACCGAAGCTTACTAATATGCAACAGTTAGCGGCAGCGCAGCATTATGTACTGAATGGAAGCGCATACCTATAGCTGTGTTCCGAAATCTTGTTGAAAGCATGTCTCGAAGGGTCAGTGCATGCATTAAGGCCAAAGGTGGTTTCAAAATATCTTTATTCAAGGTAGAAATCAGGAGACGAACTAATAAGGACGTCTAAATACAAATAAAATACGATCAAAGATCGTTAGACTACTAAAACCTATATAAAAATATACAGCATAGTGCACAAGTTGAAAAATGGAGCAAAATTACAGCTCGTGATAAATGAACAGCGACAAGCATGTCTGGGCATTTAGGAAGGATTTTAACAAAAAAACTTATTGCTCTTAAGTGCATTGCTGTGCGATTAACAAACCTGTTCAAGAAAATATTGAGAGCTTCAGGAGACAACATTTCTCTTGAAAAAAAAAAAAATACAATAAGACAGTAAGGACCGACACCGTGCTAATATATGTCAATAAATGCTATGTTGTGTTTCTCTTCTAGGTGTCCGGTGACTTTTGTCAATATAGTGTATATATATATATACACCTGCAATGTATAAACCTCACCTACAATTATAAACCTCATCTTGCAGCCGGCAGCTTTTTTCTCAGATCCGCTCGGTGTTGATGGGTGTTGCTAGATAACACGACAAAGTTTGGGGATTCAAGGGGTGAAAACCGAGCCTAAAACACGCCGCAAATCACTTGACTGCAATAATAGGATGTCGTTGATAAAGAAAAGGGGAAGAAATAAAATATAGCGATAGGCAATCTTCTCACTCGAATGTTTGTTTGAATCCATGAGTGTAGAAAATTTTCGCGCACCCCTAAGAATCGTGCCACGCACCCCACCTTGAAGACCACTGGCTTAGACAACTGTCCCACCCGGACGGTCTTTTGCCTTCTTTTACCGCTGTTAGGAATTTGCATGCCATCGGTAACTTTAAAAACCCTGATTTTATTTTTCGGATTGAGTGAAGCTTTTAAAAGTTACCCCGTCCGAAAATTTTGTTCCACGGAAACTTGAATGGGCTTGATTTTGCCCCAGTAAAGTGAGGTCAGCAGCCCGTTATTTATTCTCTTAGGAACCTTTCACATCGGCATCGTATGTCTGATGCAGAGTTCGATGATTGATTAATTGCTTTTTGTTTTTTGCGTGGTGTCGAGAAATTCTGTTAGCGACTTCCTAGCTATTCACGGAAGACGTGCTATCCTGCTGCGACCTAGCATACAGCTGCTCCGACAAACACGTGAGAGTTCACCAACTGCCAAAAGCAAAACAGCGGCAGACCACGCTAAGAAGAAGCATCACACCAACCAAGGAAAAACCGGGTTAAAGCCATTTCGTTTCTTCCTCTAGTACCTCCTGACCAGCTGACTAAGACGAAACTTCTTTAATTTTCTTTTGGATACAAGAAGTTTGCATTAAGTCCAATCCGCTTATGAAAGAAATTCATTTTGTTTCTTTCCCCTGCGAAAACAAAGAGCTTGAAGTTTCGTCACGTTACGGCTCAATAAAAGCCTTAAAATACACACACGATCTTCACGTTCGTTTTCACCGATTTCTTCAGCGTGGTAAATTTCTGTTACTTTAATTTTATTTCTACACGGCATCATTACATAAGTGGTCATTTTAAAAACTATAAATTAATCCCAGCATAACAAATGAAGTAAATAAGGGCTCTTCTTTAATTTTCTGCCTAGACTAAGTCATGTTTTGTATAAAGATATTAGAGTGAATGAAAGAAAAAAAAAATAGGTGATCTTAACTAAAATTATTGCAGCTTGTAATTTTCGAGAAGTTTTGTGTTATTAAGTGTAAACAGCTTAGGGTGTTGCAGGGGACCTGACATGTACAGTAGAACCCGTTTATAACGAGCCCGTATTTTGCGAGATCCCAGATTTAACGAGCAAAACAGAAACTTTTGTTTGGTACAATGTTAGTTCAAATATAATTTGATTGCTTTTAAGGAACAAAATTTATTGAAGTCATCGGATTCAACGAAGGAGAGTGAAGCTAAGATGATCACTTTTAACAAACAGAGTAATAGAATTTAATAAAATTTCATATTTAACGAGGCAGAAAAATCTGCTGCGCACTTTTCTGGAATGGAGGAATAGAAATAGGTGGTATACAAGCCGAAATTGCAACAGCGCAGGGGAATCCTGGTGTGTTAGTGGAAGAACGTTGGTAGAAAAGAAATTTGGAAGAGTACATTAAATGCACCACAAGCGAGTTTTGCATGAGACTCTCCCTACCACCCACTCCAAGGAGTTATTATTTTGTTGTATCGGATCAGAACAGCTAAAAACAGGCCACCCAATCCTAGGGAATAAGGTGATGGGTGGGGCTCATGCACATTCAAGAGAAGGGATAGAAGAGCAATGGAATAGAGATGTCACCTGAGAAGAAAGAGGAGATAAAAATTCCTATTGTGTTCATTTCCCCTTTCACCCTCCAGGTGAGCGTTGCACTGGGAGGATCGGTACTTCTTTTCTTACATGTGTGTTGTATAGTTAAACTGCGGTCAATCTCACATAGCCGTTAAGTTTATTACACTTGAAAGGTGTCTTTAATTAATTATAATGCTAATGTAGTTAATTACATCTTTCAAGTATATTCTATTGTTGAGGATAACTTATATATAAAACACAAAACGTCTGTTTGTCTGAAGCAGCAAAAACTCTCGAACGCAGAACTGTGGCATCGTGAAATTTGCATAGCTTATTAATACTGGAATTTCTAGGTCAACGCAACTATATTTTAAGAGTTCCGTTCGCGAGTTATGAATTAATTAATAAGCTAATCAATAAAGTCAGCGTCGTTTGCTACGTCATCGTTATCTTGTTCCAAATCTGAAAGCACCTGACCGCATTCATCGCCGCGGCACATCCACAGGTGTTTCTATTCTTTGAGAACTGTGAATAAAAAAATGCAAAAACGAACTTTGCGAAATCTTAACGAAACAGGCTGAAATTTTTATCATCGCCATGGATTGGTAATAAGAGGAGTCCCTCAAAATTTCATTGGAATCCGGGCAAACCTTTTTAAAATAGGCATGGAATTTTTAATTCATCGGTAAACAGAAATACACTGCTGGCCACCCAAAAGGCAACACCAAGAAGGAAGCGTCCGATTGGCCTGAAATTCGCAGCGTGCGTCGCCCGCAAGAGGACATGCAAACGATTAGCATTGCAGGTCATATGCAAATCATGTGCGTCCGGCACGCCAACGAGAAACATTGTAAGAAGGGTGCACAGAAGGCGGGGTGTAAGTAGTGGAAGTGTGTTGTGCTGCCTGACCTGTGCGTGGGAAGCTTTCTGATGCCGCGTCGCAGAATACGACAGTCATTCCAGCACGTTTCGGAGTTCGACAGAGGACGAATAGTGGCTTATCGCGACAACGGTTTATCGTACCGAGACATCGGCGCCCGTGTGTCTATCCACAGTGAGGCGAGTATGGATTCGGTGGGTGCAGGAGGGACGGACAGACCGACGTGAGCGATTGCCGCGGCACACCACCGAACGAGAGGACTGGCATGTTGTGCGGCGGGCATTGACGGTTTACACCACCACATCACGATCGTTAGCGCAGGAATTAGGGTGTGTTGCGCAACAACCTGTGTCAGCACGTACCGTTCGACGTCGTCTGCAGGAGCGTGGACTTGTCGCACGGCGCCCATTGCTCCGACTACCATTGACTTTACACCGCTGGCGAGTGCGGCGACAGTGGACCGTTGAACGCCGCACCTGGACTACGGATAGACACGACATTGTCTTCTCCGACAAATCCCGCTTCTTCCTGCAGCACCACGATGGTCGGATCCGCGTGTAGTGGCACCGCGGCGAGAGACTGAATGATGCCTGTATTATGCATCGTCATACCGGTCCGTCGCCTGGCGTTATCGCTTGGGGCGCAATTGAGTATGACACCCGCACCCCTCTGGTACACATCGCCGGTACACTCAACAGCCATCGCTACATCTCCGACGTTTTGGAGCCTGTAGTCCTCCCTTACCTGCAGGATCTGCCAGCGGCCACGTTTCAACAGGACAATGCGCGCTCGCACGTGGCACGCATAGTGTAACAATTCTTCACGGCCCACCAGGTGTCACTGGAGCCGTGACCCGCCTGTTCTCCCGATATGTCGCCCATCGAACACGTCTGGTCGCTGATCGGCAACCGAGTGGCCCGGCAAGCACCAGCCACGGCTACGCCTGATGAACTATGGCAACGTGTGGAAGCAGCCTGGACCGACATACCCCAAGCCTACATCCAAAGCCTCTTTCGTTCGATGCCGCGGCGTGTAGCTGCCGGTATTGCCAACCATGGGGGCCACACGAACTATTGATGTCTGCGTGTTCCTCAAGTCGCACGAGCCTGTAAGCTCAATCGTTTCATCTTTGAATCTGTTGGTATGTCTCCAGTAAATCTGGCTTTGCTATCTCGTGTCCTTCTTGGTGTTGAATTTTGGGTGGCCAGCAGTGTATATATGCAGAAACGGTTAATAAAATTTTGACGGCTAATTTAAAAAGTTATTTACCGATTCAGGCGAAACTTGAAGGTCATGTTCCTATTAACGATTTATGGTGTTCATTAAAATTTCAGCCAGTTTCGTAAGATATTCGCAAAGATACGTTTTTAACTTTTTTATCCCAGAAAATCGCCCCTCAAAGACGTCTGAAACAAAAAGCACGTGATGCATTTGATCGTCGATAACAAATTGTTAACGAATTTTGTTCAGTCAGTGATATTCCAATGCTGTGTCTCCTGGACGCTTGTTAAATAATTCGTAATGCTTTCGGTCCGTTTGATTCTAGAGATTCCATACATTCGGTACATTTCGTTGCTTTAATTCTCCACAAATTTTTGTGACAGCAATGCCCAAACGGAAGAGACTAATTTTTAATCACACACGAATCAACACAAAACGCCAAAAGATATCACGAGCCAAGCAATCGGAAGAAGAAAGATCACAAGCACGTGAAGCGGGCAAAACTCAACAAGGTGTTCGAAGAAGCAACGAAACTGCTGACGAAACAGAGGCGCGACTTGCTGAACAACGATTTCGAACTGCTACGAGACGAAGCACTGAGACTGCTGAACTGGCGAGCGAGCGCCGAACGTCCGATCGCCAACGAGCTTCAAACTCGAGAGCTACTGTTGTTGACCAGAATCGAATTTTGCCTGAAACTGTTGAAGCTCGCATAAATCGACTTCAGCAGGAGAGAATTCAACAGGGCACCACACGAGCAAGTAAGTGGCTACATTTGAAGGACGAAGCATTCAATTATGATCCTGAATTGGATTATTCAAACTCCAAACGGAATTCCGTCACACAAATTAGTGCTGAAAGTTCATCATTGTTGCCGAAAGTTCATCATGCTGTTAAGAAATTTGGACCCACCAGAAATGTGTAGCGGATCAAGACTGACGATGAAGGCATTAAATGCTTATGCCATCGAGGCAACGATTCTAACTGGACCATTTGAAGGCGAGCACGTCTTCATTCCAAGGATTCCATTAATTCCAACTGATTTGACATTTTCATTCAAACGATTACAATTTCCTGTTCGGATTGCATTTGCAATCACCATTGATAATCCAAATGGAATTCTGCCACCCAAATTAGTGCTGAAAGTTGAATCTCCCATCATGCTGTTAAGACATTTCGACCCACCAAAAATGTGTAACAGATCAAGACTGACGGTGAAGGCATTAAATGCTTATGTCATCGGAGCAAAGTAGAGGAAAAATGTGAGTTCTAGACCAGGATCAGCCCCCCGTAGACTTAACATTGGCTGATCCCGTGGCTGCTCACGAGGCTGATTACGTGGCTGTCCCCGGCTGTCTCCGTGACTGTCCCAAGGCTGCCCCAGCTGTCCCCTTGTCAGAATTTTTGTCACGTGATCGTCCCCATGATGTGCTGCCCCCTAGCGGTGCTTCTTGGAACTTTCAATGGAACTTTGTTTTTGAGGGATGGCAACGACCAAGTGGGAAAGGGGGCGGATATAGGGGGATGTCAACTCAATGTGCGGCCCCCTAGCGGTGATTCTTGGAACTTTCGATGGCTCTTTGATTTTGGGGGATGGCAACGACCGAGTAGGAAAGGGGTTGTCTACTCGATGTGCTGCCCCCTAGCGGTGCTTCTTGGAACTTCTAATGGATCTTTGATTTTGAGGGATGGCAACGACCGAGTGGGAAAAGGGATGTCAACTCGATGTGCTGCCCCTAGCGGTGCTTCTTGGAACTTTCGATGAATCTTTAATTTCGGGGGATGGCACCGACAGAGTGGGGTCCTTTGGGATTTTTTGTATTTATTCCTGTGGTTTTCAAGCGGGATTTTTTCCCCTCTTCGATGCTATTTTTCCCCCGGAGGAATTTTTTACGTAACGATGCTGGGGAATTTTCTTTCCAAGGGAATAAAAATGCTCTGATGGTCTTAGCGAGTTTCTAACTCACGATGATTTGGTTTCAAAAAATGGTCAGGTAGTCTCGTGTACTACGTATTCACTCTATTTTTTTTTAATTACTTTACGTTATTTCTTCATGTGTTTTTATATGTTTTTTTGTATTTTTTGAGGGAGTTTTTTCGCGTAGATGTAATGAATTTTCTGGGGAACTTTTGCTTTTCCCCCATTTAATTTTATTTCAGACCATGAGACGAGGAAATGCTTCTTTAGAAACGATTACGTTCCTGTTCACAGTAACTATTGGACTTTGACAACATTTTTGGGAAATCAAGCGGAAATATAGACATGTTAATTCTGAGTCTTTCACATTTCCAATATTTTTTTTTTCTAGTCGTAATGTTTTCGTGTACTATGTATTCCCTCTCTTTTTTTATAACTTTTACGTTATTTCTCCATCTATTTTTTATATTTTTTCTATGTTTTGAGGGAGTTTGTTCGTGTAGATGTAATGCATTTTCTGGGGAACTTTTTCTTTTTCCTCCATTCAATTTTATTTCAGACCATGAGACGAGGAAATGCTTCTTTAGAAACGATTTCGTTCCTGTTCGCAGTAATTATTGGACATAGACTTCATGTCAATTCTGAGTCTTTCGCCCCTGCAATAATATTTTCTCGTATGTTCAAGAACTCTACAAATCTTTCCCAGTTAAAATTCTCCTGAAACAATATTTTCTTACTTTATTTCGCATATCATTTTAGCTTCCCAATTTTCGCTATTTTTCTTCTTCTATCTTTGAAATTTCGTTAAACTTCTCAATAGGTCAGGATTCTTTTTTTTTTCTTTGTTAAACTTATGAGTCGTTTTATTCAGACTATTTTTTTTCATTTCATTTCAGCAAACGATTACTTTAGATGTAACAAATCATTCCTCAAATCTTGCATGTATGTCAAATATGCATTTTTTTATTCTTTCCTAGTTTGCTATACTTTTCGTCGGCTGCCCCAACAGGAAAGCATTCATTGTCAAGACATACAATCTAAAACCTTTTTTCTTACGATAAAATTTGTATTCTTTGGGTTGTACATTTTTCTGTCTCGTCCGAAAAAACATATATTCTAAAGGCAAAGCGAGTAATTCCGTTCTTCCCCTAAACATTATTTTTTTAACGTTTTACTAACTCACCAGAAAAGCAGTTATTCCCCACCCCCATAGCGAAAATAAAGAAATGCTTACTGCTTTTCCCTACATATCGACTCAATCTATTTCTTTTCGAAATGCTGATCATGACATTTCAACTAAAATGTCATATTTTCACCAAAATTCATATTCTTAAAGGAGCTATTTTCTTTTTTTTTTTTTTTTTTTTTTTACTTTTTTTCATGTATAACTAAATTTTTATTGTTTCCTCGCCTCACCAAACTCAGTAAGAACTCCCCTCATTTCTTCCTTTTCCTCATTAAGTTCGCTTTAAATTGAGATGTTTCAAAACTTTGAGTACATTTCATTCACTAAATGCCCAGTTCTTCTGTGTCTGTCCCTTCATTTTTAACTTCTGTGCCTGCTGCATTTTTTTCTTTAGACGTTTAGTTTCATTGACCTTTTCTTTCGTTTTAATTAGGTTTTCAGTATCGTATTTTTTATTCATTGTCTCATCAGAAAAAGCTTTCATTCTGGAGACATAGCGACTAAGTCCATACTTCCTATAAACATTTTTTTTTTGTACGTTTTACTAATTCGTCAGAAAAGCAGTTGTTTCCAAACTCCCATCGTGAAAATATCGTATTCCCCTTATTTTACTTATTATATTTTTCCTTCTGCTCAGTGTTGTATGATTCTTCAAACTTTGGTTTATTTTTATGAAACTTCTTTTTTTCTTAGTTTTTTTTTCTGATTCAACCTATCACTCTTTTCCTATTGATTTAATTGCTCTTATGTTTCTATTCGACTTTACTTTTTGAACAGAAATGTATCTAAAATCGTCAGATGTATTTTAGTCTCTAAGACCGATTCTTCCCTATTTCAAATAAAGTCATTGTAGGATTTTAGTGTGAATGCCCCTAAATCTTTAGAACTTACTTCCTTTTCATAGTTAGATACTAATTCCTAGAGGTTTACATTAAAACATGAAAGAAGAATTTACTGAAAATGTCGGTTTTTCTTAAAGAAATCCTAAGAATAAGAAATCTTTCATTGGAACAAGAAATTCCTATTCAAAGCATTCTATCCCTCTTTCTACTTCAAATACTCTATTTGTAAATCTAAGGAGCTGTTTTTTTTTTGTTTTTTTTTTTAATATTCATATATTTTCCCTCTAACTTTAGAAGATATTTTCCCAAAATGTATGTACATATTACGATAGTAAAGCATCTTTCAACTGCTTGATGTTCAATTCACTTCACACTGTCTTAAGGAAATTCTTTCATTTTCTCATAACACATAGACATGTTATTTTCCCTCCCATTCACTTCAAAGACTTGAGATCAACTTAATGGAGTCCTTTGAGAAAAACGTTCATAGGAAAGCTTAAATTTACTGAAAATGTCAGTTTTCTTAAAGAAATCATAAGAATAAAAAAATTTTTACTGAAACAAGTTTTCCCTATTCAAAGCATTAAGTGGCTCTTTTCGCATCAAATTCTGTATTTCCTCATGTAAACTTTATTCTTTTTCTACTTCATTTCGTCTCTCGTTTCTTGTTTTTTCCCTATGTAACTTAAAACTTCTTTTCTTAATCTATTTTTCATAAAGTATCATTCTTTTGAGTTGATTTTTTCCCTTTTTTTTTAAATGCATTCCTAAGTTCATATTGAGAAGGGTTTAAATTTTGATTGAAATATGTTTGCAAAGATCGTTTTAGGAAAAGTTGAAAACAGATAAGGTTCGTTTCGGAAAAGTTCATTCTTTCCTAGGGTTAAAAAATGGAAAACTTCATATTTTCTCAGGGGCGGCTTTGATGAAACACGTTTCAGTAAAAACAGTGAAATTCCCATTGAATAACATGGGGAACTATGAAATTTAAAAAGTACGTTTTCGTTCAAGGAAAATATTTTAATAGGTCTATTTTCGATTCAGTTGAAAACAGACAGGGTGCGTTTCTAAAAAGTTAATTCTTTCCTAGGATCAAAAACGAATCACTTCATATTTTCTTAGGGGCGGTTTTCATGAAACACGTTTCAGTAAAAACAGTAAAATTCCCATAGAATAACATGGGAAAACTAGCATGCATAAAAAGACTGTTTTAAAACGAGTAAAAATCTGCGGAAGATCGTTTTAGGAAAAGTTGAAACAAATCAGGTAGAAAATAGAATGCAGTAAAAACAGTAACACCAAGTTCCTGAAAGTAGAAAATAGATCAGGTTGAAATTTGGATGTACTAACAATGTCTAAGGAATGAAATTTTCATGAAACACAGACTGTTTAGTTTTCCCAGGCTAGGGGGTCTTCAGTGAGAGCGTTTCTTCTTTTCAACTCAAAGAATAAAACGAGTCAGTTTGAAACATTTCAAACTCCCCGAAAGTAAGCCGTGTACTCTGGTTTCGACTCAATACTGTAAAGCATTGCTCTCAGACCAGTCGGCATTCCGCCCCGATTGTTTGCCTAATGGAAAACATCAGACCCATCTCCATTAACAATTCCCAAATATCCTTAAAAAGAGTCTAACAAAAAATCACTAGTTCGTCATTAAAACAATTGCATTCATTCTCTTACTGTTTTACACATTTCAAAAAAGAAGTTTACATTCTCACTTTTACTTTAAAATTCTTGAAAAGCTTAATATTTTGACTCATTTCCATAAAAAAATAATTTCACTTAAAATTTAATTTAAAAAAAATTACTCTTTAAATGTATGTATGCTTCGAAACTAAAAAATATTTACGCTTAATATTTCAATAAATAATAAATATTCACAAACTCACCTTCTCACTTGCCAATTAAAAACAAAAACAACAACAAAAAAACCTACATTAACAATTCTCCAGTCCACTTGAATTCCCTAACATGAACTTTCATTACAGAAGAAAATACGGAAACAGTCATAAAAAGATTTCCTTCTAAATGAAAATAATGTTCTGGAATTGATTCCAACCTGAATCCAATAGGACAGCTTTTCTCAGGTTGAACCTCCAGAACACAAGTGGAGAGAATGAAAACTCATCACAATTTTCAGATGGAATCAAAGCATTTGAACAGCTGGGGGAACCGACACACTGCTTCTTAGCAAAAGAAACAGAAACGTCTGGAAGATTCATACTGCTTCTTTCCCAATGATGAAATGTGGAAAAAAAAAATAACGTTAGCAAGCTGATGGAAACAGAATTTGAAAGACTTGAAGACGTCTTACTTTATTCAAACGTAGAACAGAACTAAAATTCACTCAGCGTTTCCTTTGCATATTGTAACCAATGCATTACCCTTATCACCACACGTGTTGGTGTGTCACCATTCGTCAGCACTTCACGGTGACTATATCCTTATCTTGTCATTTCGTGACGAAACGCTATCGACTCTAATCAGACAAAGCGAACTGCAGCTCAGGGCTTATTTTCAGGTAAATTCTTAGCGAGAGAAAAACGAAAGGATTTCATTATAATGAATTTTCATATCTTGAGAGAATAAAACTAAAATATATTCGGTATAAAGTACATAATAAGTGTAAAGAAATTCTTCAAGGTTGAATTTTCCCTAAAATGAGAGAGGAATACGGAAAGCGAAAGAATTTAATCAGACACCTTGAAAGAATTCATCTTGGATTTAATGCTGTTTTTTTTTTTTGTTTTTTTTTTTTTTTTTGAAAAACGAGTGAGCTGTGAAATACTTTGTTCTTCACATAAAGAAAACATAGTGTACGATTTCAATATTCCCTTTTTTCTTAAAATTTCTCCAACGTAATGACTTAGGTCAACTGAGTCCAGAAATGCTTCGTCTACTTTAGTTTTTCGATTCCTAGGGAGTTCTTTCAGATACTGTTCAGCTATTTTCTCAAATCGAGTTGTAAAATAATTTTGGTCATGTTTATTTGATTGTCGCCGTTGGAGAATTCCAATCCGTTCATGTCCGCCATGTCATACATTGTGTCCCCGAGAGTTTCTTCAAGCAGAAGAGCCATCAATCCACAGAAATTTTTATTTTGGTGTTTGTAATGTTTCCAAAGTCAAATTATTTTTTTTTCCAATGTTTTCTTATTTCAGCTATAATGATATGCGAAATAAAGTAAGAAAATATTGTTTCAGCAGAATTTTAACTGGGATAGATCTGTAGAGTTCTTGAACATACGAGAAAATATTATTGCAGGGTCGAAAGACTCAGAATTATCATGAAGTCTATGTCCAATAATTACCGCGTACAGGAACGAAATTGTTTCTAAAGAAGCATTTCCTCGTCTCATGGTCTGAAATAAAATTGAATGGAGGAAAAAGAAAAGTTCCCCAGAAAATGCATTACATCTACACGAACAAACTCCCTCAAAACATAGAAAAAATATAAAAAATAGATGGAGAAATAACGTAAAAGTTATAAAAAAAAGAGAGGGAATACATAGTACACGAAAACATTACGACTAGAAAAAAAAATATTGGAAGGGTGAAAGACTCAGAATTAACATGTCTACATTTCCGCTTGATTTCCCAAAAATGTTGTCAAAGTCCAATAGTTACTGCGAACAGGAACGAAATAGTTTCTAAAGAAGCATTTCCTCGTCTCATTGTCTGAAATAAAATTAAATGGAGGAAAAGCAAAAGTTCCCCAGAAAATTCATTACATCTACGCGAAAAAACTCCCTCAAAAAATACAAAAAACATATAAAAACACATGAAGAAATAACGTAAAATAATTAGAAAAAAATAGAGTGAATACGTAGTACACGAGACCACCTGACCATTTTTTGAAACCAAATCATCGTGAGTTAGAACCTCGCTAAGACCATCAGAGCATTTTTATTCCCTTGAAAAAAAATTCCCCAGCATCGTTACGTAAAAAATTCCTCCGGGGGAAAATAGCATTGAAGAGGGGGAAATCCCGCTTGAAAACCACAGGAATAAATACAAAAAATCCCAACGGACCCCACTCTGTCGTTGCCATCCCCCAAAATTAAAGATTCATCGAAAGTTCCAAGAAGCACCGCTAGGGGCAGCACATCGAGTTGACATCCCTTTTCCCACTCGGTCGTTGCCATCCCTCAAAATCAAAGATCCGTTACAAGTTCCAAGAAGCACCGCTAGGGGCAGCACATCTCGGTCGTTGCCATCCCCCAAAATCAAAGATCCATCGAAAGTTCCAAGAAGCACCGCTAGGGGCCGCACATTGAGTTGACATCCCCCTATATCCGCCCCTTTCCCACTCGGTCATTGCCATCCCTCAAAAACAAAGATCCATTGAAAGTTCCAAGAAGCACAGCTAGGGGGCAGCACATCATGGGGACGATCACGTGACAAAAATTATGACAAGGGGACAGCTGGGGCAGCCTTGGGACAGTCACTGGGACAGCCGGGGACAGCCACGGGATCAGCCTCGTGAGCAGCCACGGGATCAGCCAATGTTAAGTCTATGGGGGCTGATCCTGGTCTAGAACTCTCCCTTTTCCTCTACTGAGCAAACGATTCTAACTGAACCATTTGAAGGCGAGCACGTCTTTATTCCAAATATTCTATTAATTCCAACTGATTTGCCATTTTCATTCAAACGATTACAATTTCCTGTTCGGCTTGCATTTCCAATCGCCATTAATAAATCGCAGAGGCAATCACTTAAAGTTACGGTCTTGGATTTAATAGATGAATGCTTCTCACATGGAGAGCTGTATGTTGGAATGTCAAGAGCAAAGGATCCAACAAAATTATATATTGTCGCCGATGAAGGAGAAACCAAAAAAGTTGTGTAAGGCCAAGTGCTGAAATAATCACACTATATGAATAAATAATTTGTAATGACCGAATTTGTGAAGTCAGCTTTTTTCTTCCTTCCAAGCATCAATTAATTTTTTCCCCGATTTTTTCAGTTACATATAGGGGAATATGTAATAAATAGCCTAAATCGCGGGTAAAGCCGAATAGTAAAGCTAGTATAATATAAACGTATATGCATGTTATCACGTATGCATATTTTTACATGGTGGGAATTTCCACCAAAAAACAGATTTAGCGAGCACCCGTATTTAACAAGGGTTTCCGCCGTTCCGAACTCTTCGTTATAAGCGGGCTTCATATATACATACATATATATATATGGCTATAAGAGCCACCTTAATATATATATATATCATCATCATCATCATCATTGTCAACCATTATCAATCCACTGCTGGACGAAGGTCTCCCCAAGTTTCCTCCACAACGGTCCGTCTTGTGCCAGTCTCCTCCATGTCACTCCCGCATACTTTCGAATATCATCCACCCATCTTCCATGTGGTCTTCTTCTGGGTCTTTTCCTGTCCCTTGGAATCCAATCTAAACTTTCGGCTGTCCATCGATGGTCTGTTCTTCTGACAGTATGTCCAGACCATTGCCATTTCAGGGATTTAACTCTGATCATGATGTCTTCCACTCTTGTCATTTTTCGGATCCACGTGTTCCTCTACTTATCTCTCCTGGTTACACCAAGCATGCACCTCTCCATGTTCTTTGAGTTGCCTGCAGCCTTTGTATGTCTCTTTTAGCTAAGGTCCACGTCTCTGCACCATACGTAAGCACTGGAAGGATGCATTGATCAAACACTTTTCTTTTAAGACATAATGGCATATTGCTCTTGAAAATTATGCTGTTTCTTCCAAAAGCTCTCCAGGCAAGTTTTGTACGCCGATTAATTTCTTCACCAATGTGACCCTCACTTGATATCTGCTGTCCAAGATAAACGTACGTGTCTGTTATCTCCAGCTTTTCTCCATCAATCGATAAATCTTCATTTCTTGTAAAAGCATTAAACATTACTTTTATTTTCTGAAAGTTCATTTTTAATCCCACTTCTTTACTCTTGTCAGCAAGTTCCTGGATCATACTCTGCAGCTCTGATGGGCTAGTTGCAAAAATGACTATGTCATCAGCAAAACGAAGGTGGGTTAGATAATCTCCATTAATCTTTATCCCTTTGTTTTCCCAGTTCAGTGATTGAAAGACATTTTCCAATCTGGCATTAAAGAGCTTCGGAGATATGGTGTCACCTTGTCTCACTCCTTTTCCAATTTTTATGTGTGTTGTATTTTCAAACAGCCGAATCTTTGCACTTGCATTTTCATAGATGTTATTAATAATATTAATGAATGCATCTTCAATACCGCAGGATTTCAGAGCCATTGCAACTGCTGATGGTTTCACCGAATCAAAGGCTTTTTCATAATCGATAAAAGCCATGCACAATGGAAGTTCATATTCCCTCGCTCTTTCAGTTAGTTCTCTCAGTACGTGGATATGATCTATTGTACTGTAGCCACTCCTGAATCCAGCTTGTTCTCTCGGTTGAGCCATGTTCAGTGTCACCTTCAAGCGGTGTGAAAGAACTTTAGTGAAGATTTTATAAACCACTGATAGGAGGCTGATAGGTCTGTAGTTCCTGAGATCCTCAATGTCACCTTTTTTATGTAGCAAGATCATTGTAGCGTTGTTCCAATCCTCAGGAATTTTCCCTTCATTAACGCATCGAGTGAAAATTTGGGCGAGTACTGTTTCGATTTCTCCACTTGCTTCTTGTATGATGTCTACAGGAAGCAAGTGGAGAAATCGAAACAGTACTCGCCCAAATTTTCACTCGATGCCTTAATGAAGGGAAAATTCCTGAGGATTGGAACAACGCTACAATGATCTTGCTATCTTCGGCCAAAGCCCGAAGTCTAGTCACTTGGAGAAATGACCGGCCACTTGTAGCTTTGGCCAGTTCTTGTGGCCAAAGCTCAAAATATACAGTAAAATAAGGTGATGGTTTATAGAGTAAAAATCCCGCAGTATCGCCGTTAGAGATCCAAGTCCCAGGTGGTCTCTAAGAAGATTTCCCTGCGCCGAAAAAAAGATACATAAAACATGTAATTATAAGTTTTTTCTCAAAGGTGTACAAATCGCATAAAACAGATAAACAAATGATGATCTTATGATCTGTTTTTTACTTTTACTTGCTTGTGCAGGTTGACAATATAATGGCATGTATCGTATAACATATAATTATGACAGTTCGATAAATCACTTCAAAGAGATGGTTTTACCAGTGTGGAAATCTGTTTAGTTTTACTTGTTTGTGCAATCTGAGCTGCTGTGACATTTGGAGTTACATAACTTATTGGCTCGTTTACATCGATTTGTTAAACATTTTCTACTACAGAAGCACCTTGAAAATCCTTGGCCTCCATTTAAAGATTGACTCGATGATGTTGCTCTTAATTATATTTCATTATCCCGAATTGATTTCAAAGTAACGAATTTCTCCTCGGTGAACACTTCGGTCCACATAGGAACACCGAAGTAAAGGTTAATTACTAACTTTTGCCAGTTTCTCACGGACAAATCCAGAACTGGCCGGCCAAAGCCCAAAGTAATGGTAAATTGTTGTATATTTCTATTCCTCCATTCCAGAATAGTGCGCAGCAGATTTTTCTGCCTCGTTAGGAGTAGTGGCAGGTCATTACGCGAAGAGACTGGACTTCGGGCTTTGGACGTAACACACACTATATTGACAAAAGTCACCGGACACCCTTCAAAAGCAAATGAACGGATCCACTGCGTTGTTAAGATGCGCGGTACATCTGCAAACGGTATAAAAACAAGCTTGCAGCTGGCCGCGATCCAATCGCACTGTGAGGTTGAGTGAAAACGTCGCAGCGGGAGAGAACTGACTTTGAGAAGGGAAAGATTGTTGGGTGTTATATTAGTGGGTTGTCTATAAGAGAAACTGAGAGGCGTTTAAACATACCCTAGTCAACTGTTTTTGGTGTACTGAATAAGTGGAAGATACACGGCGTGCCTGAAGCAGCAAAACGTACCGGCAGACCAAAGAAAATGAGTAATAGAGGACGTCGAAGCCTCAGGAGAGTCGTTACAGCTAATACATAGAGTACTTACTGCACAAGACCTCTGTGTACAGGTGAGTAAAAATGCTGGAACCTCGCTATGTTCACGTACCATTCGCAGAGATCATTCCATGGGTTATCGTGGTCGTGCGGCTGCTCATACGCCTTTCATCTCCACTCCGAATGCTACTCGTCGTTTAGCATGGTGTAAAGAACATTTATCGTAGACCGTAGATCAATGGAAACGGGTCATATGGACTGAGGAATCCAGACACACGATCCATCAGTATGATGGCCGTGTGTATATATATGGCGGTAGCCGGGGGCACGCTATTTACCACAGTGTACTGTTCCTGCGATCAAGTTTGGGGCTGACAGTGTACTCGTGTGAGGGTATTTTCGTGGAATAGTCCCGGCCCATTGGTTATCGTGGACAAACCTGTTAACTAGAACGTCTACCGCGATATTCTGGACAATTGTGCCCTACCAACTCTGTGGCAATACTATGGAATTGAGCCCTATTGGTACCAGCAGGATAATGCACCGAGCCATAAAGCAAAGACTGTTACGGCGTGGTTTGACGATAATCCCGTATCGTGTGTGGACTGGCCAGCACAGAGGTCTGATCTTAATTCCATAGAACACCAATGGGATGAATTACAGCGCCGCATAAGAAGTTTGGAACCAAGGCCTACTACTAAGCAACAGTTAGCGGCAGCATTATGTAGTGGATGGAAGCGCATACCTATCGCTGTGTTCCAAAACGTAGTCGAAAGCATGTCTCGAAGGGTCTGTGCACGCATTAAGGCCAAAGGTGGACCGACACCGTACTAATGCATGTCAATAAATGCTATGTTATGTTTTTCTTGGGTCTGGTTTATTTGCCTGAAGTTTACTTCACCGAAGGTTCACTTGACCGAAAATCACTTCACCGAAAAGATTGTTTCACCGAAAGATCACTTGATCGAAAAGTTCATTTCACCAAAGAGTCACTTGATCGAAAGGTACATTTCACCGAATGGTCACTTGATCGAAAAGTTGATTTCACCGAAAGGTCTCTTTACCTAAAAGTTCATTTCATCGAAAGGTCATTTCACCGAAGGGTCACTTTATCGAAAACTTTGGATTTCATTACAGGATCTGTTGAAGCATGGTGCAAGTTCGTCCGACAGACCACCGAAACGTTAGGGGATTATACTTTTGATTTCTCCATGTCACAGAGAACGCAAAGATTTAGTTTTAAGACAAATTTTTTTTAAGACAATAGGCTTCGGCTTAGGCCTTTTTACCCAATTTTAATTGTGCGAACTCATGTTCATAAGGTTTACATTAAAAGTCAAGTTAATAATATTGCACATTTTGACAGGCAAAAAGAATCAATTTTACGGCCCTAGGTCTCGACTTAGGCGTTTCTAGAAAATTTTAAACGTGCGTGCTCATGTTCATAAGGTTTACATAAAAAGTTACTTTACATTTTACGTAATGCTTATGAATATGGGTAGGGTTAAAATCTGTTAAAATGGCCTGTATCTAGGCCTATGGTCAAAAAATTAATGCTCTGTGGTTGAGTAAGAGTGGAACATTATTTACTTGATTTACTATGTAACTTTGATGAATATGAGCTCGGAGGATTAAAATTTGACAAAAAGGCACGTGGGGAGATGTTTCATAGAAATTAAAAATGTATTTTTTTTTTTTGCAATCCGATAATGCTTAGGTGACCAGTTTTTCAAAAACCCGCACCACACTCCAATAGATCTCTAACAACAAAATTCTAAGTTTTCGGTAAACTGACCATTCGGTAAAATGATTTTCGATATAATGAACTTTTAGGTAAAGTAATCCTTCGGTGAAATGAACTTTTCGAATCAAATGTCCTTTCGATGAAAAGAACTTTTAGGTGAAGTGACCTTTCGATGAAATGAACTTTTCGGTCAAGTGACCCTTCGGTGAAATGTACCTTTCGATCAAGTAATTTTCGGCGAAGTGATTTTCAGTCAAGTGACCTTTCGATCAAGTAATTTTCGGCGAAGTGATTTTCAGTCAAGTGACCTTTCGATCAAGTAATTTTCGGCGAAGTGATTTTCAGTCAAGTGACCTTTCGATCAAGTAATTTTCGGCGAAGTGGTTTTCGGTCAAGTGACCTTTTGATCAAGTGAACGATACCCGTTTCTCTTCTAGGTGTCCGCGGACATTTGTCAATATAGTGTGCATACATATATATAGAGAGATAGAGAGAAAGAGAGAGAGGGGTGTAGATTTTTGCCTAGTTATTCAAACTGGGTCTAGGTTCGAGTCCCAGATAAAGCATCGCTGAAATGCTTGTCAAATGGCACTGGCTCTGTCCCATCCCTGGAACCGGTGGTTCTAAATTAGAGACAGGCGAGTTCTTAAGTCTTAGATGTTTATAGGGATATGTCATAACGTAAGGGATATCCTAGCAATATATTAGCATTTAATTTTCCATCCGAGCGGGTCCCGGACTGGAGTCCTGTATAAGATATGGCAGGTGCGGTTGTCTTGTAGCGTTGGCTTTCACCTTTTCCTGGGGCCAGTGGCCCTAAATTAGAAACAAGCTACTTCTTATAGCCTTCGAAAAGGTGGCCAAGTAGTCAAAGGTGTACGTTTCCAATCAGTCGTTCGAGGTGGGCCCGGAATAGAGTCCATGATGAGGCATGGGCTGTGCGCCTGTCTTACGGAACTGACTCTCTCCCTTCTTTGAAACCTGTGGCCCTAAATTAGGGACAGCAAATTGCTCATAGCCTTTTGAATTGCTCGTGGTGGTCGTTGAATCCCGAAAAAAAATTATCATTAAACGCAGAAAGAAAAAGAAAACGGGGACCGGAAAGTAATGTCATTTTAGGAAAAGAAGAGAAACACTGTTTGTAACAGAAGAAATTAATTCTTAATCATTTATATAACCGCCATCATTATCGTTCACACTTGCCATCGTGAAACCAAACTTTCAATGCCGTCTTTACAAAAAGACGTGGGCTGTGATGCAAAGAAGTCCGAGAGGCCGGTTTTGACATCAATATTGTGGAATCTTTTCCCATTAAGAAAGTACTGCAGAGATCTGAACAAATGGTAAACAGACTGTGAAATGTCAGGGGAATAAGGGGGATGTTGCAGAATTTCCCACCCAAAATCTCGGATCGTCTGCTGTGTCCGTCTCGCCGTGTGAGGTCACGCGTTTTCATGCTGGAGGATGACACCTTTTCTGTTGACCAGTGCTGAATGTTTTACAGTAAGAGCTTGCTTCAAATGGTCTAGTTGTTGACAATAGAGGTCTGCTTTTACGGTCTATCCGGGTTCCAAAAGCTCAAAGTGAGCTATGCCAGCGGTAGTTCACCAAACACAGAGCAAAACCTTTTTGGTGTGTAGGCCTGGTTTAGGCGCAGGAACTGGTGTCTGAACTGGAAAAAGCCACTGCTTTTTGCGTTTGTTGTTCACGTTAAGAACCCACTTTTCATCTCCATTAACAAATCGGTGAAGAAATGGATCCTTTTCCTGTCGGCTGAGCAAAGAGTTGCAGATGGTGGAACGCTGGGCTTTGTTGTCTGGTGAAAGTTGGTATGAGACCCAAACTCCTTGTCTATAGACCTTCCCTATCTGTTGCAGGTGCTCTCGAACAGTAGACCATGATGCATTAAGATGTTGGGGTAATTCATGAATGGTTTGACGAGGATCTGCTACAACGGCTGCACGCAGCAGGTCATTGTCTAGCTCCATGGTCCTTAATGCTCGAGGGGCATCAGAGAGATCACAATCGCCCGACCGGAATGGGGCGAAGCAACGTTGGCACTTGCGGACATTTAAAGAATTCGGATAAATAGCGCAAATGGCATTGATAGTCACGGTTGCATTGTTTCCTTGTGAAACTCATATAGCATACAATGACGAACGTGGCTTTCCTCGGGTATTATGTCACTCATTTTGTTCTGCAAATCTGGAAGACAAAAACACTTACATAAGTTAAAGGAGAATAGTTCATTCACTTGTACATACACTTGCTTTACGTTTAACGTACATAAACATTTCACAACTGCTCCCCAAACTTAACCCCACAAAAAACGACATTGCTTTCCGCTCCTACCAATACTTTCGTAACTAGTATGTTCTGTGTACCAGTAACAAACTCAGACAAAAGCATAACGCATTACATATTGGAAATGAACAATTTCCTCGAAATAATCCGAATCAGAAAACCTAGAAGGTGGTGAGAACATTTTATGTCCAAGGCCTCTTAGTGTCTCATCATGCATCACGAATGTCTTCTAAATTCAAGAATAGCTCACGAAAGTGCAGAGTAGAAATAACTTTAAAGAATAAAAACTCCATTAAGAATATAAAAGTACTAAGAAAAGAGGAGATAGATGGGAATTTTTTTAAGGCAGCAGAAGGCTATAAATTTCCTTTCTTATCCAAACGCAAAGAGACGTGTTTGCCTTGGAACTAAAAAATCTATACCTCAAGAACATCATTACGCTGTTAGGGACAGAAAATGTTTCACGGGTTTATCGCGATCAGCCATAAAAACAGCAAAACTGGAGCTAATTTAATTAGCATCCCATGCATCGACAAGAAAAGCAGACAAACTCAAATATCTTTGTGCTAATAAGGATGAAGTTTCTACCAAGTATCATCAACACGGCACTCAATTACTTTGATCCTACACGACCTACGTACATTACGAACAACGCACTATTTATGCGTTCCATAAATCCCTATACACTATCACGATAACAATTTTTAGTAGCTGTAAAATGGCAATAGTCTTTTTTTTTTTTTCTCTTGAATTTTGTATGTTAGCTGTAGTTGAAAAAGTCAGATGTACTTGTCTTTGAACACTGAAGAACTTGAACTACATAACGAAGTGAAAGTTCGGAATTTACGTGTTTTAACTGTGTCGTATTAAGTGGGTTTATATTTTTAGATTTTATTCTGGTATATAATCAACGATCTAAATTATTTTTGATTTTTGCAAAAAAAATAATAATAATAATGAAATGGATAGTGAATCCTGAAATTTTGCTTTTTCATGGACACAAAGTAATACCAGAAGACTTGGAAAAAACAGTAGATGGGAACGAGAACCAAAGAAAAAAAGACAAAAAAAAAAAAAAAAGCAGAAACGCAGCAAAGGAAATGAGACTCGTGACTGTGAGCTCAGCGGAAAACAAATCTGCTTTCTGTGAAATACTGCTGATGAGCCTGCCAAGTGAAGGCGAATGTAATGAACCAATGTAAAAGAATTCTTAACGGACCTCCGCAGCCATTGGAAATGCAGACGTGTTAGGAAAGAAAAATCAGTTCCTGGTTATAAAGGTTTTAAATATTTTAACTCAGATGAAAAAATTGCAGAGCAGTGAAGAAACTGAAAAAACGCTGGTACATGACATAAAACTTCCAGCTAAATTACTTTGAAACTATTTAATTCGTGAGAGAAGCTTATTCTAGCAGACGATCCAAAATGCTGATATAGATGTAAAAAACATGATTGTTTGCGAATATTCTAGGGAAGTTTAATATACCTGGTATAGTGATAATCCTAAAAGATTGCTGAAACATGTAATGAAAGTGGTTCGTGTGTGCCCCTTAAGGTGGTTCCACCTGACATGCACCTAAAATCTCTGCCTTATGTTTCCAATGGTAAAACTTCTTGGCATATTTTCTTCGCATGTATTCCCAAAGATGAAAATTTGCACATCGATAAAACTAACTTTAAGTAATAGCATGAGAAACTCAATACTTGGTAAAACGTAACCATAACTAAGCAATCAATCCAACATTTGTTTGTCTACTGACGTCATCAATGTACAGGTCGCGCCATCTATTAAATGATCTGAACATTACTCAAAGAAAAATGATTGATTTTTAATATAATTATGGTTATGTTTTAGCATGTTTTAAGTATCCCATGCTATAACTTAAAGTTAGTTTTGTCGATGTGCAAATTTTCATGCTTGGGAATACATTAATTGCGAAGAAAATGTGTAAAAAAGTTTTACCATTGGAAACATAGGGCAGAGATTTTAGGTGGAAACACCCCACGGTTTTTAAAAACATGCACAATCGTACTAACACCTAGAAGACTTACATGGGAGAAAACTTCAGCCGGTTTTGCCATTTATAATCTGCATCTTAAATACTTTGTTCTTGACACTCGCATGACGATATTGCATCACGCCATTTTTTTTTTCTCATAATGGTAAGTGAAGTAAATATAGGATAGAGAAACAGCAACAAAAAACCTATCTGTTGTGAAGAGAATAAAAATCGAAATGTTTAATAATAAACATTGGTATTGTTCTAGATATTCAGTGAAGAGTTAAACCTGTTGAGCACATGAAAACATTCAAGGAATTCAACCTTGAGAATATTATCTATGAAGAAATAGAAGTGTTTCTCGAATTGTATTATCACAGAGGCAATGTGTCATAATAAAAAGATTGGTCTCGTCCAATTAGATGCATAGTGGAAAGATGAGGCTAAACGGTATATGAGCGAATAAATACAAAAGGGAATTTATGACAAAGTTTGTTGAGATGAAGGCAAGGCTAAGTTGGTGCACACAGTTTATTCGAAAGCGAATAAACACAACAGGGAATTTATGACAAAGTTTAGTGAGAACAAAGTGGAGCAGATAGTTCGGGAAAGTGAGAGTAGGATAGGGCTGGTGATACAGAACTTCCTTTTCGTACAAGCATACATCATTTGTGGGATATGAACAGTAAACACTATATTTTGAAAAGTATTCGGACACTACCAAATATTTGTATAAGTGTAAAGAACGGCTTCAGGAAGGCGCGCTGTTAGTGGTGAGGTGCATATATAAAGCTGAGACATTCTGTTGAGCTATCCGTAACTTTGAAGCGGATATGCCGTGTGGACGTGAACTTTCCGTGTCCCAGCGTGTGCTGGTCATAAGATGCCATTTGAGAAACGTTTCCATGCGGAGCACTGCAGCTAAACAAAACATACCAAAATCGATTGTAAGTGATGTCGTGAAGAGACGGAAGTAGGACGGTGCAACTACAGCAAAAAAAAAGTTCAGGAGAGCTGCACAAACTGAAGGAACGTGACAGAAGAGCCATGGTAAGAAATGTTAAGAAATCCCATTTTTCCCCTGCCATTTACATCGCTCCGAAGTAAAAAATGCTTGTAATGGCCCGATTAGGGCCATAACTATCAGCACAGAGTTGCACAGTGTGGGTTATTATGGTAAAACAGAGGCACAGGAGCCACACATCATTGTCATGAATGCGAAGCGCTGTTTTTCTTTGTTTTTATTGGGTTTAAAGACCACCGTGAGCAACTCAATGGGCTATAAGCAGCCGCCCGTCCCTAATCTATGGTCACTGGTTCCAGGGAAGGGAGAGAGCCAGTGCCGTAATACAAACACAACATCCATGCCATACGGGATTCGAACCCGGACCCCTTTCGGACGAATGATCAGAGGCCATCACTTAGACCACTGCGCCACCGGGGAGGCAAGCACTGTTTGGACTGGCGTGTCTCCCGTCGTTCCTAGACTGTGGGCGACTGGAAAGCTGTTCTTTGTGTGCGAAAAGGTAAGTCACGCTTTTCACGCTTCCAATCTGATGAGTGGGTTTGGACTTCGCGACAGCCCAGCGAACAATTTTCGTCGGACTGGGTTCTTCCAACTGTTAAGTTCGATGGAGGCTCCATCATGGTATGGAGTATATGGGACTCGGCTCGTTAGTTATTATACCATGAACTCTGAAGTATACCTCGACATTCTGGGTAATTCTGCCCTGCCAATAATGTGGCAGTATTATGGAAATTACCATAACTACTATATATATATATATATGTATCATCATCATCATCATTGTCAACCATTATCAATCCACTGCTGGACGAAGGTCTCCCCAAGTTTCCTCCACAACGGTCTGTCTTGTGCCAGTCTCCTCCATGTCACTCCCGCATACTTTCGAATTTCATCCACCCATCTTCCATGTGGTCTTCTTCTGAGTCTTTTCCTGCCCCTTGGAATCCAATCTAAAATTTCGGCTGTCCATCGATGGTCTGTTCTTCTAGCAGTATGTCCAGCCCATTGCCATTTCAGGGATTTAACTCTGATCATGATGTCTTCCACTCTTGTCATTTTTCGGATCCACGTGTTCCTCTTCTTATCTCTCCTGGTTACACCAAGCATACACCTCTCCATGCTACTTTGAGTTGTCTGCAGCCTTTGTATGTCTCTTTTAGCTAAGGTCCACGTCTCTGCACCATACGTAAGTACTGGAAGGATGCATTGATCAAACACTTTTCTTTTAAGACATAATGGCATATTGCTCTTGAAAATTATACTGTTTCTTAGAAAAGCTCTCCAGGCAAGTTTTGTACGCCGATTAATTTCTTCACCAATGTGACCCTCACTTGATATCTGCTGTCCAAGATAAACGTATGTGTCTGTTATCTCCAGCTTTTCTCCATCAATCGATAAATCTTCATTTCTTGTAAAAGCATTGAACATCACTTTTGTCTTCTGAAAGTTCATTTTTAATCCCACTTCTTTACTCTTGTCAGCAAGTTCCTGGATCATACTCTGCAGCTCTGATGGGGTAGTTGCAAAAATGACTATGTCATCAGCAAAACGAAGGTGGGTTAGATAATCTCCATTAATCTTTATCACTTTGTTTTGCCAGTTCAGTGATTGAAAGACATTTTCCAATGTGGCATTAAAGAGCTTCGGAGATATGGTGTTACCTTGTCTCACTCCTTTTCCAATTTTTATATGTGTTGTATTTTCAAACAGCCGAATCTTTGCACTTGCATTTTCATAGATGTTATTAATAATATTAATGTATGCATCTTCAATACCGCAGGATTTCAGAGCCATTGCAACTGCTGATGGTTTCACCGAATCAAAGGCTTTTTCATAATCGATAAAAGCCATGAACAATGGAAGTTCATATTCCCTCGCTCTTTCAATTAGTTCTCTCAGTACGTGGATATGATCTATTGTGCTGTAGCCACTCCTGAATCCAGCTTGTTCTCTCGGTTGAGCCATGTCCAGTGTTACCTTCAAGCGGTGTGAAAGAACTTTTGTGAAGATTTTATAAACCACTGATAGGATGCTGATAGGTCTGTAGTTCCTGAGATCCTCAATGTCACCTTTTTTATGTAGCAAGATCATTGTAGCGTTGTTCCAATCCTCAGGAATTTTCCCTTCATTAAGGCATCGAGTGAAAATTTGGGCGAGTACTGTTTCGATTTCTCCACTTGCTTCTTGTATGATGTCTACAGTAATTCCATCTTCTCCTGGAGCTTTTCCCCGCTTCATGTTCTTGATTGAATGTGCAACTTCTGCTGGAAGGACTGGAAGAACTCTGGTACTGGTACCTTTCATGATGTCTGGAGTACATGTATCATCCCTTTCATATAATTTGGAATAGAAATATTTCACTCTTGTCAAAATTTCGCCTCTATTTCTTGTTACAGAACCATCTTCTTTTCTCAGTGCCATAATCTGTTTTTTTTCCCTTACTGAGATGTCCCTTTGCTATCTTTAGGCTTTGGTTGTTTTCAATTGCTTTCCTTACTAGTTCACAGTTGAATTTCCTTACATCTTCAGTGATACTTTTTCGTACTGTCTTGCATAGCTCTATATATTCCACTTTGGAAGTCACATCTTCTTTAGTTGTCCTCATCTCTCTTCTTTTTTGCATCAACATTTTGGTTTTTCCTGATAATTTGTTCACATGCAACTTGTTCTTAGACCCAGCTAATTTTGTTGCTGTTTCCATAAGAGCGTTGGTTACTTTTCTGTTAACTTCAGAAATATCCACTTTTTCCGATGTTAGGCCTTCTAAAGCAGAGAATCTGTTCTTCAGTTCCAACTTGAAGGTATTATGGTGTTTTTTTAAGGTTGGTTATGTCAATACATTTTGTTTGTCTTATGAGCTTGCCACGTTCGAGTTTAGTGTTGAGGTGCATCTTACATCTCACCAATCTATGGTCACTATCTGTGTTGAACTTGTTTAGCACGCTGCAGTCTTCTATGACGAATTTTTTGTTACACATAATAAAATCAATTTCACTTGTTGTCCCATTTGGATGTCTCCATGTCCATTTCCTGTGTGGCTTTTTCTTGAAAAGGGAGTTCAAGATGAAAAACCCTTCTGCCTCTGCAAACTCAACGAGAGTATTTCCACACTGGTTTCTGTTGCCGTGACCGAATTTACCTACTGAAGTTTCTTTCGGTTGCTGTTGCCCTATTTTTGCATTGAAATCTCCCATAATTACCTTCAAGTGCTGCATACCTTTATTATTTAGATGACGAATTTCCTCATAAAATTCTTCAATTTCTTCTTCAGGATGACTTGTGGTGGGTGCATAAGTTTGAATAATCTGAGCCTGGTATCTTTTCGAGAGTTGGATAACGAGTCGTGCAGCTCTGTCAGAGGAACTTTCAACTTCTACAACTTTATCCTTCAGTTTCTTGTTTATTATAAATCCAACACCACTAGTTCTGCCAGTATCTGTCCCACGATAGTAGAAGAGATGTCCACTTTTCAGTTCAATGAGATCTTCTCCTTTTCTCCTTACCTCACTTGGCCCGACGATGTCCCACTTGATCCTTTGTAGTTCCTCTTCCAATTCAAGAAGCCTTGAATCAGAATATAGGGAGCGTCCATTATACGTAGCCAAGGTCAGCATCAGATGGCAGCCTAGTCCGGTCCTCCGGTGATTCTTAGCACCCTCTGCCTTCATGTCACACTGCCCGCTGCCTTGGCTAGGTACATTCCAGCTGCCGGAGGCTGAGGGCCAAGATTTAAGTTGTGGAGTCATTTTGGAGGGCTTTGGCCATAACTCACCACGCTGGCCAAGCGGGTTGGTGAGTGTGGGATAGCATTTCCTCTAATCCCGATGGTATAGTTATACCGCTATTGGCGGCCGTCAGAGCCCCTTTAGTGGGAACAGGATGTACCACGAGAAGGCGGGGTTGACACTTGTCAAGGAGAGGCTGTGATGTTACGCATCACCTGACCTTACATTCCTTCTACAAAATAAAACTATGTAAATCAGAACTATGTAAATTCTCGACTATGTGCTATTGGTGAGACATCTGCTTTTAGATGCAATCTTGCTTACTTTCACATTTCAAGATTTCAGTTTTTATTGTAGGTTACATGGTTTAGTTAGATCGATATTTTGCAAAATAGTAATCAGCTCTAAACTCGGAAAGTTAGGTAAATTAAAAAAGTAAAAAATAATTAAAGCGTAGAAATTATTATTCGAATTATGCTAAATTAAATCAATGTACAAAGGCAACTTGCCTTGATATTAAAATTTTAATTCGAATTTTGTAGATCGGATAAATAGAACTCGAGTCATCGATAATCCAATTTTAATTCGAATTTTGTAGATCGGATAAATAGAACTCGAGTCATCGATAATCCAATTTTAATTCGAATTTTGTAGATCGGATAAATAGAACTCGAGTCATCGATAATCCAATGTTTTTAAATTAGCACGCGATCAACTTTGTCATCTAAAAGTGATCGCGTGCTATTATATAGCAGAGAATCATTTTGACATCTCGAGAGCACACACGAATTTATCAATAAGTGATGGCGCACAATGCAGACGTTGGTGTGACGTCAAGCGTTCCACAGAAACAGCTGATCTGGGTGTTTATATTATTAATGTATTGGGGGAAAAGAATGGCGGCGACTTTTTTAAAGTTATTAAACTAGAAAATTGGATTCGGCTCTGCCTTTATCGCTTTCATCTTCTTTTTTTTTTTTTTTTTTTAATTCAGCGAAATATACTACAGTGAGAACTCCTATTTTAGTTGAAATCATAAGTTTCCGGAAACAAAGCAAATGAATAATTCTTCCGCCTCTGCACGTAAAATCTACTGCCGAAAGTTAATTGTGAAAGTTAGAAGCGGACCAGCTGTATGCTAATCCCGCAGCGACGTTAGTGGCTGCTCCAACAGTTACCTTCGAAATTTCCTGCGCTGTTCATTATTTTAAATCCGCGGGAGAGAAAGTAAAAGAAAATTCCCTCTTCTAAACTTTTTCATAAATGAACTTGAGTTTGGTCACTGATCATCACTCGGAATATTCGCGAAAGTTTAATTATATCTTCTGTGCTACCGATTTCGCTTTCGAACACAGCCAGGAAAATTACGTATATATCTCCCGTATCGACTGCCGGCAAAGCGTAGTTGCAAATTTCAACTCTTAATGAAAATATTTACTTCTTCGTCGCTTAAACTATGCTGGTACATCTTATTAAGTTTTCTCGCACGACTGCAGATCATTTCATTATGGATCCGTCGTTCGTTTTCCTCTGTTTCACGTGGATGAGGGATAATGGGAACTCATCATACTGATAAATACGTACAGCTTGAACTCTGAATTTTAGGAGCGCCAAAAGCATCGAAGTGAAATACTCCTGGACATTCGATTGGAGTGCAATTTCTTCTCCTGACGGTTGGAGACTTATCGAAATCTTTCCGAAGCACACTTTATTCAGGTAAAGCGATGGAGATGGAAATGAAAAAAGCACCCCGAAAATGAAAGCTCCATCTCACTGAGAATCAATATTTGTAGCGAGGATTTTCTCTGTGTTTCTTTTAGTGACGTTCTTGTTGTGTCAGCCAGATCCGGTTCCTTTATAAAAGCTTGTAAGTGCCTCTAGGGATTTTTCATTTGATTCTGTCAGTGATGATAGTAGAAAGAAGAAAAGAATTTCAAACAAGATACTGCGTTAAAGGTTTCTTGTCACTTCCCGAAAAAGGTCAGCCCTATCTAACACACAGGCTATTTTAACGTTTCTCCTCATTGCGAAGTGAAACTGAATTACTTTCAGGCGTTATCTCTTAGCTAACAAAAGGGATGAATTTATTTTTATTAATTTCCTGGTGACGTATACTTTTACTTTAGAAGCAATGAAATCAGTCTGTTCAGAATAGAGATTAATGACCTTCACCAAAATTATTATATTTTCGCATATCTTTTTTTATTTGTTTGTTTGTTTGGGGGTTTATCTAACCACCGTGAGCAACTCCATGGCTATAAGTAGTTTCGTCATTGATTTGAAGCCACTTGTTCCAAGGAGGGAACACAGCCAGTGCTGTAAGACAAGCACACTACCCATGCTCACCAGGGATTCAACCCAGGACACAGCTAGGACGAATGATTAGAATCCAACGCTTCTTACCACTGGGAGGCCTTTGCATATTTGCACCCATTCTATTGAATTTCATACGATTCGTTCAACGACGACAGGTCCAATGCCGATTCGTCCAGTGGATAATTATTACAAAGGTACGATTCGTCCAGTGGATAATTATTCCAAAGGTACGATTCGTCCAGTGGTAAGACTGGTCCAACCCGATTGGTCTAATCTCACGATTAGTCGAATACCGATTTGTCCGACGGGCTACTCGTGCGAAACAAAGCACAGCAGCTCTGATACGGTCATCTCTGTCGTATGAAAGTAGCCCCCCCCCCTCCAAGTAAAACAATGTTACATTCCATACATAATATTGCGTGACCCCCCCCCCCCCCAGAGGGGTCGAGAAGAATCCAAATTTCACGCAGCGTTTCGAATCATCTAAAATGCATTTTTTTAATAGCCTCTGTTACATTTAGCATCAGGTTCTCGTAATTTACGTAGATTGCAATGAGATATATTTACAATACAAATTTTGAAGTTGCGAATCCGTTTATTGGTGTAAATATGATATGACTGGTAAGTCAGATAATATCCGAAAACATAAAAATTTCAAGTTATCGGATATTATTTTTTCAAGTTTGGATGTTTTCTGACTTACCATTCATGTCATATTTACACCAATAAACAGATTCACAACTCTTCGAAATTCGTCTTGTACAATGGTGTAATTCCGTATTTCATTCACTGAGATATTGTTACGTTTAGATAAATCGTAATGAAATAACGTTCGGCGATAATTTAGTGAAATACACTCACGGACAATTAAATTTGCTCACCTAGAAGTAAGCACACTATAACCGCACAACTTTGTAAATAGCTAGAGCGCGTGCTGGTATGCAAATGATCCACGTTTGGTGAGATTGCGCATGACCGCACGTCCTGTGCTGGCGCTGCAAGCACGAACCGGCAGCCTTTTAAACCGGCGCGTAGTCGATGCCCCATGTAAACGAAAAGCACCTGCCGACGCAAGCAAGGGTACAGAATGACAAGAATGCCGGGTAGATGCGAGAGACGCCGATTTACGCAAATTACGAACTTTGAGAGAGGCCTGATCATCAGGCTGAAAAGTGCAGGGTGGTCGGCTCGCCGTATAGCCAGCCACGTCGATCGTTCTGACCATACCGTCCGACTGTGTTGGGAGCAGTGGACTCGTGACGGCACTGCCACATGGCGGAGCGGCTCCGGACGGACCAGGAGGACCACCGGTAGAGAGCATCGACGGTTCGTGCGCCACGCATGAACGGATCCCACGGGGACCCGGTCCACTATACAGGCAGATGTAGCAGCTCCTGTGTTCCCACGAACCATTTCCGGACGCTTCGCGGAAGCGAATCTGAGGTCCCAGCACCCCTTACGTGTGCTGCCATTAACACCGGAACATCACTGGCTAGGTTACAATGGTACCATGCCAGAACGACGTGGAACGCCACAGACTGGCGACGTGTGGTGTTTAGCGATGAGTGCCACTTCGTTTTGGGAACAGATGATCATCGTGTCCGGGTATGGAGGTCTCCGGTTCAATGGCACAATCCCAACCTCGCTATCGAGAGCCATACCTGCCCCATTGCAGGCATTATGGTCTGGGGAGCCATAGTCTACGATATCCGATTAGCTCCAGTACTGGTACGTGGATCATTGGCGGGTCAGCGGTATGTGGATGAGATCCTACGGCCCCATGTGCTCCCATTCCTGCCCGGGATTCCAGGCGCACTTACCAGCACGATAATGCCCGCCCGCACATGGCTAGCTTTACCCAGGACTGCATACGTCATGTCCAGACACTTCTATGGCCTGCCCGCTCTCTGGACATGTCCCCTGTCGAGCATGTGTGGGACCAGTTGAAACGCCAGCTGCCGCCGTGCCGCACTAACCGGGATTTGGAGCACACCGTCCAACACGTGTGGGCCAGTCAGGACCACATCAGGCGTCTGTTCGCCTCAATGCCGGACCGTATTGCAGCATGTATCGCCGCACGATGCGGTGCGACGCGCTATTGAAGATGTCCGGACTGAGTGCCACAGATCCCTCTGTAATTGTCCTGCAGCCCTGTTTCTGCCATCATGTGTATCATTCATCTGTATCATTACGTCCATAAAATTTTTGGATTCACAGAGTGGATTCACTGCTGGTAGATCATGTATAGATCATACTGTGTATCCCATAGTGCCGGCCTTTGGACGTCTTGAAAGAGAAGTCATAAGGACACATCTGTATCTTAATTGCCTTAGAATCCGTGTCAATCTTCTGGTGTCGTAGTAGAAAAACACACTTCCTATTCGCCTAAATTGCTTGGATGGTAATTAATACCAACGAACAAAGTTTTGCTCTGGCATTGGATTTCTGTTGCTTTTGATGGAATACTTTTCCCCTGAGGTTCACCGCTTTCAGTATAGTCTTCAGGACACACGGGAATACGCCCCAACGTAAAACACCCGTTTCACAGCAATTAACTACAATTAGCGAAGGGAAGGTGCGCTACAGGAAATAAGTCGAGCGAGACGGATCTGAACTTAGAAAGTCGGGGGAAGGTGTTGCATGAAAAACTGTGTTTGGCTTACAGACCATTTGGCACGTAGGGACGTAGGTCTTTGATTTTAAAACGTTACGGGATAAACAAATTGTCTTTTTAGTACAACAATTTTTTTTCATAAGCATGGTGCAGCACAGAAAAAAATTGAATTTATTTTTGAGAATTGGCATGGCGCCTACCGGCCCAGAGTACAGCGGCCCAGCCCGCGCCTGCTGCCGGTCCCGGAACCTGGCGTCCGAGTGCTTCGCATCCGTTGATCCACCGCTTGAATCATCCCTGCTGTAAAATACATGTACCTCTGCGTTTTGGAAAAACAAAAGATAAGATGCTAATCACTAAACTTAACCTCTTCTTGTGACCGCAGGTACCAAAATCTTGAACTTCGCCTAAACCCTAACTGTAGGAACAGGCCTCACGCGATCGTCTGTATTCTGAGTGTTTTATTGAATGGTTGCTCATCAGTTCGTAATTGACTGGCGAACAGAGAACTTGCTTGTTGAAACCTTTGTTGTGTGTTGTCAATTGATAATAGTTGAAATATATCATTCTAAATATTTTGGAAAGAGAAAGCGCATTGTTTTCCGAAAGCACTATGCAGGTGAAGTATACAACATAGTTAACTCACAAAAAGGAAATGATTTGCTGAGATGGAAAGGGTATTTATTTTGCCATAACAGAGTGCGGTGTGACAGAGAAGAGATTCCTGCGGAGCCTACGACTTTAGAAGGGATCGATGCCCCAATAGATTTACAGGAAAGAGATGGTGCAAAATTTCTTGGCAGAGATAGCGCATTTGGAGATCAAAGAATTATTTTATTTTTAACAGAAAATAATTTACGAAAGCTTAAAGAAGCACCCCTCTGGATTATGGATGGGACATTTAAAATTTGTCCAACCCTATTTAGACAAGTATATACCATTCGTTCTATGGTTGGAACGAATCCAGAGATGCAAAGATTTGTCCCACTAGTTCATGGCTTACTTTCCAGCAAGAATGAAGAATATTATATTATACAAGATTTTTGCAGGATTTACAAGACTATGCATCAGACTATGATATTCAGCTTGCACCACAATATACGTATAATGACAGATTTTGAAATAGCTACCATTATAATCCTGCTAAAAAGGAATTTGGAAGCAGCACACACAAATGTTGTTGGTTTCATCTCGGAAAAAAATGTGATGAGGAATATCCATCCTCTGGCATAGCCTTGGAATATAGGGAAAACAGTGAGTTTGCTCTCAAAATCAGACATTTGCAAGCACTCGCATTTCTTTCATCTGATGAAATTTCAGCTGCTTTTGAAGAAGTGAACTCAATTTTACTAGAATATGCCGATTCTGTAGTTCAGTGGTTTGGGGAAAATTTCGTGGAAGCAGAAGAAACAATCCGAGCAGAAGCCCTCCGCTTTTCCCACCAACAATTTAGTAAGTGAAAACAATTTACTTGGCTTTCTCAGAACACAGAACAACTTGAAGGATGGGACAGACGCTGGAATACAATTCTGGGAGAAAAAAACTGTGACTGTATAAAATAATCAGTGAAATTGCAAAAGAGCAGAGAACAATTATGGCTAAAATCGAAAGAGTGATTGCACAGATTCCAACAAATCCACCCAGAAAAGAAACGCTGGCAAGAGAAAAAGGAATTCGAACTTCTTTGGCGCACAGTGACAATGTTAACGTGCTAGAGTTTTTAAGAGGAATATCTTATAATTCTACCCTTTACTAAAATGTGCTGGTATTTTTCACTAATTTAATTATACCTTTTGCTAACTTGTATTTGAATTTTTCAAGAATGTAATTCTGCCGAAGGTGCAAGAATTTAAAACACAAAGCAAAATTAGAAAAGACAAAATTTTCAAAACAACATGTCAAAAACATAAAATGTCAAAAAGTAATTCAAAATGTGAAACAAATAAAAATTCAAAATGCAATCACAAGTCACAAGCATAACAAAAATGCCAAACGTTATGTAACAAGTACAACACAAAATAAAACAAATGGCAAAAAAAGAAATGCTCACGCTATGTAAAATGTACAAAATAAAATAAATGCCATATTCATAAGGATTGCATGACAAGTCAAGTTAATAATGAACTTTTACTTAGGCTTCAAACAATAATTATTAGCCTCTATGCCTTTTTAAAAAATTTTAATAAGCACAACATTATTAACCTGACTTGTAGTCAAACATTATCAATATGACATTATGCCAATGTCATATATATATAAAAGACTTGTGCCTAAGTCTAATGTTAAAGACTTGTGCCTAAGTCTAAAGTCTTTTATATATATATATAATTATATAAAAGACTTGTGCCTAAGTCTAATGGTTGTTTATATTTTTGTACTCTAGTAAAAGCACAGCACAATAAACTTGACTTTCTGTGAAACATTTATGTTTATGAGTACGGTTGATTGAAAACTGATAAAAAGGCTTAAGGCCTGTTTATTAATTTTTGTGCCTCTGTCAAAACGCAGTACCATAACCTTGTCATGTTATCGAAACCTTATGAATAAGTTAGACCAAAAATTCCTAAAAAAAGGTTACGCCTAAGGTCTTGTAATTAAGGTTTTGTGACAGGTAAAACTTCAACATTAATAACTTGACATGTTGTGTTAACGTTGTGAATATGAGCACGGCGGATTAAAGATTTCAAGAAATAGCCTTTGGGTTTAATATGTTGTAACTGAGTAAAAGTGTAACATTATTTTCTATATAAACCAAACTACGTGCTGAAATGGCCCAACTATATATACGTATACTTCAACTATATACCGAAGCGCTGGCAAGGTGAAAACAAAAGTGCAATTTTGTACGGTCCCCTAACATTTTATGACCAGCCTACGTGGAAGTGGACACGTTGATATCAAAAACGTACTTTTCATACGGCTCCATAACAAATAGCAATGGACACGTCGCAATCGTTTTTTTAGTTGGGGGTTTAAAGACCACCGTGATCAATTCAGTGGGCTATAAGCAGTTGGCCGTTCCTAATTTTGGGCTACTGATTCCTGGGAAGGGGGACAGCCAATGCCAGAAGTCAATCACAACCTCCATGACTCACCGGGATTCAAACCAGGATCCTTCTCGACGAGTGGTCAGAAGCCAGCGCTTAGACCACTGGGCCACCGTAGCGGCTCACGTTGAAATGTATTTTTCATACGGCCCCAAACGCTCTTATGGACATACTAGATTGAACTGGACGCAAATTAATCATTAATATAATTTTTACTAGCAGAGATACCAGGTATTTGCCAGGTACATATTTCTATTTGAGGAATCACCAAGTTCAGCGGGTGAAAGTTAATGAATTAAAAATATATTCCTGTAATTTTCCAGTAAACTTATTATTTTTTTATTTAGTTAATTTAATTTTACGAAACAAAAAAAAGAAAAAGAAATGGGAATATTTACCGTAGAGGAGACATCTGCAGAACTGCCGTACATCTGGCGTGTGCTTCGGAGAATCCCCCGACACAGAAATGTAACATACCTATCTGATGTCGCATGCACATGACTTGATATTGGCATTGATCAGCTTTTTCTTACCGTTTTGAATTTTGAATATCTGGAACTCTCTATTTACATTACATTATACTGTATTTATGCCTGATAAGCGGCCGGTTGGTTGTGAAAGCTAAACTATATTGATTTGTGTTTTTAATACCCCAATAATCACATGTTTTTGCACTTTATTGTTATCTACGGTCTCTAACTTAGACCGTAGGTTGGTTAGTTGGTGGTTAATGGCGCAAGGGCCTCAAAAGACCAAAGAGCGCCTTAGAACGTATATAGGGTGTTGGAGATCTGAATTGTGTTGCAGATCTTAAGAGTAAAAAATGGAACCTTTTACGAAAATTTTGTATGGGGCACCTTTGACCTCTGGCCCCGACCCCTTCCCAAAACCGTCTACCGTCTAAGTTATATAACCATGAGGTAGTATACCAAATTTGGTAGTTCTAAATTGAAAACTGTAGATTTTACGAAAATTTTGTACGGGGGCCCCGACCCCTTCCAAAAACCTCATGAGGTCTAAGTTACAGTTTCATGAGACAGTATACCAAATTTGGACGTTCTAAAATGAAAACAGCAGATTTTACGAAAATTTTGTATGGGGGCCACTTGGCCCCGACCCCTTCCAAAAAACCATCGTAAAAATTTTTCGCAAAGGTTTCATTAAAACCATCTACAGTATAAGTTAGAGTTTCATGAGATCGTAAAACAAATTTGGTTGTTCCAAGTGAAAAGCTGTAGTTTTCAGGAATTTTTGTGATGGGGCACCTTGACCCTAGGCCCCGACCCCTTCAGAAAACCGTCTTCAGTCTAAGTTAGAGAACCATGAGATAGTATACCAAATTTGGTGGTTCTAAATTGAAAACTGTAGATTTCACAAAACTTTTTTGTGAAATCTACAGTTTCCAATTAACACCGGGCCCTGATCTTTTCTAAAAGCCGTCTACGGACTAAGATAGAGTACCATGAGATAGTATACCAAATTTGGTAGTTCTAAATTGAAAACTGAAGATTTTACGAAACTTCTGTATGGGGGCCTTTTGACCCCGGGCCTCGACCCCCTCCCAAAACCATCAACTGTCTAAGTTCCAGTACCATGAGATAGTATATCAAATTTGGTGGTTCTAAATTAAAAACTATAGATTTTACGAAAATTTTGTAGGAGGGGAGCTCTGACCCCCTTGCTCCGATCCCTTCCCAAAACCGTCTACGGTCTAAGTTAGTGTTTCATGAGGTAGTATACCAAATTTGGTAGTTCCAAATTTAAAACTGTAGATTTTACGAAAAATTTGCATATGGGGGGGGGCTCTGATACCCCGTGCTCCGACCCCTTCGCAAAACCGTCTACAGTCTAAGTTAGAGTTTCCACCAAATTTGGTGATTCTAAATTGAAAACTGTAGATTTTACAAAAATTTTGTGCGGGGAAGGGGGCTCTGAAACCCCGGGATCCACCCCTTTCAAAAATCGTCTACAGTCAAAGTTAGAGTTTCGTGAGATAGTATACCAAATTTGGTGGTTCTAAATTGAAAACTGTAGATTTTACGAAAATTTTGTATGAGGGGGCTCTGACCCCCGTGCTCCTACCCCTTCCCAAAACCGTCTACAGTATAAGTTAGAGTTTCATGAGGTAGTATACCAAATTTGGTGGTTCCAAATTTAAAAGCCGCCCTGGTGGAGCAGTGGTCTAAGGCGCTGGTCTCTGATCATTCGTCCGTAAGGGGTCCGGGTTCGAATCCCGATCAGGCATGGATGTTGTGTTTGTCTTACGGCACTGGCTCTCTCCCTTCTCTGGAACCAGTGACCCTAAATTAGGGACGGGCGACTGCTTATAGCCCATCACGATGGTCGTTAAACCTCCAATTAAACAAACAAACAAACAAATTTAAAACTGTAGATTTTACAAAAAATTTGCATATGAGGGGGAGGGCTCTGACCCCCTGTGCTCCGACCCCTTCCCAAAACCGTCTACAGTCTAAGTTAGAGTTTCATGAGATGCTATACCAAATTTGGTGGTTCTAAATTGAAAACTGTAGATTTTACGAAAATAATGTATGAGTGGGGACCTCTGACATCCGTGCTCCGTCCCCTTCCAAAATCCGTCTGCAGTCTAAGTTAGAGTTTCAAGAGGTGGTATACCAAATTTGATGGATCTAAATTGAAAAATGTAGGTTTACGGAAATTGTGCTCCGTGAGTTTTGTTTGAATAACAAGTATTTCGGCTACTAGGATCACTGAGTTTGTGCTTACCTCCACTATAATTTTTTTTATTCGTTTCGGACATCTCCCGTGGTGGTGAGTGCCTTTTTTCGTTTCTTATCGTCTTGTTTATAACTCCTACCGAGCTGGTTGAAGCTTCCTTGCCGCCCCGGTGGCGCAGTGGTGTAAGGCGCTGGCCTCTGATCATTCGTCCGTAAGGGGTCCGGGTTCGAATCCCGGTGAGGCATGGATTTCGTGTTTGTCTTACGGCACTGGCTCTCTCCCTTCCCTGGAACCAGTGACCCTAAATTAGGGACGGGCGACTGCTTATAGCCCATTGAGTTGCTCACGGTGGTCGTTAAACCTCCAATCAAAAAAAAAAAAAAAAAAAAGCTTCCTTATCTCGGCGCCATTAAACATGGCGTCATCCGGTGGTGTTATCAGCCCTGACATCACTTCCGGTGATCACGGCACTTTGCCCAGCGGTGGCGTTGCCACGTTGCCCTCCGAGTCGACGTCAACCGTTGGCGGCGTATCTTTTTCCTCCCCTGACGTCACTATTACAGCTCTTGCCCCAGCTGCTTCTCACATAGTGACAGATGACGTCATGGACACTATGGGTGACGGTGCTCCTCTGCCTTCAATGGATGGCGGTGCTCCTCTGTCTTCACCCTTCAGTTTTTACTGCTCCCCGCTCCTATTGATTAATTGAAGGTTTAACGACCACCGTGAGCAACTCAATGGGCTATAAGCAGTCGCCCGTCCCTAATTTAGGACCACTGGCTCCAGGGGAGGGATAGAGCCAGTGCCGTAAAACACAACAACATTACATTACTTTACTGACAAAGCTACCCGAAAAACTGAATCTATAATTAACAACGCTAATTTAAAACATAAGTAAATAGAAATCCATATCTATTAAAGTCCAAGAACATTTCAAAAACACTGCAAGAAAAAGGAAACCAACATCAAGGAATACATCTGAAACATCTCTACACATCAAAGACACCATCGTCAACCACATTATGTCTCTTTACGTAAGCTATACGTTTATAGTATGTTTCGTAATAAGTGTCCAAAAGTTCAGGAACAGGATTTTTCGTAATCATCCAATTCAACACGGCATCCAAACGATGTACAATAGCATTTAACTTGTACATGTTTAACTCGTAAAACTCCGGAGTGAGTGGACATATCTTTTTATTAGGCACAAAAAAAATTTTCAATTCGAAAAAATCCAAAGTTTCGTCATAATCAGGGCAAGATGCAATAAGTTCCATGACAAGACTATACCGTGATGACTTATCTCTATCTTTGGTAAAATCAGGATCCAGGAGAAAAGATCTACACGAGGGATAAATTCCGGTTGAAGATAGTCTTTAGCTTTGCTCCGTTTTAACGGATCACACGGATCACCGGGGTCGTTTAAATGTCAAATCTGTACTTGACTTCTCTGCGAGATTCTGCAATGCTACTGAACATTTACGTAAGTCAACAATGCCCAAAGTACCAGTATTTGCTGTTGTCTGAGTCCCAGGATCCAAAGAAGTCGGCATTTCAATCAATGTCTTCTCTATCGGCTCGACCGGATCCACCACTCGGGTTTCACAAGTCTCAGCCACGGTAGAAACCAAATCAATGACATGTGAAATACCATGTTCTAAATCCGATCTTTCTCAAGGTACAGCAATTCTTTCCTCATGGGAATCAGAGAAACTCTTCCTCAGGGGTGGCCTATGTACATATGTGCATTTAGCACGGATGTGTCCTCTTTCATTGCAAGCGTAACAAAAAATTCCTGTATAAATATTAAACGTGAAACTCTGAGAATCCAATACAATGTCAACCTCTTTGGGACAAGTCTGAAGAGCTGATTCATCCGGGAAGATAACCCGAAGAGTCCGCTTCAACCCACCAACACGACAATAATTTGAAGATTGCGGGGCTTCTATAACTCTATGAACTGGTCCCACCACCCGGCTAAACTGAGAAAGAAGAACTATCAACGCAGAATCGGGTACCTCAAGTGGCACCGGAGACAAAAGTTACAGTGATCGGTCGTTCACGTGCATAAGCAGGATACAAAATTTGATGATTTACAGAAATCTCTTGCTTTAAAACAAGATTACAATCGGCACTATTTATAAACAACACTGATATACCACGTTTACTACGACCGATTCGTTTAATTGCTTCTCTTGGCACTCGTTCCTCCAAAGCTTCCAAATATGCAGGTAACGAAGTCTGTGGCAACGCATAGAAAATAATAGTTTTCCCAGAAAGATCATGAAAATCTTGACATACCTTGGAATCCTTTTCGAAAGTTAAAGCCGCCCCGGTGGCGCAGTGGTCTAAGCGATGGCCTCTGATCATTCGTCCGAACGGGGTCCGGGTTCGAATCCCGGTGAGGCATGGATGTTGTGTTTGTCTTATGGCACTGGTTCTCTCCCTTCCCTGGAACCATTGACCCTAAATTAGGGACGGGCGACTGCTTATAGCCCATTGAGTTGCTCACGGTGGTCGTTAAACCTCGAATCAAAATTTAAAAAAAGTTAGACGAAACCGATTTCCCTGGCACTCAATCTCTGACGCACAACGCTGATAACTCGTATTAGCAGAATTCTCCCTCGCAACCACAGACGCCCAACTGCAAGTTCCCGTCTCCATAGCAACACCCTCCTGCATTCGTATCGCCAAAGAAACTCCTTCAGCAGGGACACACGAAGACACGCTCTGTAGATTTCCAAAACCGGTTTGACTTGCTGGATTCTTATCTCTTGAAGAGCTCGGGTCAATCACCATGGCAACCCTTCAGAGGTCACGGGAGAAACACTCGGCGAACTTAACGATGACTTCTTATGAGTAGATCTCGCTCCATGTCCATCAACCTCCTTTCGATGGTCACGTGCAACATGGCTGGAAGAAACCGCCATTTGCAGCACTCGTCAACGACAAGCACAACAGCAAAATAAAACTTTTCGTACGAACAAACTACATTACCCAGCGCTCCCAAGCTTCATCAAAAGAAACATGGAACACTTATACACACGTCTCGTTACAACAAACCATCCCACGCACGATATTTCCACATGAAAATCCACAAAACCTGGGAGCTCGACAACACACGACACACGACACACAACGACTTCCTGCCTGGTCCTCACTCCTATTCTTCAGCGGTAACTTCCCAAAGGCTTCAGCTCAAGTCCAATTCCATGCGAGCGGATGCCGCAGCTTTAAAACCTCATGTCCGTCGCTCTGGTAATGAGGTTGTGCTCGAAATTCCAGTGGATTCTCCAGCAGGTACATCTTTCACCACGGCTTCTGAGTTGGGAGTGTGCTCTGAGGCGCTGCCAGACACACCACTCAAAATGTACTCTACTGCCCTGAAACAAAAGTTCTCTTCGTCAGCGATACGTCATATGTCGCGCAGAGGGCCGAGTGTCATTGTTTACTTCTTTCATGCGGCAGATGCTACCTCTGTCTTACAGACTGGGGTGGTTGTTGGTGATCACCAATTATTTCCTGAGCCTGTCGCTCAATGACCAGTAGCGGTCTCGATGTACCCAGTATATCCTGAAGTCACAGATGCTATGGTTTGTGCTTTCCTAATGCAATCCGGTCGTGTTATGGGTAACATTACCACACACTCCGCTGCTCCAAAAGACGAGGATGATCGTTCGATTGAAAGTGCCAGACGAGTTGCACGAGTTGTATTCTCTTCGGATGATCAAATCAAGACTTTTCCTACTCTCTTCACTGTAAAATGCGGAGACCAGATCCGACGCATCGACGTTTTAACCTCTTTTCATTGTCAGACTTGTAAGGCGTATGGCCATCAACGAAGTGAGTGCTTCCGCCGTCCTGCTGTACCTCAGTCTTAGGGACCAAAAGTCACTCGTGATAACCCTGTGTTGTCCACCCCTACCGCTTCTCAGGTGCCTCCAGAACGTCATCAACCCGCCCTACCATCGGGCCCTCCTCCAGGGGGTCCTGTCCCACAATTGTTGACAGTGGACTTTCCTCATCTGGTGCCGACTGCTCCGCCCACGTTCCTTGCAGCTCCAGCTGAACGGACTGCTGACCTTCATCCTCCGTCGGATAAAGACACTCCAAGTACAGTTACTGATATGGACTGCCCTATAGCTAGTGACTCTTCTGGCAGTGACTCTGACCCTACCACTACCAGCAAGCCATCATCTACTAATTCGATCGAAGTACGGTTGCTGATGTCCTCCATCTTCTTTCCAAAAATTAAATTACTCATTAGTTTAAAAAAAAATCGAACTCATTTTTCGCAACTTTTCTTTTGTCTGTATTAATGTTATGTATACTTGGAGCCACTACGACTGTGAGAAAGAGATGCCGCGATAGATTTTCCTGATAATTAGACCTGCTGGCTGTAGTTGCCTGTTTTAGCAAGCGGTAGTGTGCAATATTTTTTTCGGGTTTAGTGTGGTTAGGAGTTTGGTTTGACGAGTTCCGGGAACCACCCCCATCTCTGGGCAGTATGGCAGATCAGCATGAGATCATGGACCGACTCAGGGTATTTGATGTCTACTTCTAGGAAGCAATCAAATGCTCCATCATCTGGAATTTTGCTGATGTTTATTTGCTCTAGCTCTTCTTCCTCCATTCATCTGAAATTTCCAGTAGGAAGGGGTTCGGACATGGCCCATCCATACAGGTTCACACAGTCTAAGAAATTTATAAACGTGGAGGCTCTGCTAGGATCAAAATTGGGCATGTATTTATTGTTGGCTTGAGCATGGCGCTTGATGCACTGACAGAGTCCTCCACGTTTTGCGTGCTCAAAAAAAAAGAAGCATTTCGTAATCTGTTAATAATTCCATTGTGATGTTCGTTCTCTTTAGTAAAGCTGAGAATGAGAGCAATGGTGCACTAAAGTACCATACAGCATCTAATTTATAGGTTTCCTAACAGATATCCCGAAAATTTTCAAAGATATCTCTTGGGAGGAGAATATCCGTTTTCAAGTAAAAATCGGAATACTCTCCCAAGTTGTTGATGCTCATCTGCCACCACACATGATGTGCGTGAGCATACTCATCATCATGGATATGTGATTCACTGACACTGCTGTAAAAAGAGGATTTGGGGGAGGGGCAGGAATCTTGCAATTTGGAGTATGAGGTAACATACTCATACGGAAACACTCCCTTCTTGATCATTAGATGAAATTCATCATCTTGGGGGTAGTGCTTCCTTGTGATTTTGAAGTGGTTTGCAGGGAGATTAGAGGCAAGATTGGAGAGACCTGCCGGCATGAACCCCATGCTGTCTAGGAATCGAACCTCCATTCCTTCAATGAGCTTGGAGAAAGAGATGAACTTCTCCGTAGACTCCGGTATGACCTTGACGTTTCCTTCCATGAATCCAAGTTCATGGATAACGAAATGTGAGTCATACCCGGATAAATTATGAAAAAAGACCGGCACAAACTTTGGATTCCTGTAATTGATATTACAGGATGAATGTGCCGGCCCCCGGTCATAGGAATATTTTTTATATGTCTCCTGAATCTTTAGCACATCTTCTTTCAGGGAATTTAGAAAGTGAAGAACAATACCCTCCTCTGCTCGGTAACTTCGGTACGTTGAAAATTAATCTCTTTTGTCCTTGATGTAGTACCCACACGACATGAGTTCGTGGGCATGAATGGGGGTGGTTGAGGATTTTTCGGGATCTTGAGCCGGTCCCTGGGTGGGTTTCAGCACGCATTCAAAATCGGCATAAATGGTGAATTGTACCCGTAGAGCATGCTGATGATCCTTGAACTCGAGAAGATTATCCTCAGGCATCTGGATGGATACGGGCATAATTTTGATACAGAGGAGTTTATGATGCCTGAGTTTCTCCTCTCCGTTACACCTCCCATCAAAGGTAGTGAAGCATTTTTTGCAGATGATCACTTTGTTTTTCTTGAATGATAATTGAGAGGAAATCAACCGTTCAAAATTGGATATGCAGATATAATGAGAACGGTTCTCGTCTTCTAGATAGAGAAGATTCCTGTGATCTTCCAACTCCATCTCACACACTTTGATGGGGAAAATTTCTTCCTTCTCATCCACTCCAAAGACGTTAATGGATATGGAGTTCGTTTTTTCGAACTTTTGTATGTCGCATACTTTCACAGGGTACTCGACACAGTCCCACTTGTAGCCTGTGGAAAACTGTGAATCGTTGACGTAAGCTGCCACTCTCTCTCTCTCTCTCTCTCTGTGAATTTCTTCTACGCGAGGAGTCCAGACGGCGTACTTGAAACAGTAAACGTCATCATTCTTCACCTTCACCGCAGCCTTCTTCCGCTGGATGGAGGTAGGCAGCTGGATGAATGATCCTCCCCTCAACGGCCTGAATCTGTTAGTGTGCAAGTCTAACCATGAGTCGTGTGAGGAAGTCCAGCCGGAACCTTTTAGCGAGGCCTCCGACTTTTCTTTCTGCAATTTCTCTGCCATGCAGTCGTAAAAGTCCCTAACATCGCTGGCTCTGTGGAGGGCTTTTGTTGACAGTCTTCAAGTTGCGATCGCAGAACTCATACTCGTCGGGAACATCCCGTTCTGCTTCTTGAAGACCGCTTCCATAAAAATGTTTCCTTTGGTGGATGGATGAGCATCCAGAGAGTGTTGGAGGATTCTCATGGCAAGAGCTTTCTTAGATTGGAGGAACGTTCGGAGGCAAATGACAGCCCCCTCCTCAGGTACTGTCTTGTAGGAAGTGAGCCGCTGCCTCGCGGCGGATTCTACCTCCATGAAATCCCCAATGAAAGCGATGGGAGCGTTCACTGCAGCGGGAACATCATCATCAACAAGAACATCCACACCGACAGCAGCAACATTGATGATAGGAATATCGGCTGTCGCAGGAACGTTCTCATTAGCAGGTGCAGCGGGAGTTTCGACTTGAGCATCCATATCATCAGGTGCATGACTGGGTCCGGCAACCGTGGGATCCAACCCCCGACCAACGTTTGCTTGTGCACTCTCTTCATATGACGCTTCAGATGTGTCTTACGTCCAAATTTTTCAGGACACTGAATGCATGTAAATGGTTTTTCACCTGTGTGAGTTGTCATGTCAAACACATGCAAAATAAAAACGGAGCTCTGAAAGAAACTCTTTTTTGGAACATCTCACTGTTATTTTTAGTCTACATTAAAATCCAATTATTAAGGTACTGGAAACATTTTCTATTATTAATATTTTTTGTTATCGAAAATAAGAAATACACTTTTAACCCTTATAGAAAGAAACATGCTGAAAGAATAAAGTACGGAATTTTAGATATTTCTTTGGTGGAACTTAGTGAAAAAATAACGATCGTTTAAACTGAATCTCAAATTTTACTTTCATTATTTTTTGGAAGTAACTCTCTGTAATGTAAATCGTACCTAGAAAGCATATAACAGAAAGGGAATCATAAGGTGAAGCGATGGTGTAGTAAAAATACGTTTTTTCGAACTTTACTGTCATAATGATTTTATAAACTCCCACATAAACACACACTATTTAGTCTACTTCTAATGTATTCCCTCCTAAATCAATATTTGAAACTTGTATGAAACCTTAGAACATATCAATACACTCATACATAAAGAATAAAGCATGCAAAATCAACTTACATCGTCACTGGCAGACTGACAAGGAGTCGGATGCGAAGAATCCATGGCACTGCAGTTTTTCAATATTAAAACTCACACTATCACTATCACTACAAAATGACTTGAAAAGTCGATGAAAAAACTTCCACAAACTCCAAAAAATCGAAGTGAAAAGGTGAAGAACTTTCAGCCAAGCAAAAGCGAGAACTGAATAGAAGGAAAAACGCATGGAGTCGAACTTTTGTACTCTCCATCTGAAGGGATAAGCGGCGTCACTGACGCCATAGTCAATCACGTGATAAGGACAAATGGTGCTGAGCAGGCAAACGTTGGGCAGACCGCTTGAGTGATGACATCATGAGACCACGCCCACATAAACCCTCCCTCGTTCGGCTGCCATGTGTACTTGATTTCATAGTCGAATTGAATAAGGCATTAACTCTTCCAATCCAATGCACAAGGGTTTGATCCTGAGCTGATCAGCGAAAGATTTTTATTCACTTTGAAAATTTCCCCAGCGTCGTGACGTCGCGTTGTAAAATTTCCCTTGGGGAAAATAAAATTTCCTAGTCGGGAAAAAAATAAAATAGCGGACAAAAGATGGCGTCGTTCGAGAAAATCATGTTGCGTGAGATCATCCAATATGGTGACTCACCAAAAAAAAAGTGACACACAAAACGACAACGTGGTGAAAATAAAATGGTGGACAAAGGATTCTGAATTTCCTGGTCAGGAAAGAAAATGGTGCTGGTCAAGCAATCTCGAATCAACCACTGGCGAGGGTGTCCTTTCCTCCCCTCCCTTCCACCTCTGACCAAACCAAACCGTAACCGTAGATGACCATGTGGTGAACCAAGATGGCGTCGGAGCGGCCACGTGGTTCGTGAACGGCTGTATGGCACCGTGGATCTCGGGGTGCAGCAGTGGGCAGCTTTTCTTTGTCACAGAACCCGTCATTTTCCTCTACTTATGTCCGATAAACAGATGGGACTATCATTACAGCATATATTCCGCTAACATGAAGAAGGTGAAGATTTCGTGCTACCCATTATTGCTAGGAACGAAAGCTGGTGTCATTATTTCGAGGCCGAGTCGAAACACCCGAGCAGGCAGTGGAAATATGCATCATCGCCACCGTCGAGGAAATCACGGTCCACCATTTCCGCAAGGAAGGTGATGTTAGCCCTGTTCTTTGATCATCGAGGACCATTGCTTCTTGAGTGGCCACCAAAACGATCAACCATCAATGCAGAACGATATAGTCTAAATTAAATGAAGCTTCGAAAAGACATCAAAAACAAGAGACATGGCAACCTCAGTCTAGGTATTGTGCTTCTGGGTGATAACATCCGGCCGCATACGGAAGTTACCACGCAACGGATATTGCAGAGCATTTGCTGAGAAGTCCTTCAACATCCAGCGTATATTTCTGACCTATCGCCCTGCAATGTTCGCATCTTTGGACCTATGAATAAATTTCTCAAAGGCAAATGTTTCACTTCGGGTGATCAGGTGCCTGAAGCTGCATATAACTGGTTGCAGCAGCGGCCTGCCTTCTTCAATGCCGCAATAATACAAGGACTTATGCAACGATTGCACCGCTGTCTAAATGCTGGCGGCGATTATTTTCAGGCATGTCATGTTTTGACTCTTTCAAGCAGAAAGTCTCACCACTTATTGAACAAACCTGATAGTAGAAAATTCAGGAGGTATCTTTAAACAGAGGAAACTAACGAGGTTATGAATATCCATCAATAGACAAGAGTCAAAGTCAGTAGAATGGCAACACTGCACAACGATGATTTGCTAATTTCGGGTCTGCTGAAATGAGCCTCGAAAGTGGACCACGTCGTAAAACACACGGAGCTATCGATGAATGATGCTGAGTTGGAGGCCTTTGTTGAATCCGATCATCGTCAATCGGAATGAGAAGCTTACCAGAAACTCGGAGTACTCCGTCCCGGTGGCGCAATGGTCTAAGCGATAGCTTCTGATCATTCGTCCGAAAGGGGTCCGGGTTCAAATCCCGGTGAGGTATGGATGTTGTGTTCGTCTTACGGCACTGGCTCTCAATGTGTTACTTGTCCAACACTGGTTATCTCTGTACATTGGTCACTTAGCATACTGTAAATTCCATGTTTGATGTATACTTGTTCACAATATGTTACTTGATCAACACTGTCTATACCTGTGTACATTGTCATCTGGCACGCTGTAAACCATGTACGATTTGTATTTGTTGATGTGAATTATCTGTATCCTGTTTCTGTTTGTAATGTCAATGAACCACCAGGTCAAATAAATCATTTTAAAGCTTGTAACGTAAATTTCTTTTCGTACTGATACGTTATTTTAAAAACATAACCATACGATGAAATAGTTCCTAAATTAAACCTCAACGGCCAGACGAAACATTTAAAACAGAAGTCAAACTTACGGAAATTGGCTTTATTTCTCCAGCACAGTTTATAGCACTTCAGGATAGTATAGAAATCAGATAAGACAAATCAACATTCCACATTCCACCACGCTCCACATAAGCAGCTGTTGTATCGTAGTTTATATATCTCGTTCTTATCTCATAACAGGCATACGTCACGTTCATTCAACTGCAATCGTGTTGCCAACAGTATTCGTTTGAGAGAAAATATATCACGTTAAGTGTGAAGTATTACTGAGAACAAACTCAGGGTTTACATAGGGAAAGAAACTAAAAAGGAAAGTTAATTTATAATATACGTCCCATCATCTCCCTCGTCCTTGGGCCAATAAAACCCATCAACCAACCAACCAACTACCCATCTCCCTCGTAATTTTTTTCCCAAGAACCTATCAATTTTGTAGAGGTATCCTTTCAAAACAATCTGATCATTCATTCAACTCTTTCAGATAAGGACTTACAAAATGGATGAAGAGATTTGTTGACCAATTGCTGTAGCTGACTTTATATCAGTACACAGTCTCTAAACATCAATAGTTCAATATCACTAACATTCATTGAAAAAAGAATCTGTTCGGGTGATATCATATCTCCATATTATAGGTCGTGAAAAATATTTTGTCACAATACGTGCGGAGAACTCTCATCAATATACATGTAAAAAGTAGCATAGTAGTAAAAACAACAACTGCGTAATACAGGAAAAAAAACTGCAACATTTTTAACGTGGAGTTAATTTACACATTCGTCCACACCTGATAACTTCTCAGGGAAGACAAAACATTCAAACTAAGTTAATTGAACAGTCGAACATTTTAACACAGAAAACGTGGTGTAAATTTAGTTAGTTGAAAAAAAACTGCACTTGCTGAAAAAATTCAACAATAAACACAACAAGGGTCAAGCACAAAGAAAGGTTAATCATAGAACAACAACGCAAAAACCTTTAACCGAACACTTGGCGGCCAGGGCAGACTTCGAGCTGCTCCCATGCATTCGCACATCAATTTTTAGATGGGATAGGGAAAACCCTACCCTTTGAGTGAAATCTTTATAGATATCAACAAAGGCAATGGCTGATATGAATGTCATGCCGAAAAGGCAACATTTACAAATTGAAGTAACAAGCATTTTAGTACTAAAAAAAAATTAATGTGGCGCCACACCAAAAAAAAAACATTATATTACTGACAAGGAGATAAGGTATTTGCTATATTTTGTGCTCAAAGTTTGTCATAAAAGTTCTGTGATACTTTGAGTACAGAGAAAAGTTCAAATAAATAGTCTTTTTATAGAGCAAAAGTTCCTTTGAGCTTGAATGTCAACTGTAATAACAAAACATTTTAACAGTACCTTTTACTGGCAAAGAAGACCCGTGTGTGGACATGCTTACTTTGTGGTCGGGGCGACAACGGCACTCTCAAAGCTTCACGCTTCACGGGCTTAGGTCGCAGGTCACTGGATCGCCGGGATGTCTCAGGATTTCCCGTGGACAAGGCAAGTTGACAGGCAGAAGCGGGGTCATCTGGCTGTCGCAAGGAAGGTCCAGGCTGAAGCAAGAAAGGTCCAGCCTGTCGCAAGGAAAGTCCAGGATGACTTGGAGACAAACCCGGAATCTGAGAAGAGTGTAAATCCGGTCGTTTCTTTGGCAGTCGAAGAAGTGGTGTAAAACTAGAAGGGCGCTTCCGTGGACGACGAAGAATGGTGGAGGAGGGTATTGGCTCCGTCCGTCCCGAGCGAAGATTCCAAGGACGAAATCCAGGCGGATGCAAATGCTGGACTCTATGTCTGGATTGTAGCCCAACACTAGAAGTTGCACTAGGGGACTGTGGAACAGGAGGGGAAAATTCATGCGGCGGACGCTTGGTAATTTTAGAGGGCACAGATGGCGAAATAGGACGTTTTTGCTCTGCTGCAGATTGATTAAATGTTCCTAAAGTAGGCAACTGCTCAGTGAAAACAGAAGCAGTGATTTTCTCACTTGAAGACTGAAGAACTTTAACTGTATTGTCCGATGATTCAGTATCAGCAAGAGGTACGGCTCTTTTAGCCACAGGAGAGATAGAACTACCTGAAGATGAAATGTCAGTTCTTGTCCTTTTTAACTTTTTTGATTTAGGACCAAACAGAGGCACCATGCGTGAAGAAGTAAATGGAGCGATTGAATTATGAGAAGCAGACGGAAATTAACTTCGTTGTACATTACGAGAATATCCAGAGGAACTGGAAGTACTGGAAGATGAACTCCCGTCTTTTGAGAAGGCAGAAGACGGAGGAGCCGAAGTAATTGCAGCACCCCGAGTGAATGGGATAATGTCAGAATGAGAATCGTTAAAAGTGGAAGCAAAGACCAGCTCGGACGAAGGTAGAGAATCTGACAGGAAAAACCGCTATGTTCTGTCAAAGCTACTGCATTAAATTTTGTGGACAGTTTGAGTTAGCTCTTAGAGGACACGATGAGACAACTGAATCGAGCAATGCAGGTATATTCAGGGTTTAATTGACTTTGCATAAGTTCATGACAATGTTCTGAAGGAGCATTTCAGTACGGCCACTGTTTTTAAGGGTACATCCAAAGATATACAGATTGATTTGTTAGATTGCATGTTGTGTGTATATAGGAGAAAGATCTCGGACGAAATATATGCTGCCGATTTCATTTGTGTTATTGCTGATGAGACCACTGATGTTTCCTCTAAGTTTCAATTAGTATTTGTCCTAAGACATGTGCTACCTAACGGAAAACCGGTTGAGAGATTTTGGACTTTCTTAAATCCTCGCAATCATGATGCCTCCGCTGTGGCTACTTGCATTAAGAATGTTCTACAAGAAGTTGTTGGGGAGCAAAGAGAAAAAGTAATTTCACAAAACTACGACGGAGCCAGAGTTATGAATGGTCGACATTCGGGCGTAAAAACTATTCTAAGGGACGTTTTTCCGCATGCATACTTTGTTCACTGTTACGCTCACCAGCTTAACTTAATAATGGCTCAAGCAGTAAGTCAAAATAGAGAAGTTAGAGTCTTCTTTGCTAACGTTTCTGAGATCCCTAACTGTTTCCCCTGTTCATCTCAGAGGACCCAAGTTCTTGATGAAATAGTTGGAAGAAGACTACCGTCAGGTTCTAATACAAGATGGAATTTCCTTTCAAGGACAATCGTAACAATTTACGAAAATAAAGACGCTTTAACTGAGAGTTTTCAAAAAAAAAAACGATAACGATAAATCAAGTTCAAGGACTCCAACTGAAAATGCTGCAACCTGCATTCAACTTCTGGATTCAATTTTTCTAAAGGGTAATGCCTCTTGTACAATATTTCACAGAAACAATCCATAAGCCCCCTGTCAGTGAAAACTGCAATATCGGCCTCTGTTAATGAAATTGTTAGGATCAGAGAGGACGTTGACAACATTACTGTGGAAGAAGTTAGTGTGAAGAGAAAATCTGAAGAAACGAAAATTTTACGAAATGCTTCTGCAAAAGAAGTCTGCGACTTAATTATAAATCAAGCTGAAGAAAGATTTGAGTTTTCTGGACATTTGTCAGCTTCAAATTTATTTGATCATCATAGTTTCACCAGTTTCACGAAGGCATTTCCGGAGCAAACTTTGGAATGCGTAGTGGAGTCATATCCACTTCTTAACAAGCACAAGTTGAAAATAGAACTGCAGCCCATCTACGGAAGAGATGATTTCCAGAATGTAAAGAAAGCAACTGACCCGTTGGGATTTTTGCTAGGGAATAACTTAAAAGAGTGCTCCAGAGAGGTCGTAAAACTCCTGAAAATAATAATTACAATTCCGATGACAACGTCAGAAGCAGAAAGATGTTTTTCTTGTTTAGAAATTATTAAAACATTTCTGAGGAGCACAATGGAGGAAGACAGACTGACGGCACTAGCAATACTGTCCATCGAAAAAAATTATCAACCAGCTTGAGAATTTTAACGAATGCGTAATTGACAGATTTGCGGCGAAAAAAGAATGAAGGATGGATTTCTTATACAAACACACAGCCACAACAACAGCAGAAGTAACGGTTGCAGTAGCATCTACTGGGCATGGAAATGGCAGTGCTTCTGTAGCTGGTGGGAATCAGACGCAATGTTAATTCCAGGTGGGTGCCAATATTACTCTCTGTTTATCCTAGCAAATTTTCATTTTGTATTATTTTTAGCACGTCTTTTGTAAAAAAAGATCGTGCTTTTGTTACCGGTTTGTCCGTCCGTCCGTCTGTACCCACGATATCTCTGCAACTATCAGTCCGATCTGAAAAATTCTTTTTGCATTGGGAAGCTAGAAATATGCGAATGATGATCCTTTATTTCGTTTTTTTTTTTTTACGATGCACAATTTTGCCGCTAGAGGGCGTAAATGCAGATGATGTCGAATTCAAAAATACGTTTTATTCCACATATTTGCTTCTAAACATCCGATTGAAAAAAATTATATCTATCGATTCCATTTATGTCGAAGAGTATTTTAGATATAGTTACTTTTTCAAACTACGCATAGATTTTCCGCTAGGGAGCGTAAAAGTAAATTACATTTTTCCCGATAACTCTTCTTCTAAAACTCCGATTTGAAAAATGCTTTCTTCAGTGGATACAACTCCTGATGGAAAATCTTTTGCATATAATTTTCAATTTTTGGTAAAGAATACTTTGCCCACCAAGGGGCGTAAGTGTTAATTTTTGCTTCGGATGTATTTGCCGTAAAATCTGAGCTTTTAAAATGTCGATTGAAAAAATTCTTTCGTGGAATGATGCCACTCACATCGATAAACCTTTTTCGCAACAGTTTCTTCTTTAAATATTCCAAAGTTTCTCCGCCAGGGGGCGTAGATGTATATCTTATTTTCGTCAATACCTCTATTTCTAGGAGTCTGATTTGAAAAATTCCTTCTTTGTTTGATAGTGTTTTCAGTGTGACATGTTTTTCATACAATTTCAAAATTTTCAAGTAATTCATAGACTTTCTGCTACGGGGCGTAGAGGTAAATTGCGTTTCCTCCTATATCTCTGCTTCTAAATCTCCGATTTAAAAAATTCTTTCTGCACTGCATACAGCTCCTGATGGCAAATCGTTTGCCTATAATTTCTAATTTTTGTAAAAAAATTGTTTGGCCCCAGTGGGCGGAAATCTTAATTTCCGCTTCTGCTGTATTTGCAGCAAAATATGAGCTTCTAAATTCTCGAATGAAAAAAACGTCATTTGTAGACCGACACTATTAATGTCTACAAACCTTTTAGAAATATTTTCTTCTTAAAATAATGTATGGTTTCTCCGCCAGGGGCGTAGATGTATATCTTATTTTTGTCAATATCTCTACTTCTAGGAGTCCGATTTGAAAAATTCCTTCTTTGTTTGATAGTGTTTTCAGTGTGACACGTTTTTCATATAATTTCAATATTTTTCAAGTAATTCATAGACTTTCTGCTAGGGAGCGTAATGGTAAATTGCATTTCCCCCAATATCTCTGCTTCTAAATCTCCGATTTGAAAAATTCTTTCTGCACCGGGTACAGCTCCTGATGAGAAATCATTTGCACATAATTTCTAATTTTTGTAAAAAAAGGGTTTGGCCACCAGGAGGCGTAAATCTTAATTTCCGCTTCTGATGCATTTGCAGCCAAATATGAACTTCTAAAATCTTGATTGCAAAAAAAGTAATTTGTTGACCGATACTACTCATGTCGGCAAACCTTTTAGGAATATTTTCTTCTTGAAACAATGCATGGTTTCTACGCCAGGGGGCGTAGATGTATATCTTATTTTTGTCAATATCTCTACTTCTAGGAGTCCGATTTGAAAAATTCCTTCTTTGTTGGATAGTGTTTCCGATGCGAAATGTGTTTCCTATAAATTCAAAATTTTCAAGTAAATCATACACTTTCCGCTGGGGGGCACAAAGGTAAATTGCGTTTTCTGTGTTATTTCTGCTTCTAAAATTCCGAATTGAAAAATTCTTCCTGTATCGCACACAAGACCTGATGGAAAATATTTTTCACATAATTTCTAATGTTTGGTAAAGAATGGTTTGGCCACCAGAGAGCATAAGTGTTAATTTCTGCTTCTGATGTATTTGTAGCAAAATCTGGGCTTCTGAAAACTCGACTAATTTCTTTTTCTTGGACTGATACCGCTCATATGGATAAACCTTTTGAGAATACTTTCTTCCTAAAATAATACATGGTTTTCCCACCAGGGGACGTAAAGTCACATCTTATTTTTGTCGATATCTCTGTTTCTAAGAGTCCGATTTGAAAAATTATTTCGGTGTTGGAGAGCGTTTCCGGTGCGAAATGTTTTCCATATAAATTCATGTTTTTCTTAACGCACAAGTCTGCAACCAGAGGGCGTAAGCTCACGATTCCATTTGCAGCAATATCTGAGGGATTAAAAACCCGATTGAAAAACTTCTTTCTTCCGTCAGATAGTATTGTTTTCCGTACCAGTTCCATTGATTTTGAATAGCTTTGATAAATTTAATTTACGTCAGAACGGATTCAAAAGACGTGCTTATTACACCCGAAAATTCGGTGTCATCTTTCTTGTTTTAACTCAGTATAGTACTGAAACTCCTTCGTATTTTTGATTAAAGTTAACTATACCAGTAACTTTTCATTTGCCTATTCAGAGCATGAATCGATTTTTATTTTATTGTCGCCAAACTAGTCTACATGAGCCATGACACATACACAACAACACACAGACTCTCATGTGCAGGTGAGTATAGAAATGTAGCGAACCCCCCACTATCTCAGCGACGAGCCGCTACTACTTTCTTGGCATTTAATTTCCTGCTGAGAGCAAACGAGCTCAGTTTCTTTTAAATATTAAGTGTGGATAGAATCTCTCGAAATAAATTTTAGTCCTGCTATTCGCACGGTTTGATTTAATCGAAAAAATTACAGCGTGAAACATTTCTACGTAATATAACGGATCAAATTCCTCTTTAAAATATTCATGTATTCTTCATAATGCATGATTCCTACTTATTTTGAAAGGAACTTCCATTTACTTCACTTCATCAAGAAGTCATTTCTGTGCTGTTCATTGTCTCACTGGCGATTTTTCCTCTACAGTTTGTGGAAATTTTGGATTCAACAGAGCACACCCATTACTTTTCGAGATCAGCTAAAATATGTATATACAGTATATATATATATGTGTGTGTGTGTGTGTGTGTGTGTGTGTGTGTGAAGGTAAAACAGAATATTTAGTCTCCAAATTCAAGGCAAATTTTAACTGCTATAGAAACTTTTACGAAAATTTACGCATTATTATTATTGTAATTTTACAAAAGTAAATACATTAATTATTTACGATCTTGTCCATTTTAGAAGGAAAAGCCTGTTTGGGGGTGCGATCGTCCCAGTCAACCCCCGATGAATCCGCCACGGACTTCATCGCAGGAAAACCTCCCCGGGGGTGCAATAGTCTGAGTGCTGTCTTCTGAACATTCGCCCGAGACGGGTGCCGGTTCGAATCCCATAGGGCATGTAATTTGTGTCTTTCTTAGCACTGACGCTCTTCCTTTTCTGGAACCAGTGGCTTTAAATTAGGGACGGGCAACTGCTTATATTCTAGTTGCTCAGTGTGGTCGTTAACAGCCACCCGCACCCTCAAACAAAGAAACAAACATCGCAGGAAGACGATGTTCAGTTTTGGTGGTCGTAAGCTGGCGTAATCCATTCCTCTTTTTTATAATCATGTCAAACTAACACGGCAGACAGCAATTGTTCAAGAACTTGACGTTATGCATAGAAAACTGCCCACTAAGCAGCCAGCATTAGTCAATCGCCATGGACTCATACTTCTCCATGATAATACGAGACCTCACTTTGCACACCTGACGATCCAGGAGCTACACCAGTTGAGGCACGAAACCTTACGTCATCCACCTTATTCACCAGATTTTTACACTACTGATTATCACTTCTTCAATCACCTGGACACCTCTACAGGGTAAATCGTTTCCCAATCAAACATCAGTTGAAATAATACACAGGGTGAGTCAAAAGTTCTGCAATATTTGTATAATCGCTAGTGCTGCGGCGGGTATGTCACGTGTTTAAACTAGTTCAAGTCGCGCACTGTAGTCAATCGAAAGGAATATAAAGTGGTAGTCGTTTCCGTGAACAGCATTGCATGACGTCGTTCTATCTGTGGTTGGGACGCCTAAAAGATGAACAGCCAGAACCGGCTAATTAGGAAACTTTTGCTTTACGAGTTTGAACTCTGCCACAACGCTGCTCAAGCAATACGACACATATGTCATGCGAAAGGAGAAAGTTCCGTGGACCACAGCACCGCAACCAGATTGTTCAAGAAATTTCGCTCAAGTGACAGAAACCTCGACGATCAGCCAAGATCAGGTAGGCCGCGAACCGTGGATTCGGAGACCCTGCGCCGGCTGTAGAGGCAAATACGACAACCAGCACTCGGAGATCATCAGGCGAGCTGCGAATATCAGACCACCGTGATACGTCGCCTTCAGGACCTCGGTAAGGTCTACAGGAGCTGCCGCACTGTCCCTCACGAACTGGCGCCAGCTAAAGCAAACCGCCGGATGGAAGTGTGCCCGAAACTCCTAGAAAACCCGAGCTACGTATGTTTCATCAAGAGAATTGTTACGTGCGATGAAAAGTGGGTCTATTTCCGTAATCCTAACACACAACGGTAGTGGTTCAGCCCGGGCCAACTTCCTAAATCAGTTGCCAAACGTGGGCGCTTCGATCACAAGATGATGCTTTGCGTCTGGTGGAATTACGAGTGGATAATCCATTACGAGTTTGTTCCAGACGGTCGAACCACCAACGCCAACCTCTACTCTGAACAGCTGGAGCGAATGTATGCCGCTTTGGAGGAAAAGTATCCCGGCACTGGTGAACAGAAAGCGCTTTCTTCTACGGCAGGACAACGCTCGGCCTCATACCGCGCGAAAGACCCGGGCAATACTCAAAGAACTTGAGGGCATCGAACTGATGCCACACACAGCATATAGTCCGAACCTTGCCCCGTGGGATTATTACTTGTTCCGGTCCATGGCCCACTTCCTTCGCGGGCGTTACTTCAACAACCAGGAGAAGATGGCAGCTGGGGTGAAGGAGTTCTTCGCCTCGAAGGTCAGAAACTGGTACCGCCGCGAAATCGAAGAACTGTCAGACAGATGGATGAAGACGGTGCAACACGGTGGCCTATACTTTGAATGGTAATCAGCTTTCGTCGTAAAGGTACGTATGAAGACATAAAGTGATCCAAATATTGCAAAACTTTCCACTCATTCTCTGTATATGTCTCATTTCGAAGTTTGGCACTTTTTCAAGACGGCATACAGAAACTTGTATGTCTTTGGCAAAAGTGTGTTAATGCTTGCGGGGACTGTTTTGATTAATAAATTTTATTTTGCACCGTATTTTGGATGTTTGAAGTTTTCTTCAGTACTCTCTCCAACATTTCATCAGCAGCAACTTAATATATATATATAATATACGTATATCAAATACGTGGAGATAATGTTAATGGACGATGTCATCATTCTGTCCACGTTATTTTATAAACAACGCATAGCAACTGGAAAATTGTGTTCCTACACCGCTGGGATCGAACCCCAGATATCACCAGATGACGACATCTCAGTTGCTGAGATCATCAATACGGATTTGTGTAGTCAGATGCTGACTGATAAACCACGCATGGCGCTGATAATCGTTGTTACCGAAGCTTAAATGCGAACGCACTCCGCTAGTTATCGCGAGATCTGGGATTCGATCCCAGCGGTGTCAGAACACAATTTTTCAGTTGCTATTATGGGCGCTAAGTTATTAATGATTGATTGAAATTATCAAACTTCTATATTTTGTTGTATTTTAGTATCTTCTACATTTTACTAAAATGTTTGACAACCTTGAAGGAGGTAAGAATTTTTCTTAGCCCTCTCCCCCTAAAAGTAATCATATGGACACCACTGGTTGCTATGCGTTGTTTATAAAATAGCATGGACAGAGCGATGACATCGTCCATTTATTTTAATTTATGGAGTTCAGTTAAGATCTTAATTACTGCTCAAATGTAAAACTGTGAAAATAATGCTCGCTACAAGACTTTGAGTAACTCTAGGTTTCACGAACTTAGTTTTCCTTTTCTCAAAACTTCGAAAACAAATATCCTATATTTAGCGATAGAGAGTAAAGCAACTGAAGTTTCTGAAAAGTATGGCACAGATTGAGTAGATAAGAAATTTTCTTTGCGTTCCTGAATAATTCCTATCCGCTCTTTTTTAGAAGGTGCATAGAGAAAATAGTTTCATCAACTCTTACATAAGAGCACTTAATGTACATGTAGGAAAGATTCTGTGCATCTAGCTACTCTGTTCCAAACAAAAAATAACTTCTCCTGCCTCGCTGTATCATCAAAGGATGAGATTCCAAATGATGGATTATACTTTTGCTGTGTCGAAGCAAAGGGGGCTTCAAAACAGCACTAAGAGCGGTGTGGGGAAAAAACAGTGTTTCTCGCCGAAGGCTCCATAAGACTGCTTTTCATTTTCGATTTCTGTTGGATTCATGAATATGCAGATTTCAAAAAAAGAGATTTTCCAGTTCCATTTGAAGACAGTGTTCTCCTTCTTCCTCGCACAAAATATATTCGGCTTTCGTTTAAAAACACCGCTGATAAATGTTATAAATTCTGCAACCGTTTACTGCGCAAAAGGAAAAAATAATAGAAGTAGCGTTCGGAAATAAACTTAAAAAAATAATGAGAAAAAAAAACAGCGGTAAAACGTGCTATTTCCACATTAAATCTTAAACCATTACTAAATCTTAAAATTATTCCATACGTTATATAAGTGAAGCCTTATTTTCTCCCACTGAAGTGTCCGAAGAAAAATAACTCTTGTTGCGTGAGATGAACAACATCGTCGTCGTCTGGAACCGGGCGGAGGAAAAATGAAGACCAGATTTCGTAAAATGGCCAAATGACGTGCAGATATGATTGAAATCAGTAATTTGCCTTCCTTTTACGATGTCTAAAAGATGAAGATGCACGCTTGCTTGTAAATAAGGGAGAAGATATGGGCTCGAATCATTATTCAAATACAGGAGATGCAGAATTTTTGCTATGATTACGAAGTGCAGTACGCAAAAAGATGCTTTTCTGCTTTTAGTTATTAACCAGCGTTTCTAAAATAAATGATAATAATAACCGTCTTTGAAATGTCCTGGTCACGATTTTTCAAATTCATTACGCAATTATTTAGATTTTTAATACATTCTAAAATGAGAAGAATAAAATAAAATGGTGTGTTACATTCCCTTTGTGCATGTAGTGCACGTAGGTCGTTCAAAAAGTAACGAGACTGACGTCATAACGCCAAAACAAACCTACATAGAAAAATGCAGCTTCCTGTGTCGAGAGACATGCAATGTAAGTCACGTGATGACGCGTCGTTACAGCGCTCCGCTAGTTGGTTCTTGTAGTAGACGGCGTAGAGTTCAGACGTGTTTCTGTAACCCAGTAATTTCGAAACATTTCGTGCGTCAGTGTATCCAGAGAGATTAATAAATCTTCACACGATAATTAAAATGAAAAGAACGGCATTTGATGAAAGCTTTAATAAAAGATGATCACACATTAAAAGTTTAAAATATTTAACATAAGACCTTACCATTGTTTCGTGAGAGCTGTTGCCCCGAACCTAAAGTCATTTGCTACAGTTACAAGCTACTTAAAGTACAATACATTTCTGGACATAATATCGCAACAGGAAGTATTTTGTCGGAGTTTGCCAGTAGTGCCAAACAAATTATTTCAGTTGCGAACCAATCACGTTATAAGTGAGGGAGATAACAAAGCAAAACAGCTGGACGTAGGAAAGTTTGGTGGTCTTTACCTGGGCATGTGGACCACAGCATTGGAGTGATCTCGGTGGTGAAAGCACGTGTAAGGAGTGAGAATGCCTAGGCGACGTTATAGGGAATCATACAGTCTCACGAGTACCTTTGCTTCATCATAGGGCTACGTACAGCTGGTTGGTTTCTGCATCACATTGTACAGGAAATGCATCGATATGCAACAACTGTCCGCCGAATAAGAGAACAGTATTTAGAGTAAGGCTGCACTTAGGCAAACCTCTGAACGCCTAAATTACCGCATTAGAAGGCAAACAATGACAGCCACACAATTCACAGTGGAAGACATTCAAGCAGTTATGGACATCCGCGTATCAACACAAGGTACATAGATTGGCTAAGGCAGATTTTCGGTCTCCTCAGCCATTCTGGTGCCACTCATTATTGGGAAAGGTTACAAAGGTGCCGTACCAGACGTGCGTGACAGAACGAATGGAACCATATCGCATTTAGCGACGGGTCGCGCTTCTGTCTCAGCGTAGATGATCACCGATTGCACGTCTGGAGACGAATTGTCGCCTGTATGATCATGCTGCAGTCCGTGAGCGTCATACGGCTCCTCAGCTTAGTGTCATGATTTGGGGCGCTATCAGTTTCAACAACCGTTTGTAACGTACCAGAAGATGTGACGTACCTGCCCGAAGGACGCACACAACATAAAGGCAGATAGGATCAGAATAAAACGTCCGCGTAGCTCAATTGGCAGAGCAACTTATACCGGAATGAGGCGACCCGGGTTCGAATCCTGGCGCGGATAAAAATGACGGAGAAATTTACTTCGTTATAATGGCGCCCGAACTATCCGGACGACCCGACCGTTCAAAATCTCGCATTGGTGTGATGTTATTTCCACACCGCGAGATAGGAAAAATAAGAGAATCCCTTCTCCAGCACCTCGAAAAAAAAAATAAAAAAAATAAGGGGGAGATGATGTAACGTACCAGGAGATGTGACGTACCTGCCCGAAGGACGCACACGACATAAAGGCAGATAGGAATCAGAATAAAACGTCCGCGTAGCTCAATTGGTAGAGTGACTTATTCCGGAATGAGGGGATCCAGGTTCGAATCCTGGCGTGGACAGAAATGACGGAGAAATTTACTTCGTTATACGTTCACGGCTCATATGCATAATGAGTGCAATGAAACCATGTGTTATTCAGCGACGAGTATGTCTTCTGTCTCTGAGCCGATGATCGCAGATTGAGAGACTTAAGCGACGTGGTCACCGAGATGATCTTGTTTCTATCCGCGAGCGTCAGATGGCTCTTCAGTCTGGTCTCATGGTTTGGCGCGCTATCAGTTTCAACAACCGTTCACAGCTCGAACGCATAGTGAGTGCAATGAAACCATGTGTTATTCAGCGACGAGTCTCGCTACTGTCTGTGAGCCGATGATCGCCGTTGAGAGACTTAAGCGACGTGGTCACCGAGATGATCTTGCTTCTATCCGCGAGCGTCATACGGCTCTTCAGTCTGGTTCAGCGACGAGTCTCGCTTATGTCTCTGAGCCGATGATCGCCGATTGAGAGACTTAACCGGCGTGATCACCAAGATGATCTTGCTTCTGTCCGCGAGCGTCATGAGGCTATTTAGTCTGGTGTCATGGTTTGGAGCGCTATCAGTTTCAACAACCGTTCACCGCTCGTCTGCATAATGAGTGCAATGAAACCATGTGTTATTCAGCGACAAGTCTCGCTTCTGTCTCTGAGCCGATGATCGCCGATTGAGAAACTTAAGCGACGTGGTCACCGAGATGATCTTGCTTCTATCCGCTAGCGTCAGACGGCTCTTCAGTCTGGTCTCATGGTTTGGGGCGCTATCAATTTTAAAAACCGTTCACCGCTCGAATGCAAAGTGAGTGCAATGAAACCATGTGTTATTCATCGTCGAGTCTCGCTTAGGTCTCTGAGCCGATGATCGCCGATTGAGAGACTTAAACGACGTGGTCACCGAGATGATCTTGCTTCCATCCGCGAGCGTCATACGGCTCTTCAGTCTGGTTCAGCGACGAGTCTCGATTCTGTCTTTGAGCCGATGATCGCCGATTTGGAGACTTAAGCGAGGTGGTCACCGAGATGATCTTGCTTCTATCTGCGAGCGTCAGACGGCTCTTCAGTCTGGTGTCATCGTTTGGGGCGCTATCAGTTTCAAAAACCGTTCACCGCTCGAATGCAAAGTTAGCGCAATGAAACCATGTGTTATTCATCGACGAGTCTCGCTTCGGTCTCTGAGCCGATGATCGCCGATTGAGAGACTTAAGCGACGTGGTCACCGAGATGATCTTGCTTCTATCCGCGAGCGTCATACGGCTCTTCAGTTTGGTCTCATGGTTCGGGGCGCTATCAATTTCAACAACCGTTCACCGCTCGAATGCATAGTGAGTGCAATGAAACCATGTGTTATTCAGCGGCGAGTCTCGCTTCTGCTTCTGAGCCGATGATCGCCGATTGAGAGACTTAAGCGGCGTGGTCACCGAGATGATCTTGCTTCTATCCGCGAGCGTCATACGGCTCTTCAGTCTGGTGTCATGGTTTGGGGCGCTATCAATTTCAACAACCTTTCACCGATTGAATGCATAGTGAATGCAATGAAACCACGTGGTATTCAGCGGCGAGTCTTGCGTCTTGCTTGTGTCTCTAAGCCGATGATCACCGATTGAGAGACTGTAAGCGACGTGGTCACCGGTATGATCATGCTGCCATCCGCGAACGTCATGCGGCTCTTCAGTCTGGTGTCATGGTTTGGGGCGCTATCAATTTCGACAACCGTGCACCGCTCGTATGTGTGGTGGTTACAATGACAGTGCTGAAACCCGTTTTGTTGCGGTATCTCTGACGCCCAGTTTCAACAAGATATCATCCGGCCGCACACTACCAAAATCAGCATACAGTGCCTATAAAATGTACAGGTGCTGCTCTTGCCAGCGCGATCCCAAAGATGAAGAAAAGGAGAAAGATAGGGATAGAGAAAGTGTGGAACGTCACTGGCAAAAAACGCCTCCCCACGACCCCTTCACAACGTTAATGAATTTTGGATACAGGTCAACGGCGTATGGCTACTGATACCTCAGTACACCATATGTGGACTCCATGCTATGCCGTGTTGTCGAATGTATAACTCAAGATGACCGCCCTACGATCTAGTGACTCAGGTCATATTACATTGTCCCCACACGCGTCGCATTCGTGTAAACTCCCTGAAACTAAATCATTTCTTTCCTACCTGCTTGTCTACGTAAAACCTACTTTCGCGTCAACCTTGGTTTTGGGTGTTGTTTCGGTGGTTCACCATGGTTCAGCCACTGTCTAGATCACTTACGGTTGTCGTATAGCACCTACTTTTCATCACAGGTTACAATGCGATCAATTAGGGGCTCCTTTTCGTTGCGAAGCAGAAAGTTACTGCACATCACAAGCCGTTGTTGCTTCTGATTCTCCGGCAGTTCGTGTGGGACCCACTTCTTAACCTTACTTATTTGTTGGAATGTTCATAAATAGTTGACACCGAAACATAATATAATTTGGCGAGTTCTCCGACTGTGACGCGAGAATTTGCCTCCACATTTGCCTTCAGAGCGTCGTTATCAGTGACTGAATATCGTCCTCGTCCCTCCTCATTTTGTAGGCTGGTGTCACCGGAACGAAACTTTGCAAACCACCGACGAACAGTACGTTCAGATGTTGCCTCCTCACCCCAGACCTCATGAAGTAGAATCACCGACAAATCAATGCTTTTTCAAATGTTGTACCGACGACTCTCATACGAGTAGCAACTACTGCAATCAACCTATCATGACGTGCTTGTGGCGTCTGGGCGGCTCTTCAACTCGCACGAATGGCGATGCGAGCGAGTTGGCCTGCCAGCACTGTGGGCGAGTTGAATGTGGCACCTCAGAAAATCTGCAAGCATTGTGGGCGAGTTGAATGTGGCACCTCAGAAAATCTGCAAGCATTGTGGGCGAGTTGAATGTGGCACCTCAGAAAATCTGCAAGCATTGTGGGCGAGTTGAATGTGGCACCTCAGAAAATCTGCAAGCATTGTGGGCGAGTTGAAGGTAGCCCCTCAGAAAATCTGCAAGCATTGTGAGCTAGTTGATGTGGCACCTCAGAAAATCTGCAAGCATTGTTGGCGAGTTGAATGTGGCACCTCAGAAAATCTGCGAGCGTTGTGGGTGAGTTGAATGTGACACCTCAGAAATTCTGCAAGCATTGTGGACGAGTTGAATGAGGCACCTCAGAAAATCGGCCATTATTTTCCGAACGACCTGATACATTTCAGTCGTTCTTGACACATTGCATTTCCCAAATAATTTGTGACTATTTTCAGTTAGCTGAATGATCCTTTAGAAATAACTGCTGTAACAGGCAGTGTTAGATATAAAATAAGCGTTTTAGAGATGTCTGAGTAACTACATGACACATTGTTAAGCTTTATCATTAATAATTATTCGAAGTCTTTTGTCGAATCTGTTGGTCTAGTTTCACCTTTTTTTGTTTGTTTGGATTTTAACGAGTACCGTAAGCTACTCGATGGGTTTGGATTTTAACGAGTACCGTAAGCTACTCGATGGGCTATAAGTAGGGTAGTAATTTCATTGTGAGAAAAAAAACGCAAAATTCGCTGGGCGGTTGAGGGGTAAACCGCGAAATTTCTGGATTTACCCCGAATTTTTCGGGGTTCGGAATTTACCCGAAATTTCGCGAAATGCCGTATTTCCTCAAATATTCGGCTTTCAGGCTTTTCCCCCATGTTTTGATATGTAAGATGCGTTGTCTGTCACAAAAGCGGCTATATTCACAAAAGGTATTTCATACTTATTGACGCACTGAAGTATTGCCTCGCTGATTGCTTTGAAATTTAAATATTCGTAAGTGATGCACTCAAGGCAGATTGCATTCGAAAAGGTTTCAGCATTACAGCTTTCAACATTCGTTCCAGCTGATGGAAGAGCAAGAATATTCAAAATGTACGTGTCTTCTGAATCAGTTGTTTCGTCTGCTGCGATGCTTACACCGGATAGCGATTTTTTTTTCAAACTCTTTCACTTGTTGCTTGTGAATATCATATATATTCTGCAAATAACATTTCCGCATCCAATTTGCATTTGTAATAACACCAATATCTTTCAACGAATTTTCCAAGTAACTTTATAATGTAGGGTTATCCAGTTTGGAAAGTGGGATGTTAGCTGCACCCACCAGTTAATTTGGAAAGTTCAGTTAAGCGACGTTATTCTTGTTTTGTTCTTTTCTCAATTAATTCATCAACACGTTTCTGAATTATTTTCGGTTGACACACATCTTTTTTTTTTGTGCAACTTGCTTGCTAAATGCTTTTCACAACTGTCGTTTCTTGAAAACTCTGCTGGTATGTTGAAACACGAACAGAACAATAGATTTTTGTTCACATGAAACGTTCCCTTGCTGTACTGCTTGCATCTTTCAGATGCACTCATTTCACTCAAGTGGGCTCATTCTCAAAATTAACAAAAAATATTTGGAAACTTTATAAACTAAATACTCACACGAAAGCACAAAACTTTTCTAAGCTAAGTGTCTGCGAAACTCAAACACTCTTTTCTGTGAGCTGCTTTTTCCAGTTAAAACTACTAATGCAATTGATGACATCCGGTTTACGATTTACTAGTGCGGCAAGTCGCCAAGGTCATCAACAGCAGCTGGGGTGGAAATCACGAAAGACCACACGTGCGTTCTTCAGTAGAGTGCAGTGACCTGGAATTATACCCGTCATGCTTGTTCGATAAGAGTCTCTTCGTAACGAACTATCTTGAGGTGTAATTCAAGGTTTAAGGTTCTAGTTTGGACTTTGGAGTAGAATTACTTTGTGGTATATTTTTCGCTTAGATTCTAATGAAGGCAGCATTAAAAATATTTAAATAGTAAAAATAATCTAAAAATTAGGCAAAAATGGGGGAAAATCTGAAGTTCGTGCAGCCAAACAGTTACTAGCCTTTGTCACACTACACCTAGGCTAATACGGGCGACTACCTAACTAGGTAGCAATTACTAGCCTAGGTATGTAGTCGCCCGACTCTAATTTTGGGCAACTGGTTCTGGAGAAGGGAGAGAACCAGTGCCATAAGAGGTACACAACACCGTTTCCTCAATGGGATTCGAACCCAGACCCATCTCGAACAAATGGTCAGAAGCCAGCGCTTCGACCACTGGGCCACAGGGGTGGCTAATCTCTTATAAAGTTATTTAAAACTATTTGCAAGAGTTGAATGGACGCATTTTTACTTATTCGTATCATTTTTTATGCAAATTGTCTGCATATTTTAAAATATCACTTTCCGTTACTCCAAGCAAGTTCCAAGTTTCCAAAAATGAGAAATTATTGACAGTTATTTTGCATACCGATAAATCTTTCTCTAACTTGTGTTATGTGTATGTCCAAAATTCTGTAAAACGCATTCATCCTGAAAGCGTCTTCAGCTCTTTTAAATCTGTAATCCAATGTTTGGCATCACGCCAACAACATCCCCTGCACTGCTGACGCCATGGCAGAGGTGCAAACTGAAAAGAGCTCTCCTCTTCCTATACCTTGCTGTTTGCGGTTATTTCTCCCCAACTGGCATCTTTCATCTTTCTTTTTTTTTTTTTTTTTTGTCTGTCAGTTTGATTTTCTAATTAACTTTGTCGCCCAACATCGCGGGCTCTTAAAGCATCGCTTAATGGCGCTTGATAGTAACAGCATTTTGAAGGAGACGCTCCATTTCACCCACATCGCTTCAAAAAAGCAATTTGGTTTCATTTAAAATCCTCCCAGAATTATCATCAGCATTCGAATGAAATATGCAGCAGTTGCTTTATATCGGCTGTGTGCATACGTTCTACCCATTTTTGTATGCTACAAAGAAAGGAGGAGAACACAATAAATAACGTACCTAGGATTTCACATAATTGTCATCATTCCGTATGACCTCTTGCCATCTGTCTATGAGTAGGTGAATCCCACGCCGGAAAAACTCCCGTGTTTTAGAATAAAAAAAGTCAGGTAATGCCGTTTTCACATCGTCCACATCATCGAAGGTTTGGAGAGCGAAGGCGTTCTGTAACAATCGAAAAAGGTGGTAGTCCGTAGGTGCGAGGTCAGGGGAATACGCCAGGGGAGGTAACACTTCCCACCCGAAGTCCAGTAAATTTTGCCAAGTGATTAAGACAGCATGAGGTCTGGCGTTATCATGATGAAGGATCACGCATTTACGATTGACGAGTGCTAGCAGCTTCGATGTCAGTTATTCTCGCAGTCTGTCCAACTGCTGGTAGTAGAGGTCAGCATTTGTCGTTCGGTTAGGTTCCAACACCTCCCAGTGGATTATTCCCTGGACATCCCACCAAACACTCAACAAAACCTTTTTTGGGATGCAGTCCTTCTTTTAAGGTCGATGGAGCAGGCTCCGCACCTTGGCACACAGCCCGTCGACGCTTTACATTACGGTACAGTACACATTTCTCATCACCCGTTACAATTTGTGCCAAAAACGGTTTATTTCTGTGACGAGAAAGCAAAGAAACACAGGTACGGATGCTCTCCTCTCGTTGCTTTGCAGAAAGCTGGTGCGGAACCCAGTTATCGAACTTGGTGATGAACACAAGCACATGCGTCCGTCTTCGACTGTTGTTGTGTGTACAGGCAACATTTCCGCTAATTCCTGAACGGTTTGATGTGGGTCATTTGTTATGGCTTGGTCCACATCCTCGTCAGAAACCACGGATGGACGTCCAGAACGTGGTTGGTCTTTACAGCTTCTGTCTCCGTCTCGGAATTTCCGATACCAATGGCGACATGGGCTATAATCGACTGCAACCTCCCCATACACTTGACAGATGTTGCTGCAAGCCGCGGCTGCAGTACTGCCTTTATCAAACTTGTACAGTAAACAATGTCTAATGTGCTCCTTATCGCATGCCATGTTACACCGCCCGTGATTTCCGTTACGAATGACTTCCTCAGACAAACCTAATGCCTCTATTTGCTGTACTAATCCACGCCCGAAAATTTGGCAACGCAGCGTCATCTGTGACGTAACTACTCCGATCGCAATTTGAATCTTTTACAAAAAAAAGGGTAGAACTTTTGCAACACCCAATAATAGCTAACCAATCTGTGCAGCAACAGAATTTCATTACCTTGTAGGTACTGCATCTAGCCCAAAACGCGTCCGTTAACAATAAACAATTAATATCCTTGAACTATATCGTTCAAAGTTTGATGAAGCACACAAATAAAAGCACTCTGAGCTATAAGGAATATACACTGCTGGCCACCCAAAATGCAACACCAAAAAGGAAGCATCCGATTGGCCTGAAATTCGCAGCATGCGTCGCCCGCGAGAGGATATGCAAACGATTAGCATTTCAGGGCATATGCAAATAATGTGCGCCCGGCACGCCACCGAGAAACACTGTAAGAAGGGTGCACAGAAGGCGGCGTGTAAGTAGTGGAAGTGTGTTGTGCTGTCGGACCTGTGCGTCAGAAGCTTCCTGATGCCTCGTCGCAGAATACGGCAGTCATTCCAGCACGTTTCGGAGTTCGACAGAGGAAAAATAGTGGCTTATCGCGACAGCGGTTTATCGTACCGAGACATCGTCGCCCGTGTGGAACGACATCCAGCCACAGTGAGGCGATTATATGGATTCGGTGGGTAAAGGAGGGACGGACGGATCGATGTGAGTGATTGGCGCAGCCGCGGCACACCACCGAACCAGAGGACCGGCAAGTTGTGCAGTGGGTATTGACGGCTCACACCGCCACATCACGAACGTTAGCGCAGGAATTAGGGTGTGTTGTGCAATAACCTGTGTCAGCACGTACCATTCGACGTCGCCTGCAGGAGCGGGAATTTGTCGCACGGCGCCCATTGCTCCGATTACCATTGACGTTACACCACCGGCGAGTGCGGCGGCAGTGGGCCGTTGAGCGCCACACCTGGACTAAGGAATGACACGACATTGTCTTCTCCGACGAATCCCGCTTCTGCCTACAACACCACGATCGTCGGATCCGCGTGTGTCTGCACCGCGGCGAGAGACTGTATGACGCCTGCATTATGCATCGCCATGCCGGTACGTTGCCTGGCGTTATAGTTTGGGGCGCAATTGGTTGTGACACTCGCACCCCTCTGGTACGAATCGTCGGTACACTCAACAGCCACCGCTACATCTCCGACGATTTGGAGCCTGTAGTTCTCCCTTACCGGCAGGAACTTCCAACGGCCACGTTTCAACAGGAAAATGCGCGCCCGCACGTGGCACGCATAGTGCAACAATTTTTCACGGCCCACCAGGGGTTACTGCTGCCGTGGCCCGCCTGTTCTCCCGATATGTCGCCCATCGAACACGTCTGGTCGCTGATCGGCAACCGAGTATCCCGGCAAGCACCACCCGCGGCTACGCCTGATGAACTGTGGCAACGTGTGGAAGCAGCCTGGACCTACATACCCCAAGCCCACATCCAAAGCCTCTTTCGTTCGATGCCACGGCGTGTAGCGGCCGTTATTGCCAGCCATGGGAGCCACACGAACTATTGATGTCTGCGTGTTCCGCAAGTCGCACGGGCCTCTAAGCTCAACAATCGTTTCATTTTTGTATCTGTTGTTATGTGTCCAGTAAATCTGGCTTTGCTATCTCGTGTCCTTCTTGGTGTTACATTTTGGGTGGCCAGCAGTATACTAACCCTAAGTTTTCGTCCTAGTTGTGCCCGGGTTCGAGTCCCTGATGAGGCATGGGTGATGTTTGTTTTACAGCTCCTGCTCATTTCCTTTGCTGGAACTAGTGGTGCCAAATTAGGGACTTCAAGTTGCTCATGGTGCGATTAAACCTCGAAACGACAAAAAATCTTAAATGAGGACTTTGGAAAAGTTGTGCTCACGGAGCTTGCAAAAGGTCACAAAGTTCTGAAAGTTCCTTCGAGGCTAAGTGATGTTGTCTTCTCAGTACACGCTCTCTTTCACGAAAAACGTACAGATGTGTGGTACCATTGGAGTACATCCCTACCCCACATCATAACTGAACCGCCGTGCAACGGATGAACGGTTGACGCTAATGCCAATTGCTACGTGTTCCTGGAATTCTCCAAACACGAAGTCATTGGAATGAAAGTCACATCTGGACTCATCCTATCGCAGAATAGGATGCTTTTCAAATCTTCCTGCCACAGCTGGTGTTGTTGTGCACACTCACATTCTTTCTTGCCGGATTGCCGTAGTTAGTGATATTCGGCAAAATGGACGTCTCAGCCATAGATTTTCTTGAAATAGTCGTTAAAAAATTGTTTGATCACTTGCCGCAACGCCGGTGGCCCTTCTCAAAGCATCTTCAACGTGCCAGCTAGAACTTGTGGAATTTGTGTGACCGTTTATTGGGAGATACTGATCTGTTCGGGCAGTAACCCTCCTCGGACAACCACTTTTTTTGTTATTATTCGATATCTCCTTCTTCCTTACAAAGCGCATGGTTGACTGGTTGACCGATCTGCTCGAGCCGTAGCTGTCCTCGAACAACTACTTCTTGGTTGTTCTCTGATATCTCCTGGTAACTGACAACACGTGCGTGGTTGACCGATCTGTTCGTGTCTTAGTTCTCCTCGAACAACCACTTCTCGGTCGTTGTGTGATATCGCATTGCACCGGACAACGTGCATGAAGTTTGTTGATCTAGCCGGGCCGTAGCTCTCCTGGAACAACCATTTTTTGGTCGTTCTCTGATACCTCCTTTTGCCTGACAACGCACATGGTTAACCAATATGTCAGTGCCTTAGTTGTCCTGGAACAACCACTTTTGGGTTGTTCGGGAACAACGCATTTCTCCTGAAAGAGCACGTGAAGTTTACTTACCACACTTTGGGGTATACGAAGATCTTCTGTAACATCTGTCTGTCTTGCCCCTGATTGTAGCATTCCAATTACTCTACTTCACTCTCCGGCTGCCAAATGTCCCTAATGCATTGTTCAAAGTCTAACAGCAGCGTTTAAGACGAGTACCGTTAAGATACACCTTAGCACGTTAACTGCTTTCGAAGCCCAGTTGTCACCTGTGCATACGCGACAACGCTATGTGACGTGCCTGCCCCGCAGGACGCACACGCCATAATGGCAGATAGCAGGAAGAACGAACGTCTGCGTAGCTCAGTTGGTAGAGCGACTTGTTCCGGAATAAATGGAATCGGGTTCGTTTCTCGGCGTGGACCAAAAATGACGGAGAAATTTTCTTCGTTATAATGGCACCCGAACGTTCCGGATGACCCGGCCGTTAAAGATCTCGCAACGGTGCGATGTTCTTTCCACACCGCGAGATAGGAAAAATAAGAGAATCCCTTCTCCAGCGCTTCGAAAAATAAATGTGTGTGACTTTGCATTCCACACACCAGATTGACTGGGAGTTCTCAAGTGCACGTTCTACAGCGGATGGCTGCCTGCAACGATTCATGGTCACGGCTGACCCGTGGGCCATCCCCGGCCGTCTTTCGGAAAGGGGAGATGTGACGTGCCTGCCCCGCAGGACGCACACGCCATAATGGCAGATAGCAGCAAGAACGAACGTCTGCGTAGCTCAGATGGTAGAGCTACTTGTTCCGGAATAAGTGGACTCGGGTTCGATTTCCGGAGTAGACCAAAAATGACGGACAAATTTACTTCGTTATAGCTAAGCTTAAAATGTACATAACATTGCACGTTTCGTAATCTAGTCATCATTTTGACCTGATAATATTTGCATAAACATGCGCCTAGGGCTCTAATTCGTAAGATCCCCAATATTTTTCGAGAAGTTTAGTTTAGTTTTCAGTACGGTTACACTAGCAAATAGTCAGATGAACTGACGCAATATGTTCATAAGGCGTCCATTTTCACTTGCTAAGAAGGAGTCTTAAAAGCCGAATGAGTGAAAGTGACTGGGGATTAACATATTCAAATAACTTTTCTAGTAAGTAATTAAGTGAAAAAGTTAAAGCCTGGTTAATTAGTAATCAGCATTAAGTAATTAAGTGAAAAGGTTAAATCCGTATATGAAAAAGTCTGTTACCAAAGAGACGCATATAAGTAAAAGTATCGAAATACAAAAACAATTATCGACAAGTGAGAATATTTCTTCCAAATACAGTCGAACCTCCATATATTGAGCTTCCGTATATCGAAATTCTCTATATATCAAAGTTTTGTGAATCCCCGTAATCATTACATAGAAAAACCGCTTCTACACATCGAATTTTTCAAGACAAACTAGAATTTTTCCCCTGTAATGACAATGTTATGAGAAAAATTACTTAGGAAAAATAGAACAGAGATGTCGCTAGAGCAAGAAGGAAAGGGCGGTCAAGATCATTGCGACGCCGACGGGTCATCTAGCGAGTGGGGGTAGTACTGTGTCTATACACCCCTCTCCTCAAGTAACCTTCCTCCTCTGTGAAACAGAGGCTGTTTGTTTTAGTCTCTCTAACCAATGGTGTGTGTTCGCCACTTAAAAAAGAAAATCTCTCAGTATTGTCGAAAAGTTGGGGTTGTTGAAGAACGTAGACAGCGAAATGCTCAGAAAAGACATTGCGGTTAAATTTGGTGTTCCCCCAAGTGTAGTATGGACATTTATAAAAAACCGGATGTCCGTTATGGAAACCTTTGAAAATGTCGAACCCGACAGGAAACGTTCTATTGGGTTGTCGGAAAAGTCATGACGTATTTTGGCACCCGATGGCGGTTGGACGGTTTTGGAAGTACTAGAGGCATGCGCAGCTCTGTTATCGCTATGGCATTCGACAGGTGCCAGTTCTAGCTGCAGTCTAAAAAAGGAATAGTGAGCGATTTGGTTGTTTTGCGGAGATTTGACATCAAGTTTAAGATCGAAGACCAAACTGTGCATTTTCGCCATATTTTACTGTTTTACTTCCGAAAAGAGAAGAACGCGCGTTACGCTTGTGAAAAGTTGCGTAAAGTGTACGGTGATAATGATCTACAAGAACGTCAGTGCCAGCGGTGGTTTGCAAAATTCAGTGCTGGTGATTTTGACCTCAACGATGCTCCTCGCTCCGGAAGGCCCACCGAGGTTGATGGCGACCAAATCAAGGCATTGATCGAGTCAAACCCACGTTACACGACACGAGAGATTGCAGGCACATTACACATCCATCATTTAAGCGTTCACGACCACCTGAAGAAGCTGGGATACGTAAGCGAGCTCGATGTGTGGGTTCCTCATGAACTCAAAGAAGCTCAATTGACGGCGCGTATAAACATCTGCGATATGCTCATTAAACGTGAGGAAAACGATCCTTTTTTGAAGCGACTGATAACTGTTGACAAAATGTGGATTGTGTTCAACAACGTGCTGCGCAAACGGTCTTGGTCCCGACGTGCTGCTTCGCCTCAAACGACATTCAAAGCAGACATTCATCAGCGGAAGGTTCTGGTCTCAGTGTGGTGGGATTTTAAAGGTGTCGTGTTTTTCGAGCTCCTACCACGGAACCAAACAATCAATTCGAATGTGTACTGTCGGCAATTGGATAGTTTGAACGAATCCATCATCTAGAAACGTCCAGAGCTCGTTCATCGTAAAGGTGTTGTGTTCCATCACGACAACGCGAGACCACACACAAGTTTGATCACCCGCCAAAAATTATTGGAGCTAGGGTGGGATGTGTTGCCCTACCCAGCATACTCGCCTGACCTTGCGCCGTCCGACTTTCACTTGTTTCGCTATCTTCAACAGTCCTTGCGTGGTATAACGTTCAATTCAGATGAGAAAAGACAGGTCCTTCTATGAACGAGGCATTCTGCAGCTCACTGAAAGATGGCAAAAGGTTATCGAACAAAACGGGCATTATATCATTGATTGATCTTTGTTCTTTCTATCAATAAACGACCTTTGCAAAACATGGCTATAATACGTCATGACTTTTCCGACAACATAATCGAACGTGTCATTTTGGAAAAGTGAACAACGCTGTCTTAAAGTGGATTAAAATTGTTCGTTACAATAGCTCGCCAATCTCAGGTCCTCTTATAAAAGAAAAGGCATTAGAGTTTGCAAACCGTTGGTGGCAAGTGGGTTTCCAAGCTAATTCCGGTTGGTTGGATAAATTTAATACGCGACATGGCATAAAAGAAAAGATTGGTTCGAAAGAAAGTGGAAGTGTGTGTGACGCCGACTGCGGCCAAAGGTAAAACCCGGATTTGAAGAAGATTTTAGAAGAGTACACTCCTGAGGTAACATTTTTAATGTGGACGAAGCAGTACTTTTCTTTAATGTTTACCAAACAAGGCTTACTTTTAGAGACGACAAGTGTCATGGAAGTTTAAACGGCAAAGAAAGGATAACAGTGTTTGTGGGCGCCGACATGAAGGGCAAAGAAAAATTGAGATTATTGGTGATAGGAAAAAGTACGCAACCTATTATAGATGCTTCAAAGACGTGCAGTCTTTAGAAGTTGACTACCGTTATAATAGAAAGGTATGGATGACAAGTGATATTTTTGAGGAGTGGATTTTAAATTTCAATAAAAAATGATTAAGCAGAAAAAAAAATTGTTGTCTTTGTAGACAATTTTCCGGTCTATTCTAATGTAGCATTAAAACTATCAAATGTGAATTTGATTTTCCTCCCCAGACACAACTTCAAAATTGCATCCAATGGGCCAGGGAGTTAAAAAATCTGAAAATTCATTATCGGAAACGCCTTCTCAGACTTACCTGCGCCTTAGAAAATGAGCAATCTACAGATAAGGTGGATTGATCTGGGATTTTATAGCTGAACTAGCTAAGGTGCGGCAAAACGATGTTTTACAATCGAGAATAAATAATTGTTTTGTAAAAAGCTGGCTTCATGGAATCACCTCAGATCGAAGAAGAAAATTGGTTGTCACAAGTCGAGCAATGTTGGAAGGACTTGCAGACCAAAGGTCTCACAGGGAAGGAATTACCCTTGATAAGTTCCTTAACGTCGACGAAGATGTAATTGTTTCAGAATACCAGACGGACAACGACATATTAAGCTCACTTCAGACAGAACATATTGACATGGAAGATGCTGAAGAAGACGACGCAGAAGAACCCGCTTAGCCACCTAAAAGAATGTTGGCTGCGTTTGATACAATACGTGGTGGTCTTTAATTCGCCGATAAAGTTCCTGACAATGTATTTCACGGTCTTAATAAGTGTGACCACTTTTATGATGAATCATCATAGAAATATGTTGTACAGCAAGACATCAGAAAGTGGTTTTTTTTCACAAATGTAAATGCATATGAATACTACATAAACAAATATGATGTTTCTTCAAGTATGTTCAACACATTTTTAGCACGTCTTTTGTAAAAAAAGATCGTGCTTATGTTATCGGTTTGTCCGTCTGTCCGTCAGTAGACACGATATCTCTGCAACTATTTGTCCGATTTCAAAAACTTCTTTTGCATTGGGAAGCTTGAAATATGCGAATAATGATCCTTTATTTCGTTTTTTTTTATGATGTACAATTTCTTCGCTAGAGGGCGTAAATGCAGATGATGTCGAATTCAAAAATACGTTTTATTCCACGTATTTGCTTCTAAACATCCGATTGAAAAAATGCTTTTATCTTTCGATTCCATTTATGTCGAAGAGTAATTTAGATATAGTTACTTTTTCAAATTACGCATAGATTTTCCGCTAGGGTGCGTAAAAGTAAACTACATTTTCCCCTATAACTCTACTTCTACAACTCCGATTTGATTTTTTTTTCAGCGGTTACACCTCCTGATGGAAAATCTTTTGCATATAATTTCAAATTTTTGGTAAAGAATACTTTGGTCACCAGGGGCGTCTCCGATAATGAGTGTTATTTTTTGCTTCTCGTGTATTTGCCATAAAATCTGAGCTTCTAAAATTTCGATTGAAAAAATTCTTTCGTGGACTGATGCCACTGACATTGATAAACTTTTTCGGAATATTTTCTTCTTAAAATATTCCATAGTTTCTCCGCCAGGGAGGCGTAGATGTATATCTTATTTTTGTCAATATCTCTACTTCTAGGAGTCCGATTTGAAAAATTCCTTCTTTATTGGATAGTGTTTCCAGTGTGACATGTTTTTCAAGTAATTCATAGAATTCCCGCTAGGGGGCGTAAAGGTAAATTGCTTCCCTCTTATATCTCTGCTTCTAAATCTCCGATTTGAAAAATTCTTTCTGCACCGGATACAGCTCCTGATAGGAAATCGTTTGCATATAATTTCTAATTAAAAAAAATGATTTGGCCACCAGGGGCGTAAATCTTAATTTCCGCTTCTGATTGATTTGCAGCAAAATATAAGCTTCTAAATTCTCGATTGAAAAAAAAGTTGTTTGTAGACCGATACTACTCATGTCGACAAACCTTTTAGAAATATTTTTTTCTTAAAATAATGCATGGTTCCTACGCCAGGGACGTAGATGTATATCTTATTTTGTCAATATCTCTACTTCTAGGAGTCCGATTTGAAAAATTCCTTCTTTGTTGGATAGTGTTTCCAGTGTGACATGTTTTTCATATAATTTCAAAATTTTCAAGTAATTCATAAACTTTCCGCTAGGGGGTGCAAAGGTAAATTACGTCTCCTCCTATATCTCTGCTTCTAAATTTCCGATTTGAAAAATTCTTTCTGCACCGGATGCAGCTCCTGATGGAAAATCCTTTGCACATAATTTCTAATTTTTGTAAAGAATGGTTTGGCCACCAGGGGGCGTAAGTCTTAATTTTCGCTTCTGATGTATTTGCAGCAAAATATGAGCTTCTAAAATCTCGATTGAAAACAAAATTCGTTTGTTGACCGATACTACTCATGTCGACAAACCTTTTAGGAACATTTTCTTCTTGAAATAATGCATGGTTTCTACGCCAGGGGGCGTAAATGTATATCTAATTTTTGTCAATATCTTTACATCTAAGAGTCCGATTTGAAAAATTCTTTCTGTGTTGGAGAGCGTTTCTGGTGCGAAATATTTCTCATATAAATTCATGTTTTCTTAACGCACAAGTCTGCAACCAGAGAATGTAAGCTCCCGATTCCGTTTACAGCAATATCTGAGGGATTAAAAACCCGATTGAAAAACTTCTTTCTTCCGTCAGATACTATTGTTTTCCATACCGGTTCCATTGACTTTGAATAGCTTTGATAAATTTAATTAGCATCAGAACGGATTCAAAAGACGTGCTTATTACACCCGAAAATTCGGTGTCATCTTTCTTGTAATTATCTATATGAACATAACTTGTACATAATGTGATTCACATTCACTCAAGTTATTTTTAAGAGTGCACTAATTAGGAAAAGTAAAAGTGTTTTTTTAAATACAATATACTACAGAATACATATGTATGAAGAAGATCCTTTCCATGTATCGATTTTATTTATGGAACCATCGACTTTGATATATGGAAGTCCCACTGTATGTGAAATCATAAAAAATAAATTTTTATCTTCAAGCATATCAGGAATGTCATATACTTGTGAAAACTCGTTGTAGAAACGTGTATTTTATCAGTAAAATCCTTAACAGCACTTTTTTCAAAAATGAATAGAATGAAAGGTTTATTATTAAGCATTGATGAACTTTGTGTTCTGCGTAATTTATTTACATCAAACTCATTATCTTAAAAAGATGAAGAATTCAGCAAAGACTAACACTAATCGAGAACAAAATTTTTAAGCTGCAAATATCTGTCGTGAGCCTTTTTCTATGCCCTGACGACCTAATTAGTGATTTTCTCCTAGAAATTATTTTATTTTGAAGCAATTTTTCACATTAATTGAAGAACTTATTGTAATCATTCGTAATGTTTCTCCTCTTTCATTTTATATTGTTTGGTGGGCTCGAATAATCGAAAAACATAATTGCTGAGTTTATTTTCCTATAGCGTTTAAGTGCGATGTACGTGTCTCTGGGAAACGAAACAAAGTTTCTCTCCTTTGTGGTATCCGTCCTCATTAGAAGGCCTAATTTCTTTATAAATGGAGCTCAGCAGAAATTCTTTAAAGGAAAAGAAAGAGAAACATTTTTTATGCTGCCTGCAAAATTAAGAGTTGTTGAAACAGAACTTTTTTTTTGCCCTCATGTATAAGACAAGTTTTAATGAGATTTCTCACAATGCCGCAATTCTTAGTCCCACGGAAGATTTCAACATGCGTTCAGAAATACAAACACAGAAAAACTGCAAAACGCAGTAATGAAACAAATGTTATTTTGTTCTCCATGAGATAGTGAAGGGGTGAGAAAAAAGTTCAGTAAAAAAAAGAGAGAGATTTTTATGATATGCTGGATTTCATAACAGACAGAGAAACAAAACAGGGAAACAATTACTTGAAAAACTTATTTCGAGGCATTAAATAAAAACCCGAGCTAAGGTAATTGAAACTTCTTTCTTACTATTCTTCGAAACAGAAATGCGAATGTTTCAGAAAATTAATTTTTTTTAAGATATTACGTGAGCAAAAAAGTAGAAATTTCAGGGCATCAAATTGCTGTCAATTTGAAAAAATGTTTTTCCGTCATCTGAATAATCAAAATTGGTTCTACAGCAACCGGAATGTACAAGAGTTCAATATATTTTCGGTTTGCATTTTTTGTTAAGACAATAAACGCTTATCATATTTAATGAGATAAACGTGGCTACACATTCTTAAATAGGAGTTTTTATCGAAATCTTTTCTCGTAGTAGAGAGCGTAGGCGTATTGTAATTCAGTTGGGAAAAAGAACGCAAACCCAGTATTTTCATATAAAAATCAGTTGTATGATATACACAGTCGTATCAAAATAATGTGACCACCTACCTAATAATGGAAATAACCACCCTTGGCCCGGAAGACAGCGGCGAGATGGCGTGGCATGGACACAATGAGGCCCTAGAAGGTTGCCCGAGGCACACATGTCCATTTGGACTGCAGCAGAGCACGGAGCTCTCGGAGATGACGTGATTGTGGGTCGGCACGTCGAACCTGTCGATCCGAATATTCCCATAAGTGCTGTATGGGATTGAGGTCGGGTGATTTTGCCGGCCAAGGAAGAACGGAGACATCGCTATTGTGTTCCTGGAACCAGTCACTCACCCCCTTAGCAAAATGGCAGTGCGCATTGGCCTGTTGGTAGACACCATCACCTCCAGGATAAACGTCCAAAAGGGATGCATGTGGTTAGCGAGGATGGACAGATGGCCATTGATGTCCAAGGACCTATTCAGTGGTACCAGCTGTCTCAAGTCATACCAGGAAAACATCCCCCAGACATGCACCCTGACACCGCCGACCCGTACTTGACCGACAAGTGTTTCCGGGTGTTGGTTCTCGTGCGTCTGACGCCGTATCCGCCACCGCCCATCACTTCTGTGGAGTGGAAACCTCGATTCATCGGAGAAGGCAACCCTTTTCCACTCTTTCACTGTCCAATGTTGATAGTTGCATGTGAACTGCAGGCGTCGTTGCCGATGGACCAGGGTTAACATGGACGCCTTGATGCAGCGTCACCTCCGGAGACCCGTGCGCAACAGGGTTTGCTGTACCGTTATCGGGGACACGTACCTGGGTGCCCCAGTGTTCATTTACGTGATGAATTGCTGTACTGTTGCACGTCGATTGCCCTTTACCAGTCGAAAAAGGTGACGTTCTCCTCTGGGGTTGATGGCGTTTGGGGATCCATAGTTATGACGTTGGTCGGGAGGTAATCGGTGTGCCAGCCGTCCATTCTTGGTACACATGGCTTGTAATCCTTCAAAACTAAAGCACCTCGCGAACAGCCCACGAAGTCTGCTGTTTCTGAGATGCTACCACCCTTGGCGCGTTAGCCGATGATCATTCCTTTTTGAACGGCCGTCAAATCACTACCTCTACCCATTATGCTCACGTTACGCACTACGGCTCATCTGTCCTGACCGGCAGCTTATGTCTCCGTGCGGTCGACCTTGTCACGTGCACTCTGTGACGCACCTGGGCTGGTACACTCTGATTCCGGGGTGGTCATATTATTCTGATACGACCCTGTATCTGAAATACAGAAAAAAATTCAGTCAATGGCGCTTTAAGAAGAAAGAGAGCATGTAGTAAGATAACAATCTTTTCCATAGGCAATTGCATAGAAGAAAGGTTATTTGTGCCAAACGTGCAATAAACTCAAACAGGAAAATTACTACACAACGAAAGGGTAAGCTTTGTAACATTGTAAATTGTTATCTTAATGTATCGGGTTTAGAACAATGCTGTGAAAATTTCTAAAGCATGACTGATATCCAAAATCCACATTGTTGTAAATCATAGCAACTAATTATGCCAGTTTAATATCAGTTATTTGACATAGCCGCTGTTTATCCGAATTTTGCTCCAGGGCTTACAGTTCCGATTTTTTCCATTGATTTTACTCGTTAATATTTTCGTTTCAAATATTCTCAAGATAATTACCCTCCATAATTGGGGTAACTACATACCGCTATGCATTAACAGCGCTATATAAATTTTAGAATTAAATTGGAAGAAATAAGAACATTTGTACACAATAAATCGTACATTTTGTCGTTTGAAAATATCAACGATGACATTTCCTTGAAGATGATTTCTTGAAACTCTTGTTACATCATTAAAAGGCTTCCAATTAATTTAAAAAGCATGAATTATATCACAATTAAAATTCTTTGCTTTTGGCGCCTTTGAATATCTTCCGTTTATTCCACTACTAAGCTTGGTTGAATGTTGGAACAATGGGTATTAGAGGGATGAAAGCGTTCTTCATACCACCCCAGTGGCGCAGTGGTCTAAGCTCTGGCTTGTGACCATTCGTCCGAGATGGGTACGAGTTCGAATCCCAGTGAGGCATGGATGGTGTGTTTGTCTTACGGCACTGGCTCTCTTCCTTCCCTTGAACCAGTGACCCTAAATCAGGGACGGGTGATTGCTTATAGCCTATTGAGTTGCGCACGGTAGTCGTTAAACCTCCAACCAAAAAAAAAGCCTTCCTTGTCGTATGATCATCTATCTTTCAGGGGCGTAAATATAGTGAGATCAGACGTTACCAGTGGCGTGCGGTCGTTGTATGCAACGCATGCATTGCATGCCCTGATAATTATACGAAAAAAAAATTGTGTGCGAAAATGTAAACTATATGCCAATGGTTTTGAAAGAGTTTAATTCAAAAACAAAATGTAATTATTATTTTTTCATTCGGAAGTTCGGAACAGTACCGTCAAATGCAAACTCGGAGTTGCATCTGCCTGTGACCTCACACCGCGAATGACAGCCAGCTCTTTCGTTAAGCAAACCAGCTTTCAATGTGGTTTCGCGTTGTTCACCTTGCAAATTCCCACTTCAGTAGAGGCTTCGGCGTAATGTCAACTGCTGTGGGAAACCGGTCATACGACTGGTCAAAATGCGAATGCAGCTGTTGCATCCACCAATGAGAAGAATTATTTCTTTTGCCTGTAACTCGCTGTTTACTGTGTGTATCACTTCGAGAGGTGTTTCGTGTAGTAACGTTTGTAACATTCTCAGGCTGTTTTTTCCATATTCGTTGGTTTAAGTGAACAAAGGGAAAGCAATGGCAAATGAAGTGGAGGATAATGTTGCAAAATTAATGAATAAATCTTTCGATTCTCTGAGTTTCTGGGGAAAATCGGAGTGTGTTAGCAACGGAAGGCCAACACCAAAACTGAGTCGCTTAACACCGTCGTTTAAGAAAGGAGATAAAACATACGAACGATATTTCAACGCTTCCATTTACGAAACAGAATGGATTTGTGGTAGTTCAAAACACCAAATGCTGTACTATTGGCCTTGTTTGTTATTTTGCCATGAGAAAATCGTTTGGAACAAAACTGGTTATGCGGACTTAAATAATTTGCATAATGCCATGAAACGCCACGAAGGTTCTGAGCAACACTTGCGGGCTTGCATAAAATTGAAGACATTTGGCTCCGTGAGAATCGATTGCTTATTGGATCAACAGAAGAATATGTCTGTCACAAAACATAATGAAAAGGTGCAACAAAATCGCAATGTTGTGCAAAGGCTTATCCGCGTCGTGTGTCATTTAGCTATTCAAGAATTGGTTTTTCGTGGACATAACGAATCGGAAACATCATTAAATCGAGGCAATTATGTAGAAACTTTGAATCTGATTAGTGAATTTAATCCCTTGCTGAAGAAGCACCTGGATTCCTCTACGGTATTTTCAGGCCAATCCAATAGAATTCAAAACGACTTAACCGATGCTCTTCAGCAAAGAATGCTAACCCACATCTACAAAAAAATTTATTATTATTACTTTACAGCTATCATGGTGGATGAAACTTTTGACATTTCTAAGAAATCTCATTTATCTACAGTACTGAGATATACAATCGAAGATGCCGAAGTGGTTGAACGATTTCTCGGCTTTTCCGATGTAAGCAGTGGAAAAACTGCGGAAGAACTGTTCTTTCACATGAAATCCTTTGTCGAGACTCACAAATGTGGTGCTAAATTAATAGCTCAAACTTACGATGGTGCAGCTGTTATGGCAGGGGAATTAACAGGATTGCAAACCAGAGTACGGCAGCTGTTTCCAGATGCAATGTTCGTTCACTGCTATACGCATAATATGAGCCTCGTGTTATCATTCTCCGCTCAAAATATAAAAGAATGTCGCATTTTTTCCCTGACACTTGATGGTCTATCATCCTTTTTTTCCAGATCTTCGTCTCGAAGCGAACTTTTGCGAAATATTGTTAATCGCAGATTACCCACAGGATCTACAGTAAGGTGGAACTTCAAGTCAAGAATCATGTTCACAGTAAGGCAGCAATATCATCCTCTCGTGAAATATTTTGAAACAATTCTTGAAAGCCCTGAAACATTTGATGGGGAAACGTATTTATCTGCTGAAAGGTACTTGCACAAGCTAAAAGATCCAGAATTCATCTTCATCCTTTGTGTATTTCATGATGTTTTCAGCTTAACGGAAATTTTGTTTGAAATATTGCAGTCAAGAAATCTTGATATTGGATTCTGTGTGCAGCATATCAAGAGCACAGTGGAATATATCTGAAAATAGCGGGCTTCCTATAAAAAATATCTAAAAGAATGTGAATCCCTGTGCCCCACTTTCTCTCATCCTCCGTTGAAAAAAATTAGATTAACTTCTTTCAAAAAGACATCTGCGGATCCCTGGAAACGTTTACTCGCAGAAATAATCGACAATATTAGCGAACAGATGAAAAGCAGATTTTCATCATTCGATAAAATAAAATTCGTGGAGCTCAATAATCCAGAAAAGTCTAAGATCTTCCAGCTTAAGTTTCCCGAAGAGAGCTTGAATTCACTCAAAGAAACGTATCCCACACGCTTTGATTTCACAAGGTTAAAAAGTGAATTAAGTGTTCTTTACTCTTCCCCAGAATTAAGCAGTAAAGCGGTCTGCAAATTGTTCAAATCTTTGCACGAGCTTGGTTTGGATAAATGCTTGACGGAACTAAATAAGTTGTGCCATTTAATTGTGGCAATCCCTTACTCCACGGCTTCCACAGAGAGATCGTTTTCCGCTCTTAAAAGAATAAAAACATATTCCCGCAGTACACAGGGACAAGACAGATTATCTGGACTGTCTTTAATGACAATTGAAAAGGTTCTCCTGAAGCCTTTGATGTCAAAGCCTACGTTTTATGAAAAAGTAACGGAAGAATTCATAAAAAAAGGATCACATGATGGAATTTCGCTACAAATCAGGTAGGTCTTCCTTTTTTTTTTTTTTTTCTTTGCATGCCTGCCTAGAAAGTTTACGGCACGCCACTGGACGTTACTGAATAAATATATTGATATCTAAACTGAACCGCCAATTTATTAGGACCAGAAGACTATGCAAATAGTAGTACCTCGTTGAAAACACATTTTTACCAACGAGATACAAGCTTCTGCATACTGTTGTGAAAAAATGTGAGCTTCGGCAAACTCATGGAATGTGGGGTTTTTTGTGTGGGTTTTTTGTTGAAGGTTTAACGACCACTAACACAATGGGCTATTAGCAGTCGCCCGTCCCTAATTTAGGGTCACTGGTTCCAGGGAAAGAAGAGAATCAGTGCCGTAAGACAAACACAACATCCATGCCTCACCGGGATTCGAACATGGACTCCTCCCGGACGAATGGTCAGGAGCCAGCTCTTAGACCACTCCGCCACCGGGCGGTGAAATGTGGTCTGAAATTGCTGTTTGATAGGGAAACGATTTACCCTGTGGAGAGATGATGCACAGAGGATTCAAGAAGCTATAGTCCGTAGACGATAGATCAGATGAATAGGACGGATGAGATAAGGTTTTGTACCTCACGTGTTGCTGCATCTGCATCGTCTGGCATGCAGTATGCGGTCTGCCGCCAATGTGGCGCAGTGGTCTAAGCGCTGGCTTATGACCATTCGTCCTAATGACGGGTCTGGCTTTGTCCCTTCCTTGGAACCAGTGGCCATAAATTAGGGATGGTCGAATGCTTATAGCCTATCGAGTTGCTCACGGTGGTCGTTAAACCTTCAATCAAAAAAAGTAGGGGTTCTCGGGTTATCCTCTGTTTGGTGGACTGTTCTACATACATGATGTCTAGTCCCTGACAATACCTGTCTGCCGCCCCGTTGGCCCAGTGGTACAAGCTCTGGCTTATGACCGTTTGGTCCGAATTCGAATTCCGGGGCAGCATGGATGTTCTATTTATCTTACGGGTCTCGCTCTGTCCCTTCCCTGAAACCAGTTTCCCTAAATTAGGGATGGTCGAATGCATATAGCCCATCGAGTTGCTCACAGTGGTCGATAAACCCCAAAACAAAAAACATTCCTGACTCCTGTGATGGTTTGACCCATGTGTATGAAGCGGGTGTGGCCTACAACAGCTGCGAACCACCATACACTGACCATCTTCTTCCTGCAACAGCTGCGGACCACCATACACTGACCATTTTCTTCCTACAACAGCTGCGGAACACCATACACAGACCATCTTCTTCTTACAACAGCTGCGGACCACCATACACTGACCATCTTCTTCCTACAACAGCTGTGGACCACTGTACACTGACCATCTTTTTTCTACAACAGCTGCGGACCACCATACACTGACCATCTTCTTCCTACAACAGCTGCGGACCACCATACACTGACCATCTTCTTCCTACAACAGCTGCGGACCACCATACACTGACCATCTTCTTCCTGGAATTCAGTACCGGCGTCGGGGTGTGTTTCAGGGTTTCACCACGATAGAATCGTTGCGCCGCACGTGGTGATTGCCATACATCATCCATTTCTCATTACACGTGACGAGGCGCCCTAAAATGTCTTCGCTTGGTTGCGTATAAGCAGAGAAGTGCAAATACCAAATCGTGCCGTTCCGTCAACTCCTGTGAGACCCATGTATCCATCTTTTACACTTTGCTTATTGGCCGTTAAATATCGTGAAATGGTTGCATGGTGTACCCCGACGTTCTCGCCAATTTCTCGAACCAATTGACGTTGATCAGATTTAATCAGTGCCTCTCTAACTCTGCATCATACATAACTCCTTCTGCTCGACTGGTGGTTCATTTTCGAGTCTCATATCCCCGGTACGGAATTTAACTAATCAATCTTGTATCTGGCGTTTATTATCGGTGTTCTCCCCAAATGCTGTACTGATGTTGCGAACTACCTGTCATGCATGATGCCGAAGTCTAAACTCATATTGGGTTTGGAAGAAAGTAATGTTTCCAACTGAAGGCAACAGAAAAGTGCTAATTACCATATACACTGAGTGGCCACTTTATTGTGACCATCTGACAGTTTTAAGCAAATGAGCCATGGCTGCACACTGTTGCCGCCAGAGGGCGAGGCTAGTATAAAAAGGGAAAGCTTAGTGTTTGCGACAGTAGTAGAAGTGATTTTGGGGTGACGAGATGGGTAAAAAATGCTATTTGACGGACTTTCAACGTGGGATGATTGTAGGAGCTTGGAGCCATGGAGCGAGTATCACCGAAACCGCCGCATTCGTGGAATGTTTCAGAGCAGCTGTTGTTAAAGTGTTTAAAGACTTGACTGTCAGCCAAAAAACTGGGTCTCTACGTGCAACGTGTGGTCGTCAACGACTAGTGACTGCTCGGACGGAACGGAGAGTGTCCAGACTGGTAACACACAACAGAAGGGCAACAGTGCAGCAAATTACAGACCATCTTAATCAAGGATCCTCTCAAATGATCTCTGCACGCACTGTTCGCCGTACACTGCATCGGATGGGATATGGCAGCCGAAGGCCTGTTCGAACACCTTTGCTGTCTGCAGTTAACAAAAGAAAACGTCTCCAGTTCGCACAGGAGCACAAGGATTGGACAGTCGATAATTGGAAACAAATTATGTGGTCCGATGAATCCCGTTTTCAGTTGCACCATACCGATGGCCGAGTGAGAATTTGGCGGAAACAGCACGAAAGCATTAACCCAAATGCATTGTTACAACCCTTCAAGCTGGTGGAGGCAGCGTTATGGTTTGGGGAATGTTTTCCTGGCATGCTTTGGGCTCTTTAATTCGTGTTGATCAACGTCTAACTGGCACATCATATCAAAAAACTGGTTGCGGACTAAGAGCATCCTGTCATGTGAATAGTTTATCCCAATGGCGATGGCTACTTTCAACAAGATAATGCCTCCTGCCATTGTGCTGGTATTGTACAGGGTTGGTTTCAAGAACATGCCGGTGAGTTTACTTTGCTTAGGTGGCCCCCACAATCTCCAGATCTCAACGCCATTGAGAATTTGTGGGATGAAGTTGAACGAGCCATCAGACAGCTGGATACACAACCCTGCAATCTCACACTCCTGGAAAGTGCTATTCATCGAGCATGGTCTCAGATCCCACAAACTACTTATCAACATCTCGTGGAGTCCATGCCACGAAGAATCGATGCAGTATTAAAGGCAAAAGGTGGCCCAACGAAGTACTGAGGTAGTGGTCACAATAAAGTGGCCACTCAGTGTGTAAACGTACAAATGAGTCCAAAATGTAGTCGCCATCGTTTGGCACGACCTGCTTCCATCGTCTGGGTAGCTGTTGGATACCGTCCCTCTGGAAGTGAGACGGCTTGGACGCAAAGAAGTGAGTAAGGGAGCGTTCATTTCCTGGACGAACAGCGGTTTACCAATCATCCTCGTTGGTGAACCTCTGTTCTCCCAGGAAATCCTGCAACGACGGGAAATGTGGTAGTCGCTTGGGACAATGTCCGGGGAATAGGCTGGGCGCCGCAGCATCTCCCAGCTAAAGTCCCGGATCTTGTGGCAGGTCACTTGTGCTGTGTGAGGTGTCGCTCCATCCTGCTGTAAGACGACACCTTTGCGGTTCGGCAGTGTTGGTCGTTTCGAGGTGCGAGATGCGTGCAGATCACCGAGCTGACGGCAGTACACATCGGCGGTGATAGTGTTGTTGTCCGACAGCAAATCAAAAAACACGAAACCCCGTATATCCCACCAAAAAGACAATAAGACCTTGCTTGGGTGTAAGCCAGCTCTGGAGGTCGGCATGGTCTTTTGTTTTGGGTCAAACACTGTTTTTCGTTACCTTGTCATGCAGGACCCGTTTCTCGTTACCTGTCACAACGCGGGTCAAGTCCAACTTGGTTGCGTGCAAGCAGGGAAACTCATGCATTCGTGCTATTTGCTTTCTGCTTAACTGTGAATTGATGGGGAACCAAAACTTCCCTCTTGGGCACCTTCCAAAGTTGACGCATGTGCGTGATAATGCTTGTGTGGGTAGTCCTTAGCTGTTCGGCCAACTCCCGGGTGGTCACACGTAGGTCGGTCTCTGGTAAGGTCTTCAGCATGTCTATATACCACTGTTGCGGGGCTTCTGGCTTTGGGACGGTTTGACAGGTGACAATGTCCTTCTAGAAACCGTTCGAACCAACGACAGCACTGACGATGTGATGTGGCATTGGAGTACACACTGGTAATGTTCCTTACAGCACTTGCTGTTCTTCTACCGCGATGAAACTCATACAGCATGCAATGGCGGATGTGCTCCTTGTCCACTTCCATGTTGGCTGGCGCTTACACTGTCCATCTTCTGACGTCCACTGACTTAAGCCACCTACCTGCTGATGTCATGCTGGTGTGCTGTGTAATCTCAGTGGCCAATGTGCACCGTGGCCGGGACTTCGACTTTTGGTACCTCGTCATCGGACATTACTTTCTTTCCAACTCAGTATATGAAAATGACGTGAATCTTTCTCGGATCTATCGTTCTCTTCATTGTGGCCCAATCCCATTTGAACTGACGCCAGTGACGAAATGACCAATGGTTTATAAGTAGCGGCAGCAGCCATGGCAAGTAAAATTTTCATATTGTGAGTCACATCGTGCGATGTGTTGATTCCTAAATTACCTTCCAACTGCGGAAACTACCTGCCGACTGCAAAATCCGCCACTTCATCTGCAACAACCTAATGCATCATAATTCCTGAGAAGAGGTGTACACCGACAGATAAAATATGATCTCACCACATTTTATAATCATAGACAGGCTAAACTGGTTTTTTCAGATCAATTTCCCGTTGTTTAT